>OX422224.1:119735632-122135632 GCA_949130495.1 Sambucus nigra
CAACGCCCATGAACTAACACCCCCTGTCCCTACAAAACTACCACTATGAGTAGACATATTATTTAACTTCCATCCCATAATTTAAAATCAAGAATTACACTATGTCATTAAACTGATTACCTCGAATTCTTTCAATTGACCCACAACGTACTCGTCAATCGCGACAACCGTGAAAAGAACCTCGTAGCCCTTCTTCTTTAGCTTTTCGAGGAATGAGGAGTTTTTAATAACCTTCTTGCTCTTTAAGTCTTTGGTCGTGACCCCTACAAAAAATGAAATCAATAGAAAAAAAACCCAGTGAACATGAATACGAAGGTGGCACATTAGTTGGCCAAATTAAAGAAAGAATAGACATGTTGACACGTAAAGCTAAAAAAACATTAAAGCATAGTTGCAACTTAATGTAAGTGAAATAAAATAGCAAATGTACCTCAAATTCTTGTAAAATCATGGCAAAATACCACCAAGATATCTCCACTTATGCTTCATGGATGTAAAACAACCATATTACGAAACATTGGGCTCACTACCAATACATTGGGCTCACTACAAATACATCCGGAGTAATTCAATTCATTCCAATAACTGAATATGACCTGCAAATAAATAAATATAACTTTTTAATTGTATGAGTGTACAAAACTACAGAGATATTATCTCTGATTTGTGGTTTCAAAAGCCCCCATCAAACATTTAGAAATCCTTAGAGGTCTTAACACAACAAAACAAAACCCAATCAAAGAACAATGTAAAGAAACCATATACTGCAAACCTAAAAACACAACAAAACAAAACCCAATCAAAGAACAATGTAAAGAGACCATATACTACAAACCTAAAAATTCCATAAACATCGTGAAAACTTTAGTTTGAACCATGTACTCACTACCCACCCACACAATCTCCCTATAGATAACAATCAACACCAAATACATGTATTTAATGCAAACCCAATATATGTATCACACAAAACACAACCACCTATTTACTTAACACATACCTATCCCATTCAAATGATAAAACCAATTTCTACTCCCAATAATTCATACCAAGAGTGAGATGCACCCCCCCCCCCCCCCCCCCCCCCCCAAAAAAAAATGGGTTCGAAGTCTCTAGATCTTCAAAACATTAAAATGGGTTCAAACATTAAAATGTACAAAAACTACATAAAGAGAGAATAGGGTGAGAGAGACTAGCTGGCGGTGGAGGCCGGTCAAAGTCTCTAGATCTGTTGTTGTATATTCGTACCAAGAGGTAGACGGACAAAAAAAAAACAAAAATGGGTTCAAAGTCTCTAGATCTTCAAAACATTAAAATGGGTTCAAACATTAAAATGTACAAAAAAATGAGAGAGACGAAAGTGACTACCTGGCGCTGGAGGGCGGCGGCGGGTATGGTTAGGGTTAGGAGGGCTTGTGTTGAAGGGGGAAGAGAGAAGAAATGAGAGAGACGAAAGTGAATGAGCGGGGGAGGGTTTGGGATTCAAAGCTGTTTTCTCTCATTTGCCATGTCACAATGCATAAATGGTGACGTGGCACAATCTGAGACCATTAGATCGTCCCAAAAAATTCGATCTCAACCGTTGATATTTTGGAACAGTAAAACACCCTCCTCTCATATTATATAGATGCACTACAATGTATTACAACATATGGAAATGGATTATATAACATTATTGTTGGTCCACTTTGTGTCATTAATTGAACTTTGTTACTGTTTGTTTAATATTAAATTAACTTTAGACATTATATACTATTTAATATTGCACATAATTTGTGTTGATTTGTATTTTATATTAATTTTATACACCACACACATATATCAATCTATATAAAAAAAATATAAAATGAATGAGAACATGTGCTACATTTAATTTTTGTTATATATTTTGGTATATTATCACGTGCTACCATTAGCTTTTTTTTTTGGTCATATCATGCTTAATTACCAATTCTATAGTGTTAAATCCATTTACGTATGTTTTACTGCATTATTATCATTTGGTTCCGATTCGATTCACGATTCGTGATTCGTGGGGTAAAAGATTCACGATTTGACAACTATGCCTGGGTATACTATTTTGCCTATTTCAACCCATTCGGAATCAACCGTGACCTCGAAATCACCATCCGAGTCACTCTATAATAATTTCCTATCTCGACCTCAATATAGTCTACACGCGACTTCCGGTTGAGATATAACATTGCCACGTCACTATCACTCCCTATGACGTAAAGTAATTGTTTACTATTAACTTACTAATTTATTCCATAAACATTTATCATTAACTCTCCCGATTAATATTTTAATCAACTCATAATATTTAATTTAATTAAATTACGGCACACGTTTAATTTAAAAATAACCGAATTAATTAATTTCTAATTACTTAGAAATACGAGGTGTTGCAGTGACATAACATGTGGCATATTAGATAATAGCATAATTAATTTAAAGACATAACAATACGGGGTATTACATAGAGCAAAGATGTCAGTCTTGACATAACATTATGATTTTTATTAAAAGCAATAACATTGGAGGAAATTATACATCCCCTTTATCGATGTTCAAAAAGCACGTGGTGTATGTGATCATATAATGTTCCTTTCTTCTCTCCCAAATAATGTTGTCATTTCTACAGGGATTTGATAGAGAAGGGAAGCTGCGAGCCATTTGTGGTGGTGGGCGGTACAATCAGTTACTTTCTACTTTTGGAGGTGATGACATTCCTGCTTGTGGCTTTGGATTTGGTGATGCTGTGATAGTAGAAGTGAGTCGAAAATCTTGCATATGCGCTTTTTCTATTCAGTTGTGTTATGAATTCATAATGAAATTAAATGTATCTTACGCGCAGAAGATGTTGTCTTTATTCCAACAAATGCAAATATGTTGCGCACATCATTATTTGGAATGCACCAAGCTAAATTGGATTTTACATGCATTTTTTTAAAATTTTATGTATTTCTTTTTCAGGATAAATTAGATAATAATCTCTGTAGATTAGAATTTTCTGATTTTAAGTATCGTCTTAATTAGGTCTTATTTTTTGGTAATTTCTTAAATTAGGTTTTTTATTAGTTTCCATTAGTCATTGTTTGGGTTTAGCTTCGGTAGGCAACCCTTTAAAATATAAAAGAACGGCACAATATGGTAGATTACCCTTCTAGATGTCATGTTCAATGATCTCATCTACATCATTAGAAAATTGAATTGTATGACATAAATGTGATGTTCCTATGTGAGTGATATTTGGCATGGTCAATGAATGGATTCTATTATCTTCTGCCCTTTTCAACTATATATACCATCTTGAACTATTTGAAATATTTATATTTTGATAATTTGGGATATCCAGGCCTCATAGAGCACCTAATTAAACTTAAGGGTATGTTATATTGAATCCTTTATTGAATTATATTTTTTTTTCACTTTTTTGGTAAATGTATAGCTGCTCAAGGAGAAAGGGCTTCTGCCAGAACTTAGTGCGCAAGTAGAGAATATTGTATGCGCACTGGATAGTGATCTTCAAGGTGCAGCTGCTACAGTTGCGACTATTCTGAGGGGAAAGGGCCAAAGTGTTGATTTGGTTTTGGAAAACAAACCTCTTAAATGGTAAATAAAACCAACTTTAGATGTATAGAGGTTTCTGGTCAAAATTGCATGTTTATAAAAGAGCTAAGTGCAAATACCTTCACTAAACTTTTCATTTTTTGTAAGAAAACCTCCTAATTAAATTTAATGGAAAAAATTCCCTCAAACCTACATTTTTTTGTAAAGATCCCCTTTTTTGTCGATTAAGTGTCCTCATTAGAGCCGGAAAAAGCAGCCCACATTTGGGCAACTGCCCATAGTTGCCCATGTAAGAATAAATGGGGCCCAAGATAAAACACATGCAGGTCAAATGTGGGCTGATGAGAATAAAAAACGGGTTGAATCCGGGCCACTAAATGTTTTATCAAGAGTTACCCATTTGTCTTGCAAAACACAAAAACGTCTTCTCGAAACAATTGATCTCTTCTTCTTCTTCTTCTAATGTCTTTCACCATATATATTTCAACTCTATTTCAAAATTCTAAAAAAATTCAACACCATGAAAACACTCTTAAAGTTCTGAAAAACTGAACACCATCACAACTCTCTCTCTGTATAGTTGAAAAAAACGGGTTGGCCAAACCCTAACCCTCCCAATTGTTTTGTACAACCCATATTTGACCCAACCAAATTTGACCCAACTCGCTGATTTGCCTGTGCTGTTCCTCATAAGGGGTCTTTGAGACAAATTGCATTCTCGGGGCTTATTTCGTTAAATTTTTTTTTACTAGTGTTTCTTGCAAAATTTGTATAGTTCAAAGTGCCTTTTTGCACTTCCCCTTTTTCAGTAAACATTTTTTTAGAAAAAATTTCCCGTCTTGTTTTCCAGGGTGTTCAAAAGGGCAGCACGAATTAATGCAAACAGACTGGTATTGGTGGGAAATGCAGAGTGGCAAAAAGGTATGGTGGTTGTAAAAATCCTTGCATCTGGCGAACAGTATGAGATCAAAGTTGATGAGCTAGAGTGATAGGAATTTATTTAGGGCCACATATGTACTTGCTACAAAGATTTTTTTCATTGTTATGCTAATCATTTTACTGGGTCAGTTATCTCCTCTATTTTGTGTGCTTGCATATTGTAGTACTGTAAATGAACTCAAGTAGGTATTGCAAATCGTTAACAAATTAGAGTTGCATTTTATTGAGGAAACCTTTACTTAAGGAATCTACTTCTCTTATAGTGTTACCATCTTTATTTTATGATGTGACTTGTCGGTGTCACACAAGAATAGCACTCAAAATGGGAAAAAACTAATCAATATATTATTGGAACAGTAGAGGTGAATTGCATCATGTATACATATATAAGTAATGCTCGTGTGGACTTCAGCACAATAGAAAATAAGGACTGTTCTCTCTCTCCAACTTAGTAAGCCCAACACATCCTTTTTATTCTCCTACGATCTCTGGGCGCATTTGTTGCCCAACAGGCAACAACTTCTCCCTCTGCGAGTGTCTTTATTATATAAAACTCCCTCTATCTTTCCCAACAAATAAGGGGTGTGGTGTAGTTTGCTTAGAACAAAACTCAACAATTTAGGATAAGGGACACGAGGATGAGAGACGCGGGGTAGTTTGTTTAGGGCTAAACTCAACAATTTAGGATAAGAGACGTGAGAGGGAGAGAGTTTAGGAATTTACATCAGAGAATAAAGATAGAAAAAATTGGAGCCTGTAACTTCTCCTGTGTGGACTTCCAGCATAGGAGCATTCTCGTGTATATATATATGTATGTATGTATGTATGTATGTCTATGTATGTATGTATATAGCCGTACTCGGTGCACAAGGCTACTGCTTCACAGGGCCGGGGAGAGGTTGATGTAGGCAAGCCTTACCTCCACTTATTAGAGAGGCTTCTTCCAAGACACTGCCCTTAAATTGTTAAAAGGACAAAAAATGACTTACTAAAAGGATATTCCTAGAATCTACCTATAAAAAATTATATTAATAAAAGCGGAGCAGAGGCATTAGTAGATCACAATATAAGATAATTACAACTATACCTCCAAGATTTTTCTTTACATCATTTTATCTTGTGATAAGAGAAGCAAGGATAGGATATAATCGATCTCACTTTGAAAAGACAAAAACAAGCTAAAAGTTGTGATACCAATTTGTAAATGTGCAAATAATCCAAGGTGGTTTCAAACAAAAATTGCAACACCAATTTAAATGCGGAAACCAATTTTAAAGAGATTTTATCTTTATATTCTAAACATGCATCTATGTGATAAAACAGATAAATCAAACAAACATTCAACAAATGCCAAGTTTAAGGAAAAATCCACGTAGGGCAAAACCTTTTATTCCACTAATAATTCGCAAATCGCAACTTACAAACTTACAAGTGAAATATAGCAATGATTCTCGCAAGAACTACAATGACTGCAGTTGACAATAATGATTTCCTCGAGAACCACAAAGACCTCAGTCTTCCTCTTTCAGCCTCAGTCTCAGTCTTCATTAGTGAATCCCCGCAGGTATCACAAGTTAGCAATGGAGATCCTCTTCACAAAGGTGTATGCAAAGATACAAAACTTTCTTGGGTTTAAACAATTCACAAGAACAATATTCAAGGATGTTTTATTGTGAATTAAACAAGTGTTTTTTAACACAAAACTTGAAGAACTTTCGCAAAAGTTATGTAGAAACGGAGTTGGCAAAAGTCTTAAACGTTCTGAACACGAAACAGCTATTTATACAAAACTTAAGACGGCGCGTCGTTCGAACGAGATCCTAAGGTCATTTGAACGAGATTGATATCTTGTTTGGCTTCGAACGACCCTATCAAACGACCCATAAAAAACAAAACAGTACGCCCTCGTTTGAGCCATATGAGATCTTGGGCTTCGAACGAGGTATCTAACGACTAAAACGAAATTTTAAAGTTCCGTCTACAGCTTAGAACATCTTTCTTTTTCGAAAATAAAAATGTTTTTGTTCGTTTTTGATAAAAAGTAAACATCCCAAAATATAATTCCGCAAATTAATTCAAACTCTAAATTGTTTTATACCTCTTCGGGATGTCGGGAAGTCTTCAAACTTGGAGATGCTTGAGTTCAATTCGTCTTGACGATGCGTGACGATTTGTAACGGGATACGCCAAACTAGCCTAAAGCTATGCTATGAACAATCCTAGAAAAATTGTTCTTACAAATCTCCCCCTTTGGCTATTCCGGTACAAAACAAACAAACATGACCGAACAACAAATTAAAATCAAAATCTCTTATGACAAAAATACTAACACCCTTCCCAACCCTAGAACGGAATGGCACAAGTCTCTTTGTCTTCAAACTTCTTCTTCTTCCCTTTGGTAAACTTTGTCTTCATTAGTGTGTCTTTAAATTCCGCTTTAAGTACCTACACACATCGAGTTTGAAACAAAGTAAAATTCATAAATAAACTCTCCCCCATAAATCAAACTCATTTTAATTTGCTCTCCCCCTTTGTTTTTATCAAAATAGACAAAGAAGTAGAAACAAACAAACATGAAATACGAAGCGTCACCTAGAAGATAAGATATCATCACATAAAGATACAAATCAAGCATATGTAATGATCATCTCGAAGGCAAACACAACCAACTATTTTTTAAAATTTTCATTTTTCTTAAAAAAACAAATTTCACAAATACAACAAACAATACCATATACAATATATGCAAAATATATCAAAGAAAATCCGGCACACATATATAGGTATAAACGACCACAAACATGACACAAAGCACATAAACTTTACACATTAACATAGTATCGATGTGTCCAAACATGTGAAATGGAATGAATGGGTGTGAACTAATAACAAAAGAATTATAACCCAAATACTCAAATATGTTCAAGAAGTTCTAATTGACCGCAAAACTTTATCAAACTAAGCTTTAGCCTCAAGTGATAAATAAAGTTGAACTTAATGAACAAAACAAACACAATGCACACAAGCCTAGAATATTAATGATTTTACAAATCAGCGTCATGACAAAATAAGCATAACTAAGTATCATTGTGCAAACCCGTTGATCTTCAGCTAAACTTCCTCAAAAGATAAAAATGATCATATTTCTATTCTTTTCTTTTCTTTGGAAGTGATTTCTTTTGAATGATCAAGCAAACTAAACTATGTGGCCCATTTTTGGCATATATTTCTTTTTATTGCCTTTATTTTTTTCACGACGAGTTCACTTGCCTCTCGTAGCCCTTTCTCGTGTTCACTCATATTTTTTCAATAATGCATAAACTCTCACGGGCAACGGTTCTTACATGCACAAATCCTCCATAGTCAAAGAAACATGTAGATGACAAAATTGATAGGAGAACATCTCATCAAGCTCAAATATATATCATGAAGTCAAAATCCACTAAGCTCGTGCATGTGTGTGTGGAGGCATAAACAAAGTCGAGTCCATAAAGCAAGTCAAGTTCAAAACAACTCCATAAACATGGTTAAGATCAATCTAAGCATCTAAGTCATAACCAAATGTCCTAACCACATGGAAATTGCGGAATGAATTGGATTCAAACACACCAATATGCCATACCAAATGTGTAAAACTAAAATACCCAAATATAAAAATCTTTTTGAATTTTTCAAAAACAATTTTTTTTTGTATTTTTCAAAATATATAAAACCAAAAATCCTTTTGTATTTTTCAATATGGCTCAATAAAAGAAAAATATAATACAAAGAGATACACATGTCATAACACTAGATTACATATATCATGAAGCACAACTAGAGTATGACAAACAAAATCATGCAAGCAATCATCCTTAAGATATAGCATGTGAAGCATTATGTGCAAGCATGTGAGAATCAACCAATCTAACATTTAGCGTCTCCAAAACAAATTTCTTAGCCCAAGCAGGTGTGAAATGATGAATAGGGGTTTTGGGAAACAACGGGACACTAGACTTCAACTTCCTAGGACCTCTTCCAAGATCAAAACAAAAACGCCTAAGGTGACCTTTCCTACCACAATGTGAACATGTGTAAACATCCTTGGTTTTCTCTAAAATAAACTATAGTTTTGGTTTTAACACTCGAAGCATTGGAATCATGTGAGCCATTACCATCACTACCAACACTACTCGAGTCTTTTAAATCATCTTTTAACTTCAAAAGTTTTTACTCAAGCAAAGAATTAGACTCTTCTAATTTTAGGGACTCCTTTATATTTTCAATCAGTCCTAGAAGGTTATCTCGTTCCCCTTAATGAACGCAAACTTATCCTTAAAAGTCTTCTCACGTGCCTTAAAATCATTAATTAAATTATTTTTATCCTCATCAGCACAAACACAGACCTTAGAATTTTTCAAGTTCTCTAATTCTTTTTCTAAAACAAGGACTCTATAATCACTCTCCTTTTTGGACACTTTTAGAATCATAAAGTCATGGTGCAAGGCAGCAAACTTCTCACGAACGACATTTCTTTGATTTTGAATAGTTTGCAAAAATTCCAAAACATTTTAAAAATGAATATCAAGAATTTTAATTCTTTCGGCAAACTTCAAATTCAAATGAGAATCCATCGAGAAAGAAAAAACAAAACAAACAAAGAAGAGATGAATGAACAACCACCCAAAACGCACTAAACATGATTTACACATTAAGTTAGTGCAACTTGCTCTGATACCAATTTGAACAGACAAAAATAAGCTAAGAGCTCTGATACCAATTTGTAAATGTGCAAATAATTCAAGTTGGTTTCAAACAAAAATTGCAACACCAATTTAAATGCGGAAGCCAATTTTAAACAAATTGTATCTTTTTATCCTAAACATGCATCTAGGTGATAAAACAGATAAATGAAACAAACATTCAACAAAGACCAAGTTTAAGGAAAAATTCCCGCAAGGCAAAATCTTTTATTCCACTAATAATTCACAAATTGCAACTTACAAACTTACAAGTGAAATGCAACAATGATTCTCGCAAGAACCATAATGACTGCAGTTGACAGTAATGATTCCCTCGAGAACCACAAAGACCTCAGTCTTCCTCCAGCCTCAGCCTCAGCCTCAATCTCAGTCCTCAGTAGTGAATCCCCGCAGGTAACACACGTCAGCAATGGAGATCCTCTCCACAAAGGCGTATGCAAAGATACAAAATTTTCTAGGGTTTAAACAATTCACAAGAACAATATTCAAGGATGTTTTGTTGTGAATTAAACAAGTGGGTTTCAACACAAAACTTGAACAACTTTCGAAAAAGTTATGCAGAAACGGAGTTGGCAAAAGTCTAAAACGTTCTAAATACGAAATAGGTATTTATACAAAACTTAAGGCGACGCGTCGTTCGAGCGAGATCCTAAGGTCGTTTGAACGAGATTGAGATTTCGTTTGAAGTGGCTATGAACGACTCTATCAAACGACCCATAAAAATCAAAACAGTATTCTCTCGTTTGAGCCATATCAAGGTTCTAAAAGGCGCGGTGCGTGGTCGAGGCGTAGAGGTCAAGCCTCAAGCCTTAGGAGCCTAGGCGAAGCCTAGACGTAAAAATCCATTTTTCCTTTTTTTTATTATTTTAATTATTCTAAGGCTAATAATATAACAAAATAATACATACCTTGAATTTAAAAGATATATCAGTATGCTTGGTAGGCATGTTTGTCATATTCATGATCCATAATCAATATATAAAATGTATTTCTCAACATTCAATAAGCAATATACAAATTGTCTAAAAAAAAGTGCGCCTTAAGCCTTTTACCAAGAATAAGGCGTAAGCGATGCGTTTCTCTCAAGCCTCAAGGCTAGGCGTGCCTTTTAGAACACAGGCCATATGAGATCTTAGGCCATATGAGATCTTGGGCTTCAAACGAGGTATCTAACGAAATGTTAATGTCGTTTGAATGACTAAAACGAAATTTTAGAGTCCCGCCTACAATTTTTTTTAACCTTGTGAAAATAATTCAATAAAGAGTTATTGTTATTGTAGTTTAGGTTAATAGGGAATACCATGCAGTAAGTCGAAGATCTTGCAAGGCAAAAGGTTAACTTGGAATAAAGAACTTGCATCTTTTAACGAGAATGTAGTGTTGGTATTTTTCCAAGCTCAAATAATCAAAATTAGGCTTATTTGGCAGTAGGTGAGATTCTTGTTGGGTTCAGTACTCGCTCATTCAAAACCGTTATCTCCTCAACTGGAATAGAGTTTGATACCGAAACGGTCGATATATCGCCGATCCGCTGAGCTGAGTCGGTGAGTCAATTCGCGGAGTCCTATTTTTTGTTTTGTTATTTTCTAAATAATGTAACATTTTGTCTCCTTCAAAACCGATTATGAGTCATAAACTGGACTGCAAGTCTTAGGCTGAAACTGCCTCTTTGAAAAATGCTGGGCAATATCTCTGTGTTCTTGATATTACACAATGGGCAAGAGAGAAAGGTGAATTTAACGATTTCTGGTACCCCTTTGAAATTCATCCATACTATGAGAGTAAGGTTGCTTATCCACCAATTAAGAAATAGTTATATGGACGAAAGTACACTTCAAAGAACAAAGTAGTGACATTTATTTAAAACACATTATGGACATGATGTACAATTATGTAACATGCAACGTAGAGTATGATAACTTGCACACTGCCATAACAACATTCTACTGGTATCTACTAGGTAAACATAGTCTCTAAAAACAGTCTTCAAGTTCATACACATTGGTATTTTACTACATGACCCTAAACATGGATACTGACTTATCAACCCTCCTTCCCCACCTTGTTATCTTGTTGGTGGCGTAATTTTGAGGTATAGTCATCTAGTTGGGGATGAATGTTCCAACATATCCGCATCCTATTATGAAGAAAGCCCCTGCTTGAAGGAACAGATATATGAAAAAGTGATCTTTCCCGAAGAGCATATCGTAGATGGCACAATACAGCAGAAACATTCCCATTATCAGCTCGGAGACATGAATCCTGTTTTCGAAATCGCACCTTCTGAATTTCACACTGGATGAGAGATGGTGTTAATAAAGTTTTGGGAGTGTCATTTTATGTAATATCTACAACTTCTTTTTTGCTTAATGGGTTTTTTCACCAACCATTTAGGTTTGGGGCTGGTGGTTGTCCGATATAACTCAGGTATATCGAAATAAGCGAAAGGGAAACATCCCTGAACTATTGGCTCTGTATAGTTGTGGGATTTTATTTTCTATTTTCCTTTCCAATTATCATCTTCATTTCTTGTTTTCATTCTCTATGGAAAATTTAGAAAATTAGAAAATACTTTCATTTGTTAATAATAAAGACTGTTTCACTTCGTTTTCCACAAATACCACCACCACGGTCACCGGTGAGGTAATGGTGGTTGCAGCGGTGGTGTGATGCCAGCGCTAGTGAGGGGTGGAGTGTGATTTTATTGGTTTTAGGGCAGTGGTTGTCATATTGGCGGTGGAGATTGTTCTGGTACTTTTAAAATATATATTTCGTTATCATAGAAAAAGATTAGAAAACAATCAAATTGTGTTTTCCCAAATTTCCTGAAAATTGAAAATTGCTTATTGAAATAGTTTTCTAAATTGGATAGTTCTTACATGTGTGACTAGGCTCCAGGCTCACCAAGGTGCAATATTGGCGCCTCACGTCACCTCAGGCAAGTCTCCTTCAGTATGGTGTGAACCTTGTGAACCTAGGCTCCAAGCTCAAGGGGTGCCGGGCACGCCGTGTCAAATGTTTTCTATAAAATGCGCCCAATACAAGAGTGGGACCAATAACATGTTGACATTACGTATTTTTCAGTGAAATATGGATAATTAAACCATTTCCCACCCTAAAACCAATTAAAGTCCAGCCTAACTGCCTTAGCTATGGTGAAACTCTCTCACTAGTCACTATTTTGGCAAAAGAAACCAATAAAAGTTCAACATTGTTGCATCTCCGGATTGATTTTGATTTTCTTTTCACACATTGGAGTATAGTTCTTAAAAAATCATTAATATCTTTGCTTTTATTGATTATTTGGTAATTGAAATGTTAAATAAATTTTTATATTTGATCATCTATATTTTTTTTTTCATATGGTATATTAGATATATCTTCTTATATGTGTTCCATAATTTTTTGTGGTAGTAATTTATACTATATATATCAAATTAAATCGTAAAATAATCTTATTGTAACAGATATACAATTTTTGCATGTTTTGTATAATGTTTGCCTCACTTCGATCAGGCATGCGGCTTGCCTTGCAACTTGCGCCTAGGCTCTAGAAAATAAGTATGATAAATTGAACTATGTATATATGAATGTGTTTCTATTTTTCTGTTTTTCACAGATTTTTTGTTCGGAAAACAAATCTGTTTTCCCACAACTATACAGGGTCATTGTTTTTGCAAGAATTCCCTCAAACTATTTTTAAAGAAAAATTTCCCTGAACTATTCATTTTTTTGCTCTTTACCCTTTTAAATACATCCATTTTATAAAAAAATAGGTTTAGTTAAAAGAAACTACCTTTCTCCAATACATGATCTTAGTTTCCTGGAAGCTCTGGCATTGTATTTCTGCTTCATTGTGTTCCCTAGCTTCTCAGTCACGACCCATTCATTGACTCTGTTGGCTTCTATGAGTCCTATAATCGTCGCCTTAGATCGATGGAAAGACATGACATTCTCGAACAGGATCCAAAAGACAAGAAGATGAAAGGACCTGTACCCAAACAAGTAGTAATTCGACATCATTTAAAAAAAATTGAAATAACATCGCAACAGAGCTTTATATTGCTTTGACACCACCACCTTTCGGTCGCCGAGGGTTCGAATTTCACCCCCTTCACACAGAAAATAATTAATAAGAGAACTTTATATTGCTTTGGATTTGTATTACCTTAGAGTGCAGGCAGTATTCAGAAGGGTAATGGTTGCTGGAAGGTATATGGCTATTTTTGGAAGTTGGATTTCAGGAACCAAGACACTTACTGGAATAATTACGCAGTAAAAGAAAAAGGTGACCCAGTGTGCAACTATTTTCCTCACAAAGAAGAAACCGTAGATGACATGAAATTTCTTCCACATGGACACCCTCTGCCAATGTAACAAGGTCCCATGTGATTTCCCTTTTGAAGAATTTTGGAATTCGAATTATATTTTGCTAGTAGAATAAAGGTATCAAGTTTACTTACCTCACAAAGGACGATTTCCTTGGTCATTTTCCTGAAGAGATTTGCAGGACCACATGACCAGCGATGTTGCTGAAATCTATACGCTTTGAAGGTACTTGGAAGTTCGTTTTTTACCTGTAAAATGTATTTTGATTGTTTTGTTTAAGACATAAATAGAAAGAATACTTTAAAAACAGAACTTACTCCTAAGTCTCCCACAAAAAGAAACTTCCAACCCTTGAGGCTAGCCCTCACAGCAAGATCCATGTCCTCCACCGTGGTTCGATCTTTCCATCCACCAGCATCAAACACTGCTTGGATCCTCCAAACACCAGCTGTCCCTAGAATTATTATTGTGAATTTTTTCGTTAGTTATATTGGTTTGAGGTGTTTTTTATGAGTTACCGTGCAGAAATAGTTTGTGTTGGAGTGAAATTTAACTTCGGTTTTTACCATTGAACCCAAAGAATGAACATGTTGAGGAGCCCACTTCTTGCTCGACGCTGAAGTGGTAGTCTAGTGACATCTCCTGGAGCCGAGTCATCAAACATTCATTTGCGTTCACTACAATAAGAACAGGAAAAAAAGAACTATGAAGTACACGAAACCACCTATAGAACTGAATATTTCATATTAAAGTTTGTGGCATACAACCCAGAACCAATTGGGAGTGGGTGGAGGGTCCTAGGATCTTATATAATATTTGGTACAAATGTTTCATTTCTGAATATGGGATATATATTCTCAACAAGTTATTTGTTCCATACGTATGACATTTTGTCTATACACGTGTATATTCATTTATATCCCCATTAAAGTGCTAACTTTATCATCCTATCTTAATATTAAGTAATGCTTCACATCTATTTCATTGGCATAGTTTGAGCCGTTAACACAGATTAAACAGTCATTTTTACCAAGTAGGTGAGCACACTGGTACTCATTGACCTTACCGAATTTCCATCTGGCTTGAACCAAACCTAACTCCGGATTTTCAACAAGATAAGGAATTGTCCTCCACAGAAAATCTTCCTCGGGTTGGAAATCTGCGTCAAAAATCGCGACAAATTTGCAATCTTTCACATATTGCTTCTCTAAACCTTCTTTCAGGGCACCTGCCTTATACCCGTTCCTGTTGTTCCTCGTTTCGTACTTGACATTCACCCCTTTTTCTATCCATTTTCGGCACTCCAACTCCACTAATGCCTGCATATCATGAAATTATTTTATAAAAGCATGCTCCTGTAGTAGATATTCCATTTTAGGTTTGATTAAGTTGAGTGAGATACCCTGAGGACTTCGTTGGTAGAATCATCAAGAACCTGAACAATTAGACGATCTGATGGCCATGAAAGCCCACACACAGCTCTGATGGAGAGCTTATACACCTAGATAATGAAGAATAAGAAGTTATTTTCTCATTTTAGGTCACTTGTCAAAAAATAAAATTCCACTTTTAGGTAGTTTATTTCATAGAATAGCTGTAAAACTTATGTGATTGTTATTAATCTCACTTGCTTTGCCAATTGTGTAATTTATATGATTAAGTTTGTCTTCACCTTTTGTCAATATCACATTAATTTGTTGTACCTCTCATTTTTAATTCTAAACTGAAAGACTTGCGTAGATTAGCATATTTAATAGGTAAAACTATAATTTCTGAAAATAAGTGGATGGGGCTATAAATCTCTCTCTCTCTCTCTCTCTCTCTCTCACACACACACACACACACACACACACATACACACACACACACACACACACTTCCCACGTTTGACAGTTTGGCCTCATATACTGATCTATATGTTGTAGACCGGTTTCATGGCATTTTTTACGAAAAATTTATTGCCGACTCATATTATTTTTATTGCCTTTTGTCTGTTAGCTAGGATAAATCTTTTAGGCAGTTACGTATCATGAAACGTTAGACAAGTGTTTTGTCTTTGTTTGCTTTTTATATTATTAGTACATAAACATATTTATGTATGTGGAGCCAAATATAGCAAGGCTGTCATCTAAATTGGAGGGTTGTCTCTGGTGTTAGTAGCCTGGTTGTGGGTCCTGATTAAATAGGGCGACATATCTGTAAATCATGTCCTAGATAGGGAAAGTATTAAATCAAGACAATATATTTACAGTATACGTGGGAATTACTATGATGCAAATATATTAAAGATTATTATATTATAAGAGTTAGAATTTTAGTTTCATAAATGAAAGATAATAGTTTACAGTAAAACATGATTTATCTGGACATATAGTATCTTTCCGAACTGGGAAAAATGGGATAACATGTTTCTCTCTGAAAGTTCAAGAGCAACAATTAAACAAATCATTTTCCATCCTTTTACTTGTTGCAACACAAACACACACATGGACACATATATACATATCCTTGTAATATTAGGTGTCGAATAATGATTTGAAACAGATCAATTAAGATTATACTCTAGCAATTATTAAACCTTCCTAAAACTCTTGCTTATTTACTATGTCGCTAAATACCTTATGTCAGCATGATAAACACATTTATTGTGCTCTATCGGTCACTGGCTCAATGAATTTATTGATTTGAATTTTTACTCTAATGGAAAGAAAATCACTTGGTGTGCATAATACTTTATGAAAATTTATTTTAGTTCATAAACATGTAAAAATGTTCTTCAAAAAGTGCATGCTTTATACCTAAAACTATATTCATGAAAAAAAAAAGTTAAATTTAGGGTACTACCTCTCTTTCATTATACATAGGTATTTGAACCAACACCATCGGACAGCTTTTGTTGTGCTCTAGGTCTTCTTTCATTGCTTCCAACTTATACTTTGTGTATCTTTTCTTCCTCAACAACTTCACACATACGATCACAATTGCCATGTAGACCCGTTCAGCAAAAACCATAAGGGACATCACGATACATATGAATAGGGCAGCATATATAATTGGCACAATCACCAGGACCCGTATAAGCTCCCAAGCATAACTGAGACTTGCTGTGACATCATCATTCACTCTGGTATCAGGCTCTCGGGGAATCAAATTTCTCATAGTGAAACTTATATTGCGGAATAAAGAAACCTTAATTTGGAGCCAGAAAAGAGAGAACACTTGAGATATGAGAGCAATGTGTTTAAGTTCCTTTAAATAGCAATTGGAAAGTGTAAGGTGAAGACGAGAACATCAATGAGGGCCTAGATGGAACAGTGTAGCATGATTACATAGTGTAAATAGTGACACCCGGGCTACATGCAAGTTGAGGTGCTGCTACGTATCATCAACTTGCCAGCTGGTTTTCTGGCCTTTCCCACCGACATTGGTGTGCGTTTTTTGTGTGCATTCGAGTTGAGTGGTGAAATTAAGGTTTGACACCCAACCCAAGTCGCCAGCGTCTTCATCGATTAATTTGCTGTTGAAGATTAATGATATGATTAATTACTCCTATATGATTATATCTCATAGTTCAAACTTATTTGCTTTGGAGTGGATGAGTGCAATTTTACTTGCTTTAACCTGACGTCCATCATAGCTATGAGAATGTTCAGCTAGATTTGTTCTTTGTTATAATTTAATGACCACATATTTGTTCAATCATTAACTGATGTGATGAGTTATGGCACTAGGAATTATTGTTCTTTTCATTAATATCCGTATGAGGTCATGTAAAGCTTCCACCTGAATATATGTGTCATCCACTATATAGATGTTAAAGTGCTGCGTTAAAGGGCTTTTGACTTTCTTATATAAATGCTTTAATGGTCTTTTTTGCTATTTATTGTCTTTTCTTCATTAATGAAGCATCGGTTGAAGCTAATTTAAATATTTGAGCAATTATTATGCCTCTGATGCAGATAGAGTTGATGTGTAATTGATATGTGGGCCCCTTAGAGATGTCATGATTATTATGCAGGGGTGGGGGATGTCTCATTTTCGAGACATTATTAGATTATGAGTGAATCTAGCATCTATCTTTTATTTCCCTAGTTATTTACCATATTTAGGAATTAGTAGTCTTGGTAAGCAAGTTATGTAGAAGCTACAAATAATCCCCTGCAGAGATGCTTTGTCTGAGAATAAATATTTGGATTTGAGAGAGACTTCTCATTTATCACTTCATCAAGAACAATGTTACTTGGAATGCGGATTGCTTCAGCACTTGGTACGGGTAGGTGGTATGCTATTGTGCCTGATTAGCAATATGATGGGGGTTGGCTTAGTTGCAATGCATGATCTCCTAATTTACTGAAATCAATCCGAAAAATAATTCCATTAATATTAAGAAAAAAACTTGATTTGGAGTTTCAATTTTCTCGTATGTGCCACTCTCAACCTTCTACCCGTGTTCAAGAAAATACTCCTTTAAAATACAAACATTTTTGTACGAGGGAAAAATTCACGTACTATATGTAACGATCTCATCACCCAGTTCAACAATAGAAACTACAAGAAATCAATCAGTGACGATATACATGATTTGGCAACTTGCCTACATCCAGTGGGTGTTGAATTCGTATTAAAATTGAATCATTGGTTAGAGTACAAGTATACTGAGGTTTAGCGTGGATAAACTCTGCATGCCCTTCTCGAGGTTGTTCATGTTATTTTTCCCTGGAATTGATGATGCACATTTTAATCTCCCAATTTAGTCGGAATCTTTTTGTTTTCAGTAATTTGTGTTATATATTGAATTTTCTTGACATAATAATTATCAAGCCTTATTGTAAGAGTTCATTCGTATGTGAAATGAAAAAAGAACACATGCACACTCATAATGTTCGTCCCTCTCAATCACACTCAATGATGTGATGTGATTAGCAAGTTATATTAGAATTATATGTATGTGATGTATATGGGTGGTCCGGGAAATTAATTGTATATTTTCTTATTTTATTTTCATGTCTAGTCGAGTAATTTTTCCTCTTTTAGTTAGTATAGGTAGTTGAGGGTAATATTCCTTTGGAATGTTATGGTGCGCCCTCTTTAGTCATTTTACCTAAGTTATCTTGTCTAGCAAGATAATTAGCCTATAAATAAGGTTATTGGCCTCCTTTTGTAATCACTAACTACTATTACTCTGGAGCACTGTTATAAAAAACCAGCCTAGGCTACGCCTAGGCTTGAGGCTTGGGAGAAACTCCCCGCCTTAAGCTTTTTACGCCTTATTCTTGGTAAAACCCTTAAGGCGCACTTTTTTTTAAAAACAATAATGCTTTAGGGAAACGATATCGCCTTTTAAAGAAATTTTTTACAAACTGGACCATTATCTCATCCAAAATAATCAAATAGTATTTTAATTTGCATATGTTCAGACATATTTTTATGATATGTACAATTTTAGTATTTTAATAGCCTTGTTATGGTTAAAAAATATTAAAATATATTAAGAAGGCCTAAACGCCTTTTCACGCCTAAGGCCTGCCTAGGCTTCTAAGGCTTAAGGCTTGGCCTCCATGCCTCGATCACTCCCCGCGTTTTTTAGAACCTTGTTTGGAGATAAATTATAGAGAGAAATTGGGACCTTGGACTCTAAACATGTTGTCGTGCATTGTAGATTAAATCGCTTCGCTCCCAACTACACATTAAATGTAGAGCCTTGTTCACTCGCGATGTGTTGGTCGATGTAGTTGATTTAGAGCCATAGGTAAGGCTCGGGGGAACCGACGAGTCAATCCTCCAAGTTTCTACACCTCTTCGCCAGCGGTTATGCGACAACACCCTTACCTGCGCCTCCAAACCTTAGTTTTGGAGCCCCACCCCTCATTTACCCCTCAAGATCTCAAGCTATTGACCCAATCCCCAAACCAATGGCTAACAGCAGATCCGACCACTATGGGGTTTGCTGGCGCTGGCTCTCCATCAATAACGAACGACGGTTGTTAGAGGTCATTATGTCGTTAATTGTTCCCCGCGGACCACAAATAGCAAATGGAGGTGAAACCCCCCATGTATGGACGGCGTATGGCCTTGCGGCCATACTCTGAGCAACTTCCGACCTCCAGCGAAGGTCGACGACACCAATCGGAGGTTCGGCGACCCTTGTTGTTCCCTCTACATACTGGAAAACATACAAACTAGGTGGTTTCATATCAAGCCACATAGGCTGCCTCACGTGGTGCAAGCCCATTTTGATGGTCCAATTACTCTAGTGTCCCTGAAGCTAATTTTCAACTTGCAAACACACCCCTTGTTAGTTTGGAAAATCATTCTCCAAATTTTTAAAAATGCCATTTCACCCCGCTTATTTTTTAGAATTCCCAATTCTCTCCCTAAAATTTGAAAATTTAATTTCAACCCATAAATTTTCGCAAATGCCAAACCATGCCCAAATCCAATTCTCGACACCTATTCCCGTTTTGATTCGTTGTGGAACAAAGGTGGGGATATTGATTATGAGCGGTTGAGCCACACCGTCTTTGAAGAACTCCAAGCTCACATCGATCGCTTGGACTGGGTAGGTGAATCTCTACATAAGGAGCTCCCAGGATTTTCGCTTCAGTGCAATCTCCATCGGAGGGTATGATGAGCGCTGTTACTGCTTAAATCAATGCCGCACGAAGTTTCTTGTGATGGAAGAAATGCGTGATCATTGGGTGCGCGAGTGGGCAAGGCGTTTAGCCCAATATGTTGACTATTTGTCCACCAGTGCCATCTTCTCTCCGGATGATGTAGTTTCCTTGTACGACGATGATGCTCACTATCCAATCAATATGGTGATGACTTCTACGAGGATGTCAAGGACCAGTCAGGGATGATATGGATCTTGGATTCTTTCCTTGTGATTTCATTCCTATTTTGGAGGTAGACGAATGGAATACTAGTACCCGGTTCCGAGTTTTAGAGGTTTTTAAGCTTTAAGACTTATTTCCCATCTTCGAGAAAGAAGAGGTTGGGTTCTTTATGGGGGATTTATTTGATATTTTTGTGGAAGATGGTTGGGTGACTCGCACACATTTTCGAGATGTGGGGTCGTATTATATATTTGATTTCTTCCTACTCTTTGGGAATGATGATGAGGGGATAATTTGTCGTTGCTTTGGCTGACTGAGATTGATTGGGTGTATGTGGACCCATTGTGGGAGGCTTTTAAGGCGCGTTTAGAGGTCGAGATTAAGTGACTAGCCTCGAGGATGTTCATTATGGAGACTAGGACCACGTTTGGCACCGTTAGCCATCCTTGAGGCATTGGTTTGTTAGTTTTCATCGTGACAAAGTTTGGGGACTCTTTCTTGCTTGCCGAACGTGGTTGGACTTCCTTCTAAAGTGGGGGTGCCCGTTGCTATTTGTTTTGCTCCCTTTTCGTCGACCTCTGATGCTTGGGACGAGCTTTTTCAAATGGGGGAAAATGATGTATATGGGTGGCTTGGGAAATTAGTTTTATATTTTCTTATTTTATTCTCATGTCTAGTTTAGTAATTTTTCCTCTTTCAGTTAGTATGGGTAAAAAAAGGTCGTGCCTAGTACACAAGGATCCCGCTTAAATGCAGGGTCTGAGAGAGGTGGATGTCGGCAGGCCTTACCTCCATACATATATAGAGAGGCTGTTCTCATGTCTTGATCCGGGACCAACCATAGCTTGGGCGAGGGCACTTGCCATCGCACTAAGGTACGACCTTTTTTAGTTAGTATAGAGAGTTGAGGTTAATATTCTCTTGGAAGGTTCTTTATTTTACCTTTTAGGGTTATCTTGTCTAGTAAGATAAAGATAGCTTAGCTAAGCAAGGCCATGGACTTCCTTTTGTAATTACTACTATTACTTTTGAGATCATCATCATCATCCTTGCCTTAATCCCATCATATGGGGTCGGCCACATGAATTCTCCTTTTCCATTCTAATCTATTATATGCAATATTATCATTCAAGTTTAATTCCTTAAGATCTTTCCTAATAATTTTCTCCCACAATAGTTTAGGGCGACCTCTTTCCACTGTTCTAAAAAACCCGCCTAGGCTCCGCCTAGGCTTAAGGCTTGGGAGAAACGCCCCGCCTAAAGTTTTTTACGCCTTATTCTGGGTAAAACCCTCAAGGCGCACTTTTTTCTAAAAACAACAATGCTTTAGTGAAACGACATCGCCTTTTAATGATTTTTTTTACTAACTGGACCATTATCTCATTCAAAATAATCAAATAGTATTTTAATTTGTATATATTCAGACATATTATTATGATATGTTCAATTTTAGTATTTTAATAGTCTTGTTATGATTAAAGAATATTAAAATATGTTAAGAAGGCCTAAACGCCTTTTCATGTCTTTTTACGCCAAAGGTCCGCCTAGGCTTTTAAGGCTTAAGGCTTGGCCTCCACGCCTCGATCACGCCCCGCGTTTTTTAGAACCTTGCCTCTTTCTCTTTTACCCTCTATTTCCGACAATATCTATTATTTTTGAGATGATTTAGATAAATTGGGCCCTTGCCTCTGAACATGTTTTTGATATTGTGTAGTGTAGTTTAAATCGCCTCCGCTCCCAAGCTACACATCGGTATGCATAATGATCATACTTTAATTTTAGAGTTTGGCTCTTTTACGTAATTGAGGAATTATATATTTAGTTTCTAACTAGGATGGAGGCATATTGCACATGTTATATTATTGTATTTTCTGCCTATATTTTTAGGGTCACACACTCTAATAAAGAAATCTAGGCTTTCCATTGATATTTTGAGAAATCTTTTGAAGAATTCAATGATCTTTTGGTAATGATTTGCTGTATTTTATTCCCATTAATTCTTCAGAAGTTATATTGTCTTTCAAGTTTCGTTGTAGTTTGTAAATATCATTAAAAGTTTGAGGCATGGTTGTTAAAGGCGCGCCTAGGCTCGCTAAGGCGCAACATTGGTGCCTCACTTCACCTCAGGCAAGACACCTTCAATAAGGCACGCGCCTTGTGCGCCTAGGCTCCAGGCTCAACGTGCGCCTAAGGCGCGCCTTGTTAAATTTTTTCTAGACCCCAATACAAGAATGGATCAATTAATATGTTGACATTATGTATTTTCCAATGAATTATGGAGAATTGAACCATTTCCCACCCAAAAACTAACCAAAGTCAAGGATAAGTTGTGATGAAAGTGTATTATTCTCACTAGTCACTACTTAGGCAAAAGGAACAAAAAAAAACTCCAACATTGTAGCATCTCCGATTGATTCATTTGTTTTAAAAATATTAATATCTTTGCTTTTGTTGATTATTTGATAATTAAAATATTAAATAAATTTTTATATTTGATTATATGTGTTTTTCCCTATGGTATAGTAGATATATCATCTTATGTATCTCTTTATAACCTTGCATAATAGTAATTTATGCTATATTTCAAATCTTAGATCATAAAATAATCTTATTATTATAGATATACAATTTTTGCATGTCTTGTATAATGTGCGCCTCACTTTGATCGGGTGCGCGCCTCGCCTTGCGCCTAGGCTCTAAGGAGACATTGGCGCCTTGATGCGCCTTGCACCTTAAATAACTATGGTTTGAGGTAACTATATTTATGCTACTAATTTCCCTCGGTCAAAATATATGCCATTGATTGAATTTGGGGGAGAAAATGATGACAATTTACTTAGCAAGCCAACTGACTACGGTTGTGGTGCTAGTGAACTTGATATCTACTTGATATTGTATATATGAGACTTCCTTTGCTTAAATGAGACTTCCTTTGCTTATATACAAAACTGTCTTTGTTGCTTTCTTACATGCTATGCATAGTATGTGCTTAGTAAATTTTACAAATATATCAATGGTGGCAAACGTTTGTGTATCTATCGGTTGTGTAAAGCGGGTTTTTTTTCGTGTATAATCGGGCTCGTGTCAACTCATTTTTGAAAAATATTTTGCGGCTAAACCTATCAACGATGTAAATATATTAAAATAGACACAACCTCTTTAAGGCCAATTTTGTTTCGTGTCTACTAGTGAGTTGTCAAATCAAATTGTGTCAATATGATGAGTGATACTGATGGAAATGGGTCATTATTTTAGGGGTTTATTAGTCATTTTATTTTATTTTGTATTTTCTTTCATTTTATTATTGTATTTTTCTTTATTTTTGTTATTGTATTTAGAGATAAGAAGAATTAATGGCATTTTTGTAATTAGGGACTTAGCTTGGAGCCTAAGCTACTCCTCCCCTTTAAATACCCACATGTAAGCTTCATTTGAGGAAGACTTGAATTTTGAAATAAACAAGAGCATTTCTCTTTCTAAAAGTGTGTGTGTGATATTTTACTAGCCTTTGGCGTGTAGTTTACGTCAAATTGATATAAGAGCAGGTGAGCTCAACATTGGTGTTTGGTGTATCGGTGTTTATTTTTATAAAATTGTACGCTACTCTTCAATGGCTTCCAAAAGATCCAAACAACAAGAAGATGAGAATCTCGATTTGAGGCAACATATGGAAGAAATGAAAAATCCAATGGCGGAGTTGCAACAATAAATAGCCCAACTTTTTGCTAACCTAGGGCTAAAACCTAACCCTCCTGCCCCCATGGCTGCCCCAACCCCCGAAACCCCTCGTCAGCTCCCTGCCCACGCGCTGACCACCCAAATAGCAGAAAAAACACTGTCGACAGCAGTCCCAGCCCACCCCTTCCTTCCCGCTTCATCCCCGGCTGCCCCAACCCCTTCCCCCTGGTCGTCGACCACCCATGGTGGTGGTCGCGCAGGCCCCCAGTCCCAAATTGATCCCGGAAACCTAGGGTTCTGCCCTAGGCATTCTCGAAAAACCCCTGGCTGCCCTACCCAACCTTAGACCCTTCTACCCGCTTCCAAACATTGGTTTTTGACCCGGGTGTAATTTTCTAGGGCTTGTTTGGGTGAAGATAGTGGAGAAGAAGAGAGAAGATGAAGAAATAAAGACCAAGATTTGAGGGATGTTCACCCCTCAACTTTCAAAAATTATTTTTCGGCCCCCATAAGTTTTTGGCACCAATTTAGGGAATTTCCTCACAAATCCCCAAATTTTTTGAATGCTTGAGGACGAGCTTGGTTTTAAGAAGGAAAGAGTGATGGAAATAGGTCCTTGTTTTAGGGTTTATTAGTCATTTTATTTTATTTGTATTTTCTTTCACTTTATTTTTGTATTTTCCTTAATTTTTGTTATTGTATTTAGAGATGAGGAGTAGTAATGGCATTTTTGTAATTAGTGTCTTAGCTTGGAGCCTAAGCTACTCCTCCCCTTTAAATACCCACATGTAAACTTCATTTGAGGAAGGCTTGAATTTTGAAATGAACAAGAGTATTTCTCTCTCTAAAAGTATGTGTGATACATTTATGAGCCTTTTGACGTGTAGTTTACGTCAGAACCGTGAAATTAGAACGCTTGGCAATGTGAGTCTCACATGGTCTACATGCACTTAAGGTACTGCAACGTATCATGATCTTGCCAACTGGTTTTTGGCCTTCCCACCCACGACGTTGGATTTAGTAGAATAGTGCATACAACGAAACCAGGCTAGTATTTGTTGGTTCTTATCCAAATGCTTTGATTTGGGTTTTTGTATACATCGTGTTCTTTTGTGCACATTCGACATTAAGGTTCGACACCCAACCAAAGTTGTCAGCTTCTTCACCAATTAATTTGCTATTGAAGGATATGATTGACACGTAATGATGTGGTTGATTACTCCTATATGATTTTATCTCATAGTTAAAACTTGCTTTGGAGTTGATAAGAGTGCAGTTTTTCTTGCTATAATCTGACATGCATAATATCTACGTGACTGTGCAGTTAAATTTGTTCTTTTTTTTTATTCATGACCATATTTATGTTCAATCATTAACTGATGTGATGAGTTATGGTACTAGAAATTATTGTTCTTCTCATTAATATCTGTATGGGGTCAAATAAAGCTACTGTCTGAATGTATGACATTTATATCTGTATGAGGTCATTAATATCTGTATGAGGTTTTAGCTTTCTTATCAAATTACTTTGATGGTATTTTTTTGCTTTTCATCTTCTTTCCTTATTAATGTAACAGTAGGTTGAAGGAAGTTTGAAATATCCCTCTGATGCAGAATAGATTTAATATGTAATTGATATGTGGGTCCCTTTGAGGTGTCGTGATCATTACACATTTTTTTTTTCTTTTATTGTTGGGTTAGCAGTATGATTTTAGAGATATTATGAGTGATTTTAGTATCTATCTTTTATTTCCCTAGTTAGTTATTTACCATGTTTGGGAGTTTTGGTAAGCAAGTCAAGCAGTAGAAGCTATTAAAACAAGCCCCTAGGCCTTGGACACTTTTCGAATATACATATCTAGATTTAAGAGAAATTGAGACTGTTCACATTTCACTGTGTGTTATATACATCAAGAACAATGTTACTTTTAAGTGGATCACTTTGATGCTTGGTACGAGTGCATGGCATGGTATTTTGCTCCATAAGCGGTGATATGCTGGGATCGGCTTAGCAGAGGATAGAGCTTGTCGAGTGAAAACACTGAAGTCCCCTAAAAGTGGACGGGAGATTTGGGGGTGGTAATTCGTGTCTTGTTTGAGTTGTGTTGTTGCGGTTTCTATGTCAAGTATCAGTCAACCCTTACCCGACCTGTTTGACTAAACGTGATGACCTAATACCCGATATGTTTATAAATCGTGTCATATTTGGGTTGACATGCATAACCCTTTAAATGATAACTGAACATAAGGCTAGTATCCTTTTCTCTCTTAACCAACCAGTCCACCATATATGCTCGCCATGAACCAAAATGTCATTACTCTTAAATACCGACAATAATCAAAATATCATCTAATTCTGAACCAAGCCTCTTGGTCCGGTGGTATAAGGCTGCCACTGGGACAGTCTTGGGGGTGGATTGGGTTTGGTCCCCAGTTCGATTCCCGGCACTGTCAAAATAATGCTTGGCCAGCGGAAGCCACGAACCGCGAATGGGGATTAGTCGAGGTGCGTACAAAAAAAAAAAAATCTAATTCTGTAAGAATGCTATATAATTGCTGATCAAGATATAAAATTATTCAATGCATCCATCATCGTTAAACGGGTCTATATGTATGATCTTCGGGTCATATGTGTTTGATATTACCCCCCTCCCCCATTACTATTCGTGGTCATCTCATTTTTGGGTTCTTGTCGAGAAATGGTCAACTCTACCCACTAACTTCGTATTGGGTTCGAGTTGTGTTGGTAGTAATTTCTGTTCACACAAATGGAATAATGGACACATGGGTAAAACCCTTTTAAGATGCCATCTGATTATAATCTGTTCCATATATATACAATATATGTACTGTGTACATGTAATCACCTTCTTACATATATTTGCTTTTAGATGTTACATGCTGTCCAACACAATTGTTACAATGCCTTTTAAAACATTTATTGGTGAGTTTCATTATTTAAACACAGATTTTATATAACCTCGCCCCTTCAACATTACGTGTGCGTTGCGCGTGAGAATGCACTTAGTATATTTTTGCAAATGATTTTATATCTACAATAGATGTTCTCAAGTTGTGTTTATCTAATGTTGCGGAATATTGAGTTATTAATTTGAAAGTAGTTCTTACAGTGAATTTATTGTCAAGTTCTGAATTCAAGTGTTATATGAGTAATATATTACAGGTGATAGTTTTTCTTTTTCCTTTTCTATTACCTTTTCTTTTTCTTTTTGGTTTTCCTTTTTTTGGGTGGGATGTGTCAGTTAATAGGGTCACTGCAGTGTATGCATGCCTAACATAATGAGTTATATCATGGATCAAATACCAAAAAATCCCCCAAACATTTTTTAATGCACATTTAGTCCAAATTTTTTATTTTGTACCAAAAAGTTTTTTGTTCTCTTATCTTTAAAGGTTCGTGCCAGCAGTATGATAAAACCTTTTTGGCATGGTGAAGGACTTTTTGGTGCAAAATAAAAAGACTTGGATTAAGCGTGTATTAAAAAAAGTTGAGGATTATTTGGTATATTCCCCCTATATCATTCTATTATCCATCCAATATTAGATAGGATGTCATTGTATACAGTGTAAAGCACTTTAGGTACTCTTTCTTATATATATATGGCGGGATATCCAACATACCTTAAACAGAATATTAAAAAAATGAATAATTTTTTAAAAATAGTAAAAAAAATTATTTTGAACTGATTTTTTTGTACGATATTTAAACGTTTCAACGAACCTACAAAAAAATCAATTCAAAATGAATTTGTTTACTATTTTAAAAAAATCGGTCAATTTTTTAACATATATTTGACCTATTTTTTTAAACTAAAAAAAAAATCTTTTTGAGCTGATTTTTTTAGGTTCGTTTAAATATTTAAATACCATATAAAAAAATCAGCTCAATTTTTTTTTGTAACTATTTTAAAAAAATGGTGGTGCGAGTTTTTATTGGAAGAATTTGTAAATTGAAATTGGCTAAGGGACAATGAATAAATTACAATTTGAGACTGAATAACAACAGTAGTAACAAGGGAACAAGTGAATATATAAAAAATGAAATCATGGTGGGTTAATTAAATATCACATCTTCATTTATGCCAGACCTATATTCTACTTGGTTATTTTGTAGATTTTTCTATATAGTTATTCTCTTTTGTGGGGACATACTTGGCTTGGATGACAATCACTTAGACTTATCAATGGCCATATATATGTTTTTGACGAAGACAGGAATGCCATCAAGTCCTCGACCATTACAAAATATGTACACGCAATAAGTGACACAATAAAAGTAAAATATCCTAACTCTGAATACATTATGACCTCATTACATCTCAAATCACAATAGCAATAAGTCCTCAGCTACATACATCATATGAAATAAATTCAATTTGAGTAATTACAACAAAATATTTTGGTGTCCAACCAATGAAATCTCTTGTATTAGGAAGTCAAATGATATGGGGGTATGAGCCTCAAATGACTTGGTAAGGAAATATATTGTGAAGTTAATCCGTATTTAAAACAATAGGCTCTTGTATGATGACAATTCAATTGATATAAAGAACATAACTTCACTATCTTCTCTCTAATATACTTGAGATTAAATCAAGCACTCAATACATTATGAGTACGCCTATAAATTGAGTTGGGCAGGTTAGAAGTCCGCTCATCCGGCTCGCTATTTTTGGGCTCGAGGTTTATTTGAGTTTGAATGAAGTCGAGTCTAAGACAATATTTCAAGCCCGAATGAATTTCGGTCTGAGCTTGAGCCAAATCTTGCCAAGTCTGAATTGGGCCCGAAGTTCGAATTTTGAATATATAAATAAATAAATAATTTAATATAATGTAACATATTTATGTTAACATTGTTTAATTAGGTTTCACTGTTTTATTTCATTTACTACTTAAAAAAAAAGGTTCATTTGTGTCATAATCCATTAAATTAGAAGTGATTTTCAATTTTGTGGTTTTATTGTTAATTTCATTGTGGGCATTTGATTTATTAATTGCTCAAGTCATATTATGCATTTGTTAACGATCAAATAATGCTATATGTATGAAATTTAATTAGCCTTTGTAGGTTTTCACTCTTATTATTATTTTTTTTTTAATTTAATACATTTTATAATTATATATTTTATTTTATGAAATATCAATTAGAATTTAATGCGTACATTTTCTCCATGATGGAAATATAAGAAAAAAATATTAATTCAAACTTTTTTAACAAAAAAATTGAAATTGGGCCCGAAACCCATAATATTTATGGGCCGAGTTCAGGTTTAGGTGAAAAATATTAGTTCGGGTCGAGCTCGAGATTGAGCGTGGGTAAGATAGTTCGGGTCGAGCCTAAACAACCCTAAGTCCAGCTCACCTGACCTGATTTATAGCCTTAATTATGAGATATGCAAGGAACACTTAATCTAGGTAAACAATGCAACAATCCCATGCAAGACAATAAAGTCCTCAAAACCAAAAGACATTGATGATCATGAACCTGAAACAATTAAGTTCATAAGATAGACTTGAAGGATGCATATTGAGAATCAACCAATTATCAACCAGTATCACATGCATATCACATATGATTCAATCAACCAACATCCTCATGATATGCTCAGAATAAAAAATAAGATGTTCCATCAACACAACCTATTACTCAAAGCATGCAATGCATCACTAAATCCCTGATTGATAACAAACAAGTCAAAGAAATGCTAAAAAAGATTCAAATAATTGTTATTTTATTTTGTTGTACTTTAAGAACCAATGTACAAAAGAAAAATAACTTGTTTTAATCATTTATAAGCTCATTTCCACTTACCTATACCTTCCCTAAACCTTCTCTAAGCCGTGAACCATAAACAAATCTCTTTCGGGCCAAGCCAAGAGGTTTTAGTCGACTAAAAGAGAAAAATGAGTCGACTGAAAATTCGAGGTCTCCCTTTGAGTCATCTCATCTTTACTTTGAGGCTTCTCAATTTTTTTTCAAAGGCCAACTAAAGTGGTTTTTGTCGACTGAACCTCACTTTGAGTCGGCTGAAAGTGCCAGCAAAATGCCTTTAAAGCTTGGTAACTTCTTCCAACATGTCCACCTATTATCCCATGAGTTCCTAAACTTCCATCAACTTATTTACCAACATTTTGCTGCCTTAACCAACCTCCTAAACCTATAAATACTCACCTCTTCCATTTTACAATACACAAACAATAACAACATTCTCTCAAGCAAAGTTTCATTATCCCAAATTGTGTCATACCCTCCCTTGAGTTTTAGCGAGAGAAATTCCTCGTGAGTTTTAAACCCCAAAACTCTCATCATACGTTAGCATCAAGAAAATCCACTTCCATCTAAATTTCCATTCTCATTCCCTCTTTAGCAAAATTATAAACTTAATACTGACTTGTGCTAAAGCTATACCCGAAAACCTATATGAGCTATATACTTTATTTACTTGTCTTTTTAGAGGGAGAAAGTAAACTTGTTATTCCATTATTTTCGTAAATCAACTTTGCTTTACCTTTGGTTACGTATCTTATTGGAGTACAGTTAAGATTCGTTGTATCTTCTCATCTGTTAATACCGTTGTTGCAAATAGTCAAAGCATTTAAAGACTTTGGGCTATTGCGTAGGTACCGCTTTGTCAAGTACGAGTTTAGCGTCTTATTGGTTGCGGCGTTGCAAGGTAATATTTTTTGTGAGGTTTTGGTTCCGCCGTAAGTGAACCGAAGATATCAAAGGTCTTGAGTATCATCTCGAACGTGAACGTAGGCAGATGTCGAACCACATTAAAATCTTGGTTTGCAAAGTCTTGCAATTAATCATTATAATCAAGTTAAGAAGGTGTTGAAAATAGCCACTAATACCATATTCCTAATAAAGCCTCCCTTTGGGTTATATTTTCGAGCCAACATATATTATTGAAACTTAATATAAGTCCAACGGATACCTAAAATTTCAAAAGTAATTAAACAATGAATAATTAATAATATGACTCAGCGATAAATATGAATAAATATAGTTCTTTACGACAATACATGCTTGTAAACCAACCCAATGATATGATGTAACATCTAAACAAATCTCATCTTAACAGGTACCACGATCCAAAATGTTAGGTTTAATGCATAATGTTGGTTACTCCTCTCTACCTCAACCTCAAGCACACGACAAAAGGTGACTCAGATAAGTATATCAATTTTGTTCCCTAACCTCAAGTACACAAGAAGAGCTTTGGGCAAACCCAAAGTGTATACGACCTATTATAGGTCACCATGTATCTCATACTTCACCACTAGAGAGTACACCAGGTTATATAATAAATTAAAGGCATTATAACATTGTAAAATTCGATCCCCTGATCTTCAAAGTGGGTAGGGTAATATTGTAAAATCATATTAAATGAATATGATCACGAAGAACACAAGTACGAAAGTTTGAGCCTCTGGTCTTTAAAGGCATTTTATCACAAACACTTTTATAAATTCATATTGAAGATCAGACACTTGAACAACAAATGAATATAAACACGGTGAACAAAGTATGAATATTCCTTAACTTTGTCGTATAAATAATGGATAGTACAACTGATGGAACCTTAATTTGGTGTTCAAAGAGATCTTAATTTAAATTTTTGTTGGGTTGACATCGTGAATAAGTGCATACCCTATAATTATGAAACTTTAAACAAGAATTGAGAAAAAAAATTAATTTTAAATAGGTGAAAACGTGTTTCACCATATTACTTTTCACCGCGTTGAAATATATTTTACCTCGAACCAAACGGACCCTAAAAGGTAAATATTAATCCTTTATTGTAACAAGCTCAACCAAATGGTGAATGAAATTATCGATTAAAAGATAATTGCCCTCCGTCACCATCCACGAAGACAACCTACTACTACATGGTTCTCTACAACTCCGACCTTCCCCATCCATCCATCCATCCATCCATCCATCCATGGGTTCGTCCATCCATCCATCCATCCATCCATTCATCCATCCATCCATCCATCCATCTCTCACTCTTGGAAATTAAAATATATAATTGAACTCAATATCTTCTACTTATGGAATTAATGTTTCATTAGGTTTTTTAATTAACAATAAACTTTTCAAAAAGCCTCAATAAATATATTAAGTTTGAAATATTTTAGGGCCTCAAAACTTGTTCCCTAAGAATGATTTGAATTTGTTCATATACCCTAGATAAGGTATTGATTAGATCACTAAGACTTTATACCCCGGGCAAGGCCTAAACCCTAAAATTGTCATGATACACCCAAGTATGAATCTTCTGTCCCTCCCCATTCCTGATTATAGGAAGAAATTATATAAGGGACTACCTTCTAAAGGAACATTACCCATTGTAGTAACAACAGTCATAACTGTACTCCTTGAATTTATTAGCTAACCAAATTCTATGACTATTTTATTTAGATCGAAAACTTATTAAAATACCCCTAGAATAGGGAGATAGTTTACTGTCTATTAAGAGGCTTTAAAAGCCTTTAATTTGCCTTTGGTCTTGTTAAAGATACGTAACATTCTTAACAGTAGATACATTGCCTTGTTAGCTCCCCTGAACACTAACTTATAGTGAAACTACGTAACTTAACCCTCTTTAATATAATTTCATCCTTTAAATTTCTCGTCTTAATAGCTACTTATCTCGACCTATCTAAAAAGGACCATAATCATAAAGTTACTCAACTCTATAGCCACAGATTTCCTTTGAGGTGTCACAGTTCAAAAAATCAAATAGTATGACTATATGTATTACATTCTCCATAGTATAGGAAATTATGCCCTCATAGTTTAAAACAAATATACATAAATAAAATAGTCACATTTTGTCTTTGAGTAACTAAAACTTGAATTTGACTAATTAAGAACTACAATCTACTAATTATTGTGACACCCCACGTAATTAAATACCGGGTGATCAGTCATTTATTAAATTATAACCAAGGTGAACGGTTGGTTCATTCTTAACATCACTGTTGCAAAATAACTTTTCAAATTAAACACCCTAATTAATTAAGCTAAGTGACAAAACCATTTTAAAACATTATTTCTATATTTAATTTAAGCCCATTAATAAAAACCTTTAATAATTCATAGTTTAAGAGTCACACAATAACTAAACTGGAAAAGATAATCCAAGCAATTAGCATTCAAATAACTAATACCAACTTTAAAACTTCAAAGGAAAAACATCCGGATAGTAACAAATCCCAAAGTAGAAATACTGGAAGTAAATGAATCACAATCTCTGTCAAAACCAACTGAATAAGGAAAAAGGGCGACACATGCCCAACTGGATAAAACAGAATTAGGAGTGGAATCAATAATGAGGTCGTCTAAGCAAAATGCCTGCAACTCCCACCTAAGCTGCAGCACGTTCCTTCTAAAGAATCCTAAGCATGACACCCCTGTGGTTGGGCACCTGTAATATATACATATATATACAAGAGAGAAGAGATAACAGGAAACGGGTCAGAGCCCGATTGTAAAACAGTTAAAAATTTAGTTTAACAAGTATTTAAAATGTTTACTGGCTAATGTAACAATCATATTAGTGTGCGGCACTCTCTTGTGAAATTCTCACCTCTCTTCTAATGTGCACACCTACCGCACTATTAATCCCCACAAGTTAAACTTATCTTAAATTTCTCATAAGGTGACCATTACTAGGACTAAGATAATAAATTTCTGAGGGTAAAGTTTTCATAAGAGTTTCATTTCATTATAAAGTCTTTCAATATTGCTTCAAACTTTTCAAACACTTATATTAGAGTCGAAACATTTATTCATTTTTTAGTCACAGTAGAAAGTTCTCAATTTCAAGTCTATATATATATATTAATCACTTATATAATATATATATATATATATATATATATACTATCGGCACCCCACATAAAATTTATGGTGTTGGCATACTCTGCTATCAAGTCCCCGTATCACTCGTACTAAGGGAAATACTAGTTCGGAATCACTCTCGAACTGTATTAACACAAAACACATACAAAATGAGACGAAACATAGTTCCAAGTCACTAGGAGGTCAGCACATACCCTCACGTCTCTTAGGACCGTCTGACTATCGATCAGATAGCCTGTACCAAGGATTCCTATGTTCTAGGGTACAAGTCAATGTCCCACATAAAGGTCCCATCGAGATAAGACTGTCCCGACACGGTAACCTCAGTGATAGCAAGTAGCGCGGACATAATTTTTACACGTATATAGTATATGCACAGACACAGTCATATATATGTATACTACCATTCCCATTTCTAAATTAGGTACACCCATGACCCATTCTTATGATATTCGTTCTTAGTACACTTTACTAGATTATCCCGTGTAACGGCTCGTCTCTTTTATTCTTATTTATGGAATTATTCCAAACTTACTTCGTATCACTCATAGTATCCTATTCCCTCCAAGTGTAATTTCAGTAGGTACTCTTTTATTTTACGACGTAACTTCCTTACGAGTCTCACTCCTTTAGACACACGTTCCCCTTATTCCTTAAATGTAATTCACTCCCCGTTAACCCTAATTTCATCTTACATTAAATGCTACATTTTTATAAAGTCCTACTGGTCCTCTTTATGTCCCAAAATGTTCTAATAATAATGTCCAAAGATTAATACTCATTTAAATCGAAATAAACTATTTAAAAAGGGGAATATGAGTTTTCCAGGAGGGGTCTATCGATCGATCATTCGATCGATCGATGCTCTTTGGTCGATCGATCGATCAAGCAGTTATGGCGAAACTGCAGAAATACCAGTTACGGGAATCCTATTCCAAACTCATCCAAATCATCATATTTGATTCCCAAACTCCCAAGAATTTATACTACAAGTGTTATGTACCCAAATAATTAATATTCTACGTAAGACATGTGAGTTTTCATCAAGTATAACGAATTAAAATGGGCAAAATCTATATAAATCTCAAGAACCCTAATATTTTCTTTAACTTAGTTCTTCCTATTCTTTTTCCAGATTTTCTACTCCTAACTCAATGCAATTTCTTGGTTCAACCTCTACATATGAAATGGATTTCCAGAAAACTATTTTTACCTCTACAACATATAAATTCTAGTCTCCAATATATGTTTTCTTTCACAAAAACTAGTCCTAATCAACCCTAGACTAATATTATTGAAGCATTAACTAAAATAGAGTAAGATAGATACTTGCCTCGAAATACTTACTTCAGATTTGCGGAATAAATTGGTGTGGTTGTGATCCTCGTCCCGTGATCTACCATTTGGCGGTGACGGCGGTGCAAACGGTGAAGTTCTTGCCCTAGAACTTCTTGGAAAGTTTCTCCTCTTCCTCTCCAATGGCTGTCCTTGGTTTTTGGTTATGCTAACCCTAGAAGACAACCCCTACCATCTGATATTACCTTAGAAAATTCGTGGATTTTCATGCCCAAAAATACAAAATGCCTAAAACGCCCTCCCGGGATGCTAATTAGGCCTAAAAACACCCCGAGACCCCAATTAAACTCCCGGGTACATTATTTTGACTATCTCGACCCTTTCGGACACATTGACGCACTCAAAATAATCGTATAGGGACTTATAATTTATTCACTTTTAATAACTCGAATTTAATCCCGACACGACACAGGCGCGTCCCGATAACATTTCCAAAATTATCAAATTAGATTCTCGTGATAATTTTACTAAATTTAATTCACATCTTACTTTACCCATAAAGTAATTTACAACAAAATTCCAATAGTTATTAACTCTCATCACGCTAGTAAATATTTAAATGATTTTCGGATTAATATTAAATTAATATCTCTAATTAAATTTAATAAATCCCCAAATTTAAAAGTCATAAAAATACGGGGTATTACAATTATATAACTAATAATAAATTAATATTAAATGAGCATAAGGTGATGTCAAAGAGAGAGTATAAAAGGGGATGATATCGGGATTTTACATGGCTCAACTCCGAAATCCGAAAGCCTACATCCATAGGGGTTCCTCTTCGTTTATCTAAATCAAATGATGCATGGGAGATCAATTAAAAGCATTCTAAGACTATCTTATCATTTTAGCAAAGTAACAGTAAAAAATACAATATGGTTATTACCACTATTTATAGGTATGATGGTAAAGTGAGGTAAGAGATTGTGGTCAAAAGGGAGTGTCTCTCTCTTCTAAGAGGAGGGATGAGATCACACTTTTAATGTTTAACATATTGGTATCATGGTAGATTTGATAGCCAGAGAGTTATGCCCCACATCGCTTGGGGTAATGGTCCATATGTAATGAATTTCACTCTTTTAACACTGAGGCATTTTAAGCTCAAATGGTAAGGCATGTGGTTGGTGAAACCACATTCAGGGGTTCAAACCTCATTGGCACCAATTTGTGGATGACTTGAAATAAAACTCCATACCATTGTGTGTAGTGGTTAAAGTGAGGAGAATATCAATGGTGGTAGAGTGAGGTAATACACAATAAGGGAAATAGGATAATAATGAGTTAGTTAATGCATATGGGTGCAAATATTACCATATCTTCCATTTATATTGCGTGATGATATTTAGTTGATGACACCTCGTCACGTTGGTGTAACACCCTGCCTACTAAAATACCGGGTGGCCAGCCCGTGATCAAAATAAAACGTTGGTCTCATATGTCTCATTCTTAGCATCACTGTCGAAAACTCTTTAAACTTACTAACCACCTAGTAATTTAATTAGACTAGTGCTAAATTTTATCTTTTATTAATTAACAACAAGCAAGAAATAAATAATAATAAAACCATCAACACAACTGATAACGGAATCCAACACAAATAAATAATCATAAATAAAGATAACCGAATTAACTATCGGTTCAACAATAAAATACAGTAGTTCCTGAAGAAATAACCTCGATACATAAAGTCCAATAAATAAACTAAATACAAAATCTGAGGGCGACATGCCCAAATGAGTACTGAAGAAAAGTTTCTACACTAGAAGTAAATGAACGAAGCGTCTATAACGATGTCCTACAACTTTCACATGAGCTGCAGCTGCGCATCCATGGATAGAATCCTCAAACTGGGCGTCCCTGTGGCTGGACACCTAAAATGTTTTGGAAAAGATTTTGACACGGGTCAGAGCCCAAGTAAAACATTTTGAAAATATTTAGCAAGCAAATAAATTTGCAATAATTAAATATGCATGCACACGTTTCATATTTAAGTTAGTGTCGCAATCTCTTGAGACATAGCTCACCCCTCATCTAATGTGCACACCTAACGTTTGCATTTTAACCCACTAGTTACTACCCCGTCTCACTAGTTCAAACCAGGTCTCTTTCTCCATAGAAATTCCTTTTTGCCCGCTCATATTGCCCATACAATACGTTATTGAATTTTTTTTTGTGTCTTTTAGCCAATTATGGATTTCCCATTTAAAGATTAAGTTCCACATAATTAGGTTATTTTAGATGTTACTATCTTTCTCATCTACTAGAACTCACAGTAGATTAAGTTACAAGTAGATATATATTTATCCCACTAGTTATATATATACAAATACAATACCCCCTAGGCTGAGACCTACAGTGCAAGCATACTCTGCTAATAAATCTCGGTACATCATCTACTAAGCACACACAATAGAATAAATCACAACTATATATATTTATCTTTCTATTATATATATACTAATACAACACCCACATGCTAATCTGTGGTGCAAGTATACTCTGCTATCAAGGCCCGGTACATCACGTACTATATAAGGACCGTTGGTTCTTTATCTCTCCCGAACCATAAATAATATTCACACATATTGGAGGAGAATCATAATTCCAAGTCAAAAAGGAGACACACATACCCACTCACCCCTATGACCGTCTGCACTATTACTCACAGATCGGTTGTACCAAGGTTCTATGTTCTGAGGTACAAGTCAATATTCCCCCAAATGGGCACATCAGAATAAGACTGCCTCGACGTGGAAACCTCCGTGATAGCAAGTAGTGCGGTATGATGCATACACATAATAAATCAAACAATAGGCATTCACACAACCTATATATTATTATTATTTTATCAGTAGGTATACACATGATTTATATTATATATCCCATACGTACCGTATAACACTAGAATATCCTACGTATCAATTATTTAATGCAATACATCTCATCGAATACCCCCGAGTATATAACATAATATTTCTCAATTTAAATAAATTCTCCAAATTAAATAGTTTCTCCAAATCATCAATTTAGTTTAAATTCTAATTCTCCAAATTAAATAAATTATTTATCCTAAAAAAGACGGGGTGTTACAGTTGGGTGACATGAGATATTACAATCCCCTTAGTAGGGACGGGGCCGTTATGACCTCTTCTGGTTGGATTCCTTATTCTTTTCTTGATAAGTGAGGTCGGCTTAAGTAAGGATGATGCCGATATGAACTCTTTTAAGTTAGCTTCCTTATTCACCTAGAAATATGTTCCCCGCAAAGGTGGATGAAGCCTGCCTCATTCCATATGACATTCTCTAAGTAAGTGGGTGTCTTAATATATAGGTATAACTATCCCCCCTAAAGTTTGGCATTGTTGGTTTTAGTTTGATGATGGTTGATGTCCTTTTGATGTTAACGCCACTTATGGTAAGGGTGCCATGTATGAGATCATGCCTCGACCTTGTTCTATGCCCAGTGGGAATATGATGACCCTCGTGCCTTGTCATTTTTCCTCCAAAATGTTTCAAGTCGTGACACCCCGCCTAATTAAACATCGGGTAATCAGGCCTTTATTAAATTAAAACAGGCTTCTCAAATGGTTCATTCTTAGCATCACTATCGAAAACTTTTTAATTACTAATCCCCTAAGTAAAAATTAGACCGGTGCCAAATTTTATCTTTCTTAAAACAGATAAATCAACCATGCGGAACAAAGCATAAAAATAACCATGTACTATAACCTAATCAACAAAGCGTGAGTACATAAGAATAAGAGTAATACCGAATAAACCATCGGCTAAAATCCCAAAATAATAGTAGAACAACCATTAGTCTGAAACTAAATCTCTGAGACTGATACCGGACCATAAGTCCATACAAAGAATAATGTGAGATCCTGCTCTAGATCTGAATGAGAGATATCGTCTAATCAAAATCCTGTAAGCATCCACTGTGCTACAACTTCGAGTCCCTGGAATGAAATCATCATACAAGGCGTCCCTGTGGATGGACACCTAAAAGGTTTTAAAAATATTTTATAGCAAGAGTTAGTACTCAAAACATTTTGAAAATATTTAACAAGCGTTTATCATAATATAAAATGTGGTTATTGATTACACATGTTAGGTTCTCGTACACTCTCTTGAGTTTACTCACCCCTCATCTTTTGTGCACACCTAACGTTCTACACTTAGCCTACCTAGCCATATCTTCCAAGCTAACTAGGACTAAGTAATCATCTGAACTTATCTATACTTAAGTTCTCGTATCTCCCACACAGTACATCCATTTCATTAGCATCTCGCGAAGGTTAATTAATACTCAAGTAACATTTCACCTATGTTATGTTTAAAAACTTCTCATTTAGTTTCACTACTAAATTTCTACAATTATCACAATTTCTATCTTCCCACTTTTGTAATTAAGTTTCACTACTTAAATTACTACATAGATATTCTCTATCTAACGTAATGTTTCAAAATTAAGTTTCACTACTTAACTTACCAGTTCGGTATGTATCTTTAAATACATAATATATATCAATCTACTAATACACATAAGTAGAATATCATCAAGTATATATTTCACACACAATATATATTAAATATTAGTCATTACTATTTTGTACTTTTCACACACGTAAAGGACTCTTGGTTCGGAATGATTCATCGACCCCAAGTAAGAATTGGTTCAAAATGATACATTGACCTCAATTATTTATATACACAAATTCTGTCTCGGACTCTTTCATCACGCCACCAGTTCAAAGGTTTGGTTCGGCATTTGACATCGACCCCAAACATATAATAACCCTATGTTAGTTTGGAATATCTCATCGACCCTAACATAGTTAATTTAGGTATACATCCCTCGACCTAAAAGATCATATAATTCAGTAGGTACACGCCCGACCTATTAATTATGTTCGTACGTAATATTTTAATCTCTTATATCTATCGTACAATATTTGCTTTACGATTTATCTCATTAATCGCATTTATTTGAGTATTCACACAACTTTAAGGGTCCTAGTTACCCCTCACATATAATTTCAGTAGTTATTACTTACCCTACTGGTCTATTACTTGAATTGACTTTACCTCGCCTCGTAACTCAATTCCGTGTTCCCTCGATACTCTATGAAATTGGATTATTCTCGTCGGTCCATAATTCAAGTCCTACACCCAATGGCCTTATCGAACCTCGACAATATACCTACTGGTCTTATTCTCACTCCCATATAAGTATAATATAAATCCTAGGATACTCATTCATTCCCGAAAATCAAAGAAACCTTAAAAACAGAAAATTCGGGAAAAATAATTTACTTCGATCGATCGACTACTAGGTTCGATCGATCGACATTCGAGATCGATCGATCGATCGATCGAGCAGGGACAAACACAGTTCGTCTTCTTCGTTAACCTCTTCCTCCATTAACAAATCTACAAACTTCATTATAGTCCACCAAACTTCGACCCAATCATCCTAACATGTTTCCACATATACTAGGACAATTTCTAACGTGTCAAATACATCAAAACCCCAATTCCTTTAAAGAAATAGTGAATTAAATCCAGAATTTCTTAAAATCGTAGTTATGGTGTTCTTCCCATATATGCATTCAAAACCCAGATTTTATTTCGAAATAATCATCAAGTGTACTCTGAATATTAATCCTCTACATATGTTAAATCATTCTACATGCGATTCCTATCCCAACATGTATAAATATCATTATTCTCCTATCAAGATATTGATTTAACAAAACTACTCAAAAACCCTACACATGGGTATTATAACTTTATAATTTTTTCAATAAACAACTTGCCTTGATAGAGGGAATCTGATTTCGTGGAGTTGATGCTGGATTGATGCTTCCCTTCTTCAATCCTTCCTCCTTTGGCTCGTAGGGTGCAAGATCCAAACCCGACCTTCTCAAAAGCATCTTCTAAGCCTTGAGAATGATTTTCTCCTTCTCTCTAATAGTATTGATGTTTACATGGATTTTCTAACCCTAACCCCTCTTTCATACGGCTGATAAAAGGCTCTCAAATTCGTAGGTCTCCATACCCTCTCATGTTAAAAGACCAAAACACCCCGAACGGTCTCGGTTTAGTCCAAAATTACCCCGAGACTCAACTATTACCCCCAGGTATACTATTTTGACCCTTCCGGACTCATCTGTGACCTCTAAATTATCATTTGAGTCACTTAAAAATATTACTCGTTCTCACCCCAACACGGTTTACACGCGTTAAGTAACTATTTACCACTCGTACTAAGTAAATATAATGAGGCAATATAAATCGGTATCTATCTCTCGATTAATATTCCATAATTACAATTTTTAATAAATCTCATTAAATTACTCCTCTTACATAATTTAAATTAAGCCGCATTTCTCATTTAATTCTCCAATTTAATTAAATAGAATATTCAGAAATACGGGGTATTACATACTTCCCCCCTTATAAAGGAATTTTGTCCTCGCAATTAGGATGAGGCTGGTATTGAGACTAAGGAACTTAAACATCACTGCATCCTCTAATACCCAAAATCAAATCATATCATCGTAACGGTTGCCCCAAGTACATGCCTTGCTTCATTATAAACTCTTATCGCATGTTTCCCATGTCGCATATATCATAATTAGGTCTCACTACTTAATTTCTCCATAAAATTTTCCCAATCTAACGTTAACTCTTGAAATTAAGTTTCTCCTTACTTAATTTACCGTTTTGATGTATATCTCTCTATATAACATCTATGTGTCTACTATCACTCATAAGTAGAATATTATAAGGTATATATTTCACACACAATATATACTATAAGTGGAAATTGGTCCGGCAAAATCATCGGCCCCAATAATCCTAACATTTACATTGGTCCGGAAATCCCGCGACCCCAAGGTAAATGTAATGCATGTGTTGGTTCAGACCTTCCGTCGATACCAAATTTATCATCGATTTGGTTCAAAAAATCATCGACCCCAAATCGATCCTTCATGTATTGGTCCAGAACATCATCAACCCCAATACAGAATTTAAGCATACTTATTATCGCACATAAGTAGGAAATCATAAGGTATATATATCTTACACATAACATATACTATCAACACTTATTTTATAATCACCCCCTTTTATAACACTTTTGGGATTATTGGCTCGGAATCCCACCTCGATCACCAATAGTGATTGGTTATATTGTCTCGGAATCACACTTCGAGCACAATATAAGTATATATATCTCATCGCACATGAGTAGACAATTTGTGAGCCATATATTTCACGTTTCATATATTCTAAAATGTCATACCCCAATAGAATGTTCTCATATCACGCGTTAAGAACTAAGAGTTTGGAATTTCTCCTCGAACCACACTCAAAGTACATGTATTGTTCGTAATAGGTACCCACGAACCTAATCCTTATGTACAGTCCATATAGGCACTCACACTGCCTATAAATATGCTCATATAGGTATACATTCAACATATGAATTGATCAGTGGGCTTCTCCAAAATTACACTATCGTAAGGGCGTATTATCATCCTTTCTCACTAACATTGAGTCGTAGGCGACACAACATACTCAAAATAAAACTTTATCTCTATTCCTCCCTGACCATCTCTCACAGGGTGGAATTTTAGGATTTCATCCTGATTCACAACCATGTAGAGTGGCACCGTGCACTTGTGCACTCTTCCTATTCAACTACATACTAATCCATCCCGGTCACGCCATTCCCCTACCCCAATGAAATGTCGGATTAATTATGATGTTCACAACCCATCAATAATTTATAAGTCTGTCTCCTCATTCCATCATTGGAAACGTAGGTTCATTACCACATTCCGGTTCCTCATTTCGAGTCCATCTTTCTCTATCAACTAGTGGTGCGTTGGAGACAATCTCACTATGTCTCTTCCTCAACACCGCTTTCCACTTACGTCATCTTTCCTCAAGTGGTACTCTATTCTCTTTTCTCTCTGGGTATATTATACTTTACAATCAGTGCACTCTTCGTAATTGGCTCACTTTTAGGGTTGGTTACTTTATAAGAATCAACATTTTAGTAACGCGTAAGTCACTCTCAACACTCAGTTAAGTAGCACCTTACATCACTTCTTCACAACAGTTAGCCCTCCTAAATCAAGAGATAACTTTTGAACGGCTTCCCACCAACTTTTATCCCATAGGGTGTGCTGACTCTCTTAGCACATATAAGCTTGGATCATCGTCTATCTCCCATGACGTTCAATCCATTTCATCGATACGACTTGCCCCATAACTTCCCCACCGGCGCACTTATCAAATATAATTTTTCTGCATCCCTCTATCTCGGATGACTAAGAAAGGCAATTGACTAGGGCGCCCATACATCCTTTTCTCCGTGCACATTTGCAAAAAAACATTGCAAACGCCGCACTCGTAACATGCTTTTCCTCAACTCTAGCCTTGTCTTCACGGCGTGACTATAATTTTGCTGGTATTCTCAATCCCCTATAGATCAAGAATCAAATTCTTGCCAACATATCCCTTCGTGGTGAACTAAGCCTTTCAGTGTTTCTCCACAACACTACCGGTTCCACTGATGCCCTAGTATCTAATAACGTCTCTTCTCCTGACGTGCATAAAAATTTAGTCGCATCCCTTTTTGCAACCGAACTTAAACAATGGACTTCTCTCCATGCATTCTTATTGAACATTATTGGAACAACACATAGTCGAGATACTCAAATTCCGTTCCTCGACAATATGTGTGACCATACTCCAATATCTCTAATGGAGTCAAGTGGCGATGCACTTATACTATCACTAAGTCCTTAACACTAATCATAACAACGAGCTCGATCTCTCCGCTCAGCGGTCATACGATATACCTTGAATCACATCATTAAAGTCCCTATACACCGGGATTAATTACTATGAGACATCCATAATCTCTGAAGTCTCTAACATACTGATGAATAATGCGAGCTCGACCCTCTTTCAGGTGAGGCATAATCAAATACCTCATTCACTTGAGGCTAAAACTCATGTACTTTCTTGCCCATCGCACTGGTGGTTCAAATGGTTCCCGAACATAATACGCTTGTCCTTACAGAAATGAAAAACTTATCGGAGTTATTATTCCCTTATATAACTTTGGACAAGATCAACACGCATGGTCTTACGTCCCACATATGACATCTTTTCATAAATCCCCTTATTCCAGGCCACACCGACTGGTTTAGGGTATTCCTCCTCTCGGACTTGGCAACCTTGATTTTTAACACTATCATCATGGTACCCTTAGTTTCGCTGACCAAGGAACACACTATTAGACATAACAGTCCCGACTTAGGATCAAATTAATGAATCCCTTAGTGGGTTTCCACTTATGTCTTGCACTAGCCCCATTACATTCAGTCTTACCCTTTGACTAAATTCTTAAACTCTTTTAGCTCCGCCCACCTAGGAGCATTTACCTCAACCTTTTAAGAAGCACCATACTGCCTTCGTACACATAAGTCATCCAAGAAGAGTTTTACGAAAATTGCGAACGATAATTCGAGAGTCCATTCTCTCAAGGGATCTTTTTCCCTTGTACCTGTCTCATAGGGTACAAGTTCACTTCAACAGATAAATTTCTTTCTCACAGTTGGCCTCTACCAGGCTTTCACGTGATGGGTTCAGAAATTTCCATTCACTTCGCTTCTGAACCATCATTGGAGAGATTTGCGGTTAAACTATACGTAAGGTCCCTCTATTTGTATACTGACCCTCGGTCCGGATGTGGTGACTGGTATCCCCACCACGTTGCCTCAAAAAAAATTTCTCAAATTTTCACTTCTGAGTATTTCTACTCTATCCTAAATGCCAAAACCTCTGTACATTCTACTTCCATTGGTTAATATGCACAGTCGCCGTTTTATCAAATTTTTCACGTGTCGTTCTCTTCCAAGATCTTTTAGACCTTCTCCCAATTATCATTACGTTGGGCGGGTTTAGATTAGCCTCACCCTTTGCCTTCGCGGTACTTAGAAAAAAGTCTGATATGCCCCAATAGTTTTTGCAGCATCTACATCCATTACACACAAGGAGTGACCTCGATAACGGTCATCTCTTCTATGATTACCATCCTCGAACACCCCATGCTTCATGCCGAGCTCCTACCTCCTGCAGTCCTTCCAACGCCAATGCTGTTCCTAACGCCATATTCGACGTACCATGCCCAATCGAACTCGTATATATAACACTACATCTACTAGATAGCAGGAGAACGTAAACTACGTACATAGAGGAGTACAACAATCCTAAGATAGGGCTCTATATCAATCAAACGATATGCTAAAAATGTAGTAAGCCATATAGATCCTATGGACACTAGAACCTGATGCTCTGATACCATCTGTGACACCCCGCCTAATTAAACATCGGGTAATCAGGCCTTTATTAAATTAAAACAGGCTTCTCAAATGGTTCATTCTTAGCATCACTGTCGAAAACTTTTTAATTACTAATCCCCTAAGTAAAAATTAGACCGGTGCCAAATTTTATCTTTCTTAAAACAGATAAATCAACCATGCGGAACAAAGCATAAAAATAACCATGTACTATAACCTAATCAACAAAGCGTGAGTACATAAGAATAAGAGTAATACCGAATAAACCATCGGCTAAAATCCCAAAATAATAGTAGAACAACCATTAGTCTGAAACTAAATCTCTGAGACTGATACCGGACCATAAGTCCATACAAAGAATAATGTGAGATCCTGCTCTAGATCTGAATGAGAGATATCGTCTAATCAAAATCCTGTAAGCATCCACTGTGCTACAACTTCGAGTCCCTGGAATGAAATCATCATACAAGGCGTCCCTGTGGATGGACACCTAAAAGGTTTTAAAAATATTTTATAGCAAGAGTTAGTACTCAAAACATTTTGAAAATATTTAACAAGCGTTTATCATAATATAAAATGTGGTTATTGATTACACATGTTAGGTTCTCGTACACTCTCTTGAGTTTACTCACCCCTCATCTTTTGTGCACACCTAACGTTCTACACTTAGCCTACCTAGCCATATCTTCCAAGCTAACTAGGACTAAGTAATCATCTGAACTTATCTATACTTAAGTTCTCGTATCTCCCACACAGTACATCCATTTCATTAGCATCTCGCGAAGGTTAATTAATACTCAAGTAACATTTCACCTATGTTATGTTTAAAAACTTCTCATTTAGTTTCACTACTAAATTTCTACAATTATCACAATTTCTATCTTCCCACTTTTGTAATTAAGTTTCACTACTTAAATTACTACATAGATATTCTCTATCTAACGTAATGTTTCAAAATTAAGTTTCACTACTTAACTTACCAGTTCGGTATGTATCTTTAAATACATAATATATATCAATCTACTAATACACATAAGTAGAATATCATCAAGTATATATTTCACACACAATATATATTAAATATTAGTCATTACTATTTTGTACTTTTCACACACGTAAAGGACTCTTGGTTCGGAATGATTCATCGACCCCAAGTAAGAATTGGTTCAAAATGATACATTGACCTCAATTATTTATATACACAAATTCTGTCTCGGACTCTTTCATCACGCCACCAGTTCAAAGGTTTGGTTCGGCATTTGACATCGACCCCAAACATATAATAACCCTATGTTAGTTCGGAATATCTCATCGACCCTAACATAGTTAATTTAGGTATACATCCCTCGACCTAAAAGATCATATAATTCAGTAGGTACACGCCCGACCTATTAATTATGTTCGTACGTAATATTTTAATCTCTTATATCTATCGTACAATATTTGCTTTACGATTTATCTCATTAATCGCATTTATTTGAGTATTCACACAACTTTAAGGGTCCTAGTTACCCCTCACATATAATTTCAGTAGTTATTACTTACCCTACTGGTCTATTACTTGAATTGACTTTACCTCGCCTCGTAACTCAATTCTAAGTTCCCCCGATACTCTATGAAATCGGATTATTCTCGTCGGTCCATAATCTAAGTCCTACACCAAATGGCCTTATCGGACCTCGACAATATACCTACTGGTCTTATTCTCACTCCCATATAAGTATAATATAAATCCTAGGATACTCATTCATTCCCGAAAATCAAAGAAACCTTAAACACGAAAAATTCGGTAACAACAGCTTACTTCGATCGATCGATCGAGCAGGGACAAACGCAGTTCGTCTTCTTCGTTAACCTCTTCCTCCATTAACAAATCTCCAAACTTCATTATAGTCCACCAAACTTCGACCCAATCATCCTAACATGTTTCCACATATACTAGGACAATTTCTAACGTGTCAAATACATCAAAACCCCAATTCCTTTAAAGAAATAGTGAATTAAATCCAGAATTTCTTAAAACCGTAGTTATGGTGTTCTTCCCATATATGCATTCAAAACCCAGATTTTATTTCGAAATAATCATCAAGTGTACTTTGAATATTAATCCTCTACATATGTTAAATCATTCTACATGTGATTCCTATCCCAACATGTATAAATATCATTATTCTCCTATCAAGATATTGATTTAACAAAACTACTCAAAAACCCTACACATGGGTATTATTACTTTATAATTTTTTCAATAAACAACTTGCCTTGATAGAGGGAATCTGATTTCGTGGAGTTGATGCTGGATTGATGCTTCCCTTCTTCAATCCTTCCTCCTTTGGCTCCTAGGGTGCAAGATCCAAACCCGACCTTCTCAAAAGCATCTTTTAAGCCTTGAGAATGATTTTCTCCTTCTCTCTAATGGTATTGGTGTTTACATGGGTTTTCTAACCCTAACCCCTCTTTCATACGGCTGATAAAAGGCTCTCAAATTCGTAGGTCTCCATACCCTCTCATGTTAAAAGACCAAAACACCCCCGAACGGTCTCGGTTTAGTCCAAAATTACCCCGAGACTCAACTAGTACCCCCAGGTATACTATTTTGACCCTTCCGGACTCATCTGTGACCTCTAAATTATCATTTGAGTCACTTAAAAATATTACTCATTCTCACCCCAACACGGTTTACACGCGTTAAGTAACTATTTACCACTCGCACTAAGTAAATATAATGAGGCAATATAAATCGGTATCTATCTCTCGATTAATATTTCATAATTACAATTTTTAATAAATCTCATTAAATTACTCCTCTTACGTAATTTAAATTAAGCCTTATTTCTCATTTAATTCTTCAATTTAATTAAATAGAATATTCATAAATACGGGGTATTACACAAGTATGAATGCTTAGTGTGCACCACATGTTGGGTGGTTATTCAACTTTTGTTTTTTCGTAAACATTTACATGAACCCACGCGAATGATTTCATAGATATGTTGTTTAAATAAGTTATAGGTAGGAATAACGTTCACACACCACCTCCTTTACAACCTATGCCCTTGGCCCTCGCCCAACCTCCCCCACGAGTGGATTCTAGGTAGAATCCAGGGTTATCTCCCCTGATCTGTTGGAATCCATTGGCTTAGCTCCCGTTCCTTCTTTTGACTATCACACGAGGGGCCCGTAATACATGGATTCTGGTTCCACCACTGCCATTGTCGTGCCTCAAACTGTAGGAATAAAGCTCGTGAGGCCTTTTCTGAAACCTTTATACATATATTAGGCTATTTTATTGAGGAACATATGTCCACTTTGACTACAAGGTACGTCAGTGGTTATGCCAAATCAACCAAAAATCGAGGCTTTGTCTTCGCTTGGGGAGTCATTTGACTTTATTGAAACTAATGTTGTTATCTATCCTAACAACATCACGAAGGAGTTAATGGGAAATTTTTGGTATCTCTGCCGATGTAAAATTAAGGACTATGATGAGGATGAGGGGGTCGATGACCTCACTAAACAAGGGGAGATAGATATTTCCTGTATGTCCTTGTCAACTGGACTTCATCTTACATTTCATCCCATTATCAGGGGCATTCTCCAATGCCATTGAATTGCCACCACTAGTCTAGTTACTAATGGATATAAGGTCATCAAATGTTCCATTATCTCATAGAGAGAAAATGTTAGCTGAGAAATAGCTAAAAGTATTTTTGATTCATTTATGGGATAAAGCTAAATGTACAAGCCCCTAGATACTGGCACCTCTCTCCCCGAAAGCACAGTTACAACTTGGTGAAGGTCGTAGAGACAAGAAACCGTTATTGTAAGAACCCCTTTTTTCCGTACTAGGAGAATGGGAATTTTTACCTCGATAATCCTCTATAACAACTTTGGTGCTTTAGGAGTGGGGTGATCCTTCACCTAGTGATATATCCATTTTGATGTTACTCAAGTTTTTACTTCGACTTCAAACTTAACATTGTATTAACCAGTCCTTTCTTATTTTAAAAAGTTAGTGCCAATCATCACTTTCCTTGAGAAATAATTGGTTGAAAAAAAATTCTCATAAATCCTCCCGTTTTCTGAGGATATATTTACATTTGAAAAACTTGTTCAGTCCGGCTGCATTGATTATCTTGAGTCATCGAAGTTAACGAAAATAATAATTTACTTTACTAAGTGCTTATGTATTAATTAACTTGCTTTTTAGCTCATTTTTCTTGTTTTGGAAACTTTTTTTCCTATAACATCAACTAGTCAACCCTCACAACGTACTTTGGGGATAGCTCCCATAGTAGATGACCATGTTGTCCTCGCGAGCGTTAGGGTCGAGAAAGAGAAAGCTTTAACTACCAATGACAAGACACTTTGGCTGCACGCAACGATTCCAATTGCGATCTCATCATCATGAAAAAAGACTACCGATCATGAGCCCAGTTTTCTAGTGTATGTCCGTGATAAGGGTCTTCTTGGCATGCATGCAAACCTAAGGAAGGTAAAATAAGATTTCCTTATAGATGCATAGTGGCAACCCATGCTCCCTACTATCATAAATGAGTGGGTATGGTTGTTGTCCACCAGGATGAAGCATTCAGGTTTTGGGAGGTTGGAAACTTGTATATAATGGATAATCTGGAGGCTACAGATAAGGTTAATGATGAGATGACTAAGGATAAAGAGGTGTTGTCTTTGAAAAATGAGAAGGCCACTAGGGCCAAAATTTTTCTATAAATATGAAGGGTGGGCTTGAGGTGGACAAGGCTAATGTTGTTTCTGAATATAAGAAGTTCATTGATCACTCTTGATTACATGTTCTTATTTGAATATGGGTACATGAAAATAAATATGCATTTTTCCAAGAAGTACCCTGGACTGAAGGATTTCGAGAAGTGGGCTGGTGATGATAAAAAAGGCATTAGCTCTTGCAACCGAGGCAACCTTGAGTGACGGTGGATTTAAAAAGGTCCATCAGGGCCAACAACATGTTCCACAGGGCTAGTGGAGACAAAAGAACAGCGGGGGTATCCATCAGGGCTGAGGCCCAGACAAAGGCTTGCTGAAATTGTTGAGGATGCTTTATTGGCTGTTAGTGAATATAAAACTGACGATCCTACTATAAACACTGCTTCTTCTCTAGATATGACTATGGAGATCCCTATGAGGACAACTCTTGCTGTTGTTTATACTTCTTCCACCGCGATAACTCAAAGCCTGAACAGCTCTTTCCCTTACTAAACTTTTTTTTTTTGTGGACTTGCGTGGCTATTTTTTAAGATTTTGTTTGTACTTATTTTAATACATTGGATTATGTTCTTGGAATTATTTTAGAACGACTTGCAATGGTATTTTTTTTATATGTTTGTGCATACTTTTTGTGGCTTCTTTACCAATTTCTTGTGGGGATATATCCACATTAATATTTTACCATGCAAATGGTTTAACACATGGGAAATTTTTTCCTTTTGACATTGGATGTCTTTGGTTTCGGCAGGACGCATTACTTTGTTAAGAAATTATGTCATTGGACATGTTTTAAGGATTTTCCTTGTTTGTGCTCATGAGTGAAATTCTTTCGGTGGGTCCTTGGCCGACCTTTCTCTCATGCTCTGGACGAGGTCATTCACACATTGAACGATTCGAACAAAGTCCCATCAATGAGAGGCCTCCTATATCACAAGACTCTTCTCTTTGGTCTCTTTGTAGTTAATGTCTTCCATCTTGCAGAATTATTTCTAAAGTAAATCCCTCTTCCTTAGTAGATTGAACACTAACATAATGGGTGTCTCCCATATTAAAGTTCTTAGCTTTGTTTGGTATGCCTATGGAACGTTATGCAACTTGTTGATCCAATTAGATTTTGCATATTCCAACCATTGATTCCGTTCAGGATGGTTCTATTTGTGAGGTCAATTTATCCATTGCATCGTTGGTACTACGACATGGAATAATATATTTTCATTCCATACCACTCGCAACAAGTCTTGGACGCTTGTTGTCAAATTTCATTCCTTGATATAAGAGAAAGGCCTGGTAATGATGTACTTGTATACCATCGGATGAGACAAAAACTTCTTAGAGTAATGACAAAGGCCTGGTACCACGTTCTTCTAAAAAAACTAAAAGCACATCGGTCGAGATATTATTGCCATCGGCTCGATTCACCACTTGGTGAAGTAATCCGCTTCCATTAATAAGAACTTGAGTCGACCTTTTGCCTTTGATTATGACCCCACCATTTCAATACCCCACCCTAATCAAGTGACCATAATGCAATAACAGATGTTAGCTCTTCGACTGGTCATTAGGGTATTGTGGCATGCCTCTATAATTTATCGAGAAAGGCTAGAGAGACCCACATATTATACACACTATAACGACCCACTGATGTGGCCAATGCCACATCACTCAAAACACACCCTCAAGTGCACTGCACTTTTAAATAATCTCTTATCTTTCTTTTTATACCACATTTTTCTTTTTACTTTTTTCTAAATAAAGTATAAATAACTCATAAAATATAATTTTAGTTAAAATAAAATTTATATATTTGCACTCCTTTCAACACAATCAATCAAATGAGACCAACAATTATAGATAATTTCAATTTTTTTAAAATGTTATTTTTACTCCAAATATTTTATTTTTCGACGTTAAAAATTAAATAACTCATAAAATTAATTCCGTTGAAAACGCATTTTATATATATGGACTCTCCTCGAGGCCAGGGCCGGTCCTAAGATTGGGAGTGCCATGTGTAAAAATTAATTTAGGGCCCTTTTAAAAAAATATTGTACAAAGATATTAAATATCTAAAATGGCCTCCTAAAAAATTAAACTTATTTTTTTGGGGTCCATTTTAGTTGCGTTAGATTTTTGTGTAGTTGAATCATTATTTGTACAAATTGTTTTTGGGTAGTTAAAAAATGGGATTTGGGTGAGATTTTTATGTAGTTGAATCATTATTTGGACAAATTGTTTTTGGATAGTTAAAAAAATGGGCCCCTAAAAAATTAAACTTATTTTAAAAATTGACATTTTTAATATACATAAAATATTTTTGAACTCCTAATATATACATATATAGGTGCATACTCTAAAATAGGCCCTTTGTCATTGCCCATTTGGCACATGGCCATGGCCGGCCATGCTCGAGGCCATCTATCAAATGAGACCAAAAATAATAGGTAATTTTAAATTTTTTTTTTTACACTTAATGGTTTATTTTTCAATGTTAAAAATCACGTCTCTCACAAAATAAAAATCTATTCAGCACAAAATTTATATATTTTAAGTCCTCTAAATGCGATTTTTCAAATGAGACCAAAAAACATCGGTAATTTCAATTTTTTAACAATTTTATTTTTTACACCGTTTTATTTTTCCACGTTAAAATTACACATCTCACAAAATACATGTTCGTTTAACACGACTTTAGCTAATTTCATTTCACACAACTTTAGTTATTTGGTCTCGTTTGACAAATCCCATTGAAAGAAGTCAAAATATATAAATTTCGTACTGAACGGACTTTTATTTTGTGAGAGATGTGATTTTTAACGTTGAAAAATAAACCATTGGATGTAAAACAAAACTTTGAAAATTACCTATAGTTATATTCCGTTTGATAGATCGCCTCGAGGGGAGTCCATATATATATAACGCGTGTTCAACGAAACTATATTTTATGAGTTATTTAATTTTTAACGTTGAAAAATAAAATACATGTTGTAAAAGTAACATTTAAAGAAAATTAAAATAATCTAAAGTCGTGTTAAAGGAACTTATATTTTGTGAGATGTAAAATTTTAATGTGGAAAAATAAAACGGTGTGTAAAAATATAATTGTAAAAAAATTGAAATCACGTGGTCTCATTTGATAAATCTCATTAAGAGGAGTCAAAATATACAAATTTCGTGTTGTACGGACTTTTATTCTATGAGAGATGCTATTTTTAACGCAGAATTTGAAAATTACATGTAGTTGTATGGTTTCGTTTGATAGATGGCCTCAAGGGGAGTCCATATATATATATATATATATATATATATATATATATATATATATATATATATATATATATATATATATATATATAATCCATGTTCAGCGGAACTATATTTATGAGTTATTTAATTTTTAACGTAGAAAAAATAAATTACTGGGTATAAATATAAGAATTTGAAAAAAATGAAATTAGCTAAAGTCGTGTTAAACGAACATATATTTTGTGAGATGTGTAACTTTAACGTGGAAAAATAAAACGGTGTAAAAAATAAAATTGTTAAAAAATTGAAATTACCGATGTTTTTTGGTCTCGTTTGAAAAATCGCATTTAGAGGACTTAAAATATATAAATTTTGTGCTGAATAGATTTTTATTTTGTGAGAGACGTGATTTTTAACATTGAAAAATAAACCATTAAGTGTAAAAACAAAATTTTAAAATTACCTATAGTTTTTGGTCTCGTTTGATAGATGGCCTCGAGCATGGCCGGCCCTGGCCGGCCATGTGCCAAATGGGCAATGACAAAGGGACCATTTTAGAGTATGCACCTATATATGTATATATTAGGAGTTCAAAAATATTTCATGTATATTAAAAATGTCGATTTTTAAAATAAGTTTAATTTTTTAGGGGTCCATTTTTTTAACTATCCAAAAACAATTTGTCCAAATAATGATTCAACTACATAAAAATCTCACCCAAATCCCATTTTTTTAACTACCCAAAAACAATTTGTACAAATAATGATTCAACTACACAAAAATCTAACGCAACTAAAATGGACCCCAAAAAAATAAGTTTAATTTTTTAGGAGGCCATTTTAGATATTTAATATCTTTGTACAATATTTTTTTAAAAGGGCCCTAAATTAATTTTTGCACATGGCACTCCCAATCTTAGAACCGGCCCTGGCCTCGAGGAGAGTCCATATATATAAAATGCGTTTTCAACGGAATTAATTTTATGAGTTATTTAATTTTTAACGTCGAAAAATAAAATATTTGGAGTAAAAATAACATTTTAAAAAAATTGAAATTATCTATAGTTGTTGGTCTCATTTGATTGATTGTGTTGAAAGGGGTGCAAATATATAAATTTTATTTTAACTAAAATTATATTTTATGAGTTATTTATACTTTATTTAGAAAAAAGTAAAAAGAAAAATCTGGTATTAAAAGAAAGATAAGAGATTATTTAAAAGTGCCTTGCACTTGAGCGTGTGTTTTGAGTGATGTGGCATTGGCCACATCAGTGGGTCGTTATAGTGTGTATAATATGTGGGTCTCTCTAGCCTTTCTCATAATTTATCACATTGTCTTGCAGATTCAATACCGTTTTCTTTCATTGTGGGTCCATAGTAGCTTTAAGTTGATACCATCTTTACCAATGATCACCCGACAATATGAGTTCCACGTGAGCCTTCATGAATATTATGAAGAAATTGATTGGACCTCAGATTGGTGCACACGACGTAGTATCATTAGGCCTCAAGCCTCAATGATTTGGGCTTAATTATTCTTGTGTGTTCGCGGACTTAGCCTGATACTAAATGACATACTTACAAATTAAGCTACGATCTTTTCTCTTTAGCTGGGGATTAGCGATATCTTATGTTAATCCACTTCAAGATGTCATCCATACTCGATTCTTAAATATCATGCCAACATAAGCCTTGATAGTGACTCCACGTCCTTTGTTGACATTAGGCATATAATCCGTCCTTATCGCAACTTTATGGAATCAATTTAGTATAGACATATACTGTAAGTTGACAAAAGGTTCACAAGTAACTAATATCCAATTGGTGTCAACACATAAAAGGACGTCACGATTCCTTATAATAATTTTGTGGACCCACAAGATGATGTTGTGGCTAGAAATACCGTGGATGAAAAATTTGAATGTGGTATGACAATAGTGTGCAAAGAGCTTATGGCTATGTTATATACCTCTTAGATGAGTTCAGAATGTTTAGACCATATAAAGGAAGACTTTGAATTTCCTGAAGCGTTCATCTTGACAATGCCTTTCGCGAACCAAAGGGCATGTTTAGTTGTCTAAATGATGGGTTGTGAGTTCCTATGAATGCCTTTATCCTCAGCCTCAGCTTGTATATTCCCATTTCTTCTAGGAGAATTTTGGAGACCATAAAGCTAGGCCCAACTCATATTTACCCTAATCAGTGAGGGACATTTTGGGCTCTCTATTTGTCTGGAAGAAAATTCATTATATGGACATATCTTTGGTAGAATTCTTAAATTTTATAGGCCTAAGGAAGAATCATGAATAATCCCGAGTTCTTGTATCTTGGAATAAAGAGTGTTGAGAGTTATTTGATGATCAACAAGCCTTCCAAAACTAATAACTAGAAAGGAAAATACTTTTATATTTTTGGGATACTAGGGAGGTACTCTTCGATAAGTTTTCCTCTGAGAAGTTCCATAAGGTGATGGGATAGTGGGGCCGCCCACCTCAAGAAGGTAATGTCATTTATATGCCACGAATTATATGTTTCTTCCTACACCTATAAATTGTTTTTGTAACTTTTATTTATTTTTGCTTCAGTTCTTCTTGACTTTAATATTATCAAGCGACAAAGGTAGTATGTTGAGGTCGCGGTTGATATTTTTTATAGAAAGAAAGCTTTCGTGTAGATGGTGACCTTGAGTTCTTTGTATAACTCGATATACTATCCTTCTCGCCAAGTTCCCTTGAGGACTTCCAAATATGGTAAGATGCGTCCATGGACTTTAGATATGTGTCACATTTCATGACTTTAAATGTCCGTAATAACTAACATAATTTTTCTTGTGTTTAATATGAACTTATGCGGGAGGTAATCTAAAGATGGAAACGGATAAATAACTGTTGGCTACCAAACTAAATGAGTGTGAAGATAGTGTAGTGTCTAAAAACGTCTCTACCAAAAGGTGATAAAATAGGTAGAGATCAATTACTAAGAAAACTTCCAAAGTTACATCCCCTCCCTCTACCACTACTACTGACGTCGGGCTTGGTGGATAGGAAATTAGGCCACCAAGAGTAGATGATGTCATGGTCACCACTACTGATGAAGTATTAATTTAATTGTTCCATAACTAATGGATAGAAGCTTTCATGACTTCCTCCTAAAAAGACTCATTTGCTCATAAATCTGTCCAACGGGGCCGATGTTCAAACGGGGTTGTGGTATATGATGTAATTGAGATAAATGAATCCTTAATTGCCTTAGAAAATTGAGAAAACCATTGTGAATAAGATGAAAGAAATTTTCTATGACCATGATATTGAACGGTTTGAGGGGTTTCATGTTAAGGGATTCGATAATTTCCCACTACATTTTCTTTTGAAGGTATATTTTATTTTTGCTGCCTTATTCATAATTTTGATCTCTTTATCTCCCCTTTAGTTACCAATTCTCTATTTCCATAGTTTTTTTTGGATTTAAATATCTAGAGAAACAAATATTCAAAAACTCTCCAAGATATCAGAGTTAGGGAGGAGAAGGAGAGGATAAGGAGAAGGAAGTGACTAAAGCCATAAAAATATCCTTTGAGGCTGGGAAGAAGGTTGCAATCATAGACTGCTAAAATAATTAAGGTTGTGAAATTAGATAAGTTTGAGGCTATGTAGAAGCTTTCTTAGACTCTATAAGCTCTCTAAATTGTTGAGTAGAATTACACGAACTTTGAAAAAAAGGGTGCAAATTATTCTAGAAAGATTGAGGAACTCTATGTAACAACCAGAGGTCTTGGAGACGAGAATTTATTTATTTTGGGAGAAATAAATAATATTTTATTGGAGAATAATTAAATTGGCAATTGAGGTCAAAATTTGAAGTCATTAGAAAGTGTTTCGAATGGAGATTCTGAGGGTGTAGTTGTGTCCGAAAGGGTCGAGAAAGTCAAAATGACTGTACTTGGGGTCTATTTAGGTTCTGAAATATTTTAAGTACGTTTGACTCGAATTAAAGATATTGAGTCATTTAAAATGTGTATTATCATTTAAAGTTGTGTATCTTGGGAGACAAGGCTTAAAAGCCTACGGGAGATTTAATTCTCCAAAGATAGAAAGAGAGAAATAGAAAGAAAGAAAGAAAGAGAGATGAAGAGAAAGAAGGAGAAAAGAGAGAGAAAGTGGAGATTTCCGGCATTTACGCGATTTTGAGGACGGATCAGGCTCTACAAACCCGAGGCAAGTAATTAAACTTGCTAAATAATTGTTGTGTACATTTATTTCATGATTTGTGGATCAAATTTATGGGTTTTAGGTTTAGTTTGTCAAAACATAACTTTTGGGTATAATCTTAGATTTGATATGTAGATCTTTGATTTGAGGATAGAAATTAGTTTATATGTATTATAGGATGAATATTGATGTCATATATGTGATTGGGTTGAAGAAAAATGGAGAGAAAATGATTAAAAATGAATTTTGGGATTTTTGGCTTACTAAAAAATAGCTATTTTCGAGCCTTCTGAAGGGCCGAATCGATTCGGCCCCTTTCCGAATCGATTCGGAAATATTCAGTTGCCCAGGTCTGAGTGACCGAATCGATTCGGCATGACACAGAACCCCAGGTCTGCTGACCCGAATCGATTCGCCTTAGAGGCCTAATCGATTCGGAATTGGCCCGAATCGATTTGGAAACAGGACTTTTCGAGGGACGTTTTTCTAAGGAGAATTTCACTCCGTTTTGTTCGAGGTTATCGATTGGGAACCTCTATAGGGATCGTATGGAGTACGTTATGGAGACTTTTAGGGAGTTTCCCTTATAAGGAGTTATTGGAGTCATATAGACTTAAATTGAGGAATACCGATTTGAGATTTTGGTATCATCTAAGTGGGGAAGCCCACTACCGTTGAGATTTCCATTTGGAGATATTTATGAAAATATATATCATCAAGTTAGAGCACTAAATGATAATGGATTTTATAATCCAATCCCAAATGGGATAACTTTAAAGGTTCATATAATCGATTGAACCCAATTATGGATGGAGAATTATAAATGCTAATTGATGTGTGTACGGATATAGAAATATCCTTAATGATGATTGATTTGGGAGATGTCTCACACAATGAGAAAGGCTAATTGAGGTGCATTAGGATAAAGAATATCCATAACATAAATCGAATTGAGAGACAATTCATAAATAGAAGCGACATGTGAGCTTCAAGTGAGAAATAGTATAGTACATGCTAAGTGGGGAAGATGTGTAAGAATTGACGATTAGTATATCAAGAGGAAAATATACTAAATAATGATATTAATTCAATTGCGCCTAAGAGCGTTAATAAAAATGAAACAATGTGACAAGTATACCTTATATGATGGTATATCTTTATATGATGTGATGATGTATGTATACCTTATATGATGGTATATATATATATATATATATATAATGAAGCATGCCCCCTCTTTGCTATCATTGGGAAGTTGCGTACGATGATCATCCTGGCTCAAAGAGTAGGGTGTGGATATTCCCCAGGACATATTCGTCCATTGTGATTATTATGCGATATATATATGCATTCTTTTTGGGGGTGATAAGTCGGGGCTATGTGACTTTCTCACTTGCCGATTATGAGCTATGATCGCTTCCCAGGACGTTGTGTATGTGAGTTGATCACGAGGTGGGTGTCGTTGAACCCCACCAGGTGTCTCCTGTTTTCTACGTGTATTGGGCTACTGGAAGATGATAGCATGTGAGCCTACGTCCTCGAGTTATAGCTCGGTTGGATGGTTATGATATTGTTGTTGTGCTTGTACTTGGGTATCGAGGGCATAATGGACCTCAACGACCAACATCGCCAGGATTAGTGTATCGGGGGGTTTCTTGTTTGGATTTCGCCTCGGTGAGACGTCCCACGCACGAACCGCAGTGTAACGTTCGAATTTGGGGAGAAGTTAGTCCTTAATACTCATATATATATATATATATATATATATATATATATATATATATATATATATCACCTATCCCGACGATCGACAGTGCCAGGAGTAGTGTAACGGGGGGTTCCTTGTTTGGATTCCTCTTCAGCGAGACGTCCCACGCATGAAACGCCGTTTACTATTGAGAATTGGGAATAATTAATTAAAATGGAATAATAAGAACTTGGGTTACATGCATCATGCATTGAGGGCATAATGAATCTCGAAGATCAATACTGGCAGGAGTAGTGTAACGGGGGGTTACTTGTTTGGATTTCGCTTCGACGAGACGTCCCACGCATGAAACGCAGTACAGTATTGAGAATTGGGAGAAGTTTAGTCCTTAGCACTTAGATGCTAATAACTCATATATATATATATATATATATATATATATATATATATATATATATATATATATATATATATGATTACATGCCAAATAAGGGCATAACTAGAATATATGAAATTCTAGTAAAAGAGAATATTGATGTATTGTGATGATGTTGTTATGAAGATGGTTATGCAACTTTATATGTTCAATAAATGAACAAATATAAAGAGAACTATGACACTTAAAAAATAATGTAATGTTTTAGATGGAGTTTAGATAAGTGTAGATTGCGAGATGAGTTAGATGATCTTAATAGAATATTTATTTTGGGATCTAGTTAGATTTATTTGCCTAATTAGATTTAGGCATTTATTTGGAGACTACGTGCATACGTTTAGTTGCCCACTATAGTTGAGAGGTGAGTTCGATTATTATGGAGAGGGCGACTCCATTAAAACATGTCATAATCCATTTATAATTATTATGCATTTTAATGCACTTGCTATAAAATGTTTTCAACTCGGGCTTTGACCCGTTTATCTTTTCTCCTGCTATTTATATATTGTATTACTTCAGGTGTTCTTCCGCAAGGACGCCGTTGATGTTCTCCCATCCAGCGTATTCGTGGAGTTGTGGCAGTAGCGGACTGTTGCGACATCTTGTTTAGACGATTCTTATCTTTGATGGATCTAGATTAGGATTCAGTTTGTATCTCGAGTTTATACTCAAGTGTTGTAGATTAACACTTTTATATTTTCTTCCTCAGATTATTTGTACTGTCTGTGACCCGACAACTTATTCAGGTATTTTATTGTTGAGATTTTGTTATACATTGTATTGTAATCTTTTATATTATTGGAGTATGCATTTATCACTCATCGTAGTTAGATGTAGCATTGCTCTAAATGGTTGTATGGTTGGTTTTTAATTGGTGTAAATAAAAGATTTAAATTTTGGCAACCTCTTTTAATAATTTTGGGTAGTTGGCCTTATATTATATAGTATTGTCAGTTGATGTTGAGACTGTGCCATCTAAGATACATAATTTAATGTAGTATAGGGCTGGGTCACCTGTTATTATTTTGAGCGAGTTGCCACAGATGGTATCAGAGTATCAGGTTCTAGTGTCTTTAGGATCTGTGTGGGTTACTATGATCTTCTGTAAGCGTTCTTGATGTAGAGCCTTATTGTTAGAATGGTTGCATTCTACGTCCATATTTCTTCTCTGATTTAAAAATATTGAAAATATTTTAAAGGCGTTGTGATACAATTGTTCTTGTTTCAGATGCCACCGAAGGGAGGTCGTTCAGTCAGGGCAAATAAAGGGGCAGAAAATGTGCAACCCCAAATGCCTCAAAGGAACATGACTACACATGAAGTTGCCAATATAGTGTCACAAGTAGTAACTGCTGCCATTTCCACGATGGTGCAGCAATCTGCCATTCAAGCAGCCCAAACCCATTTAGGATTGTCTTTATGAGAGAGAGTGAAGGAAGATTTTAGTAAGGGGCATCCTCCCGAGTTTGTAGGGGGAGTTGATGCAATAGTTGCAAGTCAATGGAAGAATAGTATATAGAAGCACCTCCGTATGGTTGAGTGTAGTGAGGTGCAGAAGCAATTTTTAACCACCTTTAAGCTATCGGGTGCGGCTCTCCAATGGTGGGAGTCTGTCACCACATCTGAACAGAGAGATACTTTACCTATAATAGAATTTTATGAACTTTTTGACCGAAGGTATTTTCCTTCCCCGACTCGGAATATAAATATTTTTCAAGGTAATAGAACGGTGGCAGAATATGAGGAAGATTTTTTTAGATGGGCGAAATTAGTACCTGATGAGGTAAATACGGAAGATAAACGTATATCAAAGTTTGTTCGAGGTTTAGATTGAAGAATCCAACAACATTTGTTAGAGAGTCCTATGTTAGTGACTTTCGTCGAGGTAGTGAATGCGGCACTACTAAAGTGTCATGAATATCGTCTTCGTTCGCAAAAGGGTAAGAACTTTGGAGATTCGAGTTCATCAAGTAAGTTTGGCGATGAGAGTGCCAGTAATGCGAGTGGGTATAAGTCGGACTATAAAGAGTCACAACAGTGTTTTGTTCCTCAAAGTGGGCTGAGAGGAATTTCGGGTAGATGTTTCTTTTGTAAAGAAATAGGCCATAGAAAGAGAGATTGTCCTAAAAGAGGAAAAGGACCATGCTTTGATGAAGTTTTGAAAGTGCAACCCCTACAACAGATTCGAGGTCATTTTAGACCGGGGGACTTTGTTTGGGAGCCTATTGATGAGGAAGGGCAATCGGACTAGAGATGGATGATGTAAGTTAATTTTCCTTTGTGAATAGGAATAATTACTATATAAAGTTTTCGAAATATCGCATGAGAGATAATTGTGAGTGGATAGTGCTATAGCCCTACTTGTATGTTTTGACCCTAAGGGGGAATTTTGAGCAAGTTAAGCTCTTATGTTATTATCTTTTGAAAGAATAGATAATTTTGTAATGTGCTCAAAGAGAGCTATATACCTTGTGGTGGATGTAAGAATTGTTATGGTGGGATAAGTAGTAATGATAAAGCTACTTCTTTTTATATAGTCATGTTAGACTTATATAATTGTTGTATTCCAGATATGGATGAGCCTTATAAATGGCAATATATTAAAATGGTATGAGATGTTATTTCTGAAAAGTGTTAAGAGTTTGTGGATTGTTGGGATGCAGGAAAATTTTAGCTCATACTTATGCTAATTTTTGTGAGCTACATATTATTATATATATGATGATTACTAATACCTTGTGTGGTACATAAGGAACTTTATAAAAATATTGTATGACATAAACCGTTTTCTAAAATAAACTGTTTTCAAAATAAAACTTTTTATCGGCCTTTGGGCCATATCAAAATGATTTTTTGTCAAAATATTTTTAAACTCTAGTCCGGATTTAACAAACTCTCAGTTCCCGACGTCGCCACATAGTAGTGTATTGGGAGGGTTCCTTGTTTGGATTTCGCTTTTGCGAGACGTCCCCCGCACGAAAGTGGCGAATGTCAGGAATTGAGAGGAGTTATTTCTTTGGACGATTCCAAATTTTTACACTATCAAAATGCTAGTATAATTTATATATTTATGGAATTGTGGAACTTCCGAGGCAAATGAAGCCTCATTATGATTGGTACGAGCAGAAAGCTCGAATATAAAGGGTGTACGGGCGCCCTTGTGGTTAATGGATGGACTTTATAGAACTTCAAATAAAATAAATTAAATTAAATTCGTCGTGGGAAGTTAGAGATTTGGAGATAGGATTAGTGAGGATGAGGTGGTAGGAACTAGTTGAGCTTCGGAGAATTATGCTTAGCTAAATTTCGAGGACGAAATTTTTGTAAGTGGGGAAGTTTGTAACAACCCGAGGTCTTGGAGACGATGATTTATTTATTTTTGGAGAAATAAATATTATTTTATTGGAGAATAATTAAATTGGCAATTGAGGTCAAAATTTGAAGTCGTTAGAAAGTGTTTCGAATGGCGATTCCGATGGTGTAGTTGTGTCCGGAAGGGTCGAGAAAGTCAAAATGACTGTACTTGGGGTCTATTTAGGTTCTGAAATATTTTAAGTACGTTTGACTCGAATTAAAGATACCGAGTCATTTAAAGTGTGTATTATCATTTAAAGTTGTGTATCTTGGGAGACAAGGCTTAAAAGCCTATGGGAGATTTAATTCTCTAAAGAGAGAAAGAGAGAAATAGAAAGAAAGAGAGAAGAAGAGAAAGAAGGAGAAAAGAGAGAGAAAGTGGATATTTCTTGCATTTACGCGTTTCGAGGACGGATCAGACCCTACGAACCCGAGGCAAGTGATTAAACTTGCTAAATAATTGTTGTGTACATTTATTTCATGATTTGTGGATCAAATTTATGGGTTTTAGGTTTAGTTTGTTAAAACCTAACTTTTGGGTATAATATTAGATTTGATATGTAGATCGTTGATTTGAGGATATAAATTAGTTTATATGTATTCTAGGATGAATATTGATGTTATATATGTGATTGGGTTGAAGAAAAATGGAGAGAAAATGATTAAAAATGAATTTTGGGATTTTTGGCTTACTAAAAAGTAGCCATTTTTTAGCCTTCTGAAGGGCCGAATCGATTCCGCCCCTTACCGAATCGATTCAGAAATATGCAGTTGCCCAGGTCTGAGTGACCGAATCGATACGGACCCCAGCCGAATCGATTCGGCCTGAGACAATGATGACCCGAATCGATTCGCCTTGGAGGCCGAATCAATTCGCAGGGCCGAATTGATTCGGAATTGGCCCGAATCGATTCGAAAACAGGGCTTTTCGAGGGACGTTTTTATAAGGATAATTTCACTCCATTTTGTTTGAGGTTATCGATTAGGAACCTCTATAGGGATCGTATGAAGTACGTTTTGGAGACTTTTAGGAAGTTTCCCTTATAAGGAATTATTGGAGTCATATAGACTTAAATTGAGGAATACCGATATGAGATTTTGGTATCATCTAAGTGGGGAAGCCCACTACCGTTGAGATTTTCATTTGGATATATTTATGAAAATATATATAATCAAGTTAGAACGCTAAATGATAATGGATTTTAGAATCCAATCCCAAATGGGATAACTTTAAAGGTTCATATAATCGATTGAACCCTATTATGGATGGAGAATTATAAATGCTAATTGATGTGTGTACGGATATAAAAATATCCTTAATGATGATTGATTTGGGAGATGTCTCACACAATGAGAAATGTTAATTGAGGTGCATTAGGGTAAAGAATATCCTTAACATAAATTGAATTGAGAGACAATTCATAAATAGTATAGTACATGTAAGCTTCAAGTGAGAAATAGTATAGTACATGCTAAGTGGGGAAGATGTGTGAGAATTAATGATTAGTATATCAAGAGGGAAATATACTAAACAATGATATTAATTCAATTGCGCCTAAGAGCGTTAATAAAAATGAAACAATGTGACAGGTATACCTTATATGATGGTATATATATATATATATATATATATATATATATATATATATATATATATATATATATATATATATATATATAGTGTGAAGCATACCCCCTCCTTGCTATCATTGGGAAGTTGCGTACGATGAGGGTTGAAGCACCTTATACTTTTGACTCACTTGAGTCTGTATTGTATAAGTGTTCATCTAGTTTGGAAATTGTGACAAAATTGTGTCTATCCTAGAAACCAAAGAACCTCAGAGTTTGGATTGTTATTTTTTCCTCTTGCTTGATTGATCTAGATACCTTTACCAACACTCACACACTTTAGAATTGCATTCATACATTACATATTGCATATAAGTGTATATATATATGTTGAGTGTGTTTTAATCCCTAAAATTGTTTTTTAATAAATTTTGGGAATTTTATCAACTTTTAAAATAAGGATTTTATTAATTAAAATTTTATTTTAAAAAGTTTTGGGGTCATTATGCAATTATGGTTTGTTAGTTATATTGGCTGAAAGTTCCTTTGGGTAGAATTCAAAAGCGGCAGAGACTTCAGGGTGCATTTGTAATTATTTTTGGACGCACGTTTGTTAACCTCTTTGAGCCCAACATCTGTTGCATTCTGATTGGTTGAATTTGTGTTTCTTCTAAGAGAGTACTACAGCGAATGTTTACAGCCTTTGGATCATGTTTATCAACGATCTGCATGCGCTCATACATAATCCATGTGAACCTCTTTTGAGCCAATCAGGAGAGTTATAACCACCGCGTACTTTTAACCCTTGGATCAAAGTCAATAAACCTTGACTCAATCTAAGCCATTGATTTTGAACCAAAGTCTCGAATTTTCTCATCCCCCTATATAAGGAGCCCTTCTCTCAGCCATCTAAGACTTTTTCCATTTCGTCCTTTCTAGAGAGAGAAAGAGAGTAGAGAGAGAAGAGAGAAAAAAAGAGAGAAAATAGAGAAACCAGAGAAGAGTGAAAAAAGAGTTAGAAACCCTAACCCTAACCCTAAATCGTCCAACATCTTTTTCAAATCCTAACCACTTTTCAAAACCAGTATATGCCAAACACAATCTTGAGTGTTTAAGAGTTTGAGAGTTGGTTTGAGTAGTTGGTTGATGTTGTAACCTCTTCGTTCTTAGATCTTGTGTCCAACTTAAGCATTTCACTTAGATCTAAGTTTCTGCTTCATAGAAATATTAGATCTGAGCATTTTATGTTACATTTCACTAAGATCTGCATATTTTGTTTCTCGTCTTGAGAAATCTATTGTTGATTATTTTCTGTAAATGTTTTTAACTTCGAAATCAACAATAACATTTTCTGCTTCTAGTTTTTTGTAAAACAAAACCTTCGACCTAGTTGGAATCTCACTTGGTGATTTTCAATCTCAAAAATGTTTTAGATGGATGTCAAATCTTCATTCCTTAATGGAATATTAACTGAAGAGACCTATGTAGAACAACCAAAAGGGTTTATTGACCCTCAATATCCAAATCATGTATTTCGTCTTAAAAAGGCTCTGTATGGCCTTAAACTAGCTCCTAGAGCCTGGTATGAGCGTCTTTCCAGCTTCCTCTTAGATAAAGGTTTTAAAAGAGGTGGAAATGATCAAACTTTATTTGTCAAACACATCATTATAGCTCAAGTTTATGTTGACGATATTATCTTTGGATAAACTTCTCCCTCAGAAGTAAAATCCTTTTCTGAAATTATGCATAAAGAGTTTCAAATGTCTCTTATGGAGGAGTTGCAATTTTTCTTAAGTCTTCAAGTCAAACAAAATTCAGAAGGATTATTTGTCTCGCAATTTAAATACACTTTAGAGATAGTCAAAAAATTCGGCTTTGAGAGTGCTAAAGATGCTAAAACTCCCATGAGTACTACAGTAAAACTATCTAAAGTTGAAATTGGAAAATCTATAGATCCAACTCTATATCGTAGTATGATAGGAACCTTGATATACCTTACTGCCTCACATCCTGATATAATGTATGCTGTATGTGTATGTGCTCGTTAGCAAAATAACCATAAGGAGATCCATCTATCTTCTATTACAAGAATTATTAAATATGTAAAAGGCACTCTGAACCTAGGACTTTGGTATACTAGTGATACACCTAGCACTATAATTGGATACATTGATGCTGACTGGGCTGGGTGTACTGATGATAGTAAAAGTACATCAGGAGCATGTTATTATATAGGTAATAATTTGGTGGGATGGAGTAGTAAGAAACAAAACTGCACATCACTCTCAACAGTTGAATCTGAATACATAGCCGCTGGAAGATGCTGTGCTCAATTACTTTATCTTAAACAAATGCTAAGTGATTATGGTAGTCAAGAAAACCAATTTCATCTCTATTGTGATAATCAAAGCGCGATCAATATCTCTAAAAATCCTGTTCAACACTCGCGAACAAAACACATAAAAATAAGACATTATTTTATACGCGAATTGGTTGAAACTAAGGAATTAGAAATCAATTATCTTCCTACTGATTTGCAACTCGCAGATATGTTTACCAAACCTTTAGATTATAATAGATTAATTTCTTTGCGTAAATCAATAGGTATGCTGTGTGCTGATTAATCTCTTTGGTCTCTATATTTTTTCCCTTTGTCTATTTGAGAAAAAACGGGGGAGAAATTTGAGTCTAATGAATCTTTTTACATATACTAAACAGCTTGATCTTAGTGATTCATTGTAGGATTCTGTACAGTTATTCTCAACAGTTGTAATAGGGTATTCAATTGTAATTAGTTGAGTTATGTACTTTTGTTTTCTAGGAAATGGGTAGATAGAATTCTTATAGGAATAGGTTTTCCTTATTCTTGTTGCCCTACGAGTTCTAGATGACTCAAAGGAGATTTTGTCTCATATTTCAAAAGGGGGAGATTGAAGAACCTTATACTTTTGACTCACTTGAGTCTGTATTGAATAAGTGTTCATCTAGTTTGGAAATTGTGACAAAATTGTGTCTATCCTAGAAACCAAAGAACCTCAGAGTTTGGATTGTTATTTTATTCTTCTTGCTTGATTGATCTAGATACCTTTACCAACACTCACACACTTTAGAATTGCATTCATACATTTCATATTTCATATAAGTGTATATATATATGCTGAGTGTGTTTAAATCCCTAAAATTATTTTTTAATAAATTTTGGGAATTTTATAAACTTTTGAAATAAGGATTTTATTAATTAAAATTTTGTTTTAAAAAGTTTTGGGGTCATTATGCAATTATGGTTTGTTAGTTATATTGGCTGAAAGTTCCTTTGGGTAGAATTCGAAAGAGATAGAGACTTCATGGTGCATTTGTAATTATTTTTGGACGCGCGTTTGTTAACCTCTTTGTGCCCAACATCTGTTGCATTCTGATTGGTTGGATTTGTGTTTCTTCTAAGAGAGTAAAATAGCGAATGTTTACAACATTTGGATCATGTTTATCAACGATCTGCTTGAGCTCTTACATAATCCACGTGAACCTCTTTTGAGCCAATCAGGAGATTTATAACCATCGCGTACTTTTAACCCTTGGATCAAAGTCTATAAACCTTGACTCAATCTAAGACATTGATTTTGAAGCAAAGTCTCGAATCTTCTCAGCCCCCTATATAAGGAGCCCTTCTCTCAGCCATCTAAGACTTTTGCAATTTCGTCCTTTTTAGAGAGAGAAAGAGAGTAGAGAGAGAAGAGAGAAAAAAACAGAGAAAAGAGAGAAACCAGAGAAGAGTGAAAAAAGAGTTAGAAATCCTAACCCTAACCCTAAATCGTCCAACATCTTTTTCAAATCCTAACCACTTTTCAAAACCAGTATATGCCAAACACAATCTTGAGTGTTTAAGAGTTTGAGAGTTGGTTTGAGTAGTTGGTTGATGTTGTAACCTCTTCGTTCTTAGATCTTGTGTCCAACTTAAGCATTTCACTTAGATCTAAGTTTCTGCTTCATAGAAATATTAGATCTGAGCATTTTATGTTACATTTCACTAAGATCTGCATATTTTGTTTCTCGTCTTGAGAAATCTATTGTTGATTATTTTCTGTAAATGTTTTTAACTTCGAAATCAACAATAACATTTTCTGTTTCTAGTTTTTTATAAAACAAAACCTTCGACCTAGTTGGAATCTCACTTGGTGATTTTCAATCTCAAAAATATTTTCAAAACCTGAGATTGATTAAGATCTTGATACATCTTCCGAGCAAGATAGCCGTGGATTCTGGGATATAATAAAGGTCAAATAAGGCTAAGTTTTACAACGAAGTGAGAAATAGAAAATCACTGCATATAGATCTTATATGTAATTTTATAGGACTGTTTATATAAAATACGTGTGTGTGTGCATGCATGTGTTAGAAAGCACCTCCACAAACACTATCACCCTACCACACTAAAATTGTTGGTAATAAGATCTCAAGAACAAGAGTCGACATAAAGAACTTGAACAAATTGGAAGTTAGCAAACTGGGAGAACAACACCAACAATCAGAACTGCAGAGAAGTTATAAGGACACTAGTGGGTACATTCCTAAACTTATATAGGTTTGATTTGTGTGCATGTGTGTTATATAGTTTGCAACCGTTATAATTTGTTTTAGTGGAATTTTTGGTTTACTCCGTAGAGGGAGTCGTGGATGTTTCCTTAGTTGGGTGAGGTTTTACCATGTAAAAAATCCCTTGTTCTTAATCTTTCTACCTCTCCTCATCTAATTCTTGGTTGTGCTGAGTTTAAAGTTTTTAAACTGATTTATTAAACCTGTTAACAAATCTTGAACAAATCTCGTACATATTTTTGTTAAACACATCTTGTGATTAATTAGATTTGGTTTTAAAGAAAAGAGTTTCTTCAAAAAATAGTTCGGAGTTACTTAAATAGTTTAATTTTATATTAAACGGCTTTAGTAACAGATTTTCAATTGGTATAAGAGCTTTGTAAATTTCTTTTAATAGATCCTGTGTTTCTGAAAATCAAACATGGACGAGCAAAATGAAAGATTTGGTAACTTGACGAGACCTCCTATCTTTGATGGAACCAATTTTGCTTACTGGAAAGTAAGGATGATTGCTTTTATTCAAGGAGCTTTGGGAGATGATGTCTGGGACATTGTTGAAAATGGTTACATTTTTCCTACTAAACCAGCCACTGAAGGAAGTAATGGGAGGGTTAAGAAAGTATTAAGTGAGTTCACACAAGAAGAGAATCAAGTTTCTCGCAACAATAACAAATGAATGAATGCCATATTTATGTCCATAAATGAACACGAGTTCAAAAGAATCTCATCCTCTACCACTTCTAAGGAATCTTGGGACACTTTGGTTACTGCTCATGAAGGTGACACTAGAGTTAAGGCCGCTAAAACACAAATGCTCATTCAACAGTATAACTCTTTAATTATGTCTGAATCTGAGTCATTTGATGACTTCTATATGAACTTGACTGATATTGTGACCAAACTTCATGCTAATGGGATAACATATGATAGACATAAAATTGTATCTAAAATTCTGAGATCATTACCACAGAAATTTGACAACAAAAGATATGTTATTGAGGAAATGTGTGACATAAATCTCACTCCTGAATTACTCAGTAGTAAATTAATAATTGTGGAAATGGAATTAAAATTTAAGAAACAATTGATCCAGTCCCATAGGAAATAAACTAGTTCCAATCTGAGCTTTTCTTCTAAGTTAATTAAGCCTGAGTTTAACGTTCCCAATGATGACTCTGATGAGGAATGCGATATAGAGAGTTTGGACAATCAGATTGCCTTATTGTCAAAACAGTTTAAGAAAATTATTAAGTTTAGAAACAACATGGCAAACAAACAAGGCGAGTTCAATTATCCAACTCACTCTAATCATAAACCTTATGAGAAAAATCAAGACAAACATCACAAGGACTTTCACTCTAGACCTAACAGAGGCCTTAAGAAGACTGAATGCTTTAGATGTGGAAAACTAGGACATATTGCACAAGATTGTATAGTTAGCTTGAACACTCAAAATAAACACACAAGGGCCAATATTTGTAAGACATGGGATGATTCAAGTGACTCCAAAAATGAGGAACCTGAGTCATCTGATGTTTTTGATCCTTGCATGTCTTTCTTTGCCAATATTATCTATAATGATGATATGCATGTGCTTGTTAGTGAGGATGAATCTAGTAATTCTACTTTCGTTGTTGTGAATCATGCTGTTACTGGTTTAGATGCTTTAATTACCGAGAACATTGCTATTTCTATCACGGGGTGTGTGAGTCAAAGGGAAAGCGAGAATGACGATGTCAATGGGTGTGTGAGTCCAAGAATTGAAGCCTTAGGGGTTACTTAACACACTACACTTAGTGACTCGAATAATGAAGACCTCCCTGATATTCACGCACTTTATGCAAAAACTCTCAAGAAAAGCACTAGACTAGAGAAGATAGTGAAAGATCTCACTAAGAAACTAGAAGATCTAAGTCTGATGGTCAAACTTAATGCTGAAGAGTATACTACCCAATGTCTAACTCATGAAAGTGAAATCAAAATGTTTGATCAAAAACTGAAAAACTCAAACTTTTTTGATGAATTTGTTGCTGAATCAAAAACCAATTCTGATGATCGAACTGGAATAGGGTTTTTCCCCAATTTGAAGACACAAACAAAATCTTTTAAACCTATCAATTTTGTGTCATGAGGTAAAAGACCTATTGAAACCTGCCCAGACTTTCATTCTCTAAAAAATGAGTTTGACTCAAAACATCAAAATTTTGATATTGGGGAATCAAGTTACTTTAAACATGAAAGTTCACCTAAGGCTAAATATGTTTGCCACTCCATTAGGAAGAGTGAATCTACATTCAAAACTGTTATATCTAGGAATAGGGTTCAATCTCAAAATTCCTTAAGGCCAATGTTTAGAGATTTTCTTAAGGAGACTCCTACCTTGCGCAACCTTTACTGCTCCTACTGTGATATATACGACCATTGTTTTGATGGTTGCTATGCTAGAAGACTTATTAAACCTGTCTGTAATCCTCCTATCTATCAAAACTTTAGCTATTCTAGGAGAAGCCGTAACAATTATATTCTGCCTAGACAACCAGACAAAAACTCTAACTATAGGAAGAGAAAGACCAAACCTAAAAGAACATTCCCTAGAAGGATTCCTAAACACTTTCCTAAACCATATGATCATATGTTTCATAAAATTCAAAATCATGCGCAAAATATTTTTCAGTAAAAATCGAATGCTCGAAAATTTTATCAATTGAGAGAAAATAAGCCCAAAATGAAAACAAGAGAAATTTGGGTTAGAAAAGATGATATATTACCCCAGATGAAGTGTAACATTTTTATTACTGCTTTAAAAGCTGAACACACATCTTCTGGTTGGTATTTAGACTCTGGATGTTCTAAACACATGACTGGGGATGATACAAAGCTCTTAAACAAAACCAGCTTTGCTGGAGGAAAAGTTATTTTTGGTGATGGAGTATCATCTCAGATCATAGGTAAAGGAACTCTCCAAGAAGAAGGACTTCCTATTCTTGAAAATGTTTTTCTAGTTAAAGGTCTTAAGGCCAATCTACTTAGTATCTCACAATTTTGTGACTCAGATCATACTGGTACCTTTTCAAAGAACAATTGCAAAATTTTAAAATGCATAATTACAGGATTCAAGACTCCTGACAATTGTTATACTGTCATGAATAATTCTGAAATCTGTAATGTTGCCAGAATAGATGACAATGAGATATGGCATAATAGGATGGGTCACATAAATTATAATAATCTTAGTAGATTGACTTCTCAAGAAATAGTTAGAGGAGTTCCAAAAATCAAATCCATTTCTAATATTGTCTGTGGTTCCTGTCAGGAAGGAAAAATTGTTAAGACACCTCATAAGAAAGTTAAAGATATCCTTACCTCTAACCCTTTAGAGCTCATCTATATAGACCTAATGGGTCCCTCCCAAACTGTTAGTCTATATGGACACAGTTACATTCTTGTTATGGTTGATGACTTCACTAGATTTACGTGGGTAGCCTTCTTAAAACAAAAGTCTGATGCTTTTCAAACTTTCTTAAAAATACTTCTTCGGATTGTAAATGAGAAGGACACTCAAGTAAATAGAATTCGTAGTGATAGAGGTGGAGAATTCAAAGACACTGGTATAATAGAGTACTGTGACTATAATGGTTACAAACATGAGTTTAGTGCTCCTAAGAATCCTCTACAAAATGGTATCGCTGAGAGAAAGAATCGTACTCTTCAAGAGATGACACGTGTTATATTACATGCCAAGAATTTGCCTAAATATTTTTGGGTGGAATCTATTCGTACTGTATGTCACATTATCAATAGGGTATATCTTAGAAAGAATTCTAAACAAACTCCTTACGAGCTTTGGTATAAGAAAAATCCCAATCTCAAGTACCTTAGAACCTTTGGTAGTACTTGTTATGTATTCAAAGATAGGGAACACTTGTCCAAATTTGAGATCCGGGGAGATAAAGCTATTTTTTTAGGATACTCGCCTAACAGTAGAGCCTATTGTGTTTATAATCTTCGCACTAAAACCTTGATGGAATCCATAAATGTAATTGTAAGTGACACTACTGTAGAGAGTAAGACTGGTGAATCAACTATTGTGGAAGAGCCTACAAATGTTTTAGAAAATGACTCTCCAGAAATAGATGACTCATTACCAATTGAGATACCTGAAGTACCTAACTGGGTTTCTAAAGACCATCCCATAAATAATGTTGTTGGTAATCCTAGTGAGCCCGTGCGTACAAGATCTCAATTAAGAAATTATGCTCATTATGCATGTTTTGTTTCCCTAGTGGAACCAAAGAATGTAAATGAGGAATTAAATGACTCTCACTGGATTTCTACTATGCAGGAAGAACTTCTTCAATTTGTCACTCATGATGTTTGGTATCTTGTACCTAGGCCTACTCACAAAAAGATTATTGGCACACGTTGGATATTTAAAAATAAATCTGAGGAAAGTGGGATAATCATTAGAAACAAAGAGAGATTAGTTGCTCAAGGATATTCTCAAATTTAAGGAATAGATTTTAACAAAACTTTAGCTCCTGTTACTCGTTTAGAATCTGTTCGTCTTCTCTTTGCCATAGCTTGCCACTTGCATTTTACACTCTACCAAATGGATGTCAAATCTTCATTCCTTAATGGAATATTAACTGAAGAGACCTATGTAGAACAACCAAAAGGGTTTATTGACCCTCAATATCCAAATCATGTATTTCGTCTTAAAAAGGCTCTGTATGGCCTTAAACTAGCTACTAGAGCCTGGTATGAGCGTCTTTCCAGCTTCCTCTTAGATAAAGGTTTTAAAAGAGGTGGAAATGATCAAACTTTATTTGTCAAACACATCATTATAGCTCAAGTTTATGTTGACGATATTATCTTTGGATAAACTTCTCCCTCAGAAGTAAAATCCTTTTCTGAAATTATGCATAAAGAGTTTCAAATGTCTCTTATGGAGGAGTTGCAATTTTTCTTAAGTCTTCAAGTCAAACAAAATTCAGAAGGATTATTTGTCTCGCAATCTAAATACACTTTAGAGATAGTCAAAAAATTCGGCTTTGAGAGTGCTAAAGATGCTAAAACTCCCATGAGTACTACGGTAAAACTATCTAAAGTTGAAACTGGAAAATTTATAGATCCAACTCTATATCGTAGTATGATAGGAACCTTGATATACCTTACTGCCTCACATCCTGATATAATGTATGCTGTATGTGTATGTGCTCGTTAGCAAAATAACCATAAAGAGATCCATCTATCTTCTATTACAAGAATTATTAAATATGTAAAAGGCACTCTGAACCTAGGACTTTGGTATACTAGTGATACACCTAGCACTATAATTGGATACATTGATGCTGACTGGGCTGGGTGTACTGATGATAGTAAAAGTACATCAGGAGCATGTTATTATATAGGTAATAATTTGGTGGGATGGAGTAGTAAGAAACAAAACTGCACATCACTCTCAACAGCTGAATCTGAATACATAGCCGCTGGAAGCTGCTGTGCTCAATTACTTTGGCTTAAACAAATGCTAAGTGATTATGGTAGTCAAGAAAACCAATTGCATCTCTATTGTGATAATCAAAGCGCGATCAATATCTCTAAAAATCCTGTTCAACACTCGCGAACAAAACACATAAAAATAAGACATTATTTTATACGCGAATTGGTTGAAACTAAGGAATTAGAAATCAATTATCTTCCTACTGATTTGCAACTCGCAGATATGTTTACCAAACCTTTAGATTATAATAGATTAATTTCTTTGCGTAAATCAATAGGTATGCTGTGTGCTGATTAATCTCTTTGGTCTCTATATTTTTTCCCTTTGTCTATTTGAGAAAAAACGGGGGAGAAATTTGAGTCTAATGAATCTTTTTACATATACTAAACAGCTTGATCTTAGTGATTCATTGTAGGATTCTGTACAGTTATTCTCAACACTTGTAATAGGGTATTCAATTGTAATTAGTTGAGTTATGTACTTTTGTTTTCTAGGAAATGGGTAGATAGAATTCTTATAGGAATAGGTTTTCCTTATTCTTGTTGCCCTACGAGTTCTAGATGACTCAAAGGAGATTTTGTCTCATATTTCAAAAGGGGGAGATTGAAGAACCTTATACTTTTGACTCACTTGAGTCTGTATTGAATAAGTGTTCATCTAATTTGGAAATTGTGACAAAATTGTGTCTATCCTAGAAACCAAAGAACCTCAGAGTTTGGATTGTTATTTTATTCCTCTTGCTTGATTGATCTAGATACCTTTACCAACACTCACACACTTTAGAATTGCATTCATACATTTCATATTTCATATAAGTGTATATATATATGCTGAGTGTGTTTAAATCCCTAAAATTATTTTTTAATAAATTTTGGGAATTTTATAAACTTTTGAAATAAGGATTTTATTAATTAAAATTTTGTTTTAAAAAGTTTTGGGGTCATTATGCAATTATGGTTTGTTAGTTATATTGGCTGAAAGTTCCTTTGGGTAGAATTCGAAAGAGATAGAGACTTCATGGTGCATTTGTAATTATTTTTGGACGCGCGTTTGTTAACCTCTTTGTGCCCAACATCTGTTGCATTCTGATTGGTTGGATTTGTGTTTCTTCTAAGAGAGTAAAATAGCGAATGTTTACAACCTTTGGATCATGTTTATCAACGATCTGCATGCGCTCTTACATAATCCACGTGAACCTCTTTTGAGCCAATCAGGAGATTTATAACCATCGCGTACTTTTAACCCTTGGATCAAAGTCTATAAACCTTGACTCAATCTAAGCCATTGATTTTGAAGCAAAGTCTCGAATCTTCTCAGCCCCCTATATAAGGAGCCCTTCTCTCAGCCATCTAAGACTTTTGCAATTTCGTCCTTTTTAGAGAGAGAAAGAGAGTAGAAGAGAGAAAAAAAGAGAGAAAAGAGAGAAACCAGAGAAGAGTGAAAAAAGAGTTAGAAACCCTAACCCTAACCCTAAATCGTCCAACATCTTTTTTAAATCCTAACCACTTTTCAAAACCAGTATATGCCAAACACAATCTTGAGTGTTTAAGAGTTTGAGAGTTGGTTTGAGTAGTTAGTTGATGTTGTAACCTCTTCGTTCTTAGATCTTGTGTCCAACTTAAGCATTTCACTTAGATCTAAGTTTCTGCTTCATAGAAATATTAGATCTGAGCATTTTATGTTACATTTCACTAAGATCTGCATATTTTGTTTCTCGTCTTGAGAAATCTATTGTTGATTATTTTCTGTAAATGTTTTAAACTTCGAAATCAACAATAACATTTTCTGTTTCTAGTTTTTTATAAACAAAACCTTCGACCTAGTTGGAATCTCACTTGGTGATTTTCAATCTCAAAAATATTTTCAAAACCTGAGATTGATTAAGATCTTGATACATCTTCCGAGCAAGATAGCCGTGGATTCTGGGATATAATAAAGGTCAAATAAGGCTAAGTTTTATAATGAAGAGAGAAATATAAAATCACTGCATATAGATCTTATATGTAATTTGATAGGACTGTTTGAATAAAATAAGTGTGTGTGTGCATGCATGTGTTAGAAAGCACCTCCACAAACACTATCACCCCACCACACTAAAATTGTTGGTAATAAGATCTCAAGAACAAGAGTCGACGTAAAGAACTTGAATAAATTGGAAGTTAGCAAACTGGGAGAACAACACCAACAATTAGAACTGCAGAGAAGTTATAAGGACACCAGTTGGTACATTCCTAAACTTATATAGGTCTGATTTCTGTGTATGTGTGTTATATAGTTTGTAACTGTTATAATTTGTTTTAGTGGAATTTTTTGTTTACTCCGTAGAGGGAGTCGTGGATGTTTCCTCAGTTGGGTGAGGTTTTACCACGTAAAAACTCCCTTATTCTTAATCTTTCTACATCTCCTCATCCAATTCTTGGTTGTGCTGAGTTTAAAGTTTTTAAACTGATTTATTAAACCTGTTAACAAATCTTAAACAGATCTCGTACATATTTTTGTTAAACACATCTTGTGATTAATTAGATTTGGTTTTAAAGAAAAGATTTTCTTCAAAAAACAGTTCGGAGTTACTTAAATAGTTTAATTTTATATTAAACGGCTTTAGTAACTGATTTTCAAGGGTGATCCTCCTGGCTCAAAGAGCAGGGTGTGGATATTTCCCTGGTCATATTCGTCCATTGTGATTATTATGCGATATATATATGCATTCTTTTTGGGGGTGAGAAGTCGGGGCTATGTGACATTCTCACTTGCCGGTTAAGAGCTATGATCACTTCCCGGGACGTTGTATGCGTGAGTTGATCACGAGGCGGGTGTCGTTGAACCCCACCAGGTGTCTCCAGTTTTCTACATGTATTGTTTTACTGGAAGATGATAGCATGTGAGCCTGCGTCCTCGAGTTATAGCTCGGTTGGATGGTTATGATATTGTTGTTGTGCTTGTACTTGGGTATCGAGGGGATAATGGACCTCAACGACCAACATTGCCAGGATTAGTGTATCGGGGGGGTTTCTTGTTTGGATTTCGCCTCGATGAGACGTCCCATGCACGAACCGCAGTGTAACGTTTGAAATTTGGGAGAAGTTAGTCCTTAATGATCATATTTATATATATATCACCTATCCTGACGATCGACAGTGCCAGGAGTAGTGTAACGGGGGGGTTCCTTGTTTGGATTCTGCTTCGGCGAGACGTCCCACGCATGAAATGCCGTGTACTGTTGAGAATTGGGAATGATTAATTAAAATGGAATAATAAGAACTTGGGTTACATGCATCATGCATTGAGGGCATAATGAATCTCGAAGATCAATACTGTCAGGAGTAGTGTTACGGGGGGTTCCTTGTTTGGATTACACTTCGGCGCGACGTCCCACGCATGAAACGCCGTACAGTATTGAGAACTGGGAGAAGTTTAGTCCTTAGCACTTAGATGCTAATAGCTCATATATATATATATATGATTACATGCCAAATACGGGCATAACTAGAATATATGAAATTCTAGTAAAAGAGAATGTTGATGCATTGTGATGATGTTGTTATGAAGATGGTTATGCAACTTTATATGTTTAATAAATGAACAAATATAAAGAGAACTATGACACTTAAAAAATAAAGTAATGTTTTAGATCGAGTTTAGATAAGTGTAGATTGCGAGATGAGTTAGATGATCTTAATAGAATATTTATTTTGGGATCTAGTTAGATTTATTTGCCTAATTAGATTTGGGCATTTATTTGGAGACTACGTGCATACGTTTAGTTGCCCACTCTAGTTGAGAGGTGAGTTCGATTATTATGGATAGGGCGACTCCATAAAACATGTCATAATGCATTTGTAATTATTATGCATTTTAATGTACTTGCTATAAAGTGTTTTCAACTCGGGCTCTGACCCGTTTATATTTTCTCCTGCTATGTATATATTGTATTACTTCAGGTGTTCTTCCGCAAGGACGCCGTTGATGTTCTCCCATCCAGTGTATTCGTGGAGTTGTGGCAGTAGCGGACTGTTGCGACATCTTGTTTAGACGATTCCTATCTTTGATGTATCTAGATTAGGATTCAGTTTGTATCTCGAGTTTATACTCAAGTGTTGTAGATTAACACTTTTATATTTTTTTCCTCAGATTATTTGTACTGTTTATGACCCGACAGCTTATTCGGGTATTTCATTGTTGAGATTTTGTTGTACATTGTATTGTACTCTTTTATATTATTGGAGTCTGCATTTATCACTCATTATAGTTAGATGTAGCATTGTTGTAAATGGTTATATGGTTGGTTTTTAATTGGTGTAAATAAAAGTTTTAAATTTTGGCACCCTCTTTTAATAATTTCGGGTAGTTAGCCTTATATTATTTAGTATTGTCAGTTGATGTTGAGACTGTGCCATCTGAGAAACCTGATTTAATGTAGTATAGGGTTGGCCACCCGTTATTATTTTGAGCGGGTTGTAACAGATGGTATCAGAGCATCAGGTTCTAGTGTCTTTAGGATCTGTGTGGGTTACTATGATCTTCCGTAAGCGTTCTTGATGTAGAGCCTTATTGTTAGGATGGTTGCATTCTTACGTCCATATTTCTTCTGTGATTTGAAAATATTTGAAAGGCGTTGTGATACAATTGTTCTTGTTTCAGATGCCACCGAAGGGAGGTCATTCAGTCAGGGCAAATAAAGGGGCTAAAAATGTGCAACCCCAAATGCCTCAAAGGAACATGACTACACATGAAGTTGCCAATATAGTGGCACAAGCAGTAACTGCTGCCATTTCCACGATGGTGCAGCAATCTGCCGTTCAAGTAGCCCAAACCCATTTAGGGTTGTCTTTATGCGAGAGAGTGAAGGAAGATTTTAGCAAGGGGCATCCTCCCGAGTTTGTAGGGGGAGTTGATGCAATAGCTGCAAGTCAATGGAAGAATAGTATGCAGAAGCACCTCCGTATGGTTGTGTGTAGCGAGGTGCATAAGCAATTTTTAGCCACCTTTAAGCTATCAGGTGCAGCTCTCCAATGGTGGGAGTCTGTCACCACATCTGAACAGAGAGATACTTTACCTATAATAGAATTTTGGGAACTTTTGGACCTAAGGTATTTTCCTTCCCCGACTCGGAATATAAATATTTTTCAAGGTAATAGAACGGTGGCAGAATATGAGGAAGATTTTTTTAGATGGGCGAAATTAGTACCTGATGAGGTAAATACGGAAGAGAAACGTATATCAAAGTTTGTTCGAGGTTTAGATTGAAGAATCCAACAACATTTGTTAGAGAGTCCTATGTTAGTGACTTTCGTCGAGGTAGTGAATGCGGCACTACTAAAGTGTCATGAATATCGTCTTCGTTCGCAAAAGGGTAAGAACTTTGGAGATTCGAGTTCATCAAGTAAGTTTGGCGATGAGAGTGCCAGTAATGCGAGTGGGTATAAGTCGGACTATAAAGAGTCACAACAGTGTTTTGTTCCTCAAAGTGGGCCGAGAGGAATTTCGGGTAGATGTTTCTTTTGTAAAGAAATAGGCCATAGAAAGAGAGATTGTCCTAAAAGAGGAAAAGGACCATGCTTTGATGAAGTTTTGAAAGTGCAACCCCTACAACAGATTCGAGGTCATTTTAGACCGGGGGACTTTGTTTGGGAGCCTATTGATGAGGAAGGGCAATCGGACTAGAGATGGATGATGTAAGTTAATTTTCCTTTGTGAATAGGAATAATTACTATATAAAGTTTTCGAAATATCGCATGAGAGATAATTGTGAGTGGGTAGTGCTATAGCCCTACTTGTATGTTTTGACCCTAAGGGGGAATTTTGAGAAAGTTAAGCTCTTATGTTATTATCTTTTGAAAGAATAGATAATTTTGTAATGTGCTCAAAGAGAGCTATAAACCTTGTGGTGGATGTAAGAATTGTTATGGTGGGATAAGTAGTAATGATAAAGCTACTTCTTTTTATATAGTCATGTTAGACTTATATAATTGTTGTATTCCAGATATGGATGAGCCTTATAAATGGCAATATATTAAAATGGTATAAGATGTTATTTCTAAAAAGAGTTCAGAGTTTGTGGATTGTTGGGACGCAGGAAAATTTTAGCTCATAATTATGCTAATTTTTGTGAGCTACATATTGTTATATATATGATGATTACTAAGACCTTGTGTGGGACATAAGGCACTTCATATAAATATTGTATGACATAAACCGTTTTCTAAAATAAACTGTTTTCAAAATAAAACTTTTTATCGGCCTTTGGGCCATATCAAAATGATTTTTTGTCAAAATATTTTCAAACTCTAGTTCGAATTTAACAACTCTCAATCCCCGACGTCGCCGCATAGTAGTGTATTGGGAGGGTTCCTTGTTTGGATTTCGCTTTTGCGAGACGTCCCCCGCACGAAAGTGGCGAATGTCAAGAATTGAGAGGAGTTATTTCTTTGGACGATTCCAAATTTTTACACTATCAAAATGCTAGTATAATTTATATATTTATGGAATTGTGGAACTTCCGAGGCAAATGAAGCCTCATTATGATTGGTACGAGCAGAAAGCTCGAATATAAAGGGTGTATGGGTGCCCTAGTGGTTAATGGATGGACTTTATACAACTTCAAATAAATTAAATTAAATTAAATTCGTCGTGGGAAGTTAGAGATTTGGAGATAGGATTAGTGAGGATGAGGTGGTAGGAACTAGTTGAGCTTTGGAAAATTAGGCTTAGCTAAATTTCGAGGACGAAATTTTTGTAAGTGGGGAAGTTTGTAACAACTCGAGGTCTTGGAGACGAGGATTTATTTATTTTGGGAGAAATAAATATTATTTTATTGGAGAATAATTAAATTGGCAATTGAGGTCAAAATTTGAAGTCGTTAAAAAGTGTTTCGAATGGCGATTCTGAGGGTGTAGTTGTGTCCGAAAGGGTCGAGAAAGTCAAAATGACTATACTTGGGGTCTATTTAGGTTCCGAAATATTTTAAGTACGTTTGACTCGAATTAAAGATACCGAGTCATTTAAATTGTGTAATACAATTTAAAGTTGTGTATCTTGGGAGACAAGGCTTAAAAGCCTACGGGAGATTTAATTCTCCAAATAGAGAAAGAGAGAAATAGAAAGAGAGAAAGAGAGAAGAAGAGAGAGAAAGTGGAGATTTCAGGGATTTACACGATTTCGAGGACGAATCAGACCCTACGAACCCGAGGCAAGTGATTAAACTTGCTAAATAATTGTTGTGTACATTTATTTCATGATTTGTGGATTAAATTTATGGGTTTTAGGTTTAGTTTTTCAAAACCTAACTTTTGGGTATAATCTTAGATTTGATATGTATATCTTTGATTTGAGGATAGAAATTAGTTTATATGTATTGTAGGATGAATATTGATGTTATATATGTGATTGGGTTGAAGAAAAATGGAGAGAAAATGATTAAAAATGAATTTTTGGATTTTTGGCTTACTAAAAAGTAGCAATTTCCGAGCCTTCTGAAGGGCCGAATCGATTCGGCCCCTTTCCGAATCGAATCGAAAATATGCAGTTGCCCATGTCTGAGTGACCGAATTGATTCGGACCCCAGCCGAATCGATTCGGCCTAAGATAGAACCCCAGGTCTGATGACCCGAATCGATTCGCCTTGGAGGCCGAATCGATTCGGAATTGGGCCGAATCGATTTGGAATTGGCCCGAATTGATTCGAAAACAGGGCTTTTCGAGGGACGTTTTTCTAAGGAGAATTTCACTCCGTTTTGTTCGAGGTTATCGATTGGGAACCTCTATAGGGATCGTATGGAGTATGTTTTGGAGACTTTTAGGGAGTTTCCCTTATAAGGAATTATTGGAGTCATATAGACTTAAATTGAGGAATACCGATTTGAGATTTTGGTATCATCTAAGTGGGGAAGCCCACTACCGTTGAGATTTCGATTTGGAGATATTTATGAGAATATATATAATCAAGTTAGAACACTAAATGATAATGGATTTTAGAATGAAATCCCAAATGGGATAACTTTAAAGGTTCATATAATCGATTGAACCCTATTATGGATGGAGAATTATAAATGATAATTGATGTGTGTACGGATATACAAATATCCTTAATGATGATTGATTTGGGAGATGTCTCACACAATGAGAAAGGCTAATTGAGGTGCATTAGGATAAAGGATATCCTTAACATAAATTGAATTGAGAGACAATTCATAAGTAGAAGCGACATGTGAGCTTCAAGTGAGAAATAATATAGTACATGCTAAGTGGGGAAGATGTGTGAGAATTGACGATTAGTATATCAAGAGGGAAATATACTAAACAATGATATTAATTCAATTGCGCCTAAGAGCATTAATAAAAATGAAACGATGTGACAGGTATACCTTATATGATGGTATATCTTTATATAATGTGATGATGTATGTATACCTTATATGATGGTGTATATATATATAAAGTGAAGCATACCCCCTCCTTGCTATCATTGGGAAGTTGCATACGATGAGGGTGAGCATCCTGGCTCAAAGAGCAGGGTGTGGATATTCCCCAGGTCATATTCGTCCATTGTGATTATTATGCGATATATATATGCATTCTTTTTGGGGGTGAGAAGTCGGGGTATGTGACATTCTCACTTGTCAGTTAGGAGCTATGACCGCTTCCCGGGACGTTGTGTGCGTGATTTGATCATGAGGTGGGTGTCGTTGAACCCCACCAGGTGGCCTCAGTTTTCTACGTGTATTGGGCTACTGGAAAATGATAGCATGTGAGCCCGCGTCCTCGAGTTATAGCTCGGTTGGATGGTTACGATATTGTTGTTGTGCTTATAGTTGGGTATCGAGGGCATAATGGACCTCAACGACCAACATTGCCAGGATTAGTGTATCGGGGGGTTCCTTGTTTGGATTTCGCCTCGGCGAGACGTCCCACGCACGAACCGCAGTGTAACGTTCGAAATTGGGGATAAGTTAGTCCTTAATGCTCATATTTATATATATATATATCACCTATCCCGACGATCGACAGTGCCAGGAGTAGTGTAACGGGGGGGGGGGGGGGGGGGGGGGTTCCTTGTTTGGATTTTGCTTCGGCGAGACGTCCCACGCATGAAATGCCGTGTACTGTTGAGAATTGGGAATAATAATTAATTAAAATGGAATAATAAGAACTTGGGTTACATGCATCATGCATTGAGGGCATAATGAATCTCGAAGATCAATACTATCAAGAGTAGTGTAACGGGGGGTTCCTTATTTGGATTTCGCTTCGGTGAGACGTCCCACGCATGAAATGCCGTATAATATTGAGAACCGGGAGAAGTTTAGTCCTTAGCACTTAGATGCTAATAACTCATATATATATGATTACATGCCAAATAAGGGCATAACTAGAATATATGAAATTCTAGTAGAAGGGAATGTTTATGTATTGTGATGATGTTGTTATGAAGATGGTTATGCAACTTTATATGTTCAATAAATGAACAAATATAAAGAGAACTATGACACTTAAAAAATAAATTAATGTTTTAGATGGAGTTTAGACAAGTGTAGATTGCGAGATGAGTTAGATGATCTTAATAGAATATTTATTTTGGGATCTAGTTAGATTTATTTGCCTAATTAGATTTGGGCATTTATTTGGAGACTACGTGCATACGTTTAGTTGCGCGCTCTAGTTGAGAGGTGAGTTTGATTATTATGGAGAGGGCGACTCCATTAAATCATGTCATAATGCATTTATAATTATTATGCATTTTAATGCACTTGCTATAAAATGTTTTCAACTCGGGCTTTGACCCGTTTATATTTTCTCCTGCTATGTATATATTGTATTACTTTAAGTGTTCCTTCGCAAGGACGCCGTTGATGTTCTCCCATCCAGTGTATTCGTGGAGCTGTGGCAGTAGCGGACTGTTGCGGCATCTTGTTTAGACGATTCCTATCTTTGATGTATCTAGATTAGGATTCAGTTTGTATCTCGCCTTTATACTCAAGTGTTGTAGATTAACACTTTTATATTTTCTTCCTCAGATTATTTGTACTGTCTGTGACCCGACAGCTTATTCGGGGATTTCATTGTTGAGATTTTGTTATACTTTGTATTGTACTCTTTTATATTATTGGAGTCTGCATTTATCACTCATCATAGTTAGATGTAGCATTGTTGTAAATGGTTGTATGGTTGGTTTTTAATTGGTGTAAATAAAAGTTTTAAATTTTGGCACCCTCTTTTAATAATTTCCGGTAGTTAGCCTTATATTATTTTGTATTATCAGTTGATGTTGAGAACGTGCCATCTGAGATACCTGATTTAATGTAGTATAGGGCTGGCCACCCGTTATTATTTTGAACGGGTTGTCACACTCTAATCTCAAATTTCCTATCTGATTAAGGGTCCCGTCGTGGATTTAAAGAAGATATCAAATGATCATGTTCCATCCTTGATAAAGGCAACTAAGGAAGCTATGTATAAGTCTTCTTATGATATTGATTAAGCTAATTCATGGCTTATATCCATGGCTATAAAGAGTTGTGGATGAGGGTAGCCAAGAATTTGGCTAAAGATAATATGTTCAAGTGGCACTTTCACTATGGAGATCATGCTGCTTGTGATAAGGACTTAAAGGAGTTTGATGAACATCGTACTAAAGAAAAGGTCGTGGCTGGTCAACCTCATTATTAAGATTATGAAGAGATGGATACTAACACAAATGGTGATGAGGATGAAAAAGAAGATGATGTTGTCACCAAGAAGGAGGACGAATCCTATCTTTATCAGCTATACTTCTTTTATGAAACCATATATCTTTAGGACTTATGTCTCCAATATTTTTCTTTAACTTTTTGTATAACTTCTTGTAAACTTTGCAATTTCCATTTGTTCCATGTATTGTTTTGAATCCATAACCAATTTCTTTCCATTCAATATGCTAACTCAATTTTTCATGTCGTGACCCACTGACCAATGGTTCTATAGATCTAACGTTGGTTAGCTATAACTTTTCTGATTAATAATAGTGCAAAGGTTTTTGTAAAAACTACATGGCTAGTGGGGATATTAAACCTCCCGAGCCTTTGAATTTGGAAACTTTTTGTCTCAGTAGTTGTGGCCAATTTAGTGTTATATGTTTGAATTTTTTATACTCCTCTTAGGACTTATTTGAAAGGTTATGGACCAATAAGCATATTGTGGTAAATTTTAAGTAAGAGTTCAAACCTATTCAAGTGCCACATTGGGGGACCTAGGTTTCCCTTTAGGATCTCTGTTTGATTATACTTTGTGTTTGTTAATCCCTTGTGGCCTATAAAGGCTACCGTATAGGAATTTATTATATCCAAAGATCGTTAGGTTTGGAATGTATTATATCCAAAGTTCATTAGGATTTCACCTTAATTTTCTTTGCCTTATTTGAATGTTCATATATATTTGTTAGTCCATTTAAATATTTTAGGTCTTCTCAATAAGGATGTGTTATTCAGAGTTTCCCCGAATCTCCAACTTAGGAGATTTCCTCCTGTTAGGTTGTTCTCCTAATTAGAGCGTTCAACCAGGTTCCACTATCACTAGGGTCATGTCATATGGACCTCCACGAGGGATAAGTTTGATCTTTGAATGAAACTTAGAAAAACCTTTTTTTTCATTGAGCCTTTTTTAACTTATAACAAAATGACTTAAGATGATCTTTTTTATGATGAAGAAATTTCAAGTGTATGATTGTGAATGATCATGTGAAATATGTTGATCATTTTTCTTATTTTCACCATTTCCTTTCACTTTTTGTTTCATGCCCTTTCTTTTTAAAGGAAATTAATCATTCTCATCCAAGTCACGCGATGAAATTTCAAAAGGCATGTCTCCTTAAGACGAGTATGACTTGTTTTTTTTAGACAAATAAAATTCATCTTTCAAAGATATCATTTTCTTCTCAAGTTCACATTTGGAAGCTTCACAAGAAAGAAGTTCCTTCCTCAAATTTTCAACATCCAAAGTCAAATCAACTTTATGTTGTCCAATAACCTTGAGTGTTTCAAAACCATTTTAATTTGATCTTTAAAAAATCTTCAACTCTGAAATATGTTCCTTCATATCTTTGGAGGCACATGTTAAGTCTAATAGCTCACCCATTCTCATTCCCAAGGAATTTAACCCTTTTCGTAGACCATCCCTTTATGTGGTAAGTTGGATATATTTTTCATGCAAACTTTTATTTTTCAAATAGCTTGAGTTTGGTAGCCAATTTAACATTCATTTTTTTTTCATTTTCATAAGTTGAGACGTTAACTTTCCATTATCTTGACATAAAAATTTGACACTTTCATCTTCACTAAACTCAACTAATTCGACTTTAATAGACTTTGTTTTCTCTTTTATCTTATCAAAAATGGATTTCAAATTTTTTCTACTCGCTCTAGGAATCAAAGGTCTCATACAACCAACATTAGGCATATAGGGGAAAAATAAATCTAGCAATTGATCATGCATAGCTAGATCCATAATAATGAGTATAAATGACACCAAATGATATTGATTGATCCAATATATCAGACACAACACCCTATAAACATATCTAATATAAATAGATCATGTGAAATTCGATCTAAGACAAAAACTTGAAAAGAAAATCACCAAACATACAAATTTTAAAACCAAGGATCTACTCTGGAGTGCGAGTACTAAAAAGAGAAAACATCTCTAATAACAATTGAAACCGTTAGTGTATCTATGTGTTCAAACAGTAGTAAAATGTTCTAGACGGAGGTGAATAGACGCATCCAATCTAAATAGTTTTTTCCCAATTCAAATTCTAGCAATCTTAGTTTTAAATACTTTCTAGAAAATTGATATTAGGTAATATATTTGGAATTAAACATGTGTGGAGATGTATTTAATTCATAAAACACTTTTGAATATATCAATTTGAAACTCACAAAACAAGGCACAAATGACCTAATTAATTAACCAGGTGATATTCCTTAGAAGTCCAGTTCCTTAACTAATTATTAATAAACCCTAAATCTAAGTGACTTGGTGTGTGATCTGATCTTAATTAGAAATTCAAACCATAAAAAAATCACATAACTATAAATCTAAGAGGAAAACCCCCACCTAGGGGTAAAAACTCGGATACATTATCTCTCATTAAACCTGAAAAGATAAGTTTACTGAGTGCAAGAGGATAACTCTCACTTGATCTCCTGAACAAATAGTTTCCTTTGGAATTTCAACTTTCCCAAATTTTCTGAGAATCAAGCTAGGAGCTCCACTAAGATTGAGAGAAAGTCCATTATTCTTCAAGCATCACACCTTGAACTCTCTTTGAACAAAATAAATCTGATTCGGTCATTGAATTGATCAGAACTTTAGTGGATTTGAGCAAAAATCGTATAAAATACCTTACAAATTCATAGATAAAGTTTAAATCTAGGAAAATATTCCAATTCTGAAAATCAATGAGTAGTTGCAAAGATTATGTATAAAACCTCTAAAAAATGATTGAGAAAAAAACTTATACAGCTCTCACCTTTTCAAATTATAATTTTTGGAGCCAAATACATGTATTTATAGTCCACCTAAAAAACACTAGGCACATGTGCATGGTGTTGGGTTGGCTCTATGCGCACAAAACATATCTCATTTGTCTATAATGATCCACCTATCATTCTGCCTCATGCCACTTAAAACAGTGTGCACGATTGTGATTTTGTATCGTGCGCACACTTTTTCACAGAGGATCCAAATAACAACTATGAAAGGTTTTTAACAAAAAATCAAAGTGAGTTAAAAAACTTTACACATTTTAAATAAATTATCTATAATTACTTCAAAGCATAGAAAGATTTGGAAATCATGAAAGTGTATGTAATGCTATGATGTCAATTGACAACTACAAAAGGATATGTATAATAAGTCTGAAGATTCAGTAAATGTGTTGAACTGTTGATGCTGAACTAAGTCCCAAAGGCAAAAAACAAGATTCAGGTCATTTACCTATGGAATCTATATGAGAATCAATCTTTGAGAATGATTTATGCAAGAGTCATCATTTTGACATGGGAGTCGCCAATATTATATATAGATACAAATAGAGGCATTTTTTTTCATTAATTAGAATTTCGAAGAGTACAAAAGTTCTTCGTCCTAGACTTAGCCATGAAGTAAATACAAAAAATGTATTGTCTAACACATTTCTTCGCATATTTCTCCTCCAAATTCCACATTTGGTCTTGGACTTCTCACTTAATTATGATTTTATTACGATCAATGTCATAAAAAAAAACCCATAATATTCCTTACTTGTTCTCATTCTTTCAGCATTAGCAGACATTAGTAATGTGGCTATGGTCTTCGTTAAACTTGTACTATTTTTTGTCTTTTTTATTAGCATTATGCTTCATCTTTTGGGTGCCCCTAAGGTACTCATTGCCTTTAATATTAAGAAATATGGTCTCTAGATCACAGACTAGTGGATTTTATTCTTTGAATCTTATAAATGATTGAGAATCGTGCTTTCCCTTTTTTCTCAACTCCTTTTTTCTGGTGCATCTAGGTCTTGTTCTGGAGCCTCGTCCTTAACTATGGTATTTTAGTTTGTGGCCTTAAGTATGTGGATACTCTTATCGTGGAGGTTTATTTATCCTTATAATGAGGACTGACCTTTTGATAGGTGGTGAATACATTCCATAGGGTTGGATTGGTTCTATATTCGCTTGCCATTGGTTGGCTTAAGAAAGAGAGATAAATTTGTTCTTAAACTGAGTTATCAATATTTATGAGAGTTATTAATCCAAAACTAAAGTGAATATTTTACGTAACATTGGTTACAAGGTCGAAACCTTCAACTAACAGGTAACCACAAAGTTGAGTTATTGAACAAAAATGTGGCCACATCTATTAAGCTAGGGCATTGCAAACTAATGCCTTAACTCTGAGTGGACCATGAGATAAGAACTCTTCCATTAATATTTTCTTAGAGTATTATAACTATTCTCCAAAAATTTAATCCTTTTTCATGAGGGACATATCCTCGTTCGTGTGATAATGTTAAAGACAAAGAAAAGTGATAAGAAAAATAGGTAAGAAGATATTACACTTTAGTAAAACATGTAGACTTATCTTTGGGTTGACATGTCACAACCAAGGCTGAAGCCATATTGGGTCGACCCTTGGATTTATTGTTCAAAATATGGGGAACAAACCCTCATACTATGTCAAAGAGATGGAACAATAACCTGTTATGTCTACTATTTATAAATAACAATTTGTACAGAATTATGAAATTAATATAATTACAGAATTAAAACAGAATTACAGAAATGAATCACTTACTTGAATTTGCAGAAAATAAACAAGAATAAAAGAAATAATCCGAGCCCTGTGAATCTCACAGTTTCCTTAAGACAATTTATTCCCTCCAATGTGCTCCGAGGTTGATGAATATTGTCTCCCAAGATAGAACGGATTTTCCAATTAATTATATAGCACGACAATAATTAATTACAACGAACTCAAATCTGTGGCTTTTACTCAACTCAATAACAAACAGTATAGATATGTTATGCAGGAGAAGGACAGAAATTTTCTGGGATAAAATTGACAGCAATTCTGGAAGGAGGAAAATTTTTTCAGTTTTTAATTCTGTAGGGGGAATGTTTAATTTATAGCTTTTGTGTTGACTGTTGGAACAGTCAACCGAAATTAACTGTCAAAACAGTTAATCAGTTAAACGAAATTAACTGTTGACTGTTGGCAATAACTGCCAACTAATTAATTAATTTCGTAATTAATTAATAATTAAAGCCCAGAAAGTTAAATAAATTCGGCCCAAAAATGTAGGAGATTTTTATAAGCCCAAGCCCAAGCCCAAGCCCAAGCCCGAACCGAACCGAACCGAGCCGAGCCGAGCCTGCCGGCCGGACGGACGGACGCGCGCGCGCGCGCGTGTGGACTTTTGACCGAAAGTCAACCCGTGCATAGCTTAGGTCATCTCCCCTTCAAAGAGTTGGGATACCCCCAAGGCATCCAAGCCTTAGTCCATACTTGGGGTGTTATTAACTCATCAAAATTCCACTACTCTTCCAATGTGGGACAAGAGTTAAAACACACCCAATTCATTTAACTTTCATTGCTTTGTGAGTCACTTTGGGGACATAATTATCATTCATAACTTATTGAAATTGGACATATGAATATACTACGTTAATCTCCTGGCGGAGGTGAACGCGTTCGTATATGGTCCCACAATTTTCGTAGTGTGGGTCCCACCTAAATTTGAGCTCAAAGTTGCTCAAAAATCTGTCCAGAAAAATCTGGACAGCTTTTAAATACCCATTTAAATTCCAATTTTCCAACAATCCCCCACATGAATGATATATCGCTATAAATAAAACAAAACAGATGCTAATGCAGATGCAGACACAAGTTGAGTAAAACTGAAGACTTATTGCATCGGGAGAAGTAGCCTAGTGGCCTTGAACTTTCCTTAGTGATATACTATCGGATTTACTTGGTTAATCAGTAGACTTCACGTCCTTGAACCGTCAACCGTTTTTGTAAACCTAGACAACAGTATTCACACAACAATTCTTCAACACAGTTGGTTCTCACGTTTGTGTTCATTTTGGCCGTGAACACCACTTGGTTCCGCAAGTATTTTAGAGAATATGCCTTTCATTATTCTCATAGAAGTGGCCCCCTTCTTACTCACGTAGGTGACTTCCATAAAGAGTATTCTGCAATACCCCACTTAGACGTACTAAGATATAGATGTCATTAAAAGGAAAACTTATCCTAATTTCGCGGCAGATATGCACTGTCTCATCTTTGGAATGGATAGGATTAAATATCCTCCAGTGCTTACTGAATACAATGTAGTTCGGTTTGCCCATTGAACCTAGATCTTGGGATCTCCAGTCAGCTAGGTTGGGTTGCCACTATATTGATTCTTATTTATTTATAGGCTTTAGACCCATTCCTCTCGATGATCTTTCAACTTGCTCTCGGTTTAAACCTTTCATTAGTGGATCCGATATATTATCTTTTGACTTTACATAGTCAATTGTGATAATTCCGTTTGAGAGAAGTTGTCTAACGGTATTGTGTCGACGACGAATATGTCGTGACTTTCCGTTATACATGTGATTTTGTGCCCTTCCAATCGCTGATTGGCTATCGCAATGTATACATATTGCGGGCACAGGTTTAGACCAATTTGGAACATCCTCTAAGAAATTTCGAAGCCATTCAGCTTCTTCTCCAGCTTTGTCTAGTGCAATGAATTCAGATTCCATTGTCGATCTAGCAATGCACGTTTGTTTTGAGGATTTCCAAGATACGGCTGCACCTCCGAGGGTAAACACATACCCACTCGTAGACTTAGAGTCTTTTGTATCAGATATCCAATTTGCATCGCAATGTCCTTCAAGAACAGCTGGATATTTTGAGTAATGCAATCCATAGTTTTGAGTATATTTTAAATAACCCAAAACTCTCAATATTGCTTTCCAGTGATCTCTTCCTGGATTACTCGTAAATCGACTTAGCTTACTTATTGAGTATGCTATGTCCGGTCGCGTACAGTTCATGACATACATTAAACTGCCGATAATACGAGAATATTCTAGTTGAGATATGCTTTCACCATTATTTCTTGCTAGATGTAAATTTACATCTACAGGTGTCTTGGTAGGACTAATATCATACTTCTTGAATTTTTCAAGTACTTTCTCAATGTAATGAGATTGAGATAATATAAGTCCATCCGATGTTCTAGAAATTTTAATTCCTAATATAACATCGGCGATTCCCATATCTTTCATGTCAAATCTACTACTCAACATTTGTTTTGTAGTTTTGACAATTTCCATGTTACTACCCATGATAAGCATATCATCAACATAGAGGCATACAATGACATATCCATTTTGAATGTATTTAAAGTAAACACATTTATCGCATTCATTGATTTTGAAACCATTTGATAACATTGCATTATCAAATTTTTCATGCCATTGTTTAGGTGCTTGTTTTAATCCATATAGTGATTTAACAAGCTTACATACTTTTCCTTCTTGTCCGGGAGCTTTGAACCCTTCAGGTTGCTCCATATAAATTTCCTCGTCTAGTTCACCGTTTAAGAATGCAGTTTTTACATCCATTTGATGTATTTCAAGTCCATTAATAGCAGCTATTGCTATTAACATCCGAATGGACGTTATTCTTGTTACCGGTGAATATGTGTCGAAGTAATCCAACCCTTCCTTTTGCCTATAGCCTTTAGCTACAAGTCTAGCTTTATATTTATCAATTGATCCATCGGCCTTCAATTTCTTTTTGAAGATCCATTTATAACCTAACGGTTTTGAACCTGGTGGAAGATCCACTAGTTCCCATGTATGATTTTGTAATATGGATTCAATTTCACTATTAATTGCTTCTTTCCAATTGGAAGCATCAGGTAAGGATATAGCTTCTTTATACGATTGAGGTTCATTTTCTAACAAATATGTTAGAAAATCCGGACCGAAAGAAGTCGAGGTTTTTGCTCTTTTACTACGTCTTGGTTCATCCTCTATTGATTCAATAGGTTGATGAGTACCACTTGTAGTAGCTTGATTTGTCCTTTTAGAAGGACCAGATTCTCGGGTCATGTTATACGGGAATTCATTTTCAAAAAATGAAGCATCCCTCGATTCAATAACCGTATTTACATGAATGTCCGAAATCTCAGATTTACAAACTAGAAATCGATATGCACTGCTATTAGTAGCATAACCGATGAATACACAATCCACGGTTTTTGGCCCTATTCTTACCTTTTTAGGTTTAGGAACCATCACTTTGGCTAAGCACCCCCACACTCGTAAATATTTATAGGAAGGTTTTCGACCTTTCCATAATTCATAAGGTGTCTTGTGAGTCTTTTTGTGAGGTACTTTATTGAGAATGTAATTAGCAGAAAGTAAGGCTTCCCCCCACAAATTTTGTGGAGCTCCTGAACTTAATAACATTGAGTTCATCATTTCTTTCAAAGTACGGTTTTTGCGTTCAGCAACACCATTCGATTGAGGAGAATAAGGAGCGGTTGTTTGATGAATAATCCCATTTTCAGAACAAAATTCCTCAAATGGATATTCATATTCACCTCCTCTATCACTTCTAATAGCCTTTATCGTTTTGCTTAATTGATTCTCAACTTCATTCTTATATTGTTTAAATGCATTAATAGCCTCATCTTTACTATGTAACAAATATACATAGCAATATTTTGTGCAATCGTCAATAAAAGTAATAAAATACTTTTTTCCACCTCTAGTTTGAACAAATTTTAAATCACAAATATCGGTGTGAATTAAATCTAAAGGTTCAGTTATCCTTTCAATAGAATGGAAAGGTAATCTAGCTAATTTAGATTCTACACAAATTTCACATTTATGATTTTTATCAATATTGAATTTTGGCAAAAATTCCAAGTTAATTAATCTACGCAATGTATCAAAATTAACATGTCCCAATCTAGCATGCCAAATATTAGATGACTCAATCAAATAAGAAGAACTAGCAACTTCATTTATTGAAACAGATGTTTTAGGGGTTACAGTAAGAACATTCAGTTTAAAGAGCCCCTCATTTAGGTAGCCCTTTCCTACATACATGTCATTTTTAGACAACACAAAGCGATCCGACACAAACACAAGCTTGAAACCATTCTTAGTAAGGAGAGATCCAGAAAGCAGATTCTTTCGGATGTCAGGCACGTGAAGAACATTGTTAAGAGTAAGTTCTTTTCCAGAAGTCATTTTCAAAGCAATCTTTCCTTGTCCCACCACCTTAGAAGTGGAAGAATTTCCCATAAAAAGGTTCTCCTCATTTTCCAAAGGCTTATAGATGGAGAACATCCATTTGTTTGCACAAATGTGTCGTGTGGCTCCAGTGTCCACCCACCATTCCTTGGTATTTCCAACCAAGTTGCATTCAGAGACAACGGCAGAAAGATTCATATCCGCCAAATCATTGGTGATATGATCACCCTCAGTCACATTTGCTTGAGAGTTATTTTTATTTTGCTTCTTAGGCTTACGACACTCACTTGAGCGGTGTCCCGGTTTACCACAATTGTAGCATTTGCCTTTGAACTTTTTCTTGTTATGTTTAGAAGTGCCTTCCCCATCATATTTTCGTTTGTTCTTTTTAGGACCTTCAACGACATGGACCTTTGTTTCCATCGGATTCTTCCCACTTTTCTTTTGAGATTCACGGTTGTCTTCTTCGATTCTTAGCCGGACCACCAACTCCTCCACATTCATCTCCTTACGCTTGTGCTTGAGATAGTTTTTGAACAAAGTCCAAGAAGGTGGCAACTTTTCAACAATTGCAGCAACTTGGAATGTTTCACTGATTGACATTCCTTCAGCATGAATGTCGTGGAGGATCACTTGGAATTCTTGCACTTGCGAGATCACAGATTTAGAATCAACCATTTTGAAGTCCAGAAAACGCCCAACGATAAATTTCTTCATCCCAGCATCTTCAGTTTTATACTTCTTTTCCAAAGAATTCCATAATTCCTTGGAAGTTTTGATAGTGCAATAGACATGGTACAAAGTCTTGTCCAAGTAGGCCAAAATATAATTTCGGCATAGGTAGTCCGAGTGCTTCCAAGCATCGACAGCAGCAACCTTTTCAGCATCATCTCCCTCTTGAATAGAGGGGCAATCTTCATATACAAACCTGCCCAATTGGCAGGTAGTGAGATAGAAGTACATTTGTCCTTGCCAACGTTTGAAGTCAGCCCCAATGAACTTTTCAGGTTTCTCCCCGTGTGGCATAGATACGGGTGCAGTCACACTTGTGTTGGTGACAATCAGTTTTGTAGGAGTAGTGTTCGTACTTTGTGATTCCATTTCTGTTACAAAAACAGAATTTTAATTAAAACAGAATACAAAATTCTGTGCACCAATTTCCTCCAAATATAATTCACAATAAATGAATTCCAAAAGAATTCAAATAATAGTTCATAATAAAATGTAATATAAACAGAATTCCGTACAAAACAGAATACAAAATTTTAAAATCTGTGTCACACTAATTTTTAATAATAAAAAGAATTCCGTACAAAACAGAATTATAATTTAAGAAAAAAAAATTTAGATAAACAGATTTTAACAAGAGTACACAAATAAAATTTTATTTTCTAAAACAGAATATAAAAACAGTATAGAAACTAATTTCTATAACAAAACTGTTTTACTAATTTCTACAATAAAGCAGTAATTTAATTCATTTTATTCTGTCAAAACAGATTTATTTCCAACAAATAAATTTCTGTAATAAAAAAAAATTCTGTACATTAAAAACAGTAGAACTTTTATAAATTGTCTTAAGATTGTTATGTCAACTATTTATAAATAACAATTTGTACAGAATTATGAAATTAATATAATTACAGAATTAAAACAGAATTACAGAAATGAATCACTTACTTGAATTTGCAGAAAATAAACAAGAATAAAAGAAATAATCCGAGCCCTGTGAATCTCACAGTTTCCTTAAGACAATTTATTCCCTCCAATGTGCTCCGAGGTTGATGAATATTGTCTCCCAAGATAGAACGGATTTTCCAATTAATTATGTAGCACGACAATAATTAATTACAACGAACTCAAATCTGTGGCTTTTACTCAACTCAATAACAAACAGTATAGATATGTTATGCAGGAGAAGGACAGAAATTTTCTGGGATAAAATTGACAGCAATTCTGGAAGGAGGGAAATTTTTTCAGTTTTTAATTCTGTAGGGGGAATGTTTAATTTATAGCTTTTGTGTTGACTGTTGGAACAGTCAACCGAAATTAACTGTCAAAACAGTTAATCAGTTAAACGAAATTAACTGTTGACTGTTGGCAATAACTGCCAACTAATTAATTAATTTCGTAATTAATTAATAATTAAAGCCCAGAAAGTTAAATAAATTCGGCCCAAAAATGTAGGAGATTTAAGCCCAAGCCCAAGCCCGAGCCGAACCGAACCGAGCCGAGCCGGCCGGCCGGACGGACGGACGCGCGCGCGCGCGCGTGTGGACTTTTGACCGAAAGTCAACCCGTGCATAGCTTAGGTCATCTCCCCTTCAAAGAGTTGGGATACCCCCAAGGCATCCAAGCCTTAGTCCATACTTGGGGTGTTATTAACTCATCAAAATTCCACTACTCTTCCAATGTGGGACAAGAGTTAAAACACACCCAATTCATTTAACTTTCATTGCTTTGTGAGTCACTTTGGGGACATAATTATCATTCATAACTTATTGAAATTGGACATATGAATATACTACGTTAATCTCCTGGCGGAGGTGAACGCGTTCGTATATGGTCCCACAATTTTCGTAGTGTGGGTCCCACCTAAATTTGAGCTCAAAGTTGCTCAAAAATCTGTCCAGAAAAATCTGGACAGCTTTTAAATACCCATTTAAATTCCAATTTTCCAACAATACCATCTTAAGATATATAGGTGTCGAACTTGATCATGAGCTCTTTGACACCTTCAAGACCCAGGCCTGAATTTTGGGGTCTTAAGGAAAATAAGTCATGTTTGGTTCATATAGATGGAAAAACTTCTCATATATCCTATCTAGGTCACCCCTTTTGATGGTCACAACCTTGGTTCACAATATTTTTACTATGGTCATGATTTGGGCCGTAAACCCCTTGGTCACGAATTTGGACCGTGAACAACCTTTCGTGACCATTCTGGGTATATGGATTAGTGATGAAAGAACATGTATGTTGCCCAGATTATACTCAAGAGGGGGGTGAATTGAGTTTTTACAAACTTTAAGTTAAATTAAGATTTTAGGAAAATATTAAATTTCAATCACTTGGACAAATTTCAGATTAATATAACTGTAAAGAATAAATTTAACAATATCAAATAAATTTATTCAGCTAATTGTAAACAACTAGAATTGTAGATTTTAACACACTAGGAATATTAAATTAATTTTCGTAATTAAAATAAAGTGATATTCTGGAGTAAATTATTTAATTTAAAAATAAATTATTTTAACTTTAAATATTAATTAAGTTAAATTTCGGATTTAATTAATTTGCAAAAATGGCGTGCTGAAAATATTAGCTTAAGCAAGCATGTGCAAATAAATAAAAGAGCTGAAAATAAATGACACCAAAATTTAACGTGGTTCGGCCAAATCCCGGCCTACGTCCACGCGCCTAGAGCTCCTGTCTCCTTTGCGCTTCACTAAACCTGATCCACTTGCGGGTAGGATCAAACCACCGCGTACAACTGTTTGCAAGCTAACTCCGAGATTCAAACCCCATGGCCCACTTACGGGTAGGAACCAATTACCGGTACAAGCCGAAGCTTCAACAAAGCTTCACAACAAATCAGAATTTTTTGTAGTACAGGATAAAATACTGAAACTCCTTAAAATACAATTTGTAATCTGAGTTTCTGAGACTTCAATAAATGATGTTGAAGTAGGAACAAATCTTCTTATTCAATGATTGAGCTAATAACAAAATTTATGGCTCTCTTGAATGTGTAGCTTGGTAGTAAATTGAATGCTCTCTGTAATATTTCAAGTGTTGATCATGTGCTCATTCAAGTCTATTTTTGTTTAATGCATTTCTTCAAAGCTTTAAATGTGTCTGCCAAAAACTAGCTGTTAGACACACGTATTTTGAGAGTTAATTGCTCCTGATTTTGCTGAGAGGAGATGGCAAAAAAAACTGCATCTCAGATAACCAAATCTTCATATTTATCTTCTCCATAAAAAATAGCTGTTGTAGCATGAAAATGGACATCTGAAAATATATGTCATTTGAAAATAGCTTGGTAGATAACCCATATATTTTCTGCAAAAAGATTGTTAGTTCAAGAGATAAAATACAAATATGATGTATAAATGTAAAGTGTTTGACTGAAAATAAATTTACAACTCTGAATGATGGATGTGCATGCAAAAAGTTATACTGACATAGGAAGTAGTATTATAAAGAATTTTTGATAGATAAGTTCGTACACATGAGTGTATTAAAACTGAAGAAGCTTTTAAGTGCAATAAAAAAAAACGCAAGAATATAATTGACACAAAGTCAGATGTATAGAAGTAAAGATTGTATAGGCTGAAACCTTATAACCAATGAACACACGACACAAAAATATTAGTTTAATCATGTAAAGAGATATAGTTCTAAATAAAAAATTAAGTTCAGAATATAAGTGTATATTTTACTGATAGCATGACCAACTTGATGAATTACCAACTGAACGAAATCGTAAGGATCACGGCAAAAGAGGATATGCAGTTCTAAAATTAAATTTCCTAGTCACTTCATGATGCAACTATAGAACTGGCCGAAAATTATTATAGCTCTGGCAAGGGATGAAACAATAGCTGATAAAAAAACGTCAATTCGGTAAGGCCTAACGCTGTGAAAAGCGTTCAAATCGTTGGCTGTCAACCTGTAAAAGCCTAAGGCGGTAAAGACGCCAACTGATAACGTGTACTGGGTGTTAAAATCGTTGGCTGTTAACCTATAAAAGCCTAAGGGGCGTCAGTTCCGGTAGAGGCTTTCGGCCATAGGGGATCAGCTCGTTAACAAATATTTAAATAATAGATGTCTTTTGCAAAAGCTTTAGAAGCCAAAGTCATGTCATAGGGACATGTGGCACCTTTTTGAGAAACCAAAGAAACCAATTAAATACACTCATGCCAATGTCAAATCGGTAACAGATTTTGTGTATAGCATAAGGCTACACATGAGAATAACTCCACACAAACTAACATACAAAATATATCATGCATACTCGCATGCATATATATATATATATAAGTACATACGGATTAAAAAAAACGCTGAATATATATATATATATATATATATATAAACTATAATCGCATACACACCAAGAAGGTCTTATACGACCAAAAAAAATTGTACTAAACAAAAAATTGTTTAACAAGAAGTTCAATTTAAACAAAATTATTTTTCAAAAAAAATAAAAAATAAAAAGATTAATTTTCTTAATAAGTTGCGAAAATGATTTCGAACATAAGAGTTTCATTTTAATCAACACTTACACCAAATTAAAAACATAGATAAAAAAAATATGCATGTGTGCCTAAAGTGTCAAGTGCAAATGTGCAATACACGTGAATACTTTTACTCGGATATGTCGTTGTGTAAAGTCGAGGTATGTTGAGTCGTGAATAAATAGGATAATACCATAATAAATATTTATAGAATAACCTTATAAAACAATATGTTTGGAATCATCAAAATTAATATATTAAGTTAAGCTAAAATGTACATTAATTAAACTAATATGATTAATTAGGGATAAAATACATTTTCGATAACAATCTCCCCCTTTTTGATGATGACAAACAATGATTCACATAAATTCATAAAATGAATTAAATTAAGCACAATGAGTGAATCATCACAATTTTTCCCCTTTTGACATTATCAAAAAAAATATTTCAGAGAAATTCAGTGTCATGGGTAAAATGCGAAGCTCCCCTTATCAAAAATAATATAAGCATGGGATAAAATCAAAAATTATAAGGGACATATGTAAATACCATGAATTTTCACTAAGCACATATTCAACGTAATCATATATAGGAATAACATCTAATAATCCGCAAGACATAAAAGAAAACAACATATTCATAGAATATTACATCTTAAGGTTGTTAACAAGATGACACACATCTTTAGTGTTTCCCTCAATCGTGATTTTCTCAACAACAACTTTGATAGGATTTTCAGCACTGTTTTGAGAGGATGAACATGCAACATTTTCATTAGTAGGTGTAGAAGCATGTGAGTGCATATGTGGAGGCAAGAAAAATGGCCAAGAAGGAGGCTTCACCCAAGGAGCATGTGGCGGAGATGAGCGAATGGCAAGCATGGCGGCATCAAATGAAGAATATTTTTTATATTGAGAACCGCTAACTCCCTTAATTTGGGACTCACAATCTCCCCAAGTAGTATAAATTCCGGGAAATTTTCCAACACACACTACATAAAATGACTTCATGATTTGTGAGAGAAGAGGAGAAGCTCACATATGTATTTATATAAGAGTGGTGAATGTCAGCTAGTGATAAAAATACTAAAGTGTGTCCACTGGTGATAAGATGTTTTTGAAAGGTTGTGAAGATAAAAATAATAATAATAATTTTAAGTCATTTATACATGGCATACCAAGTTCACGACGGATAAAGGTAAAACCATCTTCAGATAATGGTTTTGTGAAAATATCGGCTAATTGAAGATCCATAGAAATAAATTCTATGCGTAAATCACCTTTTTGAACGTGATCACGTAAAAAATGATGTCTAATTTCAATATGCTTTGCTCTAGAGTGCAGAATTGGATTTTTTGTCAAACATATAGCGCTTGTATTATCACAAAAAATTGGAGTATTGTGAAAGAATATTTTAAAGTCTTCTAATTGTTGTTTCATGTATAATGTTTGAGCACAACTGCTACCGGCGGCAATATATTCTGCCTCGGTTGTGGAAAGAGCAACTGAATTTTACTTTTTACTAAACCAAGAAACTAGTGAGTGTCCAAAGAAATGACATGTACCACTAGTGCTTTTTCTATCAATTCTACAACCCGCGAAATCTGCATCGGAATAACTTACTAGTTCGAACGAAGTACTTTTAGGATACCATAATCCTAAGTTTTTAGTACTAATTAAATATCTAAATATGCGTTTTACGGCACACAAATGGGATTCTTTAGGATTGGCTTGAAAACGAGCACATAAACATACACTAAACATAATATCGGGTCTACTAGCGGTTAAATATAGTAGACTACCAATCATACCACGATATAAGGTAGTATTAATAGATTTTTCTTTTTCATCAACATCTAACTTAATAGAGGTGCTCATTGGTGTACCAAGTGCTTTACCATGCTCTAAACCATATTTTACCAAAATATCTTTAATATATTTAGATTGATTGATAAAAATGCCATTTTTAGTTTGCCTAATTTGTAAGCCTAAAAAGAATTTTAACTCACCCATCATACTCATTTCAAATTCTCTTTGCATAAATTCTGAAAAATCTTTACATAAATTTTCATTTGTGGATCCAAATATAATATCATCAACATACACTTGTACAAGAAGCATATCATTGTTATGAATTTTTATGAATAAGGTGGAATCCATTTTTCCTCTCACAAAATCATTTTCAAGTAAAAATCCACTTAACCTATCATACCAAGCCCTCGGTGCTTGTTTTAATCCATATAAGGCTTTATTTAGTTTATAAACATGATTTGGAAACTTGTGATTTTCAAAACCGGGAGGTTGCTTAACATAAATATCCTCACTTATAAAACCATTTAAGAAAGCGCTTTTCACATCCATTTATAATAATTTAAATTTTTTATAACATGCATATGCTAGTATCATACGAATAGCTTCTAATCTAGCTACGGGGGCATAAGTTTCATCAAAATCAATACCTTCTTGTTGGTTGTAGCCTTGCGCAACTAGTCTAGCTTTATTTCTTATAATCAATCCGCCATCATCCTTTTTATTTCTAAAAACCCATTTAGTTCCAATAATAGTTTTATCTTTGGGTGTGGGAACAAGTGACCAAACATTATTTCGCTCAAATTGTAACAATTCTTCTTGCATAGCTAATAACCAAAATTCATCTTTTTCGGCTTCATTTATGTCTTTTGGTTCAATTTCTGACACAAAAGCTAAATTATTACAAACATTCTTTAAGGAGGATCTAGTAAGAATACCACTAGAAGGTTCTCCTAAAATATTTTCAAAAGGATGATTATTAACAAATTTCCAATTTTTAGGTAAACTAGAATCATTATCATTTTTATCTTTATGTGGAGTACTTTCATTATTAATAGAATTACCAATATTAGAAGTAAGGTTTTCTTCATTAATAGACTTATTTAGATCTAGAACCTCATCATCATCTTTGTAGTTTTTAGAAGGAGAGTTAGATTCATCAAAAGTTACATGTATTTATTCTTGAACGATAAGGGTCCTTTTATTAAAAACTCTATATGCTTTACTATAAAGTACATACCCAAGAAAAATACCTTCATCAGATTTTGCATCAAATTTTCCCAAATTATCTTTATCATTTAAAATAAAACATTTGCTTCCGAAAACCTTGAAATAACCAATATTTGGTCTTTTATTTTTCAATATTTCATAAGGAGTTTTATCTAAACCTTTTCTAACAATAGTTCTATTTATTACATAACAAGATGTATTAACAGCTTCCGCCCAAAAGTATTTTGGTAGGTTATGTTCATTTAGCGTAGTTCTTGCCATTTCTTGTAAAGATCTATTCTTTCTTTCTACCACACCATTTTGTTGAGGTGTCCTTGGTGCTGAAAAATTATGTTCAAAACCATTTTCATCACAAAATAATTCAACATCTTTGTTATCAAATTCTCTCCCTCTATCACTTCTTATGAAGACAATATTGCACCCTTTTTCATTTTGAATTTTCTTACAAAATTTGGCAACAATAGAGTGTGTATCATTTTTATGAGTAAGAAAGAAAACCCATGTAAATCGAGAATAGTCATCAACAATAACAAAGGCATAATATTTTCCACCTAAACTAGCAAATTTGTTAGGTCCGAATAAGTCTAAGTGTAATAATTCTAAAGGCCTATTTGTTGAAATATCTCTTTTCTTTTTAAATGAAGTTTTGGTTTGTTTTCCAAATTGACATGCATTACACAATTTATCTTTAACAAACTTTATTTTGGGCAGCCCTCTAACTAACTCATTTTTGGACAAAATATTAAGTTGTTCCATGTTGGAATGTCCTAATCTTCTTATGCCATAACCAACAAGTAACATTTAGGACAGCTAAACACTTGACATCTTGTTGTGACAAATTATCAAAATCGAGAGTATAAACATTTTCATGTCTAGAAGCAACAAACACAACATTATTATCTTTATCATTTTTTATTAGACAATAATCTTCTTTAAATAGAACATTATAACCTTTATCACACAATTGGCTAATACTAATTAAATTATGTTTAAGACCACCAACAAAAAGAACGTTTTCAATGCAAGGAGAGGGATCCTTACCAACATTACCTATGCCAATGATTTTGCCTTTGGAATTGTCTCCGAATGTGACTAGACCTCCATCTTTGGCAATTAAGCTCGAAAACTTACTTTTGTCACCCGTCATGTGTCTTGAACACCCGCTGTCTAAAAACCATTTTGATTTGATCGATCCAACTTTAAAACAAACCTACAATGAACATTTAAATAATTTTTCTTTTGGTACCCAAAATGTGTTGGGTCCATACGGGTTAGCAAACATAGGAGTCTCTTTAGGAATCCATGCCACTTTGGTAGAAAATTTATATTTGCAAAAATTTGAGAAATGGGTATGTCTTCCGCAATATGTACATAATGAATTTCCAATATTTTTGGAGTAATTTTCAAAACTTTTCTCATTTTCTTTTTCATTATATCCAATTCCAGCCTTATCATACATCCACCTTTGGTTTCCAAGTAGAAAATTCAAATTTTTTTCTCCATTTACAAACTTTTCAAGACACCAAGTTAAATCCTTAATTTTAAGTTTCAATTTTTCATTTTCAGAACAATGACTAGATGATTCTTTAATTTTTAGTTTTGCCATTTCTGATTTTATAGATTTATTTTCAGATTTCATTACTTCTATATTTTCAAGGAGCGAATCATAATTATGTGATAAAGAAGAATGTATCTTTTTAAGATTAATATATTTAGTTTTAAGTTCATCAAAATTGTAAAAAAGTTCATCAAAAGCATTTTGAAGTTCATCATGATCATTTGAGGTCTCATAGTCACTATCTGAATTAAAATTAGAAGATACCTCATCATCATTTGCCATAAGGCAAATATTTGCAATTTCTCCATCACTAGAATCTTCATCATTGCTACTTCCATCACTATCACTCCAAGTAGTAGATTTCATGGCCTTTTTGTATTTTTCATTCATTTTCTCTTTTCTGTCATTCTTCTCTTCTTTGGCCTTAGGACAGTTAGGTCTAATATGTCCTAACTCTTTGCAGTTATAACATTTTGGTTCAAACTTGGAGGATGACTTTCCTTCATGTGCCTTCTTTGAAGAGAATTTTTTGTATTTTCCAGACAGTCCCTTCTTTTTGGCAAGAAATTTTTTGAATTTTCTTGTAAGAAGTGCTATGTCACCATCTTCATCATCATCAGCTTCCTCACTATCTTCTTCTTCCTCAATGGATTTGAAAGCAATAGTTTTGCTTACCTTGGGCTTTTCATCTTCAGCAAGTTCTTTGAGTTCCATTTCATGAGTAATTAAGGAGCCCAATAGTTCATCAAGAGAGATAGGTCTTTCTCGTTTAGCTTCTTTGATTTCCAACTTCTTTGTCATATAAGCAGATGGTAATGACCTGAGAATCTTGCTCACTAATTCAGAATCAGTATAAGATTTACCAAGAGATTTCAATCCATTTATAATATTTGAAAATCTAGTAAACATATCAGAGATAGTTTCATCTGCTTTCATTTTAAAAAGCTCATAGTTATGAACAAGCATGCGGATTTTATCCTCCTTGACTTTACTAGTTCCTTCATCTGTAACTTCTAGTCTATCCCAAATTTCTTTAGCAGATTCACAACAACAGATTCTGTTATACTCATTTACATCAAGTGCACAATGCAGAATATTCAAAGCTTTAGCATTTATTTGAATTTTTTAATATCAACATCATTCCATTCGTTTTCTTCTTTAGGGACAGAAGCATTATTTACCACTTTAATAGGAATATAGGGACCATTGATGACAACTTTCCAAACTTCATAATCATGTGACTGAATAAAATATTTAATTCTATTTTTCCAATAACTATAATATTTTCCAGAAAATAGAGGAGGTTTAAAAATGGATTGACCTTCACCAAGAGATGTAGTAACATATGCCATTGATCTTTAACTCTAAGATTGTTAAATCTAAAGATAAGAAGAGCACTAGCTCTGATACCAATTGTTGCCCAGATTATACTCAAGAGGGGGGTGAATTGAGTTTTTACAAACTTTAAGTTAAATTAAGATTTTAGGAAAATATTAAATTTCAATCACTTGGACAAATTTCAGATTAATAAAACTGTAAAGAATAAATTTAACAATATCAAATAAATTTATTCAGCTAATTATAAACAACTAGAATTGCAGATTTTAACACACTAGGAATATTAAATTAATTTTCGTAATTAAAATAAAGTGATATTCTGAAGTAGATTATTTAATTTAAAAATAAATTATTTTAACTTTAAATATTAATTAAGTTAAATTTCGGATTTAATTAATTTGCAAAAATGGTGTGCTGAAAATATTAGCTTAAGCAAGCATGTGTAAATAAATAAAAGAGCTGAAAATAAATGACACCAAAATTTAACGTGGTTCGGCCAAATCCCGGCCTACGTCCACGCGCCTAGAGCTCCTGTCTCCTTTGCGCTTCACTAAACCTGATCCACTTGCAGGTAGGATCAAACCACCGCGTACAACGTTTGCAAGCTAACTCCGAGCTTCAAACCCCGTGGCCCACTTACGGGTAGGAACCAATTACCGGTACAAGCCGAAGCTTCAACAAAGCTTCACAACAAATCTGAATTTTTTGTAGTACAGGATAAAATACTGAAACTCCTTAAAATACAATTTGTAATCTGAGTTTCTGAGACTTCAATAAATGATGTTGAAGTAGGCACAAATCTTCTTCTTCAATGATTGAGCAGATAACAAAATTTATGGCTCTCTTGAATGTGTAGCTTGGTAGTAAATTGAATGCTCTCTATAATATTTTAAGTGTTGATCATGTGCTCATTCAAGTCTGTTTTTGTTTAATGCAGTTCTTCAAAGCTTTAAATGTGTCTGCCAAAAACTAGTTGTTAGACACATGTATTTTGAGCATTAATTGCTCCTGATTTTGCTGAGAGGAGATGGCAAAAAAAAAAACTGCAACTCAGATAACCAAATCTTCATATTGATCTTCTCCATAAAAAATAGCCGTTGTAGCATGGAAATGGACATCTGAAAATATATGTCATTTGAAAATAGCTTGGTAGATAACCCATATATTTTTTGCAAAAAGATTGTTAGTCCAAGAGATAATAGACAAATCTGATGTATAAATGTAAAGTGTTAGACTGAAAATAAATTTACAACTCTGAATGATGGATGTGCATGCAAAAAGTTATACTGACATAGGAAGTAGCATTATAAAGAATTTTTGATAGATAAGTTCGTACACATGAGTGTATCAAAGCTGAAGAAGCTTTTAAGTGCAATAAAAAAAAATGCAAGAATATAATTGACACAAAGTCAGATGTATAGAAGTAAAGATTGTATAGGCTGAAACCTTATAACCAATGAACACACGACACAAAAAAATATTAGCTTAATCATGTAAAGAGATATAGTTCTAAATAAAAAATTAAGCTCAGAATATAAGTGTATATTTTACTGATAGCATGACCAACTTGATGAATTACCAACTGAACGAAATCGTAAGGATCACGACAAAAGAGGATATGCAGTTCTAAAATTAAATTTCATAGACACTTCATGATGCAACTATAGAACTGGCCGAAAGTTATTATAGCTCTGGCAAGGGACGAAACAGGAGCGAATAAAAAAAACGTCAATCCGGTAAGGCCTAACGCTGTGAAAAGCGTTCAAATCGTTGGCTGTCAACCTGTAAAAGCCTAAGGCGGTAAAGACGCCAACTGATAACGTGTACTGGGCATTCAAATCGTTGGCTGTCAACCTATAAAAGCCTAAGGGACGTTAGTTCCGGTAGAGGCTTTCGTCCATAGGGGATCAACTCATTAACAGATATTTAAATAATAGATGTCTTTTGCAAAAGCTTTAGAAGCCAAAGTCATGTCATAGGGGCATGTGGCACCTTTTTGAGAAACCAAAGAAACCAATTAAATACACTCATGCCAATGTCAAATCGGTAACAGATTTTGTGTATAGCATAAGGCTACACATGAGAATAACTCCACACAAACTAACATACAAAATATATCATGCATACTCGCATGCATATATATATATATATATATATAATATCATACGTACATACGGATTAAAAAAATGCTCAATATATATATATATATAAACTATAATCGCATACACACCAAGAAGGTCTTATACGGACCAAAAAAATTGTACTAAACAAAAAATTATTTAACAAGAAGTTCAATTTAAACAAAATTATTTTTAAAAAAAATAAAAAATAAAAAGATTAATTTTCTTAATAAGTTCCGAAAATGATTTCGAACATAAGAGTTTCATTTTAATCAACACTTACACCAAATTAAAAACATAGATAAAAAAAATATGCATGTGTGCCTAAAGTGTCAAGTGCAAATGTGCAATACACGTGAATACCTTTACTCGGATATGTCGTTGTGTAAAGTCGAGGTATGTTGAGTCGTGAATAAACAAGATAATACCATAATAAATATTTATAGAATAACCTTATAAAACAATATGTTTGGAATCATCAAAATCAATATATTAAGTTAAGCTAAAATGTACATTAATTAAACTAATATGATTAATTAGGGATAAAATACATTTTCGATAACAATGTATACATAGGGATAACCTCATCCTAAGACTATTCTTCCGTCTTTGGTTTTGTCCTAAGTTCCAAACCTAATAAAAATGGGCTTCGCTGTTATTTAACATGAGGTTATATACATAATTTGGGGATTATAGATCTATCCAAATCTTCCCTACTATTATCATAGGTTACCTAACTTTTAAGGTGTGAGATAAGGCATCCTTGAATTGATGTCTCAGGAGATTAAGATAGAAATTGCCAATATTCAAAATTATATGGACCATCATAGATTTACACTTGAAGAAAAAGAGAGATGAAGCTCAGATTAAAGGTAAACACATTAAATTTTTTACATCGTGTGTTTTCCTTTCTTTAGCAGAGGTCAAGGTTTGGCCAATTGGGCCATGCCTTGTCATTCCAAGGCCGTGGATGAGGTATCTTAAATCATAACTAAATGAGGTAAATAATTTTCAAGGATTTAAAAACATGTGCATGAAAAATCTATGAACCATATTATGACTTTATTGTATTTTTGGACTAAATCTACTCTCCCCCACCATAATAAGTTGATGGATCTAAGGACCATATCCTTAAGGCTGAGATGAGGCTTAAACAAATTAAATGAGAAAAAGTTGTATACGACCATTGTTTCCCATAAACGACACCAAATTGTTAATTTTAGAAATTAGGATCTGGTTAGTTAGGAATTATTTAACCGACAATAATTTAATATGAATTGTTCATAAAATTATTTCAAAGATATATGGTTCTGCTCCAAAATCTAGTTGCCTAAATTTATAGGGAGTTCTTATTCATTCAATTAGATAAATGACTTCATGATATTTCTATTACAAGCATTCTCAAACTCTTTTCTCACCTAAGAAGATTAATTATAGAAAACACAATATTACAAGCCTTTCGTGGGTGGACATTACCTATATTAATATGTGTGAGGGTAAATTAAGATAAGAGAGTGTGGTATAAGAGAACATGGGTATTTATTCCAACACAAGAGATCATATCACAATTTCAATTAGAGAAATTGGATAGTCATGAGTTGGTTAATGCACATCGATTCAAATATTCCTACATTTTCCTTCAATCTTGTGTAACATTCTTTAGCTGATGTCATCTAGTCACATGGTGTGACATGAGTTTGTAACAATCCACTTACATTGTCCCTTTTCTATTAAGTGAGATCATCCTAGGTAGGTCCTAGGCCGATGTGACCTCTTCTGGGTTAATTTCCTTGTTCGTCTATAAATAGGTTCCACTTGAAGGTGGATGAAGTCGAACCCGCCCCTTTTTGCCATATGGCGCTCTTTGGGTTAGCCATGTGTTTAAACATACACTGGGGCAATTGAAGATATTTTTATTTCATAGTCTACTGCATTCTTCATATCACTTCTTAAATTGAGTTATTTATCCACTTTACTTAAAATAAATTTATCACCTTTGACCTCATCACTTCCTCTTTACAATCCAAAATCTGGTTCACTCCTTCCTCTAACCCAAGTCTCAATGAACCTCAAATCACCTACATTTGATGATTTGATTATAATTTCTAGCATAATTCATCAAGTTTGAAACATAAAGATGTTATTCATCGAGGATAACTCTTGGACCAAGGAAATATATAGTCATACTTTCAATTTTTTTCAGACCTCAAATGTCTAATATATCCTGAAATTAGTTTTCCCTTTCTTCTAAATCTTATAATCCATTTTCAGGGATAAAACTTAAGCAAAACATTATCCCTCGCCTACAATTGGAGGTATTTTGCAAGAGAACAAGTACACTAAAAATCTCCATATGATTGTATCCTCTTATCCCGTTCTAAAATATATTTGAGTCATAGTCTAAGTTTTCCCGGAAAAGCTACATGTTCAAGACCACAAGATCGTACTTCTGCGTCTTCATTAGAAAAGCTACCTCATGCTATGGCCAATGAGATTGCCACTTTAGGATAAAGGTAAAGGACTTAGTTTTACCACCCATGCTTTTACATAACTTAGAATAAATTTTCTTAAATTCGAAAATGTCTTAAAACTTGTATGTGAGTTATTTTTGGACATTTTTGAGCATTTACACTATGCAATATACTTTTCTTATAGACAAATATGTTCATAAAAATTGCATTCTTATGTGTGTATTTTAAGTATGAGTGTCTTGGTTGAGAACAAACATACTTAGAGCACTTTCGAAAATATTCAAAACTCTTCGATCACAAATACTCGTTCAAAACCTATGATCAAATTCGCGACCTATGTCACGTTTCAACAAAGATCTTCCTCCCTACAGCAAAGGTCTGTCACTATTGATTTTATCCAAGTCCAAATTCTCTGGATATAATTGTGACCTGGTTATTGCCACAGCTTCGCTCCAGTGACAACACCAGATTTGGCATAAAAAGAAAATTTGCCTTAAAGATTGCATGGTAAAATGTGAAGATTCTATTTTGCTGCCATATCTTTTGTTGTATCCAAGAAACAACGTATTTTGTATGGTTGAAATTGAGTTATAGGGTTTGAGATCTTGTGTCCACAAGTTTGAAAACACCTATTTCATTCATCTTCTTCATCACAAAATGAGGTTAAGATTTTTTAAAAAAGGTTTTCATTATTTATCAAGATAAAGAAATCATATTTTCTTAAGAGAAAAAACTTTCTTTGTATTTTTAAGATGTCCATTATTTTCATTCTAGTTTGAATTTTTTGAAGTTTGATTACTTATCTCAAGATTTGAACAAAATATTTTGTAAAATTTGTTCTTGAGAAACTTTAAATATATTTAATATCTAAAAAATGCTTGTGAGTTTATTTTGATTAGCCAAAAAATTTGTAAACTTCCCTCAGCCTTTAGGTTCCTCACACCCTAGGAAGTTAGATCTACAAATAGTGACTTTCACTTGTTCATTTTGAACACAAAACGTTTTTTGTAACTTTAAAGAAAATTCGAAGATTTGGTGCAAACGCAGCATTATCAATGGAAGTTAACACCTGCGACGAGACGAGTGGTCGGAGAGCAATCCGTGCTTGCTCTTCCATCTAAAAGGTGAAAAAAGTGTCTTGTGGAGCTTGTGCATTATTGAGTCTAAAAGTGGTTCAAGTTTGTAAGTAATTTATCTAAAAAATATAATTTTGTATAAATATTAGTTGGCTAGATTCCCATGACAAAACATTTGAGTCATTGAGTCCGTCAAGTCATATAGACTTGATTCATTATGAGTGAGGCACGTTCATTTTGTCTAGGTTAGACTAAAATGAACCTTGAAGATTAAATATCATGCATGTCGCTCAATGAAGAATTCCTTTGTCGTAGATTTATTGAAGTGAAGGTTGTATCCATTATATTTTTATAAATTGTGTAAGGCTAAACACACTAGTGCACTTTGTTTTATAGTTTCCCTTTGCTTCAAATGTGAAAGGATTTTGAAAAGGTAGAAAAAAATGATTTGGAAAATAGTCTCAGATGTTTTAAAATATTTTTGAAACAATTTTGGGATTTGGTTATGTTCTTTTATGAGTTAAAGCCTTTTTAAACTACTTTTTGACTTTAACCGTTCGCACAATTCGCTTGCGTGATCCATTCGCACGACTAAAAAAAGATCCCATGTGCACGAATAAGGCCCTGACTCCACACTGCCTGGAATTGTGCACAGAACAAGCTTTAACCGTGCGCACCACTAACTCAGATTTTGAAATTCTCCTATTTAAAGGCTAATTTCTCTCCCATTTTTATAGATCTGAAAATTACACAACATAAACGCTCTTTTGAGAGATTTTTGAAATCGAGAGATAATTTATCTCTCTTCTATTTCAAATCTCACTTATTTTCCATAAACTTTTGAAGCATTGATCTTTGTTTGATTTAATTTGTTTCTCAGAGAATTGAGAATATATTTAAATCAGATCTTCACCCTAGCTTTGTAAATTCAAATTACGTTTAGTAAATTGCTATGATCAACTAATCAATCATCTAAAATGATAGGCATTTCAAGATATTAGGGAGATTGAAGTGGGAAGTGACTACAACGAAGAGAATGGAGGTTTTCATTCATTGCATAAATCTTGTAATGAATACTCATTGACTATAGGGGAGAGTTGAAAGGTTCATAGGTAACTACATAATAGGGACTGTGTGAGATGTAGCTTCTTTTCTTTAGTAAAATTTCTTTTCAAGTAGAATTTAATTGCATTGCGTCGAGATTTTTTACCCCTAGGTGGAGTTTTTTCCTCATAAACCACGTTTTATGCTAACTTGTGTATATTTTTACAATTGCATGTACACAATTGATCACACACATCACATATATCTTGTATACATATTTTGTGAGTTTTTAAAGGCATTTGAAAAGGTTTTTATAAATTCAATCGGTAATATATTTAAAATTGAGAATAATCTTGTACAAGTGCGAAAAATTGATCTAGGATCTTATCAAACCTATTCACCCCCTCTAGGTCCGTTGTTCATGTTTACAATAGAATATCACACCAACACCTTCAATTTTATCACAGCTAGATTTTCATTTATTTAACATTAATGTGCTTAAGTAGATATTATGTTTGTTGTGTGTTATTTGCTTTTTGGTCAACTACTTACTTTTTGTGTTTTTGTACTCATTATTTATGGTTGTTAGATGGATAAATTATGTGATTATAGTTCCACAAATTGTCCACCTTATTTTGATGGATCAAACTATGGACATTGGAAAGTTAAAATGAAAACAAATCATAGATCCAAACATGAATGCGTGCGGATGAGTGTTGGAGAAGATTTGACACAATCTATCATAGAGGAAAATGGTTTTAAAGTGAAGAAACCAAGGTTATTATGGACGGATTCTGGATTTATTGATTGTAATTTTAACTCGATTGCATTGAAACCTCTTTTTGCTTCGGTGAGTACTCAAGAGTACAATTGTATAACCAAATGCGAGAAAGCTAGGCTATCTTGGGATATTTTGAGAGTTATTCATGACGGAACTTCCAATGTGAAGCCTGAAAAATTACAACATATCACTACCAAATTAGAAACCATGGGAATGGAGGATATTAAGGCATTTAATGACTACTACACTAGGGTAACAGATGTTGTGAATGCTGTAACACCCTGCTGAATTCTGGCGTCAGCCGCCACCAAAATTAAACCGGACGTTAATAAATTAAATGTCATCCTTAGTATGTGACAGATGTGAGACATATAAATTCTAATCCACAAGGTAAATATTATAAACAAATCCCAAATTTTAAGGATATTCAACAAATTTGTCTTCAAAGTACGATATAAAGTCTGTCACATGAATTCTCCAAATGTCTTAATTATTACAATCAATCAAGTCTAACTGAAATCTCTTAAAACAACTTTGGAACCGAATGGCCCAATAAGACCCAAATAAAGTCTCACAATAAATACGACTGGATAGGAGAAAATAAATGACTAAAATGACAATATAAATCCAGTTGCACTTCCAAATGATCTTCAAAAATATCTATGAAGCTACTCCAATTTATTTCCTGAAAATATTAGTCAACGCATGTGTCAGAGCCAAAGCCCTGAGCATAAATACCAGTTACTCCTTTCAATTAGGGTCCTTGAACCCAGACAATAGTGTTATACATATCGACCATAACAACAGAATATTTTAATTAAAAGAAAGTCTATTATCCTTAACAACTAAATTTTCTATGTACCCACCCAAGGTTTAAATGTGCCACACCAATATTATTTTAAATTAAACCCAAACTCCACGATGTTAATGTTTCTGAATTAATCGGGATGAATTGTTCTCACTTTATTATTAGGTATAACGATCCTCCCGCCGTGGGTGACTTACACCAAAATTGATTAATATTACCACACATCCCCTTGTCAAGACCGCCGTCTGACCCAATTTGGCCCTCGACATATGGCAAGGTTCCACACACCCACACATCCCCTTGTCAAGACCACCGTCTGACCCAGATTTTTATTCTGCGGCCCTCGACATATGACAAGGTTCCACACATCCATACATCCCCATGTCATACTCGTCGTCTGATCCGTTTTTACCTTGCGATCCTTGACATATGATAGGTTCCACACACGACACGACATCAACGCCCTCTGACCCGGTTAAACTGTCGGCCCTGGACACATGATGCTGCCATTCAATTATAATACCAATTTTAGTCTTGCGGTATTAATTTCCCAAAATTTCTCATACTAGTTATTCACCATAATTCTCCCCACCCTTAATAGCGATGTGAAAATCCTCAACATATTCCTTAGCCCCAAAAAGTTTCCAAAACAAAATTTCATCACATAATAAATAAATTATGATTAAAACAATTTATTTCAACTAGATATTAATTCCAGATTATCACATCGACGGTAAAATTAGAGAATTTTCCCCCACCCCAATTTATATAACCCGCATAGATTTATTTTAATTAGTCCCATACCTAATTATCATAAATTGCAACTAAGGCCCACTTTATTAGTCCCATACCTAACAAGTGTACTATAGCAAGGGGTGAAAACTAATTATCTAAAATACCAACTTTCTCGAAATATTTAATATTTTAATATTTCATAATTGACATAATCAACAATTTATGATAATATTCCCAACAAATTTAATTTCCCAATAAATGATTTTTATCCATATATGGAAAAATTAAGAAAAATATTTATAATAATTTTCCCGAATTTATTAATTATCATAAGTCCCATTATTATTATTTATTTTCTTAGCACCAATATTTTAGTTGTTTTAGGAATTTACATAAACATCCAATATAAATTTTTAAAGGGTCCTCTACAAGTCCATAATATTTCCAAGGGTCCTCAACAAGTAAAAAATATTATTTAGGGGTCCTCAACAAGTCCATAATATTTTTAAGGGTCCTCAACAAGTCCAAAGTTTATTTAGAGGTCCTTTATATAAATTGGTCCATAATAACACTAATTAATCCAAACAATAACAAATTTATATTTATTGGACAGATTTTAAATTTATTTTTACAAAACATCCCATAATTATTTTCTTCCATTTCTTAAGTTCTAAATTTCAGTTTTGACCCCATGAGTTTTAATTGAGGCTATAATCAAGACATATATCACTAAAGGAAAAGAATAGGATAAACATGCTTGATCTTTCGGATGATGAAATTGACGAGAAATTCGGGTTCCCCTCGAAAAATTGATCGAAAAGCTCTCTTGCACCTCTTTGAAATAATTCTGTTTTGACCACCCAAAATAAGCTTGAAAATGGTTTTAATGGTCGTTTATGGTGGCTCAAGGGGTGGTCATAAATTTGGGACTTACTACTGATTTGTGAGAGCTTAAGGGAGTCAGAGAGATGGCAAAAATTTGTTTGGTTTGTTATCTCGTCAACCACATGGTTAATACATTATATAACTCCATAATTCATTAGTTTATTCATTAATTAACTCCAAAAATTCTATACCCATCCAATGTTGGTGAGGTTATTCAAATGGGCAGGTGAGGGAAGTATAGACTAGGGGTTTAATCAATGGATGGCTTAGGATTTAGCCAAATAAAAAATAAAACCCCAAATTTATTAATATTTTTATTATTTTTACAATTGAAAGTAGTTCTAAAATAGGTCTAAATGATATTTTCTGGAGATGTTTAAGAAGAGAAAGTTGCTCAAAATTTAATTTTAAGTTGATATGGAATTTTTCAAAATTTTATGAGTAATTTTATTTTTTGACGAAAAATAAAAATATTTTATTTATTTATTCATTTTTCGACTTTTGACCCCCTCGCACTCTTAGGCCTATTTTTAGAATCCAACAAATATGGTCATATTATTTTTAACCTCAATAAAATGTCCTACAAAAATCGCGCAAGTTTGCGTCCTGCGCGACACATGCAGACAAAAGTCGCGTTATGTGAACCATGACCGTGTCACAATCATTCCTTAGAATTTTTGTATCAAATTTAACAAACATATTTATTTAATCAAAATCATTAAATCCAAAATTTATATATATATATATATTCGAATATTCCAATTTGTATTTAAAAATACCTATTTAAAAAATTCGAGTTGTTACAAATGCATATTTCAACTTAGGCGAGAAGATTCCAGAAAAGAAGGTTGTGAAAAAACCCCTTGAAACCTTAGCGTCTAAGTTTTCTACTAAGGTTACTATCTTAAATGAAGTTAAGGATGGGCACGTGTAATTTTAAAGAGCCTATTGTAATACCCTTTATTTCTACGTAATTAGAATTTAATTAGTCGAGTAATTAAATAGAAAATACGTTTTAAAATTTTAAAATTAAATTACGTGTGTGAAGTAATTTAATACGATTTAAGAATAATTATGATTATTAAGGTATTAAATAAAAATTGTGATTATTGAGTATTAATAGATAGATAGACACTGATTAATATTATGATTCAAATTTACTAAGTGTGAATAGTAAATGTTGATAGTTAATTTGTATGACATAGCGAGAAATATGGACGTACTTGATTATATCTCAACCGAGTGTCACGTGTAGACTAAATTGAGGATGAGATAGAAAATTATTTTAAGTGTCTCAAATGATAATTTAAAGGTCACAGATAATTTGGAAAGGGCTGAATTAGTCAAAATAGTATACCCCGGGGGTACTAGTCGGGTATTGGGGACTTTTTGGGCTAAACCGGGACCGTAGGAGGGCGTTTTGGTCTTTTGGCATATGGGGGTGAGGAGACCTACGGATTTTGGAGTATTTTATCAGCTGATTAAAAGTTGGGTTAGGGTTATAAACCTCATAACACAAAGGAGATCCATTAGAGAGAGAAGAGAGATTATTCTCAAAGCCTAAGGAAGAATTGGTGAAGGATTCAAAGGGTTCTTGCACCACAAACTAGTTGGGAAGGAAGATTGGAGGAGAAATACAATCAATCACCAACAACAATCACGAAATCAGATCACCTCTGAATAATGCAAGTGGTTATTTGCAAATTACTTTGAGTTATAATATCCATGCATAGGATTTTTAAGTAATTGATTTTGATGAATATTCTTGGAGAAAAAGAATTGATTAATTGCATATTTGGGTAGAAATCACATATAGTTAAATTTATATCTGTAAAGGATTGAAAATCAAGGAAATCATGATGGTTAAATTTATATCTGTAAAGGATTTTCATATTAGGGTTCTTGGATAATTAGAAGATTTAAATTATTCTGGGCTAAATTGGAAGGATTTATAGTGTTTTATTCGTTGGAAATCATCCTAGCATATGTAGAAATGGTTAGGTATCGTTAGATACAAGTTTGGTGGATTATCATGGGAATTAGATAATTTAATATGGTGAAAAACGCATGAACAAGAAGAAGAACTGCGTCTATCACTGCTCGATCGATGATCCTGGTTGATCGATCGACTTTGGTTGATTTTGAGTTCTTTTGTTGTTAGAGTTCTATTCGATTTTCGACGCTTAAGGGGAACCTTAGTGATGATATTTCACCTATGTGGGGACTTAGAGAGTGACAGTAGGTATATAGTGGGGGTCCGTTATAATCAATGAGTGCAAGATTCGAAGTGATGGATCGACGAGGATAAACCGATCGAGTAGAGTATCGAAAATTCGGGATTTGAGTTACGGAGAAAGTAAATGTAATCCCCATGGGTATATCAGTAGGTTAGAGATAGATTAACTACTGAAATGAATAGAGGGGTAACTAGGGACCTTAGAGTTGTGTGAGTACTCGATAAAAATACGATAGTGTGATAAATTGTAAATAAATAAGTGCGGTGAATATTAAAGAGAAAATATTACGTACGAACACTATTATTAGGTTGTGTGTATACCTACTGAATTATATAGATACTTAGGTGGAGAGAATACCTTAAGTATAATTGCCTATATTAGGGTCGAGGTAGGATTCTGAACTAATATATGGAAATAGTAAGTTAGGGTCATAACGAAAGAGTTCCAAACCAATCTATGCATAAAATTTCATTAGTGGGGTCAAGGTGATTTTTCTGAACCACTACATGAAATGAATTTGGGGTCGAGGTTACATTTCGATCCAAACTCTTACTCGATGTCGATGGACCATTCTGAACCAAGAGTCCTTGATGTGTGTTAAGAGGACATATTAGTAATGGATGAATTTATAAGTATATGTTGTGTGTGAAATGTATACTATATTAATAATCTACTTATGTGAGTTAGTAAATAATGAGATGCCTTGATTACATCTAAAAGAAAATTAAGTAGGAGAACTTGATTATAATTCGGTTAAAGGTAACAAGACGTGAAAGGTTATCTAAGTACATAAATCTTCAGATATGATTACTATTACATACTAAGTGGGCTGTATGGGAACTTAGTCGCGTAGATGAGTTCAGTTGAATATTATCGTTCAGTTAGCTTGAGTAGTATAGCTAAGTGGGCTAATTATGGGACGTTAGGTGTGCACTATAGATGAGGGATGAGGTCACTCAAGAGAGTGCACGTGAAATCTTCACATGTGTAATCAATAACTCATTTTATTGTGATAATAACTTGCTAAATATTTTCAAAATGTTTTGAGTACTAACTCTTACTATCAAAATATTTTCAAAACCTTTTAGGTGTCCAGCCAAAGGGATGCCAGACTTGAGGATTCTATACAGGGACTCGTAGTTACAGCTTTGTGGAGACTGACAGGAGTTTACATAGACGATTCATTTATTCAGATCTAGTGTAGGATCTCATTTTAGTACTCTATATTGGGACATGTTGTCCACTATCATTATTTCAGATTTTCAGTTTTGGATTATGTTATTTGTATTTAGTAGTTTTGGATTTTAGCCGATTGTTGACTCGACAAGACTTTATTCTTTATATATTGCTAGATGGTTTGATTCATAGTTTATTGTGAATGTTTATCTATTACTTATGCATGAGTAAATTGTCTTGGGTTAATGAAAGATAAAATTTGGCACCGGTCTAATTTCGCTTAGGTGATTAGTAATTAAAAAGTTTTCAACAGTGATGTTAAGAATGAACCAACTGAAAAAACCTGTTTTAATTTAATTTAGGACTGATCACCCGGGATTTAATTAGGTAGGGTGTCACACCTATTAGACCACTTCAAATTTGTGACTAATAAGAAAATGTTTTTTTCTCTGAAATCGAAAAAGGACTTGGTATTTATTGTTGAGCCAAGTGAAAAATGTTTACGAAAAAGTTGTTAAAAACATAAAGAGAATATTGAGGTGTACATGGCACGTTTTGTTAAAAGATTTAGCATGTTTATAATAATAACACAAAAAAATTAAAAAAAGGAAAGAAGTTTGAACAAAAGATGTAGGCCCCTTTTTCTTTCAAACGTGTTTTAAGGATGACAAAACCAACTTTCTTTTTATGAAAACCCGTTTTCTAATTTTTAAACCGCACTAAGTGTGAACCAATTTCAACTTAACCAAATTTTATCTTGATTAATTCTAAACAAACATCTAGTGATTAAAGCAAGTAAAGTAATGAAAAGAATGCTCATAACGCCGGATGTACGAGGAAACCACAAAGGGAAAAAACCTCGGACGGCCCAAGCCAGACAATCACTATGATGTGGAATTACAAGGAACAGACACAAGTATTACTCAACGAATTGATCCCCCACGAGACTTGAGACTCTTCTGATCTTCAATCACTCCTCCATAGTGCCCACGCAGAAAGTCCTTCTTCCACGATGCTTGTCCACAACACACGCGTCCACGTACGTCCCGGTGTCCCCCAATATATCTTTGTGTCATCTACGATGTTAAACACGAAATCCTTCACTTCTTCACCGCAAAACCCAATGTTCAAGTATAAAACAAACCTCTCTTGGTGCACACAAAGATCACAATAGCATATGTGAATGAAAACTCGGATCTTCGAAACTCTAAGGATGTTTTGGAATTAGAAAACCTTAGAAAACATGTGTAGATTACGTACTGGTGTAAGGACACAAATTTCCAATTGAGTCTTTTGTAGTTTTGGCCCAATTCCAGACAGAAATGTATGAGTCATAGGATAGAGTTATTGACCATCCTTTAAGCCTATGACATGTTTGTTGAAGACATAGCGGGCAAGATATTAAAGCTTTATCAAATGCCGTGTGTATTGTGCCTCATTTCCACATCATCAACATGGTTCCATTGCTCTTAAGGTACGAATGAATTTTAATATATATATAGGAGCTTGGAATAATAATTATATGGGTGTAAGTTTATTTTAAAATGTTGTTTGTTTTCAGAAAGTTTCATTAAAACTTTAAAATAAAGTTTATGGGCTAAAATTAGAATTTTTAGCTTTTTGGCATTTCCTTCGATATTATCGTTCGAACGATTTTGTCGTTCGACCGAGAATGTCATTCGAACGTGTTTGCTAATGAGTTCCCTATTTGGCCACTGGAACATCGTTCGAATTATCGTTCGAACGAAAAGGCTGTTCGAATGAGAATTCCAACGAGATTTCTAACGAGTTCAACTTTTATACACTGGAACTTCGTTAGAAGTCTCGTTCAAATGAGACTTCGTTCGAACGAAAATATCGTACGATAGATATTTAGCGGGAACAATTTATTTGGCAGTTTTGAGCAATTTTTCCCACTTTCCCACTTCTTTTCCCACTAACTTTTTACCGAAATAATTAAGTGCGGAAACCAACTTTTTCCATCTAACGTTTTCATACTATTCCAACTCCTAGAGAGAGTTTTGAGAGTTCAACTTTCCAAGAAAAAGTTCGTTGTTTAGAGTGTTAATTTTTCAAGAAAAACTTTAAAACACTTATGTTTTACACCCATAGTTTGTTTATCCAAGTTCCTTTATATATATGCATTGCTTGGAGTTTTGGCACCGGTTTACTCTACTTATTGAAGAGTTCCTTTGAGTTTTCTTCTAAATTCCTTAAAGAAGAAGAAGTTTGTTTTGCTGTGGCATTCTCACATGGTGAAATGAACCATGTGTGGTTGACGTTGTACCTATGTCTCATTGATGAAGTCCAAGGTTCCGGTGGAGCTCCGGGATTGTCGACTAGGCGGAGGTGTTTGCAAGAAGACGCGTCAAGTCTTGAAAGGGGTCGAGTCGAGGAAGTAAGTCATCTGTCTTGTAATTGTAAAACCATACTTAGTAGACTAAAGGCTAGGGACATCCGAGATTTTTTCCCGTTGTGGGTTTTTCCTCGTACATCGCGGCGTAGTGATTCATTGTTTATTTTATCCTTTGCAAAACTCATCTAGAACGCATGCTTAGGTAAAAAGATAAAATTGGTTTAAAATCACTACTTGTTTAATTTGGTGCTAAATTAAATTGGGTAATGTTTATGTTAATTTAATTCAAGTCATTTAATTTAATTTGATAAATTTTGGTTTGGCATAAAATTGCAAAAATGATTCATGAAGATTGTTAGGCAAATTTCTAGGACTTGAATTGGGATAAATTGGTTTAAGTGAAATTAACATAAGTCTATGTTTAATCTAATTTCACTTGGTTTAATTTTAATTTGAGAAGAAATTAAAATTTGGTAATTTGTTTAATTGAACCATCTCGCTTCCGCATATCTTCAAAAAGGAAATTATCCTTTTGTAATAAGAATTCAAAAGTTGGGGGCTTTCACGTTTTCAAATTGGTATCAGAGCATTGAGTCTGAAAGATTACTCCTCAACAACTAGTTTGTAAACTATTTTTCAGATTGCATACCTATGAAATTCTGAGGAAACCACACCTTAAATAGATTTCTTGAGGCGACGGCTCACTCGAATGATTTTAACTGTCGCTCGAATGAGATGGATATATCGTTTGAACGACATAGTGATCTCGTCTGAATGACAGTTAATATCATTTGAACCATAAACAATAGAGTTTGCATTTTATACAACTCTAATCCATCTTTATCTCAGAATGAAACGAAGTGTAATCCTTTTAAAACTCCTTAAAAACATTTAAAACATTTCTTTAATAAAATAACATCCTTAAACATATCAAAATATATTCTGAGTCCCATTAACATTACGCATTCATACATGAGTGATCGCGGAATGCAATTTGATTTGGAGACAAAATATAAACCATTAACCGACATGATAAATCTTTGAAGCGTTGACGCAACGTCTTCAATAAACTTTAATGTGTCATAGTCTATATGGGATCATGACAATAAAAATCTACCTATGACTTAAACGTGTTTTGTTCTAGGAATAAGTCAAATAAACATACAACGGACTCAATTGAAAATTTTATCCTTACAAATCTCCCGCTTTGACTATTCCGGAACAAAACCAACTGTGAAATGCCTAAGCTGGGTCGTCAAACCATATGGCGCCTAAATCTTATCCCATAAACCCAAAATAAAAAATATGCACCATTAACTGGCATGATAAATCTTTGAAGCTTTACCGCAATGTCTTCAATAAACTTCAATACGTCATATTCTGTGTGGGATCGTGATAATAAAAATCTACCTATGACTTAAACGTGTTTTGTTCCGGTAATAAGTCAAATAAACATATAACAGACTCAATTAGAAATTTTGTCCTTACAAATATCCCCCTTTGACTATTCCGGGACAAAACCAGCAGTGAAATGCCTAAGCTGGGTCGTCAAGCTGTATGACGCCTAAATCCCATCCCATAAACCCAAAATAAAAAATACAGGAAAATACTAGTAAATGATGGTTCAACAAGCATGAAACATCTGAATGTGATATAGACTTGAAATCTCCAATCTCTAAACTGTACCTACATATATGAAACGGAAAAATACCCAGTGAAGTATGGAGGAACAAATGATATAAAACATGTGAGCAAAAATATGGATACCACTTTATAAACAACATCTAAATCAAGATACCAATTTGTGCAAACTAATTAATACCGACATATAAGCATGAAATCATATGATATCAATTTTTAATGCAACAAAATCTATGTGCTCAACAAACAAAATCTCCCCCTACATCACGTACATCTCTCATCCTTTTTGTCTCGAATAGATATCCCGGTGAAAAGATAAACATATCTAATATGAGATAATCATTGAAATATATCTAGATAAACATGAAATAACCAACTAATAATGATCAAAAGATGTCAAATCCGTAGCTAGCAAAGAATAATCACACAACATAAATTAACAATCTAATTCGGCGTGACTAAATGAACACAATGTAGTAATAGAAGTAATCAATGAGAATCTGCATGCAACAAACTGTCCAGAAAGCAACCTAGTAGTACGAAAAAATATGTCAATATGAACTAGAGTACTGAAACAGAAGGAAACAAAAATCCCAGAAGGTCGCTCAAACGATACAACCTTATCGTTCAAACGACATAGGCTTGTCACTTTAAGGCTTCACAGGACATTGATAAGTCGCTCAAATAAGAAAAACAAAAAACTCAGTTCCAGTGCTGAAAAACATGTAGTTTCGTCCAGTCTATAAATTTCTTAAAAAGTTAACTGGAAAGAGCAGAAACCACAAATTAGTAGCAAAACAGAAAACAAAACAAATAAAAAATGTGAGTTACATGCTAACATAGTACCGATGTGCTCAAACATTAACATGGAATGTATGGGCGTGAACTACAACAGATGAATCACAATTCCAACACATCGAAACGATCAAGAAGCTCTAATTGATAGCTAAATATCTTGGAATTTTATTTTTGCCATATGTGAAAATTAAAGTGTGAGTTTAATGAATTAAATAAACAAACATGTACACAAATCCAAAATTTTGACGATTTTACAAACAATAATGTCATGACACGATTTTCAACGTTAGGATTCGTGGTGCAAACCTGTTTAAATTTTCTCCAACCAAACTAACTTATATATATATATATATAATTTTTAAGCTCTTTTAAGGTTTCTATCATTATTAACTTAGAGAAAATCCTATTGGCCCTATTTTTGGCATTTATTTCTTTTTATTGCCTTGATTTTCTTTTGGGCTCTTTTAAACGGTGGCTTTCACGACGAGTCAATTTTGCACTCTCGAAGGCCTTTCCCATGAACAGTCATTAATTTTTTCAATATAATCCTCACGGTAAATGGTTCTTACATGCACACCTCCTCCTTAAGTCTACTTATGCATATATGACAAAATTAATATAAAAACGTCTCACCAAACTCAAATATGCATGAGATGTCAAACATTCATATTAACTCGTGCATGTGTGCAGCGATGGCATATATACAAAGTAGAATAAAAAAACATATCAACTTCGAAAGAACCCTATAATACAATGGTTAAGATCATTCTAGCATCAATAATTATGACCAAATGTCCTAGCCACATGGATAATGAAAGGATGGGGGTCCAAGCACACCAATATGCCACATCATACATGTAAACTAAAAAAACAAAAAAAAATGAAAATCTTTTTGTTTTTTCAACATATTTTGACTCAAATGAAAGAAAAATCGTTTTGTATTTTCTCAAAAACAAAATCTCACTGAATTTTTTCAACTAAGACTCATGTAAATGAAAAATATGATAAGAAAGATACACATGTCGTAACACTAGCAAGATATAAATCAAGATGCAAAGGCTAGCATATGACAAACATGGACATGCAATCAACCATAAGAAATAGCAAGTGAAGAATCATGTGCATGCATGTGAGAATCAACCAACGAAGCATTTAGCATCTCCAAAACAGATTTCCTAATCCAAACCGGTGTATACCTAACAAAATAGAGTTTGGAAACCGACGGGATACTACGTTTAATCTTCCTAGGGTTTTTTCTAAGATCAAAGCAAAAACTCCTAAGGTGACCTTTCCTACCACAATGCAAACATGTGAAAATACGACGAGGAATGGGACCTTTACGTTGACCTTTTCTAACACCCTCGGATGTGGTAGTTGCTCTAAAACACACTATGGTTTTAGCTCTGACATTCGAACTACTAGAACAAAATAAGTCGCTGCCATTACTATTCACACTACTCGAGTCGATTAAATTATTTAGCAACTTCAAAATTTTGGACTCAAGCAAAGAATTAGACTCCTCAATCTTATGGGACTCCTTCAGATTGTCAATTACCTCTAGAAGGTTATCTCGCTCCCCCTCAATGTGAGCAATCCTATCCCTAAGAGTCTTTTCGCGTGCCATAAAATCATTTATCGAAAAAATTTCATCAACAGCACAAACTCTAGAATTTTTCAAGTCCTCTAACTCTTTTTCATCAACGGTTAAATAAGGACTTTATTACCACTCTCCTTTAAGGAAACTTTTAAAGATTCATAATTGCCATGTAACGTTCCAAACTTTTCACGAATGATATCTCTTTGAGTTTGAAATGTTTGCAAATATTCAATCACATTTTTAAAACAAGAATTTTCTTATTCTAAAATTTCAATTCGTTTTGCAATCTTCAAATTCAAAAGATGTAATTCGTCAAAACTTAGCGAATCCATCGAGAGAAAAATAAAATACCAAGAGAGACAAAAAAACACCAAAAAGTACAAAATAAGGATCTACACATAAACTTAATGCAACCTACTCAGATACCAATTTGTTGGCCCCTTTTTCTTTCGAATGTGTTTTAAAGATGACAAAATTAACTTTCTTTTTATGAAAACCCTTTTTCCAATTTTTAAACCACACTAAGTGTGAACCAATTTTAACTTAACCAAATTTTATCTTGATTAATCTTAAACAAACATTTAGTGATTAAATCAAGTAAAGTAAGGAAAAGAATGCTCACAATGCCGGATGTACGAGGAAATCACAGAGGGAAAAAAACTCGGATGGTCCTGCCAGATAATCACTATGTCGTGAAATTACAAGGAAAAAACATTATGACGTGGAATTACAAGCCACTATGACATGGAATTACAAGGAGCATTCATACTCGAGTGATCTTGGAATGCAATTTGATTTGAAGACGAAATATGCAACATTAACCGTCATAATAAATCTTTAAAGCTTTGTCGCAACATCTTCAATACCTTCAATGCATCATAGTCTGTGTGGGATCGTGACAATAAAAATCTACCTATGACTTAAACGTGTTTTGGTCTAGGAATAAGTCAAATAAACATACAACGGACTCAATTGGAAATTTTGTACTTGCAAAATCCCTTTAAGTCTTTTAAACATAACTTTTTTTTAGAAAAGTGATTTCAAGAAAGGAAAGTCCAAGGATGAGGACAAGTGCTTTGGTTGTAGTGGCATTGGTTATCATATGAATGTTTGTCCCACTCATTTAAAAAATCTGGAGAAAAACAAGAGTGGAGAGATGAAAAAGAAAGCATATAAGGATACCTTAAGTGACTCAAAGAGTGATACCTATTATAGTTCTTCAAGTGATGAGTTTGGTAGCGAGATTTCATTCATGGTTACACTTGAAGATAATGTGAATAAAAATGATGAGAGTATGTCTTTGAATAGTGTTGTGAAGAAGAATCGTGAGAGATCTATGAGTGATAAGTCTTTGAGTGACTAGTATTATTGTAGTAGTAAGAATTCACACACTTTGATTCAATAATCATTATGTGAGAGTGATGATGATGTAGATGACATACAAGAGGCTTTTGATGAGCTCTATCAACAGTATCTTAAACTTAAAAATTCCAACATCAAACTTTTGTCAAAATTGAAAGTTTTTCAAAATGAACTTGTTGAGAAAGAAGAAAAGTTGGAAAATATTCAATCAAAATGTTCTGAATTTGAAAGAGTGGTTGATGTATTGACTAAGTAATGTGAGTCTTTGAAATAAAAAATGAAATCATTTTTAAAAAAAATTTATCTTGAAATTAAATTCTAAAAATTGACCTCGAAAAAGTAAAAATTGAGCTTGAGCATGCTAAGGAGTTGAAAATCAAAGTACACGATAAAACGGATGTTCATGACAGAATTTTATTAAGTAATGCTCATCCAAAACCTTATGATAATGGGATTGGTTTCAATGATTCAAAGTTTGATAAAAAGATTATGAAACTATAATTGGTTGTTGTAGGACACTAACTTCTAGGATTCAAAAGAAGGATGTTGAATCCAGATCCAAGATTGCAAAAATCTGATTTGGTTATACTTTTTGTGGTGAGTCAAACCATGTTGTGCATTTTTTCTCCATAAAGAAAAGACTTAAAAGAGTTGGTTTAATGGCACAACTTTTGAGGAAAATATTGAGAAGGGATGTGAGAAGTTTTTAGACAAGAGAAGTGGATTATTGTACATTTGTCAAATACATGGTCACTCAAATCAAGCTTGTTGGTGCTTGAAGAAAAGGAATCAAAGGTTCATTGGAAATAGAAGAAACATGTTCCATAGGAATCTTATTGAGGAGCTAAGAGGAAAAGTTTATGTTTTAGTGAGGAAAATATCATTTCCAGTGATAGGCAATGGTGAGGCTAGAGGGAACATTCCTAGACCTCGGCACCATAACCAATTTCCAAGGACTAGGCATAAGAATCTTAGGATGGGAGATAAATGGTTACCTAGAGTAAGTAGAGGTATGCCTAGGCACGCACCTAGAGTGAAGGTTGACTTAGGTGGTCCTAATAAGGTTGAGAAATAGGTTACCTTAGTGAATTTTGTGAAAAAGGAAAGTGTTGCTATTCCTCTCATTGATTCAGGAGATAAACCACCATTCGCTACCTAGGTAGGTAGTTTGCTAGGATGACTAGGGTCTAATAGGTTTCCATTACTAGTTCATTCTTGATTTGTGGAGGAATTAAGTGAATGTGGGTGAGAGAGTTCATTGGTATCATTTTTCATGGGTTAGTGAGATGTTCATTAATATGTGTATTTTTCATGCATTTTCTTTCTATGCATTTTTTTATTCTCTAAACATGATTTTATAAATATTTATACATCATTCTGATTCAAAAATCCAAAGAGATTATGTGTTTTTTCTCTTTGTGTATTGTGGTTAAGTCTTTGATTCATTTTGATTTGATGATCGATTTAACTTGAATGGTGATTAAAAAGTAAATTCTAAACAATTTGATGAAAATGTTTGATTGATTTAATTGTTTTGTTGAAATTCATTTGATAAATCATGTTTGACAAATTTTTTGAGATTTGTGGTATTGATTTCACACTACTTTCACATGCATATCACTTGGTGCATGTGGTGTTTATCATGTTAATCTTGCTTTTAACGCTTAATTTGATAACGATAAAATCCTTGAGATCTTGTTGGTGTTTCGTTGGTCCATATGGGATATTTTATGTGATTCTTTCTATGAAGAGTTGAAAAAGGACCATTTTCAAAAGCATATATAGGGCTATCGCTAGAGGGTTTTACACCCATTTTGTAAATTCAAATATTTTTGGGTTCGTCAAGTGAAAAGCCAATTGATGGCAAAAGCCAAAATGTGTTGAAATATATCCATAAGCCAAGAGTTTGATCCGGCATGAAAAATAAGATACGACTAAGCATTTCAAAAATAAAATTTGATATTTAGTTGCGATTCAAGATATTTTTAATCAACATTCTTGAAGGAGTTAATGGCTTGAAACTATTATTTTGAGTTCAAAAGGATATTGATGTAATGATTATCTTTTAAGCATCATTTGTGAGGTTTGCATTATTTGATTATATGTATTCATGTTGATTGTGTATTCTTATTTGTCACATTAATTGTACTTGGATTGATATTACAACATCACAAAATATTTATTTGATAATAATTTTATGACTATGATGTTGAATTGATTAAATTTGGGTTAAATGTGTTTTTTAATTCATGTTTTTAATCCAGATTTAAATGAAATCTTTATATCAAATTAATTGATCACGGGTTGCATAATCACAATCACACTTACAGGTTTAGTGTTTGCATTTGTATATATGTGTGTATGAATTGTTGATTTTTGCTATTTTTCTGTATTTTATCCTAAACTGGTGTGTTTAAAGTCAAATTGAATGACTAAGTTCACAAGTTGGAGATAAGAGGACTCGAACCATTGACATCTGCCTCACGGTAAACCACCGCCTCACAGGTTCCCTGACTGATTCTACCATAGAGGCCAACGATAGACAATAACTCCTCTCGATCACATATGTTTCATGCATTTGTATTCATTCATACTTATGATATTCCAAGAGTTTAGGATTCAGGGGTTTTGTTGGGAGTTTTTATGAGATTTTTGGTGGTTTTGTGACTATGCTCTATTTTTCATGTGCACGACATGAAAATAGGGGCGTGCACACGACCAACCGTATGCACGATTAAATATGTGCGTGCAAACGGTTATCGACAGGGTTTAAAGAGTTTTTTGTTGTTCATTTGATAATTTTACAACCCAAGTCACTTCCAGAGCCTAAACCCGAAGTGAAAAACAATCCAGAACCATTGTTCTCTGTTTCATTCGAGTTTTATCGAGCCTTTGAGGGTCTATATCTTATGTGTTGATATGCAACCCAATATTTGTCAGATTTGAGATTTTTCTTCTGGATACACTCGGGTAAGTCACTGATTCTCTCTTATTTTTGTTGATTTACGTTACTCTTAGTGTTTTTAGGTAGTTTCCATCATCTTAGATGTTGTTTGAGTAGAGTATTTGGTGATTTTAGGGCACTTCATTTGGTGATTTTGTATACTCTTTACATTTCAGCCCTAGTTTTGTTATTATTTAGGTTTTATTCGATTTGTTCGAATAATGGGTAGATCTAAGACACATGTCAAAAGAGGTTTCATGTTCTAAATAGAATCGATGAGAGTTCAAGAGAGCGAGACTCTTCTATGACTCCTAGATTGATTAGGAGATATCATCAAGCACCAAGAGACTTTATTTTGGTTCCAGTGGCACAGGATGATGCCTATGGTATTCTCTTTACTAGAGATGGTTTGTATAGATTATCTCGAGTTGATCATTCAGGTTATGAGGTGAGCATGTACCGAGAGTGAATATGAGGCATTACCTTTTGGTTAGTTGATTATAATGTATCTTTATTAATTGGGAGTACCTAGATTACTTTCACATATAGCTGCATCTATTCTAGGTCCAATTTTGAGTGTGAGTTCTTCATGTTCTGTAGGTAAAACCGTACATGGCCCAGTTAGACAACGCATAGATCCCGATGTATCGACACCAACACCTTCACCCCAACCTGATCCTGAGCCATGAGGATGTTAAATTCGGAGAGCTTTTGTTATTTTGCAGTTTGGTTTCACGCGAGAACAGTTTAGAACAATTCACGTCGAGATGGATAGCCATCATTAGTACTTTGAGTGCATTGATCTGTAGTAGTAAAGCTTGCGTACTGATGTGTCTTTCATTGCTGAGTATTTGAGGAGATCAAAAATTATTTTTGATTTTGCTTTTGAGGTTGCTACAACTGGTTCTACTCCACCACATGCTCATGTTCCAACTCTAGCTATTGATGATAATGAGGATATGAATGTTAGAGATGATGATGATGATGATAACCATTGTGTGGAGTACGAGGACATGTCCGATTTGGGCTTCTAGTTTTTCTTTACTTGATGTAATTCATTTTTGTAGTATCGCATGTGGTACTTTGCACATTTTGGTCTATATATGATCTTATACCTTTTGTTTTTGGTATTTTTACAATTGGTGGATGTTCTTTTGGATGTTTGGATAGCTTGTTAATTATATAGATTTTATCTTATTTCTTTATGGGTATTAATCTCTTATCCATATCACTTATGCTATCTTGTTATACTCTTGCTTGGTCCATGGATTCTATAAATTTTTTACTCATATAATCTCGTTTTTAGTAGTTTAATTCTATAATTATCTCATATTTGGATTTGTTCTTATTATTTAAATATAATTCATTTTCTAGTGTATGCTTATGAGATTCATGTTGTGATATTGTGATTCACATGTATATATGCTCATTTGTTGACTCCTATGATATAGCTATTGTTGTTTACATGCTTTACTAGCTTTTTCTTTGCTAGTCCTTCTTACTTATGTGACTTTGGTTGCTGCCTAGCTATACCTGTTCTCTATAATTTTTACTTCTATTTGAATTTTCCATGGCAAAAGGGGGGAGAAAACTTTATTCACCTTGATATTAAGGGGGAGTAAAATTCATTTATTTTATTTGTCCTTTGTGTAAAAAAAAGGCGAGTATATATTCCTTTCACTTCCTAAAGGAGGAGAAAATAACGTCTGTGATAGGGGGAGTTGTTGTTTGACTAGGGATTTATTTTATAGGAGGATCATTTGTTGTTACATTATGTTATTAACATGTTTTATTACTTATTTGTATCGTGATATGAGATGTTGCTCATAGTTCACATGTTACAATTTCACATGCTCACATGTTATATCATATGTTCTTTATCTCATCTATAATATTTGATACTTATCATAGGATTACCAAGCAAGGGGAGTTTCTACTTGTTCGTGCTATTGCATGTGTGATGTTGGTTGTTGTTACATGTGATTTTAGACTTGATGATTACGACTCCAACCCATCGTTCAAACACGACTTTTTCCTTATCATTGGTCTTATGGATTTTGTAAGTTACCTTCTACTACGTTCACTATATGGCTAGTGGAGTGTGTGTCGTGTAGGGAAAACAAAATTATTTTTTGGGTTTTGGGGTTTTGACATGGAATATCCAAAGGGGGCGATTGAAAGTGTAATTTTTTATAAATATTAGTTGGATAGATTCTCATGAGGAAAGGTTTGAGTTGGTGAGTCCATCAAGTCATATATAGTTGATTCTTTTGAGTGGACCGTGTTTATTTTTGTCCAGATTAGATTTAGATAAACCTTGAAGATTGAAGATCAAGCATGTCGCTCATTAAAGAATTCCTTTTTTGTACATTCTTTGAAATGAAAAGTGTATCTTTATTTTTTTATGAATTGTACGAGGCTAAACACACACGTGAACATTATTTTATTATTGCACCTTGATTTAAATGTGTAACGATTCTGAAAAAATTTGAACAAGTTATTTTCAAAATAGTCTTAGAGGTTTTAAAATATTTTTGAAACTATTTTAGGAATTGGTTATGTTCTTTGATGAGTTAAAGCCTTTATTAAACTACCTTTTAGCTTTAGTCATTCGCATAACTCATTATTGCATTCATTTGCACAATCCATTCACATGAGTATAAAAAAAGCCCGTGCACACGACCAGATCTAATCGTGTGCATGAAGTGATCTAACCGTGGGCACTACCATGAATCCATACTTCTTGGAATCGTGCACATGACTAGATCTATCTGTGTGCATGCATGACCCAAATTTTGAAATTTACTATTTAAAGACCAATTTCCCTTCCATTTTATAAATTTGAAAATTTCAAAATAGAAACACTCTTCTAAGTGATTTTTAAAGTTGAGAGCTACTTTCTCTCTCTTTTATTTCAAATCTCATTTTTTTCTATAAATTTTTGAAATATTGTTCTATGTTTGATTCAATTTTTTTTAAGAGAATTGAGAGTGAATTTAAATCAGATCTTCACACTAACTTTATTAATTCAAATTACATTTGGTGAATTTCTATGATCAACTAATACATGATCTAAAATCAAAGGAATTTGATTCTATTAGGGGGATTAAAGATTGACGTGACTACAAGGAAGTGAATGGAGTTCTTCATTCATTGCATAGATCTTGCAATAGATTCTCATTGACTATGAGAAAGATTTGAAAGGTTCATAGGTAACTACATGATTTGGATTATGTGAGAGGTACCTTCTTTCCTTTTGTAAAATTTATTATCAAGTAAAAATGAGAATTAGAGTGCGTAGTGGTTTTTTTACCCATAGATGGGGGTTTTCCTCATAAACCATGTCTTATGCTAGCTTGTGTATGGTTTACAATTATATGTACACAATTGATCATGCACGTCACTTATATTTTGTTTACATCTTGTGTGAATGTTTAAAGGCATTTGAAAAGGTTTTTTAAATTCAAGTGGTCTTAGATTTGGAATTAGGAATAATCTTGTACAAGTGCAAAAATTGACCTTGGATGTTATCAAACCTATCCAACCCCTTTAGGTTTCTTGTTTATATTTACTGGAGCATATAACACCAATACCTTCATTATCCTTTTTTGTAAAATTTTACCTATATTGTGGAAGGTGTCAGTTTGGCTAAGGTTTTTTTATATAAGGGTTTTTCCCTCGTATAAATCATCACCTCAACTGCTTGATTTACTATTCCTCATTTTGATATATCTTGTATGCTTTATGCACATATATTGTTAAGTTAAATCAATTTGTAAATCATTATTTTTTTCACATAGATGCTAGAATTAATTTTTTCTTGAATTTAGATTAAATCAAACATTGCCATTATTTTGGTAATAATATTTTAATTTGGGGAATTCTACTCTGCGTGACATTATTTCAATTGGTATCAGAGCTAGACCTCATTCTTGTTAGGTTTAATCACTTAGAGGTAGATCTTGTGTGCGTAGAAATGGCTTTGTGGTTTGAGATTTTTGAGAATCTGAATAATAGCATGTCCGATACTTCTTCTCCCAAACTTTACATGTTGTCTTTTACCCGAAAATGAATATGAATTTAGTGAGGATGATATTGATGATTTTGAGTTCTTGAATCTTGATGCTAAATATGATAAATTATATGAAGAGTCTTTGAAACTTTTTAAAGAGAAGACTTTGATGTCCTCCAAACTCAAAGAATATATAAAGGAGAATAAAGTTTTACAACTTAAAGCATATATGATTTATCAAGTTCAAGTAGACCGTGCTCCCACGAGGGAGAAAATTAAGTTGTTAAGGTAAGAGCCTCCAATTATTGATTGTAAGTCAATAGATGTTTTAAAATAAGAAAATAGATCTATGTGGAAAAAGGTCAAAACTCTTGAAAGAGAAAATTTAGAGTTTTATAATGAGCTTGCACTTTTAAAAGATGGAAATGAATTTTTGTGCGTTTTAGAAGCTCATGGTCCTATCCTCTTTAAAAAACTTAAAAGTGTCTATGCTTCTTTTCTGGATCTTTTAGATCTTTTGGATGAGTTAAAAGATAAGAACATTACTTAAAAACAATATGATAAAAATTTGATCAATTTTGCATACAAGACAAAATGTTTTTCTACATCTTTTGAAAAATTAAAAATGGTCTTCTTTTGTGTGAAAAGTCCAAAATCGTTTTGGAAAAAAAGTTGAAAGTCTTCAAAACGATCTAAACTTGGTAAAAAAGTGAAAATAAACCTAACAACAAGTTCACAAAAACTTGGGAAAAATATTTTGGTTCTAACCCAAAAAAGTAATAATAAAAGTGGGTTAGGTTTTGACAAGTTTAATGTTTCGGCTTCTACTAGTGAAACAATTTTTGTAAAACTATCTTCTTAAAATGAAACAAGCATTGAAAAACTTCCTTTGAAAACTTAAGATAAAAAGGAAATTGTTGTAAATAATTTTGAAATAAGAATAAACTTGTTCATCCAAAGTTTGATAACAAAAATCACGTGCCTCACCAGAAACAAACTTAAAGAGAACTTTGTTTATTCTCATTGCCATAAGAAAGGGCACACATAATATGTTTGTTATAATTCGATGAAAGATCAACATTTTGAAAAAGTTGTTCCCAAGACTAAAACCTAAATGACTAAACATAACCATTTAAATGTGATCATTGTAACGAAGTTAGTCATTTGAGGAATTTTGCTTCTTACTCAATCCAAGCTTACCTTTAAACCATGGTAATAATTGTAAAAAATTTGTGGGGAATAACAAGAGCTAAAAAGTTTGTGATTCTCGAAAATTTGCACCTAAACTCGTTGAATGACAAACTTCGGTTAAATAGAGTCAAAACATTTTGATCATGTGGATAATGGAAAGAGATGCAAAGAAAAGAAAATATGCCTAAAACCCCATTTGAATGCGTGGCTCCTCGTGTGAGTCATATATGGGCAGGAAGAAAATTTTGGACGGAATTTAAGTTAAAACTAAATGGATTTAGAATTTGGTTCCTTCCACTTCTAAACGGTAGATTATGTTTCTTTTACATTCATGACCAGTAGGTCCATTTTTCTCAAATTTGTGCGTTAAGGTGATAAAACAATTTTTCTTTCAAAAAACTTTTTCCAAATTTTAACACGCACCAAGTTTGTAAACTAATTTCAATTAAGTCCAATTTTATCTTTTTTAATCCTAAACATGCATTTAGAGGATTAAAGTAAGTAAAATAAAGTAAATTTCACAACGCCGGATGTACGAGAAAACCTCGAAGGGAGAAAACCTCGGACGACCCAAGCCAGACAATCGCTATGATACAATTTTACAAAAGGAAGACAGACGGACTTACTCAACAACTCGATTCCCACAACCCTTGATGTTATTCTTCACTTTAACCTCTCCTCCACAGTTCCCACATAAAAATCCTTCCACTATACTCGTCCACAACACACGCATCCACAAATGCCTTGGTGTCCACTGATGTAGCATGACAACCGTCTAGGATTCGGAACATGAACTCCTTCGCTTATTCACCGCAAAACCCAATGAACAATGTTCAAAGTGATTAACAAACCAGATGGTGCAAACAAGACCTAAGGTCGAATCTTTTAAACTCTAAGGATGGTTTTGATCTTTGAAAACCTTAGAAAACTTATGCAGAAAAATGAAACTGTTCTAAATTGTATTTTGGTTATGCACCCCCCCAAAATTCTGAGAGAAAAATCTTTAAATAAAAAACTTAAGTCGGCATGTCGTTCTAACGAGATCCACATATCGTTCTAACGACCGTGTGATGTCGTTCGAACGACATCAAATGTCGTTTGAACTACTAAAACTAAAGATGTGGTTTCATATGGCTCTAAAATGTAATTATCTTAGAATGAACGAAGATAAAACTATTTGAAATCATTTTAAACGTTTTAAAATCATTTATAAACAAATTTCCATCCTTAAAATATTTTTCGAACTCCATAAACATGATGTGTTCATACTTGAGAGATATTCGGAATGCAATTTTAATGAAGACGATAAACTTGCACCAATAAAACTTGGCATGATCTATCTTTAAAGCTTGACCGCTATGTCTTCAACACAAACACGTCATAGACTATGTGGAGATCGTGATAAGATAAAAATCTATCTATGAAAACAAGTTTTGTTCCAGGAATAAGTCAATAACATACAAATGGACTCAATTGGAAATTTTGTCCTTACATGACATTATTTACATTTCACCCTCGTATATATTATGTTACGCTATGCAAATTTTCTTCATATGTTTATTTATATATCATGTTTAACTTTCTTGATAACTTATATGTGATTTTTTTGTCTTCTCGATTTGCTTTTGATTTATTTCTTGAATAAATTGAAAGACTTTATTTTAGAGAATACTTCATTTTGGACTTCTAAAAATATTCTTAGGACTGTCACATCTACATGATCTTTTCTTTGATCTTCTGCATATTTAAAGTGTCTTCATTTTATATTGGATATATATTCTTTGCAATTGTATATTATCCTTGGATTTTACCTAGTTGTACTTAGGTTTTACATGCTTTTTTAACCTTATCACTATTTTTCTCTAGATTGATTATCTTATAATTTCATTGGTTATTTTTAGGTGTATTAAGCGTGTTGTAAAGGTTTGTAAAAAACATGATTTTTTTCTCAAAATCCTTTTCAAACTTACGAATTCTACAATTATTTTATAGGAGAAAATTTGAAATATTTTTTCTACAAACTTAAAATATATGGGCAATATTCATACATTAGATTCTAAAGGGGAATTGAATTTCAATGGGCTAACTCAAGAGCTGAAAATGAACTTAAGAAAATGAAGAGAGTGAGTTGAGAAATACTACCCAAGCTAAACCTAAATTGCTTAAGAAGGAGAATCATAATTGCTATGTTGTCATCACGGCTTTTAATGCCTCAAACTGTATCCATTGGTATTTTGATAGTGGTTATTCATGACATATAACGGGAGAGAAGTAATTATTAACTTAACATGAGGATTAAAATGATGATTTAGTAACGTTTTGAAATATGAAGAGATCTAGTGTTAGTGGTAGGGGTACCATGAAAGTTTCAGAGGCACTACACTTCACACCGTTCTTTATATTGAAGGACTCACCGCTAATATTATTAGCAGAAGTCAACATTATAACAATTTTCATATTTTTTAGTTTTTCAAAAGGTGAGTTCTTAGTGAGAAATGAAGAAAATGGATATCTGAGAGGGATTAGATCGAGTGAAAACTGTTATGTTCTTATGAGTGAACCCAAAGTTGTTTATCAAAATTCTAAAGTGGATTTTATTGACTTATGGCATTAAAGGCTTGGACAAATCAACTTTAAGTATCTGGAGATTTTATCGAAGAAATAAAGAGTTAGGGGTCTTCCTTGGTTAGGAAAATCAGCGAGCACAATTTGTAGGGCATGTTAAAAGAGAAAACAATCTAAGAATTTTGATAAGAAACTGAGTGAGGTTACAACCTCTGGACCTCTGTAGTTAATACGTGTTGATTTGGTGGGTCCCTAAAAAACAAAGAGTATAGGAAGGAAGATATACTATTTTGTTTTGGTTTGTAATTTTTCTAGATTCACATTTGTCGGAGTTATGAGAGAGAAAAGTGATTCATTTGAGATCATTGTATCGGTTGGCAAGAAATTTCAAAATGAACAATCACTACCCATCGTGATATTTAGAATTTATGATAGTCCCGAGTTTATTGATTCCAAGGTTAAGAACTATTATGAATAAGTTAGGATCAAACATGAATTTTCGACGATTACAACTCTGGAAAAAATGGATTTTTTTAACGAAAGAACCGAACATTGCAAGAAATGGAAAGATGTATGTTGGAAGGTTAAAACTTACCTAAAACATTTTAAGCCGAAACTATGCCAATGACTTGTCATACATCCAATTGGGTTTTTCATAGACCCTTCACTAAGAAGATTCCATATGATATTTAGAAAGAAAATAAGCCTACTGTTAAGTACTTAAAAGTGTTTGGTAGTAAGTGTTAAATTATTAGAGATAGGGAGTATTTGACCAAGTTTGATTCTAGAAGCAGGGAATGGATATTTCTTGGTTACTCACAAAATAGATGAGCATATCGTGTTTATAACTTGGAGAGAAAAAAAGTGATAAAGATAAAAAAAATGTGGTTATTGTTGATGATGTTCATGTGTCATCACTTTGTATGATGAAGTTAAAGGAAAAGATTTAGATCCTCAGATTTTTAAGAGTATGAATGTTGATGTAGGAGAGCCTAGTACTTCTAGGAGAAATGTGGAGGTAACTTCTTCCCGAAATGAGACTCATGGAGAAAGAGAAAGACAGTAATTCCTAATCGGGTTCAAAGAGAGCATACGTCATCTATAATAATAGGAAATCTTGAGACCGGTGTGAGGATAAGAAATCAACTTCTTAATGAACTCGATTTTGAATTTTTTACATCTTAAACTGAACTTAAAAATGTGAATGAATATTTAAATATAAAGATTGTATGGAGCAATGCAAGAAGAATTGAATCAAATTTAAATATAAAAAGTTTGGGAATTAATGCCTAGATCACATGATCAAAGCATCATAGGTACTAAATGAGAGTATAAAAGAAAGCTGGATGGACATGGCGTGATTGTGAGAAATAAATCCAGACTTGTAGCTCAAGGATATTCTCAAATTAACGGGTTGTATTTTAATGAAACCTTTGCCCCCGCTCCAAGGTTAGAGAGTGCTACAATTTTATAAGCCATTGCATATTTAAACAATTCAATTTATATTAGATGGATGTAAAAATTTCCTTTCTCAATGGGGTTTTGAATGAATAAATATATGTTGAACAACCCAAGGGGTTTGAAAACCCTAAGTTTCCCAATAATGTGTTGAAGCTCCATAAAGCTTTATATGGTCTCAAGCAAACTCCTGGAGCTTTATATGAGAGGTTGATAGCCTATATCTTGAAAAGGTGTTTTAGGAGAGGAGGAATCGATAGGGCTTTTTGTGGGAAAATCTAGGGATCATATCCTTGTAGCTCAAATTTATGTAAATGATATTGTGTTTGGATAAATAATTGGGAAATATGCTCATAGTTTTTCGAAGGAGATGGAGAAGGAGTTTGATATGAGTATGGTTTTTAGTTAATATTCTTCCTTGGCTTACAAGTGAAACAAACTCATAATGGGATTTTCATTCCCCAATCAAAGTATGCTAAGGAGTTGGTAGATTTTTTGGTATGGAATCGAAAAAACATGTTAACACTCCTATGGGAATTTTTCTAAGTTTACCAAAGATAAGTGGGAAAGATGTGGAAAAGAATTTGTATGTAAGCAGGATAGGTACTTTGACCTACATAATTTTGAGTCATTCTGATATTTCCTATATAGTAGGAGTGTGTGACAGGTATCAATCGAAACCTATGGAATCACACGTAAAAGCGAATAAAAGAGTGATTTAATATGTTAGTGGCACTCAAGAGATTAACTTGTGGTATCCATATGATACTAGTGACTCACTTTATGTATATTCCGATTGGGGGTGATGCGGTTGATTAGAATAGCACATCAAATGGATGCTTCTTATTTCTCCCTTTTATGGCGTCTTGGCATTCTAAGAAATAAAATTCAGTATCTTTGTTCACGATCAAACACGAATACATTTTAATGGGTAGTTGTTTGGACCAATTGTTTTGGAAGAATCAAATGGTGGATGACTATGGGTTATATCAAGTATCGATGGAACTTCATTTTAATAACATAAGCACAATTAACATTTTAAATAACTTGGTGGAACATTCTTGGACAAAGAGTATAGAATTGAGACATCATTTCATTGGATATTTAGTAGAGAAAAATGTCATAAACATGAACTTTGTTCCTATTGTTGACACCCCAATATTCAATCAGGGTGTGTACATTTTATCCTGTCATAAATGACCACAGACACGAACCCTAGAAAAATCCACAAAAGTACCAACATCCCAAACCCAAAACAGAAGTTCAAGAGGTAAACAACTAAGAACAAAACCTTTAAGGGTTTAAAATACAAATAGGAAAAGGCACAAAAAGAAAGAGAAATAGGCCCTCTGGATCCTTTAACCAATCGGCTAAAGGTCCCCAAACAAATAACCAATAGATTATCCCTACCCAAAGTAATCATCATGAGATATTTGGAAACATATTCTCATCCATCCACGTGTCTCTCACCTCGAATCCACCATCTAAGGGCTTTAACCGATCGGTGAAATGCCACGGGCTATACCCCTATAAATAGATGTCCACACCAACCGTTAAAAGGGCACAAAATCCAAATGCTGATATGGTTTTTTCACTTTCTTTTGCCCTGAGCGTCTGAAGTACTTAAGCTCATTCTGAAAAGTCCCAAATAAGTTCGTACTTTAGAAAAGTAGTTTTCTTCTCAAGGAAAGCTCATACGTCCACAAAGTCACTTCAGTACCGAACGAGGTTTGTACTTCCAAAAAGTTGCATATGAAAGAAAACTAGAGTCAAACCTATATGTCAACTCCACGAATGTTGGCACTACTAATTGAAGCTCTAATCGACTAAATAAATCTCTGACCATCTCAGGTACCTCAAGTGGGGACACTGCCCCGCAGAAATATAGTTCACGCTACGAGAGTAAGGAAACTTTGCCCAAATTTTGGGTTTAACACCCCACATATATATTATAATAGACCGTTCATACTTGTTTGTCTCTTTGAACCCGTCCACTGTGTAGGAAACCTGGTATGCACTTAACAACGTTTATATTTTAAAGCATGATTTTTAAACCATCACCTATGCTAATTGACTTGACATGATCATATGTTAAAACAATCCCAATCATATGCCACAACGACCAAATACAAAACATGAAATCATACTTTCAAAACCGTTATGAGGAAACTGTCAGTGAGTCGAGTCAACCCGAAACTTTACACAAGCTTAAGTATAAAATTTGACTACTTCCATTGCTTTTCCAAAAAAATAAAGTTAGGCCCCACGGAGGCATCCCAAATATGTGTTTTTATATGAAATACTTGCTCAGCGTCTCCCTTTGATTATATGTTATTTTTAACATATAAATATATCAACCCAACACAACGAAAATGATGAGGACTAGGCTCTATAAATACCATAATACCATAATACTGAATATTGTATATTTAGTATCCCGCCGCCTAAATTCTTAAATATGTCATGTGTAAGATGTGGGTTCTTGGAATACAATTAGTATCAAGAGAGGCGTAACCCCTTATCAAGATCGGGATTAATGCATAGGACCGTACTTAATATTGATGGAAAATATAGGCAATGAAGAGACAGCAACATTCAATACTCAAGCTAGTATTAAATAAGATATTTACATCATAAATGCGCCATAACACAATAAATGGATGGGACCAACAAGTAACTTGGTCGAAAGGAGAAAGAGCACGCACTCTTGGCATTATAAAGGCAAGGTAGGAACTCCCACTCCAGTTAATGCTCAATGACACTGGTATTAATGGGTATGGGGGAATGTTTTCAGCAATAAATGTTCTCTCACAGGAGCTCTTGTGTATGAGGGAAACCCAACAGCACTTTGTTATCAAAAGTGTTGTCCCTTGTAAATTATTTGGTTTAACTATCTATATGAAGGCAAGGTTACTCGAGTGAATGTGATTGATCGACATTAAATGCTAGGGTCTCCCACTTCATTAATGTCCAAGATACTGCATTAAATGCATGGAATATTATATTTTGGCGGGAAACTGCCTAGCCTGTTTGAATAATGGTGGCATTAATGAAGGACATGACGCGGCAGCTCAAGAGCTTGCCTTAGAACGACTACAAAATTAGGTTTGGGTGTCCTAGGCCTATTATCCTAAGGATAATCTCAACTGAGTGCTATGATCTCGAGTTCCTCAATAACATATAAATATATCAACCCAACACAACGGAAATGCTGAGGACTAGGCACTATAAATACCATAATACTGAATATTGTATATTCGGCATCCCGTCTCCTACATTCGTAAATATGTCATGTTTATTGGAACTACGTTGTATTTGATCCCAAGTCTCCTTGGGAACGTAGCTCTATACCGAACCTAACTCGTGAAGCCCAAGCCTTATAATACATCCCACGATAATTTATTTCTTAGGGATGCATCCGTCCATAGTCCAAACTCCCCCACGTTTACCTCTACCTCCATAGTGACGGATATCTAGAACATGACATCCTTATCACTTCGCCCCTAAAATAATATGAAGGATATTACCTTCTTGCTAGTGATCACCTAAAAATCATAATATGATATGTAAATATCGAAGATCTTTGAGTCTACTCCCATTTTGACCCCCACTAAAGCTACCCTATGGCCTACAGATAGCTTCTTTACCTCCCAAGCCAAGTCCTACACATTCACAGACATCACATTGGGGAAAATGAAAACCCTAACTACGTACGCTTTGATCTCATAGCTACACGAGTACATCGGTTTAATACCGAGTCCTTCTCGTAAGCACAAGCCTCGATAGTACGTCTCTTGATATATTGTCCCCACATAGATGCAATAATATCTCACCTCCCTTACGCTGTCTTTTGCACACATTTCAAATGAGATATTAAACTATCTCAAAGTTGCGATCTCTCCCACACCCCATACAAACATAAAAACACGAATATATACTATACATAAAAATCGAACTATGTAGGCTTTGATCTCGTGGCTACACGAGTACGTAAGTGCAAGGTTGAGTCCTTCTCTTGATCTCAAACCTTGACAAAATGTCTCATGATATATATCCTCACAGAGGTGCACCTTTCTCTCTCAGACCTTATCCCTCACTCTTTATAGCCATCACATATATATCACTTAAAGTATAAGACATGGATTATCCGTTCATACACTTGAAAATAGTATTCTCTATTGAGATGTCAAAATAAAAATAAGTATATTCATAGTTGTTAATGCTCTGATGATTAAGTGGCCTAACTCTAATGTAAGGCTCATGCCTTGTATGATTATGACTTACCTGAAGTATGACTGTAATTATTGAAATAATTGTGATCTTTCTAAACGTACATATTTTAAAGGATGAAAAAACAATATCCCTCACCCCTTACCTACAAATAATATTTAGAACTATATCTAAGATATGATCTCTCATTTCACCCCTAAAATAAAGGTGCAAACACATATACAGTAAAAAAAAAAAACTAAACTACGCAGGTTTTGATCCCAAGACTTCTTGGGTACTTAGGCGCAATACCGAGTACCTCTCATGAGAATGAGCCTTGACAATATATCTCCCTATATGTTGTCACAATAGAGATACATCCATCTCTCATATTACCTTTCTATCTCTCCTCACAACTCAAAACATATATCAAACTATCTGAGAACCGATCTTTTTTGCACTTACATTCATACTAAAGGGCCACCCATTACGCAAGCATGGAGTCATACACAAGCGCCCTTGTGTACCTGCATTGGTTGAAGTGATGTTCCTATACTTCTCACTGATCCCATTTTTCTACCTAAGCACCTATCTACGTTTAATGGATTCTCAACCTAAGGTCTTTAAACCAATTCTTAAAACAACTAAAAAGTAATCAATTAATGTTAAAAGCAATAATAAGCATATAATTAAGGAAGCATAAAGAACAAGTGGGGTTCCTAATAGCTTCCCCACTCATAAACCAATTCCCGAACCCACATAACAAGAATCTATAGACCAACTGTAGACTTTACTTACCTTAGGATTAGCCCAAAAGGGCTAATCTGAATCTTTTGTTTGTTTTTGTATAAATAAACTGGTGAATCTCAACAAACCATCCAAACCCCTTACCGCACAGAACACACTTAGTTCTAGGCCTAAAACCAAGGGTGTGAGACTCAAAATGGACATGGCATTAAACATCATCCTGGGGAAAATCATTCGACCCATATCGAATCGATAAACCGGCCTCAGGGGATGCAGTGGATCAAGAGACAAGCACTCTCAGGCATCCACTATTCACACGAGAGTTACCCCTAGTCCATCACCACTCAAGTCCCATAAAGACACACCTTCAGAGAAATAATTATTTGATAGCTTCACAAAGACTTTAGACATTTATATGTTTCTTTACCTTAGAGTTTTCTTAGGCTTGGTTGAAATCGAGTGATTGTATTTCACGTGATTGCATAAAATGATGTTTAATTGCTTATAAGATTTATTGTTCAAGATGTTGTTAAATGTGTTCATGAAATTAAAATTTAAAAAAATAATGATGACAAATGATATCAAAGGTTTTGTTTTGATGATTTTAAATCTTGTGTTTCACATCACCTCATGAATCCACAAATGATATTGATAATTTCTATTTATACAAGGATTTATAAATTTAAGGCAAAAATCGATCTTGCATGAGTCTTAAAAAGTACTCTATGGTCTACTTGTAAGGTTTTGAGTGTGCATTTTTTATGGAGTTGAATATGGACCATTTTTTATGTGTTGATAAGGGATATCATTATATTGATAACTCTTGGTTTGAATTTAAGTATCACTTGGGTAAGTGATATCTAAAGTGTGTGCGAAAATCCAGTCAATGGAAAAAGCCTATATGTTGAAAAATAAGATCTCAACTGACACTAAAAACAAAATAGAGTTGTAAATTCAATTCAAAACAATTAGTTATTTTAGTTTCGCCTTCAAAATATTCATACAATGCTGTGCCGAGGGAGGTTTGGTAGATGGGGTTGTTCTTAAAGTTAAACTCATGATAAAATTATATTTTTGCTACCAAATTTTCTAATGGGTAAATAAATACAGTTATTTATTGATTTTTATGTTTTTCCATTTCTATGCACATGCAAGACTAAATGATTCATTCCATACTTTTTGTGTTGAGAATGTGAATTTAATGTGTTTAAGTTTCTCAACATATGTAGAAAATTTTGATTTGATGATTCAACATTCTATTGTATGTGAAAACATATAATTTTTATGATTGATTACTCTTTGAGATTTGCTCTTATGTTTATTATATATTCTATCAGTTTTTTATGCAGATGATCTCTCCTTGATCTCTTGCTTTGAGCATGTTGCCTTGCATGGGTTTACGAGGAGATGTTTGGATTATTTGGCTGGTGATATTGGTGAAAAATCATTTATGGAAATGTTTTAGAACTTGGTGAGTTAGTAAGGTTATAGGTTTTCTGAGATTTTCTGAGTGTGTTGCTTAAAAGTGTGAGCACGGTTCCTTATTGACACCATTCGCATGGCTACCTTATTTTTGATTGCCTCAACCTTTGCCCATTTTTGCTCCTACGAACCTATATATCCCCCGTGCGCACTATTACCTTATTTTGGTCCTATTAAGTTTGCTTTTTGTCACTTTTGATTTGATTTTTATATGTTTACCATACTTGTACCTGATGATATTCCCATGTTTCTACCATGTCTCGATGTCGTATTCTTCTTGAAATTATTTGTCTTTTTTGTGACAAAAAGGGCGAGGAAATTTTCATTTAGGGTGAGATAATATTTGGGTTGTTTTGACTTGTGATATATGTGTTCTTTAAGGGAAGATATGAGTTTATGGTATGGGGGAGAAATTTTATTTGATGTCGTATTAATTGGTTTATATATTTGATTTAAAGGGATATTTATTGTCTTATCATTATGGTGTTTCCATCATAATCTCTCTACCTTATCATTCATATGGTTGATTTGGACGATCATTACACCAAAATAGGCCAATTGTAACGGGCAAAAACCGTTACAAAAAATATTTGTAACAAATTAAATCTATTAGAAAATTGGCGTTATTTATTTTACTAACGAAATTTGTAATGGATAAAATCCGTTACAAATTTAATATTTGTAACAGATTAGAACCGTTGCAATTTATTTTGTAACAGATTTGGCATCAGTACACATCACATATATTAGTAACGAATTTACTAAATTGTAACAGTTTTGACTATTTACAAATATAGAATTTATAACAGATAAAACCATTACAAAATACATTGTAATGGATTGGGGATGTCATATATTTGTAATGGATTTTTTTATTTTTAACGGTTAAAGTCCGTTAACAATATCATTATATTTTTAAAAAAAATATTAGTTTCTCATTAAACAAATAGATATGAACACACTAGTAATAACTCGTGTGCTGAACCAATGGCAATGCAGAACCAATGCCCACAAATTTCACTCAAAACATAATTCCAAAACACATGTGACAAAATGAATGACACTATATTTCGATGATATTAAACCAATTCAAAACTATATTTCATTTATAACCATTAAAATTCCTAAAACAAAATGTAGTACAAGATAAATCATCTAGCTTTTAACCCCAAAATTGAAACGAAGTCTAACATCATTGAAGTTTTACACATATTATTATCCCAAAAGTAGTTTTTGTTATATTTCTTGCAAAAGTAGACTTCATTCTCCCAAAATTAATCTTCATATTTTCCAATAAGAACCTGTTGAAAAAAATCAACCTTAATAAATGTGTAATAATAAATGAGTAAATAACACAAAAGACTAGTACATTATCATGCCATTGACACACATATAATCATAAATGTATAATCTAAAGTGACTCATTGTCTATTGGAGTACGTCTACCATTAAAAATGTATAATGCAGCAACATGGAAATAACCTCATTCCTAAATTATATACATAACGAAAATGCAAGACTGATATACTAAAACACCATCCATCCTCTTCTTCATCATCCTCCTACACAAAAGGCAAGCCATTTATACTAGCATTGGCAATCGAGAAACACAAAATGTTGTTGGTCTCCCCTTATTATGTCAAGAATCAGTAGCTCATAAGCCTCCAGAATGGTAAATTTTTGATAACGTTGCATTTATGACAAGTCCAATTCACTCTGAACAATTGAATCTTACTTAAGCCCAGGTTGCATGACTGTAGTTTCATGTAAATGACCTCTAATGGTTGCAAGCGTATGATAAATTCATTTCTCCATTGCTTTTGACATTTAAATATATCTCCAGGAACATCCTTAGATTAAACTCATATTTTTGCTGGAATTCAATGCTTTCCCTACCTTAAGTATAAAGGGAACGCCTTTCTATCTTTCATTGTGTATGCACGGTATCATAATTGCAAAAGTGGAAGTGTTTGAGTTGTCAAGCAAGGTTGAGTCATCTGTGTAACCTTCATATTGTCCAAGCACAACCTCTTCATCGTCAAGTGGAATTACCGATTGAAGAACCTTCACTTTTTCATCTCGGATTTGCTCTGGCTTAAGAGAAACTGGCTTCTCCATGGAAATAAGGCAAAGAACATGCAATAGATGATTTTGAATAATATCATGCATAATTCCATATTCGTCAAAATATCCACCACTGCCTTCAGTTCCGAAATCATTTTTAAACACAACTTGTACGTCATCAATGTATAGAGCTTTCAAAGAGACCGAAATACATACATGGTCTCTTGAATAATACCTACAAAAGACCCATAGTGTCATTTTAAAATCATTTAAAATCTTAAAATCAGCATGTATCTATAGAGGTTTAAAATTGATTAAACGGATAGTGTTAGAAATGCATAAAATAGTTCTCTTATCTACCCCATGCTCTCATATACTGAAGAATGTATCTCACACACCTAATAAAGAGTAGAAGAGGAAGGGGTTATATAAACTAATTATAATAACAAAAATTACGCATTGATAAAATAATTTCACAACTAGAGATTCCTAAAAAAGCATGTAAAGTTTGAGTTTTAGGAAATAATTTGACATCTTATTTGAAACTGTTGACATGATTTCACAACTATATGCATGGTTTTGTTGGGAATCACATGGGCAACATATTAGGTTGTTCCACACAGTTGATCTCAGGTGGAGTGACATGTAGAGTCTAACAAACTCGAGACAACTTCATCGGTGCACCATGGTGAAGCTCAAAATTAGAGGATTGTGATTAAGATGCGATAACAAACTTGATATAAAGTTTAGCAGGAACTAGTAGAGGCCAATAGAGGTGGATCCATTGGGGCACTATGGTGACATTCAAAATCAGATTCAGATTGAGATGACCATTTAGTTGATCGAAATTGAAGACAGTACAAGTATTGTCAATATATTCTAGATGAGCAAGTGGATTTATACCTTCAAGTGTAAGTTACTATTTGGCAGAGTAATATACCTTCAAGTGTAATTTACTAGTATTCAATATTGCCCGCCACCATTCAAACAAAAAGATGTCACCTTCAAATTCTTATTTTATCCCCTAATACATTTTTGTGTTGTTAAAGTTTTTGCGTTTTCCTAGAATTAAACATTGGCAACTTCACATATAAAGTTTGTATATCGTGTGCTTGGCATCTTGTTTTCAAACACTTGCATGAATTATGACATGTAATATGTGAATTTACCATCTAGTGATTACATGTAAGCAACACTCAAACTAAAAGAGCACTTCATGACAACCCTGTTCAAGCCCCCTTCTCTCATCAATAATAATACCACTGAACTGTAAATATTAAACTCATAACCTCCTTCCCTCTCAATGAACCCTCCTCACCATAACCTCTCCTCATAAAGGAGAGCGAAAAATATTGCATGGCTTGGTCTTGGACTGCACCAACCTAAGACAATATGCTACCAATATTTCTCATTCAACAGCCAGGCTAAAGAGTTCAACATAAATAACCCATAGTGGTTTATCCCCACACTAAATTCCATACCAAAACTCATCCCCCTACCACTCCCTTACCACCAAATCATTGTGTTTTGAAAATACATCTCATTTGATCAAAATTGTATCACATATCCAACCATATAAGAGGACCTCAGCTTCTTAGCTGACCAACCATACTAACTAAATAACATAAGCTTCTGGTAACCCTTTTCACCAATTGGCTTGAACAACAACCAAGTAAGTGTTTATTTTCGATGTTCTAGCTTTACCATATTAGAACTTTACAAATGTAACACATGGGTGTGGAGGAATTATAACTATTGGAAAAAAACAGAAAAGGATTCAAAGACTCCGATGTGAACACGAAGGATATGTCTGCGTAAGTTGATGTTTTTTTAACAGAAAATTAGCTACTTCTCTAGTAGCTCCCCATAATACAAAGATGAGCTTCAAACTTTGAAACTATGGGAGATCTAACAGAGAATTTCTTGAGAAATCAAATTATGATTATTTATGGTATAATTGATTATGTTTTAAGATTTAGATCCATAGCAACTGAAACCTACTCGAGTAGCATGAAATTGAGTGAACTTAGTAAGTCTTAGAAGCATGGACACTACAACAAGTAAGTGACCCTGATATTATATCCAAAATCCCTTGGAAGAAAATCAAATTTCAAGAAATAGATTTCAGCAGATTAAAATGTAATTGCATTTTACTAGTAAGTTCTATATCTACAAAATAGAACTGAAATCAAGGAAACAACGCTACCTTCAAAATTAAAACAAATTTGAAATCGACAACATCAGCAAATTGATCGATTTGTATAATAGTGCATAATACGAGGTATTCAACATCTAAATAGACGAAATTATGCCAATACAACAACTTGTGATAGGTAAAATATAACCTCAAATTATAAAAAAAATAGAAGAATTATCGTAGTTTGGTTACCTTGTAAAAACAACTAGTCCCAAATGGGCATCTCCCATTTCCATAGTCAAAGTGCTTCCAATTAATAGACCTAAAACAGGAAGATGTGGCCATTTATGGAAGAACGACATAAAGCAAGCATGAAAAGAAAAGAAAAATTAGAGAAAATAATTAAATAACTTGTCTACTTAGTTTAACGATTTTTCTCCACACCGATCGGCATAGAGTTTATTCAAGAAATGTACACGATATGCAAAAAAATTTAAGGATGCATTACTGTAAACATCCTCTCTGATGTAAGTCTTTCGCACTTGACCCTAAAGATAAAAGCATTGCCCCTCTAAACTATTAAAATGTATCCCATCTTCTGTAAAAAAAATCGTTACCAAATCCCATCTCATTGCAAAAACTCCACTCGATTGAATTAAAAGTTTTACAATTCACCAACAAAAACACATTAACAACTAGTGTAAAAATAATAGCTAGACTTTGTCATATTACTTTAGCAGGTTCTCCAAATGAGGTTCATCTTCAAGAATAGATTGGAACACAGTTGGTATCTCTAGCTCGTCTACTCAACTGGTTAATCTCTTCAAGGAATGTATAGCAATCCACCAATTAGGAGTGTTAAGATCTTTTGAGTAAAAGACTTGACCATCATCAGAAGCGAGAACTGCAGACTCATCAAGTTCATTATTGGTACTATTGAACTTATCAAAATTAACCATCAAAAAATTGAAGTTTGTACAATGTTTGCAACCATTAATCTTTTCCTCCACCCTCACCCAATCACAAAAAAACACTACCTCCTTAAATAGCATATATTCCAACTCAATTATTTGCCTGATAACTCCGTGATATATTGTCCAAGCATCTTTAAGATTTTTATCACTTTTCCTTGACCTAAATTGAGTCCAATCCTTCATGCAAACACCATTGTCTTGTGTCAACACAGTATCATCGTGATACTTGGGAGAGAATACAAAGTCATTGGTGCGGTATTTTTTATATATTTTAACCTTGTGTTTTGTCCCTTGTACTAACCGCCACAACATAGCATTTGTCTTTGTCTCTCCAGAAGTGACCAGTTGCGCAATAGAAATAAAATAAAAGCTATAAAGTGAGTCTCAATAACAAAGAATATAATTTAATATACTATTAAAATCAAGAGCACCTTATTATATAACCACGGAATGAAAGCAGTTTTCATCTCTACTTCGTTTAATTGTCTCCTATTTCCTTTACCACGCCAAGTGGATTTTAGTAACATTTTATACTCACTGCAATTTATTCAAATAAGTTCTTGTATTAGTATTTAAATGTGAATTTCGATAAATACTTATTAAATTGCTCAAACGTGTAGAATTCTTCAAGACCATCAACGTCAAGTTGAAATAGGACCCATCGACGTATTTGTTAAAACTATTTAGGTTTTAACATCATAATCTTATCATCTAATAATGGTCCTTCATCCAAAAACTCTCCATCTTCATCTAGAAATGCTTCACGAGTATGTTTGTGGTTTTCGTCAAGAAAATTAGGCATGTACTCCATGCAATACCTAATAGATTCAGTAACAACATAGGACTCCGCAATTGAACCTTCAATGTATCGCTTATTGCTAGGTATATCTTTAAAATCCTACATACTCCTATTCGTGTGAATAAGAAAAAAGTATATGTGGCATATTCATTAACAATGATCTATACGTATATGCTTGTGTTTGTGTTTGTGTTTGTGCTTGTGTTTGTGTTTGTGTTTGTGTTTGTGTTTGTGTTTGTGTTTGTGTTTGTGCTTGTGCTTGTGTTTGTGTTTGTGTTTGTGTTTGTGTTTGTGTTTGTGTGAAAATAAAATTAATATAAAGAGTTTAACATTCAAACGGATACATCCAATGTGTTCTTGTAGGACCACAAGTCAATGCTTCATCGGCCAAATGAACAATAAGGGGATACTAATATCAAAAAATGCCGGTAGAAAGTGTTTCTCCAACACACACAATGCCTCTGCAACCATAAACTTGGCCCTTTGCATATCCTCGCGAATTAAGACTTTTGAGCACAATATTTTGAAAAATAAGCTCGAATGTTGAATAGCTCTTCTCAAATCTTTGTATTTCCAAAATGCATGCTGAAGTAATACGGACAACAAATACTCCATAATAGCATGATAGCTGATCATGAAAATCAAACTTTTGAACAATCAAACTACGTTGATATTTCCCTATCCCCTACAGCTTTACGAATAAGTTTGTCATACTTCTTTGTTGAAAATCAAAGCAAAGTTTGAGAAACTTTTGAAAAACAAAATTTTGATTTTCCAAAAGTTTGATTCCATACCCAATATATGTCGGACAATGAGAATGAGTATCCCCACATTCTCCCTAACAAAGTCATGAATCCTATTGAGAGAAATGAGACAAACGAGACAGAAAATACATGATCCTCAATAGTGTGAATCGTATAGAGAGGACGTAAAAACGGGCAGAATACCTAGAGAGATACGGGTAGGAATGGCGAGGTAAAGAGAGAGACGGGAGAGAGTTGGAGAGTGGGAGTCGCTTGCTTCTCTCCCACTTTCTTTATTTTAAATGAGTTTTCATGTAATTCTAATATATTTGTAACGATTTTTTGCTATTTCTAATGGATTTTGTCAACTACAAATGTATAATGGACAAAATCCGTTACAAATAGGAAAAAAAATCCATTACAATTTTCCTCATTTGGTGTAGTGAATTTCTGAGCAGGGAGAGTTTCTTCCAATGTGCTTTATTCAACATAGTTTTATATTGTTGAGATTTTTTCAGGAATCATTTTTTTCTTAAGACCAAGGAACTACATTGAAGATTTGAGTAGCTCTATTGGATTTTATGTACATTGCGACAAACTTATCTCATTATATGGTTAATGTGGAGCGAATCATTATTGTCGTAATTAAGAATTTGGGGGTTTTGAGGTTTTATCACTAATAGACAAAGGTGGAGATTGAAAATGTAATCATCTTATATGTAGTTTGGTCAGCTTACTTCGATGTCAAAGTATTTGATTCATGCAATATATCGAGCCCAAAATCCTGATGCACTTTGTAGTTTTTGTGTGAGAATGTCTTGTTCATTAGATACCATGGACAATGAGAATTGAAGATCTTGCAGCTCCTCCACATTAAAAACTTTCGTTGTTGATCAATCAAAGCGTATCCCTTTTACGGATATGATTCAATTATTTATCATTTGTATATGTACACATTCACATTCTTTTAAATATGTAAAACTTTTCAAAAAGGATAATTTGTGTTTCCTTAGACTATGTGTATAATTTTGAAAAAGGGGATATGATCCCTTTTTTAAAACGAAAATTTTAAAGATTTTTTGTTGCCTTAAACTATTCTCATGGTGAGAAAACACACTCGTGAGCATGGTGCATGGTTTTAAGGCCTTGAAAATATTTTCCTAAAACCATGAACACAATGTTTATTTGTCCTCCTGCGCATAGCCCTTTGAAAATTTAGCTTGATTTATCCTTGCTTAAAATTGTGTGCATGGTGACTATTTGAACTCATGTGCATGAAGGCATTGATACTTGAAAAATTCTATAAATAGACCTTGTTGCCCTCCAAATTAACTAACACTTTTCCTCAATTCAAATTAGACATGCTCTGTGGACATTTTCGTGTTTAAGAGCATTTTTTTCCTTCTCCAATTGCAAATCATGTGTTAAAATTCAAATTGAGATAGTTTTAGATCTAAATCTAGATTTATGCTTGTGAGATTATTTGAAAGTTCAAAATCCACAATAGCCGTGATTTACATCTAATTCACTTATATTTCATATGATTTATTATGACACCCCATAAAATTTAAGCTAGACTGACCAGGTCTAAAGTAAATAAAACAGGAGTCTAATTAATTTGGTATCATTCTAAGCATAACTGTAATAAACTAAGACATCACATAAATGACTGAAACATAAATAAGTGAGCCACAATTAACTCTCGTACCAAAACACACATAAAACAATAGAATCCTCGCAAACTATCATTGTCTCATAATACATGCCCATACTGAATAAAAGAGTCACTAACTCAAGTCTATATTCAATATAAATGATAAAAGGAATATAAAGCATGGGCATGCAGGCTCAACACCTATATCCTACAGACATCAAGGGACATTTTTTTAATATAATGCTAATCTATAGGATATAGGTAATTTCAGCACGTAGTGTCCGAGGTAATCATAACCAAGTCAAGCCCCTCATCATCTCATCATGGTACTGGTATCCATTGCTCATGCCACATAAGGATATCCCCTCAAGTACGTATCCCATGAGTACACATGTCGTGTATGTTTCATTTAATACACAAAACAAACAATCATACACAATTAACGCTTACAAGTCTTAATTCTAGCTTTAATACCTTAATTAACCTTTTTTAAATAATAATTAAATTTCAAATCAAAAGTCGTTCGATTTCCTCGTTCGAAAAATAATGAAAAGGTCATTTGAACGAGTTACCAATATCGCTCATATGATAACATGAAATTTATTCGAATGAATTCCTTTTGTCGTTTGAACGAGATTTATCCAAAACCTTTCTTATTCTGGGGATAAATGGAAGGGTTCGAACAAACCCTTCTTATAGTAGTGTCCCTTGATGGGATGATCTTGACCACATCCTGACTATCCCTATCCCTAGGACATATCCTAATGTTTTAGACCTTGTCCCTTCTAGGCCCGTCCCCATTGACCCTATTGTCCATACTAACACTGGCTCGGGTGGCCATGTCCTTAGCTGCCTTGACATCGATAATCATTCCTCTAAATCTCTTCAGGGGATGTTTCCATTGAATTTTCCCTCGTTAGAAATGTGATCCTACCTATCCTTTGGATGACTCACGGGACTTGACTTCTTTCTATCCTTGGTTTTTCTCCACCTTCTCCTTCTTTAGTTCTTTTCGCTCAGAAACTCCCTGAAATGTCGCAATGCGGCATCCACTATTTGAGTGTATATAGTGTATGTCGAATTTCCCATCAATATTCACCTGATACCCAATGATAGGCCTATAAAAACCTATCTATTGTATTCACCTTTGATCCCATATCTATAGAGCAAAGTGTATCAGCCGATTAAATTCCTTCTCATATTTTACAACGGTGCGGTCCTCCTGCTTTAGTCGATCAAAATTTTCCCTTAAGGCTTCCTGCTGTGATGGAGTAAAATGTTTCCCTTCAAATCTCTAAAAGAATTATAGAATGTTCATTTGTTCCCAGTCCTCTATGGTGGTAACATACTCCCACCCCTGTAGGGAATTCCCTACAAGTCTAAAACTAGATAATGTTTGGCTTTAGATATTGGTACTCTCTAGTAGGTGTATATGTCACTCGATGTTACGCCTCCACTGCAGCACAGAAATAGGGTCTGTAGATCCTAAGAAATTTAGTGGGAAAATTTTCTCGAAGGCATTTCCATATCTCTCCCAAATGGATACAACAGGATGGGCAAGCTCAAGTGTAACCACAGGTGGCGGCGGTGGTGGTGAATACTACTGTTGTATGGCTTTCATAGCGACACTGTATGTGCGATAATAGTGGCCAATTCAACCTGAGCTATAGAGGTTGCCTATCCATACTACTTTGGTGAAGGTCTATGTGGTTGATGTTAGGGTGCCATTGCCTCTAGCTCGGCACTAACTGATGGTCTCAGTCGGACAACTCGTCGGCATTATGTGTTCACCATCTAAAAGATAGTAAACAGATGCATATAAGTACACATACTAAAATATAGTACAAAATCTAAATGTTAAGGTCTAAAGTAACAAAGAATGCTATGCAAAAAATGATGGATGCCCTCATGATACCTAGAACACTAGAACCTGGCTTTGATCCCAACCATTACAGCTTATAAAGTTTAAGCGAGATTAATCAGGTGTAAAGTAAATAAAATAGTATTCTAATCAATCTAGTATCATTATAACCATAACTGTAATAAACTAAGACATCACATAAATGATTAAAACATAAATAGGTGAACCACAATTAACTGTGATACCAAAACCAACATGAAGTAATAGAATCCTCGCAAACTATGAATGTTTGATGATACATGCCCATACTGAATAAAAGAGTTACTAAATCAAATCTATATCTCAAATAAATAATAAAAAGAATATAAATCATGAGAACACAAGGTAGAAACCTACGTCATATAGATCAATAATGGTGAGGAGATCAAGACCAGATTCGGGGTAAGGATGCACTAGTCGCCCTATGTCCTGAAAAATGTTAATCGGAGACGTTAACAGTAAGTCTAAGTGGTATAATAATGTCATTGATTTTGAGTTAAAAACATAACTACACACCTTCTTCCATTCTTTTAGTTTATTTTATATTAACCCAAACTGCGATTCAAATATAATATGCATCTAATCCCAAGCCTATCATCCCTATAGACTTTTATGTGCCAATTCAACTTTTTCTTATTCATTTATATGTTACAATGGTATAATGTCATAGGGAAAGTATTCTCTACATTTACGTTCACATAGTACAATTACAATCCAATACACATGCCTCATAAAAGGGCCCCATCACAAGCCCTCACATAACGAAGGCCTACCCTACCGCTTTTGTGGATCACTTGCTCATATTAGACATAGTAATATGGTGTCACATGCTGATAACCACTCAGTCATCTACTAGGTATAATCACTACACCTCCACACCAGTTATATAGCCCCATACCCAAAGCTATATAAAAGGATCAACCTGCTAACCTCACACAGATACAATGAGAATTTCAACACGTAGTCATTCAGATACAAAGGACATTCGAATGAGATCCTAATGTCATTCAGATGAGAAAATGTAGTTCATTCGAACGACTTCCATTTTTCATTCGAACGAGATTCCTCCACAACCCTTCTTCTTCCAGTAAAAATTCTCTATTGTTGCCCCTAAATAGAAATACTAACAATTCTTTAAGTATTTTAGATTGTTTTTACAAAAAATTTAGATATAAATCCTACTAGTCATCTCAACAAAACCCAATATGTGATTTGATCCTAATTCAATCCAATTCCATTTTAATGCACAAGATTACAATGGGTCTCCAATACTTTAACATGAAATATCATAACCATATCATAAATTTAATGAATTCTACTCTTAATCATGAAGAATCATCCAAATTTCATAATACATTAAGAACATGGATTGTAATCTAATTAACCAATTAACATAACTATAATAATTGTTACATAAATTTTTTTATTCAGATTATTCTAATATTACGTTAAGATTCAAATGGATAATTATACTATAACACAACCTCAATTATTATATTATACTAAATAAATTTTCCATGGAAAAAAGATATGAGATTCCAATCCAAATAGCCCAAGCCTTCTTCTCCAAGTCCACATGCCCTCAATTTCTTTTCCTTTAAGCATTTTCCTTTCTCCAGCCCCTCTTTAGACCTTGGGTTTTCTCTTTAAATTATTAAGAATGAAACAAGATAACTCTAATCCCTTTTTTATCTTGTTAGCCAGGAAAGTTGGGTTGCTCCCCTATTAACCTGGACCCATTAAGCTCAAATCATCTCTAAATAATCTAAAGTCTAGCCCAATCCATACATTAACATATGGGCCTTAAAACCCAACTTTCTATGGTGTAATCAGACATTCTACACGTCCCAAAAGTCACTCAAATTATCCCATTAACATAATTATTTTTATTCATTAAAACAATTATTATTTCATTACCCTATTTTAAATTCAATACAATTTCAAATAAAAATAATAATTTTTAGTGATGTCACCAGTCACAATGAATAAATACATACAAATATAAACATATATAATTTATTAAATTTACTTTAAATTACAGGGTATTATATATATACTACAAAATCTCAAAGGAGTTGCTTTATCTAGTGAAGAGTTCAACCATGGTGCGATTCAAGGATTAAGAATGCTACTTTTATATTCGGATCAATGGAGCTCTAATCGAATTTATTATTCGAAAGGGTGAGAGTTTTAGAGTCCATATGTAACTTCTTGTTAGGGAACAAGAAAGAAGTACCTTATTTCATTCTATAAAGGAATTTTTCAAATCTAATGAGAAACTAGGATGCACCGAGATTTTTTACCCATGTGTTAGGGGCTTTCCTCCTAATCCGATTTTTTAAGATTGATTTGTGGTTTGTTCGATTATTTGTGCTTGCTATCATCTTAACTAATCTATATCAAATTGTTAAAATTGAAAATGAGTTAATTATTGGTTAATAGTTGATGCTTGAAATTTAAAATTGGGTTGAATTACTTTCAAACCTATTCGCCCCTTATAGGATTGCATCTAGTATACACACATTTTAATCCTCACCTTGATAGAACTTTTGTCCGTTCCATGGTGAGAGTGTGCCTCTCAACGGTAACTATCCAAATAAAAACTAATTCAAGAAAAAAGGAAGATTAATTTTTTATTGAAATAGGCAAAACAATCCTATGTGATGAATATGTTTTACTATCTTTTAGAATCCAAGTTTTATCTTCTTAAATTAATATAATGATTATAAAAGATGCAAAAAATTAAAACAATAATCACAAGACTAGATTTACGAGGGAAATACCCACCAATGAAAAAAATCTCGGGCCTGCCGAAGTGAATGACAAATGTACTATGGTAGAATTTTACAATAGGAAACTTTGAGACACATAAACAACTTCCCTTAGACATTCTTTCACACCATATCTTTTGAAGAAATTGTTAACAGATGAAGAACGCTATACAACCGCCACCGGTTTTTGTCTGTAACAAATGTCTTCAAATCCTCCTGGCCGTAAAAAGTCTTCTTTAAATATCAAGCAACTTTGTTCCAAGAATGTAACCTTCAAGCAACCACAAAATCTACACCCGCGATTATGAGGGGATCCTAAAAGGTTGGGTATGCGTATTACAAGGGTATGGTACTCTAAATCTCATAATGAATTTTTTAATTCAAAGTAGAGTAAATATAAACTCATGCACAAAAGATTCAATTAAAAAAGATTTAAACAAAAAGATGAGTACATAAATATCTAAGGATTTCTCAAAGAGAAAACCTAAAAATTTATGGCTTAAAGAACTAAAGGAAGAGGAGGGAAAAATATTCTTTCAAATATTGAAATAATTTTGAATAGAAAAAGAATTTTTCTTTACTCTCTCTTGGTTTAGAAGAGTGCTAAGCACATAAGTATATAGCCATGAGGTAGGTAACAATTAGGATGCTAATAGGTTAGGTCCTAAACTCTTAAGTTCTTAAGTAATCACATATAGGACCGAATCAACCGAAAAGGCTTTCATAAGATTCTTCCCAATGAGATCTTAAGGATGATCTTACAATAAGAAATTTTGATTCTATCAGACTGTTCACTGGTAGCTTCTCTACAACGAAGAAAATCTTCACTGGAGCGAACTTAAAAAACAAGTCATGCAAAGTTCCATGGGACAAGTTTACGGCGACTAACGTACGTTGTTGTCCAGGGATTTTGTCTTATTTTTCCTCAAAAATATTTTTTAAATATATTTTGGAAAACTCCAAGTACGTTTGTTCCAACAAAGAACAACCATACTTAAAATACACAGAAAAGATGCAAATTCTAAGAAAATATTTTTTTATATGTGAAGAATTTATTTTTATAGTGTATTTGATAATTTATCCAAAAAGGTTAATTATAAATATTTTTCAACATTGAAAACAAATTAATCAAGGGGTGAATCTAAGTCCACTCAGCCTTATACCTTTCCTAAGTGGTGTACTTGAGGTTTAACATGAATGATCCGGGTTGAAGTTGATGAAGCTTTACCGGTACCTGTGAAAAAAAATGTTTCGAAATGAAATTTAGACATCTAATCCGGTGGAGAACTTTGACTATACAAGTACACTTAAAATCACCTCTTTATCAAATTTTGAGCCAAAACATAAAATGAAAAATGTACAAGAAAATAAGGAAATCTTCCATTATATGAATCGCCTGGCCAAGGGAAAATAAAAAAATGAAAAATTATAGTTGTTGCAAGTAACCATCAAAATAATATACTCAACCATCTTTATGGATAGAAAGAGCAACTTGCAAAAATACTTTCATATCAGGCACTAGAAAATTCATCAACATACCTGTTGCCCAGATTATACTCAAGAGGGGGGTCAATTGAGTTTATACAAACTTTAAGTCAAATTAAGGTTTCAGAAAAATATTAAATTTAAATCACTTAGACAAATTTCAGATTAATAAAACTATAAAGAATAAATCCAACAATATAAAATAAATGCAACTAACTAATTTAAACAACTAGAGATGCATATTTTAACACTCTAGAAATATTAAATTAATTTTCGTATTTAATATTAAGTAATATTCTGAAATAAGTTATTTAATTCAAAAAATAATTATTTTACCCTTAAAATTAATTTAGTCAAATTTCGGAATTAATTTATTTGTAAGATAATGTGCTGAAAATATTAACTCAAGCAAGCATGTGCAAATAAATAAATAAGAGTGCGGAAAATAAATGACACCGAAATTTAACGTGGCTCGGCCAAATTCCGGCCTACGTCCACGCGCCTAGAGCCCCTGTCTCCTTTGTGCTTCACTAAACCTGATCCACTTCCGGGTAGGATCAAACCACCGCGTACAACTGTTTGCAAGATAACTCTGAGCTTCAAACCCCGTGGCCCACTTGCGGGTAGGAACCAATCACCGGTACAAACCGAAGCTTCAACAAAGCTTCACAACAAATCTGAATTTTTGTAGTACAAGGTAAAATACTGAAACTCCTTAAAATACAATTTGTAATCTGAGTTTCTCCTTCTTTAATGAGACTTCAATAAATGATGTTGAAGTAGGCACAAGTCTTCTTCTTGAGCAGATGATAAAATTAATTGCTCTCTTGAATGTGTAGCTGAGTAGTAGAATAAATGCTCTCAATAATATTTCAAGTCTTGCTCATGTTCTGATTCAAGTCTGCTTGATCTTCAATGTAGCTTTTCAAAGCTTTAAATGTGTCTTCAGAAAACTAGCTGTTAGACACATGCAATTTGAGCATTAAATGCACCTGATTTGCTGAGATGGTGAGGTTTCAAAAATGATTTCAAAGTCTGATATACATATACTTTATTTTTATCTTCTCCATAAAGATATAGCTGTTGTATCATGGAAAAAGACATCTGAAAATATATGACATATGAAGATAGCTTGATAGATAACCCATCTGCAAGAAGATTGTTAGTCCAAGAGATAAATAACAAAACTGATGTATAGATGGATAAGTATTAGTCTGAAAATAAAGGAATAAATAATCTCATATATACCATTGTGTAAAAGATAGGAGAGTTTTATGTAGAGAGATAATAGAAGCCTGAACTGTCCAATGAATACTTACACGCGGCTCAAGGTCGAGAAAGATAAAAAAAATTATGTGCAAGATGGGTAAAATAAAAATTGTCCGATGCACATAGTTACTATATAAAATAAATATTGTCCGATGCATATAAGATGTGCATTTTACTCACTGTTAAACGCATGGCCCAGACAACTTTTTATAAAAGTAAACGTTATATACATATATATATACATATATATATATATATATATATATATATATATATATATATATATATATATATATATATATATAAGAAGGTACATGAGGTAACACATCTGGTACGGGCCCAATGCAGTGAGAATAAAAAAAATTAGCTGTTAACATATGACACCCTTAATCCAACAGACAAAGCAAATCCAGTCATCCATTGAAGATTTCAAGGACTGAAACTTTCCAATGCCGAAAGCTGTAGAAGTAATGGCTGGATTTTCTAACAAGTCAAGTCGGTAGGGTCAAGTATCGGTACTATGATTTATAATATAGCAGCCCTAAGTTCTGCCAAAGGCAGTTCGGATTGGACACAAAGATAGAACCCGAGATAAATAATGACTTGAATATGCGTGGGAACCGAGAAAGGCACAATATTTGTATATATATATATATATATATATATTAATACGTAGCAGGTAATATATATGTATATAACTCCCAAAGGTAGGTTCGTGAATCAAGAAATTCTTAATAGCAAAACATTTGTCTGATGCAATATATGTATACCCATACTACATGCGCAAGAAAGCTGATCAAGTCATCTTGTCAATAGACATTAAGGGACAACACGCAAAGCGATACATAAAAACTGACATCTCAGAAGGCCATACTTCTACTTCTCAAAGCAAGATAACCCATCATTTCTTTATTTGCACATGGCAGTGGTGATGAAAATCATTACAAAGAAAAAATTATTATTCCGAAAGTTTATTTCAGTTAAAAAATTATTCCGAAAATTCTTTCAGACTAAGAAATTTATTTTAAACAAAGTTGCACCAATTTTACTAAAAATATTTTCAAAAAAAATTTCTTTTTTTTTTTTGAAAATGTTTAGGCTCATAATTAATTAATCACATAATAAAAATCATAGATCAAGAAATATGTGTGTGTGTCTAATGTGTCAAGTGCAAACGTGCAATACACGTGAATACCTTTACTCGGATATGTTATTGAGTAGAGTCGAGGCGTACTGAGTCATGAAAGTAAAACTTGACATAAGCAGGTATAACTCAGTCAGAATAGATATGTAATCAGGACAATATCACATTAAATGCAAACATTATATAGTATAATAAATATATGTATATAATGGTATATTAACAAGATTATATTATAAGTATTATACAATAATAAATATCTATAGAAAAATAAAAAATGTGTTTGGAATCATCAAAAACAATATATTAAGTTAAACTAAAATGTACATTAATTAAACTAATTTAATTAATTAGGGATAAAATACATTTTCGTTAACAATACCAATGTGGAATAAAAAGATAAGGAATATATGATAAATATGAACATGTGAAAATTGAAATAAGAACATGTGATCATCATATCTTTCTAAAATAACTCTCCCTAAAATATACAATTCTTATCAATAAACATGATATAGGAACAAATAACTATAAGCAAACTAACATGCTTAGAAAGCAATACTCACCCTATTTACAAACTTCTCCCCCTTTTTGTCACGGAAAGAGACAAAGGAAAGAACTAAGAACATAATGAGATAAAGTAATCTAAGCATTTAAAGAGAGTAAAACATGCTAATCATACATGAAAACAGATAATGAATCATATAATGAGTGAACAATCAAAATGAAATTTAGGCAAAGTATAATATGAGAATAATAGGCCTAAGAACATAGAATTTTAACTACATGTGGAGAGATAAAATATATCATGCAAAAGCTACACTAAAAGTACGTTAAAATGTAATAAAAATATCACTAAAGTCAAGAGTTAAAAGGATTACAAGAGATATAATCAATACAAATCAAATCCAAAACTCTCGAACTCTTAAACTCTTAAACTCTCAAACACATAAATCCCCCCAAAATAAAATACTTTACTTATGTTTCTCCTTTAAAGTCTTTAATGCACACATATCAATAAAACTACTATAAGCTTTCTGCAAGGCATTCCTAACATTCATAAATTGAGTGTCAAAGGTGTGATGGAAGTTATCCCAGAAATAAGAACTCGTCGAACTCATGAAGGGATAAAAATTCCTGGAGTCCTCAAAGACGGGCAACAAGCTTGAATGCAATTAAATAGACGACTGAGAAACGGTAACATACAACTCATCTTTAGTCAAGTAGCATGAAATAGTAGTTTGTGATGTACGTGAAAGATGAGGAGAGGATACAGGGACAATATGAGGTGGCATGAAAAGTCCAATATAGTCACTAAGCTGATGAATAAACTTATACTAGGATTGAATAGTCAACGCCAACTCAAGATTTTTTCGCACTTCATCTGGAAGAAGAACCTTAAACTCTAAAGCAAAAAGGCAAGATAAAGCAACCAAAAGGAAAGACACAAGAATTTTAACGTCCAAAGTGTGAGCAAAGATCGAGTTTAAGATGAATCATATAAACACATATCATAACCCTCTCCAATAACATACAACTGTAGTGCATAATCAGAAGCTATATTGTCAGGATGATACATTGGAAAAAGACTCGAGGACACTTCGATATTGAGAATGTAAAAATACTTTGCAAGGAATTCTTGGGGAAAATTTTTACCAATCCAAGATTGACAATGGATTTTACTCAAAAAGATTATTATAGCTTGTCTATATGACAATCCATCATTCTACTTATATGTAAAGTTAGGTTAATCTTCTATCGGTACACGATAGTGGTTTCTTATCCACTCGACATAAATAATCACATTTACTCCCCTTAGTTTGGCCGAGAGAACTCTCTCCAAAATAATATTTACCATCCAGAAGGGAAAAATAAAATTATCTCACTTGATTGGGGTAACACGGTCCTATATGAGAATAAGATCTAGTCCACCCTATTTTACTTAAGATATGAGGAACCCAAGTTTTAGAAAGGAAATCCAAATCAATAGACCTATCTTAGTGCACTGAGCACTTAGAAAAAATTCTCGAATCTAGAATGAGTGGACAAAGTCGAGGCACTTGCACAAGACGTTGGAGACATTGTAAATAGCCTAAAAATCACACACACCAAGAGAACAAAGAATATAAATCCTATGAGAAATGTAAATATAAGAATATAAACCAAGAGGTCATGAGATACTAGACACGAGAATATAAACCAAGAGAATAAATCACATAAATCCTATATTAATAATATGAGAAAGTGTCTCATGAATAAAAAGATGTTAAACACTCATAAAATCTAACACATACTAGACACAAGAGTTGATAACTCCCAAAATGAGTTAAGTAAAGCTACAAACGTGAAAAAGCTACTCTAAAGAATCAATCTTGTCTTAAGACAATATATATAAGTAAACTCACCAATCATAGACAAGAGATCATCAAAATCTAAAAAAATATATAACACCAAGCCCTAAGTCTAGAAAAGGAACAACTCAAGAAATCTAGGAAGAATAAACTTACCAAGATGAAGAATGACCACTAGAAAGAGGATAATAACTCCTAAAAATATTTTCCAAGATACTGATATGGGAAGAAGTATGGAGGATCTCAGGTGATAGATTTTGAAAGGAAAAATAAGGGTACAAAGTTATAGAATCTCAATTTGAGCAACTTTAAAAACCCAAAACATTTATTGCAGCAAACCTGACCATCACTGGTCGCGGCCATCGTTTCGATGAAGTACCTAATGCCTAGTCACGACATAAGACAAATAATATGTCAGGAAAAGACACATATATCAAAATGCACTCAATGATTTATAAGTTATAGACATGTACATTTTAATCCCAAAAAGTATTATATTATAATCTAATAAGCTTTCGAAAAACCATACAATGGTTCTTGTTTATGTCAAATACTCTACACAAAGATTGATTTAGAATTCAAAGGACCAAGGTAAAATTAAAGCCATAAAAAACAGAGTGATTCAAAGATATAAATCACGATATAAAAGTAAATAACATGAGCGTTAGTCCATAAAACCGAGAATGAAGATTAATTTATAAACTTACTTTTGAAAATTTTGGATTTGTCGAATGAAGAGAAATCCTCATTTTCCTTGAAAATCTAAAAAATTTCAAATACCACTTTTTTCTCCCTTTTATAGCGATTTATGATTAAGATCTTTTGAATCTCGTATCCTTGATGTACTCAATTTTGGATATATAAAAATCTTTGAGACATCACCTCTTAAACAAATTTTCCACGTGGCAAATTTTCCTCATTCATTACAAAGGGTGGGGAACTATTGCCAATATAAAAGAAAGTTCTCACAATCCCAAAGTTGCATCCCTTACTACATCATCACTCATAATTTTTAAATACACACACACACACACACACACACACACACACACATATATATATCATTTTCCAACGCCAACCATGGTGATACAAATATCTCACACATAAAGGATTAATAATGACATCCTTTTTTAAAACATCACATAAAATATTTAATTTTCGATAGAAGTAGGAAAAAAATCCCTTCATTATATTTTTTTTGCAAATTTCTCAAGTTATAGTGTGGTGTAAAGTACATGAGCTATGACAAATACTCTAAAATAACTAGCTTAATTTACCAAGGCATTTCAAGCTATGAAATTCTAAACATGGAGTATAAGAGTCATAAATAAAACCATTTGTATGGTAACTAAGCATATAGGTTTGAATTAAGCACATGGGTTAAAATAATACCTACAGACATAAAAGAACAATATTGTACAAAGCTAAAATCTCAAGGTATGAACAAAACACATAACATCACCTAAGGAATAAAAAGATAGAAAGAGAGAAAGATGTGGCAAAAAGAATCACTGGCATAACATCACTCTAAAGTACCTAAAAAGAATCCTAACTCCACCTAGTGGATGATGAAGAGTTATCTCTGACACAATATTTTAAGGTTTCTAACCTAACTTAATATATGATGTGTTTATTAATCCAACTACTATTGATCAATAAAAGATCGAATTCCCAAACAATCTTAGGAGGTTTAACCTTAGTTTTCTTTCCCTTGAAAACCTTTTGGGGTATTCCGTCTTCTTCTTCTTTTTCTTCCAATTCCTATCGACATCCCTACCACTCTAAAAATCACTTAATGGTAAAGAGGGTTAAAGTAAAATGAAAAACTCTCTAAGATCTCCTCACTTATGTAAATGGGTACACTTAAGTGGTTATTCTCTATAGAATCTATGGGGAACTTAAGAACAATATTCTTAAACAAAAGCAAATATCCCTTTCAAGTGTCCATCTTTATTACAATATGAATACATGAACTTAATCATCCTTTGATTCTTCTCCGATATATTTCTAGAAGAAGAATCCCCAATTGTAAATGGTAATAAGGAATTGGATGCAAGGATGGTTTGGCTATAAGAGGAGCTTTCACCATTAATAAAACCTAAACAACGTTTACCCTTAGAGGATTTTTTGGGTCCAAGTAGCATCTTATCCAATGTTTGAGATCAATTTTACAGATCTATTATTAGACTGGACGCGGATAATAGCTCAATCTTAATTAAATATATTTTGTTCACCAAGTTTATCCTAGAGTTTTCACTCTCATGTAAGGATTTTCTTAGGAACTCTACCTCAAGTTGAAAAAAGTCGTTAATACTTTAATCTAAATGTGGTTCACTACTCACCACATTTTGAGCAAAAAGAATAAAATCTATAACTACTCCCACTCACCATAGCCCTTTTGTTTTCAAAATACCTTTTATGGTGAAGAGTTAAATGTTTTGACTTTCAAGTATTATGGGATACTCATAAAGATAAACATATTGGGATTGAAGATCATCTTTCTTTTCCTCAACAATACTTAAAGAGATGTTGGAAGTAGTCACTTCTCCAATAACCGGGTTAAGAACATAAAACTCCTTTAAATTGTCTAACTCATCAAAATTTTCTCATGCCATAAATGTATCATACACAGTTCCTTGAGAGTCGTCTTCAAAGTCTGAGTCATCATCACTAAAAGTTGCTTTATAAGCATTCACGTAACCACCTTAACTTAAATCTATGGAACATTTCTTAGAAATATATCCTCGACCACCACAAATGAAACAAATCAAGGGTTTTGGATAATCAAACTTATTTTCTCCACTTTCTTAACCAACTTCACATCTAGGCGAATAATGTTTTGGAGAGCCTTTGGATTCAAATTGCTTCTATTAAGTCTTGAAAAAAAATTTAGTAATGAAGTTCATATCCTCATCACTAATAGCAATGGAACATAAACTAGGAGATGCCTTCTTAGCCTTAAAAACTACAATTTTCTTTTTAGGAGGCATTCCTTAGGGATAAAAAAAACTTTCATCATAGGCTTGAAGAGAACCAACCAAATCATCTACACTTATGGGCATTATGAATAGGGAGATAACTTCTTTAATGGCATCTATCTTGAAACGAAACCCACTTAGGAGAGACCGTAGGATTTTTTTATGATTGTATACTTTTTATAATCTTCCCTAAAGAAAAGTAAGACTTTACTATGCCATTAAGCTCAACATAAATTCGTCAAAAGTGCCATTCTCTTTCACATTGAGGAGTTCAAAATGGGTGGTTAGTTGTTGAAGCTTAGAGTGCTTTACACTGAATGTTCCTTTGAAATTTATCTATAAGATTCCATACATCTCCTTAGACGTCTTATATGTAGAGATATGCCTAAACTCATTCGGGAACACACAACTAAAAATGTCATTAGGTCCCTTCATGTTACACCCACTCTTTTTAAAATCATTCTCTTCCCAATTGGATCTAATCTTAGGTACCAGGAAAATCATTGACAATTACCATGGGATGCTTCCATTCCAAAAGAACACTATTCCAAATATTTCCATCAATAGCAACAAGTATGAGGACATATGAAGTTTTCAATATGAATAATTGTTACCATCAAATGGAGGAGGTCAGAGGGTTAAACTTCCATCTGTTTCACATGAAAAATAATCATCTCTAGGTTATAACACCTAAAACGTTAGAGACCTAGTATGATACTAGTTGAGAGTGTGCGTCTTGATGGTAACTACCTAAATAACAATTAATTCACCTAATTTATGAAAGAGGAAGATTAATTTGTCAGTAAAAAGGTGAAAATAATCCTAAAATGTTCTACTAAGTTATAGAATCAAAATTTTATATTCTTAGATTAAGACAATGATTCTAAAAGATGAAGAAAAGTAAAATAATAATCACAAGATCAAATGTATGGGGGGGAAATCCACTAATGGGAAAAAACTCAGGATGATATGAAAGACAAATGTACTATAGTAGAGTTTTACAAAAAAAGACTATGATACACTTATAAAAATTTCACTAGACACTCTTTCACGTCATATTTTTTTAAGAAAGCATCGACAGATGTAGAACATTACACAGACATTACACAGTCACCACTGATTTTGGTTCGTGACCAGTGTCTTTAAATCCTCTTGGTTAAGTGAGTTAATATTCACGGGTTGGAATCGAGAAATCGAGTTAGGATTTTATGACACTCCGTCTAATTAAATACCGGGTAGCTACTCCTTAATTCAAGTTAATACAAAATGTCAAGTTGGTTCAGTTCATAGCATCACTATCGAAAACATTTTTAAACCAATACTAGCCTCCTAATATTTAAAAAGTGAGTTGTCAATTTTAATTAAATAAGATTTACATGCAACTAATTAAATTATGAAATAATGATACCACAACCACATCACAGTCATAATAAAATAATAATGGAATAAATGAATTCTAGAGGAATACTCCTCTGAATAATCCGAATACTGAATAAAACCAGATACAAAGCCTGAATCACTAATTAATTAAATCCAAAACTAAAATAAAACTGAATAAATAAGTTGTCTCTAAGAAGGAAGGGGCGACATGCCCTAGAGATGAATAAATATGGAATAGAGTCGAAGCGAAAAGTGGAGGCGTCTACTATCGAGGCAACTTCTAAGCTTGGTGTCCTTGTGGCTGGGCACCTAAAAGGTTTTTACAAGAAAATAGATTTGAAAGCAAACGGGTAAGAGCCCGATTGTGAAAACAGTTTAAAATATAGCAAGTGTTTAATATTATTAAACAGTGAATATAAAATACATGATAGTGCATGCACTCACATGAGTTCCTCACCTCTCAACTAATTGTGCACGCCTAACGTACCCGTACCCGTTCTAGTTATTCCCCTATCTAACTAGTCCAATCCATAACCTGACTTTACTTTACAATTCAAAGTTCAGTTCCCGACATCTTAATATAAACTGAGAGTCTTACTCAGAATTCGTTATAAGAATTACTAAGAATTTTCCATCTTTAACTCTATTAAAAATGTTACAATTATTCACACTTACACTTTAAATAACAGTCCATCTCAATTATTAGTATTTTAATCTCATCATAAATATACAATAATGGCACCCCTAGGCTAAGTTGCGGTGCACAAATACTCTTCTATCGAATCCCAGTACATCCCGTACATAAGGACCACGTGTTCTGAATCTCTCAGGAAACGTTTCAATAAGCAACAAACACACATAATGGAGGCAAACATAGTTCACATACCCATGGGTCACGCACATACCTACGCTCCCATGGTCAGCTGACTTATTAACTCACCAATAAGTCATTCTCTGACCTATGTCCTTGAGGTACCAATCTAAATCCCCCCCCCCCCCCGTAGGCACACAAAGATTAGATGGCCCTGATCGAAAGCCGACCTCCCGTGATAGCAAGTATGGTAGGTATTTTATACACATATAAGTCCATATACTAAGCATTCACACATCTTAGATATCTTATAATATTAATAGAGGTATATTTTACATTTTTATATCGTCATTAAATGTTGTACATTTACAAGTCCCCGGATAATATACAATATAGTTCGCCAACACTTCTCACGTCGCAAGTTCAAGTACTTACAACCTAACCCCTAGAAGTCACCAGGTCTTTTATATAATTCCAAGTTTTAATCCTCAAGGTACTCCAATCTCACATTTATACCCACTAATCAACAAGGGAAGAATAACACTCAATTAAATAAGTTTACGGAAAGTTAGAAACTAAAATCGGACGGAAAAAGACCATTCTGTAATCTTGTTCGAACGAGGTCGTTCGAATGAAAGGCTTCAAACGAACCACCAACTCGTTAGAAGGGCTACTGGAATCTCGTTAGAATCTCGTTGGAACGAGGTCGTTCTAATGACCTAGGTTGGTATTCTAACGAAAATTCCGAGAATGCCCAGAATTTCTCTGAACTTCGTTTTTCCACATTTTTCTTTCTCTAAATCCATCCTAAGTTCATACCAATTAATTTTTAATGTTTTTAAACTACTCTAAGTCACCCTAGGTCACTTCTTAACATATTTTTGGGGTCAAATCTTACTAATCATCATGTAATAACCATAAATCCCCAAATCTTGCCCCAAACCTTATGAACATGAACCCAAAATTTACTTGAATACAAAGACTCCTTATTAATCCGTTTTCAAATCATCAAAAGTTATATTTTGGGCACTAAATTCATCCATAACCATTCTACATGCAATCCCTATCCAAAATTATGAGTTCCACAACAATCCTATTGGGTTTTCATCAAAACTTTCAAGGTATATAAAGTTTTTACACTAAACATGGAGGAAATAATCATTGAAACTAATAAAATCAAATCACTTGCCTTAAGTTTGTTCTTCAAATTTGTTGTTGGTGAATGTAGGCTGATTTTCTCCTCTTTCTTGTCACAAATCCTTCCAAAATGGTGGTGATGGGTGATGGTTTTGGTTTGGAATCTCTTGTAACTTCTCTCTAACTTCTCTCAAAACCCCCGTAGCCCACTCTCTTGCCTTTGGCTGATAATGGCCTTAGTGGCCTCTATAATAATATATAATTAAACTCTAAAATTCGTAGATTTTAATTACTCAATTTTTAAAATTACCAAAATACCCTTATGGGTTGCCGGTTTGGCCTAAAAATGCCCCGGGACCCAAACTAAACCTTCGGCTAGTGTTTTCTGACTATTTCAACCCTTACGGTCACATTAGCGCACTCAAAATGACCATTCGGTTGATAAAAATATAATTTACTTTTTAATCTAATTAAATTCATTCCTGACATGACTGACACGCGCGTCCCAATTTTAATTTCCCCAAATTATCGTATTTTTGCCTCGCGATAATTTTAATATTTTCAATACGTATATATTACAATATATACTCAGTAATATTTTATTTTAATATCACAATCAAATACCAACTCACATCTTGCTAGTATTTACCTTCGGATTAATTTCCAAATTAATTCTCATTTAATTCAATTAATCCATTAAATAAAAATCAATAAAATTACGGGGTATTACAGATTTCAGTATGGCTAGGCTAGAGATTTGTTAGATTAGCATGTTTGCTAAAAGTATATAATCAGAGTGTTCAACTGTAAGTAAAGGAATAAATAGAGAAGATCAAAAAGTCGGGTTAGACTTTGGGATTTAGTAGGCTAGTGCTATGAGAGATATTACGCCCGTTAGTCGACTATATATATATATATATATATAAGGACAAATTTCCAATCGAGTCAATTCGTAGTGTTAGCTCAATTTCGGACAAAACTATTTGTGTCATAGGATAGAAGTTTGTACCTATCAAAGCCTATGACGTTTGAAGAATTGAATGCGTAACTGTCAAAAATTTAAAGATTGCATCCTTGTCGGTTTTAGTGCCAAGTGTATACGTTATCAACCTTTGATTTTCCAAAGTCTCCAAAGGCATGAATGCACTAATATATATATAGGAGTTTGGAAAATATTTTTAGGTGTTAATATTTTTTGTTAATTTTTTTTGAATTCATAGTACCTAAAGATTTTGTTCTCGGACACCTTTTCGAAGAAAAATCATATCAAATTCCAAAAAAATTAGAAATATACGAAACTGCGGCCACGCGTTCGTATCGAAATAATCTAAAGTCATGGTCTAAAATCTCGTTTAAAGGTCATTGGAATGACCTGGTTCGAAAAAATTCTAACGAGCTTTCGGAAAACGTTCTCATTAGAAGATTCGTTCAAACGAGCTCATTCAAACGACCTCGTACAAACAAACTTCTAACGAGATTTCAGAAAACTTTCTTGTTAGAAGATTCGTTTGGACGAACTCATTCAAATGAACTCGTTCAAATGAACTTCGAACGAGATTTAAGTTTCGTCAGTTTTTCAACAATTTTGTTTTTCAAACACCCACTTCTCCACTTTGTTTTTCTATATTTTAAGATGTGCGGGAACAAGTTTTTCCTTAGAACTTTTTCCATTATTCCTAAGGATTTGAGAGATAAATTCTTCCAAGAAAAAGCCTCCTTGGTTTTTGTATTTAAAATGTTTTAATCTTTAGAACAAAATCAAGATTTTTACACCCATGTTTGTTTAATCTAAGTTCTTAAATATATATATCTTGCTTGGAGAGTGTTTGGCACCGGGTTCCTTTTCTACCCAACAAGAAGAGAGTTTGGGTTCATTCTCTACCCATAAAGGAGAAAAAGTTTGTTTGTTGCGGCGGTCTCATAAGGTGAAAGGCACCATGTGTCAGTTGATGGTGACCTAACCCTATTGGTGGATTTCAAGATTTCGGTGGACTCCGGAGTTGTCAACTAGGCGGAGGTTGGTACAAGAAGATGCGTCAAGGCTTGAAGGGAGTCGAGTCGAGAAAGTAAGTCATTTGTCTTGTATTTGTAATTACCATACTTAGTGGACTTGTAGGCAGAGCCATCCGAAATTTTTTCCATTTGGATTTTCCTCGTACATCGCGGTGTAGTTTGATTGGTTTCTTTTTTTTATCTTGTAAAAATCACCATCGATACAAGCTAGGATAATCAAGATAAAAATTGGTTTAAATCACACATTTGTTTAATTTGTTGCTAAATTAGTTTGGGTGAATTTTAGATTAATTTAATTCAAGTCAACTAATTTTAATTTGATAAAATTTGTGTTAACCTTGTTTGGCCTATATTGAAAATTTGAATAAATCATTGTTAGGTAAATTTTAGGACTTCGATTGAATTAAATTTATAGTTAAGAAAAATTCACATATTTGTTCAAGTTTAATTTTAGTTTTGAAGAAATTAAAATTTAATATTTTAATTATGAATTTTGAAAAGATAATTATTTTAAATTTGTTGTTAAACCATCCTTCCGCACTTGGAAATTTAAATTTTAAAAAGGAAGAAATTTAAAATTAGGGGCATATATTCCAACAATATATATATATATATATATATGGATGGATGGATGGATGGATGGATGTATATATGTCTGTGTGTGATTGAATTTATGTGAACATACCTACTCTAATATGCCATCGTTGGAGGTTGCGCGTAGTGGGCAGTCCACCCTACCATTGACCAACAGGTATAAGATTGTTTCCCCGAGTCATAGTACTGTTGCATGGACATTATCCGTATAAGAGGATATGTATTTATTTTGAGTCGAGTTGGGTATTTTGTGGTATGGTTACGACCCATGAATATATGTTTATTACCGCCTCCATTATGTGTTTGCGATTTAGGATCGGTGGTAGGATTTCGACCTAACAGCCCAATAGTGGTACGTGATGTATCTGGTGTCTGATAGCATACTAGGTATGCGTCCGGGAGTCCTAGCTCGGGGATGCTATGTATATACGCATAAAAAGTCATATGTGTATATGTTTTTAAATGATTGTGTGTACATTAAAGTATAACTAGTGTATGGTTACATTGATTATGCATTAAGACAAATATAATTGAGAAGCCCTAGGTCATAGCTTATGAATTAATTAAGTAGTAATAATATGGGGTACCGTATGGGCGGTACAGATGGGCTAGATGTTTAGTGGATCAGATTAGGTTAAGGTTGGTAGACTAGTTAGGTGAGGCAGCATAACTAAGTGGATAAAATATACGCATTAGGTGTGCATTGTAAATGAAGGTCGGGAATAATCTTATGTGAGTGCGACACCAGGTGAATATGGATATTTCTTAATGCTTTATTATTATTGAATTTAAATACTTGCAACTGTTCTTCAAATGTTTTAGGCACTAACTCGTATCAAAAATATTTTTAAACCATAGGTTCTTCGAGGATATCCATTATGTTCCAATCACATGATGCTGCAATAGTTGTGGATGCCTACAGGACTTGATTATACGCTTCCGTCATTTCTATATAAACATTTCTATATAGATAAGACTTTTGTTCAGTATTTCTCTTTGAGAATGTTTCCCCCAGTTGGAAAGTTTTATCAATTGACATTATTTAAATTTTTCGTTTAGCATTTGAATTATTATATTCTAGATTCCGAGATCTATTCGATTTATGTTATATATAATATTAGTACTCTTTACGCTCAGTTACTGTGGATGTTTGTAATTATATAAACATCCACAGTATGACTAACTTTTTGATCTCTGCATTCTGAATGATGTTAACAGGAATGTTAGTAGATCTCAACCGTTTAATCTCAAAGTCTTCTGAATGATGTCGACGTCCTTTAAATTGTTGAATACGGAAAAAGGCCTTACCCGGAATGAGGAATGCTCAAAGGATCTTGAAGTAATTGAATCCTATCTGAGAAATTATCCCCTATGGCCCATCCCAAACCCAGAAGATCCTTGTTATCTCTATCTGGTGGTCTCCAGTCATTTAGTGAGTTTAGCCTAATGTGCGAGAATAAGGGACGTCAGGCCCCTATGTATTATGTCGGCAAGACACTTTTTAATTCCTAGAAACACTATCTTCCACTTGAAAATTTGTCCTACTCTTTGGTCTTTTCATTGAGTAAGTTAAAGCACTATATTAAGGCTCATTCAATTATAGTCATCACTTACTTTTCCATCAAAGTCATTCTTTGAAAGGTCGACCTATATGGATGGATATCCAAATGGTCAGTTGAACTTGGGGGATTTGATATACACTATTAACCAAGAATAATGATTAAGGTATAGGTGTTTGTAGACTTTATTATCGAGTTCACATGAGAAGCAGAGCCCAATGACCAAGATATTACTAATCAGTTAGTCAGTCTAGGAATTGACTATAGTCCAAAAAGTGGATCCTTTATATGGATGGTGCGTCCAACTCTAAAGGGAAATGAGTAAGAATTATGATCATTTCACCAAAGAATACCATGATCGATCAGGGGGTCAGGCTTGGCTTTGAAGCTTCCAAAATTGAAGCCGAATACGAAGCCCTCATCATCAGACTATGCAAAGATTACTCAGTGGGGGTAAAACATCTCGACATATACTGCGATTCAAAGCTAGTATCTAACCAAGTAATAGGAGATTTCAATGCCAGAGATGAATGGATATTGACATACCTGCAGGTTGCCCAAAATTAAATACCAAATTTGGGAAAGTCCACATTCAACAGTTCCCTTGGGGGCATAATAGCCACGATGATGCCATAGAAACCTTAGGGTCAATAGTGGAATCTAATTTGAGGTAAACCATTAAAGTGGAATTCAAGATCAGTATCATAAATTTCGTTATTTTCAAGAAGGTCCTTATCGTGAAAAGAAGTCCTAAATGGATGGACTCAATAATCGCTTATCTTTAAAACAGCATCTTGTGGCCCGATAAGAAGCAAGCCCACCAAGTTAGGGTGAAATCTACATAGTTTTATCTAACACCTGAAGGAAAACTGTATAGAAGATCTTTGATTGGTCCCTACCTATAATGCGTTTATCCAAGCGACATTGACCAAGTTTTATATGAGCTTCATGATGGAATTTGCGGGAGCCACGCCGGAGGAAGATTTTTGACTTTTAGAGAGATTAAAGAAGGATATTGGTGGGTATAAATGCAAAAAGACGTGATATTTTATGTTAAGAAATTGAAAAGTTTCAAAAGTTATCTCCCATGCTCCATTAGCCAACCAATGATTTGATATAATTAACTAGTCCATGGCCATTCACCCAATTGGCTTTAGATATTGTTGGTCCACTCCCAATTACATTAGGAAATCATAAATACCTCATGATTAGTAAGGACTACTTCAGGAAATGGATTGAAGAAGAAGCATTGAAAAACATCAAGGACATCGAAATGATCAGATTCATTTGGAGGAACATCGTGACGCGATTTGGGGTACCTATGACATATTACAGATAATGGCACATAATTTGATAGTGGGCCATTCCAAAGCTTCTGCAATAACCATAGCATCAAGCATCACTTCAACTTTGTGGCATATCCTCGGAAAATAGGCAAGTTGAGGCTTATAACAAAATAATGCTCGACGTCATAAAGAAGATATTAGAAAAGGCAAAAGGATCTTGGGAGGATGAGCTTATCCAAATCATATGGGCATATGGTGCTACGCCCAGAAGGCCAACTGGGGAAATGCCCTTCGCTTTAGTCTACGGATAGGAAGTTGTTATCCTCTTAGAAGCTGATTTGCTGACTATGAAGACCACCATTGTTGAACGAGGTTTGAATGAAGAAATAATCAGGAATGAGCTTGACCTAGCTAACGAACGAAGGGAGTAGGCCCTAATAAAGTTATCCTCTTACTAACAATAATTGTATACATAGAATAACACGGGAATGAACCCAAAAAAATTCCAGGTCGAAGATTACATCCTCAGAAAGGTGCTTGGGAGAGCCGAAAAACCTTCGAATGGCAAGCTAGGGTCAAACTGGGAAGGACCATTCAAGGTAATTCGGGATGATCTATAGGGCACCTACAATTTGGAGACAATGGAGAGCATAGTGATATTAAGGGATTAGAATACATCCAACTTAAGAAAGTTTTATTTTTAGTTTGTTAATTTATTTATTGCAATGTTCAGTTCCCAACTTATGTTGATCAGAATATTTTAAGATTTGAATTCAATAAAGTACAAGACCAAGTGGCTAATTTGCTCATTTAGATATTCAACATTGTTCCAAATAGTAGGCTTACACTATTATATTTTGTTCAGACATTGACCATTATCACCTTAGTGTGTTTGAGATAAGGTTTAACGATTTTCAACATAGAAAACACAAAAACCTCAAGAATTACCCTGGCAAGAAAAAAACCTATGGGAGATACCTAGGCACTAAGTAAACCCAACTTTGGCCAGTTAAAAATCCTAAACAGGTGGATGGCCAAAAAACCATGTGGATTTTCTTCCAAAAGTTTACTCTAGGCCTAAGGTAGTGTGAGGACACGGCTGAAAAGATAAGATAAACAATATCAACATGCTCAGCATAACAAATAAAAAAATGCAAAATTACACAAATATTATAATATAAATCCACCTTAGCATAAAATGCAAAATTACATCTGTGGAAGACCAAAATAAATTAATACAAATTATTATCTCGGCCACAGCGGCTCTTTGCCCGTCAAGGTTTGGTTTGAACTCTTCGTTACTCTCATGTGATGCCAAATAGTGTTTGTCCAATTGAAGAGGAATGGGATCAATAGGTACCTAACTCTCTTCAATTCTAAATAGGGAATAACTATAGGATAGACAGTCAACTTGGTACCAATACTAGAGATGGAAGTTTTTTAGAACCTTTAAAACTCCCAAAATGTTCAATCATATATACTTATACGCCAGTTGTTTAGCTTCATTGAGCTTGAGAGGAGTGTCTCTCTACCTCTCATCATAAACAAAAGACCACGATGTGCGAGGACCTTTCCTAAAGAGATAAGAGAGCATAAGTATGTCGCGACTCAGCCATATTTTGATCACTCCATATCTTGGCTTCCATGAGTTGATTTCTCAGGGAATTATTCTTGTCTTGTAAGAGTGCCCCCAACATCACCAATGTCTTTAGATTCGGCAGACTATCTCTATAAAGAATTCATCTCATCTTGTCTGATTGAGCTGACATCGCTAAGGTCCTTCACATCATCCTTCAGCTTGGTAACCAACTAAGGTTGTCCTTATAAGCCTTGGTCATTTTATGAAGAGCTTTCCAAGTAGAAGTGAAATCACGATGAGCTTGAATACCAACTCCCTGAACAAGGATAGTATCTAAGTTCCAGTAAAACAAAGAATCCCTTCAGATACATGACCATGTTATAAGAATGAAAGAAACTTACTCACAAGTAATGAGAAACAAAGATAAACAATAGAAAAACTTTCCAGTATAAAAAATGGGGTAAGGCCCTTACAAAAAAATAAAAACAAAAGAAAATACAAGGATTCTTAAGCTAATTATTCCTAACTAGCTTTGGGCTTCCTTTTCTTTTAAATGCTTTTGCATTTTTGGCACTTTGCTTTGATCAGCTCCAAAGAACCTTTTAGTCAATAGCATCTGCCCGACCAGCTTCTTCTACCACTAGAAGGGAACCCGAATTGTGCTCAACAAAAAGTATAAACTCAGTCGGGACATTGAACTTCATCAAAACCTTTAAGTATTTATAAAATATACACTTAAGATTTTGAAGGTATCCTAAAAGGTTGGGTAACTATATTATAATGGCATGTTGCTCTAAATCTCACAATGAAATTTTCAAGCCAAAGTAGAAAAAGCATACACTCATGAATAAAAGTTTTAATTAAAAAATATTTGGACAAAAAGATGATTATATAAATATCTAAGGATTTTTCAAAGAGAAAATCCAAAATCTATTTCTTGAAGATCTTAAAGAAAAGGAGGGAAAAAATATGCTCTTAAATATTGAAATGATTTTAATCAGAATTTTTTTTTTCCTTTTCTATCGTTTGTTTTGGAAGAGTGTTGAGCACATAAGTATATGTCCATGACGTAGTAAATATTTAGGAGGATAATAGGTTAGATGTCAAACTATTAAGGTCTCAAGTAGTCACATTCAGGACTGAATCAACCAAAAAGGTATCCTTGAGATGCTTCCCAATGATATCTTAAGGAAATATATTCCCGTGAGTGAAAATAATCACATGTGGTTCAGTAATGGCTTATGTCCATAAGTATTTTACTTCTTTATGTCTTTCAATTGAGAAGTTATATCTTTCACTTCTCCATGGGTGAGGGTTACATTTACTGAGGAGGACAAAGAAGAATCGTATTTGGACTTATTTGTCTTGTTAATTAAGACACTGCATGATTTGTATCAATATCCTCTGAGATCCATGCATGTAGGAGTTATCCTTTAGTTATCTCTTACAACGATTTCTACCCATTAGTTAGTGGGATGGCGTTTATCTTAATCCAAACCATTTGTGTCGTTTGTCTTTGGTCACTTTCTCTATGCTCCATAATTGCCCCCAAAGCTCTTATCTTGGATGGGTAACAGAGGTTTGAAAGGCTGGTCAGCTCATATAGTTGATCGGTTCAGGTGGTTGGTATCCATCAGAGATTGTATCTCACTTAGACATCTTTCATAAAAGAAACTACGAACTAATCAGATATTATTCTGGTCGTTGAATCTTGAAAGGACACGTTTACAGTGGTAATGCTTTGAAAATGAACCACCGATTGCATTTAATGAGCATCAGGCTTTGTTCCTGCGTGATTATTTCTCCAAGTTTAATCAGAAGCCTGCACTGTCATTTTCACACTTTACTTAATTCAAGATGAACTCTTGGATCTTTAGCTTTTACACACTTTGTCTGTTAAGTCTTATTCATCTTGAGCTTCATTTTTTTGTCATTTTTGAATAATTTTTTTCTTTCTAGGAATTTTCATTTCTTTGATTTTCCTTTTTGCTCTTAATAAGAATGGTGTACTCTGTCAATGATAAGACTATCGCGGAATTCAGAAAAATGTATTCAATTCCTCCTTGGGTAGTCATTGAGTGTGTTGAAGTTACAAGAGATTATAATTCTATTGATGGTGGACATTTGATCCACACTCTTTCAGTGGGGGGGGGGGGGGGAATAAATTTCCCCCAAACAAACTATATCTGGAGTTTTGTGAGTTTTTTAAGTAATCCATGATCAATGTGCCCCAAATAATTGGTGAATCGTTAATAGTGTACATAGAATAAATGAATTGTATGGGATCCATATAGGAATCCCAAAAATTAGGTATTGTTATTCGTGGTCTCACACAAATGATAGGATTCTCTATCTGAAGGTGAGAAAGGATGATAATGTTCTGGTCATCAATCTTCCTGATTCCAATAAGGGTTATTGGAACTAAGGCTTTATTACTAGAAATTGGCAACACCCTCCTCTTCCCGAGGGCGAATAATATCAAGGGTTTTTATGCTCGGAGAGAGGAAAAGGAATAGGTTAAACTTAATTATATGCTCTGAATTTTTAATTTAGTTTGTTAATGCAACCACTGGTGATGATCTTTGTGTGTTTTTATCCAGATCGATTGAAGAAGAAGGATCCATATCCTTCTCATTTCAACAAGGAATAACTCATCAATGTTTGGAATCTGAGAATGCCATTGGTTGCAAGTAGTGAATACCCAAGGTTGACATCCCTCCTTCTAGAATATAATAATTCCACCAACAGCTTCACTGCTCTCCTATAGTGTATTTAATCCCTGACATGCCCCTCCCATTAACTAGTGAGGGTTCCTCCATCTCCTTTTCCTTTGAGTCACTGAACGTCGATACCATCCTTGACGTAGAGGAAGAAGAGATGGACCCGAAGAGGAGGATTTTATTGGTTGAGGATGATGATGATGATGATGATGATGATGATGATGATGATGATGATGATGATGATGATGATGATGATGATGATGATGATGATGATGATGATGATGATGATGATGATGATGATGATGATGATGATGGGTCAATGAAGACCTATTTGTGGCTGACTTTGTTGCCATCCAGGAACGTCAATACCAATTCGTGGCTGACTTTGTTGCCATCCTGGAAAAATGCTCAGATCAATCAAGGGTCATTGAAGACCTGACCATAGCTTTGGACAATTCTGAAGAAGTTCTTGCTACTGCTAAAAAAGCCTATGAGATAGAGAGAAAGTCCACCAACTCGACAATAAGTGAGATGAACAACGAACACGATCGGATGAAGGTCAAATATGATAAAGTAAAGGTTGAAGTCGATCGAGCGCAACCAGCTGAATAAGGATCAAACGATTGAATTTGTGTGAGGGGAAGGGGAGTTGTTATATTAAGACGTTTTATAAAGTTAGGGTTGCTAAGTAAAGATAATGAGATTTAAGGGGTGTGAATTATTACTTGGTAAATTTTGGGGGCAAACTGTTGTAGACCCATGAAAACATTATTGACACACCGAACGTCAATATTGCTTGCACCATATATGTGCATAAGTGTATTGTACTAATGTATGGTACAACACATTCAATGCATATCCTTGGTGCATTCGGTACTAACTTTTGGTGCGGGTATCATTATTTGTCCAATGAATAAATACAACATTTTGCACTATGTACAACTCTTTGCTTTTATGTGAAACATTTATATATTTAACACATAATTAACTGATAATAAGTAAAAAAACCTTAATATTTTATATTATACTTTGTAAGATATACTTTGTAAGTGAAAATAAACTCGGTTAGCCTACGACACTTCCTAACCTCCACACTGAATTCCCAGAAACCCAAACTCATCCCCAGACCCAAGATTCCATTCCCAATCATCAAATGGTCTGAAATACAAACACAGGGTAAAGGTGGCAAGACCTAAGAACCGAACCGGTTCGCTGGATGGATCGAACTGATTTGGTTAGCGAATCAGTTCGCTCCCCCTAACAAACCAATTCGATTTCCTGGGCTTCCAGAATGAACTTTTAATAGAATTTCACCTTCAACATTCATCCATGGTGATCATAACCTTCATCAAACCCCCATACATGAACCTTAATCCATCACTAAACATAAACCAACAATTTTCTACATAAAAATTGTCCTGAAACAACATCTAACGCACCAAACAATGAATTAACTCAAAAATTCATGCAATAGCAAACCCTAGTTTCAAGATTTGATTCCTCCTTTATAATTCATCGAAGAACTTATCTTTTAATATAGATTTATAACAGATTCATCATAGAAACATCATTAGATTCATCTCCTATCCTTTATATAATTCAAAATCTAGATTTCCTTAGTTTTCCCAACCCAAAAACCATCTTATTCTACACCAAGTTTCATGAACAAATGAAACTACGCAAGAATATTAAAGAAAGTAAATATTTTCCTTTTAAAAATATGAGTTATAAGATTTTCCTTTTTAAAACTCTTCTTTTGGTGACGATCTTTACCCGGATGACGATGGATTTTCTTCCCAAGTCCTCTCTTCCTATTATTTTCTCACTTTCTCTTCTCTTTTATCACTTTCTCTCAAACCTTAGTTGTTTTGGGTGGATAGATAGCTACCCTCGTCTATACACATTGCTTAAATATTAACATTAAAGTCTCTAATCTCTAACTAGGGTAATCCCCCTCAGCTAAAATGACATGTATGCCCTTCTATGACTCCCGCTTAGTCTAAAAAGCCCCCAGAACCCAAAAGTAATCCCCGTGTACTTATTCTAGATATTTCGACCCATTTCGGACCATCGGTGAGCTCAAAACTACCATACAAGTTCTCTAACAAAAAATTTCCATCTCATTCCTGACAGGACTCTACCTGCGTGTCCCAAATGAAATATCGATAACACGTCGCTTTTACTCACTTACGACATAACATAATTTAATACGTTATCATTTACTTATCACACATATAAATATGAATATATATAAATATTAATCCTTTTTATTTGATAATTAATATTTATTGAAGCTAATTTATTTTTCGATTAATTTATAATTATGACATGTGTAATTTAAAATATTTAAAAATATGGGGTGTTACATACTTCCCCCTAACAATGGAATTTTGTCCTAAAAATTCAAACATACCCGGTACAAAGAGCTCCTGATACTTTCCCTGTATGTTATCCTCACACTCCCATGTCAACTCGACGACATTGTGGTGTCCCCACTGTACATGCACATATGGTACCACCTTTAACCAAAGCTTCGCTCACTACGGTCCAAAATGGCGACAAGTCTCTCCTCGTAAAAATTTCTGGTTGTAAGCCAATCTGCTCTAATGTTATACACCGATATACCACATCATCCCTGATATTCTTTGTTGATGACAATACACGAAACACTTCATGAATCTGCTGTAACTGTTCCAGTAAGATGAGTTTATATAAAATCGGCCCTACCCTCTCGATAATGGTGAATGCCCAACATACCAAGGCACCAACTTCCCTTCTTAACAAATCATACCATTCCCTTCATGGGAGATACTTGCAGTAACACCTGACCACTCATGTCAAACTTCAAAAATCTTTGGTTTGCAATGGTGTAACTTGTCTGACGATCCTGAGCTACCCAAATATGAATCCTAATTAACTGAATTCTTATCGATGTATCTTGAATTACGTACGGCTCAAGAAGCTTGTTATCCCCCACCCCAACCAACCAGAGGGCGCATGACAAGGTCTCCTATACAAAGCCTCGAAAGGCACCATGCTAATAATGAACTGGTATGAGTTCTTATACTCAACTCTATCAACGGTAAATACTTCTCCAAACTACCCTTAAAGTCCAGAATACATATCCTCAGCAGACCCTTCAACATTTTATTCACCCTTACCATTTTCCCATCGGTCTGTGAGTGATATTTCGTGCTCAAATGCAACTTCGTCCCCATCACCTCCTGATAACTCTACTAGAGGTGAGACATAAAGATCTTATTCCAATCTGAAAAATATTGAGATGTACCCTATACAATTTCACATCTTTGCATTGAAAACTTTGGGCATACTGCCCTATCGTGTAATCATCCCAATTGGTAAGAACGAATCAACCTTAGTCACTCGATTACAATATCTTAGATGGAATTGTGACCCCTTTGCGATCTCAATATCTATGAAATAAAATCTATCGATATACACTCAATTCCTACACTAGTATCTCTAGCTGCTACAAAATCTCGGTTGGTCACATCTGGTCAGCCTTCACCATATGATAACCGATGCACCTGAGATAAACTTTATATTTCCTCTCTTCACACCGGCCCACTAATAGTAGTTCCTCAACATCTGGTACATCATATCTCCTTCGAAATGCATCAAAGACCAGACCCGTGTACCTCCTCCATATCAGCGATATAGGTCCCCATTGTTTGGGACAATCAACCTCCCATTAATGCGCAAGCAACCCTCATAACTGATTGGGTGAGAGTTCACTCCACCTTCTAATAACTATTGAACCCTCTCCTGACAAGACGAATCCTGCTCGTACCTTCACAACCCTCACAATGATCTTAGGTATGATGGTCATCACTGTTATAAATGCCCGGACTATCCCTTCTCCTCACGAAGCTTAGTCCACTTTATTATTCTATAATTCTTGCTAAATATCATATATGAATACTATTCAATGCATTTACCTCCACATTAGTCCTTCCCAGATGACACTGAACAACGAACTGACCAGGGCATCCATACACCTTACACCACATGCATACATGCACAAATACCACAAATGCAACCTACATACATAAAAATCAACCCCACATACCTTGCATGATTATACAGTAAAGTTATACTCAATTACCCTATTAATTACGACTAAATTCTTCTTGAGATTTTCCCACTTATCAACTAGTGGTACCAACACCCTTCAGTTCTTTCTATATAGCACTAACTAGCTCTCCTAGCCTTAAATCATATGCTAGCTCTCTGGTCAAAATGTTATCTACACACGTGTAATGACTAAAGCACTAAAACCATGCCCTAGATCCCAAAACATCTCCCAACTCCCGACAGTAAATAAGCTTCGTGCATGGGATGTCTCGCAAGCAAAATTCAAATAAGGAAGCGTCCCGATACACTACTACTTAGCTTTATTGATTATAAAGATCCATAGGCCCAAGACATATTATCGGGACACTCAAAAATCCTGCCCCCAAAAGTCATTAAATCCAATTCTCAACTCCCACATATCTAAAGGAGTCATATAATAAGGTTCTCGCACTATCACTAAGTCCCCAGCGCTAAGTCGATCATAACTCGATCTCTCGACTTGGCTGTAACCTCGGTATCCCCTGAATGACATCAGTATAGTCCTAAACACAGGGATCAAATCTAATGAGACGACTATACTCTTCATAGTCTCATCCTCGATATAATATAAATGTGGACCCAACCCTCACTCAGGATGAGACAATGTAAAAAGAAACACATCCTTTCCTAGAATAGAAAATACGATAGCCTGACTAAAAAAATCCACCACCGTTTTACACGTTGCTAACCAGTATATAATTAGGATACTCATACCTATCCAAAACGAGTAGATCCACTAAAATATAACCTCTCAATGTCCACACTCGCTCCATGCAGATGGAATGAATGAGAACCTCGCTACCCAATGGTAAATATACTCATAATAATAACTGATGTTATATCCACTAAACATGTCTCATGTGGGAATCTAGTACTAACAAAAGAATGTGATGTACCCACATCACACAAAACTCGCCCTGTGTACCCATGGATCTAAAACATACCCTCAACCGCTAAAGGTGTTGGCCTTAGAATTGGTCCACGAACGTGATACACATAACTAAAATGCCCCTGATCCCACAAAGGCGGTAATGCTAGAATTATCGGTGGGGAAAATCCGATGTAATAGTTGCCCTTACTGGGAAGCCGCTTATGACTCCCTAGCATTTCTTGGATATGCATGCCGCATGTGACCCTACTCCTCACATACGAAACACCTCCCCATGAACTCTATCGGCCTCTGGCCCTACTGGCCCTAGCGAGCCTGCCCATGTCTCTGGCCCTACTAGCCCTAATATATGCGGTTGTGCTAGCCTTCATTCTGGTTCTCCTGGCCCTAATGGACCTGCCTGTAACTACCATTAGCATGCCTAAGTCTTTTAGCTGAGTTCCCCTGCTGTGAATCTCGTCCATACTGCCTACCTTGCTTTTGTGGTTCCCGACTAACACTACTACCTCCACTCTTACCCTGCTAGCTATAATCCCCAACTTCTCGCACCCTTCAGGTGGAAGCGGTGATCTTGATAGTGTAAAAGTGTAGCATTGACGACATCATCATAAGTCCTCAATGTAAGGTTTCCTCATAAATGTTGGTATACCCTCGAAATGAGTCCATTAGTTAACTTAATGACCCTCTTATCTTCGTTGTTCACCTTATCTAGCATAAAGTTTGCCAGGCGCGTGAACTCTTCCTCATATTCATTCATAGTTCATCCCTCTTGCGAAAGATCTAGGAATCTTCTCCTCATCTCCGTCTAAACTGTCGAAATACAGAACTTACAATCAAACTGCACCCAAAACTCCTATGATGTCATCGAATTCCTCTCCTTTATTGTGGTAATTGATGCCCACCACTTCAGAGCTACCCCGACTTGCTTGAACGTAGTTAGTACCTACTTTTGAATGTCACTGTACTCCACCACGCGCAAATTCCTCTTGATGTCTTTCTTCCATTGGTTAGCTGCAACCACATCCGCTCTCCCCTAGATTTTTTACAGATGGACCTTTTGGAAGGCCTCTCTGAACCTCTCCCACACCGACGACACGGGGTGTTTTTAAACGACTGGTGCCACTAGCTGCTGTGGTTGCACCTGGGGAAATTACTGCACCATGGTAGTCATCGTGGTAACCGCCTCTGCAACAATGTGTAATACCCCGTAATTTTAAATGACTTTTAAAATGGTTATATTTTAAATTAATGGATTAATTAGATTTTATTATTAATTAATTCATTCGGGTTTATCCGGACGGTGGATATTAAAATGGAAAATTCTGAATATTACTTAAAGATATTTAGGTAATATATGAATGTGATGTCATTGATATGACTGTATGATATAAATTCGGTAATTTATATTTTTAGTCAGACGCGGTATGGGACGTGTCGGGACTAGTTTATTAAATTAAAAAGGAAATTTATTTTCTATTGATCTAATAGTCATTTCGACTGCGTCGTTGCATCCGGAAGGTTCGAAATAGTCAAAAAAGTCTATTTGGATGTTTATTTTGAGTCTCGGGTCATTTGGGAATGAATAGACAACCCGAAAGGGCATTTTGGTCATTTTCTAGGGGGGATGAATAGTGATTTCGGATTTGGAACTATTATAAGTATTGATAGATTAAGTGTATGGGAGTCATTCATCTCCTCTTCACAAATAAGAGCAGCCATCTTCCTAGAGAGAGTGTAAGAGTGCTTGGGAAGGGAAAAGTCACTTGGGAAGGAGAAGAACAAGAACCAAGGTTCACCACCACCAACCACTACCGGAGTTTGACCGGAGAAGGGACAACCTACTGAGATATACTACACCAAAGGATCAGACCTACAAGAAAGGCAAGTGTTTGATAATGGCAATTTAAGTTTGTATATTGTCCATGCTAGAATAATAAGAAAAGAGACGATTATTATTGTTTGGAAGAAATAATGGAATATTAAATGGATTTCTGGAAAACTGAAATGATATAGGAATTTAACTCATGTTTTAGGATGATAATAATCCACGAAATAGCCTGGAATCTGTTGAAGATATTATGAAAACCATTGATGTGTTCTTGAAGATGATATGTTGATAAATTCTGGAAATAAGGAGATAAACATGCTTTTTAATCCAATCCCTTGATGATTCTAGGATGTTTAGTGTACTGGAAATCGTTCATATATGTTGGTATATCATGTAGTAATCATAATAACTCATTTTGGAGGTTAATATGAAGGTTTAAATGAGTAAAAATGGTGAAACCCATAGTTGCAGAAAATGCAGAAAATCAGGCATGGACTTGAGGGATCGATCGATCGACCCCTACCTTCGATCGATCGACCTCCCCAGATTATGTAAAGTTGTTTCTTTTTAAATGTTGATTCTTATCCCAAACCTTTTGTGGATCTTTGGTGATTATTATTTGGAGATAATGGGACCTAGAAAATATCAGTAAACCCTTGATAAGATTTGAATTAATTTGATTTGGATTCGAGTGATTTAAATGATGAAAATTATATTAAATGGAATTTCGGTTGCTAGATTCATTTGTTAAAATTCCAAATGGGGATGGATGAGGTTTTAAGATAGGACTAGTAGGGGTGATTTTATATAACACCTGGGTATCCTTAAGTTTACAAGAGGGTTTAATCCTAAGTGAAAGCATATGTGTTTATAAGAGATTTGAAACTATCGATTTTAACCTTAATGAAAAGGAGAATTTAACTCGTAGTAATTCGGGAGAAATGATGTTATGGACCAGTAGGATATTAGTGAATTCTTACTGAATATATGTTGAGGAAAAACCTATTTGAATCTTGTGTATTGAGTGAGGGTAGCCTTAGGGTTACAATTTGAACATCAAGGACTGAGTTTAAACTCATTATTGATTACGCAAGGACTGAGTGTAGTACAAGAGAGTAGTGGTATGACTCCTAGATAGAGATGGGAGTTAAAGACACTTTTGGGTTGAAAGAGGTATAAGGTTATCCCGATCGCATAGTTGTAGTTTTCGGACCTCCTCGATCGACAAAGTTAAGTAGTAGTGTATTGGAGGGGTTCCTTGTTTGGATTTCGCTTTGCGAGACGCTCCGTGCATGAACCTTAACAACGTCGGTAGTGGAGAGATGTTATAGGATGCGAGGATAATTAAATTATGAAGTAAAGTTATAATATGTTAATACGTGGAATTTAAAAGGGATATAATGCTACGTATGGGAAATATCTTAGGGTAGTGATAATTACCTTATTGAAATTATATTATAGGTATGATAATACCTATTTGATTGATTATTGATTTATGTGTATGACATACCTAGCTTACTTTCTATCGGTGGGAGGTTTGCACGTGAGGGCAGTCATATCCTGATGAATCTATGGGATCTTTGATTTGTCGCTCGAGAACATAGGTCTATGAAAGACTTATCGGGGAGTTGATAAGTCCGTTGACTGTGGGTACGTAGGTATGTGCGTGACCCATGGATATGAGAACTATGTTCGCCTCTAATTTGTTTGTTGTTGATTGTGGTTCATGGAATCTTACCGAACCTGTAGTCCCCTATTCGGCGACCTGCGATGATGGGACATGATAGCAGAGTAATGCATTGCACCACAGCTGTGACTCGGGGTGCCGTATTATATATGAATATATATAATGGATTAAATGATTAAATGGTTATATAGTGTGGTTAAATCTATCTACGATGATAATTGTAGATAACGGTGAATAGAGAAAGATAATGGAATTAATTTAATAAATGTTTATGCTTATAGAATTGAAAAGCTTAATTCATATTAATGAGAAATGATTCATGTTAATGAGCAATGATTCATATAAATGAAAAATGTATAAGAATGATTATGTGACGTATGGTATGGGACATACGGGGATTATGATATGGGAATGGAATTATAATACGGAGACTAGAAAAGAGGAACCATTAACTAGGAGGTTAATAGGAAACGTTAAGTGTGCACTCTAGTTGAGAGGTGAGAATTGCAAGTGAGAGTTGGATCTAACATGTACATAATAAATGCTTTATTGCACTTGTTAAATACTTGCTGTTTTAAAAATAATCTACACATTCGGGCTCTGACCCGTTTCCTTGCATATTTTCTCTTCTATTGTATCTCTATATCAGGTGTCCAGAAACAGGGACGCCAACGTTAGCGGATTATGTCAGGCTATGGATTGATGGAGTTTTGCCTAGACGCCTTTCATCTTTTGATTCACAGTATTCTTAGTTAGGGCATGTCGCCCAAAGGATTCAGTTATCTTTTCTATCGAGGTCAAATGCTATTGTATTCGGGACTTTTTAATACATTTATCATTGTTGGGATTATTGTAAAGGATTTATATTATTTGGGAATGTTATTCCAGTTGCATTTAAATTCTTTTGAGATTATTTATTGTGTTATCCGTGTTGTAGAATAAAATGTGTTGTGTTATTCTTAAACTAAAAATGGTTTTGTTGAAATTTCAAATTTGGAAAATTTTTAACACCAGCTTAATTGGGTATTGGGTGAGTTGTAAATGTTTTCGACAGTGATGCTAAGAATGAGCCAAGTGTATATTCTGTTTTAATTTGGTATGGGACTGGCCACCCGGTATTTAATTAGGCGGGGTGTTACACAATGGTGACAACCTCTACAGCTATCACCGTTCCCTAATTGGCTTATGGCTTTGGTTGAGCCTCCCTTCCTACGACCCTCCTAGGGGCCCGAGCTAGTCGTCCTCTCTTGGTGTTTATCATCTGAAACCAAACTAAATTTGTATGAGAATCACTTCTACTATGTACAATATCAGAAGAACGTAAAAGTGCAATTAAGAATGAAACAACGTAAAAGCGCAATTAAGAATGCAATAATCCTAGTCATAGGGCTCTATAACAAAGAAAACACGATGTTAAAAATGTAATAACTCAACACAGATTCTAAGGATACTAGAAATTGATGCTCTGATAGACACTCTGCCTAGTCTAATACCAGTTGATCATGCCTTTATTAAATTAAACGGGAATCATATCTGATTTCATTCCTGACATAATTGGCAAAAACCAATTAATTAACTATTAACCTATTAAGTCCGGTGTTAATTTTCAAAATCTTATTAACATGCATTAATGAAACCATTCAACAAAATAATTATAAATATCCACAGTAACTAAACGTAAAGAACTCTGGTAGCATAAATAAAATAAACCAAATAACTCTCGCTATCCAGAATACAATAATCCAAATGCTAATAGAAAAACGTAAATAATGTCAAATGATAAAACTATCCAACTACGGGCAACATTCCCAAAGAGAAATGCTGAACAGAAGTCTTATCTAAATAGAAATGATCAAAGCATCTAATCAAGTCTTGCAAGAATCCAAAACTACTGCACTATTAATTAACTAGAATAAAATGGCAATCCCTAGAGAACCTATGGCTGAGCACCTAAAAGGTTTTGAAAACATTTTTAATATGGGTCATCATCCAAAACATTTGAAAAACAATTGCAAGTATTTAAATACAATAATAATAAAGCAGTAAGTACATATCCATATTCGTCTGGTGTCACACTCACATTAGATTATCCTCGGCCTTCATCTACAGTGCACACCTAACACGTATATTTATCTCCCTAGTTATGCTACCCCACCTAACTAGTCTACCATCCTTAACCTACTTTGATCCACTAAATATCTAAGCCATTTATTCTGCCCATATGATACCCCATACTATGTACTATGTAGTTAATTTATAAGTTATGGCCTAGGGCTTCTCAATTATATTTTTCTTAATGCATAGACAATGTAACCATACACTAGTTATACATTAATTTTCACACAATCATTTAAGCACATATACACATATCACTCTTTATACGTGTATACATAGTATCCCCAAGCTAGACTTCTCGGATGCAACCCGAGTATGCTATCAGGCACCAAGTACATCATGTATCAATCCTGGGCCTTTGGGTCAAAATCTCACTACCAATCCTATATTGTAAATACATAATATAGGCGGTCATAAACATACATCCGTGGGTCGTAACCATACCACATCACACCCAACAACTCGACTCAAAACCAATACATATCCACTCATACGGATAGTGGTCATGCAATAGTACCATGACCCGGAGAAATAATCTAATACCTACTGGTTAACGCCAAGGTGGACTATCCACTACGCACAACCTCCAATGATAGCATATTAGAGTAGGTATGTTCACATAAAGTCAATCACACACACACACACACACACACACACACACATATATATATATATATATATAGTTGAGTAATGTGCGTAATATATCTCGTAGCACTAGCCTACTAAATCCCAAAGTCTAACCCGACTAGTTTAACTCTCTGATTATATACTTCTAGTGAATATTCTAGTCTAATAAAGCTCTGTCCTGGCCATACCTAAATCCTAACTTGATTTCCCTATTCCCACCCGTGAATGTTCACTCACTCATTCATATAATTTCCTTACATGGAATCCATCCTCGATTAGCCTACGACACTTTTTAACCTCCACACCGAATTCCCAGAAGACCAAACTCATCCCCGGACCCAAGATTCGATGACCAATCTTCAAACAATCCAAAAAATTAACACAAGGCAAAGGTGGTAAGGTAGAAGAACCGAATCGGTTAGCTGACTGGAGCGACCTGGTTCGGTTAGCGAACAGGTTCGCTCCCTCATAAATAGGTTATATATGCTGGGCTGCCAGAATGAACTTTTGGCAGGATTTTACCTTCAACCTTCATCCATGGTGGTCCTAACATTCACCAAACCCCATACATGAACTATATTCCATCCCCAAATATAAACCAATGGTGATATCTACGTAAAAACCACCAGTTATAGATTTGTTGGTTGATAAACCAACAGATCATGCTATCATGTTCATGATGGATGGTCATTCTAGTTATAACCAAATATGCATGGCTGAAGAAGATGTGTACAAAACTGCATTCAGGTGCCTTCATAATTTGACGACCTTCAAATGGATAAAAATGCCATTTTGATTAATGAATAGATGGGCCACATACCAAAGATGAATGAATAATATTTTCCATGACATGGTTGGCACCTTATTGGAGTGTTATATTGATGATATAATCGTCAAATCAAAAATATTAACTGATCATATAACACATTTGTAAAATTCTTATAAAAGGATGAGGCTCTATTAACTTAAAATAGTTCCAATAAAATGTGCCTTTTGAGTTTCTGCAGGAAATTTCCTAGAAATTTGGTACACCAAATGGGAATACAATTTTATCATAATAAAGCCAAAAATATAATTGAAAGCATAGCTCCATAAAACAAGAAAGAATTACAAAGGTTTTCCAAGCACAAGAAGAGCAAGATTAGAAAAAGGAGCATGATCAGGCTTTCCAAGCACTCAAGAGATACCTAGTCAAGCCACTTGTTTTGGCACCTCCAAGGAATGACAAGCCACTGAAGTTGTACATTTAAGACTCTGATTCATCAATTGGAGTATCATTGGCTCAATATTGTGAGAACCACAAGCAACAAGATGTGTATTACCTTAATAGATTTTTAAATGACTGTGAATGTTGATATTCCATAATGGAAAAACTATGTTTAACTTTGTGCTTTGATATTATGAAACTAAGATATTATTTATTTCCTAGAGAGGTGTTTGTCATTTAGAAGTTTGATCTAATCAAATATATGTTGACTAAACCTATTTTACGCAATAGGATTGGTAACTGGGTGTTAGCTACATTTAAGTTTTTCCAACATTACGTACATCAAAGAGTAATAAAAGGCCAAGATTTGGCTGATTTCTTAGTTGATCATCCATATGAGGATGAGATAGAAGGGGATTATAAGATAGGATACATATCCTTAAGCCCATGGAACTTATGGTTTAATGTTTGGAAGACTGAGATAATGTCAGGTATCGGGGTGGTAATCTAATCTCCTCATCATATGAAACCCAAACATGGTTATAAGTAAAAATTGAATATATGTTCCAACAATCAAGTGGAATAGGAGGCTGTGATAATGGGCTAAAAATTCTTCGAAGTTGTAATGCTTTAGTAATATAGGTTTTTGGGGATTCCCAATTAGTTGTAAGAAAGCTATCCGGTGAACAAAAATGTGTTCATGAAAGTCTAACTTTATATAACTAAGTTGCTTTGAATTTATTATCTAAATTTGATGAAGTCACATTGAATTATATTCGCAGATCTCTAAATAAATAGGCTAAATATGACTTAAAAGGCATCTAGATTTAAGCTTGATGATAATTTTGAAGAAAAGTTAAAGCTTAGTGCAATTGATGGTTTCTTTCTATTATTACATAATATATGTCGCTTGGTCGAAATTGAGAATATTGGTATTCAAGAAGATTAGAGAAACCCATTTATTGAATATATAACTAACCAAAATGTATACACCACATTCTAGGACCCCCTAAGTCTCTCCTTAGGTCCCTAGCACCTCCCCATTTCATTACAAACGCTAGGTTATACTTGGAGTACCTATCTAGAGGCCATCGGGTGCTCTCGGGACCCGTTTGACTTTGGTTAACTCTATCGTCAAAGAGAAAGCTCAAGGAATATTCGAAGGGATTTGAATCCTCTTCCCAACAGTCTGACCCATATGCTAATCGTCATAACGGTTCGGACGAATGGACCATTTTACCACCAAAAATCATTTTAGAGGCCACCGGGTGCTCTCGGACCCCGATTGGACCCCAATCAACTTCATCTCCAGAGCGAAAGCTCTTTGAATCTTCTACGGGCACTGAAACCCCTTTCCAACGGTCCTTCATGTGCACTAAACTGCATAACCATTCGGAAGAACGATCCGTTTTCCCCAAAAAATGATCCGGAGGCCACTGGGCGCTCCAGACCTCCATTTGACCAAGGTCAACTATTTAGCTCAAATGAGACTGAATGAATCCATGAAGGTCACTGAATACCCTTTCCAATGGTTTGCCCCACACGTGAATCATCCTTACAGTATGGACGAACGATCCGTTTCACTCTGAGAGGTCACCGAGCACTTTCGAGCCCTAATTGACCAAGGTCAAATTTCCGAACTAAGGGAAGCTCTTTAGAATGTCGAAGTACCTCACATAACCTTTCCAATGATCTGCCCCATGCACGATTCTGACTTACCATTCGGACAAATGATTTTTTTCCGTCCGACGACCTCCCGTCCAAAGGATCGACGAGCGCTTCCGAGCCACGTTTGACCCAAAGTCAACTCTTGAACCCGGGAGAGACCCAAAGGACTCTTGAATGTCTCCGAATTACCTTTTTAAGTTATGTCTCGTGTACAATTTAGATCAATGAATTACTTTCTATGACCATTTTTCTAAAAAAATATGCATGAGACTGCCAATTGGTTGGTCCATTTCCCTGCCTATCAGTAGTGTGCCTAGGGTTACCTGCCAATTGGTAGGGTTGGGGATATACCGATCGGCGCCCCTTTACCCTATAAATAGATGGAATGACCCCACTCCCAAAGGACACCTCGGAGCCATCAATATCAGTGATCTCAGCAATATTCTCTTACAATCAGCGAAGTTTCCTTATGTGAAATTCATTTCCATCTTACATTCCCATCCTTTTCATACCTAATTTGGCAAAATATCATTCTCCCACATTCAACATTCAAGGGATCTCATCTAAGATCAATATCAAGCTTCGATTCTTTAAAGAAGGTCCAAAATCCTTATCTCTCTCTCTAAATTTCTTATTTTTGCATGAGTTACATAAATTCTTAATCTAGCTTTTACTTTAATTTATACACATTAAAATCTCACCTTTTTATTAGTTATATTGTACATACTTTATTTTCTATAAAAATGAGGGTTACACCTATAAATTCCAACGGGATTACCCATCACTAAAACATATTTTTCTACACACACACATATAATAAAATCCCGTTAGAATCTATGGGATAAACCCCACCCTTATGCCACATGCGAACTACATGGACTTTGATGCCTTTATAGGATACGTAGGCGTTTCGGGTTAAAACCCGAGACTCGATTCCAATTTTCTAATTTTCTAATTTTCGAGTCTTCTAATTTTCCAATTTTCCCAAATTTTCCTATCTTCGCATTTTCATCCTTTTCATCCATACATTATTTTAATATATATTATGTTTGTGATCCTTATTAGCATTTTATCCAACATATATTATCATTTCATCATAGAGATCAATATTTTAATAAATGCATAAATTGTATTTTTTCTAAATATTATTTTGGAAATATTCCTATGGATAACCTCACTCTATCTCTTTCATGGTACGAGTTAGGCGATTCCGATCTCCACTTACATACATACAAGCACACACACTTCACAGAGAAATAAAGGAAAACAATAACACAAGCCCATAAAAGACTAAAAGGGAGGGATGGGTGTCTAACACCTTCCAATTCCGTAACTTAACCCTCGAACCTCTGAACTATTAATTTCATAAGAATCCGTTTGTCTTCGATGCCACTCTCTCGAGGCAGCGACATGTTCTTTTGCCTGTTTGTGCAAAATAGGTTGGCGAATCCATCTCTTTACATTCACCCCACACCAATTACTGTCGAAGCATTCCTATCTCTAAGAGGGTGCGAGACCTTTAACCCTCCCCCCTAAGGGAGAGAGGAGAATTGGGATGGTCATAGTGGAAACTCCGCTGGGGACTATTTTCATAAAAGGGTTAGACTCTGTTTGCATGATTATTTTAGTTTTATGCTTGTGTGCGTATGCACCTACCTGTATGTTCTTTTTTTTTCTCCTCATTATTTCTTGTACATATATACCTCATGCTTTTATCACTACTCACAAACACACTTGTAAATACTCTCGATGTACACTTTACATTACGTGCACCTAGGATCACTTATATCCACATGTTGCACCCACCACTTAAAATATCCATGCTTAGGTGTCATTAACACACCTTCACTTATTACACTTGTATATATCCATGCTCACTCACACTTGTCACACACCACTTGAAGTTGATCTATGCGTAGGTTCACTACCACACACTCATTTGTAGGTATTCACACATATCCATGCTTAGTATAATCTTCATGCTCCATATCAGATTTACTTTTTATACTTGTACACTCTCCCCTGTTAGTATAGTGCTCATTATGCCAAATAAAGATACTCTCTTCATAATATGCTAATCAAGAATTATGCATTTTGCACACTACATCTCCAAAAAGCATGGTTATTGACCAAATTTTATCCCGTAACTAGGGGGCACTTCGTGATGGGCGCTGGTTCGACAGGTCACAGTTAGTCTAATCGATATGACTCTCACCTTCCATTGGCCGGGTACCTTCTACGTATATCGAACGATTTCTCCCGCATCGTACTGCTTCACTAAAATCATGACGGGAAGTATATAATAGGGAACTCATTCACGTACATAGAATATATCGAATTCACCCCCACACGTACTATTCCCATGAGGTATATAGTGAGGCAATTTACATACACTCACGTATATCAAATGGCTTGTCCATACGTGTCGATTTCCCTCAAAAGCAAGACGTAAATCATAGAAGTCATGCAAAAGGGGGGAACCCTTCCAATTAATTCAACAACTGCATACCCTCATATAGGCGTCAAACCTAAGGCACTCATATTTAGTTTGTCGATTTTTACCCGAAACTCTGCCGAAATTATGGGTTGGTATGCCCCCAACTTTTTGCGTGATTTTATCTTTTTTTAAAAGGGACCCTATGCACGAGCCTGGCAACAAGTCCAACTACATTATTACATATTTTTGAAAACTAATTTTCCCAGGCTTGGATCCCGCCCGGCATTTCTTTTTTCATTTAGGTAAACCTAATATAATAATAAACATAATAATAATCATACTGAGACCCTCTTCTCTTATTTTTCCTTTTTCTTTACCAAAAGTGTCAAAAAAAATTCCCTCTTTTATCAAAATACCAAAAACGTTTTTCCTTCCTTTTACCAAAAATATTTTTCCTCCCTTTTACCCAAAAACATTTTGTCCTCATGTTTTCCAAAAAATGTCAAAAATATTTTCCTCCCTTTTCAAACAACAGTTTCCCCCTTCTCTTTCAAAAATAAATTTGATATTTTTTCTCCTTCTCAGATCAATCGTATACCTAACCCTTGTCCTGGTTCCATATTGGCTTAGGTCTTCCATCAAGCCTCCTCGAAGCTCCGTCAATTCCCTCGCTACTTCCTTCGAGTTCGAAATTCATCTTCATCCACTTTTCATGGAGAACGCTGACCAAATACTAAATGTGCAGCTGGATTTGATGATGTTCCTATCCTAACTCACTACTAAGATTGACAACCTTCAAACCGAGGTTCATGAGATGAAACAAACTAGGTCCCTATTCGCAAAGAGCTCGAGGTCCTCTTCCCTAGTGCTATGGGTTCACCCGAACCCAAGCCTATTTGGGTCCCCGAGGAATATCAGCACACTCCACATGCTCCTCCTGTTAATGGGTTGCCGCCAGCCCAGCTCCCTATGTCGAATCTTGCCAAGCCAGGGGCTAACCTACCGTGATCGTTGATCCGAGGGAAGACTAGTTGAACACAGTCAAAGAGGACCTCAAGATGTTGACCAAGAAGTTTTATCAAGTTCGAATCTCCGAGAACTACATGGATTACATCCATATGTCTCCTTATCTTAAAATAAGGCTGTCAAAAAAGTTCAAGATGCCTAACATTAAGAAATTCAAAGGTAATGGACCCCCAATTGTTCATTTCCACAGTTACTACCGAGCCATGACTCTCCTAGGTGCCTCCGAGGAAATAATGGCCCAAATGTTCTAACTGACTTTGAAGAACAACGTTCTTCGTTGGTTCTTATCTCTCAGGGAGTCCAGGATCCGTAGTTAGGAAGCTGTTGCTCAAGAACTCATGTCACAGTATAAGTATAACGAAGAGTTGGAGGTTACGCGCCGTGATTTAGAACTACTCAAACAGAACCCTGGGACATCAGTCAGTAACTTTATAGCAAGGTGGAGGGAGAAAGCAGCCACCATGACCAATCGACCTTCTAAAGAGGATAAGTCAGTATCGTGAAGAAGAATTCTTACTCCATGTTCGAGCAACAATGGGAGGCCAATACTACCCTCATTTCTGAGCCCTCCTAAAAGTAAGAGTAGAGATCAAATAAAGTCTTGCCAAGACAGAAGTTGAATCGAAGAAAGTATCCGAGCAAGTCACTCCTAAAAAGTAGGAGAAGCCTACCAATATCGCAGTCTCAACCATCAATAACATCTCTTAGCCTGCCACTTCATGGGCACCAGAAGCCTACTTAACCCCATAAAACAATACACCGCACTTCATGCTCCCCTCTCCAAAGTTTACCAATCCCTTTTTAGCCTAAATCTCATCAAGCCATTGGACCCTCGTCCATTACCAAACCCACTTCCCAAAAATTTTAAACCAGATGCCCATTGTGATTTCTACCAATCTGTCGGCGATACCACTGATCAGTGTTTCAACCTCCGAAATGTAATCCAAGGTCTGATTGACCGGGGTATCATTGACCCACCATCCAATCCTAAACTAAACACCACCCATAATCACTTCCCAAATCACGTAAATTCCATCTTTTTAGAAGAAGACTCAGAATTTGATCCATCTACATAGATCGAACCCATTAAATCACCCATCCTACCCATATATTCTCCTAAATCCCTTCAAGTTTTCCTATATTTTCTCATGCATCCTAACTATTTTGCCGATCAGGCTCTATCACTACTTGCAAGATCATGCATTGTTATTCATGCACATTCAGGAGGGGGAAATATGGAATTATCAGCATTATTGAACCAGCTTCTAGAGTTCGGGCGGAAATTGCCTTATAAAATTACCATTGACTGCCAGAGATTCAGTACAATATTCTTAGAAGATCAAAAATGGGCTCAACGGTTAGATAATTGGGTAGTACCTACCGATGAAGTAAGTTTAGATGATGTTGTCCAGATCATGGTATACGTATTCCAACAAATCGATGAAATTTGCAGTATGCCCGAGATCGTCGGTGCTTTAAAACTATAAGGTCACCTAGTCTCTTCACTTCTACATCTCCTCCTCGAAGAGGCCATTGAGGTTATGGAGTGTATTGACTTCTCATGGAAAGATGATGTTTCCACAAGATGGGGGGACAAATTCAATAGTTTAGAGTAAGAACAAAGTCAGAAAAGACTAGCCCAATAATCAGCATATGTGGAATGATATTGTTTGAGGAGCTTCTATGAGAAATCAATAAGGTGGCTGAATAACCCAAGATAGACTAGGAAACGGGGTTTCTATTTTTTCCATTTTAACTAAACCATATGACTAGATCAGGGACATATTACCAAATTTCAAACCACAATCATCCGCAATCGACAAGGGAAAAGGTGTTGAGAATCTTCCTATGCCAGAAATGATCCTCGAGGAGAGCAAGATCCTCGATCATCTTAAGAAAATCCAAGCAAACATCATTCTATGGGGACTTTTTATGTCTTCTTAACTGCACCGAAATACCTTAATTTTTTATTAAACTACTAATTGGATCCACAGTCCATCCTTTCACCACACTAGAAGAAGCATTAAATTTGGTCGGATCTCTAACCTCTAGTAGAATGATCTCTTTCTTCGAAGAATAAATCCTTAAAATTGAACCAAACCACAACTATGCTCTCAATATCTCTGTCGAAGTCATGGTAAATATGATCCCACTTTTGCTTATCGATAATGGATCAGCTCTTAATGTTTTCCCTTTGAGAACCCTCAATTATTTGGGACTGAAAGTGAGCGACCTTGATCCAACCTCTGTTGCGGTGCTTGCTTATGATAATAGTTATCGATAAGTGATAAGATCTATAAAACTTACGATAGGGGTTGTCCCTATAAATCTCGTTGTGGAATTACAAGTCATTAATTTCCCCGCTTGTTTTAATATATTTCTTGGACGATCATGACTCCATAGTATCAAGGGTGTGTCTTCTTCCCTTCATCAGAAACTGAAATAATTCGCCAATGGGTAGGTAATCACCATCTTGGGCAACGACGATAACACTGAGAATGCAAGGACCAAAAATCCAGTTCTAGAGATACATCATGGGGCAAATGATATGCTTCTGTTAGGTTTTCAAGTCGAACCACTTTCACTCCCAACAGGAGACGATTTCAAATATAGGGTTTGTCCAAAGTATAGCCCTCATGGCAACGTCAATGTGATTCAGATGTTTAAAAAATGCACTTTATGCCCAGACTGGGGTTGGGATGACGACAACAGGAGATACTTGAACCCATTGTATTGAAGAAATCCTTTCCTCCTAATGGTTTGGGTTATCGACCATCAGCAGAAGAACTCAGAATGATCCACTAACCTCAGTTGAAGAGAAAGTTAGAAAGCGCCAAGACTGTCTCAAGAGATTCCTTGAATGAAAGAGTCATCAGAAAGGGTTAATATTTCCCTTTCTACGGCTTTTCCAAATCATGGTATGATTATGTGGATAAGAATATGAAACCATGGATGGAGATCTTTTTCCAAGACAGCTACTTATGGGACAAAAGTTCCCATTATTATGTGTGACCACTCACTGAGAAGACTCTAATTGATATCGGAGATTTCGAGGGAAGTGACTCTGAGTATTCATTTAACTTACATACACTGGGGTGACACTCTTCATGGTATACTCACGTGCTACATCATCGGATCCATCCCGCCTAATCAAAGCTGCTGATGCACCTTTCCTCAACTGGAATATTGTACCCGTTCCACCCCCTTAAATTCAATCCAACTCTGATGTTTATCCCATTTCCACTTCTTTTGTTGTTCCTCCCTATTCTGATGTAATCGAGACCTCCTTCAATGAGGTTCTCAACGTTGTTTTTCCTAAGAATGAAATGAACGAAGATTTTGAGTATCTTACTGTGCCTTACATTAATTGTCTTGATTCTAATCAAACTCTTGATGATGATGATTTTGAAAATGAATAATCTTAATTGATCTAAATAAGGTTAATAACAAACAATATAACCACGTTCAAGTTAATGAAACTGTTGTTATTAATCTTGGTTCTAGTAGCCAACTGCGTAAGATTAGGATAGGGTCTACCCTTGATGAGCATGAGCCCGTAAAACTTAAAGAATTATTGAAGGAATTTATGGACGTCTTCACATGGTCCTATGATGACATAACCGGTATTAATACAGAGATAGCTCAACATGTTTTGACGCTCCCAAAATACAAACCGATCAAACATAAGCTGCGAAAGCTCCGTATCGAATGGTCGCTCAAAGTTAAGGAAGAAGTAGTCAAACAGTTGGACGTGGGTTCCATTTGTGTGATCAAATATCCCACATGGCTAGCCAACATCATACATGTGCTAAAATCAGGAAGAAAGGTTCACATGTGCATTGATTACCGTGATTTGAATAACTCTTATCTGTAGGATGATTACCCGTTACCCAATATTGACATGATTGTGGACAACACAGTCAATCATTATCTTAAGTCATTCTTTGATGGGTTTACTGATTACAATCAGATCAAGATGCACCCAGATCATCGAGAAAAAATCGCATTCATTACCACTTGGGGAACTTCTTATTACACCTCTATGCCATCTATTCTAAAAAATGAATGGGATACTTACCAGACGGCTTTCATAACCATCTTGCATGATTTGATACACAAGGAAGTTGAGGTCTACGTGGATGATACGATTATCAAGTCTAAGACTAGGGAAGGTCATGTTCCCGCCCTATGGAAGTTGTTCAAACGACTATGGCAATACCTCATGCGACTTAACCCATATAAATGTGTTTTTAGAGTTACCAAAGGAAATCTTTAGGGATTCATGGTTAGCGACAAAGGTATAGAAGCAGATTCAGTCATACTCGAAATGCCACCACCCCGAACGGAGAAGGAAGTCTGGGGATTCCTTGGGAAATTACAGTATATCAGTCGGTTCATCAACCAGTTGACCTTTATCTATAAACCCATCTTCAAACTCTTGCGAAAGGATTCCATTCAGATTTGGGACGAAGCTTACCAAGAAGCCTTTAACCAAATCAAGCAATACCTAACCCTACCTTTTGTACTCATGCCTCCACAACCTAGTCTTCCCCTACTCCTTGACCATAACGGATACTGCAGTTGGGGATTTGCTAGCCTAATACCTCTAAGAATCCCACAAAGAAAGATCCAACTACTACGTGAGTCGCAAGTTGGTCGGGTACGAAGTTAACTACACTGCCTTGGAGAAATCATGTGTTGTTCCTGTCTGGGTCACACAAAAACTACAGCACTACATGCTCACATTTCCCATAAAACTTATATCCCAAATGGATCCCATCAAGCATCTACTAGAGAAACCTGCCTTGTCTTGCCGAATGTCCCGATGATTGATGCTTCTAATCGAATTTGATATTGTGTATGTCACTCAGAAAGCTATGAAAGGAAGAGACATATCTGACTACCTCGTTGACTACCATATATAAGAAACCGATGTTTGTATTTTTGAGTTTTTGAATGAGAATACACTTTGTACCTCCCAAGAGGACTTCCGATGGTAAACGTTCATTGATGACACCACCAATAAAAAAGGGTATGGCATTGGGATACTCCTAATTTCCCCTGATGACTCTCACACCCCTGTTGCTATTAAACTGGATTTTTCCTACACCAATGACATGACTGAATACGAGGCATGCACAGTAGGTCCCAAAGTTTCTCTCAAGACAAGAATTTGATACCTAGATGTATACAGGGATTCATCCCTCATCATCGATTAAGTACTTAGAAAATGGAAAGTCAAGGATGAGAAACTCTTACCTATCCATGCCCACCTAGACGACATGGCCTCCTAATTCCAAGATATCACCTTCCACTACTTGGCCCGAGCAAAGAAAAACCTAGTTGATGCCCTTGCTACCTTAGCCTTCATGGTTGACATGCCCGAAGGAATAACAATAGCCCCATTCCTAGTCTGAAAGCAAGCAAAATCTACCCATTGCTGCCACATTGAGCTCATTATAGAAGAAGATCCTGATATAGTCGATTGTTGGTACTATGATATTTGGTGCCTCCTCAATCATGGTAGGTATCCCCAAAATTCTGATAATAAAGACCTAGTAACCCTCTATAAACTGGTTGCCCAGTACATTATCTGCGATAAAGCAAAGTTCAAGAGAAACTTTGATGGAACCCATTTACACGTCATCACAAAGGCTGATATTGAAGAGATGATGCAGAAAATTCACAGCAGGGAGTGCGGACCCCACATGAATGGCCATATGCTTGCCAAGAAAATCATTCGATAGGGCTATTATTGGACTACCATGGTTCAATATTGCACCGCCTATATTCGAAGATGTCTTAAATGCCAGCATTTTTCCAACCTTCAATACTTGCCTCCGCGATAATTGTACAACATGAATTCTCCCTAACCATTCTCCATATGGGGAATCGACAAAGGAAAGTTACACCCAAGGCCGCCAATGGCCACAAATTTATCTTAGTTGTCATTGTCTACTTCACCAAATGGGTCGAAGTCGAGTCATACACGGTACTGAATTCAAAAAGGGTGGCCAAGTTCATCCAAAAAAATATGATTTATCGATATGGGGTCCCGCATGAGCTAGTGTTAGATAACAAGTTACATTTTGAGGAAGAAGTCATAGAAGTGGTCAACGAATACAGGATCCAGAGACACAAATCTTCTCCCTACCGACCTTAAACCAACGGTGCAGTTGAAGCCGCCAATAAGAACCTCAAAGAAATCATCAGCAAGATGACCGAGAGTTTCCGAGACTGGACCAATCGGATCCCTTATGCCCTCTGGGGCTAACGCATTTCAGTTCTAGCATTTACTGGGGTACCTCTTGCTCTCTCATATATGGCATAAAAGTATTACTACCCGTTGAGCTGGAGATTCCTTCACTACGCATCATGTTTGAAAGAAAAGTCAGTGAGGAAGATTGGCATCAAAGCCATCTTGACGAGTTGTCACTCTTGGACGAAAGGAGACTGAAAGCTTTGTGTCATATACAAGGGTACCATTATCGAATAGCACGATCATTTAATAAGAGAGGCAAGTACTGTGGTGTCCGAGAAGGGGATTTAGCCCTTAAAGAAATCGTAGAGCCCATCTGGGACCCTAGAGGGAAATTCAAACCCAATTGGAGCAGCACCAACATTGTAAAGAAGATCTTATCTGGCGACATCGCTATGCTCACCGACCTCGATGGAGAAGAGATGGTCCATCCAGTCAACCTGAACCGTATCAAGAAATTTCACCCTTAATCTCGGTGCGCTACGACTCTTCTCATCTCACTTTTATTCTATAAAAAAATTCATTTCCCTCTACTCATAACTACGTGGGGCCTGATCCTCTAAAAATATTTCAAAAATGAAACTAAGAAAAATTTCAAAAATTCCCAGAGGTACGTAGGCATCTCATACGCTTTATATGAGCACGGACCCCTTCTTTTTTACAAAATATTATTCTTTTCTTATCCCCGAGAACGACAGTTCATTTTTATAATTTACATGAACAAAAGTATTATGTATCCCTTAGCGATTGGTATAGACAATTCAAATGTAAAAACTCATCAAGAGGCACAAAAATATAATTAAAAAACATTATCTTATTAACAAAAATTATGTTACAATTACATCAGCATAGGCAGTCAAACAACTTCCCTTGCCAACCTAACCCTACTTTCCTAAAACCAAACAAAAAATAAACCAATTACTCTTATAAAACCTTCCCAAATTTATTTCATTACATGACCATACACATCACAAAAGCTTCACAAATAAATTCCCTAAGGATCCTACTCGCAACTTCCAGAGGAACCCGCCCCATCATCATCTACATCTTGGGGTCCCTAAACCTCCCCTGCTTAGATAGAATTCCACAGGCACTCGATGGAACGGTAAGCCCGGGACCGACCTAGGGAAAATAATGACACCTCCCTCTAAGGTGTCAAATATGGCGAACCACCTTTTCCTGGTCTCCACAGCTAGCATTTTGACAACTACTCTCCTCCACAACCACTTTATGTGGTCCCCGAAAACTTGCCAGACTCTGCCAACAGACTGGGAATGACGGGTTGACGGTCGAAGATTCTCCCACAGAGAGATCAATTGCATGCGCAGACGCTCGGTTAAATCCTTCACAAGAAAAAAGTCTAGTGTTTTAGGTGGCACAATCTGTTCCCAGCCAAATCAATGCAAGAGCCACTAAGGAAAGTAGAAAGAAGTCTGTAGGAGGCCGACTAACCGAACATACTGGTATTCCCCCAGTCCTAGAATGGGCATCAACTCCCCCCACCAAGGCGCTGACCAATGGAAACATCGAGCCCCGTACTCCACAAATAAGTTCTCCCACCTCTCAGTGTCTAAGCCCACACTGATAAAGTAGTAAGAAAAGAAGCTTGGCATAGTTAGCAAGGGATATTCAGGAGGGACCACCATACGAAATCTCTCCGACAACCACATGAACAACATAATGAGGGTACCCCTCAGGAAGTCAGAACACCCTTCCTGCTAGGCATCCAGATCGTTCAAAGTCTCTGCCAGTATCACCGCCACATGATTGCGATGGTACGATATCCACGAACTGATGGCTGCAAGTTGTGGGTCCACCAGCAGGTCCCTGGTCACTAACAGTAGCTTTGAAGTTAAACCCAAGGCAATAGCTCCAGCATCAATATAGTCTCTTCAACACAACAGATTCAGCACAATCGAATGAAGGCAGCAAGCCCCACTTTATAACCAAGCTTTTTATCTCCTCTTCAATATACCAACTAAGCCTCCAAGGCCTACCTTCACTCAAAAATTTCAAAATAAAAACTTAGCAATAAATTAAAGTGCTTTTAAATCAATCCACTAAATAAAGATAATTAAACAAAGTATGCATTTCTTTTTGCCTTTTTGAATCTCTTTTTAGGATCAATGCCACCACATCAAGCCTGCAAATGCCAAGCTCCCACGGCTAGAAATGAATCTGCAAGAAATCTCGAAGGAAAAGAACTAGAATTGGACGTTACCTCATTTGCTCTACAACCCTCTCTTATAGGTACCTGACATACCCAAAACTCACGCACCATCAATCGCTGCATCCCGAGGAACCATCCCTTAAGGGTAAATGGTCACCTACAAAATCCCCAGTAGAAAATCAATATCTTAAAGGATCGTTAAGGAAAAATGATCTCAAGAGGAAAGAAGAATTTACCCGATCGCTCATCAGGCCATTCGAGACCTGACGCACCACCGTGCCACTGCCTTTTAGCAACTCCTCCACCCTGTCGTTCGGCATCTCCTTGATATTTTGTACAAAAATTCTCAAAAAATATTAGAAAATCCCAAAAAATCCCCAGAATATTCCTAAAATTGCCAAAGGAGTTTTAGAATCTTTTTCACCAAGAAAAACATTTAATACCACACTTACTTCCCCAACGAAACCATTACTTCCCCAACAGAACACTAACTTCAAAAATCAATTGGATATCTCCCCAGCAACGTCTCCAAATGATATCGTAGAAATCAAAAAATTCTCGAACAAACCTACACCCAATCCTCGAATTAATACCTTTTTCCCCAGTGGAGTCTCCAAATTCTCCCAATAAAACTATGCCTTAAATCCCTCAGAATTGGATTAGACCCGCAGAGTTGGTCACCTTTAGTGAAGCCCTCAGAATTAGCTTCGACCCGAAAAATTAGTAATCTCTACTTAAGCCCTCAGTATTGGCTTCAACCCTAAAATTTGGTCATCTCTACTTCGACCCGAAAAATTGGTCACCTCTACTTAAGTCCTCGGAATTGGATTCGACCCTCAGAATTGGTCGCTCTTACTAAAGGCCTCAGAATTGGTGTCGACCCTCAGAATTGGTCGCTTCCACTTAGGTCCTCAGAATTGACCTCGGCCCTCAAAATTGGTCGCTCCCACTTAGGTCCTTAGAATTGACCTCGACCCTCAGAATTGGTCTCTCCCACTTAGGTCCTCAGAATTGACTTCGGCCCTCAAAATTGGTCGCTCCCACTTAGGTCCACAGAATTGACCTCGACCCTCAAAATTGGTCGCTCCCACTTAAGGCCCTCAGAATTAACCTAGTCCCTCAGAATTGGTCACATCTACTTAAGCCCTCAGAATTGTCTTCGACCCATAGAATTGGTCATCTCTACTTAAGCCCTCGGAATTGGCTTCAATTCGTAGAATTGGCTTCGATCCGTAGAATTGGTCGCTCCCACTTAAGCCCTCGGAATTGGCTTCGACCCTCAGAATTGGTCGCCTCAACTTAAGGTCCTCAGAATTGATCGCGGCAAGTTGAATTGGTCATCTCTAATTAAGCCCTCACAATTGGCTTCGACCCTCACAATTGGTCATCCCCACTCCAGCCCTCATAATTGGTTTTGACCCGCAAAATTGGTAGCTACAACTTAAGGTCCTCAGAATTTACCTCGGCCCGCAGAATTGGTCGCTCCCATCTTAAGCCCTCATACTTGACTTCGATGACCCTCATAATTGTTCTCTCTTACTTAGGTCCTCCAAATTAACCTCGAACCTCAGAATTGGTCGCTCCGATCTTCGATCCTCAGAATTGACCTCGGCCCTCATAATTGATCGCTCCCATCTTAAGTCCTCAGAATTAACTTTAACTTCAGCCCTCTAAATTGACCGCTCCCTATCTTAGTCTTCATAATTGACCTCATCTCGTAGAATCGGCTATCCCCAACATTTCCTTAGGCCTCAGAATCGGCCTCGACCCCCTAAATCGATCATCCTTGTCCCTTTAAGTTCGCAAAATTGACCTCCCTCCCAAACATCATGTGGTGTCTATGACGGATTTCACTTGTTTTAAGCTCACACATCCTAGGGATCTGTAGAAACCACATTTTAGGACCCCCTAAGTCTCTCATTAGGTCCCTAGCAACTCCCCATTACAAACCCTAGGTCATACTCTAAGTACCGATATAGAGGCCATCGGGCGCTCTCGGGACCCATTTGACTCCGATCAAATCTATCGTCAGAGTGAAAGCTCAACGAATCTTTGAAGGTCTCTGAATAACCTTTACATTCGTCTGCCCTGTGGATGAATCAGCATAACGGTTCGAACGAACGGACCATTTTACCACCAAAAATCGATCTAGAGGCCACCGAGCGCTCTCAGGCCCCAGTTTGACCCCAGTCAACTTCTCATTAGAGATAAATCTCTTTGAATCTTTATAGGGCATTGAAACCACTTTCCAAGGGTCCAACTCATGCATGAAACTACATAACCATTCGGATGAACGATCCATTTTTCACTAAAAACTAATTCGGAGGCCATCGGGTGATCCTGGTATCTGTTTGACCAAGGTTAACTTTTCATCTCGAATGAGACTGAATGAATCTTTAAAGGGAACTGAATACCCCTTTCAACGGTCTAACCCATACGTGAATCAACCTTACGGTACAGATAAATGATCCGTTTTACTCTAAAAGGTCACCGGGCACTTCTGGACCCCGGTTGACCAAGGTCAACTTTTTAAACCAAGAGAATCTCTTTGGATTGTTTAAGTACCTTGCATAACCATTTCTACGGTCTACCCCGTTCGAACGAACGATATGTTTCGTCCGATGATCTCCCGTCCAAAGGATAGATGAGCGCTTCCGAGCCACATTTAACACAAAGTCAACTCAAGAGTGACCCAACCCAAAGGTCTCTTGAAGGTCTCTGAATTATCTTTCTAACGATATGCCCCGTGAGTTATTTGGATCAATGGATTGCGTTTGACAACCATTTTTCCGGAAAAAATGCACTAGACTGCCAATTGGCAAGTCCATTTCCTTGCCTATCGACAATGTGCCTAGGGTTACCTACCGATTGGCATGGCTAGTTCTAGGTCTAGGGCTATTCAAATCGACACCCCCTTACCCCATAAATAGAGGACATGACCTCACTCCCAAAGGACACGTTAGATTCATCAATATCAGTGATTTCAGCAACATTTTCTTGCAATCAGTGAAGCTTCCTTATGTGAAATTCCATTCTATCTTACATTTCCATACTTTTAATACCCAATTTGGCAAAATATAATTCTCCCACATTCAACATTCATCTCAACATTCAAGTAATCTCATCCAAGATCAAGATCAAGCTTCAATTCTTTAAAGAAGGTCAAAAATTCTTCTCTCTCTCTTTTAATTTCTTATTTTTGCATTAGATACACAGATTCTTAATCTAGCTTTTACTTTGATTCATACATATTAACATATCACCTTTTTATTAGTTATATTGCAAATACTTTATTTTCTATAAAACAAAATAAATAAATAAATAAAGGTTGCACCTAAAAATTCCAACGGGATTACCCATCACTAAAACACATTTTTCTACACACACATATAATAAAATCCCATTATAATTAATGGGATAAACTCCACCCTTATGCCACATGCGAACTATGTGGACTTTGATGCCTTTATAGGCTACATAGGCATTTCGGGTTAAAACCCAAGACTCGATTCCAATTTTCCAATTTTCTAATTTTTGAGTCTTCTAATTTGTCTTCGATGCCTTTATAGGCTACGTAAGCATTAGGTTGTCTTCGATGCCGCTCTCTCGAGGCGGCGACATGTTCTTTTGCCTGCTTTGTGCAAAATAGGCTGACGAATCCATCTCTTTACATTCACACCAAACCGATGACGGTCGAAGCGTTCCTAGATCTGAGAGGCGCGAGACCTTCACCCCACCCCCGCCACCTCCAGGGGGAGAGAGGAGAATTGGGATGGCCATAGTGGTGACTCCACTAGGGACTATTTTCATAAAAGGTCTAGACTCTGTATGCATGGGTGTTTTTTTTTCTGTTTATGTGCGTATGCACCTACCTGTATGTTCCCTTTTTTCTCCTCTATTATTTCTTGTACATATACCCCTCATGATTATATCACTACTCACTCACACACTTGTAGATAGTCTCCGTGTACACTTCACACTACGTGCACCTAGGATCACTTATATCCACATGTTGCACCCACCACATACAATATCCACGCTTATGTGTCACTAACACACACCTCCACTTATCACGCTTGTATATATCCATGCTCACTCACACTTGTCACACACCACTCGTAGTTGATCCATGTTTAGGTTAACTACCACACACTCACTTATAAGTATTCACACATATCCATGCTTTGTATAATCTTCATGCTCCATGTCAGATTTACTTTTTATACTTGTACATTCTCCCCTATTAGTATGGTGTTAATCATGCCAAATAAAGATACTCTCTCCATAATATGCTAATCAAGAATCATGCATTTTGCACACTACTGTATCACCAGAAAGCATGGTTATTGACCAAATTTTATCCCCTAGCTAGGGGGTCACTTCGTAATGGGCGTTAGTCCGACAGGTCAAAGTTAGCCTAAGCAATATGACTCTCACCTTCCATTGGCCAACTACCTTCAACGTATATCGAACGGTTCCCCACCCCTGGGGGGGGGAGGAGAATTGAGATGGCCATAACAAATATCAAAATGTATAGGGTTGTTACGTTAGGAGCAACAAATTATGTTATATATGTTGAAAATTTGTTCGAAAGAGGTACTCGTGGAATAATCCGATACTGATTAAGTAAGGTTGATGGCTTCACAACCATAGCACAAGTTCATGAGGGTTTTTTTTAGCTTACCAGACTGGTCCTAAGATGAGGTAATTTTAAAGAAGGCATGGATTTTATTGGTTATATATTTTAAAAGACTGCATTAAGTTTGTAAAAGGATGCTAGAAATTCCAACAACGTGGTCTTTTGAAGAATATATATGCCATAGATCTACAATATGTAATGAATATATGGCTATTTATAGGGTGTGCCATTGATGCCAATTGAAAAATCTATCCCCCGTCATCTAAATTACACAGTTTTGTGTTCGTCTCAACATATTACTTCACCAAATGGGTAGAAGCAAAGGCTTTGAAGTTAGTTACCCAAAATGAAAGGGTATATTTCTTGCAAGACATTGTGCATAGGTTTGGGATACCAGAAATCATAACCTCAGACAATGCAACTATCTTCGAATCAGAAGTGGGTCTAGAACTCACTTCAAGTTTAGGAATAACTTTGATAAAGTCAGCACCTTGTTATGACCAATCAAATGGTCAGACTGAGGCCACAGATAAAGTAATTAAGGATAACCTGAGAAAAGTGATTGAAAAGAAATCCAAGAGACTGGCATAATTTGTTTCCAAAAGTTGTAAAGGCTTATAATACCTCCAAAAGGTTAATTACTAGGGTAATTCCATATGCCTTAGTCTATGGGCATGATGTTGTCGTACTAGTTGAAATCACTCTTAATTTATTAAGAGTGGCGACCCAAAATGAATTAATAGTAGAAGACTATGACCAACCTATGCACTTGGAATTGGAAAATATATATGAGGATAGGGTCAGAGCTTTAAATAATATTGTGGTCCAAAAGAAGAACACTCCACCAAAAAAGGAGATTTTTAACTGCCATTAACAGTTACAAAGGACCTTTATAACTACTATTTTCCATCACAATTTAGGGGTCATAAACAAATTGTCACTCTTAATAGCAGTCATATTTTTTGTCACCCTTATAGGAGTTGTAACATTGTGGTAGCAATTACCCCTCCCATTTTGTAATTGTTGTCAGTAATTAGGAAATTAATATTTGTAGCCACTATTATCTGTGATAAATATTGAATTTGTGACTGTCAACAGTAGTTACAAATATTATATTAGTAATTGTTAATAACAGTTACAAAATTAGTAGTAGTGACAAATTTATGACCGCTATTAGCAGTTACAAATGTTGAGTTTGTTAAGTTGTCACTACTACGAGCAGTTACGAATAACTTTATATTTTCAAAGAATTCAGTAGAATAAAAAAAGTAAACTAAAATAGAGGAGTAGATGAAATTACATGAACATGTAACAACTCTAAAAAATTCAACAAAATTTCATTTATATTTTGAACATTCCAATTATCCTGTTTACATTAAAATTGTTTAAACTTTATTTAACATGATATAAACCCATCTCGGGCGCCAAATACAAAATGAACATCGAATCACAAATAAACTAAACTAAATAACGGCACAACACTTCCATGACATGAAATGCCATAAACATGTAACAAATCATCATGAACCTAGATTATGGGTCACCACATAGTGGATATGCTTCATGAAGTCTAGGCATATAAATCGTAGGGGTATTGATGCGGAAATAACCTCCCTTGTCTGATCGGAGTACGCATGCTGAGCAAATTCAATGGACTCAAATTTTTTATATATGGCGCCTCGGTATCCATTGACTTGTGGTTGTGTTGCTTGTCACGAAATGTAAACACCTGGATTTAGGCCTTTGAATACTATGTATGCCGAGTATGTCATGAGTATACCTGCAAACAATAAAATTAAATTATTATCATTTGAAGATAAAGTTAAAGTTAGAAGTAGATAATGTATTTATATAAAAAACACAATGCCCCCATTAGAACACCAATTGCACCCCTACCTCCATTACAACACCAAATTTCCGTGGTATGAGAAAAAAATAAACTCATCCTTCCGTAGAATGAGATGAAACCAAATTTCAACAATAACACCCACGTGATCATTTCTTGAAGTTTTGCACACTTACTATATAGATGTGTTGTTGCAAAGTAAGAAAAATACGTAAAAATTAAAAAGCTTTTGGTAAAAAAATATTATTGCCAAATAGTTAGCGTCCAATAATCATTATTCATACATAACTCATTTCAAAATGACACTTTCATTCACAATACCAGTTTATAGTAACATAGAGGCATTTATGTTTGAATCCACCTACTCGACAAATTGTTCCCCAAGAGATCAGAATAGTTTATATGCCTACAGTCACCTAAAATTGACTTAAAGTTTATTATCAACATGTAAAATTAGTCTGAAACAAGGACATATAGACACACACACACAAAAACATATACGAAAACCCACACTGATAAATAGTACATGAAGAAACATATTACATAAAAAATGAATCCACAAAAAAAATGAAAGTGTAGTCAGTTAACAACACAAATGATGCTTAAAGAAAGGGATAAAACACAACCACAACTATAACATACACACAATGTAAGACCATACATATTCATGGACCAAAAATTACACATAAATGTACTATTTAAAACTCCATAAATTAGTTACTCCATCAATAGCTACAACACCAACTCCTGCCTCCATAATCAAAACACCCCCCCAAATTTAATAATGTGTCCCTTATTTCACATGAACTTCAAAACTCATATAAATTAAACAAAAACTCATATGACTTAATTTGTGATTCAAAATATATATATAGGTATTTTCCAATCATTAGTTAAACCATATTCCGGTAACGTCAGTGAAATAATTTATGAAGCAATCGATGAAAACTATCCAGCAAACTCTTCGTATAGATAACACAGACAAAAGCATGACAAAGATAATAACAAGAAGATAATTTATAGTGCATAAACGAGATTGAAAATTTACTATAAAAAAAATCGAGTATAAACAGTACAACCTAACACATTACAAAATCAAATTTTCATTCACTTCACTGCACATAATTTTCACACTGCCTTACCACCTAACAAATTCATACACTCAATACAAAACCAAATTTTCATTTACAGTGGCACACCAGCACAACAGATCAATACTCTAATCATTCTCAACCACCAGACAAACACACATACATTCACATTTCACTTCTCACAAATTCAATTAATTCTGTAGTAATCACATTCAATCATAATTAATTCACATCACAAATTCCTCACTACTAACTCACAAACATCACTTCACATTAATTACCAAAGAACGCTACACTCATTCACAATAATCCAATTAATTCGTTATTTTTTTTATAATTGTATTTTGTTAGAATTTCTCATTGATTAGGCAGCTAACTAACATTTAACAAGTTCCCAAAAATCATACTTCTATTGAATATGTTCAATCTTTTAACATTCTCAAGCATAAAGAATCATAAACATCACTGCACTAAATGACCAATGCATTAACTCGTTTGATTCATACACTTTTTATATATTGTTGTTTTTGGCAATCATTTCTTGGGTGCAGCTGGAACTAATAATTCAATCATTCCCTCATTGCCTCTTAATCCCCACAATTCAATGCAATATAGACCACAATCTACAACTTCATGCACCCACATGTCGCTACTGAAGAACCAACACTATTACTTATTGGTGAATACACTCTTAAAAGATGCTTAGAATTTTTCCCTAGAATAAACAAGGGACATAAAAATTGAACAAATAAGGGAGACAAACAGGGGACATACACACCTGTCTCACTTGAAGTAGTACTTTGGATAGGACACTTTTATACTCATATACCAACTTCATCTGCAAATATAACATGAAAATTGAATATCCTTATAGTTTACAAAACCAAAACAATATAATAACTCTTGTATTCCATGAGATTGAATAGATAATATATACTACTGCTTTAAGAGGCAAAAGTCTTGGCTTTTCTTTTATCTCAAAAGAGAATTAATTTTCAGAATTTTATGTCCCATATAGGATGTTGTAAGACTTATGTCTTAGTATATAAAGCTTGTGAGACTATAGCCAAGGCTAATATGAGATTAATAATCGAATATATCCAACGTCAGCTTGAGATTAAGGGTTTAGAATTTAATGTCCTGTATAGAAGATTGATAACTCAAAAAAATAAATAATATTTTTTTGATTTACAAAAATTATTTGATTAATAATAGTTATTTGATTAAAAACATAAGAAGATGAATATCATTTATTTGATTAAAAATAGAAGAAGATTAAAGTTATAACACAAAATCAGTATCATCATTAGCATCAAAATAGCATCTCACAATAATTGTTCAAAACAGCATCTCACAACAATTCAAATTCACAAAGCATATTATGTGATTCGTTTGAACTTCCCGAACACAAACACATATAAGGTCATCATAGTGTTTCATTTTGAATGCAAAATTGGCCATAATTCATAACCATATCCAGATTCTATAATAACAAAAGAGTGCAATAACAATAAAAGAGTACAATAGACTAAAATAGTTCAAAACAATACTAATTGTTCACTTTAACAATTTAATATAGATTTCAACAAGTGTTTGACTTTCTTATTACAAATTGTTCAAAATAAATTACTCCGGATCACTTAAGGCCAAGACAGAGCAAAGTTCAAATCACCTAAGATTTTTCAACATCCTTAATAGTGCTTGCCCCATGACTTTCTCGATACAACGTATGATTCTCTTCTCCCGAATATACATTAATAATGTAAACCTTACATTCAAATTGCAACAGTCGATGGCCATGCACAACCATTCCATTATTATTAAAGTAACTACTTGTCCACTTGAAATATTCCTTGCACTTGAAAAATCTAATAAAACGACATATGGATCATATGGAGTATCAATTAAAATTTTGAAAGTTTAGCTCAGTTCCATCTTGATAGTTTGGCTCAGTTGATAGAATGATAGGCATGTAATCGTGATAACTTGAATGTGCGACATGATTATAATCGTGAGGAATTAGATATGGGACAGGAGTGTAATCGTGAGTGATATAACCAAGTGTAACCTCATTTGGGCACATCTCATATTCTCCCCAACCGACCAGCAAGGCATGCTTACCATAGAGAGTTTATACTCAACTGTCTCGGCTTTGTTCACTTTCATAGGTCGAGACCTTTTACCAATTAAGACCTCTTTCTTAAGTCTTGTCTGGTACGCTTGACAGTCGATACCCTATCTCGGCCTGACGACTACTCGAACGAGACCACACTCTCCAAATTATATTTAAATAAGAACATGTGGGTATCATACTCGGTCGAGCTAAGACCCTTCTGGATGACCTCTTTATCATGATCAAGGCAAAGCTCCAGCGCAATAATTCCACCTGGACTGGCAGTTACAACCATATCACATGTGCATGTGGGAGGAATATTTCATCATCATGATCTACTTGCATAGGTGACAGGTGGCTATTACCCATTGGCTAATGCATATAATACAGGTCTGGTGCATGCATGGGGTGCACACTGTACCACCCTAGCAATATATATACTTGTCTCCTTCTACCTTAGAAAAGGATCCTGAATTCGAAATCCAGGAAAAACTCTGTCAAAACTGCATTAAAGAGAGACACTTGAGTTCATAGTAACCAAAGTCCATTAGAGTCTAGTTCGATAATAAACATACACTCACCTGCACAGTGGAGTATTCCTAAAAGGATGAACCACTTATTACTGTCTTTATCCTCTTTGCCTCACCTCCTGCTTTATTTATATTGCTATGATTTCACCATTGTTGCACACTTATGATTCTACTAATTTGAGCTCTTACACAGTTACTTGGTGGTACCATATTTGGAACCATCAGTTTGGCACCGTCTACGGGAAGAGAGATCATCATCTTCTTCTTCTCATTTACAACTTAATCCTCACCGAATTCTCTAGTGGTGGTCCAACCCCATGTTTTCCTGGGCTTAAACCACCATTAAAAGAGCTCTGGTTTGAAATCAAGAATTCTTCGAGTACATTCATCTCTTCTATTACACCTCTTGCTCTTTCCATTCATCGGATTCAATGGCATCAGATCTTCCACCGATCATTGGCCCCAATTCCATCCAGGCACCGCCTCAGTTAGAAATAGTTGAGGTCGCGACGGTGCTGTGATCACTAGCAGCGAGCAAATGAAGATGAAGGAGTAACTGGCCGCATTAGCCAAAACATTTTGACTAAGACTCCTGGCATAGGAGCAGAGATGATTACTCTGGCCGCCAGGAACGGCGACAATCAGGTGACAGGGGGACCACCCCCGGCCCCATAGAAGGAAGTGCAGCCTCAATAGAGGCAGAGAGACGTTGCTGACCCCAGGGGGTAAGGCAAAGAATATGAATACAATGAGTATGATGATGACGTAGAGTGTTGGGAAACATGTAAAATTTATAGAGATATTGTACGCCCTATTCAAGCTAGTAGGGAAAACTCCGCAAGGCCAAGATGAGAAGGACGGTCTTGTCCTTCAGCATTTGATAGGCTCTGTAGGGTGCTTCGCTTTTGACAGACTCATCCCCGTACATGATCTTCGAGACCGACTATCCAAGTTTTGCAGCAGTGTAGGATCTAGGGAAAATAGAGGATATGATGATAGACGATCCTCCCATGGCCGGGGCGAGGAGCAACATAAAGTCAATAGCTATCAGAGAATGGACGGCTGTGAACACATCTAACGCTAAGCCAAGAGAAAGGGGACCAGCAATAATGCCGCTCTGGATAAGGAAGATAATGTCATATATCCTATTGCTGAAAAACCATGGAACATCTCCATTCAGATACTAAAGGACAAGATTGGATATTTACAAAAGAGTCGAGACCCTCCACATAGGGGTTATATGGAAGGATCGCCATTTGTTGCTAGAATTGTGAGTTGCCCCACCCCGACTAAGTATAAGCCGTCGGTGGTAAAACTGAAGTATGATGGGAGTACCAATCCAGTCCACCATGTAGAAATGTATCAATCTACCGTAGACATCTTCTCGATCTCAGACGATATGAGGTGTAGGGCTTTGTCTAGCACCCTCACTAAAGCAGCACACGTCTGGTATACCTCTCTCCGAAGAAACTCAATTTAAAACTTCAAGCAACTGGCAGAGAGGTTAATTCATAACTTATATTTTGGGGTGACGATGAGGAAAAAGACCACCCATTTGCTGTATGTAAAGGAAGGAAAGAACAAATCTCTGCGAAACTACATAGCCCGCTTCAACAAGGAGAAATTGGAAGTGGAAGACTATAATGAGAGTATTGCAATGACTTCCCTAGTGGGAGGATTACAGAAAGGAAAGCTCTTATCGAAATTGGCTGAGGACCCTCCTAAGTCCATGGCAGAACTCCTGGATACGTCCGGGAGACTCATGAACGTCGAGGAGGCCATGGCAGCCAAAGGTGAAGATAAAACGGGATCTAGTGGGAGCAAGTCCAAAAAATTCAAAGGCAAAGGAGACAAGAAGAGGTCAGCAGATGACAAGTTCGATGACTATACCCCATTGACTGCCACCCCATAAATGATTCTAAATGAGATCAAGAACGATAGGTCCTTGAAATGGCCAGAGAAGTTCAAAGCCCCTCCTCACAAGAGGGATAAAAGTAAATGGTGTGAATTCCACTAATACCATGGCCATACCAATGATAAATGCTTCGCACTCAAAGATGAAATAGAAAAGATGCTGAAGCAAGGTATACTTACAAAGTATGTGGATAAGAGGGGTGGCCAAGATGACACTCGAAAGAGAAGAGATGGCGATCGTAAATTGAATGATCTAGAGAATAAGGATGATGATGCATCAAACGATGATGAGGAGGCCGACCCTGACCTTTCACTGAAGAAAACTTATCCCAAGGGTCAATTGCATTATATTTCTCATAATATGAAAATGATATGTGGTGGTTTGGCCGGTGGTGGTAAATAGATAGCCGACCGAAAAGCCCATGTTTCATAAGCCAAATCCCACCCCAAGCCTGAGGTAGTGAACTCGGTCGCTGTTAATTCGAAGTCACGTAAAAGGAAGAAGGTTTCCATGAATTCCTTGGTTGTCAGCTTCTCGTGGTTGGACTTCAAGGGGATTTTAGCCCCACATGATGACCCATTGGTAATCACTACGAGATTACATGGGTATGAGGTCCCTAAAATATTGGTCGATGGTGGCAATTCGGCCGATGTAATGTTCTGGGTGTGTTTCAAAAGCTTAAGATTAAGCAAAAAGAGGCTCATCCCATACCATCAACCCCTAATTAGGTTTAATGGAGAAAAATTCCATCCTCTTGGGATTTATGAGATGGACGTCATTATGGGGGAAACTTGGTCGAGGTACCTTACAAGGAAGATTAATTTCTTTGTGATGGACGAGAACGTTTATTCAGCATATAATATCATTATGGGACGAGTAGTCCTCAAATAATTTTAGGCAATGCCCTCAATCGTTCACCAGATGACAAAATTCTCGACCCCTTATGGGTAGGGGAAGTTTAGGGTGACCAAGTTAAGGCGTGTGAATGCTACTTCAATTCGACCGAGGAAAGAGAAGCACACAAAAGAGATAGAAAAACTTACAACATTGATACTCTTCCCCCAAGGGACGAGATAAAGCTAAAAAGGGTGAAGCCGCCAAGGAGGTAGAATCCATCATCCTCAATGAGGACGAGCCCAAAAAAATCAGCAATGCCCTGATGAAAGAGATCAAAGAAGAGTTGATTAAACTCCTAAGGGAGAGATAGATAATTTTTGCTTAGAGTCATGAAGATATATGAAGAATTGATTCGAAGGTCCTCTGCCACAAATTAAACGTAGATGAGGGAGCCAAACTAGTCAGACAAAGGCGGAGGATCTACTCTAGGGAAAAATACTAATTTATAGGAGATGAGGTGAAGAAGTTAGAGAAAGTTGACTTCATCAGAGAGGTTATCTATCCAGAATGGTTAGCCAATGTTGTCATTGTGCCTAAACCCAATAGCAAGTGGAAGATATATGTTGACTTCATAGATCTGAACAAGGAATGCCCCAAAGACAGTTTTTCCCTGCCAAGAATAGATCAAATGGTTGATGCCACGGCTGGGCATAAACTAATGAATTTCATGGACGCTTACTTAGGTTATAATCAGATATTCATGGACCTAGTTGACACCGAAAAGACGTCGTTTATTACGTATAAAGGTACATACTGTTATAAGGTCATGCCCTTTGGCTTGAAGAACGCTGGGGAAACTTATTATAGGTTAGTGAATAAGATGTTTGAGGATCAAATAGGCAAAACCATGGAGGTTTACGTTGATGACATGCTAACCAAATGCCTTAAGGCCGAGACGCATGTGGCCGACCTAGAACGCACTTTTAATACCATGGACAAATATAGGATGAAGATTAATCCTATAAAGTGTGTCTTCAGCGTTAGAGCATGCAAGTTTTTAGGTTTTATTATCAATCAACGGGAGAAAGAGGTCAACCCAGAAAAAATCAAAATTTTGGTAGAAATAAGGACTCCAAGGTCCATAAAAGATGTCCAGAGGCTGACTGGACGAGTTGCTGCTTTAAACCGTTTTATGTCAAGGGCTACTGACAAGTGTTTACCCTTTTTCAAAGTGTTAAGAAAAGCATTTAAATGGATTGAGGAGTGTGATAGATCTTTTCATGAATTGAAAATTTATCTCGGCTCCCCACTTTTGTTGTCACGGCCTGTTCAGGGAGAAAAACTGTATCTGTACCTGGTCGTCTCAAAGTCGGCCATCAGGGCATCAATTGTACGAGATGACAGTGGAGTACAGAAGCCAATATAGTTCAACAGCAAGGCCCTTCAAGGGGGCGATCATAGGTATTCAAAAATGGAGAAATTAGCTTATGCTCTCATACATGCGTCCAGAAAGATGAAACCCTACTTCCAGACCCATTTAATGGTCGTCTTAACAGACTCTCCTCTTAGGCAGATCATCCATAAACCCAAGAAATCGGGTAGGTTGATGTCCTAGTCAATAAAGTTAGGAAATTTAACTCCGTCTATCATCTAAGAACGGCCATTAAGGGGGAAACTTTAGCTAATTTTATAGCCGATTTCACATGGGATAAGGCCGAGACATAGGAGATTGTGGATCCAGCAAATGAGACAAAAAAAGCAAGTCCTATACCAACTAAAGTTGAGATAAGTACAACTAGGATAATGGTGGCCAAGAATGAAGAAGAAAAATTTATGTTAAATAATGGAGCCTTACAAGAGGGAAACTTCTCTAAAAAAAGGTACAGTATGGAGCCTCTTTATTGATTGCTCCTCATGCGAGGTAGGGAGTGGAGTCGGCCTGATAGTGTCGGCCCTAAGCGAAAATGATATAGAGTATGCTTTGAGATTTAAATTCAAGGCTTCCAAAAAAGAATTTGAGTACGAAGCCCTCCTGGCAGGTCTCTCTCATGCCAAAGCACTGACTGTCGGACAACTACTGATTAATAGTGACTCAAGGCTAGTAGTGAATCAAATACTAGGAGTATATGAAGCAAAATATGAGAGGATGGACAGATACCTGGAAAAGGTAAGAGAAACATTAAAAGACTTCAGGGAGGTGAAACTGAAAAGGATCCCTCGGCTAGACAATGGCAGAGTTGATGCACTGTCAAGACTAGATCAGCAACTAGGATAGAAATCAGAAGGTCAGTACCAGCAGAGATCCTACACTATCGACCTTTGAAGAAAAAGATAACATGGTTGAGTTCTGCTTAAACCTTGAGATAGATGAATCTTGGATGGATCCTCTCATTCGATATATAAGGGATGTTGAACTATCAGAGCCAAAGCTAGAAAGGAAGAAGCTGAGATATCAATCAACTAGGTTCTCAATAATTAGAGATATTTTATAAAAGAAAGGATTCCTCCTCCCTCTGCTCCGTTATGTCCGTCTGGCAGAGGTGGAATACATCCTAAAACATATGCAAGAAGATTTTTTCTCCAGTCATATAGGAGGGAGATCATTAGCAAACAGAGTAGTCACGTAGGGGTATTAGTGGCCGACCTTGACCAGGGATGCGACCAGTTATGTGAAGAGATGTGATAAGTGTCAAAGATGTGCCAACCCTCATCAACCTCTGACATTTATTACTCCCCCTGGCCATTTACAATCTCGAGGATAGACATGGTAGGACCCTTACCTAGGGCAAGGGGTAATTATAGGTATCTGATCTTAGCGATTGACTATTTATCGAAATGGGTTGAGGCAGAGGCCATGGTTACCATCACTGAGAGGAATACCTTCAAGTTCATTTAGAGGAACATCATTTATAGGTATGGTCTGCCTATACCCTGATCTCGAACAATGGCAAACAGTTTAAGAACTCATCTTTGGAGGCTTGCTGCAAAAGGGTTGGCATTAAGTAATTTTTCTCTGTGTCAGTCCGACCTTAAGTAAATAGGTAAATCGAGGTGACAAATAGAACCATATTAGAAGGGATTAAGAAGAAACTCCATGGGACTATAGACAGAAGAGGTTTACATTATCCTATGGGAATACAGGACGACGAAAAGAACACTAATAGGGGAAACCCCATTCATGCTTTCCTATGGCTCAGAGGCAGTGATACCTACAAAAATTGGTCTACCAAGCCACAGAGTTCAAACATACAACCCATAAGCAAATGCAGAGGATGAAGGTTAGATTTGGAACTCATCAATGAAAGAAAAGAGGATACAGATATTCGACAGGCTGCCTATTAGCAGAGGACTGCTAGATTCTATAACTAAAGGGCGAAGGCTAGGCCATTAGCCGTTGAAGACTTGGTTTTGAAGAAAGCTTGGAAATATCCGAATAAACTTCATGCTAACTGGCATGGCCCCTACAGGGTTATAGAAGAAGTAGTTCCCGGTACATATTGGCTTGAGAATTTAGAGGGAGGTCCATTCTCTAACCCTTAGAATGCGGATCATTTAAAGAAATATTACCAATGGGACATTATAAAAGTTTTCTTTTATCATTGTATCATTGTACGAGACATGTATTGAAAAAAGTAATGAATGAAAAATTACAAGTGTTCTATCGTAATCTTGTTGTATAAGTAATTCAAATTGTATGTTTCAACTCATCCTAACTTATAGAACATCACTCATGTGGTGAAGTATCATTAGCTCACTCTCGGTGACATGATAATTTGGACAGGGCTAACCTCGTCCATGGCATAACACCGAGAGGGGGGAACAGAGTGATAACATCATTATCTTGGTGAAAAAATATCTCGGTCGAGACGACAGTATATGACGAGATGTCACTCGTCCATACATTCTCAAAATGACGAGAGGGGACTTATGATTAAACACCATAATTTGGTGAATACAAATTCGAAAATCATGTAATTATAGTTTGTCTCAACATCATTAACTTGGTGAAAAACTCTCTCGACCGAGACGACAGTGTAGGATGAGACGTCACTCATCCATACATTCTTAAAACAACTAGAAGGGACTTATGATTGAACCTCATAATTTGATGAATTTAAATTTCAAAAATCACTTATTTGGTTATACTCATCTCATCCAAGGGCGAGATGAAATTTGAGACGGACATTAGGAAATTATTAACTTGGTGATCTGAGATTAAAAAACATTTCATTATGGTTTCTTGTTAAATGTCGTTAGCTTTTGTTTAATAAACAAATATTGCAAAGTCAAGACAAGAAAACATGACATAGAAAGAGTAGATGACAGAAACAAATGATACGAGCATTTGTCATTCAGATATTTAAGAAAATTCTTCCAACAAAGAGGTGTTTAATGAGGTTACAGACATCAGATTAAATCATCAGAATCCAAAAAAAAAACAAAAATCATAATTGTTCGGTGTTACATCAAATAAAGGGCATCAGGCCACATGCATATGCCCTAATAGAGAAGAAGGATTCATGATAATTGGTTGTCCCCGACCTACACTTGAGCTGACTCATTAGTAACATCATCTTTTTTAACCTCAACATTGTCTTCATTTTGGACTTGGGTTGTATCGCCCTCGTCCCCAACTAGCTCATCGTCGCCTTTATCAGCTGTTATTTGGATGGTCGGCTCAGGTTATGCCGCCCTCTCAACCTCGTTCAAGGCAGTAAGGACCAAAAGGTCATAGAAGTCAAAGGCTTTTAGCTCTTCAGCTAAATGTGAGAAGTCAGGGAACTTAAGGGTCTTTCAGCAGCAGGCTATTTGGGCTCCCCTCTCAAGGTACTGCATATTGTACCCCAAGAACTCCTTCGACAATTTAAACTCATCAATGATCGTCTTCTTAGCTTCTTCCAGTGCCTTATTAATAACAGCCTTTATCTTCTCCTTCTCCTCAGATGCCTATCCATCGGTCTGAGCCTTCAGTGCTTTTGAATGGTTGGTATTCAACTTGGTAATGGCCTTAATATTCTCCTTCTTTAATCTCTCTATTGTATTCTCATGGGTCAAGATATATTTATTTAAATTCCTCTTATTTTGGAGGGCCTCTCTGGCCTGCCGAATCTAAGGAAGCTTTTTGATTACCCAATGGTGGACCTTATTCATAACCAAAACATTCTGCAGAAAATATGAGGCATCAGTATGAAATGAAGCAACATAACAGAAATCAAAATAAAGGCACAAGAAACTACCCGAACATCTCTATAAAGGATAAACTCGTTCAAAAGGTTAACGTCCATAGATTCTAGAAAGTGGTCGTGGTCTGGTGGTGTTATGGAATCCATCACCTCAAAAGATTTTTTCTTGTTGCCAATGAGGGACTCTGGGCTGATGGAAAGATTGGTTAGATGACCCAAGAACCATCCTCGCTTGAGATAGGTATTGCTTGGGTCGGTTGAGTCTTGGACGGGTCGTCCTTATGCTTCTTATATTGATGAGAAGTGGGAAGGTCCTCAGAGACATCTTTCCTTCTTTTTGACCCCTCGACTTGATTAGGGTTGACGGCAATGGACTTCTTTGTCTGAGGTTGGGGTGCAGTCTTCTTCCCCACCTACTTCAGTATACTGGAAAGATTGGGAGAAACCATTATCCATAAGGCTTTAGGAGTATTAGATGGACGACCTACAAAGTAAAGCCGAAGTCGATAACCAAGACAAATTAAAAATGACACAATATTTGGGAAGAAAAAATAAAAACACTTACATAGTTCAGTTAGGGGGTCAACCCCTAAACTTGTCTGCCCCTAGAAGTAGGGGGCATCAATTACTTAAATTTTATAAGGCCCGCCTCCTTGCTACGTCTCCTAACTTTCTCCACATATTTGGTGGCATCAATGCTCAAACCCGAATCTAATTTGGCCGACATAGGGGACTTTTCCCATCGTTGGGGAACTCTGGGCTCGGAGGCACTACAAGAAACATAAGGGCCGAAATCCCAGGCCCCAGATATGAAAAATTAGTGAGGCTTCTAATTATGGTTGGAAGTCTTAGTCACAAGCAGAACTTTCTTTATGGCTTTACTGGCTATGAGATGATAGTAGCCAGGCTAAGTTTTTAGGGAGGAGACAGTATAACATCCCCTAAAGATGCTAACTGGAAGGTCAGTATGTTGAACCAACTTTCAGAGAGAAATGAAACCAAGAATAACCCTCCAAGCATTGGGTAAAAGCTGAGCCGAGCCAAGACCTAGGCTTGCTAGAATTGATCATAATGTTGGATGCATAGGTAGCATAAATTCGCCCTCAAACATCAGCTCATAGACACAGATCTTGACCTCTCGGTTATGAAAGGCTCTTTCATCCTCAGAGGGGCCCCGCATATTAATAAAAAACCCTATGCCATAGAGATGTCTCCAGAGTAAAAGATCCAACTCCGTGACTGTGCTGACAAAAGATTCAGTGTAAGAAGTTTTAAGTGTATCCTCGGTTGTATCATCATTATCGTCTTAATTTTCAGTCGGGACATTACATGGAACACTTTGGGCAAACTGTTGGCTCATAACGATTGATAACGGGACTGCCATGATAGGGGGTGGAAACGCAACCTCTACTCGTGGCTCCTTAGGATTCAAGATGAATTTCACTAAAGAGTCCAATTGGTTAAAAGACTCGACATTCTGAGAAGACGAGACTCGAGAAGACGCCTCGACTTCTTTAGTCTCTGCAGAAAAGGTAGCAGAAAGCCTCATTGCCTCTTTGTATGAATCCATACTCTCGACGGTGTGGGAGACGGAAGGATAACTGTCTGTTAAAGCAGACAACTAAAACATGGAGTCACTAATTTCAACAACAAGAGGGCATACGACATCTAAAGGAACAGGATAGATTTGACAAAGAGGAAAGGCCTCGGCTTTATGCTTAACGGCGTCCTCTACCTCGTACTTTCGTATCTCCCTAAAACACCTCCACCTAAGGGTTAGAAATTCCTCAGCTAATTTATATAAAGGACTTAACATTCAAATAAATGTTTGGATTGACCAAGTTGACCACAAGATCGAAAAGGAGAATTTTAATCTTTTCATAGAAAAAGAACAACAACAGGTGAATGAGCTTTTCCAGAGATGGTGATCGAAGATGTACTGAAAAACCTAAACCCTAACGTCAATGCTTGAAACCCACCTAATGCTAAGTCTAAATACCACCTACATTATAAAAACCTCCAAACACAATAAGGGCCTAGCCCAAACGCCGCCAAACAAACTAACAAAAAAACTTGCTTATTGCTAGAAAATCAAAACTCAACTAAACCACACTAATCCAAATTAAAATCAAAGGGATCTTGGTAGAAAAGAGTTACCTGGATAAGAGAACTCTTGGAAGAATAAGTAGCTCAAAAATGACCAAATAGTGAGAATCGAGAGATGATAGGCGGGAATAAGTTTGTAAGAAGGAAAGAGAAAAGGGTAAAATCTTAGTTTTTAAACCAAACAATGATTATACACACTTTCCAAAGGAAGTCATCATTTAGGTGCTAAACCCTAAGCGCTTTAGCCGCCACTTATGCTTGGAGAAGACGCTATCCAATAAGCACTATGACATGTGTCCTATCAAGCCTGACAATTCACTAATCAACTACCAAGTGTCATTTTAATGACCATTATCAACTTAGATATGGCATTATAAGGATTGCTTCGCCATCAGTTAGAGCATCTCACCAAGATTCTCATCTTCACGCACTTTTACCCCTCAACCTCGTCTTGACATTAGAGACTAAGGGCTAGGGGTGATTGATATACCCAAATATAACCTTGTCTGGGCACAACTCGTATTCGTCCCAGCCGACCTAGAAAGGCATGCTTACCATAAGGAGCCTACACTCTACTATCTCGACTTTGTCCAATTTCTTAGGATGAGACCTTTAACCAATCAGGACCTCTTTCTTATGTCTCGTTTGGTACTCCTGATAGCTGTGACCCTATCTCTGCCTGATGACTACTCGACCGAGACCACACTCTTCGGATTATATTTGAATAAGACACTGTGAGTCTCATACTCGGTCGATCCGAGACCCTTTTGGATTACCTCTTTACCATGCACAAGGCAAAGAGCCATCGCAATCATCCCACGTGGATAGGTAGTTACAACCATATCACATGTGCATATGGGAGGAATATTTCGTCATCATTATCTACTTGCATAGGTTATAGGTGGCTATTACCCATTGGCTAATGCATACAATACACGCCCGGTGCATGCATGGGTTGCACATTGTACCACCCCAGCACTATATATACTTGTCTCCCTCTACCTTAGAAAAGGATCCTGAATTCCAAACCCTAGAAAAACTTTGTCCAAACTGCAGTAAAGAGAGAGACACTTGAGTGCATCGTAACAAAAGGCCATTAAATCCTAGTTTGATAGTAAATATGCACTCACCTGCATAGTGGAGTAGGCCTAAAAGGTTAAACCACTTATATTACTGTCTTTCTCCTATTTTCCTCACCTCTTGCTTCATTTATATTGTTGTGATTTCACCATTGTTGCACACTTGAGGTTCTACAGGTTTGAGCTCTTACACAGTTACTTAGTGGTACCATATTTGGCACCATCAGTGAGGACTTGAATGTGGGATAGGTGTATCATTAAAACTGCGTTCAAATTGTTATGGTGAAAATCGATTGGTTAGATTTGGTAGTTTGAGTCCGTTCGATTCAAAAGCACTTAAAATCATGATAATTAATTGTTTTCTTCTCGTGTGTTTGCTCTATTCAATTGTGATACTATAGGAGCAATGAGCTTAAGTTTACTTTTGGACATGGGGCCAAAACCACGAGTCACCCTCTAGTGTTTTTTCCTTTAAAGGGGGTCAATCCATGTCATACCCTGCTTTTTGGTATGAATGAACAAGAAGTACACATAAAGCAATGAATTAAAGCTAAGGCGGGCTAACATAACTTTTTTCATTATTAATATGTTACAAGGGGTTGAACCACCGCAGGGGTGAGTTACACGTTTCTAGTACACACGACGATATAAAAAATTAAAAAGTGTCACTCCTTGCTCCCATCTGGTTTAATCTCTACCCATACAGTCACATATACAAACAGGTGATCGATTTCTATCTCTAGTAGGGAAAAGATACTATCTTGTTTTTCCTGGCACATCTGGAGAAGGAGGGAATTAGCACAAATATACTAAACGGTATCTAACATTTCTATAACAATAATATAGATATAAATGAGAGTTGGAGTGTGTATATCAGTGTTTAAAACATTGACAATAATAAGATGATAATTCCATATTTATCAGATTATAAAACATCAAAATGTTGGAATTCATAATTCCATAATTATTAGTACGTTTAAGAAATACGATTTATTACCAGTGTAGTTAGGATCATGTAAACAAAGTTAAAGAGTTTGAACTAATAATCCCATTCTTACTATTCACTAAAGGGTATAGATGTAAGTAAGCCATCAGTTAACTTATAATAATCAGTCAATCAACTCAAAACTTTTGGGGAAAAGTAATATGTTATGCTCACAATTAAAGTGGCACTCATACCTACCTAGTATTCTCTCCCTGTTACTCTGCTAAAATATCACCAGACCTACCTAGTATTCTCTCCCTGCTCATTCTCTTAGTGTTGAGTGCCTTGTTCCTTCACTCCCCACTGACAGCCATCACTCTCAGGTGTTTTCCCTTGAGAAAATTGCTATTTTTGCTGTGAAAGTTAATCTTCTTGCAGGGAGTGAGTTGAAGCTTGAGCTCCATTGTTACCAGAAGGAGAAGTTTTCTTCAGAAGTTACACCAGGAGACCTTGAAGACTTGCAGATAGTGTCCATTGGAGTGGGTCACGCCTCACCCTTTCCAGTTATTCATAGACCCCAGTCTCACTACCCTCCTACACTCACAATTAAAGTGGCACTCATACGTATGTAGCAATAGTCATGGTTCTCAATCATCTGATACCAGTAAGCCAAATATAAAGTTTTGTGGCCTACTTCCCAGTTAATACTGATGCTAATAGTAAAATTAGCACAAAGAACTAGGGTGAACTGAATCAATAAGGTACATGATATCAGCTAATAGAAGAGAATGGTTAAAATTAATCCTTAAATTTGATTATTGGTGATAAATTCAAATACTGATGATGGTTAACAAAATATGTAGTATGGAAGTTAAATAACATGCACATACTCAAAGTAAATGTGGCTATCACATAGTGATATCAATAGCACTATTTCAAATACGCAAAGTACAATATTGAAAAGGTAGGAAAAACCTACTTGCTTGGTATTCAGTTGACTTGCGATAACACTAGGATATTCGGAATAATTGGGGCTTGATTTACTGTCATACAATATGTGGTATATAAGTATTAGGGTTTAATCGGTCAGTTTTGTATTTAAAATTGTCCTTGTTTAAAGTTCCAGGGGTTTATTTGCAATTATCTTGGGACTTTAGAATAGTGACCTTAAGTTCATTTTTGATCTTTGGTGCAAGAGAGTTTTTATCTTAATATAGCTTTATGTGTGTATGGGCAAAGTTCTGGGATCACACTTGTAAGTTGGAAAAGTTGATAGGGGTGGTTGATTTGTAGTTTTAAAGAAATTTCTTTTAAGTAAAAAACTTGTTTTTACATAACTTGAGCTAGGAATATCCAAACATGGTCTTATCTTATACCATTTACATCAAAAAAAATTATAAAAATTTTGGGGAAAAACTCAGAATTTCCAGATTGGTTACGCGCCCTCACGCGCGTGGTCAAGGATTCTGCATAAAGTCTTCATCTTAAACCTCTTGATTTTGACTTTTTAGGATTTTAAATTTTAATCGAGGTTTTCTCCTTCGTTGTTATACCATTTCAGATGATTTCTAAACAAAATTAACTTAATTTTTCGAGAGGAATCCAAATATATAAGTTTCATGGACTGACATACATTATAATTCAAGTTCTAAAACTACATTTTTTATGAAAATTTGACCTAACTTTCACGGTTTTCTAGAGTATGGCAAGGTCTGTTATGAATTGAGTTTGGTTTCTGCTGTATGTGAGAGTAGTTTGGTTTGGGTTTTAAAGATTTTGATGGAATGTACATTGAGAATTTTGAATTTGCAGGTTTTGAGTTCAAAAAACACTTTTTATCGATTTGAGCTTGTAAGGGGGTAGTCCCTTGAAGCTTGGGAGTATAGTGATACCAACAGAGGCGTAACCCCTATAGGTACCGTAATAAATGATAGCCCAAGTACTTTTTAAATAAAGACAAATTAACACACAGTATTGTATATAATCAACACTCATATTGAACTCACAAATTTCTCGTGTATAACTCAAATAATAATAAAGAAAACTCAAAAACAATTCATTCAAAGGGAGAGCAAAGTAAGCACCTTAGATACACCTTGACAGGCAGCCAACACACCAATCAACCTCTGATATCTTTCTGGTTAGCTATTAAAAATTCACAATAAATGACAATGGTGGGTGAGTAAACTCACTCTAGTTTTTAATAACTTCTCTTTAATGTCTTTATCTCTCTAGCAATAAAACCTGTAGAAAAAAACCTCCCTCTCTCAGAAGTCGTTGAGGCCCATAAATAGCCTCACCCTCTCCTGAGATTTCTCAGTCCTCATTACTGTGAAAGACATCCCTATATCACTTTAAGTCTTAAGCATTAAATGTCTGATGGACTAGCACACCCTACGTCATAATCATTAAATGCCAGGACATGCCTCTTGCTTATGCATTATGCGTCAGAGGACTGTCACCACAAAGGTGGCTCACCAAACCGTTTGACAGCCCCCAATACCACAGTGGTTTACTCAAGTTTAGATCAGATAGGGGTAGGTGTCTAATGACATCATCTAAAGTAGAAGTGATATTTGGTAAACGGTTGTTTGGTTTGAAACTCAATATGCGATGGAACTCAAGGTTACTCTGCACAAGATTCCACAATAAAAGATCTCTCGGTGTTTTACTTGGTGTATCTAAGATGGTCAAGACAAGCCTTAACGCTACCTCACTTATCAATCCTCCAAACCAAGTCCCTCTAAAGTTCCCACGGTGAGGTCATTCGATAGAGCATATGAGCTCTCCTAGACCCTGCTAGGTTTGGCTTCTCGCGAGTACTGTTTGCCCTCACAATCAATATTACAATCATTAAAGCATCATAATCAATGTAATTAAAATATAAAATTTGACTAAGTAAGAATCGAAGATAAAATAGAACTCTTCCCAGCAAGTTTCCTCGTTGAGCTGCATCACTGAGCTACTACGCTGAGTTGCCTCGCTGCCTTTATGTTGCTTCCTTCTCTTGGGTCTCTTCTATTAATTGGGGAGGCTCTCTCTAACTCAGAGACTACCTTCAATCCCCCTTATATTTTCCCCTTCGTGTAGATATTTCTCGTGAGAACAAGAAATTTTTGCACGAAAAAAACTTCTCAATTCGATGGACCATCTTCTTTTGCGAGCAAAACTTATCCCTTACGTGCCTTCGTTGCAACTACTGTCGTTATTTATGTCGGGAAAAATTTAATTTCTCCCAGATGTACCTGAACCAAAGCACTACAATACCTAGGCATATGGCGAGGGGACATCATAGTTTCTTCCTGCCTTTAGATCTTTGCCGATATGCCTTCTTCATTGCCCGTTAGAATTATCCTAAAGTACGTGTTGATCATGTCCATTATTATTCCGATTGCTCGAAAGAAAAAAGTCCCTAATTTGTTTCATCTCGTTCCACCATTGAATGAACTTATAATGAGGGGACATTTTCATTTGAACTTGTAAAGTTATCCCCGATGTAGCCATCCCCATTTGAACTTGCTCAAATAAGAAAAAATTATCCCCGATGTACCAGAGTAAAAGTTATCTTTGTTTAGACTTATGGCGAGGGGACATCATGAATTTTTTGAGCTGTGCTACAAGAAACCTCCTTTTTAGAAGGTTAAAATTCTCTCCGATGCATCTTCAACCTGTTGTACCATCGTTCGGTCTTGTAGCATGAGGACTTTCTTTAATTGGGCATTTTGGTTTCAAATATATTTTAAAAATTCTGGCACTAAAAATCACTACTTCTTCGAAAAAAAACCTCTCTCTGCCATGCGTCACCTCATTAATGATGTGAGATTGTCTTTTCAACTATCAGGGTACTTCTCGAAGCACCATGTGTCCATATTTATAATCATTTTGATGGCTAAGCACGTGCTTCTATGGGAAACTCAATCGCCCATTTGATTTCCAAGCGTCTAATACCTCAACGCTTAGCCATTTTTCTCTTTCACGTTTTCATTTTCTATCATCATCCCCAGAGCTTTAGAGAGAGAGAAAAAAAGGTTTTCTTTGCCATTATTTCTCAAACCTTCACATTATTCTTCTTCTCTTTGTCATCTCTACCCACTGTTACTCTACCTCAAACTCTAATGGCTCCCTACTGCTGCAGTTGCTCCCACCATCATTGCTTCGCCTGCCACCACTGTTACTCCTGCCCCTACTTTGCTGCCACCACCCTGATGGTAGCTCGTCAAGAGAAACTTTAATTTTACCATCGTTCTCCTATTTTTTCTAAGGACAACTAATACTTAGCCATGTGCAAAACTGTCATTTTAAATGCAAAGTGTGAATCCTGACACTTGGTGATGAAGATGATGATGATGATGATACTGCTCGGGTTTTCTTCCCCACCAGAGGGAGCTTTGCATTTTCACCTTGAACGAGGTGAATTTCCCTCATCCTAGATAGACTTCAAATGTCCAGGAGGCTCCCCAACCCATTTTATTGCCTCGAACACGTATATGCAGACAACTTATGCTGACACCCTCACAAAGGTTGGGATCCATCGGGCTACATGGTTTAGTGAGTTTACCCTGTCCAAACATAATATTGAACTTCAAGTACTTGTATCTCGCTGGAACGTTACAACTCACACCTTCATGGATACGTTGGGGGAGTTTACCATTACTCTAGAATAAGTTTATGATCTGCTTGGTCTTGATCCCACTAGTACCTTGACTTACTCCTATGAGGCTTTAGACATCAAAGAGACAGCTACTAGGGCAACATTGGATCAGATATGCCGAAGCTGCACAGGGTCATCCAACAAAGCTATATTTAGCACTCTTATAAATTATTTCTTTCAAGCTCCTTTTGAAAAAAATGGTTCCTCTCATTGTTGCAAAGGAAAAAGGTACACCTTTAGAGTTCCCAACTTACATACTTGTTATCCTTTCCCGTTTTTTTCTACCTAGGAAGCCCAACGACCAGCCTCGATGGGACCTCATCAATATCTTTATTCGTTTGGATAGGGGGTTCAAGCTCCCTCTGGAAGCCATGGCTTTGGGATCCCTCTATACTTAGTTGGGTAGGACCCACTTATATATAGAGAGGTCCCTTGGTCACTATAACTTGGACAACTTTACTAATACTACAATTTTAACTGGTTTCCTCTACAGTCGTTAACTATTGATAGCTGCTATCGAAAAGCCTTGCCTAGTTCGTGCAGACCTCGAGTCCCATCGATTATTTCAATTTCATAAGAAGCAGAGACGAAAGGAATTTTTTCTAATTATTGATAGGCCTAATTGCTTCGTCATGCGTCCCTATGACGAAGATGCTTTTTCCCAGACCTGATACTTCTTTACCCATGCAGAAAGGACAATTCAAGCCACTTTGGAAGAGCTCATCAATGAAGATCCTTCATTTTTCGTTGTGCTCCTGTTAACCCCATGTTATCTTCCTTCTTACACCAAGTGGGGATACACCTAAGAACACAACAACCCCAATCCCTTATCTCATTAATTTAGCTTTGACCAAGGAGTTCGTCACCCTATCTTTCAAGACTCCCATGCTAGGGCTATTTTCTCTGAGGCTTGTTCTTTTTATACTACCTCAGCTGCCTCCTCTGTCTGTTCGGCAATTATTGGCTGAATCACCATCCCTAAAATAATAAGGAAGGGCGATGTAACTTCTCTTTTTTCCACCAAATCCTGGCTGATGCAGCTGGAGAAAATTCACGAGTTCATCGAAAACCCACTTGTTTACCTTCCTGTCCTTCGCTTTCCACCCTTTGAGTTGGGACTTAAAGGTAATTTTGTCTTTAGGGTTGAGTTACCTCTGAGAAGCACCCACCAGAGGTCCCCCTAGTGAGTTACCTCCATACTACCCTTTGGCCATTATAGCTTCCCCCAGGCCCAAAAAAACCTCCAGCTCTAAAAATAATTGGCCCTGCCTAAAGAGCCCCTATGGAAGGTACCGTTGTCACTGGTGCTTCTAGCGAAGGTCCTTCTCAACCTCCTTCAAAAAGATCAAAGATAATAAAAAGTGGGACTTCCTCAAAATACTCGTCTAAGTTTAAGTCCCCAAGTCTCTGTGGATTCCTTTCCAATTTCCTCTATTCCCCCTCCCATGTCTGCAGACCTAAGTGGGGAAATAGGTAATAAAAATGTCAATCAGAGCTTGAAAGGGCTCAACGTGAGTTCCAATGACACACTCCTCATGTTCCTCCCCCTGCAGCATTTCCCACCATACATGTAAATCCAACTTAGGGGGCCACATTAACGAGAATAAGTTTTAGAGTCCTCTTGGTGGTCGGTGTCTCTGGTATAAGGAAGAAGACCCTGGGTACAAAAACCCAGAAGAAACGTGCATACGAAGTGCAAACCCCACATGTTGCCTCTATTCCCAGGACCTCTCCTCCTCCATCTCCCCTTGAGCCTATTACCCTTGATGACAGCCCTAAAGTTGAGCATGGTCCCACTAAAGGAACTTCTACAGTACCTTCATCACCTTCTTCCTCCATAGTCATTCCGTCCCACTCTTCTCCAGAGCAATGGTATGTTTTCTAACACATGGCATAACTTCCCTTTATGAGGTATATCCTCTAACGCTTATGAAAAATTCTTTTCTCTATAGGAAGGTGAAGCAGATACACCTTCTCCACTTGTGAGCCCTTTCGTGGAAGGATGTTTCGGTATCTCTGAGAACATCGCATCTCCTCCTCGTTCTCCCATGATTGGTGATATAAAGAACTTTTCGGTGTATCTTTTTCTTTTGTTTTGTCGTTGCTTGAAAAAGTCCTTCTAATTAAAACCTTAAATACCTAAAAAATAATACAATCTCAAGTGTAGAGGTAAGTAAGGGTATCAATCCACTTCTGAGGGAGTAAGCTAGAGACAAATTCAATTATAATTCACTTTTTATTTTATTTTTGTGCTTTTCACTTTTCTACTTTTTTTTTAGCTTTTTCAAATATTAAAACAATTAGGTGAGGTGATGATTTAAACCAAACTAAACTAAATGTGATATGATAACAACTAACTCGAAGGTTACTAAAATGAAAAATAAAGTCTAAACTAAAATAAGAGATAAAGTGAGGTAAATAATTGTGAGAACAATCAAGGAATGGGATTACACCACAAATTTTAGTTATTCTAATTAATTAATTTAATTATTTGAATTCTCCCAAATTAATATCAAAATTACAAACCAACTCTCGTTGCAAGTATAATTATAATAATAATCTTTTAAAAAATTAAGTTTAACGCCCCACAACTCTAGAAAATAGATCCACACTCCTTTTAATTAATCACCCGCTAGGATCGGTCAATTAAAATTTATGTCAATCTTAGAAAATAAATTTAGAGTTGAAAATCAAGTTATAATACCCCACTTAAGAAACTCCTATCTCTAGTTCGAATTTAAAATGGGTATTATAATTAGAATTTTGATTTTCTCTTGAAAATCATTTACCCTCTCTCGAGGCGTAAATTTAAGGGTGAGGGATCAAAATTAACATTCAAAGGGAATTTTAAAGTAATCAAACTAATTAAACTAAAATAACATCAAATATGGGTTTTCCCCCACCCCTTGAAAGGGGATTTAGCCTAACATGACATGAAATATGACAAATTAATAATCAAAGGCATAAAATAAATGAGAAGAAAAAAGAACAATCAAACCCCAATCTCTTGATGCTTAATTGATCTTCAATCCATGAGTTGAAATTCACATCCCTTAATTTGAATGATTCAAGCACAATTACATCAAGAATCTCACTCAATTTAATCCTCACAACAATTTATTTTTCCCTCACTATCTAAAAAAAATAAAATAAAAATTCTAATCTAAAAAAACTAAACTAAAAAGAAGTGTTTCTCTCTCTACAATACTCTATACAAATTCCTCTCTCCATGCCCTTTCTCATGGGGTCTTCATCCTCGTTAAATAGTAGGCATGGAGTTAGGGGTATTGTGGGTAATGGACTTTAGTGTGCATGGCAATGGTGAGGTGTGGGGATAAGTGGGTGAGAGAATAAAAATTCGATATTATTATTATGGGGGTAATTTTGGGTAATGGGTAAAAGAGTTAGCTGGGGGTAGAATGGGAAAAAGGGTTATAAGGTGGTTTAAGTGGCATGTGGTGTAACTGGGTTTTTTTGTCTTTGTTTTTGAATTTGGCAGATCGTGGCTTACATGGGAGAAATGGTGTAATGGGTTAATGATTGTTAAATGTGGGAAATGGGTTTTTGGTTTGTCACGGGTTGGATCGCCGCCGATTGGAGTTGGGAGGGCGCCGTCGGCGGGTTTAAGGTGTTTGGAGAGAGGGGTTGAAGTCAGCGCCGAAGTGTGGTCGGAGTGGACGAGGGGTCGTCGACCAGTTGTGGCCGGAGATGAGGTTGAGGGCTCGACGCCGGAGTTGGTTCCGGCAGGAGGCTGCGGCGGGGTTGGCTAGGCCTGGGGGGTGGGGTTTGGGGGTCCTCCCGCTCAGCGGGTAGGGACAGGAGTTAAGGGTCGCGACCGGAGGGAGAGGAGGTTGAGGGCGTGAGAAGTCGGCGCTGTGAGGAAGTAGGTGGCGGCAGTGGAAGCGTCGCCGGAGATAGGTAATGGGGGTTATGGGTTTATATAGTGGTGATGTTTGGTGGTTAATGGGGGGTGAGGAGAGAGTGTGTGGGTGATTGGTTATGGAGTTTCTGGTGAGAGGAGAGAGGAATATGATGATAGAGGTGATAAGGTGTGTGAGTGTGTATGGTAATGGGTTGAGGGTTAGGGATTTGTTTATGGTGTACGATAGGGCATTGGGTGGTTATGGTGTGAGGAAGTTTATGTGTGTGTGTGTGTGTGTTTAATTTGGACACCTAACTAAAAATAACACTAAAAAAACTAAAACTAATAAAAATAAAAATCCTACTTCTAATAATAAAATAAAGACTCAAATTAAAAATAAAACTAAAAAAATAAAATAAAAATAAAATCTAATAAAACTAAAACTAAAATCCTAATTAAATGTAAAATCAAATAAAACTAATAAAATAAATGAAATCCTAAAAAAATCTAATCCTAATAAAACTAAAAACTAATAAAAATCAAAATAAAATAAAATTATACTAATAAAATTAAAATAGAAAATAAAACCTAAAAATTTTAAATAAATCTAAAATAAAATGATTCAAACTAAAAATATAAAAAGACACAAACTAAACACACACAAACTTGAGGTGATGGTTTGGGCTAGGTTTAGGGTAGGCTAGGGTACGGGATAAGGGGTATTTAGCACCATTCGACGCGCATTTGCCTTGATATATAGCTTTTGACACCGGAAACGGACGTTTGATCTACAAGATAAACATTTAACCACATAAGACCTATATTGTCGAGAATTAGCAACTAAAGTACGTCTATTCAGGGTATAAAATGTACAGTTTTGGATTCTTATCACACCACCCCCAAACAGAGTGTTGCTAGTCCTCGAGCAATAAGATAGAGAGAAAGAGAAAGATAAGTAACCAAAAGTGTACCACTTTCGCGGGCACTTGCGATTGCACTTAGCTTGTGCAACAAGCCTTTAAACCTATAGGTTGTCCTACAGGACGAGTTGTGTCTCGTGAGGATTTGCAGGGAATATACCCGCAAAATTCTTTATTTAAAATGATTTATTGAAATGCAGTCAATCTCTTATTAGACGTAGAATAATTGCACAGTCTATCATGAGAGAAATGATTTGAGAAATACAAGCTAGAAGTGCATAAAAAGTTTAGCAAAGTAAATACTCAAGGCACATCCCTCCTAGAACTCAACATGTGTAGTGTGAATCAGTCAAGACGGGTCAAGAATCATAAGAGTAATTCCTAGATTGCCTTGTCAACGCTTCAACTTCAAATCTCATGGATATATCTCTCTCAAACAAACTCTCGAGATTAGGGTTAATGTATTGCTCTTGTGTGTGAGGAGGTGAGTAAATGTAAGCAAGTTCAAGCGTCTCACACACACATAAGAAAGAACGAACAATTAGAAAGAAAAATGATCTCATGAAAGAATGTTAATCACTATAGTGAGAACGTCGAGTTATTCACCACGTTGACTTTCATTTGCCCGAACACCTAGGGGAAAACATGGATGATAATGGGTGAGGGGGTAATGAAATGGGATATGGTATGAGGTGAAGTAGGATAAGATGGATGTGTGAAATGATGGATGGATGATGGATGAGCGAGAAGAGTGTATAGCACTTGAAGAACAAATGTTTTTATTTAAAAATAACTACAAACTCTCTTTCTTTTCTTTTCTCTCTTTCTTTTCTTTTTTTTTCTCTCTTTTCTTTTCTTCTTTTTTTTTCGATTTTTCTGTTCTTTTTTCTCTATTATTCAATTTTATCTTTCCAATTTTTGCTATTTTGTTATTTTTCTCTTTTTCTTTTTTTTTCCTTTTTCTCTCACTTTTCAAACCAACAATGAATACATTTAACATTTGGAATCAACACTCTTTTTCTCAAAACAATGGATGATATATGAGTGGAATGATAAATGAATGGTGTGGGGAATGTATGTGGGAATATGGAAGAGCATGGGAATATAATGGGTGAAGTGAATGGTAAATGGTATATGAAAAAGTGGTAAGTGGATGGATGAAAACCTAGTGATCGGGACAAATTTCAAGACACGCGTTTCTTACAACTCAAAAATGATGTCGTTCTCAGTGATCAACCCATAAATTAAGAATAATGAAATCATGCAACAATTAAAGTGCGGACCCAAAGAAGTTGAATCAACTTATGACATGGAGATTGCGTAAGACACTCTGAAAGGGTGAAAGGCATGAATCTCACAAGTTAAAGTCTCTACTAGTGATCCTTAAGGTTCTCTTTAGAATTGTAGTACTCCTCAACTCTAAATCGTATTGACATGATAAGTGCGCAAATTTTGTTGAGTCTAGAAATTCATGGTGCAAAATGCCTTGTTACGTATTACATAATCTATTTAGAAAAAATATTCTCTAGCTTGATTCCTAGACTTTTGAAAGATGGATGATTGAAAATTCACATCAATGATTGAGATGAAAGAAACTGCACGAAATTTTAAAAATCAGGTTTAAAAATCATTTTTTTTCAAAAGAAGTACGATTTTGATAACATTCCCCACCCCCAAACAAAAAGGAACATCGTCCTCGATGTTTAGTAAAATGATTTTTAAAATTTAGAGCATAAGGTAGGAAAGTGATTACCAGAATGAACCGCTAATGAAGTGGATAGATATCACCAATAATAAACCTGAATAAATGATAAGAGAAAAAATATTTACAAATCTATAAGCATGATAAAGCATAGGGTGATGTGAAACACCACCCCCAAACAGGATGAGACTAGTACAAGGAATGCGGGCTGCCTCCCGGTAGCGCTAAGTTTAATGTCTTCAACCAGACCGAACCATTTCTCACCCTAAAGATAGGAACTAGGAAATCTCGGGGTGGCAGAAAAATCGGGTGATGAGAATCACCCTCAAACAAGACTGAAGCATCAGTCTTTTTGGATAAAGGCTAAAGGGGTCAATGCACTTATATGGCAAAGTGCATCACATGTTGCAAAGCATCGGTGGACCATGGGGGGTGGGTATTAGGAAAAAAATGAGAAAGGCATGGGTGATGAAGCATCGATCATGGGCCTTATTGAGCCAAAAGGTGAAGGAAACTAGGGCCCTATAAGCATAGTGTTCTAATTGGTGAAGGAGGCGAAAAGGTGTAGAAAGTGGAATGGGGTGGGGCTCATAAAAATCACATGATCGTTCTATGAATGGGCGATGATATTGATCGCGCCGTGACACGCTAGCGAGCTGTCTTGGGAAGAAATCAACACCACAAGGAAGTGGTGTGCGTGGAGGACCAAGCTCGATGTCACGGAAGTGGAGAGTATCACCACAAACACACTCGTAGATGGTGGAGGATGGTTTCAGGTGAGGATCTAAAAATGTAGATGGAAACATGAAATGTGTAAAATCAAGATCCAAACCAGGTGGTGGGGTAGAAGGCACAAATGGTGGGTCGGGTGGGATAAACGGTGGATCGGGTGGGATAAATGGTGGAGGAAGATGATCCAAATCAAGAGTGGGAGACACACACTCCTCATGAGGCGCGGAGTGATCCATAAGGGAACTCACAGGAGGAAGTGTTGAAATAAACGAGTGAGTGATCAACTTATCCACTATTATGGTGCCATTCGATGTGGTGAAAGGGTCTAACGAGGCATTAAGATCGGAGATAGATGAATCAACATCAATATTTGTCTCTAGGGGAGACAAATATGACATAGTAGGATCCATATCAAGAGAGGTGGGAACCATCTCTGACGCTATCTCGGTACAATGGCGAGCACTCGTAGCCGGATCTAACCTAAAATATATGGGCATGTCAGAGACATATGAAATTGGGGCATAAGATAAAAGCTAGGGCATATTTTTGGATACTATGGAAGTGTGAACCTCAAGGTGGGGTTCAGGTGGACATGGTGGGATTGGATCAGTCTCACCATCGAAAGGTAAGTCAACACAATTGTCGACTTGGGACCCGGACCATGGGATGGTCTCAACTTCAAGATTCTCGGGGTGGTAGGGTTGGTCACACTCAAAATCTGTGTCACAAGAGGACACATCATCATCACACTCGGGTGCAACGATGGGTGGAGCCATGGGAATGTACGACTCACGCTCACACTCCAATTCATTTAGCCTTTGTTCAAGCCTTTGGAGAGCTGGAGTTTGAATTTGAGTGACTTGCTCTTGCTCGATGATAATTGTTGCAAGAGGCTTTCGAGAGCGGACGTGGATGATGGTGGTGAAGAGACGGGTGGTGGTGGTGAGTGAGGGGGACACAACTCGCTATTATCGTGAGTGTATGGAGAATACTCAAATGAAGTGACTGGAGTGGGGCCAAGTTCATCATACACGAAAGGATCGCTTTCATGATGGAAAAAGGGTTGATAATCGTGGGGTGCATAATGAGGAAACTGATCGTGAGTGGGTGCACAAGGTTGCCATGACGACTGTTGGAACGTGTGAGGATCCACAACATCGGGTTGGGATTCGTATTGCGTGGGAGGGTGATCATGCCTCCACGAATAGCTCGGGTACTCATACAACTCGGGATTGGGTGTAGCGGTATAGTAGGCCGAGGTGGGTTCCGAAACAGTGTCATATGGATACACATGTTCCATGGTGGGTTCAGATGGATATGGAATGTAAGGGCACTCATGGGACATGTGATCGAAATAATAACATTGGGTGCACAACAAAGGATGAGACACGTCGACACTTGATACCGAGGGTGATGGAATAGGAGGTGAGTGCAAGGACGGGTCAAGAGTACCAACGGTACTCGTGATAGAGCCGAAATCACAAAAAATCTCATAAAGAGACAGCTCGGGATCACTCTCACACGTGTCGCGTGTCAATGGGAAATGACCAAAGTAGTCCTGTAAAGGTCGTTCTTCGGCCATGAGGAGAGAAATATTTTTTTTGGTGTTTTTAAATTTTTCAAAATGAAAGAAAATATTTTTGGATTTTCTAAAAATAATGGAAGAAAATATTTTTGGATTTTTTTTATATAGAAATAAAAGAAAATATTTTTGGATTTTTGTTAAAAATAAAGGAAGGAAATATTTTTTGATTTTTTTGGAAGAAAAGGTGGGGGAAAATATGTGGACTCTTTGAATTTTGAACGAACTCACTAAAACTGACTATCGAAAAATTAAATTGGACACACACAAGTCAAGAAAATTTCCTAACTAGTACATAGCCAAGTTTTATCGCCTTTGCAAAATATTCTCCTAATGGGCTACCTAGTTGATTGATTTTAAATTTAATGATGGCTAGGGTAGCACACAATGGTAAGCGAGTGAGTCGGGTGATGAAATCCCTTCTCGTCAGTGACCGGTTGTAGGTCTTAGTAATTTAATTCATCACACCATTCGAAAATAAATGCAAGAATAAAATCACACAAGAGCACACAAAATCGACTCACTAACAGGAGAGGCGCGAGTGTTTAAAAATATACCTCTCACGATTTTTAGGCCGTGCGGTGCCGAAAAATTTGAGTCGACCGGGGGGAGATCACGCCTATCTCAGTCGTTCCCGGGAGTCCTACCGACTCAAGGTAGAGAGGCTTCTAAATCCTCGCCTTTGGATGCCCTCTCTCTACCTTGTCCAGTTTTTCTATCACGCTTGCTTCAATTATTACAATTTTTAAAATGAAAAATAAAATAAAAGTGTCTCTATGCACCGCAATACAAACAATGATAAAAATTCCTAATACAAGCCTTCTAAAAATATAAAAATGGTACAAAAAAATAAAAAAATAAAGTGCAAAAAATAAAGGAACTACAAAATTGAATACGCTCAGAGCTTCACGATCCCAAGAATGGCAACGGCGCCATTTGATAGAAAAGACTTTTTATCTCCCCAGCAACGGCGCCATTTGATAGAAAGAACTTTTCGGTGTATCTTTTTCTTTTGTTTTGTCGTTGCTTGAAAAAGTCCTTCTAATCAAAACCTTAAATACCTACAAAATAATACAATCTCAAGTGTAGAGGTAAGTAAGGGTATCAATCCACTTCCAAGGGGGTAATCTAGAGACAAATTCAATTGTAATTCACTTTTTATTTTATTTTTGTGCTTTTTCACTTTTCTACTTTTTTTTAGCTTTTTCAAATATTAAAACAATTAGGTGAGGTGATGATTTAAACTAAACTAAACTAAATGTAATATGATAACAACTAACTAGAAAAGTTACTAAAATGAAAAATAAAGTCCAAACTAAAATAAGAGATAAAGTGAGGTAAATAATTGTGAGAACAATCAAGGAATGGGATTACACCACAAATTTTAGTTATTCTAATTAATTAATTTAATTATTTGAATTCTCTCAAATTAATCAAAATTACAAACCAACTCTCGTTGCAAGTGTAATTATAATAGTAATCTTTTAAAAAATTAAGTTTAACACCCCACAATTCTAGAAAATAGATCTACACTCCTTTTAAGTAATCACCCGCTAGGATCGATCAATTAAAATTTATGTCAATCTTAGAAAATAAATTTAGAGTTGAAATTCAAGTTATAATACCCCACTTAAGAAACCCCTATCTCTAGTTCGAATCTAAAATAGGTATTAGAATTAGAATTTCGATTTTCTCTCGAAAATCATTTAACCTCTCTTGAGGCGTAAATTTAAGGTTGAGGGATCAAAATTAACATTCAAAGGGAATTTTTAAGTAATCAAACTAATTAAACTAATATAACATCAAATAAGGATTTTTCCCCACCCCTTGAAAGGGATTTTAGCCTAACATGACATGAAATATGACAAATTAATAATCGAAGGCATAAAATAAATGAGAAGAGAAAAGAACAATCAAACCCCAATCTCTTGATGCTTAATTGATCTCCAATCCATGAGTTGAAATTCGCATCCCTTAATTTGAATGATTCAAACACAATTACATCAAGAATCTCACTCAATTTAATCCTCACAATAATTTATTTTTCCCTCACTATCTAAAAAAAAAGAAAATAAAAAATTTAATCTAAAAAAAACTAAACTAAAAAAAGTGTTTCTCTCTCTACAATACTCTCTACAATGTCCTCTCTCCAAGCCCTTTCTTATGGGGTCTTCATCCTCTTTAAATTGTAGGCATGGAGTTAGGGGTATTGTGGGTAATGGAATTTAGTGTTCATGGAAATGGTGAGGTGTGGGATAAGTGGGTGAGGGAATAAAAATCTGATATTGTTATGGGGGTAATTTTTTATATTGGGTAAAAGAGTTAGTTGGGGGTAGAATAGGAAAAAGTGTTATAAAGTGGTTTAAGTGGCATGTGGTGTGACTGGGTTACTTTGTCTTTGTTTTGGAATTTGGAAGATCGTGGCTTACATGGGAGAAATGGTGTAATGGGTGTTAAATGTGGGAAATGGGTTTTTGGTTTGTCACGGGTTGGATCGCAGCCGGTTGGAGTTGGGAGGGCGCCGTCGGCAGGTTTAAGGTGTTTGGAGAGAGGGGTTGAATTCAGCGCCGAAGTGTAGTCAGAGTGGACGAGGGGTCATCGACCAGTTGTGGCCGGAGATGAGGTTGAGGGCTCAACGCCAGAGTCAGTTCCGGCAGGAGGCTGCGGCGGGGTTGGCTAGGCCTGGGCGGTGGGGTTTGGGGGTCCGCCGGGTCAGCGGGTAGGGACAGGAATTAAGGATCGCGACCGGAGGGAGAGGAGGTTGAGGGCGTGAGAAGTCGGCGCTGTGAGGAAGTACGTGGCGGTGGTGGAAGCGTCGCCAGAGATAGGTAATAGGGGTTGTGGGTTTATATAGTGGTGATGTTTGGTGGTTAATGGGGGATGAGGAGAGAGTGTGTGGGTGATTGGTTATGGAGTTTTTGGTGAGAGGAGAAAGAAAGTAATGGTTTTCGGGAAGATGATGATAGAGATGATAAGGTGTGTGAGTGTGTATGGTAATGGGTTGAGGGTTAGGGATTTGTTTATGGTGTAAGATAGGGTATTGGATGGTTATGGCGTGAGGGAGTTTATGTGTGTGTGTGTGTGTGTTTAATTTGGACACCTAACTAAAAATAACACTAAAAAAACTAAAACTAATAAAAATAAAAATCCTACTTCTAATAATAAAATAAAGACTCAAATTAAAAATAAAACTAAAAAAATAAAATAAAAATAAAATCTAATAAAACTAAAACTAAAATCCTAATTAAATGTAAAATCAAATAAAACTAAAAAAATAAATGAAATCCTAAAAAAAATCTAATCCTAATAAAACTAAAAACTAATAAAAATAAAAATAAAAATAAAAATAAAAATAAAAATAAAAATAAAATAAAATTATACTAATAAAAATAAAATAGAAAATAAAACCTAAAATTTTTAAATAAATCCTAAAATAAAATGACTCAAACTAAAAATATAAAAAAAATATAAAAAGACATAAACTAAACACACACAAACTTGTGGTGATGGTTTGGGCTAGGTTTAGTGTAGGCTAGGGTACGGGATAGGGGTATTTAGCACCATTCAACGCGCATTTGCCTTGATATATTGTTTTTAACACCGAAAACGGACGTTTGACCTACAAGATAAACATTAAAGCACATAAGACCCATATTGTCGAGAATTAGCAACTAAAGTACATCTATTCGGGGTATAAAATGTACAACTTTGGGTGCTTATCAATTGGGTCTACCTATTCTCGTTGTTCTGCCTCTCAACGTGCAGAGGAGACTATCAGAAAAGTTTTGCATCTATGCTAACCATTGGAGCCTTCCATCAGCCAAAGGAGACTCACTTGGCTTCTTCTGGGGCGTCTCCCTTGTCGGTGGTTCCTCTGGACGTTGTTTGAGTCTCTTCAAGTCCTCCTGAGGTTGTAATTTTTCCTCTTTTAGCTATCTTTTCCACTTGGTTGACTTGTTTATTCAGTATTTTGTTTTCTCTTCAAGTTGTAGCTGCTTCTATCTTGGCCACATCTCTTGTTGGACCACTTTTTTAGTTTCCTCTAGTGAGGCATGTCGTTGGGTTTGCCCATTTTTCTTCCATCACGGAGGTAAGCTCACTTCTTGTGTCTTGGCCCTTTTTTATGTGGTGTTTTTTATGTCTAACACTTTAATATTGTTTGCATTTTTCTCCAGGTCTGACTCTTCCCTCTCGTTTTGAGACTCTGCAGGTTCCTCAGGCTATCGTTGGTTCATCGGCCCCTATGGAGTTCGATACATCTGTAGCTCAAACGACTTCAGTGGAACCTTCCCTAATCTTGGAACTTGTGCCTTTTTGTGAGGAAGGTCCATTGCCAATAGATGAGGTTCCTCTTTCTAAAGGCTCGGCAGAAACGCAAAGAGATATTGAAATTACCCCTGCAACTGTTACTCGTACAGTGGCTACTCTTGCAGTTGCTACTCCTGTAGTTACCACTAAGGTATTTACTGCATTCTTCCTCTTTTTCATAATTCTTATCATTATGCTTGTTAAAAAAAGGATAAGAAAGCAAAATATAGCTTCCTTAACCATGGAAACCACTTGTTAAGGTTTTTCGCAAATTATCACCTTCGAGGTGACTTAATAATGAAAGCACACTTGTTAAGGTTTTTCGTAAACTCCACTTATAAAAGTGACTTAACAATGAAAACACACTTGTTAAGATTTTTGTCAAACTCCACCTATATCGATGACTTAACAATGGAAAACACTTGTTAAGATTTTTCTCAAACTCCACCTATAATTGTGACGTAACAATGAAAACACACTTGTTAAGATTTTTCTCAAACTCCACCTATATCGGTAACTTAATAATGAAAACACATTTGTTAAGATTTTTTCCTCAAACTCCACCTATAATGGTGACTTAACAATCAAAACACACTTGTTAAGAGTTTTTCTCAAATTTATTATTTTTCATCTCGTTTCAGGTTGCGAGGGAGGCTGCTCCTTTCGAAGAGCCATCACAGCGTGGTCCCTCACCTATTGCCTCTACTCATTAAGGATCGTTCTCTTTAGAGGAAACCAGTCCTAACGATCGTGGTTCCACTACAGATCTACCATTTGATAGTGAGTCCGGTTGTGAGGTTTCTCTGCCCAGCATAGCTCTTTATGAGTTCATCCTTCGCCAGTCTCCTCATGTCTTTGCGTGTGATCATTCTATCATTTAACAAATCATCACTCATCACCCTCAAACTTTCACTGCTGACTGCTTATGTTCAAACATGTTAGTGATGAGCTATAGGCTCCAAGGTATGGCAGCCGTTATTGCTGAGGTTGTCAATACTCAAACATCCAGTCTTACCAGGCCCCTTATCAATCGGTACATGGGCAGCCTGAGGGAGATGGTCAAAGATACCTTCTAAGTGAATTAGTTGATTCGCCACCTGAAACCTTTAAAGAGCAAAAAGTTGGAGAGCCAGAGGGAGCTTTATCTAAATATTTAGAGGCCCAACGGGCTGAGGAGGCTAGGTTGTTAAAGTTAGACCCTCTGTTAGGAGCAACTGATGAGGAAGTTAAGGCTAGGTTATTGATGAATTTATTAAAACAATTGAACGACAAAACTTGAATGAATATAATTAATACAACCGAGGTTATGAAAATAATCATATCATCAAATACCTTTGGGTGAAACTCCCTACTTTTCTGCTTATGACTTTTGACATACATTTTCAAACGATCAACAAATCATTTAGTTTTAAAAACCTACAAATTAGCTTTGCATTAACTATTTGAGAAAGACATGTTATATACACACACATTAAAATAAGAAAGTGTAGGTACCATCCCCTCAATTTTCTCAGCATATGACATCCGACCAAGATAATGTATGTCACTCATTTTAACCTAGTTCATCCGACCTTGGTGTCTTTATTTGAATTTCGCCTCAGATGTTTCGCGTAAGAAGAATTCATTCCACTCATGGAAGGTATAAGCTCTTTTTACGGTACTCGATCCTTCAGGTCCTTTATCCCATCACTCTCCAATTCCATAAAATAAGTCGAGTGGAGGTTACTTCTAAACGTCTTCAACTGAATATCCACGGCTTTCACCTTTCGGTCTCCTAGAAGACTGAACTCCGTCGTGAGCGTATCCCATAAGTCATCTTTTTTTACTTGCTCCCACTTTTCATATATTCAGACGATACATGATTTTAACAAGGACAAGGCTTAACTACTTAGGTTATGGGAAACCTCTACCCGAGAATCAGTAGAAGAATGTTCTTCATGACTTGAACTTGCAGGCATGGACGATGGAATATCGCTCCCAAATGTTTCTGCATTTATATATTTATGCATTAGTCTATATGTTAATATAAGAGTAAGGAAATAATATAAAAATATAATATAATTTATATCTTTTCAGCATATTCTAAAAGTTTTGATAATTTGACCATGTCATAAGTTTCATACTTCATCATTTCACGCAAAGTTTTATTGACCATGCCTATAAAAGTGTGTTGACAATTTAATTTATGACATCAAACATGTTAGGACATATGTCTTCTATCCTAAGCCGATTATTTATGCTAACTTTATTATGCACATATTTTCCCACGGTAGAGTCTAAACATATACTTATCCTCTTCAATTCTATCCACAATGGATGGATTTTTCTTTGTTCAAGTTCTAAAAGTTCTACTAATACATCGCATTACTTAGATTGTGTTTTATGAAAACAGTGGGTATCACGTGTATTTATCTTGGCCCAGAGAAGTAGTTAGGCTAAGTCCTATCAAAAATAGGTAAAGCCCGATCCAAACTCCCCAGCCTTATAAACGGTCAATTAGCAGTGACCCATTCAACTCCTAAAATCTCTCAGGAGATATTCTAGAGATTATGGGCCAAGGTGGAGGTGCCTAACACCCTCACTCTCTGAGAATTACATGTATATATTGACCCCCCCCCCAGCTCAGGGCAAAGGGTAGTTAATTCTAAACACTCCCTGGAGAAAAAAGAAATATAACCAAAGAGCACCACCATGGATGTAGGCAATTTTCCGAACCACGTATATCTTGTGTCGTGTGTGATTGTAGTTATTCTAATTTATGTTCTTTACTATTTCTGTTGATCGCATTTGCTTATAATTTGTGTTGAGATTTATTGTCACCACAATTGGCGTCGTCTGTGGGAAGCGATTGTTCTTCCTTTAAGAAAGCCTTCACCAACAAGAACCTAGAATGTCTGGTCACAGCAGTAATGCCCCTCAAGCAAGGGATATTCAAGAGCAACCTATTCCTCATAGGGTTAGATCCGAAGTTTGACGCTCAAACCTAAGGCCTCGTCCAGAACGACAGACCTCAAAAGAAATCCAGGGACAAGCTAGGTCCACGCAAGTCTCCAGGCTGATCGACGCCTATGAGGCCAGGCTCCAAGATCAAGAGGAGGACACTCGCAAGTAAGAAGCTGAGAATGCTCACCTCAAAATGAGACTTGAGAAAATGGAGAGATAACTCCATCGCAATACAAGACGACGTCATTATCAAACTCCAAGCCCTTAGGCGAGCAGATTTCACAGTCGAAAAAGGATCCCAAGACGTGAATCTCAAAGATTTGAGGGATATATGTCAAATAACATCTGGTCTGAGAACCAATAACCAGCTTGCCGTTACAGGAGCCCAGGCTGAGGAAACAACGATATACAAAATTTGGTCTGGAGAGAGATGGACCAACACCCGGCACATCGAGGGGCCAGATCGACAAGAGAGCTAGCCAGGTGAGATCTCAGGACCCAGATGAAATCCCTTTCTCAAGGGAAATAGAGGAATAAGAATCCCCCAAGAAGTTCGCAATGCCCGGGTTCAAGATCTACGATGAAAAAACGGATCCCATCGACCATGTCAGACAGGACATGACCCTTTAGAACCACAAAGACGCATTGATGTACCGAATTTTCCCGTCAAGCTTGCATGACGTGGCTCAAAAGTGGTTCGAGAAACTCCCTTATAGATCCATTAGGAATTTTGAATCTCTGGCAGAGATATTTACGGCTCGCTTCATTACCAGCAGCTCCCATTCGACGAGGATGGATGTTTGTTGATAATGAAGAAAAAGCCCCAGGAGAGCCACAGAGACTATGCAAAGAGGTATTGGGAGCTGTTCAACGAGGTCAAAGACTGGTCGGAGCAGGTCGTCGTGGCATCCTTTAAGATCGGCTTACCCAACTCTTGCCTCTTACACCAATCCCTCACGAAGAAAGAGACCACAACCATCGACGACCTAATGGATCGTATTGAAAAATACGCCAAAGTCAAAGGCGTGACCCATCTTAGAGCGGGGTAAAATAGTCACGCCAAGATCACCGATAAAGGGAGCGATAAGAATGAAGGTCAAAAGAAATGGGGCAAGAATGTCCCTAAGAAAGGGAACAAGAATGATGCCTCGAAGGCATTTCAAGCAGTAAACACAGTTTTTAAATAATCGATCTACAAGATTCTGGCAAAGATCAAGGATGAACCGTTCATTAAGTGTCCCAAGAAGATGGGCGGAGACCATTCAAAGAGAAATAACACACTGAGATGTGCTTTCCACAAAGAGGGCAGGCATAAAATCGAGCACTACAAAGCCCTCAAGTCTCACCTAGAAGAGTTAGCTCAAACTGGACACTTAAGTAAATTTGTGGAAAAGAACGCAAAGAAGGTAGCTACCAATGGAGATCAAAGGCCTGACAACTTGCTCGAGGAAGACATCGGCCATGAGTTCGTAGTAATTCTTGGGGCATCCTACCTCAAACAGATTTAAGGAAATACATCTCGGATGGAAGTCAAAAAGCTTATAGCGGTAATGCAAGCTTTTCAAATTGATCCAGCCAAAATGCAAGCAGGAAGGCATCGGCGAGCAGAGGACGTCGACTACAGCAAGTACATTGTGTTCACAGATGAGGACCTAGTGGGAGTAAGAACCCCAAATTATGATGCATTGATCATTACACTGAGGATAGCTAACTATGACGTCGATAGGTTGCTCATCGACCAAGGTAGCTCATCCGAAGTAATGTACCTCAACCTGTTCAGGAAGTTGAAGTTAAGTATCGTCAACCTAAAGAAAGCCACCGTTCCTCTAGTTGGTTTTGCTGGAAAAGTAGCCATCCACTTGGGAAAGATTATCTTTTTAGTAAGGGCAAGAAATATCTCAAAAATGATCGAATTTCTCATGGTCGATATTGATTCACCCTACCAAGCGATCATCGACGGACGATGGATACACGCGATGAAGTTCGTCCCCTCTACCTACCATCAGAAGCTCAAATGTGTGATTGAGAGAGGAGTGGTGGAGATCAGGCGATGGTGAGAAAGTGCTTCATAGTAGCCATCCGTCCCAATCCAGAGAAGAAGGTTGAGAAATTTATAAGCAGGGATGAAAAGCAGGAGAGGCTGATGACCTTCAAATAACAACTAAGATATGGAAGACCATGAGTGGAGGAGACCAGGATTCTCCCCTCTGAAAGAGTCGTTGAGGACCTGGAGGAGGTCACAGCCATTAATAGTTCAAGTGAAAGAAATTTCTTAATTGGAACCTCACTCACTAACCACGAAAAAAGGGAATTAGTCACCTTTCTCCGAAGTAACCTAGATATCTTTGCATGGGAGCCTTATGAGATGCCCGGGATTGACCCAAACATCACTTATCATCAAGTGCTTGTCGATCCATCATTCAAGCCAATTGCACAGAATGCTCACCGAACTGCTCCGAAAAAAGCCAAAGGCAGAGGAGAAGGAAGTTAAAAAACTGTTGGACACAAGAACCATACAGAAAGTCCAGTTCCCCAAATGTCTATCCAACCCAGTGGTTGTCCTTAAGAGCAATGGAAAATGGAGAATCTGCATCGATTTCATCGACCTCAACAAGGCATGCCCTAAAGACAGCTTCCCCCTCCCAAATATTGATCAACTGGTGGATGCCACTGCAGCACACGAAAGGACGAGCTTTTTAGACGCATACTCCGAGTATCACCAGATCCCTCTATACGAGCCAGATCAAGATAAAATAGCATTTATAACCACAGTTGGGTTATATTTCTACAAGGTCGTGCCCTTAGTGATGATGATGCAAACAGCACCACCCTTCAAGGTGTTTGTAAGCTCAAATCAGTTATAACAGTGGCAGCACAGGAGAATATATAGATGTAAGTATATATATATATATACACATATACATATAGGAGGTGAGGAGAAGAGGATGAACACCAATATATAAGTGGTTCAGCCAATTAGGCCTATGTCCACTATGCAAGTGAGTGAGTAAGGTCACTAAAATAAGGCACTAACGGCTATGGATACAATCTCTCCAGCTTTCTCTCTCTACTATATAATTGGACAGAGTTTCAGTTAGGGTTGTAATTATCGATCCCTTTACAAGGTAGAGGATGACCTTTATATATAGTGTTTGGGGGGTGTAATGTACCCCCAAGCATACAATGTGCATGTGCATGTGCATGAGCATCGAGCTAGTATGAGAGTGACACCTGACTGATATTAACTAAGTAATGATGACATCAATATTCCCTCATGTGGAGGGAATAATTCGATTACAATAGATTTATCCACGTGTTCCAAGCTATACATGTGCGTGTGAATGCTCGGCTATTTTCGACTGGTACCAACCTCGGCCTGGAAGATTACGAGGTTAGTCTGGCTGCTGCTCAATCCGAGGTTATTCGCGATGATCTCGGATCAGTAGGAAAGTTGAGGTAAAGCAAGTGGAGTTATCATGTCGGCCTGGTCGAGGTTATGTTGGAATAGCAGGAACCTCGGCTAATTATCAGTCAGGTTGGTCACGAAGGTGGTGGTCCTTGCTACCTCGGCTTATTTAGAGCGAGGTTGATGAGCGAGGTAGGTGTGATCTCTGATGCTGCCCGACAATGAGGTGACCATTGACGTCGGCCATAGCCGACCTTATGTAGGACGAAAGTGTTGGTTGTCAGTCAGGAGACTTTGTTACCTCGGCCCTCTCATACGTCGAGGTTGGTGTCTCTGAGTTGTCAGGTACATTAAGGGCATATCAATCACCCCTAGGCCTTAGTTACCTATGTGAGTAGGTGATTGAGGGGTATTTGCAGGGCCGAGGCCATTCTTCCTGGTGTGCCAATATCTCTTTTACAAGTGTCAAGAATTGAAGTGGGTAGTGTGCCTGACAATTGCAATGATGTTGATTATCCTTTGGGCTCCCAAGGTAATGATGGGCCTTGGGAAGCGTGCAATCATATTTGAGGGTTAAAACCCTTTTCTTTCTCTTTCTTCCTCATTTCCTTCTATTTTTCTCTCCTGAACCTTTTTCACTCTCTCTCTCTTCCAGAGCTCTGCTGCTGCAATTGTTAGGGTTTCTTCCATTATCATCTTCCTCTCCCTTATTTCACGGTAATCCAGGTATCCTCTCCATCCTTCTTTGGTTATTTTCAGCCTTTAATTTTCCGTTGTTGCATTTTCCGACATTGGCTTGAGTTTTTCGGTAGGATTATGAGTTTTTCGGTGAGCTTATGAGTTTTCCAGTGAGCAGTTCTTGACTGTTCTTGGTTAGTATTCTTTTCAAAAACAAAGTTTGATCCTTAGTTTAAATTGAGTCATCATGTTTGTTAATGGTTTGAATCTTCAAGTGTAAGGTCGTCCTTCTATGCTCAGACCCCTTTATCAACTCTTAGAGGAATTCCCTTCTCTTAGGGTGAAAACCTTAGATAAGATTAGGCAAATAAAACGAGCCCAAGAGGAGGCTCGTGGGGAAGAGTCCTTCCCCCTCAGACCTATATTTCCACCACCTCTGGGGGTGATATACACTGAACCAACAGACCCAGTTGAGCTAAAGGACACTCCTTTGGAACCCACTGCAATGTCTGAGTCTGAGTCGTCCACCTCAGACCCCATGTATGTGGATTCTTTTCAAGAAGCCATGGATTATTCCATCAATATGGATCAAGACCCGGACCAAGCCGAGGTTTCCAGTTGTGCTTCATCTAACAAGAGTTTTAGCACTTCGCACTCTTCCTCTGATGTCGAAATTGTTGGACCTAGTGTGGCTATTCCCCTAATATTTGATGTTATTCCCTTGTCGTCCGCCACAGGGGATGAGTTCGCACAGAGGTTCCCTGATGGTGCTCCCACCCCTGCCTAAGCCGACGTTCCCAGGGAAGATAATGATGACGGTAGCGAAAGTGATGTTGACACCTCGAAGGCAGCCGAGATAGAGAGTAGTGTCAGTGAACTCGACCTCCTAGCTTTCAGGCATCTTTACTCCATAGGTCCCTCCATAAAACTTAGGATACCTCTGAGGGATGAGAGGGCCTTTGGTGGTCGAGATGGTGAGATATGCTTATATGAGCAGATGTTTAAGTTAGGATTTCGTCTTCCCATTCATCCAATAATTAGGTCCATAATGTCCTATATTAACTTGGCTCCCTCCCAACTCTCCCCCAATGCCTGGAGGGTGATGATTGGGGCTATCGTCTTATGGAGGGCATTTCATCACTCAGACCTTCCCGTCCAGGTCTTCACAGGGTGCTATGTGCCCTCCTCTGCTAGGAATCACCCGAGTTACTACCACTTTCTAGCTCGGAAGTCTACTAAGAAGATGTTGCTGGTTACCCAGACCTTGAACCATAACTAGAAACCATGATAATTCTTTGCCTCGGGGGCATGGGAATTTGTTGCCTGTGTCCCCTCTTCATCTTTAGAGCCGAGAATACCTCTGAGGTGGGGAAAGGTGTCAATAGCTGCCAGGGTCGACCCTGGATTAAGCTAGAATAACTTTTAGAAGGTCAAAGACCTTCAAGATCAGGGGGAACATGGTCTGCTGGTCAAGTACGAGCATTTGATGACCCCCTACTACCTCTCTGAGATAGGCCTTAGAGGGAGTCCCCTGACCGAGCTTCGTAAGTTACTTTATTTTTTCAATAAGTTTACCTTCTAATTTTGTTGCTTCTCTGATCTTTTAACTCAGGTCTTTTCTTTTTGCAGAGCGTCCGAAAGGAATACCATACGGTATTTGGGAAATGGCAGCACCCAGCCTCACAAAACTAGTTAAGAAAGAAGGCATGAATGCGCCTCCCCCTCCCCCTACAACTTCAAGGGCCGATGCCGCAAAGAAAAGGAAGTCTAATGACCCTTCCCCTGAGGATCAGAGGCAGAAGAATAAAACCTCCAAGGGGGATCGCGCGATCCCTATCTTCTCTGAGGATGCGTTAGTTGCTCGTCTAGAGCAGTTGAAGATATGTGATAGCCTTATTGGCCAAATTTTTAAGGCCTTAGACGCTATCGGTTCTGTTATGACCGACGCTGACAAATGGTTCTGCCGTTCTCTGGACACCCCTCTGCTGGCCGAGTTCAGCCTCCATCGATCTATCCAGGTAAGGATTTTGTTATTGTTGTTCAAGTGTAACATCGTCTTTGTATCATACGAAATCTTAACCTGACATTTCTGCACATGTTTTACAGGGTCTCCTCACCATGCACCAGTTCGTTGATTGGACCCTGAGGAAACTCCCTCTGATTGAGAAGGGAGAGAGGCCCAAAAGACAGAGGCTGCTCTGAATGCTGAATTGGAGCGCCTGAAGGCTTCCTTAGAGAAGTCTGATGCTAATGTTAAGCGGCTAGAGAAAGACATGGACAAGCTTAAGAAGTATCATAGCTCTTCTCTGAAGACCCAGGCTGACTCTCTCCAACACAAGGTCGATGTTGCTGTGAAGGCTGCTCTGGATAACGCCTTAGAGAAGATCTTGGAGGACTACAAGGTCTCTGACGAATTCGTCAGCTTTGGATTTGAGTACCTCAAAAGGGGTGTTAAGGACAATTGAAAATGGGCTGCAATAAAAGAGAAGGAGTCAGGGAGCCTAGCAGCCTCGAACTTTGTTGGTCTGGGCTATGTTATTCCTCAATTTGTCCAGGCCTTACAAGAGGTCGAGGAAGAAGGTGGTGATGCGCCTGCCGAGACTGCTCAATCGAAAGATATAAGGACTGAAGACGTTAATCCTCAGGACAATGGCGTAGAAGTTACCAACCTAGACCAAGGAATTGGGGGCATTTCCACTAACCCTGAGATTTCAGACACTTAGGTTGAATTTTGTGAAGCTCTTATCTGTAATTTTTTATTTCTGGTTTATACTGATCGTAACCTCTGACAACACTTTTCTGAAACATCATTTTAACTTGTAGTTCTTAACTTCAAGTCGTATCAACCTCTGAAGGGGGCTTTGCTTCTTCTGTTGAATGTTCCTTGAATAGTTTTATATGTTATGCAATGTGTTTGTATTAAGGTTTGAAGCCTCAATATAATGGTGCCTTCATCACAAACTATGATATTTTAAGGTCTGAGGTCATCAACTAAGATGTTACTCCCATAAATTTCACCAAATTAATGATGTTTAAGGTCTGAGGTCATCCAAGTATGATGTTCACCCATAAATTGCACCAAATTAATGATGTTTAAGGTCTGAGGTCATCCAAGTATGATGTTCACCTCAGACCTTGTCACCAAACTATGATGTTTTAAGGTCTGAGGTCATTAACTAAGATGTTACCCCCATAAATTTCACTAAATTAATGATGTTTTAAGGTCTGAGTTCATCCAAGCATGATGTTCACCTCAGACCTTATCACCAAACTATGATGTTTTACGGCCTGAGGTCATCAACTAAGATGTTACCCCCATAAATTTTACCAAATTAATGATGTTCAAGTTCTAAGGTCATCAACTAAGATGTTATCCCCATAAATTTCACTAAATCAATGATGTTTTAAGGTCTAAGGTCATCCAAGTATGATGTTAACCCCATAAATTTCACCAAATTAATTATGTTTAAGGTCCGAGGTCATCAACTAAGATGTTACCCCCATAAATTTCACCAAATTAATGATGTTTTATGGTCTGAGGTCATCCAAGTATGATGTTCACCTCAGACATTGTCACCAAACTGTGATGTTTTAAGGTCCGAGGTCATCAACTAAGATATTACCCCTATAAATTTCACCAAATTAATGATGTTTAAAGGTCTGAGGTCATCAACTAAGATGTTACCCCCAATAAATTTCACCAAATTAATGATGTTTAAGGTGTGAGGTCATCAACTAAGATGTTACCCCCATAAATTTCACCAAATTAATGATGTTTTAAGGTCTGAGGTCATCCAAGTATGATGTTACCCTTATAATTTTTATCAAATTAATGATGTTTAAGGTCTGAGGTCATCAACTAAGATGTTACCCCCATAAATTTCACCAAATTAATGTTGTTTTAAGGTCTGAGGTCATCCAAGTATGATGTTCACCTATAAATTTCACCAAATTAATGATGTTTAAGGTCTGAGGTCATCCAAGTATGATGTTCACCTCAGACCTTGTCACCAAACTATGATGTTTTAAGGTCTGCAGTCATCAACTAAGATGTTATCCCCATAAATTTCACCACATTAATGATGTTTAAGGTCTGAGGCCATCAAAGTATGATGTTGACTTCCGACCTTGTCACCAAACTATGATGTTTTAGGTCTAAGGTCATCAACTAAGATGTTACCCCCATAAATTTCACCAAATTAATGATGTTTTAAGGTCTGAGGTCATCCAAGTATGATGTTTACCTCAGACCTTGTCACCAAACTATGATGTTTTAAGGTCTGAGGTCATCAACTAAGATGTTACCCCCATAAATTTCACCAAATTAATGATGTTTAATGTCTAAGGCCATCCAAGTATGATGTTCACCTCAGACCTTGTCACCAAACTATGATGTTTTAAGGTCTGAGGTCATCAACTAAGATGTTACCCCTATAAATTTCACCAAATTAATGATGTTTAAGGTCTGAGGCCATCCAAGTATGATGTTCACCTTAGACCTTGTCACCAAACTATGATTTTTTAAGGTTTAAGGTCATCCAAGTATGATGTTCACCTCAGACCTTATCACCAAACTATGATGTTTTAAGGTCTGAGGTCCAAGTATGATGTTCACCTCAGACCTTATCACCAAACTATGATGTTTTAAGGTCTGAGGTCATCAACTAAGATGTTACCCCCATAAATTTTTCACCAAAGCATAATGAGCCAAGAATTGACACAGGAACTGATCTTCTCATTAATAATCTCTTCACAAGTTAATACATTTATATAGGAATCATTGCAACATCATATGTAATACTTTTTCAAATGATCTGTATTCCATGGATTGGAGAAAGGTTCCCCTTCAAGGTTTTCCAGTCTGTAGGTCTCGGGTACAACCTCCTCGATCACTTTGTAAGGGCCATGCCAATTTGGGTGAAGCTTCTTTGCCTTCTGCAACATCTTCTTCAACATTAGGTCTCCCACGTCTATGGGTCTTGATTTAACCCTTTGATTATAGAACTTTTCTATTCTCTGCTGATAGGATGCCTATCTTATCTTTGCGTCTTCTCTTCTCTCCTCAATTAAATCTAGGTCAAGTCTTCTCTCCTCCCCATTCTTCTCAGGGTCATAGGTCTGAACCCTGTGAGTGGTGAGTCCTACCTCTATTGGTATGATGGCTTCTGAGCCATTTGCTAACATAAATGGGGTCTCCCCCTTGGCTTCCTATCCATTGTTCTGTAGGCCCATAACACGGCATAAATCTCTTTAGTCCATCTCTCCTTAGCTTCTTCCATCCTCTTCTTAATCCCGTCAAGGATTGTTCTATTCGTGACTTCGGTCTGACCGTTTGCCTGAGGTCGACCAGGAGAAGAGAAAAATTGCTTGATCCTAACTCTCTCGTAATACTTTTCTAAGGAAGAATTCTTAAACTGGGTTCCGTTATCCGAGAAGAGGGTGTTTGGAAGGCTGTGTCTTCATATGATGCTCTTCCAAATAAATTGGAAGGTCTTCTGCTCTGTAATCTTGATCATCGGCTCGACCTCTACCCATTTGGAGAAGTAGTCAATGGTAACTATCAAAAACCTGTAGTTATTCGCAGCTCTTGGTAAGGGGCCCACCAAGTTAATTCCCCATACTATGAATGGCCAAGGAGAACTTATTGACGTCATAGGCTGATGAGGTTGATGGGGGATAGTGGAGAATCTTTGGCATTTATCACACCTCTTCACGTAGGCTATAGCATCCTTGGCCAAGGTCGGCCACCAGTATCCTTGCGTAATAATCCTTTTGGGCAATGGTCTCCCTCCTATGTGACTGGAGCAAGAACCCTCGTGTACCTCTTGTAGGATGTGGGGTACCTCTGTGGGATGAACATATCTGAGGAGGGGTAACAGAAAACCCTTCTTATATAGGACATCTCCTATTATTGAGAACTTTGCAGCTCTGTACCTCAGTTTCCTCCTCTCTAGCTTTGATTCCAGCAGTTATTCCTCTCTGATATATCTGATGAGGGGGTCCATCCATGATTTCCCCATGTTCAAGTAGAGGCAAGTGCTGTTAACCTCTTCATCTTTAATGGTCGGCTTGAGCAGGATCTCGACAGGAACCGTCCTTCTGATGTATGTCCTTGTTACTGAAGCCAACCTTGCGAGTGCATCTACGTGGCTGTTGTTTTGTCGAGGTACCCTCTTCATCTTTACCTCTTTGAAACCTTCTAGCATCATTATTACCCTCTTAAGGTATTTGGCCATCCTTTCATCCTTGGCCTCATAAACTCCAAACACTTGGTTGACAATTAATCTCGAGTCACTGTGAAGTAGGAGTCGACCAACCCTAAGGGTCTTTGCTAAGGAGAGACCTGCTATCATGGCCTCATATTCTGACTCGTTATTTGATGCCTTGAAGTTAAACCTTAGTGCATATTCAACGTTGGTACCATTCGGAGCTGAGAGTATCAGCCCTGCTCCGCTTCCACTTTCGCAAGAAGACCCGTCCACGAAGAGGTTCCAAACGTCTTTATTCGTCGAGAAGCTTCCCTCTGATAGGGTTCCTTGCCTGAAGAGGTACCTGTCTTCCTCATTCTCGGCCACTCCGTTTCTGGATCTGTTGGACACAACCTCTTTCGATTCTTGAAAAAAGTTACTATTTGATCCCTCTGCGATCACTGGATTGTTCTCAACTTCAGTCTCTTCCCAAGTGAACTCAACAACAAAAGATGCAAGTGCCTTCCCTTTAATGGCCACCCTGGGTTGACAAGTAAGGTCATACTCTCCCAACTCAATGGCCCATGTCATCAATCTACCTGATTTCTCAGGTTTGTAGAGGACCTGCCTTAGTGGGGAGTCGGTGAAGATGACCATAAGGTGGGCTTGGAAGTAGGGATTCATCTTTCTGGAAGCATGTATCAAAGTGTAGGCCAACTTCTCCATCTGAGGATAGTTCTATTCAGACCCTAGAAGGGCCTTACTATTTAAGTATACAGGCCTTTGGACCCCAATGTCTTCCCATACTATGGCTGCACTTATAGCTGACTCAGAGACTGTTAGATAAACATACAACTTCTCTCCCACTATGGATCGAGATAAGAGCAAGGGGGATTCGAGGTAGAACCTGAGTTGATTAAAAGCCTCATCACACTCTTTGTCCCATTCGAAGGCCTTTCTAAGAACCTTAAAGAATGGAAGACACTTGTTCATCGCTCTGGAAACAAATCTGTTGAGTGCAGCTACTCTTCCAGTGAGCCTCTGAACGTCCTTGATACTTCTAGGTGTCTTCATGTCAAGCAAAGCCTTGATTTTCTCAGGGTTCGCCTCTATCCCCCTCTGATTGACGATGAATCTAAGAAATTTCCCAGCTCTTACCCTGAAGACACACTTCGTGGGATTGAGTTACATTCTGTACGAGTCCATGGTATCAAAGGTCTTTTCTAGGTCTGCCACGTGAGTGCGGGCCTTTAAGCTCTTCGTCAACATGTCATCTATATACACCTCCATAGTCTTGCCTATTTAATTTTCAAACATCTTATTCACAAGACGTTGATACATTGCCCCTGCATTTTTCAAGCCTAAGGGCATAACCTTGTAGCAATATGTCCCCTTGTCAGTGATGAAGGTTGTCTTCTCTGAGTCTTCAGCATCCATGAAGATCTGGTTATAACCAGAATATGCGTCCATGAAGCTCATGAGCTCATGCCCCGTCGTGGCATCTACCATCTGATCGATTCAAGGTAAGGGATAATTGTCTTTAGGTCAAGACTTGTTCAGGTCAGTGAAATCTATGCACATCCTCCATTTTTCGTTGGCCTTCGGCACAATGACGGCGTTTGATAACCACTCTGGGTATATAACCTCCCTGATGAATTCTGCTTCTTCCAATTTCCTGACCTCTTCTCTGATGATGTCATACTTCTCCCTAGAGTAAACTCTTCATCTTTGTTTGAATTGCCTAGCATCTTCTGCCACATTGAGTTTGTGGCTCATAACCTCCGGGTTAATGTCAGGCATGTCTACGTGGCTCCAAGCGAAGACATTTTTCCTCTTCCTCAAGAAATTTATCAGCTCTTCCTTGATCTCCGCTTTTAAGGCCTTGCCGACCCGGACGGTTTTTCCGGTTCATCCTCATTGAGAACGATGGATTCTACCTCTTCCGTGGCCTCTCCTTTCTTCAACATCGTTTCATCTCTAGGTTCAAGTGTGTCAATGTTATACGTGGTGGCTGCTCTCTTATGGGCCTCTCTCTCTTAAACTGAGTTGAAGTAGTATTCTCGTGCTATGGTTTGGTCACCCTACACTTCCCCTACCCCATAGGGGGTCGAGAATTTTAGCATCTGTTGGACCGTCGACGGCACGGCTTCAAATTCCTAAAGGTCTACTCTTCCCATGATGAGGTTATAGGCCGAGAAGACGTTTTCATCCATAACGAAAAAATTGATCTTTCGGGACAACCTCTTAGGCCACTCATCTCCCATTCGCACGTCCATCTCATACATGACTAATGGATGGACTTTTTTTCCACTGAAACCCATAAATGGATGATGATATGGTACCAGCCTGGCTCTGCTAAGGCCTAGGCTTTTGAAACAAGGCCAGAACATCACATCTGTTGAACTTCCTCCATCTATAAGAATTCTCTGTACCTCGCATCCATGCACTCTTGTTATAATTACCAGAGGATCATCATGCGGGGCTAAGATGCCTTTGAAGTCGAGTCGGGAGAACCCGACTATAAGAGTGTCCATATCCACTTTCTTCCTCTTTTACTTGGTTTCTGAAGACGCCAGATTTACCACTTCAAGTTTGGCCACTGACTTGGCCTCTGCCACATGAGCGTTTCGGATAGCCACTTCAGAGCCACACCCTTCTAGTCCTCCGCATATGGTGTTAACACCAAAGGAGATCATACCAACCCTCTTCACTGGGGTGTTGTCATCTTTTGGTGGAAGGTCTGGATCGTCTTCATCATCACCATCCGAGTCATCATCTCTTCTTGCTGGAGTATCGTCACGACATCTGTCGTTTCTCTTCTTTTTAGGGTCATCTCTTCCCCTCTTAGGAGCCTTTCCATCAACATACTTCCTCAACTTTCAAAATTTCAACATCTTCTCGATCTCATCCTTTAAGGTGAAGCACTTGTCTGTCACATCTTAGTTGATGACCTCGGACCTTAAAAGTCATTAATTTGGTGAAATTTATGGGGATAACATCTTATTTGATGACCTCAAACCTTAAAACATCATAGTTTGGTGATAAGGTATGAGGTGAACATCATACTTGGATGACCTTAGACCTTAAAACATCATAGTTTGGTGATAAGGTCTGAGGTTAACATCATACTTGGATGACCTCAAACCTTAAAACATCATAGTTTGGTGACAAGGTATGAGGTGAACATCATACTTGGATGGCCTCGGACCTTAAACATAATTAATTTGGTGAAATTTATAGGGGTAACATCCTAGTTGATGACCTCAGACCTTAAAATATCATAGTTTGGTGACAAATTCTGAGGTGAACATCAGACTTGGTTGGCCTCAAACCTTAAACATCATTAATTTGGTGAAATTTATGGGGGTAATATCTTAGTTGATGACCTCAGACCTTAAAACATCATAGTTTGGTGACAAGGTCTGAGGTGAACATCATACATGGATGACCTCAGACCTTAAAACATCATAGTTTGGTAACAAGGTCTGAGGTGAACATTACACTTGGATGACCTCAGACCTTAAAACATCATAGTTTGGTGACAAGGTCTGAGGTGAACATCATACTTGGATGACCTCGGACCTTAAACTAATGTCATTTCTCTTCTTTTTAGGGTTATCTCTTCCCCTCTTAGGAGCCTTGCCATCAACATACTTCCTCAACTTTTCAAATTTCAACATCTTCTCGATCTCATCCTTTAAGGCGAAGCACTTGTCTGTCACATGGCCATGGTCCTGGTGGAACTTGCACCACAAGTTCTTGTTCCTCCTATGTGGAGCAGCCTTCAGATTCTCTGGCCATCTCAGAGACTGGTCATACTTGATCTCATTGAGGATGTGTTCACAACTCACAGTTAGAGGGGTATACCGTGCAAACTTATCGTCAACTGACCTCTTATTTCTGTCCTTCTTTCTTTGGAACTTCCTGCTGCCACTGTCGTTCTCATCCTCATACTTTGCTGCCATAGCCTCTTCAGCATTCATGACCTTACCTACAGTTGCCAATAACTCAGCCATGGACTTGGGAGGGTCTTCTGCGAGCTTCCACAACAACTTTCCTTTCTGGATACCTCCTATGAGAGCGATCATAGCTATGTTCTCTTCGTAATATTCAACCTCTAGTTTTTCTTTGTTGAATCTTGTGATGTAGTCTCTTAAGCTCTCATTCTTCTCTTGTTTGACATATAGCAGATGAGTGGTCTTCTTTTGAGGTCTTACCCCAAAACAGAAATTATGAATGAATCGTTCAGCCAAGCCCTTAAAGTTCTCAATTGAATTTTTTGGAAGAGAGGTAAACCAGATGTGTGCAGCTCCCGTCAAAGTCCCGGAGAAGGCCCAGCACTTCATCTCATCTGGTATTGAATAAATGTTCATCGCTGACTGGTACATCTTAATATGATGTACACGGTTGGTGCTACCGACATACTTAGGAGACACCGTAGGCAGTTTAAACTTGGCGGGGGTTGGGAAACTCACTATCCTAGCCACGAATGGGGAGCCTTCTGAGAAACCTCTTTGCAGTGGGTCTCGGCTTTTGATAAGGTCTCCTATCTTTTCCTTAAGAGGTTGGATGGAGTCATTCCATGGTCATGCAACATCGTCCTGGCCGAGGTTGTCCCCATCCACCTCCAAGGGGTGGACTAAGGGTTCCCCAACCGCAGCACAACATCGATTGTTGACCTCTTCCTGGTCCCTTACTCTTCCTATGTGGGGTCGGCCTTAATGAGGCTGACGTTCCCCCTCTTCCCTTTATGAGCCGGTTGCGCTTCTCGACCTGGACAACCTATGCCTCAGGTCATTTACTAGGCCGAGCCTTTCAAAGGCCGACCCTCTACTCAATCAATCGAAAGCTGATCCTCTCTGTTGGGAACCTTCACCTCATTTGCCTCCACAACCTCGTCTCTTCTGGATTGGACGCACTGTGTTATTTGAAACCTCATATGGCTCCCAATAATCTTCTGGAGCGACTTCTGCCTCCATATCATCATACCTATCCTCAGGGCAAGGGTGTCCTTGCCTCCCCAAATGCAGACGCCTAGGGTCAGCAACATCCCTCCTCCGTTGAGGTGTTAGTTGGTCTTTCCGCGGTGCCTGGGGTGGTCCATTGGCCTCAAGTTGGGGTTGAGCAGCCGCCGGAGTAATCATCTCCGGTGAGACCCCCGATGGTCTCATCATATTTTGACTGAGTTGTGCAAATTTCTCCTTTATTGCTTATTGCGTTGCAGCCAAAGACCTCAAGGCTGCTGCCACCTCAGCCATTTCGGACTGCAGTGGTGCCTGGCTGGAACTAGGTCCTTCAGCACCAGGTGGTGGAAGAGGTGGTGGCAATTCCGGTTCCATACGTTAAAACTAAAGAGCTTGTGCAGTAGATGAGCTTAGCACCTTAATGGACCTCTTTCAATGGTGAAACATCTCCACGCAAGGGGTGAGGCTTGGTTCCCCACTAGAGTCTCCGGTGAGGTTAAGCATAAAATGAGGAAGAGATAGCTTCTCGTTCCCACAGACGGCACCAAAATGATGATGCTGCAAACAGCAACACCCTTTAAGGTATTTGTAAACTCAAATCAGTGATAACAGTGGCAGCACAGGAGAATATATAGTTGTAAGTATATATATATGTAGGAGGTGAGGAGAAGAGGATGAACACCAATATATAAGTGGTTTAGCCAATTAGGTTGACGTCCACTGTGCAAGTGAGTGAGTAAGGTCACTAAAATAAGGCACTAACGGCCATGGATACAATCTCTCCAACTTTCTCTCTCTACTGTATAATTGGACAGAGTTTCATCTAGGGCTGTAATTATCGATCCCTTTACAAGGTAGAGGATGACCTATATATATAGTGCTTAGGGGGTGTAATGTACCCCCTAAGCATTGTCAACCTGTTTACCGGATCGTAGAGTACTCACCGCTTTCATGTCCGCTTGGTATGTGGATGGAGTGGAAGGGGATCCAACCTCATAAGTCGGCTCCTTTCCATTCCCCTTAGGGTTAGGAATGGGTTGACTTGTAAAACGACCTTTCTCTCGCTCGGACTCAAACTGATTAAGACGTTGCTCAAGTCGTTGGATGGCTTGAGTCTGTACTTGCGTGGTTTGTTATTGAGTCGTGATGAATTAAGTGAGAAGATTCTCAATAGAGGAGGTGGATGATGGAGGTGGAGGGGCATAAGGGGGTTGGGGGACCAACTCGCAGTTAGAACTAAGCGGTTGTGAATACTCGTAGGACGGAGGTGGGACAGGGATAATTTGATGATTAGGGTGGGACGGTCCTCCTTGGGGGACAAAGGATGATGGATGGTTTTGTTGATGGTAAGGAACATGGTGGTGTTGGATAGGAGGGCGATGTTGCCTTTGCGGGTTTTGATGAAACCCTGGTGGACCACCAACATGTTGTTGTGGTTGTGATGGAGCAAGGTGATTGTCGTACTTATAAGACAAATAGGTATGGTTCCTATTATTTGGATTGTAAGTAAACGATGGTGGTGCGGGTTTTCGAGTGTATCAAAGGCACATGCTTGGGCTAGAGTGGGTTCGGGATCATCTTGAATAAGGGGGCACAAATGAGACAAATGATCGTGACTTAAACAGACATGACAAGAAGGACTAGACTCGTTGACATTCATCACTTGTTTAGAAAGAGAACAACTGAGAACATCAACAGTATTAGTCAAAGTGTTTAAGCCATGGAGCAAGGATTTAAAATCGAGATCATTTTTAACCTCATAAGTGCTACCTACTCGTGGTGGTTCGGATCTCGAAAATTCATTGGTTCCCTCCCAATCTTGGGAATCATTGCCTAATTCAAGGAGAAAATTGTAGGCGGCAGCGGGAGTTAAGTGCATGAATTTGCCTTTGTGCATGGACTCAATCACGGTGCGAGTGGAAGGAATGAGACCATTGTAAAAACTATGGACGAGGCGACTCTCCTCGAGACCATGATGTGGGCAACTATCGATATAATCTTGAAAACGGCCCCATGCTTCACAAAATTGCTCGGTGGGCTTTTGGCGAAAATCTTGAATGGTTTGGCGCACCTCATTGGTCTTACTTAAGGGATAAAACTTGGACATGAACTTCTTCATAAGTTGTTCCCATGTATGGATAGAATCCGGTGACAAGGAATGTAGCCACATGGATGCTTTATCGTGGAGAGAAAATGGAAACAAGCGAAGATGAACATTTTCTTCATCTAAGTTTTGATTTTTGAAAGTAGCGCAAACCGTGAGAAATTTTCACAAGTGCGTGTATGGAGACTCACGCTCAAGACTATGGAAATTGGGCAACATGGAAATGTTCGTCGGGCGAATTTCGAATTGATCCACCGGGGTGGGTGGAAGAACTATGCAAGATGGTGGTGTGGCCGTTATAGGGGCAAAATAGTCCCTTAAGGCACACTCTTCAGCCATGGGTGGTGGATGAATGATGGGATGAGAGATGTAAACTCGGGGACAACTCAAAGTGATCAGTGGAATGGAAGAAGTAAGGGGAACAATTGGTTCTCCTAATGTGGAAGAGACGGGAGAAAGACTACGTGAACGAATTAAATAATGATTAACTCGGTTCCACGTTGGCATGCAAAGAGGGATTCTTTTTGGTTTTTTGGATTTTTTGGAAAAGGGGTAAATGGTTTGTTGGGGGCATTTGGGGAAGAAGGGTTTAAATGGGTTTTATTTTGGCACATGGGTTATTTGTTATTTGGCTTTGTTGTGAATTTGGTTTATTGGCAAGTGGTATAAGTCGTGGAAGGGTTAGAAATGGGTCTAAAGCCTTTTGGTTTTGCAGGTTGGGTATGGTTTTGGCCGAGGGTCTCGGTTGTTGGTTGCTGGGTTAGGGTCGGACTCCTTTCGGGTAAGGCTAGGACTGGGTATGGTTTAGAGCGAGAAGAGGTGGTCGGCGCGATCGGGTTCTGCGTGTGCTGGGCGCGGGCGATGGCTCCGCCGGAGAGGGAGTGGTATAACCGGCGGTCGAAAGTCGGGGCTTGGGGTGTCACGAGGTACGCCGCTGGTGGTCAGGCCGCCGGATTTTCGGTGGAGGGGTTTCTGGTAGGGGTGTCTTCTGTTGGTTATGGTGATTTTTTTGTTGGGTTTTATATGGTATGAGGATGAGAGAGAGAGGGTAATGGGTTTTTGGTAAATGGTGATTAATTATGGATTATGGAGGTTAGAGGTGAGAGAAAAGGTGTGTAGGTGGAGCAGATGAAGTAGGGAGGGGTTGTGTGTGGGTGAGTGTAGGATAAGTGGGGTGTGTGTTGTGTATGTGTGTGACCCTTAATAGAAACAAAGACTAAAAATATAAAAATAAAAAATAAAAAAAATCTAATTAAAAATAAAACAAACTAAAAATAATACAAATATTAAAAATAAAATCATAAGTTATATAAAAACTAAAATAAAATAAAAGAAATAAAAACTTAAAATATAAATTAAAACTAAAGTCCTAAATATAAAATATAAAATCTAATAAACTCCTAAAACTAATCCTAATAAAACTATGAAAAATCAAAATAAAATAAAATTATACTAATAAAGTATAAAATAGAAAATGAAACCTATAAAAATACTAAATAAATCTAAAATAAATCCTAAAAATAAAAATGATTCAAACTAAAAATCTAAAAAATAATAAAATGACACAAACAAAACACACACGGACTTGGGGTAAGTTTGGGCTAGGTTTAGGCTCGGGTTAAGGTACGGGAGAGGGAATTAGCTCCATTCATGCGCAATTACTTTGATTTAAACGCTTGAACTCTGCAACGCACAATTAAGCCTGCATATTGAACAATTAAGCGCATAAGACCCATATTGTCGAGAATTAGTAACAAAAGTACGTCTATTCGGGGTATAAATTGTACAGTTTTGGGTGCTTATCAATAAGCTTAGCACCTTAATGGACCTCTTTCAATGGTGAAACATCTCCACACAAGGGGTGAGTCTTGGTTCACCACCAGAGTCTCCGGTGAGGTTAAGCAGAAAATGAGGAAGAGATAGCTTCTCGTTCCCACAAACGGCGCCAAAATGATGATGATGCAAACAGCAACACCCTTCAAGGTATTTGTAAGCTCAAACCAGTGATAACAGTGGCAGCACAGGAGAATATATAGTTGTAAGTATATATATATGTGTAGGAGGTGAGGAGAAGAGGATGAACACCAATATATAAGTGGTTCAGCCAATTAGGTCGACGTCCACTGTGCAAGTGAGTGAGTAAGGTCACTAAAATAAGGCACTAATGGCCATGGATACAATCTCTCCAGCTTTCTCTCCCTACTGTATAATTGGACAGAGTTTCATCTAGGGTTGTAATTATCGATCCATTTACAAGGTAGAGGATAACCTCTATATATAGTGCTTAGGGGGTGTAATGTACCCCCAAACATACAATGTGCATGTGCATGAGCATCGAGCCAGTATGAGAGTGACACCTGGTTGATATCAACTAAGTAATGATGACCTCAATATTCCCTCACGTGGAGGGAATAATTCGGTTACAACAGATTTGTCCACGTGTTCCAAGATATACATGTGCGTGTGAATGCTCGACGGTTTTCGACTAGTACCAACCTTGGCCTGGAAGAGTACGAGGTTGGTGAAGTCTGGATGCTGCTCAATCTGAGGTTATTCGCGATGATCTCGGCTCAATAGGAAAGCTGGGGTAAAGTAGGTGGAGTTATAATGTCGGCCTGGGCCGAGGTTATGTTGGTGTAGCAGGAACCTTGGCTGATTCTCAGCCTAGGTTGGTCATGACGGTGGTGGTCCTTGATACCTCGGCTTATTCCAGGACGAGGTTGATGAGCGAGGTTGGTGTGATATCTGAGGCTACCCAAAAATGAGGTAACCATTGATGTCGGCCATAGCCAACCTTATGTAGGACGAGAGTTCTAGTTGTCAGTCAGGAGCCTTTGTTACCTCGGCCCTCTCATACGTCGAGGTCGGTGTCTCTGAGTTTTCAGGTACATTAAGGGCATATCACTTAGGGCTAAAAAATACTGGGGTAACATACCAATGATTGGTCAAAAAATGTTCAAAGATCAAATGGGAAGCACTATGGAGGTCTATATCGATGACATGCTCGTCAAGAAAAAGCTCAAGGATGACCACCTCTCTGACCTATCAAGGACATTTGAAATCCTCACAAAGTACCGAATGAAACTCAACGCGAGCAAGTGTTCCTTTGGTGTCCAGTCAGGTAAATTCCTTGGGTACTTGGTCAGCAAGAGAGGTATCGAAGCTAACCTGGAACAAATTGATGCCATATATAGGGTGAAACCCCACCCCCCCACCCCCCGCATACGATAAGAGATGTGCAAAAGCTCACGGGGATGCTCGACGCCCTAAATCGATTTATCTCAAAGTCATCCTAAAGGTGCCAGTTTTTCTTCCAGTTGTTAAAGAAAAGCAAAGATGTGGAGTGGAACGATGATTGCTTGAGGGCATTAGAGGGGATCAAAGCTTACCTCAGCAAACCGCCCTTGATCGTAATCCCTCAAAAGAATGATTCTTTATACCTTTACCTTGCAATATCTAGTCATGTTGTATGTTCTGCGTTGGTATGCGAGAAAATAAGGAATTGGCACCCAGTCTATTACGCGAGCAAGACTCTTTTGGATGCCGAACAGCGATACCTACCACTGAAAAAGCTCGCCTTTGCGCTAGTGGTAGCCTCAAGGAAATTAAAACACTACTTTGAAGCACACTCCGTCATCGTACTCACATTCCGCCCTCTTAAAACAGTCTTGAGCAAAGCAGAACTTTTCGAAAGATAATCAAAGTGGTCGGTCAAGCTTGGGCGATTTGACATTTAGTTCCAGCTGAGGAATGCCATCAAAGGGCAGGTCCTCACTGATTTCATCACAGAGTTTATAGGAGAACACACTTGCGACCAACCCTAAACTATTCATCAGAATGAAGTTCCCCCAGCATCTGGCGACTGGAGATTATTCATTGACGGAGCGTCCAATTCCAAAGGGGAAGGAGTATGCATCGTACTGATTACCCCTGAAGATGCAATACTCGAGCAAGGAATCGAGCTCGGATTTTAAGCCTCCAATAACAAAGCAGAATATGAAGAACTGATCGTGGGCCTACAAAAAGCGTGAACGCTTATAGAAAAGAGACTCCAAGTGTTCGATGACTCACAGCTGGTCTCCAAGCAGATAAGTGGCAATTTTAACGCTAAAGAGGAGAGGATGGCAGCCTATCTCTCCACTGCGAAAGAATTGATGGCCAACTATGAACAAGTCAGCGTCCAGCAGTTTCCCAGAGGACATAATAGCCATGTTGATGCCCTAGAAACCTTAAGCTCAGTGATCAACTATGACCTTAAGAGGATAATTCATATTGATTTCCTTGCCCAGCCAAGTATCAACCAGATCAACGAGCTGCCAAGCATGGGGAACGTTCTCCAGATATAGACATCCCCCAGTTGGATGCCCCCCTTAAGGGATTATTTGAAGGATGGTGCATTACCAGTAGATAAAAAGACCGCTCATCAGATAAGAGTTAAAGTCACTCACTTTTAGTTATCTTCTGAGGCTAAGCTGTACAAGAGATCTTTCACTGGCCCTTACCTTCAATGCATTCATCCAAAGGACGTCGAGTAAGTCCTTTATGAACTCCATGAGGGAATCGATGGGAGTCACATTGGGGGTAGGTCGTTATCTTTTCGAGGAATGAAAGAAGGCTACCGGTGGTCGTACATGCAGAAAGACGCTGGAATCTATGCTCGAAGATGTAAAAAGTGACAACTTCACTCACCTATGGTTCACCAGCCGGCTAGAGACCTGAAGTCACTTACTGGCCCATGGCCTTTCGCCCAATGGGGTATGGACATTATAGGCCCTCTACCTACCACAGCCAATAATTGCAAGTATCTGTTGGCCGTAACAGACTACTTCACCAAATCTATAGAAGCATAACCACTGGCAAGCATTAGAGACACAGGCGTGATAAGATTAAAATAGACGAACATCGTTACTCATTTTGGGATCCCCAAGACTATCATCACTGACAACGGAACCCACTCTAAGAGTGGTTGAAAAATTGTTACTAAAGCCATTTAATATAAGATTAAACTATTTAAGTAACTCCGAACTGTTTGTTAAAGAAACTCTTTTCTTTAAATCAAATCAGGTAAATCACAAGAAGTGTTTGAAACTATGCACGGGATCAGTTCAAGATTTGTTAACAAGTTTTGAAAAACAAAACTAAAACAGTTTTAAATAAGCACACCAGTAAGAATGAGATGAGGAGATGAAGAAAGATTAATGATAAGAGATTTTTAATGTGGTAAAACCTCACCCAACTGAGGAACCATCCACGACTCCCTCTACGGAGTAAAAAGAAAAATCCACTAACATAAAATATAGCAGTTACAAACTATACAACACACATGCACACAAATCAGTACTATACAAGTTTAGGAATGCACCCACTGGTGTCCTTCTAACTTTTCTGTAACTCTGATTGTTGATGTGGTTCTCCTAGTTTGCTAACTTTCACTTTGTTCCAGTCTTTACGTCGACTCTTATTTCAAGATATTATTACCAACACTTTCAGTGTTGTAGTGTGTAAGTGTTTGTGATGGTAATCTAACACATGCATGCACACACTCACGCTTATTTTTACAAGCAGTCCTAATAAATTACAAATCAGATCTATATGCTGTGATTTTCAGTTTCTCTCTTCTTATGAAACTTGAACCTTATTTGACCTTTAAAATAAACCCAGAATCCACAACTATCTTGCTCGAAATACGTTTCAAGGTCTTAATTAATTTCAGAGTTTTAAAAATGTTTTTGAAATTGAAAACCGCCAAGTGTGATTCCAACTAGGTCAAAGGTGTTGTTTCAAAAGAACTAGAAACAGAAAATGATTTTGTTGATTTTGAAGATGAAAACATTTACGGAAAATAATCAACAAATGATTTCTCAAGGCGAGAAATTAAGAATGCAGATCTAGGTGTAATATAACATAAAAAGACTAGATCTATGAATTCTATGAAACATAAATACATATCTAACCTAATGTTTAAGTTGGACACAAGATCTTAAAACGAATAGGTTACAGCAAAAAAAAAACTTTCAAACCAACACTCAAAAACTCTCAAACAATCAGGGTTGGTGTTTGGTATAAACTTGTTTTTGGTAAAAGGGTTAGGGTTTGAAGAAGTCTTTGGAACGATTTAGGGTTAGAGTTTCTAACTATGTGGTTTCTCTCTCTCTTCTCTCTCTTATCTCTCCTCTCTCTTCTCACACTTTTCTCTCTAAATGACGAAGTGGCAAAAGCTTCTGAAAGGTTGAGGGTTAGCCTCCTTATATACAGGGCTGAGAAGGATCGAGAAGGGGGTTGAAAATCAAGGGATAAGATTAAGTCTTGCCACATTGACTTCCATCCAACGGTTAAAGGTAAGCGGTTGGTTAAGAGGCTTCTGATTGGAGGATTAGAGGTTCAAAGGGATTGGAACAAGAACGCATGCAGAGCGTTGATAAGCTTAATCCAAGGGCTGATAACAAACGTTGGTTTTCTCTCTTAAAAGAAACACACATTCAGCCAATAGCAGGATGGCAGGTGTAGGGTAAACAACGGATAACAAACGCGCGTCTGAAACTTAATTACACAAGCACCCTGTTGTCTCTAGCGCTTTCGGAACCTACCCAAGTGAATATTCTAGGGGCAAAACCAATAACCAAAATTTATATAATGACCCCAAAACTTTTGAATTCCATTTTTAATTAAGAAAACATTGTTTTAAAATCATTAAAAATTCCCCCAAAAAATAAAAAAAATGTTTTAAGGGAAATTAACACACACAACACACACACAAACAAATTATGCAGTATATGAACAATGTATGCAGTCCTAAAGTGTGTGAGTGTTTGTGATTATACCTTGATCAATCAAACAAGAGGAATAAATTGTATTGAAGTGTCTGAGGTTCTTTGGTATCTGGGATGGGGATTCAATTTTATCTCTATTTCCAAATTAGATGAGCACTTATATAATGTAGACTCAAATGAGTCAAGAGTATAAGGTGATTCAATCTCCCCCTTTGGAAATATGAGACAAAATCTCCTTTGAGTCATCTTGGACTCGTAGGATAACAAAAAGAAAAGGAAAGAGCTATTCCTATACAAAAATTCTATCTACCCATTTCCTAGAAAAGAAAATTACATAACTCAACTAATTACAATTCAATTCCCTATTACAACTGTTGAGAAAAACTGTACAGAAACCTGCAAATAATCCCTAAGATCAAGCTCTTTAGAATAAATTAACTCATATGACTCAAATTTCTCCCCCATTTTGTCTCAAATGGACAAAGGGAAAAACTATGCAAATCTAAGAGTTTATTCAGCATAAACCATTCCTATCGATTTACGAAAAGAAATAAATCTATTATAATCCAAAGATTTGGTAAACATATCTGCGAGTTACAAATCAGTAGGAAGATAATTGATTTCTAATTCCTTAGTCTCAACTAATTCGCGTATAAAGTGATGTCTTATTTTTATGTGTTTTGTTCGCGAGTGTTGAACAGGATTTTTAGAGATATTAATCGCACTTTGATTATCACAATAGAGATGTAATTGTTCCTCTTTAATACCATAATCACTTAGCATTTGCTTAAACCAAAGTAATTGAGCACAGCAACTTCCAGCGGTTATGTATTCGAATTCAGCTATTGATAAAGAAGTGCAGTTTTGTTTCTTACTATTCCAACCTACCAAATTATTACCTATATAATAACATGCTCCTGATGTGATCTTACTATCATCAGTACACCCTGCCCAATCGCCATCCCTGTATCCTATTATAGTGCTAGGAGTATCATTGGTGTACCAAAGTCCTAAATTTAAAGTGCCTTTAATGTATTTTATAATTCTTTTAACACAAGTTAAATGTCTCTCTTTAGGATTGTTTTGATAACGGGAACATACGCAAACAACATACATAATATCAGGACACGAGGCAGTAAGGTATAACAAGGTTCCTATCATACTACGATATAAAGTTGGATCAACGAATTTCCCAGTTTCATCCTTAGACAGTTTGATGGTAGTACTCATGGGAGTTTTATCATCTTTTACACTCTCAAGGCCGAATTTTTTAACAATCTCTAAAGCATATTTTGATTGCGAAACAAATAATCCTTCTGAATTCTGTTTGACTTGAATACCTAAGAAAAAATGCAACTCCCCCATAAGAGACATTTGAAATTCTTTATGCATAATTTCAGAAAAAGATTTAACTTCAGTAGGGGAAGTTGATCCAAAGATGATATCGTCTACGTAAACTTGAGCTATGATGATATGTTTGTCAAAATGTTTGACAAAAAGGGTTTGATCATTTCCACCTCTCTTAAAACCTTTGTCTAAGAGAAAATTGGAAAGGAACTCATACAAGGCTCTTGGCGCTTTCTTTAGGCCATACAAAGCCTTTTTAAGACGAAAGACATGATTTGGATATTTAGGGTCAATGAACCCTTTTGGTTTTTCTACATAGGTCTCCTGAGTCAAAATTCCTTTAAGGGAGGCAGATTTGACATCCATTTGGTAAAGCGTAAAATGTAAGTAGCAAGTTATGGCAAAGAGAAGACGAACAGATTCTAATCGAGTAACAGGAGCAAAAGTCTCATTAAAATCTATTCCTTCAATTTGAGAGTATCCTTAAGCAACTAATCTGTCTTTATTTCTAATGACTATTCCACTTTCGTCAGATTTATTTTTAAATATCCAACATGTGCCAATAACCTTTTTGTGATCAGGCCTAGGTACAAGATGCCAAACATCATGGATCACAAATTAAAGAAGTTCTTCCTCCATTGCAGAAATCTAATGAGGATCATTCAATGCATCATTTACATTCTTCAGTTCCTCAAAGGAAACAAAACATGTATAATGAGCATAGTTTCTTAATTGAGATCTTGTACGTACAGGCTCACTAGGGTTACCAACAGCATTATCTATGGGATGGTCTTTAGAAACCCAATTAGGTACTTCAGGTGTCTCAATTGGTAAAGAATAATCTATTTCTGGAGAGTCTTTTTCTAAAACATTTTCAGACTCATCCACAATAGTTGGTTCTCCAGTCTTACTCTCTACAGTAATGTCACTTACAATAACGTTTATGGATTCCATTAAGGTCTTAGTGCGAAGATTGTAGACACGGTATGCTCTACTTTTAGGAGAATATCCTAAAAATATGGGTTTATCTCCACGAGTCTCAAATTTGGATAAGTGTTCTCCATCTTTGCAGACATAACACGTACTACCAAAGGTTCTAAGATACTTAAGATTGGGTTTCTTCCCATACCAAAGTTTGTAAGGAGTTTGTTTAGAATTCTTTTTAAGATAGACCTTATTGATAATGTGATACGCAGTACGAATAGCTTCTACCCAAAAATACTTAGGTAAACACTTTGCATGAATCATAGCACGTGCCATCTCTTGAAGGGTACGATTCTTTCTCTTAGCAATACCGTTTTATTGAGGTGTCTTAGGAGCACTAAATTTATGTTTATAACCATTATAGTCACAATACTCTATAACACCAGTATCAATGAATTCTCACCTCTATCACTACGAATTCTATTTACTTGAGTATCTTTATCATTTTCAATTCGAAGTAAAATCTTCAAAAAGGTTTGGAAAGTGTCAGAATTTTGTTTTAAGAAAGCTACCCAAGTAAATCTGGTGAAGTCATCAACCATAACAAGAATGTAACTCTGTCCACAGAGACTAACAGTTCGAGAAGGACCCATTAGGTCCATATGGATGAGCTCCAAGGGTTTAGAGGTAAGGATATCTTTGACTTTCTTATGAGTGGCCTTAACAATTTTTCCTTCCTGACACGATCCACAGACAATATTAGATACAGGTTTGATTTTAAGAATACCTCTAACTATTTCTTGAAAAGACAGTCTACTAAGGTTTTCGTAATTTATGTGACCCATTCGATTATGCTATATCTCATTTCATCCATTCTCGCAATGTTACAGACCTCAATATTGTTCTGAAAAGTATAACAATTGTCCAGAGTCCTGAGTCCTGTAATTATGCACTCACCTTTTTTTATTTAAAATTTTGCAATTATTCTTTGAAAAGGTGACAGTATGATTTGAGTCACAAAATTGCGAGATACTAAGTAGATTAGCCTTAAGACCTTTTACTAGAAGAACATTTTCAAGTAAAGGTAATCCTTCTTCTTGGAGTGTTCCTTTACCAATGATTTGAGATAATACACCATCACCACAAATAACTTTTCCTCCAGCAAAGCTAGTTTTGTTTAAGAGTTTGGTATCATCCCGAGTCATGTACTTTGAACATTCCGAGTGTAAATACCAACAGAGGGACTGTGTTCAGCTTTTAAAGTAGTAATAACAATATTACACTTCATCTGAGGTAATAACTCATCTTTTCTAACCCAAACAACTCTTGTTTTCATTTTGCGCTTATTTGCTTTAAATTGATAAAATTTGCAAGCATTAGATTTCTGTTGAAAAATGTTTTACGCATGAGGTTGAATTTTATGGAAAGTGTGAGCATTTGGTTTAGAAAAGTGTTGAGGAATCCTTCTTGGAAATGATCTTTTAGGTTCGGTCTTTCTCTTCCTATAGTTAGAGTTTTTGTCTAGTTATCTAAGGAGAACATAATTGTTACGGCTTCTCCTAGAATAGTTAAAGTTTTGGTACACGGAGTACGGTAGACAGGGTTGACTAAGCATCTAGAATAGCAACCTTGAAAGGAATGACCATATAAGTCACAGTAAGAGCAATATAAATTGCCCGAGGATGGTATTTCCTTGGAAAAGTCTCTAAACATAGGCTTCATGACATTTTGGAGTTGAACCTTATTCCTAGGGAGTATAGTTTGAAAGGCAGAATCACTCTTCCTAATCGGGGGCAGACATATTTAGTCTTAGGTGGACTTTCACACTTAGAGCAACTTATTTCCCCAATATCAAACTTTGATTGTTTCTCATCAAACTCATTTTTTAGAGAATGAAAGTCTGGACAAGTTTCTACAGGTCTTTTGCCTCCGGACACAAACTTAATTGGTTCAAAGTTTTTAGTTTGAGTCTTCAAATTGGGGTAAAATCCTATTCATGTTCGATCATTAGAATTTGTTTTGGAATCAACAACAAATCCATCAAAACAGTTTGAATTGTTTTCAAATTTTACAAATTTTTTGAAAACTGTTGCTGTCTTTTCTTTAGATTATTCCAATTCTAAAAATGTACCTTTATATTTTTTTTCTAGAGTTTCATTTTCTTCAATCAAATTCTACAATTTTTGATCAAATATTTTGACTTTATTTTCATGAGTTAGACATTGGGTAGTATATTCTTCAGTGTTAAGTTTAACCATCAGACTTAGGTCGTCTAATTTCTTAGTGAGATCTTTCACCATCTTCTCTAGTCTACTGCTTTTCTTGAGGGTTTTCGCATAAAGAGTGTGAATATCACGGAGGTCTTCAGTGTCTAAGTCACTAAGTGTAGTGTGTGAAGTGACCCCTAAGGATTCAATTCTTGAACCCACGCACCCATTGACATCGTCATTATCGCATTCCCTTTAACTCACACACCCCGTGTTAGAACTAGCAATATTCTCAGAAACTAAAGCATCTAAACCAGTAGCAGCATGATTCACAACATCAGGAGTAGGATTACTATCATCTTTCTCATACATAGTTATATCATCATTGTAGATTATCTTAGCAAAGAAAGACTTGCAAGGATAAAAAACATCAAAAGATTCAAGTTCCTCATTTTCAGAATCACTTGAATCATCCTATGTTTTGCAAATGGTGGACCTAGTTTGTTTATTAGCAGTGTTCAGTTTCACTCTACAGTATTGTGTTATGTGTCCTAATTTTCCACATCTAAAACATTCAATGTTCTTAAAGTCCTTGTTGGGTCTCATGTACTTGTAATGTTTGTCTTGACCTTTCTCAAGAGGTTTGTAATTAGACGGAGTTGGATAATTTGGCTTGCCTTGTCTGTTTGCCAATTTATTTCTAAATTTGACATTTTCTTAAATTGTTTTGACATTAAGGCAATTTGATTATCCAAACTATCTATATCACATTCCCCATCAAATCATCAGTGGGAATTGTAAACTCAAGTTTCATCAACTTAGAGGAAAAACTCAAGTTGGAACTAGTTTGTTTCCTATGGGACTGGGTCATTTGTTTCTTAAATTCTAATTCCATTTCCACAGTACGTAGTTTACTACTGAGTAATTCATGAGTGAGATTTTGATCACACATTTCCTCAATAGCATATCTTTTGTTGTCAAACTTCGGCGATAATGAACTTAGAATTTTAGATACAATTTCATGTATGTCATATGTTATCCCATTAGCATGCAGTTTGGTCACAATGTCAGTCAATTTCATATAAAAATCATCAAAGGTTTCAGAATCTGACATAATTAGGGAGTTATACTGCTGAACAAGCATTTGAGTTTTAGCATCCTTAACTCTAGTGTCACCTTCATGTGCAGTGATCAGTGTATCCCAAGCTTCCTTAGAAGTATCAAAAGATGAGATCCTTTTGAACTCATGCTCATTTATGGACATAAATATGGCATTCTTGCCCTTGTTATTGTTTCGAGAAGTTTTTTTCTCTTCTTGTGTGAATTCACTTAATGCTTTCTTAATCCTCTCATTACTTCCTTCAGTGGCTGGTTTAGTAGGATAAGTGTATCCATTTTCAACAATATCCCAGATATCATCTCCCAAGGTTCCATGTATAAAAGCAACCATTCTTACCTTCCAGTAAGCAAAGTTGTTTCCATCAAAGAGTGGGGGTCTGATCAAGTTACCAAATCTTTCATTTTTCTCGTCCATTGTTTTGATTTTAAGAAAACAACTTCAGAAACACAAGATCTTTTAAAAAGATTTCCAAAGCTCTAATACCAATTGAAAAACTGTTACTAAAGCCGTTTAATACAAGATTAAACTATTTAAGTAACTCCGAGCTGTTTGTTGAAGAAACTCTTTTCATTATATCAAATCAGGTAAATCACAATATGTGTTTGAAACTATGCACGAGATCAGTTCAAGATTTGTTAACAAGTTTTGAAAAATAAAACTAAAATAGTTTTAAATCAGCACACCAGCAAGAATGAGTCGAGGAGATGAACAAAGATTAATGACAAGAGATTTTTAACGTGGTAAAACCTAACCCAACAAAGGAAACATCCAAGACTCCCTCTACGGAGTAAAAAGAAAAATCCGCTAAAACAAAATATAACAGTTATAAACTATACAACACACATGCACACAAATCAGTCATATACAAGTTTAGGAATGTACCCACTGGTGTCCTTCTAACTTTTCTGTAGTTTTGATTGTTGATGTGGTTCTCCCAGTTTGTTAACTTTCACTTTGTTCCAGTCTTTACGTCGACTCTTGTTTCAAGATCTTATTACCAACACTTTCAGTGTTGTAGTGTGTAAGTGTTTGTGATGGTGATCTAACACATGCATGCACACACTCATGCTTATTTTTACAAGCAATCCTAACAAATTACAAATTAGATCTATATGCTTTGATTTTCAGTTTCTCTCTTCTTATGAAACTTGAACCTTATTTGACCTTTAAAATAAACCCAGAATCCACGGTTATCTTGCTCGAAAGACGATTCAAGATCTTAATCAATTTCAGAGTTTTAAAAATGTTTTTGAAATTAAAAATCACCAAGTGTGATTCCAACTAGGTCAAAGGTATTGTTTCAAAAGAACTACAAATAAAAAATGATTTTGTTGATTTTGAAGATGAAAACATTTACAGAAAATAATCGACAAAGGATTTCTCAAGGAGAGAAACTAAGAATGCAGATCTAGGTGTAATATAACTTAAAAAGACTAGATCTATGAATTCTATGAAACAGAAATACAGATCTAACCTAATGTTTAAGTTGGACATAAGATATTAAAACGAATAGGTTACAGAAAAAAAAAACTTTCAAACCAACACTCAAAATCTCTCAAACAATCAGGGTTGGTGTTTGGTATAAACTTATTTTTGGTAAAAGGGTTAGGGTTTGAAGAAGTGTTTGGAACGATTTAGGGTTAGGGTTTCTAACTGTGTGGTTTCTCTCTCTCTCTTCTCTCTCTTATCTCTCTTCTCTTTTCTCACTCCTCTCTCTCTAAATGACGAAGTGGCAAAACCTTTTGAAAGGCTGAGGGTTAGCCTTCTTATATACAGGGTTGAGAAGGATCGAGAAGGGGGTTCGAAATCAAGGGCTAAGATTAAGTCTTGCCACATTGACTTCCATCCAATGGTTAAAGGTAAGTGGTTGGTTAAGAGGCTTTTGATTGGAGGATTAGAGGTTCACAGGGATTGGAACAAGAACGCATGGAGAGCGTTGATAAGCTTAATCCAAGGGTGATAATAAACATTGGTTTTCTCTCTTAGAAGAAACACACATTCAGCCAATAGCAAGACGACAGGTGTAGGGTAAACAATGGATAGTAAAGGCCCGTCTCAAACTTAATTACACAAGCACCCTGTTGTCTCTAGCGCTTTCGGATCCTACCCAAGTGAATATTCTAGGGATAAAACCAATAAACAGAATTTATATAATGACCCCAAAACTTTTAAATTCCATTTTTTATTAAGATTTTTTTTTTAAATCATTAAAAATTCCCAAAAAAATGTTTTAAGGGAAATTAACACACAACACACACACAAACAAATTATGCAGTATATGAACAATGTATGCAGTCCTAAAGTGTGTGAGTGTTTATGATTATACCTTGATCAATTAAACAAGAGGAATGAATTATATTGAAGTATTTGAGGCTCTTTGGTATCAAGGATGGGGACTCAATTTTGTCTCTATTTCCAAACTAGATGAGCACTTATACAATCTAGACTCAAATGAGTCAAGAGTATAAGGTGCTTCAGTGGCCTCTTTCAGGGTTTCTGCAGAGACCACGGGATTAAGCACTACTTCAGCTCTGTGGCATACCCTCAGAGCAATGGACAGGCTGAAGCTTCCAGCAAAACAGTGATTGATGGATTAAAAAAGCATTCGGAGCGATCCAAGGGAGCATGGGTAAACGAACTACCCCATATCCTGTGAGATTACCGCACCACCCCACAGCGAGCAACTGGAGAGACATCATTCGCACAGATATATGGGATGGAGGCAATTATCCCCTTGGAAGCTGGCCTCCCTACCATGAGGTCCACTCTAGTCAACCAAGGCCAAAACGACGCAGCATTGCTCGCTGAACTTGACCTATCTAAGGAACGAATGGAGTTGGCTCTAGTGAAACTAGCAGCCTACCAGCAATAGCTAGCATAGCACTACAACAAAAAGGTCAATCCAAGAGCATTCCAAGTTGAGGACTACGTCCTGAGGAAAGTTCTTGGCAGCACTGTAAAACCATCTGATGGCAAGCTAGGACTAAACTGAGAGGGGCCATTCAAGGTGATAAAAGACGACCTACAAGGAGCCTACCACTTAGAAATGCTGGAGGGCAAGGTGATACCTAGAGCTTGGAATGCAACCAATTGGAAGAATGCAGCCAATTTGAAGAAATTCTACTTCTAGTTTTTTTTTTTTTTTAACTCAGTGTTGAATTTTCAATTCATTTCTGATTAATGGGATTTATTTGGCAGTAGCATTTTATGGAGTGTAGATTTTTCTCGACTACATTATAATTCATGCACCCTTTCCAAGTTATAGGCTCCCCTCTTAACATACAAAACTAAGATCATGATAAACTTATTAAAGCAGGGTCAGTGTATAATGGACCTCCTCAGGCATTCGTCAACGAACACGAATCACCTCTTAGCGTGCCCTTGGTAATATATGAAGCCCTGCAGGGAACCCTTAAGCAACATGACCAACCCGGGTGGGTCGCCAACATTGTTTGGCTAAAAAATATTGCTCAGATATATCATTCAATACCAGGTGTATCCTCGCCATTGCCTCACTTAGGCCTAAGGAAGTGTGACGACATAACCTAAAAGGTAAAGTAAGGCAGAATGGTACACTAAAAGCATACTGGACTGGGGGGATACTCACACAATAACTAACTCTACCTAAGTCAAATCTAATCAACTGAAAGGGCCCAAGATAATTGAACAATAGATCAATGAAGTAAAGAATAACATAACACATGTTTAGTAGGCAAATCACCCAAAACATAACTATTTTATTACATCATTACATATACAAAGAGTTACATATGTTGGGTAATTTAAACCCTAATGTGAACTAGGTCGCTGAGCAAGATAGTCATCCATTCGCGCTCTTCGGCCATCATCTGGGTGAGGAGCTAAATCCTTATTGACTTTGTCTGAATTTGGTTCCACGAGTTATCTTGGGATTGCATCTATGGGAACCCATCGATCATCCCTTCTTAATGGTTTCGGCATCAAAGTTGAGGGGGAGATCTCATGTCGATACCAAAGAATAGAGTTCCCATGGACTTGTAACTCCCTAAGAGCACTCAGCCACCCTCTTATGAAAGCTAACTCCTCAACCTCCTTCAACTTTATTTGAGCATCATTCCAACCCTGGTCGTAGCCATCATCCCACACCTATCGAGAACCTTTATTGAACAGATGCCTCAGTAACGTGACATCTCTTTAAATATCGAAAACCGTAACATACACCCTGTGAACACCACCTCGCAGTTCGACAATATCCCTAGCTGAACCACTATCTTCAGCACCAACTCACCGCCCAATCGATGAAGAGGAACCATGTAAAACTCGAGAGTCAATGCTCATCACATTCTCCCCAAGTCACGAGACTTCCCTCCTTAGAGCATCATTCTCCTGTTGAAGGTCCTCTCCAACTTGATTGATCTCAAAAGCATCCAGAAGCTTAGACTTCAGAGCATTCACTTCTTCTTGGTCACAGCAGCGCTGACCTCCTCTATCTCCTCAAGCCTATCTTTTAGCTTAGCAACAAGCTCTGGCTGGTCTTTATAGTCTTGATTCTTCGATCTAAGACACTTACAGATTTTTACAAAGGCACGATGAACTTGGTTGCTCACATTGGGACTAAGAATTTTTCTTAAATGAGAGGTAGCAGGAATATATTCCCTAAGATCGATAAGCTACAAATCATACGAGAATTAAGAATAAATAAATCAGCAATGGAGAAGAACAAAACTTTATTTCATTAAAACAAAAATAGTTTGAGTACATGGATGAGAAGAAACAGAGATAAAAAAAATACAAAGGTCACTAAGAAGACTAGCTGAGGACCTCAGTCTGTTCTGAGGATGCTGGTTGCTTCCCCTTATCCGCGGTAGCCCCAGGTGCACCTCCCTCAAATGGAGCAGTCACCATTCCCTGATCAAGGGGAGCATCAGTAGTAGTGGTCGGAACAACTAGGATACCTTCATTGGCAGCAGAGGATGACACCTCATCCACAATAGGCTTGGGTTCAGGGTCATGCTCGTCAAAGAGGGGGAATCAACATCCACCTCGACAGCGAGCAAAGCCCTGTCCCAACCCTTTTTGAAATTGAGGCGGCTGATGTGGGACACCCCGCCTAATAAGATACCGGGCGATCACTCCAATATTAAATTAAAACAGGAGTCTCATATGGATCATCCTTAGCATCACTGTCGAAAATCTATTTAATTACTAATAACCTATTAGGCCGGTGTAAAAATTTTACTCTACTACTCTTTTTAAACGAATACAATTAAAACATCCACACAGTTTATGCGTAAATGAAACTGAAATGAAATAAAATAACCGAACACTCGGTCAAAATATACAACCATATCGAATGATCTTTAAAATAATAAATAAATGCAGTTGGACCATTGGCCCGAATATTTATAGTGTACCTCCTATCTAGAGTACAAGAATGGAAGCGGCTATCAAAAACCTGCACACATCCACAGCTGCTACAGCTGACGTTTGACTCGAAAGAGGTGTCATCCAGGCGTCCCTGTGCCTGGACACCTATATAATATATATATATAGCAAGAGAGGAAAAGTAGATAAACGGGTCAGAGCCCGAGTTTTGAAAATATTTATCAAGTGCATAAATGCCTTATTTTTTTTTAGAAAAAGGTTTTGTCTCATATTTGAATTTGGTATCGCACTCCCTTGAGATATCCCTCACCTCTCTTCTAACAGTGCACTCCTAGCGCATCCGTCTAAACATCCTAGTCAAGCTACCCTGCTAAACTAGTCTATCACCCAACCAGTATCAACCCTAGATAGTCCAAGTACTAAGGGCGAAACTTCACCCCAGTCTCAACGCTATGCCATGTTCGTGCGTGGGGTGTCTCGAAAAGCGAAATCCAAACAAAGAACCCCGTAGTCTCAATGCTATGCCATGTTCTTACCTCTTTTGTCGCTTTACTCCACGGCAACATATAATTAAAATACTTCGACCTATTTAGTCCCAAGAATAATAACAACACCCATCGAAAATCATTAAATCCTCGAGAATCCCCAAAATCATTATTTTGAGAAATTTCTTAAATCTCCAATTTATATCCAATTATGGATTTTAATTGTCTCCAAAAAGGACGGGTTGTTACATACTCCCTCCTTACAACGGTGTTTCTTCCTCGAAATTCGAATACAACCTACACCACTAATTCCAGAATCGCTCCAAACCCTAATATCTCAAAGGGGAGCGATACTAACCCAACGGTTCCCAACCAAATACCATACGGCTACCAAGATCGTAAAGTGACTCCAATGCACTCAATTATTTCTAGTGCCTAACGGCATAAACTTTAAATTTATATACTATACCCCTTTTATATCAGACGGTATATAAACCAACTTACTAAGATGCCCATACACCTTTCTAACATGTGCACATCTGCACATCCGTAGTGAGCATCTGACACGTAACATTCTCTCCCCATAAGGGTCTCTTTTCCTCGGTGTAATACTCACACATGGATCCTCCCAACCCGCGAAATTTGATTCTCCTTACATTGGCGCCACTAACTCTATCGAACTTACATCCTAATACTACTACGGTCTATGCATTACCCTACCAATGCGAAACGAATATAATTCTAAGTATATCCCTAGTGCCCAAGGCCTCTCTCAACTTCCGACATTTGCTTGGTTTCATGCGTGGGACGTCTCGCCAAGGCGAAATCCAAACAAGGAACCCTCCCGTTACACTACTCCCTCTCATAGTCGATCATCGAGATATAGCGACCTAAGGCACACCAGCAGGACGTCCTAAATCCATCTAAACTAACCTACGAACGCATTCCTACTATCCAATCCTTACGCCCATACGAAAGGAAATTTAACTAATTGAACTACCCAATCTCTGCAAGAGCACTACGAACATCATACCCAAATCATATTTCCTCAAAGTTTGCCTTTTTATTAAGGCCTGCCTATTATCCTCAAATCAATTTCTCTAAGTCCTACTCCACCCAACTACTTGTGGTGAGAGGACCACTTTAGTGCTTTTCCATAGCACAATATTTCCATAAATATAGCATTATCATGTGGCTCATAGTCTATAGTGGTTCATCCACACTATACGACCATTCCACAAAATCAACATTCTTACATCCTATAACATCTCTCCACTCCCGACGCCGATAAGATTCATGTGTGGAGCGTCTCGCAAAGCGAAATCCAAACAAGGAACACATCCACACACTCCTACTTAACTTTGTCGGTCATGGAGGTCCGTTATTTCAAACATGCAACTGGGATAACCCTATCCCCATTTCCAATCAAAGGTGGTCTGAACTCCTATCTTTAACTAAGAGTCACCCCACCCAACGCTTGCACTAATTTTAAGTCCTTGCACAAACAATAATGAGCTAAATCTAGTAGCTCAACAATAATCCTGCGACCTTAAATCATATCTATAAGGTCGCCATATACTCAAATCACGATAATGAAACCTCTTCTAATCGAAGTTCCATCTACCCATAACAATAAAGGCGAACTCAACCTGTATCTAGGTGAGATACCGCAACAACAACCCGTTCCACCCTGGAACTGCGGACACGATAGTCTTGCCATCATTAGCTTGCTATCGCTCCGATAATACCATAATATCTTATACTCACCATATCACCATACTCGTATAAGCATATAAAACGAGTATCACTAACCATATATATATATATATATATATATATATCAACACCCGCCTCCATGGCGAATGAAGGAAAATAAAACTCCGCTACCGCGGACCACACATAGGCATACATGATATAATGTTATTGATACCGCCACAAAGCTCAAAGTACACACATGAGTCTAGGGCTAACGAACACCGCGACTTTATCTAGTCACACCAAATATACCTCCTCCATTGAGGTAAAACTCATACTAACCACTTTACCCTTCTCCTTACAATCATCTTACTAGTCCTCATAACTTCTCCATTAAAAGGAAACTCCACTACGAGCTTCAACCTTATAGCTCCAACTAAGCCCCACCTCCTGCCGCCATCCAAGCCTCGCATATGAATCGCAAACGAGCGCGCAAAAGATCACTACAATCTTATACTATGGCAGGAGAGCGAAATCTCACCACAGAAATTCAACAATCCTAATCATAAGGCTCTATAACAAATCGAGAGCAACGATGAAAGCATAGTACGTCCGCACAGATTCTTAAGGACACTAGAACCTGATGCTCTGATACCATCTGTGACACCCCGCCTAATAAGATACCGGGCGATCACTCCAACATTAAATTAAAACAGGAGTCTCATATGGATCATCCTTAGCATCACTGTCGAAAATCCATTTAATTACTAATAACCTATTAGGACGGTGTCAAAATTTTACTCTACTACTCTTTTTAAACGAATACAATTAAAACATCCACACAGTTTATGCCTAAATGAAACTGAAATGACATAAAATAACCGAACACTCGGTCAAAATATACAACCATATCGAATGATGCTTTAAAATAATAAATAAATGCAGTTGGACCATTGGCCCAAATATTTATACAGTACCTCCTATCTAGAGTACAAGAATGGAAGCAGCTATCAAAAACCTGCACGCATCCACAACTGCTACAACTGACGTCTGACTCGAAAGAGGTGTCATCCAGGCGTCCCTGTGTCTGGACACCTATATAATATATATATATAGAAAGAGAGGAAAAGTAGATAAACGGGTCAGAGCCCGAGTTTTGAAAATATTTAGCAAGTGCATAAATGCCATATTTTTTTTTTAGAAAAAGGTTTTGTCTCGTATTTAAATTTGGTATCGCACTCCCTTGAGATACCCCTCACCTCTCTTCTAACAGTGCACTCCTAGCGCATCCGTCTAAACATCCTAGTCAAGCTACCCTGCTAAACTAGTCTATCACCCAACCACTATCAACCCTAGATAGTCCAAGTACTAACGGTTAAACTTCACCCCAGTCTCAACGCTATGCCATGTTCATGCGTGGGGTGTCTCGAAAAGCGAAATCCAAACAAGGAACCCCCCCGATACACTACTACGCAGCAAAGTCGATTGTCGAGATCTGCCAGTCCCTCAGTACAGAATATATATAAATTTATATATACCATAAGAATTACTAATATTAGAGCACTAAGGATTAAACTTCTTCCCAATCTCAACACAATGCCATATTCGTGCGTGGGGTGTCTCGCAAAGCGAAATCCAAATAAGGAATCCCCCCGATACACTACTATACGGCAAGGTCGATCATCGGGATCCATTAGACCCTCGGCACCCAAGTTATCCATATATATATATCCATATATATATATATATATATATATATATATATATATATATATATATATATATATATATATATATATATATATATATATACATATTACCATATACATCCGGATCTATCTCCCGGAATGAGAAATCATTTACAAAGTATTTATCAATACTTATCATTTTTATCTCAAAACCTTCCATTTCCCTTCTCATATCCAGGAAATGTATTTAAAAGCCAATTCATCATCATGAATTGCTTTAACATATCATATAACTTTTTAAAAGCCAATTTTATTATCATAAAAATGCTTTTCCGTTTTAAAACATCCCATTTCCCCTCTTCCATCCAGGAAATGTAATTAAAAGCCATTTTTGTTATCATAAAAATGCTTTTACCATATCATATACTTCCACTTCCCTTCTTCCATCCGGGTCATGTTTCCAAAGCCAATTCATATAACCCATTCCCCTTCCTATATCCAGGAAATGTAATTAAAGTCAATCCATTATCATGAATTGCTTTAACATAATGCATTTTAAGACCGCCCGTCTTGGTTTCCACACTGTGCGCGCCCCTAAATGGTTATCATCTTTCAGGGCCTATCATCAAGACAACATGGGATCCTACAACGCAAGACGTTGGGAAGTGGCCATATGCCTGCGGGATAGTCAAGACCACACCCGGAATCTCCTCACCAGCGCAGAAAAATACAACAAACGCTCATATGGCCTATAGGACTATATCCACCCTGCATTCATTAGCCAGGGGGCTTCACCATACGCACGCAACTTCCCTTATGATAGCGATTTAGAGAGGTGTGTATCCAAATTTTATTAATTAAGAAAATCATTTATCTTTCCATTTTGAAAATATTTATATTTTTTTTTCAAAATCATTAACATCATATCATATATATACTTTAATCACATAGTATATATATATATATATATATATATATATATATATATATATATATATGGCCCTTATTGCCAATCTCATATAGCGATGATCCATAATCCAAAGATTCCCTCGAGGAATCATAATCATGCATTTATATACGCATGATACTAAACCCAAAGTATTTCCTTACTTTGATAAATGATAAATACCTAAATCCCATCTAAGGACTTATTGGATATCTCCAATTATAACACTCCACACTAAGCGAATATATATGTCTATATTCCAAAATTATCCTAATCACCTCCTAGGATTTTCCCATAAAAATCCCAAACTGTATTTTAACTCCCCATACTCTTAAGGGAAGAAAACTAGCAATTCTGACCAAAGCGAATCGATCCGCCCCATTTGCGAATCGATTCGGGTGGGCGAATCGATTCGGCCCCCAATCCGAATCGATTCGGAAAGTGTTCTGCAAACAGGTCCCTAAATGTGCAGAATCACAGATCCCCTTAGGCGAATCGATTCGGCCTAGATCCAAATCGATTCGGCCTGTTCGAGGGGCACTGTTTGGGCAATTTTTCAATCTACAAAATACCCAAAATTCAATCCAATCTCCATTTAAATCCTAACTTGGATTTATTCCTACAAACCCAAAGTTTTAAGATCTCCTCAAATTCTTTAGAGGTCCTAACAATCCTTTTGAGAACCCCTAATATTTATCTCCAATAAGTTATAACTAATGATTTCAATCTCGGACAGCTTTTCGTAGAAAAATCACTATAAATCCAAAAAAATAGAAAAATACGCGGTCGGCGCCCACGCGATCGCGTCGAAAATATCTACAATTTTTATTTTTTGACCAAGAGCCGAATCGATTCTCATTAAGGCTGAATCAATTCTGAAAGTCGCAGGTCACTATTCATCGTCTTCTTCGAGACGGTTTCGGCCATTAAAGCTTCTCCCAAGCTTTTGTCGCCTCACCCAACGTCCTACAACCTCAATTAACTACAAATACACATATATTAAGGGTTCTAAACATACTAGAACCCTAAACCACCAATTAATTTAGGTTAAAACCTAAGTTTCTCCAATTAACAAATTTTAGGGGTTTATTCGTTTTAACTCCCGAAAATCCGTTTTATTCACGAATACCCAACCCAAAATCTTTAGGGTTTGTTTATACCAAACTACGATATGAGATTTATGATCAAAAGTAAATAAAGCAATTAAACACTTGCCTCGTGGATATAATCCGACGACCTCGAGCCGAATCTCGCGGAGTTTGGCCAGAATCTCCCCGTTCTCCTCTTTTTCCTCTCTCTCTTCTCTCTCTTCTCTTTCTTTCTTTCTCTTTTGTTCCCTCTCTCCCTCTTTATATAGAGAGAAAAGTGTTTAACCCCCTAAAACCCAAAAATGACTCGTTTACTCAATTACGAGCCTATTTAACTCCAAAATTCCCCGAAACTCAATTTTGACAATCGAACACTCTTTTCTAACTATCTCGGACACTCCGAGACTCACGGTGCAGTCGAAATTTCCATCCGAGGTACTTGACCTCAAATCACTATTCTAACCCATATAACTTATTGCAGGTTTTCCAATTAAAATCTTAACTCTTTTGTCGCTTTACTCCACGGTGACATATAATTAAAATACTTCGACCTATTTAGTCCGAAGAATAATCACAACACCCATCGAAAATCATTAAATCCTCGAGAATCCCCAAAATCACTATTTCAAGAAATTCCTTAAATCTCCAATTTATATCCAATTATGGATTTTAATTGTCTCTAAAAAGGACGGGTTGTTACATGATGTAGCCGATCTGAGCCTCAGCACCCTCATATGATGTGAGCCACCCAACATTGTACGAGCTCTCCTTGAGGGTGGCAGCCTCAAATTCCATCTTCTCGACAAGCTCTTTGTTCTCCTCGACCACCGCCATCTTGCTCATACAGACCAAATCGTAAGACTGTCTCAGCTCCTCTAGCTCCTTGGTCGTTGCCTCTTTTACCTTATTATCTTTAGCCAAGGAAAGGTCGAAAGACTTCTGCGCAGCACTGGCAGCCTTCAAGCTAGCCTCTAACTCAGCATTTTTCCTCGCCAGCTCATAACGGTTTCAATAGAGGATGGTGAAATCAGACACAAACTGTAGAAAGAAAGAAAATATTTAGTGAATAAGGTATTGAAAAGAACCGCAAGAGTAGAAAAGTAAGAATAGACTTACCAAGGCTAGCCCCTGACTTACCTTTAGGGCTAACTGGTCGGTCCCTATACTTGACGACCTCTGGGGATCGGCTGGCAAGACTGCTCTCACGAGCATCGCCAAAACCAACTAGGGGAAAAAGAAATAGAAGCCCCCTCTTCTAAGGCAGACACAGTCACCAGAGACTGCCCCAACTTGGTCCTCACAAATTATTTCCTCCTTTCTTCTTCTCTCTACTTCTTCTTTATCTCTTCCTCTTTCTTCTTCTCCTCTTCTTTCTTCCTCGCTCTCTCTCTCACCAACGCCTCCTATTTCCTCTTTTTCTCCTGCTCATGAGCCACAGTTAAGGATCCAGTGGCAGTATCCCCACTCCAAGACTTCTACTTCTTCAACCTATAAGCAAGTGCCAGATTATCCTCATCATCATCCTGGATCAAATTTTTCCTAGGAGGGGCCATAGTTTCCTCGCTGGAGATGCCCGAATCCTTTGAGTCCTTCGAAACCTCTAAACCCTCTGAACCCTCCTCTGAACTGGAAGATTCTTCACCACGTGAACTCTCTTCGCTAGAGTCACCTTCAACTTCACCTCTGTCAGCCCCCACACTGTCTTTACCAGAGTTGCTCTCCTCTTCGTCTAACTGGATTGGTTTACCTGCAACATCTTCTATAATGTCCAGGTAAGGAATACAATCGATAGTTCGGGCGATGAAGCTGGACCCAATGTTATTGTACTCTAAAAGGAATGCATTTGATCGCGGATGCTCATCGTCAGCTAAGTATTCCCTGATCTTCCAAGCTTTGATTAGCTCAGCAGCTCGAATTTCATGAAGTGTAGGTTCCAAGTTCTGTTTTCGCTGAAAAAAGAAAAAGGAAAACATAAGAAATACAGCACACTAACAAAAAATCAATGAGAAAAACAAGAGTTGTGTCTACCTATGTACTCCTCACCGTAAAAGGGAATCATAGGTTCCTTTACCTCATTCCCTCAGTTTAAGGAGGGAACTGCCAATTCCTGGAAATAAACCCTTCTTGCCAATAGTCTTTGTGGGAATCAGGTAGATTGACTACCAAAACCCTGTCAGGACTCCTAGCTTTCAGAAAGAGAATACCAGAGCTTATTCGAGAAAAGGTATAGCAGTAACATAGTTCGGCAAGACCTAAATTGGTACCATAGAGCTGATTGATCCTATATACACCATTTATAATTTTCCAAACATTTGGAGAACATTAGGAAGGAACTATGAAAAAGTAACTGAAGAGGTGCAAAAATAAGCAATTTGGGGTAAGGTCAGACCCCCTTGGGACAACAGAAGAACACGAATCCAATGTCTGTCCTCAATGTCTCGAGCATTGTGAGGAACAGGGGCACATTCAATGTCCACCCAGTTAGGAATGTTGTAAAACTCCCTAAACTCAGCTATTGACCTATTACTTATCCTTTCCATCAAAAAAGAAAAGGGAAGAAGTGTGGAGAACTTACGAAGTAAAAATCAGTTTGAAACGATGCAAGGACACAAAAAAGGAGGATAGAAAGATGACAAAGAGATCAAAAACGAAAGTAGAGACCTGAAAGTGAGAAAACGCAATGAGAAGCTAGACAAATCTTGAGAGTGCGAAGAAGTTTGAAGCTGGAAAATGCCACTTAAGACGTTTAATACAAAGATAAGCTGTTAAAATGGCTCCCAGCTGTTTGTTGAAGAAACTCTTTTAATCAAAACAAAACCTAACACAAGATGTGTTTAAAACTTATCAAAAATAGTTTGAATGAGTGTGAATGAGTTATTTCAGATCTAGTAAACCAGTTTTGAAAAAAAAAAACTCAAACTATTAAATCAGCACAGCTAAGAAGAAGGTGAAGAGAAAATAAAGAAGAACATAAGTAGTTTTTAACGTGTTAAAACCCCACCCAATTAGGGAAACATCCACGGTGACCTCTACGTCACAAAACGAAAATCCACTAAAATCAAAGTAACAAATTACAAGCTATTTAACAATCAACCCAAACAAACACACCTAAACTAAGTTCAGAATCGTAACCAACTCCTCTAGATTAGATCTGACTTCTTTGAAGGTTGTTGTCGTTGATGTTCTCTCGAGCTTTCGTAACTTTACTTGATTCCAGTCTTTATGTCGACTCAAATAAGTTCAAGATCATATAACCAACACTTTAAGTGTTGTAGAGTGAAAGTGTAGTGGTGATGTGCTCTCTAACATATGCTTGAAACTAACTCACACTTAATACAGACAAAATGACTTAATCAAATTACAAAATCACTAATCTTGCAAGGTTTTCTAAAATCAGTTTAGTCAAACCAAAATCAGACTTTAAACCTTTCAATTTATCCATAGATCAAGAGGGAATCTTGTTGTGAAATATCAAAGATCCTAACACTTTCGAGGTTTGAAAATATTATCAAGAAAGTGCAAATCCCAACCAAGATCTCAAAACTAGGTCTTAGCCTGATGATTTGAGTAAAATGAAATCATAAGAAATATTGTTGGTATAGGGTTTAAAAACATGAAATCAATTTAAAAAATAACCAACAAAAATGATTTCTCGAAATAAGAAATCAAAATAGAAATTTATCTACGTGATTTGTATCAATAAGATGAGATCTCAGGTTTCTATGTAGAGAAACTGAGAACCTCTACCAACGTGACTAAGTTGGTACAATGATCAAGAACAAGAGAGGAATACTTCTCAAACCACAATCTAAACACCCAACACTCAAGGTTTTAAATCTCATAAAAGTGTTTCTGAGTTTTGGATTTGATGAAGTTGGATTAGGGTATTAACTCTCTCTCTTCTCTCTTTTTTTCTCTAAAATGAGCAAATAACAAAAGTCTTCAAATGCCTCACACATGGCATCTATTTATACTAGGCATCAAAGGATATCGAACAAGGGTTTGAAATCAAAGGTTGAGATTAAAAGGATTTAAAACGATAGAGATCTAATGGTTCATAGTTGGCGGTGAAAATAAACTACTATGATTGGTTCAAAAACATTTCACTTGGGCCAAGTCTAAAACATGCAAACCGAAGATAAAAACAATACAATGGTTAGAAATTGGTTTTAAGTTTGTGAGGGAAAAGAAACACAAATCCACCCGCCCAGTGTGCAACACGTGTACGCTCTAGATTCAATTTCACACGCGTGTTTTGGTTTACCAAAGAATCTCATTTTCCACCACAATATTTTCTACCGCTTTTGGTTTCTACCCAAGCTAGTTTTAAGGAAATTTTCTAATTACAAAATAGCCCAAAAACTTTACAAAGTTCAAATTTTAATATCCAAAAATCATTTTAAAATTCTTAGAAAATTCTTAATAAATCCCAAAAAAATATTTAAAATTCATATTAGGGGATTTAACTCACACAAGGTCATAATGAGAATGAAATGCAACATGAATGTAGTCTTAGTGTGTGGTGTATGTGAAATACAATCAAGAACTTGTAGAGGAATACCAATGAAGATTATGAAGTTCTGAGGCTTTTTGGTTCAACTAGGAATAGACACAATTTTGTCACTATTTCCAAACTAGATGAGCTCCTATAATGTAGACTCAAATGAGTCAAGGATATAGGGTGCTTCAATATTCCCCTTTGGAAATAAGAGAAAAAATATCCTTTGAGTCAACAAGGACTCGTAGGGATACTTAAAAGAAATAATAAAATCCTATTCCTGTAAAAATCTAACTACCCAATCTCCTAGAAATAAAAATTACATAACTCAACTATGTACAAACCATTACCTTATCAAAATTTGATGCAATAAGGCAGTACTAAAATCTACAAAAAGATACCTAAGATCAAGTTTAGTAGATAAGACTGTACAATAGTGTCCAAGTGGACTCAAAATTTCTCCCCCATTTTGTCTAAAATGGACAAACTACTACAAGAATCAAATAAGAGAGTTATAATCAGCTAGATATATAAATTATTTAGCTAAAACCATGCCAATTGATTTGTGCAAAGATTCAAAACGCTTAAAGTCCAAAGGTTTTGTAAACAAATCATCCAATTGTAGATCAGTAGGTAGGTAATTAATCTCTATTTCTTTTGATTCAACTAATTCTCGTATGAAGTGATATCGAATTTTAATGTGTTTAGTGCGAGAATGTTGAAAAGGGTTCTGAGAGATATTGATTGCACTCTGGTTATCACAATAGAGATGAAGTTTCTCTTCTTTTATACCATAATCTCTTAGCATTAGTTGCAGCCATAATAATTGGGCACAACAACTTCTAGCTGTAATGTATTCATATTCTGCAGTTGATAAAGAGGTGCGATTCTATTTTTTGTTATTCCAACCAACCAAATTGTTACCAACGTAGTAACATGCACCTGATGTACTTTTACTGTCATTGAAACACCCAGCCCAATCAGCATCAGCGTATCCAACTATAGTGCTCGATGTGTCATTAGTGTACCACAACCCTAAATTATGAGTGCTTCTTATGTATTTAATTATTCTTTTTACACATAACAAATGGCTCTCTTTTGGATTATTCGGATAACGGGCGTGTACACACACAGCGAACATGATATCTGGGTGCGAGGCACTTAAGTAGAGAAAGCTTCCTATCATACTATGGTATAAGGTAGAGTCAATAGATTTACCATTTTCATCTTTGGAAAGTTTGACCGAGGTACTCATAGGCGTTCTAGCTTCCTTAGCCGTATCTAAGCCAAACTTTTTTACAATATCTAGAGCATATTTAGATTGCAAAACAAATAATCCTTCGGAGTTTTATTTAACTTGGAGGCCTAATAAAAATTGTAACTCCCCCATAAGCGACATTCGAAATTCTCTGTGCATAATATCTGAGAAAGACTTGGCTTCTGAAGGGGAAGTGGATCCAAAAGTGATATCATCAATATATACTTTAGCAATAGTCATGTTGTTGTCAAAATGTTTGAAAAACAAGGTTTGGTCATTTCCTCCTCTCCTAAATCCATTATCTAAAAGAAAGGTGGACAAACGCTCATACCAAGCTCTAGGAGATTATTTTAACCCATAAAGAGATTTCTTAAGACGATAAATATGATTAGGATGATGTGGGTCAATAAACCCTTTGGGTTGTTCTACATAGGTCCCCTCAGTTAAAATACTATTTAGAAAGGTTGACTTTACATCCATTTGGTAAAGTGTGAAATGTAAATGACAAGCTATAGAAAAAAGTATTCGAACAGATACTAGTCGAGTAATAGGAGTATATGTTTCCTTGAAATCTATTCCTTCAATCTGAGAATAGCCCTGGGCAACTAATCTAACTTTATTTCTAATAATCATCCCAGACTCATCAGTCTTGTTTTTAAAAATCCAATGCGTGTTAATAACCCTTTTATTTTTAGGTCTGGGTACAAGATACCAAACATCATGAATGACAAACTGAAGAAGCTCTTCTTGCATTGCAATAATACACAATGGGTCATTCAAGGCTTCATTTACATTTTTGGGCTCAATAAGAGACACAAAACATGCAAAGTGAGCAATGTTACGAAGTTGGGATCTTGTACGAACAGGTTCTATAGGATTACCAACAACGGTATCTATGGGATGGTCTTTAGAAACCCAGTTAGGTACTTCAAGGGTCTCTGTTGGTAAAGACTTAGTTATTTCAAGAGAGTTATAATTTAAAAATCTTTCAGACTCTTTTACAATAGCTAGTCTAGTAGTTTTACTTTCTACTGAAGTGTCATTCACAATCATATTAATGGATTCCATCATGGTCTTAGTACACAAGTTGTAAATACGGTGGGCTCTACTGTCAGGTGATTATCCTAGAAATATATCTTTGTCTCCTCTTTTTTTAAACTTAGATAAGTGTCCTCTGTCTTTACAGACAACACGTACTGCCAAATGTCCTAAGATATTTAAGATTTGGCTTCTTGCCATAGGGGGTCTGTTTAGAATTCTTCCTAAGGTAGACTTTATTGATAATGTGGCATGAAGTACGAATTGACTCAACCCAAAAATATTTAGGTAAATCTTTGACATGTATTATAACTCTTGCCATTTCTTGAATAGTCCTATTTTTACGCTCGGCTATCCCATTTTGTTGGGGTGTCTTGGGAGTACTAAACTCGTGTTTGTAACCATTATAGTCACAATATTCGATGACACCATAATCTATAAATTCTCCTCCTCTGTCACTCTGGATTCTATCTACTTGGGAGTCCTTTTCATTTTCTATTCGAAGTAAGATTTTTAAAAACGCTCTAAAAGTTTTTGACTTCTGTTTCAGAAAAGCAACCCAAGTGAATCTCATGTAGTCGTCAACCATAACTAGAATGTAACTATTGCCACAAAGACTAATAGTACTAGAAGGACCCATTAGGTCTATATGGATAAGTTCTAATGGTTTAGAGGACATAATATCTTTAACCCTTTTGTGAGATGCCTTAACTATTTTGCCTTCTTGACATGGACCACGGACTATGATCGAAATGGGTTTTATTTTAGGAATACCTCTAACAATTTCCTGAGAGGACAATTTACTAAGGCTGTCATAATTTATGTGACCCATGATGTTGTGCCACAATTCATTGTCATCCATTTTGTCAATGTTACAGACCTCTGTACAAGGATTAACTGTGTAACAGTTATCTGGAGTACGGAGTCCTGTAATTATGCACTCACCATTTTTATTTAAAATTTTGCAAATGTTCTTCGAAAAGGTGACAGTATGATTGGAGTTACAAAATTGTGAAATACTTAGTAGATGTGACACCCTGCCTAATTAAATACCGGGTGATCAGTCATTTATTAAATTATAACCAAGGTGAACGGTTGGTTCATTCTTAGCATCACTGTTGCAAAAATAACTTTTCCAATTAAACACCCTGAATAATTAAGCTAAGTGACAAAACCATTTTTAGACTTCAATTTCCAAATTTAATTTAAAACCTTACATAATCCATGGTTTAAAAATCACACAATCAATCTGACTGGAAAGTATAATCCAAGCAATTTAGACATTCAACAAAATAAGTCCAACATTAAGACTTAAAGGAAAAACATCCTGAAAAAAACCATTCCAAAATGTAAATACTGGAACTAAACAAATAACAATCTCTAATAAAAACAACTGAATAATGGAAAAGGGCGACACATGCCCAACTGGATAAAATAGAGCGAGAAGTGGAATCAATAATGAGGTCGTCTAAACAAGAGGCCTACGACTCCCACCTAAGCTACAGCACGTTCCATCCAAAGGACCCTATGCAAGTCGCCCCTGTGGATGGGCACCTGTAATATATACATATATATACAAGAGAGAAGAGAAAATAGGGAACGGGTCAGAGTCCGATTGTAAAACAGTTTAAAATTCAGTTTAGCAAGTATTTAAAATGCTTACCGGCTAATGCAACAATCATATTAGTGCGGCACTCCCTTGAGAAATTCTCACCTCAATTCTAACGTGCACACCTATCGCACTAATACTCCAAATATTTTAACTTATCTTAAGTTACTCATAAGGTTTCATGCCGACAACTTCTAATGTTAAGAAAATTAATTTTATTTAAAAGCAAAGTTCTCACATAACCCTCATTTGATTATAAAGTTTCCCAATAACGTATCATACTTTTCAAACACTTATTCCCAAGTTGAAATAATTATTCATTTCTTTCTTACCATAGTCACAGTAGATAGTTTCCAAATTCCAAGTTTAAATATATATATCAAATACTCATATAATATATATATTCCACGACACCCCACATAAAATTTATGGTGCGGGCATACTCTACTATCCAGTCCCCATATCACTCGTATTAAGGGAAATACTAGTTCGGAATCACTCTCGAACTGTATTAACACAAAACACATACAAATTGAGGCGAAGCATATTTCCAAGTCACTAAGAGGTCAACACATACCCTCACTTCTCTTAGGACCGTCTGACTATCGATCCGATAGCCTGTACCAAGGATTCCTATGTTCTGGGGTACGAGTCAATATCCCCCATAAAGGTCCCATGGAGATAAGACTGTCCCAGCGCGGTAACCTCAGGGATAGCAAGTAGCGCGGGCATGATTTTTACACGTATATAGTATATACACAAACACAATCATATATGTATACTACTATTCCCATTTCAAATTTAGGTACACCCACAACCCACACTTATGATAATTATTCTCATTGTACATTACTAGATTATCCGATATAACGGTTTGTCTCTTTTCTTCTTATTTATGGGATTATCCCAACTTACTACGTAACATTCGTGAATTCCAATCTCCCCAAGTGTAATTTCAGTAGGTACTCACTTATTTTACAACGTAACTTCCTCACGAGTATCAACCTTTAAACACACGTTTCCATTGTTTCTTAAGTGTAAAATACCTTTGTTAAGGATTAAATCTCATCTTAGATTAAGGGTTCCATTTTTTTATAAAGTCTTACTGGTCTTCTTTACCTCCCAAAATATTCTAACAATAATGTCCAAGAATTTCCATTCATTTAAGTTGGGACCACCTATTTAAAAAGGGAAATTTGAGTTTTCCAGGAAGGGTCGATCGATCGATGGCTGGTGCTCGATCGATCGATACTCCTGATTTGATCGATCGATCAAGTAGGTATGGCGAATCTGCAGAATTTCCAGTTACGGGTTTCCTCTTCCAAAATCATCCAAAACAATATATTTAACTTCCAAACTCCCAACAATTTATACTACCAGTGTTATGTTCTCAAATAAATGGTATTCTACGTAAGACATGCAAATTTTCATCATGAATAACGAATTAAATGGGGAATAATCCATAAAAATATCAAGAACCCTAATATTTTCTATGTTTTGTTTCTTCCCGTTCTTTTACCAGATTTCATACTCCTAATTTACTGTAATTTTTGTGGTTCAATCTCTACATGTGAGTTTGATTTCCAGAATACATCTATTACCCATATATCATGCAATTCAAGTCTCCAAAATAGGTTTTTCTTTCACAAAAACTAGTCCTAAACAATCATAGGCTAATATTATTGAAGCATTAACTGAAATAGAGCAAGATAGATACGTGCCTGGGAATTCTTGGTTCAGATTTGTGGAGAGATTGGTGTGGTTTTGATCCTCGTTGCGCGATCTAAAGTTTAGCGGCACGGCGATGTAAACGGCGGAGTTCTTGGCCTAGAACTCCTTGGAAAGCTTCTCATCTTCCTCTCCAATGGCGGTCTTTAGTTTATGGATGTTCTAACCCTAGAAGATGACTCCTATCATCTGATATACTCTTAGCAATTTCGTGGGTTTTCATGCCCAAAAATATAAAATGTCCAAAACGCCCTCCCGGGATGTTAATTAGGCCTAAAAACGCCCCGAGACCCAAAATAAACCCCCGGGTTCATTATTTTGACTATCTCGACCCTTCCGGACACATTAACGTGCTCAAAATGACTATACGGGTGACTTATAATTTATTCACTTTTAATAGTCCGAATTTAATCCCGACACGACATAAGCGCGTCCCGATAAATTTCCAAAATTATCAATTTAAATTCTCGTGACAATTTTACTAAATTTAAATACACCTCTTACTTTACTCATAAAGTAACTTACAAAAAAATTCCAATAATTACTAACTCTCATCACGCTAGTAAGTATTTAAATTATTTTCCGGATTAATATTAAATTAATATCTCTAATTAAATTTAATAAATCCCCAAAATTAAAAGTCATAAAAATACGTGGTATTCAAGTAGATTATCCTTAAGACCTTTTACTAATAAAACATCTTCAAGAACAGGTAATCCTTCTTCTTGGAGAGTTCCTTTGCCTATGATCTGGGCTGAAACACCATCTACAAACAAGACTTTGCCTCTGGAGAAGTTAGTTTTGTTTGAGAGTTTGGATTCATCCCCGATCATATGCTTAGAACAACCAGAGTCTAAGTACCATCCAAACGTGGTGTGTTCAGCTTTCAAAGCGCTGATCACTATGTTACATTTCATCTGGGGTACTAGATCATCCTTTCTTACCCAAATAGCTCTGGTTTTCAATTTGCGCTTATTAGCTTGTATTTGATAAAACTTGCGAGCTTTAGCTTTTTGTTTATAAAAATTTTGTGCAATTTTATTGTTGTTATAAATATTTTGATCATTTTGGTCGAGAAAAGACTCTAGGATTATTTCTTAACGATTGTCTAATAGATCTTGTCTTTCTCTTTTTATAGTTAGAGTTTATGTCTGGTGGTTTAGGAAGGACATAATTGTTATGGTTTCTCCTAGAATAGTTAAAGTTCTGATAAGTAAAGGAGGGATAAGTATTTTTGTATAGGCGTTTGGAATAGCAACCATCTAAGGAATATCTGTACACATCACAGTATGAGCAAGAAAGATTCCTCGTAGCAGTTAAGTCTTTAGGAAAGTTGTTGAACATAGGTTTCCCTAAGTTTATTGTCACCATAAAAACCCTTTCAATTGCTTCATCCTAACTTTGAGATAGTGTGCGTAGTATTGATTGAAATAAATATAATTCTGGTATGTTCTATCCATGATCTCGTAAGTATTTGCATTGTTTGATTTTTTTAGAGTCGTACCAATAAATTGACGTGTTCTTTATAAAAGACCTATTTTGAAAGTCGTTACGTGTATATACAATATATAACATCCTAAAAAAATAATAATAAACTCGTAAACAAAAGGCACTCACGAATTATTGAATACGTCATACGAAATGACTGAAACATGCTATTATACATAACTTTGAAATTCACATTTAAAACAACAAACCATGCTACAATTAAACATCTACACCTCTAATGTGTCTAATAATTTCTTTAGTTCTGATAGTCATCTAGAACAGACTGAATTTTGATAGGTTCTTATATGTCATCTATCGATGTATTCAAGCGCTTATGGGAATGTAAAATAATATGCCATGGATCATTATTAGGGATCTTTGCATAAAACACTTGATTTAAATTGTGTAATGCACAAATGAATGGCTCATCATTCATATTCTCTTTACAAATCAACTTGTCCAAATCAACCTTCACCATGTGCATGTCACGGTCGACCATACAGGCATTCATGTCCTCCACTCTCACCCTATCACAGTAGAAGACAAGTATGCTACAAAAATATATATTCTAATACCACAATTTGTCTTATAATCCCATAATATGTCATCTCAACTTCTATCAAGTGTTTATCTTTTGCACTTGCACTAAAATGAGTTAACGCTTTATATAAAATGAGGCTATTTTGATTCTCGATGAGTTGTAGCTTGTGTGTGCTTAAAGAGAACACAAAACCATTGACACGATGTTATTAAACTCCTTGGCTACAAAACTAGGCCCATTTGCTAAATGAGCAAGCCTCATCGATACATCACTAGCTTTCAATAACTGAAATCGAGAAAGTATTTGTGTTGTGAATATCTTAAAAATATAGTAAACAAAATTGAGGTAGTATTGTAGTCACCTCGAAAGCTACACGATGCCTAAATTCATTGTCTATGCTCACGCCTCCCTTCCTCCTCTTGGCAGGTCTGCACTCATTATATTGCCTAGGTGAATATAACATCGAACATATTACATTATTTAACAAAACATTTTTAATAAACTCACCCCTTCCATTTATTTATGTCTTCATACGCCTCAAAAACATATCGAGTCGCCTTCTTATATTGTGTGTTTGTTAGCTTCACTACTTTACCCTTCCCTAGAGCCTCCTCATCCACAAACTCTTCTAATTGATCAACAAAGCATTCATGACCTCCAATGTTTGGGCTAGGCATATACTCATTTCCATACAAGGAAGTCTCTTCCATAATGTACTCCTCAATAATGGACCCTTCAACGTACCGTGTATTCTTAATGTAATCTTTGAATGTTTTCATTAATCATTCAAAAGGATACATCCATTAGTACCTTACAGGTCCACATAAAAATGTTTCGTCGCATAAATGCACTAAAAGGTGGAAGCTTAGGTCAAAGAATTAAGGAGCGGAGTATTTCTCCAAAACACATTAATGATGTCAAAAATTGGGTTGATAAGAAATAAACGTGTCATCAAAGCTATATCCAACCATCATAAAGTGTATAGAGCATAATAAAGGAAATATAGAGAGATAAAATACAAGATATAGAGTCGTTCGGCTATAAAATGAGCCTCAGTCCACTTTGGTCGCTCATTTTCAATATTAAAAGTATTAGTACAAGAGTTGGTTGAATTTAGAGGCGTACAAGATAGAAGTAAGGCAAAATGTATGGACATACGGGCTCTATGTGGTGTGGGATGCGGTCTGTAAAGTTAAGCTATAGAGGGGGTCACGAACCTTTATAGTTCAGGTGACTGGAGTGGACCTGAGTGTGCCCTCAGGTGAAGAGAGAGAGAGTGTGAGTGGAGAATTTGGTAGAGCTTCACTACCCCATATGTCCTCTTAAATGAGGAGGTGAGCACTTTTATTTATAGACATTTGGATAAGTGATGTTGAGTTAGGATCCTTCTAGAAGGTGGATAGTTAGCAAGTGGTAGGCTGAAGTGGTAAATTTTGCGTCATGGATGCGCTGCTGGTGGGGTAAGAGGTCACGTCCTATTGGAGGCATGGCCGTTGCCCCTTGAGGTCACCAATGCAGCGACATGTTGAGAAGCCTTTCGCTGACCTGCTTCTTTTCCTGTTGCGGTGTGGATTTCATGCCACGTGTTATGTGCTCATAGGTTGACCTATATTAGGCTTATCCATAATTTCCCAAGCCTCAGTGCCAAAGAGGTTTAGATAATTAGTGTTGGGGCTTTGTTTATGCCCTATTGTCGTGGTAATATTCAAAGTCGGTGAAGAGTTCTTTTATTAGGGACATGACCACCTGTCGCGACCATCTGTTGTGATGTTTTGACTTCCAACACCCTTTTATATAAATAGGGGGAGGTCGTGGCCTCATTACCTTTCCCAAAGTATTGAGAGAAATTTGACCAAGCCGATTCGAACTTTCTTGTTAGGCAATTTTAAGTGAGTTCTTCCAATTCTTATGCAAACCTTCATCAATCCAGGTTGGTCTTCTTGATTTCTTCTTCAATTCTTGCATATATTCATCTATTTAAACCATATTCACACTTTTTTGTGAGTTTGTATTTGTAGAAATTCTTTGGTGGAAATGTGTTGAGGTTTTGGTTAAGGTTTTTCTCTGTAACCTGTATTGATTTTATTTGCCTAATTTAGTTAGGGCTTGAATTCGATAATAACTGTTATGCTTGGTTAATGTTGAACTGCTCAAAGGATTTTTCCCTTGTTCTAATCTGGTAATAACTATTATGTGAATGAGATAGGAATTTAGAACAATGGATAAAAATGTCTAGGATTTTATATTTATCTTGATTTTGTTTATGTTCGGTGTATTTTTTGCTTGGCACACATTTTATTATTTTTGGGAATTTAAAAGGGGGTATTTTAGTATAAGAAAGGTTTTAGGGTTACGATTTGGTTTGGGACCCACTTGAACTAGTAATTGGCCAAGAACATGAACTAGGCGTTCTTAGTCAAAACCCTAGGTTTTTAGGTTTTCATCTTTGATGACAAAAAGTATTAAATCGTTCATGTTTATCTACTGGGCTATGACTGGTTGTAAACTTTGAGTAGCTAGTTGTGGCCTATTACCATCTCTTCTTTTTCCTATGGTTGCGCCCTGTAATCCTATTTTCTACTTATCATGGTTGCGACTTTAGTTTTGCCCTTTGTGAAATTTTACTTTTCCACTTCTTTTTGTATTTTATATAATGTAGTGGCCTCTTTATATGAGCTAGTTGCTTCCATTTTACTTGTATTCTGAGCATAATGGTTGTAGCACTCTAATTGTGGAGCCCATCTACTTTTATAGGTCCGTACCGCGGCCTTATGAATTAGAATACTTGGGAGTACTTAGAAGAATTCTGGAAGAGGCATTTTGGTGTTCCTCCTCCCAGGGTGTTACATATCAAGCCTTTGAAAACCAGTGGACCCTTTAAGCTAAGGGATTGCCCTAATTGCGTGCAAATAGATTCTTACTCTTTGGGGTCTTCTGATTGCATGGATCATATAGAGGCTGTAGAAGGTGTGCAGAGAATGGAGGAAGACATGTGTTCAACAAATAACTATGCCCTCATTGAGCAAGATGTTGTGAATGCTACAGTAATTATAATCGCAGGAATTAGAAGTGTTGAGGCTGGGCCATCCGGCTGTGACCATGAGTCGATGAGAGATCCCGCCATCCTTTATCATCTTTGCATAATGAGCGAGGAATGGTTGGCCTAGCTTGCAGAGGCATGTGAGTTTTTAGAGGGAACTCTCAACACTGTACCCTCCGGGGAGCAGAGGTCATGCTTCATGGTTCCTAATGATGAAGTCTGCTTCCCCCTTCATATTTTTCTTTCAGGGCTGCGACTTTATGTCCTGGTGCTTGTGAGGAAGATTTTTAAGAAATCAGAACAAGTTAATCCTAATAGCTGGAGGGCCATTCTTGCCTCCCTTTTGGTGTGGAAGAAGAAGTTCAAGAGATACATCACAGCCACAGAGTCCTTTGACTTCTACAGATCGAAGAACATCTCTATAGAAAACCCATGGTATTATTACATAGGGCTGCAGAGCGGTGAAAAAAACTTGATGAGGGGTAGGCCTTCCAGTGTTAATAATAGGAAGGGAAAATATTTTTATATTTTTGGGGATAACTAGGAGGTCAACCCAGATGAATCAGAGAGGGAAAAAGCACACAAATTACTGCGGAGTTAGGGTCGTCCTCCCAAAGAAGGTATCTTTATGTGTCATGGTCTTTAACTCGAGTTTTAAATTTCTGCATAAAAATTTTCCTTGCTGCAGCCTTCATTTGTATTAACATAGTCTTGTCTCAGCCTTAATTGTTACATGTCGTAGCCTTTCCTAACTCCCTCATTGTTTATGCAGGGCAAACTCCTTCAGAAAGACAGATAAAGATAATTGAGACCACGGTCGCAGTTTCTAGAAATAGTGATTTTGCGGTCACTGTTTGACCTTAGTTATTACACCCACCACCAAGCACCAATAAAGTCTACATAACGTACCAAACTCTTCATTGTTTTTGCAGCTAGCTTTCAATATCTTTGAAATGTTAACTTTATGCTTGATGGCTTATTTCTCAAGTACTAATACGAAAGGCTAGCCAGCCATGGAGATTGATAGGGATATCCTTCTTTCACAGTTGGATGAGTTAGAAGATACTCTTTAAGACCTCAATCAAGCTCCATGGAGTAAGGGTAAAAATAATAAGAGAGAGCCCAAGGATTCTTCCCCTCAAGTTAAAAATGTGGTCACTCCTGAGGGTGTCGCGACCTCTGCTGGCCCACAGGTGGAAGTTATTGTTATAGACCCTCCACTAGTTAATGATGTTTATGTCAACATTACTACGGATGGTCTCTATTCCTTCACTGTGGGGGATGACCATGGGCTTTCAAGTCTAATTAATATTTATGTTTTCGCATTCCCACTGCGGAGGACTGTGACAGTTAACGCCAATTTGCCCAGCCGCAAGTAGTAGGTCAAAAACTGCTGTAGATAGGTGTATGCAGCCACGTTTGAGGCAGTAACTGCCACCACAATCCCACTAATAAGGAGGGTTGTGAACGCTACTGGCTGATGGTACAAAAAATCACCACTTGAAGTAAATAAGCAACTCAAGTTCCTAGCTCTGTCAGGAATGGAAATACTAAAGCAACCAATCATGATACAGAATATTCTCCCCACGAGGGGGGGGGGTTCTATAATGGTTTCGTCCACGTGTCTTGGTAATGTCCAAGTCATATGTTATATGCAAAATGTTAATGTCGATTCTTGAAGATCTCGACTGGTCGAGACTGATGAAGTGGCTTCCTAGTGGATAAGGCCAAGAGTGACACGCGTTCTGCAAATATTGTGATGGATCTCGACCTGAAGGTGTCGCATATGGCCGATACGTGGCAAGGTTGAGACTTGAAAACAATGTGTTATGAGTATAGTGATATCCTTTGTATACGATCAAAAATGTCTTCATAATTGGATCTTTGAGGCTGATATTGTTTGGCATGGGCAACTGAGATGTGGGCCCATATATGGATGAATCTGAGTTGCACTGAGGGGGGTCATAATGGCAGGTTGAGCCTCGTCCAAACGAGGTCATACTTATAAATATCAATCACCCTAGACCTTAGTCTTTAATGTATAAGGGAGCCTGAGGTATATAGTCATTTGGACCCCTTCAATAAAATGTCCCCTCAGTACCAGAGGGTGCCGTAGTGACATGATTGGACTTGTGAGGTGTCAGAAGTGTTGTTTCAGAGTCTTAATGGTGACGTCTTAGTGTCCTCGAATGGACACTTGCCAGCATGTATATGGTTTGGTATGTAGCCCAAGGAGTGGTGACATGAGTGCGCCTTGGGAAGTTGCGCACTGTTAATGTGTATTGGTAAACGTGTTTAATCATTACAAGGTTTAAAAACCTCACCGCACTTTATTTTCTCTTTCTTCTTCAATTCTTCCCGCCTAATTTTCCACAGTAATTAGAGCCAGAGTTCTCTCTTTCTTGCATTCCTTTAAATCTTTATGAGAATCCTCCTCTTTTCTTCGTTCCAAGATTTATTTCATCTCAGGTAACTCTCGTTTACCTTCATTTTCCCTTTCTAAAAAAGGATTTTTGTTTATGTTTTTCTTCGACGAAGTTTTACATTTTCTGGCCACCATTTCTCATGGCAGTGGGGCGTATTTGGTAATTTTAGGGTGGTATTTAGGTTGCAATGGGTAGTGACATTAGTGTTTTGGAGGAAAGGTCATTTGTTATGCGTTGGTTATTTTTTTAGTGGGTGGTCCGATGTTCTTCTCCGATAGCATTTAAACATGTTCTTGACTAGTTCTTGATTGAAAATGATTCATTTTCCATTGCTAGATCTTATAGTTAACATAAGTTAAACATCATTTTTATTCTTTCATGTACCGTAGACTATACGAGTTAAGAGGATAATTTTCCCATCTCGGAGAACACATCCATAGGTAAATTTATAAGGGCGAGGTCGGGGCTAAGAGGAAAGACAAAGCCAATTCTAGACTTCCCAAAACCCCAGTTCCTCTATCTGTAGTTCCTCCTACTTTTCTCCTAACTTACCCAACTCCAATCGAGACTCAGTGTCAATTGATTCTTTTGGGGGTTCCCAGTCCACCTATTCCCCAGGTTATAGCCCAGACCACATTCCTAAGCCTCCAAATTACCATCATAGTTCTAAGGTTGACTCATTTGAGGAAGACATGCAGCTCCCTAACTCTCATCTGGACGAGTGTGGGTCCAACGAGTCCAGAAATAGGGTTCAACCAAAAATACCATCAGACTAGCCAAAAGGCGCTTAGCTTGAGGTTGTTGAACTTTCGAATGACAACGAGCCGAGAGTAGAGGTGGAATTTCATCAACCACGAATTTCAATACCAATCTCGGCCACAACTGAGGCCGAGTTTGCAAGTGTAGATCCTCGTGGTCAAGCTCCAGCAGAGGAGGAGGAGGAGGAGGAGGAGGAGGTGGAGGATAGTGGTAGGGAAGAACTGGACACCTCGTATGCCTTAACAATCCCCAGTGATGTCCGAGAGACGGATCTATTTTTGTGGAGACATCTCTACGGCATTAAATCTTCAATCAGGATGAGAGTACCTTCTAAAGATGAGAGCGTTTGACAGCCAAGTTGAAGGTGAGGTCATTATTTACGAGCAGGTGCTTAAACTCGGCTTTGGGCTTCCGATCCTTCAGAATATTAAGGTTATCCTTGCCAGTATTGATTTCTCTCCTCCCCAGCTATCCCCCAACGTATGGAGGATAATGCTTGGGTCCATTTAACTTTGGAAGTTAGCATACAAGTCCTACCTTACAGTTAGCATTTTTAGGGTCTGTTACACGGTCTCCACTCAAAAATTCAAGTCATGCTACTTTTACATTATGGCTCGGCATTCCAATAAGAAACTTGTACATATCAACCAAACTTCCAATCATAATTAGAAGTCTCGGTAATTTTTGTGTCTGGCCCCTTGGATTTTGACGGCGATGTCCCTTCCAGCGCTAATGAGACGAGAATTCCCCAAAAGTGGGATAAGGTATTTATGTCGACCAAACTTGATCCCGACCTCATTATAGATGATCGAAATTACATTTATCACCTTCATACCTCCGATAAAAATAATGTGGTAGTTGTGTTCGATGCCCTGATGGAGTCAGATCTTTTGGACGATACTAGGTTGGGGGTCGACCCCCTAACTGAATTGTGCAAGTTCACTTTTGCAAATAACATTACAATTGTCTTTTCTTAATTTATTATAGCCGACACTTATTATTTGCTCTGTTTGCATATTTTACGACCCAAGTTACGGATGAAAATGGCTTCTCCCTTGACTGATAACCTTATCTCTAAGGTTGAAATAAGGAAAATTATTCCCTCTCACCCATAAAAAAAGATGACCACCGAACCTAAGGTCCTTCCATAGTCGAGGGATGTAAAAAGAAAAAGGAAGTGCCTGAGGGCACTGATGCCAACCCACATCAATCTCCAAAGAAAATGAAATATGTCTCATCCAAAACCACTAGGGGTATGTCCATCCCTATTTCTGATGATGTTGTCGTTGATGCTCGTCTGACCTAGCTTAGTGTGCTCGACGGCCAGCTAAGGGATAAAGATGTTGTTGGGTCAACTATGCCCGAGTCTGATATTCTATTCTTTAACGCCAAAAACCCTTCTTAGATCACTAATTTTGTTCTTTATCGAGCTACTCAGGTAATAATTCTTATCACTCTCCGTTATTTTTACCAAGTGGCCCCTCAAACCTGAGGTCCTAGCCAAAATTGTGAATGTTGTTGCTGAGAGCTAACTTCTTTTTTAAGGGTGATCGCTTATGGTCTCTGTATGCCCTATTGTGTAATGGTTGTCTGAACAATGTCATTTTTCATCTCAAAACACTTCTGTATTTCACCATTTTATTCCATCCTTTAGCTTCGTCTTTTTTTATGTTCTATATATGCGAATATGAATGGATTTTTTTTAATTTTTGTACAACTATGGTCTCTGATCTTTACTTTTATCACAAATGATTGATTTTTTAGTATGATCCTCAATTGTGCTTATTTCATACCACTATTTCACCATTATAAGTGATGGTATAAGGCTTATCCCCCTCTATCTACGTTATTGGGAGGGTATGAAGGAGACAAGACTCTTCATACACTCTCTATTATCAAGAGTGAGCTATAAACTATTTCACCATAAAATGATGTTCCGTGAACATCATTCAATGATTTTTAATTTTGCCTTCACCACTATGAGTGATGTTTTAAGGTTGATCCCCCTCTCTTTGCATTATTGGGAGAATATGAAGGAGTGAGGCTCCTCATACACTCTCGTATTTCCGAGAGCAAGTTATAAACTATTTCATCATAAATTGTGTTCTATAACCAAAATTCAATTATTTTCAGTTTTACCTTCACCACTATGAGTGATGTTAGTTGATCCCCCTCCCTTTGCGTTATTAGGAGAGTATGAAGGAGATGAAACTCCTCATACATTCTCGTATCGTCCACAGGGAATTATAAACTATTTCACCATAAAATAATGTTCAACAACTATAATTTAATGATTTTCAATTTTGCCTTCACCACTATGAGTGATGTTATAAGGTTAATCCCCCTCTCTCTACGTTATTGGGAGAGTATGAAGGAGGCGAGACTCCTCATACACTATCGTATCGTCGAGAGTGAGTTATAAACTAATCCACCATAAAAATGATTTTCTTTAGTTAGGTGTCATACAAACCATGAAAAAATTGATGATGATAAAGCATAATAAGTACAAGATAACACTTTGAATTTTTCATTTTAACTATAGCATAACTCGTTAACATATCAATAAAACTGAGATGGAATTACATTGATGAAAGAAAAACATTGGTCTTCTATATAAATGACACAGACACGAACTATTAATAATATCTCTTCAAATGGTGGGCATTTCACGAATTTGAGAAGGATTCACCCTCAAGATTTTTGAGTTTAAAGTCCCTGGTACAACCTCCTCTGCCACTCTATATGACCCGTGCCAATTAGGATACAACTTGTTGGGTTTCTGCTAAACCTTCTTCAAGATTAAATCTCTAATTGCTATCAACCTAGATGTCGCTCGTTTGTTATAAAAACTTACATCTCACCATTGATACGTCGACTGCCTGACTGTAGCATCCTCTCTTCTCTCTTCAATCAGATCTAAATCCAACCTCCTCTCTTTCCATGTTGGCCTTTGGGTCTTAAGTCTAAACTCTGTGGCTTGGGAGTCTAAGCTCCGTTGGAATAGCCGCCTCAGACCCATGGGCTAACATAAACGATGTCTCACCAGTGGGTGTTCTTTCAGTAGTCATATATGCCCATAGGACCCCATATAGTTCATATGTCCATTTTCCCTTTGCATCTTCCAGGTTTTTCTTGATCTCGTCAAGTATGGTTATGTTAGTAACCTCGGTCAGCCCATTAGCTTGTGGTCCTCCAGCGTATAGAAGAACTGTTTAATGCTAACTTTGGTGTAATAGGCCTCCAATGACTTGTTTCTGAGTTGATTGCCATTGTTTGAGATCATAGTATGGGTAGGCCATATCGGCAAATGGTATTTCTCCATATAAACTATAATGTCTTCACCTCCATGATAGTTATCATTGCCTCATCCTCCACCCATTTTGAAACGTAGTTAATCGCCACAATAAAAAATATATAGTTTCCTGGTGCTCGAAGAAGAGGGTGACTAGGCCTATTCCTCATACAACAAATGGCCTAGGTGTTGTTATGGATGGGAGTGGATGATGAGGTTGGTGAGGAATACTTTCAAACCTTTGGCACTTGTTGCATTTCTCGACGTACTCTACTGGGTCCTTGGCAAGTGTTAGCCAAAAATATCCTTGAGTGACTATCCTCTTTGTGAAAGATTGACCACCAATGTGACTTACGCGAGACTCTTTGTGAACATCTTGCAAGACATATTCAGTCTCTAAGGGGTGGATGTACCGGAATAGCGGTAGTAGAATGGCTCTCTTATAGAGAACGTCGTCGATGATGGTGAACTTTGTGGCCCGATACCTGATTTTCTTCCTTTATTCCTTTGATCTTGGGAGCTTTTCGTCCTCGACATATTAAATGATGGGGTCCATCCAAGACTCTCCAAGATTCAAGTTCAAGGAGAAATTTATGGGATTCTCATTTTCTTCAATACTCGGCCTCTCTAGGATTTCAACAGGTATGGATCGACTGATCTCGGTCCTAGTTACGGACACCAATCTATCCAGAGCGTCAACTCGACTATTCTCTATCCTTGAAATTCTCTTTACTTTGACTTCACCAAAATTCATCAATATTTTTCTGACTCTGACCAAGTACTTGGCAATTTTCTCGTCTTTAGCCTCATATATTCCTAAAATCTGATTGACAGCTAACTCTGAATCGCTACTATTATTATATGTTTGACGTTCAAAGCTCTGGTGGGGGAGAGGTCTGCCAGTAAGGCCTCATACTTCGATTTGTTATTTGAAACCTTAAAGCGGAATCTCAAAGCATATTCAATGTTTGTTCCGTCTGGGGCTGACAGTTTCAACCTCACCCCACTGCGATTCTTGCAAGACGAGCCATCTACAAACAAGCTCCAAAAGGTCCCCTTTTGAAAAGGGACCTTCACCCAAAATTCCATCTTTAAACAAAAAATATTTTTTCGTAACATCAGCATGAACATTGTCGACCATCACTTCCTTTGAAGTACCTGTTGCCGTCTCGGCCGCTTTTTCAATCTTATCATCGTCATTCATAGCCCAAGTAAAATCAGCCAATAAATCTATTAGAGCTTTCCCTTTAATTGCACTTCTCCGTTAATAGATGATGTCAAACTCTCCAAGCTCCACTAACCAAGTCGTTAATTTACCCTATTTCTCAGGTTTATGAATGACTTGCCTCAGGAGTGTCGGAAAGCATCATAATCGTATGTGCCTGGTGTGACACCCCGCCTAATTAAATACCGGACGATCACTCATTTATTAAATTAAATCAAGGTGAACAGTTGGTTCATTCTCAGCATCACTGTCGAAGAATAACTTTTCCAATTTAAACACCCTAATTAATTAAGCTAAGTGTCAAAACCATTTTTAACTTTTCTTTCCAAATTTTATTTAAAGAAAAATTATTTATTTATTTATTTATTAACAACATTTCAATAAGTAAGAATCACACCACAATAATCCTGGAACATAATCCAATTAATTTAAAAATTCAACATCCAAAATCCCAACATTTAAAACTTAAAGTAAAACATTCATACTGAATAAATCCCAAAGTAACAATACTAGAAATAACTGAAACACAAATGTCCAAATAACAACTGAATTATGAAAAGGGAGACACATGCCCCACTAACGAATATGCTAGGAGTGGAATCAAATAAATGAAGTCGTCTAAGCAAGAGGCCTGCAACTCCCACCTAAGCAGCAGCGCGTTCCTTTCCAAGAAATCCTATGCAAGACGCCCCTGTGGCTGGGCACCTGTAATATATACATATATATACAAGAGAAAAGAGAAATAGAAACGAGTCAGAGCCCGATAGTGTATATGATTTAAAATTCGTTTAGCAAGTATTTAAATTGTTTACAGGCCAATGCAACAACATATTAGTGCGGCACTCTCTTGAGAAATTCTCACCTCTCTTCTAATGTGCACGCCTACCGTTCTACCTTCTCAATGGGTTATCTTATCTTATAATGCACTAATCTTCCCAATGGTATGACTTATCTTAGGTTACTCGTAAGATTTAAAACTGAACAATATAATTGTTTAAAAAGGGATATTTCATTTATTAGCAAAACTCTCGTTTTAGCTTTATTTGACAAATAAGTTCCTCGTTGTCCTATTTTACTTTTCAAACAAGTATTTCCAATTTGAGACATTATATCAGTCTTACTTACCATAACACGGTAGGTAGTTCCAAATTTCAGAGTTTCATGTATATATATATTAAATACTCGAATATTATATATATACTAACAGCACCCCACATAAAACTAGGGTACGGGCATACTCTGATATCCAATCCCCGTATCGCTCACACTAAGGGAAATACAAGTTCGGAATCACTCTCGAACTGTATTAACACATACACAAACAATATTGAGGCGAAGCATAGATTCCAAGTCTCTAAGAGGTCAGTACATACCCTCACATCTCTTAGGACCGTCTGAACTTTCGATTCGATAGCCTGTACCAAGGATATCTATCTTCTAGAGTACGAGTCAATATCCCCCGTAAGGCACATCGAGATAAGATCGTCCCTGCGCGGTAACCTCAGGGATAGCAAGTAGCGCGGGCATGATTTTCAAACGTATATAATATATGCATACACAATCATATGAATATACCACTTTTATCATATCAATATAGGTTCCTCTCATCACCCATAATTACGACATTTATCCTTATTTTCACATTATTAGTATCATGTATAAGGGTTCGTCTCTAACCTTAATTCAAAGGATTTTTTTTTCTAACTTATTACGTAACACTCATGGACTCTATCCTCCCAAGTATAAAATTCAGTAGGTGTCCTTTTTATGTTCCAACGTAACTCTCTTACGCGTCTCTCCCCTTTAAAAGATAAATTCATCGACCCTTATGTAATTATCCCAAAAATACAATCCTTGCCCGACATTAAAGGTTCCAAAATTATTCATATGTCCTACTGGTCTTCCATATCTCCCAAAACATTTTATTAATGGTGTCCAAGAATTATATCACATTAAATTGAATTTAACTAATTTAAAAAGGGGAAATAGGAATCTGCCAGAAGGGGTCGATCGATCGAGGTTTGGGGCTCGATTGATCAAAGCTCTGGGCTCGATCGATCGATCAAGCAGGTATGGTGAATTCTGCAGTTTTGCAGTTACGGGTTTTCTCACAAAACTTCATCCAAATCCTAATTTTCTATACCCAAACGTCCAAAAAATTACACTACTAATTATATAATTCCATTCCATACATCTTTTACGTAAAGCATGCAAATTTTCATTAATAAACATGGATTAACAAGCCCCAAATTCATCTAAAACCTCAAGAACCCTAGAATCTCATTAACATGGTTCTAATCCATCTTTTCCAGAATTTTCTTCGTCTACAACATCATAAATTCGTGGTTTAATCCTCTACATGTGAAGGGTTTTCCAGATTTTCATTCAAATCAATTCTACATGCGATTTTCCTATCTCAAACATGGATTTTCTTCTACCAAATTAATCCTAATCACCCTAAACTAATATGAACAATGCATTAGCGAAAATAAGCAAGATAAATACTTGCCTAGGATTTTTAGAAGTCTGATTTGTGCATGAGTTTGATGTTGTTGCGTTCCCCTCCGCGCGATCTACGCGTTTGTGGTGGTGGCGGTGCAATTGGGTGACTTTTTTGCCTTGGATTGCCTTGAGAGCTCTCTCCTCTCTTCTCCTATGGCCATTCTAGAGTTTTTGAGTTTGCTAATCCTAGATGACTAACCTAAATGGCTGATATAGATTACTAATTTTCGTGGGTTTAATTATCCAAAAATACAAAATGACTAAAATGCCCTCCCGGGTTACTAATTAGGCCTAAAAACACCCCGAGACCCAAACTAAACCCCCGGTACACTTTTCTGACTATCTCGACCATTACGGACGCGTTGGCGCACTCAAAACGACCATACAAGCAACTTATAAAACATTCACTTTTATTTATCACTATTTGGTCCCGACGCGACACGAGCACGTCCCGACTCAAATTTTCGAAATTGTCATTTTAATCACTCGTGACATTTAATATAACCAATATTATATATTACTTGCTCATTAGTAATATTCAACAAGTTTCTCATAATTACTAACTCTCGTCACGTTTATAATTACAACATAATTAATTTTTGGATTTATATTAAATAATTCACTCACATTAAATTTAATAAATCCCCAAATTAATTTAGCATAAAAATACGGGGTATTACACCTAGACGTAAGGCTTTTTATTTCTTGAGGCATGTATCAACGCATAATCCATATTTTCCATCTTAGGGTAATTGAGCTCGGCCCCTTTCAAGGCTTTGCTATTAAAATAAACTAGCTTCTGAACCCCATCATCATCTCGGACAATGGCTACGATGATGGTCAATCCTGATACGACTAAGTGTAAAAATAATTTATCTCCCTAGATTTATCAAGAAAGCAACATCGGGGACCCCAAATATACCTTCAACTCTTAAAAAGATCTTTCACACTCCTCATCCCAGACGAAGGCTCTCCTCAATATCTTAAATAAGGGCAACACTTGTCAATTGATCGAGAGACAAAATAAATAAGGGCTTTATAGTCCGGTCAATCTTTGTAGGTCCTTAACTGTCTTCGATGTCTCTATATCAATCAGAGATTTAATCTTTGCGGGGTTTGCCTCAATCCCCCACTGGTTCATAATAAACCCAAGGAATTTCCCTACGCTGACCCCGAAGATGCACTTTGTCGGATTCAGCTTCATCTTGTACTTATCCATAGTGTCAAAAGTACGTTCAAGGTTGGCTATATGGGCTTCGGACTTTAAGCTCTTCGTCACCATGTCATCTACATACAATTCCACAGTCTTCATAATTTTATCTTTGAACATCTTATTGACTAACCTCCGGTAGGTTTCCCCTGTATTTTTCAAGCCGAAGGGCATTACTTTATACCAGTAGGTTCCTTAATCTATGATCAAGGAAAACTTTCTTAGCGTCTTATTCGTGCACAAAAATCTGATTGTACCCGAAATATGCGTCCATAAAACTCACTAGCTCATGTTCAGCCGTAACATCCACCATATGGTCGATCCGAGGTTGAGGAAAATTGTCTTTTGGGTAGTCTTTATTAACATCGATGAAGTCCATATATATTCTCCACTTCTCGTTCTGCTTTGGTATGATGATGACATTAGGTAGCCAGTTTGGATACTGGACTTTTCTAATCAAGTCTGTTATTCATAGTTTCTTAACCTCGTACATTGCTCGGGTAAAAAATATGTGTCTCTATTTTATAAGAATCACATTATCTTCGATATCTAGGTGATGGCAGATAATTTCGAGGTAAATCCTTGGCATATCTCCATGGCTCCAAACAAAAATACTATGTCTCTGTCTCAAAAGTTCCACTAACTCCTTTTTCACTTATGCTTTTAGGGATGAATTGATTTAGATGGGTTTTTTTCGGCTCGTCCTCATTAAGGACAATGGATTCTACAACCCTTTTAAAGCTTCCACTTGTCCCTTGGGTCGAGGGTGTCAATATTGTCTGATGTCGTCTTCCTCTTGTGGGACTCTCTTTACTCGGTTGATGTAAAGTAGCATTCCTGAGCTTCCACTTAGTCACCTTGTACTTTTCCTACTCCGTAGGGAGTCGAGAATTTAATTATTTGGTGAACAATGAAAGGTAAATCCTCAAACTCCTTAAGGGACACTCTACCCAAGATAATATTGTAAGCTGAGAAAATATGCTCGTCCATTATGAAGAATCTGACCTTTTTGATGAGAAACTCCGGCCAGCTGCCCATGCAAACATCCATCTCATATATCCCCAGTGGGTGAAATTTCTTATCGCTAAAGCCGATCAGTGGCTAATGATACGGTATAAGCCTATTCTTACTCAACCCTAAACCATTAAAATAGTCCCAGAACATCACATCGACCGATCTTCCCCCTTCGACGAGAATGTGAGACACGTCATAGTCATGGACTCACGTGCTAATGACAAGGGGGTCGTCATGCGGAGCTAATAAGCTTTGAAAATCAAATCTTAAAAATCCCATGATAAGAATATCCTCATCTACCTTCTTCAACTTGCCCGGCTTTGCCTCTCTCTCTGTTGAGTTCACCTTCATTCTTTTCGGCGCTACTTTTGCTTGAACAACGTGAGCTTTTCTATCGATCGGCTAAGTGCCTCCCCCTGTCGGGCTGCCACATATCATTTTGAATACGAAACAGATCATATGAATGTCTCCCTTATCTTTTAGGATTTTGTTGAAAGGTCGAGATCATCGTCCCCGCTATCATCAGATCCTTTTTCATTCTTGTCTGCTTGCACTTCCTTTCTTGGCTTGTTTTCCTTCCTTCCATTGAATCTCTTTATGTCCTCATCTTGGCCACTACTCTTATCCACATACTTTCTGAGCTTCCCTTTCTTTAACAGTTTTTCTATCTTGTCTTTGAGGGCGAAGCACTTGTCAGTCGTATGGTCGTGGTCTTAGTGGAACTTACACCACTTGCTTTTATTCCTATTATGAGGAGAGGACTAAATCTTTTCAAGACATATTCTTTCTATATCATCTTTAATCTCATTCAAGATAAGATCTGGACTCACAGTCAACGAAGTATATTGCGCAAACTTGTTATTGTTCAACTTTTTATTTCTTTCTTTGTCCTTGCTCTGGCCTGATTTCCCATTGATGGGCTCTTTGGTGTATCCTCTTTTGGCCGCTATGGCCTTTTGCACATTCATGATCCTCCCATCCATGGGCAGTATTTATGTCATGCTCTTTGAAGGATCCTTAGAGAGGTTCTACAAAAGTTTTCCTAGTTGCAAGCCATTGATGAGGGTTGTCATTGCAATATTCTCCACTACACCAAAATAGTCAAATTGACACCCTTCAACCGGCCAGCCTTGTCACGGTCAATGACCGTGATAAAAAAACAAGCATTTTTTATCATGGTCATTGACCGTGATAAGGTCGTGACAAAGGTTTTTCATGGTCAATGACCGTGACAAACCTTATAAACTTGTCACGGCCAACGACTTGTCTGTGACAACTTTTCTAGTAAAAAAAAAACCTCCCTTTTCTTTTTTTCAACGTTTTCTATTCCCTCAATTTCTTTCTCTCTCTAAGCGACTGCTATCTCTCTCTCTCTACGATTTTGGTATGTTTTCTGTCTCCATTTCTCTTCCATTTCTATATATGTGTGTGTATATATGTGTGTGTGTAAATGTGAGTGCGAGTGTGCGTGTGCGCGCATGTGTGTGGTGGATTGAGGGGGCAGGACTGGGGGTGGGGAGGGGGTGTATATGTGCGTGCGTGTGTGTATATATGCGTGTGTATGTATGTATATATATGTGTGTGTGTGTGTGTGGTGGGCAGTGGGGAGGGGGGAGGGGGCATGGTTGGGGTAGCGGGGGGGCTATATGTGTGTGTGTGTGTGTGTGGTGGGGGTGGGGGGGGGGGAATGGGGGGTGGGGTGGTGCTTGTTATATTTTTTTAATTAAATTTTGATTGGTTTATTAGATATTGACCCTCATATGCAAGTAGTTCCCCTTGTAAAAGAATTGATTGATTAAGTATTGATTGGTTATTAATTTTTTTAGTAAATTAATAATTAGTGCCCCTTTCATGTGCAAGTAGGATTACCCCTCATTTTAAATTAGTAAATTAATAATTGTATACTTTAATTGTTAGTTTAATTGATGAAATGAATTAATTGAGTAGATGAATTAGAAGGAGTAAGGGATACACATTTGTTGTTACTATTACGGTTGCATTATAGTGGATCGATGTTCGGTTGGTTAATTTTAGAAGTGGCGTGACCGCTGGTTTATTATCCATATGGGGGTGGAATTTTTCAACTTTTTTTTAAAATTACTTTGTATCACGAACAATATATATATAGTATGATAATTAAATGAAACATACTTGAAATTACATATAGTGCGTATAAACACTAGCCTTCTAGTTCTTATGTGTACGCATTCAATAGCCCTTAGACCCATTCGAGAGTCATTACCCCTGTAATGAGATCTCTCGAATTGTCCCGTTTGGACAGTTTGTGACTGCATAATTTTTGTATAATAATATTCTTAGTGGCTTCAAAGAGGTTTTATTTTACTATGATTGGGTAAGAGTTAAGGTTAAAAATGCTTGTCCAAGAGTTAAGGTTAAAAATGATCCTGGCACCAATTGAATAGGGTTGACTTGTCCAAGTTGAAGAGCAACGACCATGTGAGCGATGAGCCGTTTGTTTGTGCATTTGAAAAGGTCAACCAAGTGTTTTACTCGGAGTATATCAACAACGAGTCGTGGTCAATTGTTCTACATGCGCCAAAGCGTCTAAATAGTAGTGTGGATGACTTGGTTGCTCCTACCGAATATCAATCCATTTTTTATGATAACCCGAATTTGAAATAATTTTTCAATTTGTAATAAATATTCCAATTTGTACCTTATCAATCCATTTTTAATGCTTTTAATTGATTTGCACTTTATCATTTTCACTCTTGTGTAGTGTGCATGTGTGTGGGCAGTAGGGGTGGGGGTGGGGATGTTTCGGATTTTTAGTAATTGTACATATTATGAGTTAGATGTTGTTGTTTTGGAATTCCGAATTTAGGTGTTAAAGAGTAATAATTCATTTGGATTTGTAGTAATTGTACATATTTGCATGTCTTCTTCTAATTCATTTGTATTTGTACTAATAACAACATTTTTTTATAGAAAATGTCTCCTTCAGGTATTAAGGCAAGGATGGTGAAGTTGATTATGATGATGTCATCTGGGCTCGGTGGTAGGGAAGGTGATGAGGTCTCCTCGGCCCCTAGGCTCCCCAAATATGGAAAATTGGGGACGGACATCGAGAACAAGACGGGGATATTAGCGAATTCCCTCGAGCTAGTAAAGACGATCATCGACCCAGGGTACACTAGTTGGAGGGAGGTGCCAAATGATCTCAAGTTAGCTATTTGGGCGGCAGTACATGTAATGTATTTATATTTATATTTCAATTTATATTTATATTTATATTTATTCTCAACTAACATTGTATTTGTTAGACAGGAACAATTCAGCTTGGCCCCAGAACTACGTGATTCCGTCTTGGAGCAGTTGAGGGAGAAACACAAGACGTGGAAGAAAAATATGCGAACCGGTACTTTGGGAAGACCCGAGATTTCATTATCCGAATGCGTGACTCCGTCCTGCCGAAGGAGCCGATCTCATTGGCACAATGGCAAAAGTTCATTGACAATGAAATCGGAGAGCGACAATTGGCATCTCGCCAATCGAGAAGGAAAAATCAGACGAAAAAGATGGACGTGCACTACTCCGGATGGACGTCTTACGCCGAGGTGGATCATAGGATGATGGTAAGATTTTATTTTTATAGAATTACATAAATATGTTATTCTGTATTATTTTACTTTGCGGGGTCGATACTAATTTTGCATTATTTTATTTTAGCGGAGGGGAGTGGCCCTGGGACTAGGCCACATAGGCTCGATGCTTATGTGGTTATTCGGACGAAGAAGGGGGAGGATAAGGAGGTGTCCCCGATTTTCGCATCCACGGTTGTAAGTAATCCGATAGTTTACTTTTTGTTAATTACGTTATAATTTTTTCATTTACTTATTTAACTAGTCATGTGCTTTTTGTCATTTCAAGCAAAGTGTAATACCCCGTACTTTTGACTATAATTATTTTTGGGATTAATTAATTAAATTGCGTATTAATTGGAAATTAATCCGGGTTATAAATACTAATGAGATGCGAATTGGTATTTGATTATATGCATATATGATTATATATGTATTTGGTATTATAAAATTTGTCGTGAGATTTATATACGGCATTTTAGAAATTTTGTTGAGACGCGTGGGACCGCCGCGTCACGGTATAATATTTTGTTAACAAAAGTGAATTTAAAATCTATAATCCGTATGGTCGTTTTGAGTGCGCCAACGCGTCCGGAAGGGTCGAGATAGTCAGAAAACACTAGCCGGGGGTATAGTTTGGGTCCCGGGGTATTTTTAGGCCATACCGGTAACTTAAAGGGTATTTTAGCAATTTGGTATTTTTGGGTAATTAAAAGTGACGAAAATTGAGAGTTGTAATCTGATAAGGAATTGACCCAACCAACCCTTATTAACCCAACAAGCTACGGAGGTTTATTAAATTAGGTTTTCATAAGTTCCCCAAAGCAAACCCTAGCCACCATAGCTTTTTGGAGAAGAAAGCTTGGAGAAGGAGAGAGAGAGAGAGAGAAATTCTGCAGAAATTCTACACCGAATCCACACGAAATTCAGAGACAAACAAGGCAAGTGACTTTATTCCATTTAATTTTTGAGAATGTTTCCTCCATGTTAGAAAATTCAGATTTATGGTTTGTTCTTGAAGAAAATATGAAAACCCATGTAGTTTAGATCATAGAACTTGAGAAATTGTGAAAAGAATTGCATGTAGTATGATAGGTAGATGATTTCCCTTATAATAATTGTGATTTGAAGGAATTAAAACGAAATAAATTCTGGATTTGATGTTGATATATATCTAGGGTTCATGTTCTTGATGATATTGGGGAAATAGTATAAAATCTTGGGATTTAATGATGTTTAGGATGCCTTATTGCCTTAAAAGACGTTAGTTTATCACCTAAGCATGTTTTAGTATGATTAGAGGACTTAAATCATTGTTAGGACGAACTTTGGAGAAGGATTGAAGTGATATAAATGGTGAAAAACGATTTTTGGAAAAATCTGGGCCGAAACTGGTGGCTCGTTAGAAGCAGCCCCCAGGTCGTTCGAACGAACTCGTTCGAACGAGCTTCTAACGAGTTGACCAGTCGTTATTAACGAGTAGGGATTTTCGTTCGATATCTCGTTCGAACGAGATATCGTTAGAAGGGTCAGTTCATTCGAACGAACTGGGATCTCGTTCGAACAGCCTCGTTCTAACGAGACTTCTAACGACCTGACAGTCCAAACTCGTTCGAACGAGACTTCTAACGAGTTGACAATTTTTTCCTTTTTGGACTGTTTTGATTTTTGGAGTCCCGGAAACTGGTTCGAGGGTAGAGTTAACATTCTTTGATGATGTAAGGATAGATTTGGGACTTTTGGGTTATTGAGAGGAGTAATTTATATACGAGAGTGTTATTACATGGACGGTTTGGGTTGAGACGTGAGTGTCTACTACGACGTGAGATAATTATGGCGCGTATAATTACAAACCGGAATAGTATGAATTGTGTTAATTATAGTTAGTATGAGAATATATACTACGATTTAAAATACGGTACTACTAAGACGTGTGTTTACTTAGTATTGGTATATGGATTGTGTGTATGACATACCTACCATACTTGCTATCACGGGAGGTTGCGTTCGCTTAGGACCCTCTATTCCTTGTGTGCCTACGGGGGGGATATAGTCTGGTACCTTGATGAACATAGGTCATAGAAAGACTTATTGTGATATTAATAAGTCCGCTGACCATGGGAGCGTAGGTATGTGCGTGACCCATGTGATGGTGACTGTGTTCGCCTCCACTATTTGTGATTGGTGTTATCTGAACTATTCCTGAGAGATTCGGAATAGGTGATCCTTATGTACGTGATGTACCGGGATGGATAACAGAGTATGTGTGCACTACAGCTTAGATTGCGGGGTGCTTGTATCGTATATTTATGATGTGAATAATATACCTTAAATTAATGGAAATCCTCCTGCTAATGTTGTAAAAATATTTCGGTATTGTTTCAAGATATATAATGAGTTAACTGATAGTTATATCATTGGCATATTTAGTAACTGATTTTACGTTAAACCTCTATTTAATTACGAGCGTTGTTATGTTAAATAGAACCGAGTAATATGGGTAGAACCTTTGGCAGTCTAGCTAGTTATGTTGTCAGTTAGCTAGTAGTACGGGTCGTTATAGATGGGTAATGGCGCTAGGAGTGCACAGTTAGACGAGAGGTGAGAATATCATGTGAGTGCACGTCCTAACATGTACTTTGCATTTAATGTTTTAAATGTTTTTAAAGCACTTGCAGGTTTTTAAAATATAACTCCACATTCGGGCTCTGACCCGTTTGCTTTTCAATCTCTTTTTCTTTGTAAAACCATTTTAGGTGCCCAGCCACAAGGACACCAAGCATAGGATACTCATTCAGGTGACGAGCTGTAGCTGCTTGTGGAAGCTACAGGGATTTGCATGTAGACGCCTCCATCTTTTGGATTCCAGAGTCACCATCTATCAGTTGTAGGGCATGTTGCCCATTTCTTTAGAGACATCTTTTATATTTCAGTTTTCAGACTTTAGCATGTTTTCTTTCAGTTTCGGTTATTCATTTCAGTTATGGGATTGTAGTGAGGAGTTTTCCTCCAGACTTTATTTACTCTATTGTGATGGTTATTCAGTTTACTTTAGTATGGTGAATGATGTTATTTATTTCTTCATTTTACTCATTGCATGTTAATCAGACTTAAATTAAAATTTGGCACTTACTTTTTAAATACTAGGTGGATAGTAATAATAAAATGTTTTCGACAGTGATGCTATTAACTGAGCCAACTTGGCATTTTGAATTAATTTTATAAAGGAGTAGCTACCCGGTATTTAATTAGTCGGGGTGTCACAGGTGGTATCAGAGCATCAGGTTCTAGTGTCCTTTAGGATCTGTACGGCTATTATGTTTCGGTTACGTTTTCTTTGATATAGAGCCCTATATTTTAGGACTGTTGTACTCTTATTGTGTATGCTTCGTTCTTCAGCTATTTTAAGTTTATAAACCGTGAACTTATAAACTTTGTTCTTATTTCAGATGCCTCCACGACGTGCATGACGAGTTCCCAGGAATGCAACGCCCGAACCCCAGCCCGCTCCAGCTCAGGGCATGTTGAACGCCGCTGAGGTTGCAGCTATAGTAGCTCAAGCGGTGAATGCCGCGATTGCCGTTATTCAGCAGGCACCACCACAGGCGTCGGTTGCCGCGCCAGTACAGGTTAATGCATTCCCGTCTGCTTGGGAGCGTGTACGTGACGCTTTTCAGAAAGCGCATCCGCCAGAGTTTGCAGGTAGCTCAGACGTGGTAGTCTCGAGCCAATGGAAGAAGGACATACAGAGGCATTTGAGGATGCATGAGTGCACTGATGTTCAGAAACAGGTGCTAGCTACTTTCAAGCCAGTGGGATCTGCGCTACAGTGGTGGGAGTCTATTACCACCGCGGAGGAGAGGGATACCCTCACGATTCAGGAGTTCTGGGTGCGGTTCGACCACAAGTACTTTCCGTCCGCAGTTCATACAGAGATGAGGAGGATGCTGATGAGTTTGAAGCAGGAGGGCAAGACAGTGGCCGAGTATGAGGTCGAGTTCACTAACCTGTTGAATATCGTACCAGACGAGATTCCAACAGAGAAGAAGAAGATAGAGAAGTTCACCGACGGGTTGAATTGGAGGATCCGTCAACATCTGCTAGGGAACCTATCGTTGGCCACGTATTCTGATGTGGTTAACGCTGCATTATTGCACTGCCAGGACCACCGTTTTCATATGGCCGAGGGCAAGCGGTCGGGGGAGTCTAGCCATCAGGGCAGGACTGGAGGACATAGTGCCAGCGGGGCACAATCGGGTCAGGGGCAGAGGCAGAATGAGCAGGGTACCCAGCAGGGGGATAATAAGAGGTTCCGGTCAGGGAACTACAGGCAGGGTCAGGGAGGTTTCCGCCAGGGCCATCAGGGTCCAAACGGCCATCAGGGCCAGCAGGGACAGAATGGGCAGCAGTTTCATCAGGGCCAGCAGGGCCAAGGGAGGAATGGTAACGGCCACCAGGGCCGGGGACAGCAGGGGCAGAGGGGAGGGAACTTCCCAGGGAAATGCTTTACTTGTGGCAAGACTGGCCATAAGAAGCAGGATTGTCCTGATAGGGGCAGGGCCCCACAGTAGCAGCAGCAGGGTGCTCGCCAGGAGCCACAGAGACCTATGTTTCCCGCCGCTCTTCCTGCACCGCCACAGATAGCAGCTTTGCCACCCATTCCTACAGTCCCAGCTCAGCAGGGTCAGCTACAGTATGGACGTGTCTACAACGTTCACCAGGCTGCAGTTCCACAGGCACCGCCCGCGATCGAGGGTACGTTTCCTATCCATGGCACTATGGGTCGGGTGTTATTTGATATGGGTGCTACACACTGTTTTATAGCTACACACTTCGCGAAAGCTTTAGGATTGTTAGCTACGGCGGAGAGCACAGTGACGTGTGTCGACTCACCATTAGGGAGTGGGTCACTTATTTTCTTTATATGCCGGGGAGTGGGGGTAGAGGTTGGTGGTTTGGTATTACCTGCGGACATGTTAGTGTTAGACATGCATGTTCACGATGTGATCATCGGTATGGATTGGCTCATAGCATATAGGGCCATGATTGATTGCTTCAGCGGGAGCATTATTTTTTCCATTCCGGGGCAGGAGATGTTTATAGTGGCGATGCCTCGCCCAGAGGGAGGATCGACCGCTCATCTGTACTACATAGAGGAGGATATCTCTAAGGAGGTTGTGATTCCTTTGGATTCGATCCCGGTTGTCAGGGAGTATTCAGATGTGTTTCAGGAAATACCAGGCTTACCACCCAGTCGGGAGATAGACTTCGTTATAGATTTGCTACCGGGTACGAGACCTATAGCACGTGCACCGTACCGTATGGCTCCGGCTGAGATGCGAGAGTTACGGGATCAGATAGAGCAGCTATTAGGGCAGGGCTTTATTCGCAGGAGTACCTCACCTTGGGGCGCTCCAGTTTTGTTTGTGAAGAAGAGGGATGGTTCACTGAGATTGTGCGTGGACTACCGAGAGTTGAATAAGGTCACGATACGGAATAAGTATCCGTTGCCTCGAATCGATGACTTATTCGACCAGTTGAGAGGAGCTTCTTTCTTCTCGAAGATTGACTTGAGGTCAGGATACCATCAGTTGCGTATCAGGGAGGAGGATGTCTCGAAGACCGCATTCTTGTCGAGATATGGTTCTTACGAGTTTCGGGTTATGCCTTTCGGCTTGACCAACGCTCCAGCAGTGTTTATGGACTTGATGAACAGAGTGTTCAGGGATTTCCTAGACCAGTTTGTCATTGTCTTCATTGATGATATTCTGGTTTACTCTCAGACAGAGGAGGAGCACGCCGAGAATTCGAGGCAGGTTTTGCAGACACTTCGTCAGAATGAGCTGTATGCAAAATATGAGAAGTGCGGGTTTTGGCTGAAGGAAGTCCAGTTCTTGGGTCACATTATTTCCGATCAGGGAATATCTGTCAATCCGGGAAAAGTATCAGCGGTGAGGGAGTGGGGACAGCCCACGACGCCGACGGAGATTCGTAGTTTCTTGGGTTTAGCAGGATACTACAGGAGGTTTATTCGGGGTTTCTCAGAGATAGCAGGTCCTTTGACACATCTTACTCGTAAGGGTGTGTCGTTCATTTGGAGTGATGCCTGTCAGTTGGCATTCGATGAATTGAAGGATAAGTTGACCTCAGCACCTGTGTTAGCATTGCCGAGACCGGGAGTTGAGTATTTGGTTTACACCGATGCGTCTTTGCTAGGACTGGGAGGTGTATTGCAGCAGGAGAGACAGGTCATAGCTTATGCTTCCCGTAAGCTTAAGCCTCATGAGAAGAATTACCCCACACATGATTTGGAGTTGGCAGCAGTGGTATTTGCCTTACGGATTTGGAGGCACTATCTTTTGGGGGAGAAGTTTCAGCTGTTCACGGACCACAAGTCACTACAGTATCTATTCACGCAGAAGGAATTGAATATGCGGCAGCGTAGGTGGCTTGAGTCTGTGAAGGACTACCAGTTCGACATCCAGTACCACCCGGGTAAGGCTAACGTGGTAGCAGACGCGTTGAGCCGTAGGCCAGCAGATGAGGTGGCAGACGTGTGGAAAGCTAAGTGGAAGGAATTAGGACACCAGGATGCAGTGGCCCGATCTTTCATGTCTGTGATGACCGTTACACCGCAGATTGTCACGAAGGTAGTACGGGCACAGGCTAATGATTCGTTCTATCAGGAGCAGATAGTCCGATTACTAGCAGAGGGAGCCAAGTCCTATACCGTTAGCTCAGACGGGGGATTACGCTTCAATGGGAGATTAGTAGTTCCGGAAGGGGAAGAATTGTGGCACGATGTGATGGCAGAGTCGCACGGCTCACGGTTCGCGGTACATCCCGGAGGAGACAAAATGTACCAAGACATGAGACGGCAATATTGGTGGAGCGGTATGAAGAGAGATATCGCTGAGTTTGTCTCGAAATGCGCCACTTGTCAGCTTGTAAAAGTGGATCATCAGAGACCAGCAGGATTGCTACAGCCGTTGGAGGTTCCGGTGTGGATGTGGGAGAGCATATCCATGGATTTTATCACGGGGTTGCCTACGTCGCAGAGGGGTCACGACTCCGTTTGGGTAATTGTGGACAGGTTGTCCAAGGTCGCTCACTTCTTACCCGTAAGGACTGACTACACTTCGGGACAGTATGCCCAGCTCTTCATTTCAGAGATTGTGAGACCTCACGGCGTGCCCCTAAATATCGTGACTGACAGAGACAAGATATTTGTTTCGAGGTTTTGGGAAAGTTTCCAGGAGGCCATGGGCACGGAATTGCGGTTGAGTACGGCTTATCATCCGCAGACCGATGGGCAGACAGAGCGCACCAACCAGATGTTGGAGGACATGCTACGCATGTGCATTATTGACTTCGGGGGTGGATGGGAGCAGTACCTTCCACTGGTAGAGTTTGCTTACAACAACTCCTATCAGTTCACGATTGGCATGGCTCCGTTTGAGGCATTGTACGGTAGGCCTTGTCGTTCCCCAGCATGTTGGTTGGAGGTGGGGGACAACAAACTACTTGGGCCGGAAGTGATTCAGGATACTTCGGCAAGGATTGAGTTGATTCGGAGTCGCATTCGGGTAGCTCAAGACAGGCAGAAGAGTTATGCTGATGCGAAGAGGTTTTTCAGGGAGTTCCAAGTGGGGGACCAGGTTTTGCTCAGGGTTTCTCCGATGAAGGGGATTATGCGATTCGGGAAGAAGGGGAAGTTGGCACCGAGGTACGTGGGGCCGTTTCCTATTATTGAGCGGATCGGACCCGTGGCGTATAGACTTGGACTACCGGAGCACTTGCATCGGATTCACGACGTGTTCCATATTTCCTCGCTGAGGAAATACCTTAGAGATAATTTGGCTCATTCTCACATTGTTGTGGAGGACATCGATCTCCAGCCGGATAGCTCCTACGAGGAGGGGCCAATTGCTATTTTGGACCGAAGCGAGAGGAAACTGCGGTCAAAGATAGTTCCGTTAGTACGTGTTCAGTGGCGACATCACAATGTCGAAGAGTCCACATGGGAGCGCGAGGATGAGATGCGCGAGCGTTACCCAGAGCTGTTTTTAGCAGGTACTTTCTAGTTTCGAATTTCGGGACGAAATTCAGTTATTAGGGGGGAAGTATGTAATACCCCGTACTTTTGACTATAATTATTTTTGGGATTAATTAATTAAATTGCGTATTAATTGGAAATTAATCCGGGTTATAAATACTAATGAGATGCGAATTGGTATTTGATTATGTGCATATATGATTATATATGTATTTGGTATTATAAAACTTGTCGTGAGATTTATATACGGCATTTTAGAAATTTTGTTGAGACGCGTGGGACCGCCGCGTCACGGTATAATATTTTGTTAACAAAAGTGAATTTAAAATCTATAATTCGTATGGTCGTTTTGAGTGCGCCAACGCGTCCGGAAGGGTCGAGATAGTCAGAAAACACTAGCCGGGGGTATAGTTTGGGTCCCGGGGTATTTTTAGGCCATACCGGTAACTTAAAGGGTATTTTAGTAATTTGGTATTTTTGGGTAATTAAAAGTGACGAAAATTGAGAGTTGTAATCTGATAAGGAATTGACCCAACCAACCCTTATTAACCCAACAAGCTACGGAGGTTTATTAAATTAGGTTTTCATAAGTTCCCCAAAGCAAACCCTAGCCACCATAGCTTTTTGGAGAAGAAAGCTTGGAGAAGGAGAGAGAGAGAGAGAAATTCTGCAGAAATTCTACACCGAATCCACACGAAATTCAGAGACAAACAAGGCAAGTGACTTTATTCCATTTAATTTTTGAGAATGTTTCCTCCATGTTAGAAAATTCAGATTTATGGTTTGTTCTTGAAGAAAATATGAAAACCCATGTAGTTTAGATCATAGAACTTGAGAAATTGTGAAAAGAATTGCATGTAGTATGATAGGTAGATGATTTCCCTTATAATAATTATGATTTGAAGGAATTAAAACGAAATAAATTCTGGATTTGATGTTGATATATATCTAGGGTTCATGTTCTTGATGATATTGGGGAAATAGTATAAAATCTTGGGATTTAATGATGTTTAGGATGCCTTATTGCCTTAAAAGACGTTAGTTTATCACCTAAGCATGTTTTAGTATGATTAGAGGACTTAAATCATTGTTAGGACGAACTTTGGAGAAGGATTGAAGTGATATAAATGGTGAAAAACGATTTTTGGAAAAATCTGGGCCGAAACTGGTGGCTCGTTAGAAGCAGCCCCCAGGTCATTCGAACGAACTCGTTCGAACGAGCTTCTAACGAGTTGACCAGTCGTTATTAACGAGTAGGGATTTTCGTTCGATATCTCGTTCGAACGAGATATCGTTAGAAGGGTCAGTTCGTTCGAACGAACTGGGATCTCGTTCGAACAGCCTCGTTCTAACGAGACTTCTAACGACCTGACAGTCCAAACTCGTTCGAACGAGACTTCTAACGAGTTGACAGTTTTGTCCTTTTTGGACTGTTTTGATTTTTGGAGTCCCGGAAACTGGTTCGAGGGTAGAGTTAACATTCTTTAATGATGTAAGGATAGATTTGGGACTTTTGGGTTATTGAGAGGAGTAATTTATATACGAGAGTGTTATTACATGGACGGTTTGGGTTGAGACGTGAGTGTCTACTACGACGTGAGATAATTATGGCGCGTATAATTACAAACCGGAATAGTATGAATTGTGTTAATTATAGTTAGTATGAGAATATATACTACGATTTAAAATACGGTACTACTAAGACGTGTGTTTACTTAGTATTGGTATATGGATTGTGTGTATGACATACCTACCATACTTGCTATCACGGGAGGTTGCGTTCGCTTAGGACCCTCTATTCCTTGTGTGCCTACGGGGGGGATATAGACTGGTACCTTGATGAACATAGGTCATAGAAAGACTTATTGTGATATTAATAAGTCCGCTGACCATGGGAGCGTAGGTATGTGCGTGACCCATGTGATGGTGACTGTGTTCGCCTCCACTATTTGTGATTTGTGTTATCTGAACTATTCCTGAGAGATTCGGAATAGGTGATCCTTATGTACGTGATGTACCGGGATGGATAACAGAGTATGTGTGCACTACAGCTTAGATTGCGGGGTGCTTGTATCGTATATTTATGATGTGAATAATATACCTTAAATTAATGGAAATCCTCCTGCTAATGTTGTAAAAATATTTCGGTATTGTTTCAAGATATATAATGAGTTAACTGATAGTTATATCATTGGCATATTTAGTAACTGAGTTTACGTTAAACCTCTATTTAATTACGAGCGTTGTTATGTTAAATAGAACCGAGTAATATGGGTAGAACCTTTGGCAGTCTAGCTAGTTATGTTGTCAGTTAGCTAGTAGTACGGGTCGTTATAGATGGGTAATGGCGCTAGGAGTGCACAGTTAGACGAGAGGTGAGAATATCATGTGAGTGCACGTCCTAACATGTACTTTGCATTTAATGTTTTAAATGTTTTTAAAGCACTTGCAGGTTTTTAAAATATAACTCCACATTCGGGCTCTGACCCGTTTGCTTTTCAATCTCTTTTTCTTTGTAAAACCATTTTAGGTGCCCAGCCACAAGGACACCAAGCATAGGATACTCATTCAGGTGACGAGCTGTAGCTTCTTGTGGAAGCTACAGGGATTTGCATGTAGACGCCTCCATCTTTTGGATTCCAGAGTCACCATCTATCAGTTGTAGGGCATGTTGCCCATTTCTTTAGAGACATCTTTTATATTTCAGTTTTCAGACTTTAGCATGTTTTCTTTCAGTTTCGGTTATTCATTTCAGTTATGGGATTGTAGTGAGGAGTTTTCCTCCAGACTTTATTTACTCTATTGTGATGGTTATTCAGTTTACTTTAGTATGGTGAATGATGTTATTTATTTCTTCATTTTACTCATTGCATGTTAATCAGACTTAAATTAAAATTTGGCACTTACTTTTTAAATACTAGGTGGATAGTAATAATAAAATGTTTTCGACAGTGATGCTATTAACTGAGCCAACTTGGCATTTTGAATTAATTTTATAAAGGAGTAGCTACCCGGTATTTAATTAGTCGGGGTGTCACACAAAGCTTAAGGAAGTGCATGAGTCTCAGTTTGATGCCGACAAGGCATCTTTATCCACGGACGCACTCAGCGAAGTGCTTGGCGCTGATCGCAAGGGGAGGACAAAGGGGGTGAGCTCGTGTGTGGACAAATCTAGGATCAACGGATTAGAGACAAGAACACTGGGTTGGCTCGAACGGTGGACTCGCGTGATGCGAAGCTATCCCGTTTGGAGGCAACGGTCCAAGATATGTTCTCATTCATAAAGCATTCGTTGAACGAAAAGCATAAGGGGAAAGGGAATGAGAAGATGGTGGAGGACGAGGACGTGGACCTCGCTACTTCATTGCCGACATGTGTGGACTCTGATGATCCAGTCCCCTATTTGGCTCCCTTTGACCGACCGATGACGACACTTGGTTGGTCAAGCGTATTTATATAGGACATATTTGATGGCCAGCAGATAGAGAGGGGGTTGAGGGACCCAAATACCGTTCAGGGTATGCTAGTTCATGAACGTGCGCTTCAAGACATCGAGGCCAAGGTGCTCGTCACACATGTGATACTCGGGAAGGAGAACTCCCTATTGTGGTTACGCGAACAATGCGGCATGATGCATATTCAAGTGTGTATCAATTCATATATCGTGTGGCCTATCCACCTCCTTAAACCTACCCCAGACATGTAGTGACTTTTTTTTAATTGAATTGTTTTAAGTTGTTACATTTGAATTATATCGCGATGCATATTTTTTTGAATGTATATTTGCACTATCTCTATTTTATTTGGATATATGATGTTTGAACAAGTACAATGTTGCGATAACAGGTACAAATATACTACTGGGTAGTGGCAATGGCAGTGGCCATACTGCCTAGCATATTTTTTTTCAATTCTTCCCAGACTTATCACACTCAATGACCGTGATAATTTTTTAAAAATTGCCACGGGTTTGTCACGGTCTTTGACCCTGACAAATATTATCGAGGTTAAATATCGTGACAAGTCTAATGAATTTATCACGGTCAATGACCGTGACAAGTCCGTGACAACAAAAGTTGTCACCCCCAGACTTGTCACGATCATTGACTTTGACAAGTTGGACTTGTCATGGTCAATGACCGTAACAATCCGACAGATTTGGTCTAGTGCTCATCGTAGTCTTCCACCTCCAACATCTCCTTAACGAAATGAGAGATATACTCCCTCGGAGTTTCATTCTTCGCCTGATTGACGTTCGGGAGATGAGTCACATGCTTCAGTGTTTAAGATTTAGGGAGATGGATGACAACCTCACTTTTGCCTCTGCATAGTTGTGATTAAGGGAGAGATTAAGATAAGAGAAAAAGAGAAGAAAATATATAAAGGAACTTGGATAAGGGAGGAAGAACATCTCCGAATTCAAATCATCAAGTTGAGACTTTGAATCCAAATTCAACGGGCAGGTGTTTACTTGCTTTAGATTGCATTTAATGCGGTTAATCACGTTCATAATTAATTAGGAACAAATCTAAGAATTTTAAAAGATGAAAACTTTGAGAATTAAATGAAGAATTTTAAGTTGTGTTTAACATCTGATCGTAATTGATATTGATTGTAATATTAATTTGAGTTTATGGTTACGAATATAAGAATATTGATAGGATGTTAGAAATCAATAGATTTCAAGGTTTGATAAATTATGAGTTGTAAGAAATGATTGATGGTTAGGAATCCTAGTGTTTTGATGATAGATTCACGTTTAATATGATGTTAGAATGCTTATTGGTTAGTTATGTATTGAGGTGGGATGTCAATTTATGGTTTTGGGAGGCTTGGGACCTCCATTGGATGGTTTAAGAGGTGAAAACCCGAGGAAGAAGACGATTGACAACCCAACAAACTAAATTGGTTCGCTGGGGGAGCGACCTGGTTCGGTCTACCAAGCGAACTGGTTCAATTTGCTAGCCTGTCGAGATTTTATTACATGTTGTTTTGCCCGTTAGAGCTTGGGAAATGGACGTATGGGCTTCCGGGGTAGATTGAAACTGCTGTGGAATAATTCCAGGGGTTGGTACATGTGTTAGTCCAACGGTTAGATAGGTTAGGGTGTGACAAACCGAAATTCAAGTGAGTGAACACTTATATGTATAACCGATAAATCGGTTTAGACTTCGAAATTGGTAGATTAGTATGTTGTGTGATTTCCTTACGTAGTCAGTACTTTATATATATATATATATTTGTGTGTGTGTGTGTGTGTGTGTGCAATTGTTGCTTGTTTATATTGAACTTACCTACTAAGCAGTGTTATCGTTAGGAGGTTGCGCGTAGTGGGCAATCCACCTTGAAGTTGACTAGCAGGTGTTGGATTGATTCCCCAAGACATAGTACTGTTGCATAGCCATTATCGATATGTGTTGATAATTGTTGGGTTGGATACCAATTAGGTGCAATGTGGTATGGTTGCGACCCCCCGATGTATGTTTATGACCGCCTATATTTGTTTATGTATACGTTTGGGTTCGGTGGTGAGATTCCGATCCGGTGGCTCAGTTGTGGTATGTGGTATACCTAAAGCCCGATTGTATACGAGGGATGTATCCGCAAGGTCCATGCACTGGGGATACAGTTTATACGTATATATCGAGTGATGTATATGTATGTGTATACGAAAAATTGAGTGTATACCTATTTATATCACGAGTTTAGCTATATTATGATATTATGTGAATATTTATTTATAGCACGTGTGTAGTTATGTTATTATTTATAAAAGATTACCTAATTAGGGTAGTGTGTGGGTGTGTATACTATATATATAGTTAGTTAGTTAGTTAGTTAGTTAGTTAGTTAGTTAGTTAGTTAGTCAGCTAATGGTGATTATTAGCGAGATGGACTTTAATAGCGGTTATTGTCCTAATTAGAGTGGGTAGTATAATTAGAATAATAAAATGAATGCGTTAGGTGCGTAATATATATGAGAGGTGAGGATAAGTCTCATGTGAGTGCGACTGGTGGATCAATTATGGAAGTAATACACTGCATGTTTTTATTTAAAGCATTTAAATACTTATAAAATATTTTCAAACGTTTTGGGGCTTTGAGCCGTTGGAAAATCTATTTTTGTTTCCAAAACCCCAAGTATACAGCAACAACAAGGACAGCATGGTTAGTTCCTTTATGCCATTGCGAGCAGTGGTTGTGGATGCTGCGAGATTGATTTAGCTGCCTCAACTCGTTTTTATCTAGATAAGATTCTGTTTCATTTCTAGTATTTCCTTTTGGGCGTGTTACCCACAGTCGGATAGGATTTTATTTATGTCAGAGATATTTCAGTTACTTATCAGTTTTTATTTATGTTGGATGATTTTTGCGGTGATCGATACTTTATTCGGTTCACGTTCATTTATTTATGCATATCAGTTATTCTGTCATTTCATTGTATGTATGGTTTTATTCGTTTTATATTTATATTACTTATTGCGATAGTGATGCTGAGAATGATATCACATTGGATTCCTATTTTATTTTGATAAAGGATTGATCACTCGGTATTATAATAGGAGGGGCACAGTGGTATCTTTTGTTACATTTTTACATTGGTATAATTTGTTCATTGTTTGGATTATTTGTGCTTGTGTTACCGAGTTTAGTTGTCATTGCAGGTTTCACTTCACATCATCGCATGATATTGCTTGCTTTCTTTTATGTTCATATGTGTTACAGTTAAAGGGATAAGTTATTTATATCATGAACTTTATCTTCGTTTATTCCCAAATAAAAAAAAAGGATAAGTCAAACCTAAGGTGGATGCATACTATAAAAGGTAGATATCTAATAAAGGAATATATTTTTTCATATACGGATTATATTGTTATACTATCTTTGCATTTGGAAAGTGTGTATAAGTGTGCAGGTTTGCAACGATGAGGCAAAGTTTCACAAGAGCAAAGGTACTCAAAGTTTGTTTTTGTCAAGTGTTTGTACTTTTTTCTTTTGTGGTCGGGAATAAGTCTTTAGATAACTTGACGACCCATTAGGTTTTTATTTTTGGATTTATCCCAGAATAGCCAAACGGGGAGATTTATAAGAGTAAATTTCAAGTTGAGTTAATTTGTATGGATTTTGGATTTATTTTATTCGGACAAAACAATTTGAGTCATAGGTTATGATATGGTTCAGTTTGTCCTCCAAGCCTATTACGCATGATTGAAGATCGTAGTGGCCAAGCGAAGTGACTTCAGCATCGTGCCGTGTTTTCGTGTCAAGTTTCGTCTTCAACGTCCATAGAATCTCGAGAGGTCTGGATGCGTATTATTATTTGATCCCTTGATGAAATTATTTGGGTGTTAGTTTTTAAACTAAGGAATTTTCTGAAAACATTTTTTTAAAGAAAATATACTATGAAAAAAATCGTTCGAATGAGATTTTTCATTCGTTCAAGCGAGTTATCACTAGTCATTCGAACGAGGTTTATGATTAGTTCAAATGAGGTATATGTTTTCGTTAAAATGACCATCTAACGAGGTTTAAAAGAGTTTTGATTGTTTAACTCGAGAATGTCGTTCAAAGCTCGTTCGAAGGTTGTTCCAATGAGTTCAATTATTTCATTTGAACGGGACTTTTTGGGTTCGATCGAGATTGCCCACTTTGTTCGAATAACACTTATGTTTTCATTCGAATAATATTTCTTGAGTTGCAAGCTGACTTTAATTTTTCAAAAATCTATTTTAACCTAGTTTGCACATCAGTTTTGTTTTTATAAGTCTTTAAAAACCAGTTTTCGAGAAAAATCCAAGAGCCTCTAAACCCCATTTTTCACGCAACCGTTTGAGATCCAAGTTTCATTATAATATGTTAGTTTGGGATCTCGTGTTTGAGCACCAACATTTCATTAATCTTAATCTTTGTTGAGAACGGTTTAACACGGTGGACTCCGTGTTGTGGTGATAGTTTGCTAGCTAATATCAATGGATACCAAGATGTGTGAGGTGCACGCATTGTGGAAGTTCGTGTGTGGATTTTTGCGTGTCGTTATAAATAAGGTTTAAGAAACCACGATAGCATCAAGGATGGAAAGAGTCGAGTAAGTTGAGTAAGTCATTTATCGTCCTTGTGTAATTCGCATAGCATAGTGAATTTGCGTGGTTGGTTCGTCTGAGATTTTTCCCGTTGTGGATTTTTCTTGTACATCTGCGTGTTCTGTTATTACTTTATTGTACTCTTGTTATACTTACTTAGATTCATACTTAGGGCAAGATAAAATTTGATAAAATGTTTATACAACATTCGGTTTAATTGGTGCATAATTAATTGTGTTAATCGTTTAATTAAAATTGAAAAATTAAAAATTGGTGTATGTTTGGCAATCCAGATAATTCTTAGTGTAGTAGCACTTTCAAAATATTTCTTGGATTTTCCTTGTTTTCATTAGATTTCTAGATTGTAGGTCACTTTGTTCCCATAAGACGTGTCCCGCGAGAATTGGTCCAGGGATAATACTGTCACTCAAATCGCTTCGCATCTGCTAATTTGTACAAATGAAGTTACAATATTTTATTTCAGAGAGAGGGCCATCCTTTAGTGGTTCACCGCATCAAGTTGGATCCTCCGATGGTGTATCCTTTGGGGATAAGGGAGCCTTATCTGCTTTCTCAAGATGAATTAGCAGTATACACTAGGGGCGTTCTAGTGATGAGCGTCCAGCTTGACTATACTATTCCATACTCAATGTTTATTATAGAGAGCTTGATTCTAGCTATCTAGATGTCCAAAGAGGGCCAGGGTTTGGGAGAGGCGCCTCAAGTAACCATTTCAGTCTCACCCTCAAAGCGTCATTTTACTGAGGCCGCTATAGCACCTAATAGATCTTCAGCCCCACCCTTGATGATATCGATGCTTGTCTTATCCCTGTAGTATACTGGGGATGACGGTGTCTAGTGTGAGGATTATGTTCCTTATTTTGTATTTACTTCTCTATGTCCGTAGGGGTTGAGTTATTTAACATTTGCTCTTTTTATTTGGTACTTGTCTTTATTTTCTTTTCTTTAGATCACGTTTTGAGGCATTGATCTTTTTAGCGTAGTCTTTTACCGTTCCTCGTATGGTGTTGGACCAATTATCTCGATCACTGGGTTCATACCTAGCTTTCATTCGTATGGCACTGAGAGAATCTGGCTTAGGCCATCTAGTGATTGAGGATTCCTCAGATTCTTTTCCCCAAGGCACCTTTGGTCCTTGATTGGAGGAGCTACTGCAGTGAAATCCCCGAGACTTCCCGGAGGGTACGTCCTAGGTTTAAGGTTCTACATATCATGTGGTTTATGAGGAAGTTCCAATGATTCACGATGTTACAGGGATACCAATGTCAGCATCCAACTCAAGTGACGATGATGAGGTTGGCGGAGATTCTTCATTTGTGGGCCAAAGTAGCCATTTTTAGAGTATATTATTCTTTAATTTTTCTTCTTTATGTATTATTTTTCTCCTTATGAGTATTAAATGTGTTGTCCTTTATCTCCTAAAAATAGTTTTTTGTATATATAAATGAAGTAGAAAAATAAACATTTTATTTTGGAAATGTTCTTTTTGAGTTATTGCATTTTTATATTTCCTAACATGTCATCTTTATTTTATTATGTGACACGTGAATGAGGCAAATATATAAGAGACAAAACCAAAACTAAAATGGAAAAAATCTTATTTCCATAATTTAAAATTTATTATACTTTCCATTATTAAAACAGGTTATTTCAACCAGAATTTGAGTGTTGTAGACCTACAAGAGCATGTTGCAGATTCCCCGTTGACAGAAGGACCGATCGGTCTTAGGGTCATTTCAGGAGGACCAATCGGTCACTCCTTGTCTCTATGATTCTTCCCTATAAATAAGGACATAACTCGGGTTTGGAAACTCACAACTGTATCTTTTATTTCTCATAACCTTAAAAATAACTTTCTTTTATTTCCATATCTTTCTTAATATGAATATTCCAAGTTCCGACTACTTCTTCAATTGTCAACTGGATTATTTTATCTGCATCTTCAATGATTGGTCTCTCTTGGGTCTAGATCATTATGCCACAATATAATATACACCTTTGGCATATATAATACAAGAATCCCTAGTCAAAAGCATGTAAGTATGTTACTTACTATAAATTGTATATATCTCTAGTATAACACATAAATCGGTACAACTATCTATATTACCGTAAGACATAATCACATATGGTAGGAGTAAGACAATTTTTACTTTTAATATCCATACGTAGGTACAGCCCCCAGCATGTACACATAAATGGGCTACTCGCACGCTTGCACATAACGAAGGCTTATCCCTATTGAGGATCACTCGCGTGTACTACTCATAGGTAATCCCACCCCTATAACCTCAAAGCATCAATAAGGGATAATCACTATGCTTTTTCATTAATCTCATATACTACCATACCCAAGTTTGTACTGTGACCATCAACCGCATATTTAATGACTATATGCTGACAACCCCGGTATATTCCCCCTCTGGACACATGTACGTAGGCAGTAGTGTCCGAGGTGATATAACCTGAAAATTTTTTATACGATCAAATGTAGAAATCATATATTAGGTCACACGCAAGATAAATTAAATTTTAGTTCAATTTTATCTTAATTAATTAGGTGACCCCAAAGATGTAATGTATTGAAGCTAAATTGAAAGAAACAAACCATAGCACATAAGATATGAGGAAAAAATCCCTTTCGAGAAAAAAAAATTTTCATCATTTTTACATCTAAGTATTATAGAATGGCATGGACAAACTAAAGACTTAAAATACACTAAGTATTGTAGTTGTGTATCCTTCTTTGTTGTTGATAGAAAGCGGTTTAATCTAGTAATGCCCCACACAACAAGCTCCACTTGCCTTGGTGTCCATCGACCAGCCTCAGGAAACTCCTTTCTCATCTTCAGCAGTGAAGAATAAACTCCACAAGGATATGAAAATGTGTTGTATTCTTCAAGGTTTGATAAATTGATCACAAAACTGTAATACCCCGTAATTTTATTGATTTTTATTTAAGGGATTAATTAAATTAAATGAGAATTAATTGGAAATTAATCCGGGCATAAATACTAACGAGATGTGAGTTGGTATTTGATTATGATGTTAAAAAATTATTATTTCCGAGTATGTATGGTAATACATGAGTATTGATGATATCTAAATTGTCACGGGGTGGATATACAGCAATTTGGAAAATTTAATTGAAACGGGCGTGTCAGTCGCGTCAGGAACGTAATTAATTGAATTAAAAAGTGAATTTTATTTTTATCAATCAAATGGTCATTTTGAGTGCACCAACGTGTCCGGAAGGGTCAAAATAGTCAGAAAACACTAACCGGGGGTTTAGTTTGGGTCCCGGGGTATTTTTAGGCCACACCGGCAACCCAAAAGAGTAGTTTGGTAATTTTAAAAATAGGGGAATTAAAACCCACGAATTTTAGTGGTTATTTTTATATTAGAAAATAACCCACTAAGCCATTACCAGCATTTGGGAAGTTAGAGGGCTACGAGAGTTATAGGGAGGAGTTGGAAGAAGTTCCAAAAAGGAAACTCTAGCCACCTTCACCATCTTTGGAAGAAATTTGTAGAGAGAGGGAGGAGAATCAACATTCATTCTTCAACATCAAATCATAACATCTAAGCCAAGTGGTTTAATTACATTAATTTCAAGCGAATGTTTCTTCCATGCTTAGAATTGAATAATTGTCTTATATTGGAAGTTTGATGAAAACCCATGAAATTGGAGGTAGGATTCATAATATGATATAGGGATTGCATGTAGAATGTTATTGGATGAATGTTATATACAAAATATATCTTTTGATGATGAGAAAACATATTTATAAGGAGAAATTGTAGTCATTAAATTATGGGTTCATGATTATAGGGTTTGGGACAAGGTTTGGGAATTTTGATGAATATATGTTAATTTAGGAAGCATTGAACCCATATATATGTTAAAGAGTGACCTAGGAGGACTTAGAGTAGTTTAATAACGTTAAAATACTATTGGGATGATCTTAGGATGGGTTTAGAGAAGAAAAAAATTGAGAAAAACAAAGTAGAGAATTTCTGAGCTGAAACTGCCATCTCGTTAGAAGACCTGCCCAGGTCATTCGAACGACCTCGTTCGATCCTTTCGTTCGAACGACCTCGTTCGAACGAGACTTCTAACGAGTTGACATAATGGCCTTTTTGGCCTGATTTCATCTCTAATGTCCCGTAGACTTATTTAATTGGAGTATTAACCTTCCCTCATTGATTAATGGGTATAATTGTGGGAATTGGGGTACGTTGAGGAGTAGAACTTATAACCTTGTAATAAAATCGGATGTCAATTATGGAGTAGGAAATGAGTACCTAATTACGACGTGAGAAGGGTTGATAACGTTAATATACAAATCGGGGACTTGTGATCGTATAACGTTAAATGACGGTATAAGAATGGGAAGTATACCTATATTAATAATACGATATATCTAAGATGTGCGAATGCTTAGTATATGTGGTTTTATGTGTATAACATACCTACCGTACTTGCTATCATGGGAGGTTTGCGTTCGATTAGGGCCATCTAATCTTTGTGTGCCTACGGGGGGATTTAGATTGGTACCTCGAGGGCATAGGTCAGAGAAGTACATATTGAGAAGTTAATAAGTCTGCTGATCATGGGAGCATAGGTATGTGCATGAACCATGTGATGTGAACTATGTTCGCCTCCATTTTGTGTGAATGTTGTTATTTGAAAACGATTCCTGAGAGATTCAGAATGCGTGGTCCTTATGTACGAGATGTACCGGAATTTGATAGCAGAGTATGTGTGCACCGCAGCTTAGCCTCGGGTTGCTAATATTGTATATTTATGATAAGAATAATATACGGTTAAATTGAAATGCTCAGTCATTTATAAATGCGAACGTGATTAATAGCAACGTTTTTGTAAAAATAAAAGTGGAAATCTCCTAGTGAGTGGTATACTAATATGGGAAACCGAGAATAAATGCAAAGCTTGTTGTTTCAATAAAGATGCCGGAATTCTAGCGTGAATCGTATAGTAATGTTAGGTATTATTTATGGACTAGTTAGATATGGGAATAACTAGAAATGGGTACGGGTACGTTAGGAGTGCACAAATAGTCGAGAGGTGAGTATTTCATGTGAGCGCACGTCCTAACATGTATTTTGCATTCATTGTTTTAATGTCATTAAAACACCTGCTATATTTTAAACTGTTTTCCACAATCGGGCTCTGACCCATTTGCTTTCAAATATATTTTTGTAAAAACCTTTTAGGTGCCCAGCCACAAGGACACCATGCATAGGAGTTCCATTCAGGTGACGGACTGTAGCTGCCGTGGAAGTTACAGGACTTTGACAGTAGACGCCTCCACTTTCGATCTTGACTCCATATTATCAGTTTTTCTCATCTGTTGGGCATGTCGCCCTATTTCCTTTTAGAAACACTTTATTTAATTCAGTTATTTCAAGAATTTGGGTTGTAATTAATTTAGTGATACAGACTTGGTACTTGTTTATTTCAGCATTTGGATTGTGTGAGGAGTATTCCTCCAGACTCATTACTATTTTATGGTTACTCTATTGTCTTTGTGTTGTGGTGCTTGTGTTAGCATTTCATAATTTACTTATTGCATGTTAATCGGATTTAATTAAAATTGACAACTCACTTTTTAAATATTAGGTGGCTAGTAATTAATAAAATGTTTTCAACAGTGATGCTATGAACTGAACCAACTTTGCATTTTGTATTAATTTAATAAAGGAGTAGCTACCCGGTATTTAATTAGTCGAGGTGTCACAAAAACATCCAAGGGGTTTGGATTTAAAAAAACAAAGTGTTTGATCACAAAAAGATGTGTAAAAGGCTTGATAAAAATAGAAAGTTCGTATCTCTATATATAAGGAGAAAAATATCCATGAGACATACTTAAAAGATTGCATATGAAATCAGATAAAAAATAAATTTTTGCTAACTCATTTGAACGAGGTGCATCTCGTTCGAATGAAAGACATGATCTCGTTCAAACCACTTCTAACGACATATCTAATGAGAAAATAAAATGGCCCAAAATTTGCCAAAATTGATCTCGCTCGTAGTTCGTTCAAATTTGTTCTAATGCAGTACATGTACTCTTTCGATCGACATCCAAATGTCATTCTAACGACTTTGCAAATTTTTCAAAAAAAAATTAAAAATATTTTGGATTCAAACAAGTTTAAAATACCCCTGAACATAATGAATACACAAAATCAAACTCACATACCTTCTCCAATGATTGTAGTGACGATCTTAACTCTTTGATTGTTGTATTCGGTCACTAACTTATCTTCGATTGAAGCTCTTGAGAATGTACATGATGATGTAGGGGTGTAACGGAATATGCCAAACTTTAAGACATAATGAGCAATTATAAATCTTGCTTTTAGAAATCTTCCCCGTTGGCTATTTTGGTACAAAGCACAAAATTTTAAAAATAACCCCTAAGACAAGTTCAACTAATGTCCCTCCCTCCCAAACCATAAAAAAAATACACTTGTAACTTTTTCTTTACTGAAAATACTCAACGTATAGTCCATGATATCATCAATGCAGATAAAGACCTACACATGAAACAAGGAAATACCGTGATGCGTAGAGTTTAAAACAAATAAAACTCCCCTCGATATGTTCTCTCCCTTTTTGTCCGTAATAGACAGATGGTTAGAAGTAAACTTGAAATGTTAGCATCATGAGAAAATAAATTTGAAATATCATCACAAAATATAAACTATTAAGTATAGGCGATGAAACTTCAATAAACCAACAAAATATTTTTAAAATTTTTGAAATTTTTTTAGTATAAAAATAAAAATATAAATATAAATACAAACAGTCACACCAAAATATCCGAATCATGATTACAGAATGAATGTATGCATGGAAAAGTCAACATAAGCATACATAACGATGGTGCACGAAGTCAAAGTGACACTCCTAAAAAGATGACTCAATTCAACCTTTGGTGAAAAAATGTTGAACAAAGTTAAATCGACTCAACTCACACAAATTCATGAATTTCAATGCTTCTCAAAATCAATAACGTCAAACTATTTAATATTACTAAAGGAATTTTATTATGCAAACCCATTGATCTTCAACTTATAACTCCTCAAAATATCATATTTTAAGCATAAACTCTCAATTTTTTAAGTAATAATATTGCTCATTTTTAATTAAGCATCAATTAAACAAAATTGGCCTCGGCACTTCTATATTTATGTGTCGAAATCATCTTTTAGGCTATTGCCAATGGTGGACTTTAACACATAGAAGATTGCTTCTTTCGTAGCCCATTGCCACTGCTTATACATATATCAATCAATTTTTGATAAAAAAATCGGACAATGGTTTTTACATGCACAATTAGTTCCTAGTACATTTGGTTCTTTATTAAACACGATCAATATGAGAACATTATATTCGATATATGACAAGTAAAGTACAATGTTCAAAACTTCGTGCATGTGTGCAATCAAGGCAATATAATGAGTTTAGCATGAAGGTAGTAATCAACGATGATGACGCAACGCTAAACATGCATTATTAAGCACACAAAAAATGAAGCCAAGTATTATGACACCCTGATCAAGTCACATGAAATATTGAAATAAAAATGAGATTTTAACATCTTAAATGCATATCCATATATGGTGTAAAACAAAATACAAAATATTTGTAAATTTTTGAAAATTTTATTAAAAATAAAATCTTTTTGCAATTTTTAAATTTTTTTTAAATAAAATATTTTTGGATTTTTAAAATACAATCTAGTTGTGGGGGAAAATGATAGCAATGTGAAAATAGCTTAAACTAGAAATAAGTCTCGACCGCAATCATTTATTTTAGAGGTGTTCTCAAAAGGCGTAAATATCCTTTGAAATTCATCCATCAAATATTGAGAAGCCTTGACAAGAAACTCACCTTGCACTCGAAGACTAACAGGGCCTCTTTGATGGTATGTGGGTGCATGTGTGTGAGAAACTCTTCCTAGTTTGAAACAAAACTCCCTAAAGTGACCTCTTTGTTTGCAAAGGGTACAAACATAGATTGAGTTGGTTTGACATTGGTTAAAACGCCTAGGACGATTTATCCTTGGTGGATTGGGTGGGGGATCGTAGGGATCTGACACAAATTTGGCAACCGGTTCGGGTGCGTTATAGGAAATGGATGCACCCTTATAACCTATTTCACGCCTCTCATTAAAAACTAAAACGGGACCTATGAACATCTTTCCAGCCTTTTTATATGTGTCCTCTAAAGTGACCTTGACCTCCCGTGCATATTCGAGATCTTTCTCGAGATGGAAACTATTAGTTTCAAGTTTCTCATGAGTCTCCAATGATTCTTAAAGATCTCTTGTAACACTAGCCATTTTGTTAGTCATAATGATATTTTCCCTATCTAATAAAACAAGTTACTGAGTCAAAGAGACTCTCAATTTATCGAGTTGACTCACCGAGTCATCATTCTTTATCAAAACTTTTAACTTCTTCTCTAAAGACAAAACCCCGAGAATCAAATTTTTATTTTGCCTTTTAGTTTTTGACAATTTGGTGTAAAGTACGTAGGTTGGAGACCACGTTCTCCCTCACTCTAATCTTTACCCTCACACTCTGCAAAATGATTCGACTCATTGTCGAGGCTATCACGTTTAGAAATGTCCTCATCGACGTGAGGTGTACTTATAGTGCTAACGCAACTAGACATGAATGCGCAAAAATTACGTTCATCTGGTGATTCATCTCCGGAATCCACCGACTCAACATCACTATCGCTTAGAGTGGTATTATAGGCAGCTTTGCCTTTGTCCTGTCTCTTAAGTCTAGTGGGACACTCATAGGCTTTGTGACCTTTCCCCTCACACTCATAACATTTCTCCGATTCAACTTTCTTGGGTTATTCACCTCTATCTTTCTTTTTATCATTCTCATTAAAAATCTTTCCTGATCTGAAATTTTTGTTTTTCTTAAAAATTTATTTTCCAATTTGGATGAATTTTGATTTTTGAATTTGAAAAAATTTCTGAATTTCTTAGCAAACATGACAAGATCATCATAATCAATTTCAGAATCGAAGTTAAAAACCTTTTCCCCCCTTTTTCCTTTTGGTTTCGGGGAACATGTATAATTCGTAAGTTTGGAGATCACCCACAGGCTCTTCTAGCCTAATTGTGTTTATAATTCCCAAAGAGTTCACGACGGTAACCCTCACACTAAAACGAGGTGCGAGGTACCTCAGAATTTTCTTAAAAACTCTTGTTTTTTGAAATTTCTCACCTAAATTAAAACTAGAACTCATAATATCATACAAACGAGCATAAATTCATCAATTTTTTTAGTTTTAAGCATGCTTATAGTAAAAAATTATGTGGTGAGGTTTTGAATCTTATTAGCTTTGACAACATTACTACCCTCATGTGTGAGTTGCAAGATATCCCAAGCTTCTTTAGATGCAGTACACGCCAAGATACAACAAAATTCATCGGGCATGATAGCACCAAAGATATCATTCAAACCACAAGAGTTAAAATTACTCAGTCTAAAATCATCTTCAGTCCAATTTGCGGTTGGCTTGAAACTAATGGCATTGTCACTAGTCATAATAGGAGGAGTCCAACCCCTTTTAACAGCAAGCTAAACGAGCTCGTCGATCAATTTTAGAGACGATCTCATTCGAGCTTTCCAATAGTCATAATTTATGCCATCAAACAAAGGTGTCTAATTATATGAATTATCCACATAACTATCAGGATTCATCTAAATAACTTGTAGAAACGAGCTCTGATACCAATTTCAAAAACGTTTTATGGGGTGGTTCGATTATACCGTCAAATGTATAAATCATAGAGTAGGTCACATAGAAGACAAATTTAATTCTAGTCCAATTTTATCTTGATTAATTAGGTGAACCTAAATATGCAAAATATTTCATCTAAATTGAAAGAAACAAACCATAACATAGAAGATAAAAGGAAAAAAATCCCTTTTATGATTTTTTTCTAGCACTGTTACAACTAGGTATTATAGAATGACACAAACTAACTTAGAAACTTAAAATCCACAAAGTATTGCAGATGGTATCCTTCCTTGTTATTGATAGAAATTGGTGCATATCCAGTAACTCCCCACGCAATAATCTCCACTTGCCTAAGTGTCCACCGATCAGCCTTAGGAAGCTCCTTTCATATCTTCAACAGTGAAGAATCAATTCCATAAGGATATGAACATGTGTTGTGTTCTTCAAGGTTTGATAAAGTGATCACAAAACATCCAAAGGGGTTGTATTTGAAAAAACAAAGTGTTTGATAGAAAAAATATGTGTGAAAGGCTTGATAAAAATTGCAATTCCACATCTCTATATATAGGGAGAAAAATCTCCAAAAGACACTTGAAAGATTGCATTTGAAATCAGGTAAAAACATAATTTATTAGCACCTCATTCGAACGAAGCACTCGATCTCGTTCAAACCAATTCTAATAAAATATATAATAAGAAAACAAAACGGGCTAAAAGTTTCCAAAATCTATCTCCTTCGAAGTTCGTTCGAAGTTGTTCTAACGAGGTACATGTATTCGTTCGAACGACATCCAAATGACATTCAAGTGAATTTGTGAATTTTTTAAAAAAACATTACAAAAATATTTTGGAAAAATATTTTGGATTCAAACAAGTTCACAATACCTCTGAATATAATGATTACATAAAATCAAACTCATATACCTTATTCGATGACTGTAGTGATGATCTCAACTCTTCGATCTTTGATTGTTGCATTTGGTCACTAACTTGTCTTCGATTGAAGCTCTTTGGAATGTTCATAATGATGTATAGGTGTAACATAATCTGCTAAACTAACATATATAATGATCAATTATAAACCCCGCTCTCTCACCTAACTTATAAGAACATCGAATATACTAACTACCTCACTCTAGGGGCTTTATCTTAATCCTAGTCTCCCAAAAAGGATAAATGCCCTAATAATATATCTCATAATGACCCTATTAAACCCGACCATCTAACCTAGTTTTATAAGTTTCCAGTGGTCTATAAAACAATCCATACTACTCTCGGATCTTCTACTCATATCTCCTAATCAATTTAACCCCTACAAATCCAACGAGGTCAAAATACCCAACTATCCAAATACCCAAACCATAACCTAAAAATAATAATATACTCTCACATCTTTGAATACGAATAACCTAAAGGTCAAACTAACCTAGCCCTATACCTCGAATTCCAACCAACCAATCACAACACAAAGCCCAAACCAAAATCACCAACCTTGAGTTTAATCCTTGCTAACTCTTAGTAAAGTATTCATAAGAAATTCATAAAAAATCCAAAAACTATAAAACTAGAACCCAGACATTCATAATTCAATTTTTTACAATCCTGGGGAGGTGATCGATCGAGCCTCGGGTTCAATTTATTGATGGTACTCGCACTAAAGCCCTTTTTCAACCTGTGGGTTTTGACCTAAAAAATCTCCATTAAAGCCCATATAGGCTACAAAATTAAATCCAACCCTAACCTCATTCGCATTATTATTCCAACAACAATGCAAAACTATTTATAACAAATATATACAATCTTAACATGATTTAAAGGGGTAAATCTAATATTCGAATCAGGAACCCTAGTTTTATTAAATCTCATCAATTAGTATAGATTTCACATCAAATTGTCGAATTAACATGGGGCTTTTACAATATTCACACATAATGAAGATTTAACAATTATATGACAATCATAAATCGGATTCTTGATTAAATCTACCAATTTCAGATTATGCCATTAACATGGTTATTTACACAATTAAGTTAATTACAAATTAACTAATTTAACCCCAAATCAGATTTATAATTAGTGATATGCCCAAAGTGCACCCTCTTACTTAGAATGACAAACCTCGGCCAGTCTTACAGCCGAGTTGATAAGAAGCCCATGACAACCATCAACAAGGTCGTCTTTTATAAGTTCGGCTCCTCATACACCAACCTCGGTTGGCCATCAGTCGAGGTCAGCAGAGTCTCATGGGCTCAAGTAACTGCTAACATCATCATCTGTCTCAACCGACGTTACAGCTACCTCATACCAAACCTCGGCCAGCCCTCCTGGCCGAGGTCATCATGGATATTGACAAGACAAAGTAACACTATCGGACTTCACCATCCTCGTACTCATTCAGACGGAGGTTACATCGGTTAAGGACACAAGGCCGAGCATTTACAAGCACATGTAAGGTTCGGAACACGTGGACAATTCAGTTATAACTGAATCATTCCCCTCACGTGAGGGAATATTGAGGTAATCATTATCTAACATAAGATCAGCCATATGTCATTTTCATCCTGGTTCGACCCTCATGCACATGCTCATTGCATGCTTGGGAGGTACATTACACCCCCAAACACAATATATAAAGGTCATTCTCAACCTTATAAAGGGATCCATAATTACAAACCCTAGACAAACTCTGATGCATTTACAGTAGAGAGAGAAAGTGGAGTGATTGTATTGTTAAGGCCATTAGAGCCCTCTTCAGATAGTGATACTTACACTCGCTTGCACAGTGGACGTAGGCAATTGCCGAACCAATTATATTGGTATGTTTCTCCTTTTCTCCTCATCTCCTTTTACATATATGTGTTGTTATTTGTTGCCATTGTTATTCCTGTTTGAGTTCTACTACCTCTTTATCTGGTGGTGTTCTTTACAACATCATTATTATGGCACCGTCTCTGGGAACGAGAAGATTCATCTCTTCCTCTTTTGCTGCTTAACCTCACCGGAGACTCTGGTGGTGAACAAGGCCTCACCCTTCGCGTGGAACTGTTTCACCATTGAAAGAGGCCCCTTAGGTTTCCAAGCTCTATAGTCCTCTTATCAAAAGCTCAAGCATATGGCACCGAAGTTACCACCTCCTCCATCATATGGTGTTGGAGAACTCGGCTCTAGCCAGGCACCACCCCAGTCCAAGATGGCTGAGGTGGCAGTAGCCTTGAAGTCCTTGGATGTAACTCAGCAAGTGATGCAGGAGCGATTTGCCCAGCTAAGCCAAAACATAATGATACCACCTGGAATCTCACTGGAGATGATTACTTCGATGGCTAATCAACCACAACATGAGGCCAGGGGACACCCCAGGCACCACGAAAGGACCAATCTACTCCTCAACGGAGGAGGGATGTTGCTGACCCTAGGTGTTTACGCCTGTGGAGGTGATAAAACCCTTGTCCTGAGGATAGGTACGACGGCATTGAGGCAGAGGATGCCTAAGCAGACTGTTGGGATCCATATGAGGTCTCAAACAACACTATGCATCCTATACAGCAGAGGCGAGGTCAGTGTGAAAGACGAGATGGTGATGTAAGATAGAGAGGGTCAGCTTTTGATTGCTTAAGTAGAGGGTCAGCCTTTGAAAGGCTCAGCCCAGTAAATGATCTGAGGCAGAGGCTATCCAGGTCAAGAAACATAGCTGGATCACAAAGGTAAGGTGGTGATCATCGGCCTCACCATGGCCGACCCCCGCATAGCTGAGACTGTGACCAGGGGGAGGTCAACAGACGACGTTGCGCAGCAATTAGGAAACCCTCAGTTTACCCTTTAAAAGTGGATGGGACAACCTAGGCCAAGCCGACGTTGCCAAACCATGGAATAACTCTATTCATAGGTTGGAAGAGAAGATAAGGAACCTCATAAAAACTCGAGACCCATTACAGAAGGGGTACTCAGAGGGATCACCAGTTATGGGAAGGATTGTTAACTTCTCAACCCCTGCCAAATTCAAACCCCCGGTGGTGTTTTCCAAGTACGATGGTAGTACTAACCCAGTCCATCAAATTAAAATGTATCAATCTGTAGCAGACATCTATTCAATCTCTGATGAGATGAGGTGCCGAGCTTTCTCAAACACTTTGACTAGGGCTGCACATATCTGGTTCACTTCTCTTCCTAAAAATTCAGTTAAAAATTTCAAAGGTTTGGCCGAGCGGTTTATTCATAACTTCTGTTTTGGGGTATGACCTCAGAAGAAGATGACTCACTTGATTTATATAAAGCAAGGGAATAATGGAAGCCTCAGAGACTACATCGCGAGGTTCAACAAGGAAAAATTGGAGGTAGAAGATTATGAAGAGAGCATAGCCTTGACAACCCTTATTAGAGGACTTCAGAAGGGAAAGATACTTTGGAAGCTTGATGAAAACCCTCCAAAATCTATGGCCCAGCTATTAGCAATAGCTTGAAAGGTAATGAATGCAGAAGAAGCAATGGCTACAAAATATGAGGATGAGCATGGAAGTAGTAGTGGGAAGTTTTAAAGGAAGAAGGATGGAAAGAAGAGAACTACAGCGCTAAGTTTGCACACTACACTCCTTTAAATGTGAGCTGCGAACATATCCTCAATAAAATAAAGAATGATAGATCCCTGAGATAGACGGAGAAGCTAAAAGCTCCTCCACATAAGAGAAATAAGAATCTATGGTGTGAGTTCCATCAGGATCATATCCATCTGACTGACAAGTGCTTTGCCCGAAAGGACAAGATTGAGAAGATGTTGAAGTCCGGAAAGCTCAGAAAGTATGTGGATGGTAGAGCTTCTAAGGGGGTAAGAGAGGACCCCAAAAAGGAAAGAAAGAATAAATATCGAGAAGATGTCCCTGCCAGAAGAGCTGATAACTTAGATGATGATGACGATGACCCTGACCTCCCACCAAAAGACGATAATGCTCCAGTAAAGAGGGTTAGTATGATCTCTTTCGGTGTGAACACTCTCTATGGGGGACTAGCAGGATGTGGCTCAAAGGTAGCTGATCGCAAGACACATGTGGAAGAGGCTAAGGCAGTGACTAAAGCCAAGGTTGTGAACTTGGCCTCTGTAGAGGTTAAACACGAGAAGATAAATAAGGTAGATATAAACACCCTTATAGTTGTCTTCTCACGACTTGGTTTCAAAGGTATCTTAGCTCCTCACGATGACCCTCTGGTAATCACCACAAGGGTGCATGGTGTGAAGTTCAGAGGATCCTCGTGGATGGGGGTAGTTCAACAGACATTATGTTTTGGCCCTGATTTAAAAGCCTAGGCCTCAGCAGAGCTATTCTTGTCTCTTATCATCATCCCATGATTGGCTTCAGCGGTGAAAAATTTCATCCATTGGGCATGTATGAGATGGACGTTAGAATGGGAGATGAATGGCCTAAGAGGTTGACCAGAAAAATCAATTTCTTTATAATGGATGAAAACGTCTTCTCAGCTTACAACCTCATCATAGGACGAGTAGCACTCAAGGAATTTGAGGTCGTGCCTTTAACGATCCACCAAATGCTAAAATTCCTAACTCCCTATGGAGTAGGGGAATTGCAAGGTGACCAAACATCGGCACTTGAATGCTACTTCAACTCTGCGGAAGAGATAGAGGCTCATAAAAAGGCAACATCCACGTACAACATCGACACACTTGATCTTAGAGATGAAACAAAGCTTAAAAAGGGAGAGGCCGCAGAGGAGGTAGAATCCATCATCCTCAATAAGGACGGGCAGAAAAAACCATCCAAATCGGTAAAGCCCAAAGACCTGAGATCAAGGAGGAACTGGTAAAACTGTTAAGGAAGAGACAGAGTATCTTTGCATGAAGCTATGCAGACATGCCAGGTATTGATCCTGAGATTATGTGCCATAAACTCAATGTTGTAGAAGACGCCAAGCCCATCAAACAAAAAAGAAGAGTGTACTTAAGGGAAAAGTATGATGTCATCAGAGAAGAGGTTAGAAAGCTTGAAAAGGCAAAGTTCATAAGATAAATAATATACCCTGAGTGGTTATCTAACGCTGTCATTATGCCAAAATCTAATGGGAAATGGAGGGTGTGTATAGATTTCACTAATCTAAACAAGACTTCCCTAAAAGATAATTTTCCCCTGCCTCGTATTGATCAGATAGTGGATGCCACAGCAGGACATAAGATCATGAGCTTTATGGATGCATATTTCGGGTATAATCAGATCTTCATGAATTCGAAAAACTCAGAGAAGACAACATTCATCACAGACAAGGGGACTTATTACTACAAGGTCATGCCCTTCGAGCTGAAGAATGCAGGGGCTACTTACCAACATCTTGTAAATAAGATGTTTGAGGATCAAATAGGCAAGTCCATGGAAGTATATGTAGACGACATGCTGACGAAGAGTTTGAAGGCCGACACTCATGTGGCCGACCTTGAAAGAACTTTTGACACCATAGACGAATACATAATGAAGCTCAACCCGACCAAATATGTCTTCGGGGTAGAAGCAGGAATGTTTTTGGGCTTCATTATCAACTAAAGGGGAATAGGGGTTAACCCTGAGAAAATTAAGGCTTTGCTAGAAGTGAAGACACCCAAAAATATTTAAGACGTTAAGAGGTTAACTAGAAGAGTTGTTGCACTTAACAGGTCTGTCTCAAGAGCTACAGACAAGTGTCTTCCTTTTTTCAAAGTGCTTAGAAAGGCCTTAGAATGGGATGAGGAATGTGACAAAGCTTTTAAGGAGCTCAAGTCCTACCTCGAATCTCCTCTGCTCCTATCTCGACCAATTCTGGGTAAGAAGCTATATGTATATCTAGCTGTCTCAGAGTCAACCATTAGTGCTGCAATAGTAAGAGAAGACGATGGAGTGCAGAGGCCAGTGTACTTCAATAGTAAAGCTCTCCAAGGGTCTGAACAGAAGTACCCTCGGACTGAAAAATTAGCCTATGCTTTGATACATGCTTCTAGGAAAATGAAGCCATACTTATAAGCCCACTCCATGGTCATCCTCACTGATTCCCCACTCAGACAGGTCCTCCATAAGCCTGAGAAGTCAGGCAGACTAATGACCTGGGCCATCAAGTTGGGAGAATATAACATTATTTATCAACCCAGAGTTACCATTAAGGGGCAGGCACTCACAGACTTTGTAGACAAGTACCTGGGAAGAGGCTGAGGTTAGTCCAAAGGCTGCAGATGAACCAAACATAAACGTCTTCCAAGATCCGGATGAGGTTGAGTCGAGCAAAGCCAGAAAAAGAATAGTTGAGAATGAGGAAGACGGGTACCTCTTTAAGCAAGGGACCCTATCAGAGGGAAACTTCTCTTAAAATGAAGCTATTTGGAACCTTTTTGTTGATGGGTCGTCCTGTAAAAGCGAAAGTGGAACAGGGACGATAGTGTCAGCACCAGATGGTACATATATTGAATATGCGTTGAGGTTCAACTTTAAAGCTTTGAACAACAAGTCAGAGTACGAGGCATTAATAGCAGGCCTCTCTTTGGCAAAATCCCTTAGTGTCGCCAACTCCTAGTCCACAGTGGCTCAAGGCTGGTTATCAACCAGATTCTAGGGGTGTATGAGGCCAACGACGAAAGGATGGCCAAAAACATAAAGAGGGTGAAAACGATGCTATAAAGATTCAAGGATGTAAAGATGAAAAGGATACCTCGGCTAGACAATGACTGAGCAGATGCACTCGCGAGGTTGGCCTCAGCAACAAGGATAAATATAAAAAGAACAGTACCAGTTGAGATTCTGCTCAAGCCAACCATTGAAGATGAAGAGGTTGCCAGACCTTTCCTAAATTTGAGTATGGGAGCCTCATGGGTGGATCGTCTTATCAGATACATCAGAGATGGAGAGCTGCCAGAATTGAAGTTAAAAAGGAGAAAGCTGAGGTTCAGAGCTGCAAAATTCTCAATTATAGGGGATATCTTATATAAAAAGGGGTTTCTACTCCCTCTCCTCAGATGTGTCCACTCTTCAGAGGTTCCACACATCTTGCATGATGTTCATGAGATCTCTTATTCAAGTCACATAGGAGGAAGGCCATTGGCTAAGAGGATAATCACTCAGGGGTACTGGTGGTCAACCTTGACCAAAGATGCAGTTGTGTATGTGAAGAATTATGATAAATGTCAGAGATTCTCCACCATCCCTCATCAGCCACACCAACCTCTTACTTCTATCAGCTCCCCTTAACCATTTTCAATTTGGGGCATTAACTTGGTAGGTCCCTTACCAAGAGTTGTAAATAACTATCGGTTCTTAATAGTGGCAATTAATTATTTCTCCAAATGGGTGGAGGCTGAACCAATTATCACAATCACTGAGCAGAAGACCTTCCAGTTTATTTGGAAGAACATCATATGCATGTATGGTCTTCCAAACACCCTCATCTCAAACAATGGGACCCAGTTCAAGAATGTTTCTTTAGAAAAATACTGCGAAAGAGTAGGGATCAAGCAGTTCTTCTCTTCTCCCGATCGACCCTAGGAAAATGGTCAGATCAAGGTCACAAACCGAACAATCCTTGATGGGATAAAAAAAAGGTTCGAAGAGGCCAAATGAAGATGGATAGAGGAGGTATATGTTATGATTTGGGCCTACAGGACGACAACAAGGACACCAACAGGAGAGACTCCATTTATATTAGCACATGGCTCAAAGGTTGTCATCCCTACAGAGGTAGGACTTCCCACTCATAGAGTTCAGACTTATGACCCTCAAAGGAATGGGGAAGAGAGAAGACTTGATCTTGATTTGATCGAGGAAAGAAGAGAGGATACAAAGATAAGACAGGCAGCTTATCAGTAGAGAACTGCGATATTCTACAATAAAAGGGTGAAATCAAGGCTTATAGCTGTGGGAGACCTAGTCTTAAAGAAGACGTGGCAAAAGGAAAATAAACTCCATCCAAATTGGCATGGTCCTTATAGGGTAGTTGACGAGGTTGTGCTTGGTACCTACTGGCTAGAAAATCTTGAAGGATAACTTTTCTCCAATCCTTGGAATGCCAATCACTTGAAGAAATATTACTTATGATGTTACAGTCCTTACTTTATGTAATGCATGTACCAGTCTATGCGAAAGATGTCAATCAAAAGATATCAATATTGTGCTAACACTATTACATTGTGCTTGAACATTATTATTTGGTGAAAATTTATGAGGCGAAACATCATAATATGGTGACCTTAGACCTTAAACATCATTAGTTTGGTGAAAATTCAAGAGGAAAGCATCATAATATAGTGGCCTCAGACCTTAAACATAGTTATTTGGTAAAACTTTATGAGGTGAAACATCATAATATGGTGACCTTAGACCTTAAAATTCAAGAGGAAAACATCATAATATGCTGACCTCAGACCTTAAACATCATTATTTTATGAAAATTTATGAGGGTAAACATCATAATATGGTGAGCTCAAACCTTAAACATCATTATTTGGTACAAATTTATGATGTAAAACATCATAATATGGTGACCTCATACCTTAAACATCATTATTTGGCAAAAATATAAGGTGGAACATCATAATTTGGTGACCTCAGACCTTAAACATCATTAGTTTGGTGAAAATTCAAGAGGAGAACGTCATAATATGTTGACCTCGCACCTTAAACATCATTAGTTTGGTGAAAATTTATGAGGGTAAACATCATAATATGGTGACCTCATACCTTAAACATCATTGTTTGGTAAAAATTTATGAGGTGATGTGACACCCCGCCTAATAAAATACCGAGTGTTCAGTCCTATACCAAATTAAAACAGGAATCCCAGTTGGATCATCCTTAGCATCACTGTCTAAAACTTTTTAAAACTTACTAACCACCTAGTATTCCAAAAATTGGTGCAAATTTTAACTTTTTAAATAAACAAAACAGTACATGCGGAATTAAAATATAAACCATTCACACAACTGAATGAAAGTAAACAGAATAGTAATTACATAACTTGCCGAATAAATCACCGGCCACCAAATAAATAATCCAATGCAAATATTCAACACCTGAATGAATTACACCTGAAACTGTACCGAGAAGTCTGGGCTACAAGCCCTAAATAAAACTGAGACTGATACAAGATTTCTACTATAGGAATGAATGACTGATGCGTCTAATCCAAACTCCTGCTAGCATCCATATATGCCGCAGCTCCGTGTCCCTTGAATGGAATATCAATCCTGGCGTCCCTGTGGCTGGACACCTAAAAGGTTTTTAAAATAGTTTTATAGCAAGGGTTAGAACCCAAAACATTTTGAAAATATTTAGCAAGTGAATTAACTGCAATAATTTAAAATGCATGAATGCGCTTCATATTTAAGTTCGTGTCGCACTCCCTTGTGGACATTCTCACCCCTCCACTATTGTGCACACCTACCGGTAACCTTAACCCCACCTAGTTGTACTACCCCGTCCAACTAGTCCTGGTATAACCTTCCCTTGCCATACTACTCTAACCCGAGTATAATGATTATTGAATTATAAGTTATTTCACAATTAACTTAATTAATTCCTCTTAAATTTCACCATGTAACCGTCTCACAAGTTATATAAAGTACATACATCACACACTGTATTATTCCCACAAATGATTAACTTAATTAATTTCTCATTAATTAACTGCATATAACTGTAACCCGAGTTATATAAAGTAAATACATCACACCCTGTATTATCACCTACATATAATATTTACTACCATACTATACGTACCTTTACAAACATCCACACATATATCATACGTGTATCCATCCTTTCGAGTTTACCCTCAGCGGATGATTTCCTCTAAAATGCTATCTCACTAGGTGTGCTCACAAAACCTAGTTTCCCCGAGTTGGAATCGCTCACCAACTTGGACCAAAATATAAACGAAGTGGAGGCGGTCATATTCCTTCCCTGAAAGTGAGATAAATCCCTCACCCATATATACCGGACGCTATGACCTGAGGATATACTCGCCCTACTCCTCAAGCTAGGGGATTCACCCACATCGCGCAACCTCCCTTGATAGCATTAGAGTATATAAATTTAATAAATTATCTAGTCACTGATATTTATTATCACACACAATATATACACATATATATATACTATCACTACCCGTATATATATATATATTATGAACCCCGATTTTTTTTTTTACCGTGTACTCAAACTCCTGCACACTACCTGTAATTTAATGTCACACACAATACATACACGTATATATATATACTATCACTACAACGTATATATATATATATATATATATATATATATATATATATATATATATATATATATATATATATATATATATATATATATATATTAATAACCCCGACTTTACCATGTACTCAAAATCCCATACACTGCCTGTAATTTCCTGAGTCTGTGGCCCGACTCAATGTAATTAATTTTCTCACTTAATAACTTATCCTCTTCCCGAGTCTATGGTCTGACTCTAATATAATTAATTCACACCTCAATTAATATAATACTTTCCCCGAGTTTATGGTCCGACTCTCCTTAAATTAATTAAAACACATTTTAATTTAATACCTCCCCGAGTCCATCGCCCGACTCTAATTAAATTAATTAACAAATAAATTAATCAACCCAAATTCCGAGTCTGTGGTCCGACTCTAATATAATTAATTATCACATTAATTAATAAGTACCCTTCACGAGTCTACAATCCGATCCTGATTAAACTAATTATCCCACCCATTAATTTAATCATACCCGAGTCTACAAACCGACTTTAATTAAATTAATTAACACCTTTATTAATTTAATCATACTCGAGTCTACAATCCGACTCTAATTAAATTAATTATCGCATTTATTAATTTAATAACTTGGTGTCACTCAACCATTGTCCCCGGACTCACTTACTTGGCCCGTAACTTAATATTTCCCGAGTCTATATTCTGACTCAAAATTATTTAGTTTATCTCCAAACTTAATTCACTACCTTGGGGTCGCATGTCCAATATACCCGGATTCACTCACTTGATCCGTACCTCACTATTTTGGAATAAAATTTCTCAATTTCATCCATTTAATGTCCCACATAAATTCATCCTAATCCCAATTACTTTCTCCCATAATTGCTAGGAATATTTGTTTCACAATTATTTATCACTAATAAATGTATGGAAATTTAATTTATAATTAATTCCCCCTTATATCTCACCCAGGCCGAACTGGCCAGAATTTCCCACCATCGATCGATCGATGCCCCCGATCGATCGATCGACCCCTTCGTTACAGCTCTGCCTCCCCCCTGTTTTCCACCATTAACGAACCTCAAGGTTTCTAAACCAGAATTTAAACCTCTAATTACATCATCCCATCATCTACACATGGTTAATCCACATCCCATTCATCATAGAGACCTTAAGATAATCAACCTCTCTACTTATCTCATAATTTTCGAAATGGGTCTTTCTCCATAAAATTCAATTATCTGTTTTAAATCCCAAATTCCAGATTCGATTTCCACTCTTTTATGTTCTGAAATTTTCGTTCAAATCATATATACATATTCAGATATCAATCATCCATCTAAATCTTACTTTGAATCTCATTCAAGTGTTTCAAAAATAAAAACCCCATTTTGTACCCATTTACACCCAAAAACGAATTTTGGTTTACACATCACTATGATATGGATTGATTATCATGCTTTAAGAATCAAAACAGTTAACCACTTACCTAAAAGTGTTCGTAGTGTCTGATTCCGTTGGCGTAGTCCCTCGATTTGGCTTCAAAATCCCCAAATTGGCTTTTGCTAAGCTTTCCCCCAATTTCCCTCTCAAGCCCTAGGCTTAGATTTGATGGCTGCTGATTTCCTAATCTCCCCATTAGGTTAAAAACCCTTAATCCCGTTTTTCACCTAATGGGCTTAATTAAAGTGGCCCAACTCACCCCGTGTGGGCCCGGCTATGCCCAAAAATACTCCGAGACCCAATTACTACCCCCGGGTACTCTTTTCTGACTATCTCGACCCATCCGGACTCAACCGCGCAGTCAAAATTAACATCCGAATTAATTCATAAAAATCCTTATCTCACACCCCATTTGGTCTATACCGAGTCCCGGCTGGAATAAGTGCATACCCCGTCATTAATACCCGAAATGACGTATTACTATTCACTTAGTAAATAAATTTCCCTAAACATTAACCATTTACTCCTCGATTAATATTTAAATATATATATTGTCATAATTAATTCAATTAAAATTACAACACACAAGTAATTTAAAATTTTCGAATTAATTAAATATTAAATGCATAAAAATACGGGGTGTTACATACTCCCCCCCTTACAAAGGAATTTCGTCCTCGAAATTAAGATAAACCTACTGTTCCAGTATTCACATATTACTCACTAGTCAAGTGCCTCCAAGCCCGCTATATCTATCCCATCCGATTCTAACCATTCGTTACACAAGTATGCATTTAACTTTACCAGGGCGCCCATACACCTTATACCCGTGCTTAAACGCATAAAATTTTGCCTTAATTAACCCGGGTGCCCATACACCCTATCCCCGCGCTCTACCGCACAAAAGTTACCCGACTGTGCTAGTCGTAACCCGTAATATAACTTCGAGCCCGTAATCATATTACCTATATATATATATATAGTTACTGCCCGGTTACTCAACCCATGCTACATCCAACCATCTCCTCATAACTACTTATCTCTCAACACAAAAGAATATACGCTTACCCTTATGCTACCAAAGACAACATAATACCGCGCCCTTACTACCACTAGTCCTTGCGCAAAATAAGCCCCGAGCTATCTCTCTTTGCTCGAAAATCAATTTAACCACCCTGATTCGCTTCAGTAAACATCCCCACTTACCGGGATAAAATGTGAGGAGACAAAACCTCACTATGTTCCATCGCACCACGCAATACAACATATATATCCACATATATATAAGCTATACGCCCTCTCCGGTGATACCTAGCACCAACCATACCCTGGTGTCACGGATACCAAAATTTAACTCCACTATCCACAATAGTTAAATTCCATCGCTATCCAGCCGATGTTTAAAAAGTATTATCAACCCTACTCCCATTATTCACGAAAGTAGTCATTCCTCGCATAATTCAACCAATCACTCAGTGTACACCTCCACTCTCCCGTGAAGAACATTAAGGAACTCCGCTACCCTACGGAAAGTTTACCCACATGTTAAGGCTGCTACCGTCAACGCACCCACTAAATTCGACTCGCCTGCAAACTCTAGTGAAAAAATAAGTCTTATTATGACATTCTCTTTATCACTCAAAAATATACCCCATGCCTCTAGGGTAAAAGTACTTACCTCTATACCCCAGCTGCAACGGCTGGTTCTCGGGTTCCAGAGGAGTTTCTCCCTGCCCGAATGCACCCGCGTCTTGCTTTAGTGGCTGTACATCCAGGACCTCGTCCTGTAGTTGACCCCTGCCTCGCTTAAGGTAATATCTCTTCATGTGTCTCGCTTTTTCCACAAACGAAACACTTTCTAACATGTTCACCCTGCCACTGATCCCTTCCATGCCAACCTTGTTGGAATTCCTGGCCATCCCGCCGGTAGCCTCCAGTTCTAGATCGTTTGGCATGATTTCCCTGCTGGAAATCCTGCCCCTGATCTCTCCCAGTCTGCTGCTGGGATACCCCACTGGTATTGTTCCCTTCTGCCTCATCCGACTGGCTAATCCCCACTCCCTTCCCGTTTCCTTTCGCGTGGAAGCGATATTCCCAACAGTGCCGGAGTGTTGCGTTAATGACATCAGTATAACCTACTAATGCGGAATTATCAATTAAACGTTGTCTGATTCTCCAGATTAACTCATCCGTAAACTTTGCTTTCTTTCTCTTTTCCTCGCTTACCTCATCCAGTATAAAATTTGCCAATGAGTGAAATCTTCCTCGTAATCGACCACTGAACGGTCTCCCTTTGAGTCTCTTCACAAAGTTTTCTCCTCATTTCGATCTCGACCGTTGAAGGAAAAATACTTGCGGTCGAACCGCACCCAAAACTCTGCAGTAGCTAGTGTGTCCCTTTCCTCAACTGTGGTGATCGACTCCCACCACTGTAGCACCGCTCCCACTAACTAAAAGTGGTTAGCATTTACTTTCGTACCCCATCGCAATCTCCCATGCGTAGGTGATGCTGGATACCTCCATTCCTTGACACGCTAGTACTACACCTGAACCCCCTTGCAACTCTGGTGGGTTCCTGCTAAAATAACCTCTCTTTCTTGCTTCCACCCTGACGACTCCGCGTGAGTCTGAACATCCGGCGCCACTAACACTTGTGGCTGATCCTGTGGAAAGTACCCTACCGTTGTGACCACCGTTGCTCCAACTTCCTGTGCCACTACTTCAGTTACCTAAGCTGCCAAAATCATCCCTGACCGTTGCTGCGGTAACTCTTGCTCCTGACGAGCCTCCCTCGCCTCATCTCCCCCTGTTGCCCTAGCTGCTCTCTCCTGGGCGTCATCTGGAATGAGAACCGAATTGGTATGAGTTTACTCTCAAATATAAATTTCGCAGAAGAACGTATATGCGCATACGTATGAGAATACAACAATCCTATGATAGGGCTCTATATCAAAGATTGCTAAGCCGAAACGTGAAAAGCCGCACAGATCCTAAGGACACTAGAACCTGATGCTCTGATACCATCTGTGACACCCCGCCTAATAAAATATCGGGTGATCAGTCCTATACCAAATTAAAACAGGAATCCCAGTTGGATCATCCTTAGCATCACTGTCGAAAACTTTTTAAAACTTACTAACCACCTAGTATTCCAAAAACTGGTGCAAATTTTAACTTTTTAAATAAACAAAACAGTACATGCGGAATTAAAATATAAACCATTCACACAACTGAATGAAAGTAAACAGAATAGTAATTACACAACTTGCCGAATAAATCACCGGCCACCAAATAAATAATCCAATGCAAATATTCAACACCTGAATGAATTACACCTGAAACTGTACCGAGAAGTCTGGGCTACAAGCCCTAAATAAAACTGAGACTGATACAAGATTCCTACTCTAGGAATGAATGACTGATGCGTCTAATCCAAATTCCTGCTAGCATCCACATATGCCGCAGCTCCGTGTCCCTTGAATGGAATATCAATCCTGGCATCCCTGTGGCTGGACACCTAAAAGGTTTTGAAAATAGTTTTATAGCAAGGGTTAGAACCCAAAACATTTTGAAAATATTTAGCAAGTGAATTAACTGCAATAATTTAAAATGCATGAATGCGCTTCATATTTAAGTTCGTGTCGCACTCCCTTGTGGACATTCTCACCCCTCCACTATTGTGCGCACCTACCGATTACCTTAACCCCACCTAGTTGTACTACCCCGTCCAACTAGTCCTGGTATAACCTTCCCTTGCCATACTACTCTAACCCGAGTATAATGATTATTGAATTATAAGTTATTTCACAATTAACTTAATTAATTCCTCTTAAATTTCACCATGTAACCGTCTCACAAGTTATATAAAGTACATACATCACACACTATATTATTCCCACAAATGATTAACTTAATTAATTTCTCATTAATTAACTGCATATAACTGTAACCCGAGTTATATAAAGTAAATACATCACACCCTGTATTATCACCTACATATAATATTTACTACCATATTATACGTACATTTACAAACATCCACACATATATCATACGTGTATCCATCCTTCCGAGTTTACCCTCACCGGATGATTTCCTCTAAAATGCTATCTCACTAGGTGTGCTCACAAAACCTAGTTTCCCCGAGTTGGAATCGCTCACCAACTTGGACCAAAATATAAACGAAGTGGAGGCGGTCATATTCCTTCCCTGATAGTGAGATAAATCCTTCACCCATATATACCGGACGCTATGACCTGGGGATATACTCGCCCTACTCCTCAAGCTAGGGGATTCACCCACATCGCACAACCTCCCTTGATAGCATTAGAGTATATAAATTTAATAAATTATCTAGTCACTGATATTTACTATCACACACAATATATACACATATATATATATATACTATCACTACCCGTATATATATATATTATGAACCCCGATTTTTTTTTTTTACCGTGTACTCAAACTCCTGCACACTGCCTGTAATTTAATGTCACACACAATACATACACGTATATATATATATACTATCACTACAACGTATATATATATATATATTAATAAGCCCGACTTTACCATGTACTCAAAATCCCATACACTGCCTGTAATTTCCTGAGTCTGTGGCCCGACTCAATGTAATTAATTTTCTCACTTAATAACTTATCCTCTTCCCGAGTCTATGGTCCGACTCTAATATAATTAATTCACACCTCAATTAATATAATACTTTCCCCGAGTTTATGGTCCGACTCTCCTTAAATTAATTAACACACATTTTAATTTAATACCTCCCCGAGTCCATCGCCCGACTCTAATTAAATTAATTAACAAATAAATTAATCAACCCAAATTCCGAGTCTGTGGTCCGACTCTAATATAATTAATTATCACATTAATTAATAAGTACCCTTCACGAGTCTACAATCCGATCCTGATTAAACTAATTATCCCACCCATTAATTTAATCATACCCGAGTCTACAAACCGACTTTAATTAAATTAATTAACACCTTTATTAATTTAATCCTACTCGAGTCTACAATCCGACTCTAATTAAATTAATTATCGCATTTATTAATTTAATAACTTGGTGTCACTCAACCATTGTCCTCGGACTCACTTACTTGGCCCGTAACTTAATATTTCTCGAGTCTATATCCTGACTCAAAATTATTTAGTTTATCTCCAAACTTAATTCACTACCTTGGGGTCGCATGTCCAATATACCCGGATTCACTCACTTGATCCGTACCTCACTATTTTGGAATAAAATTTTTCAATTTCATCCATTTAATGTCCCACATAAATTCATCCTAATCCCAATTACTTTCTCCCATAATTGCTAGGAATATTTGTTTCACAATTATTTATCACTAATAAATGTATGGAAATTTAATTTATAATTAATTCCCCCTTATATCTCACCCAGGCCGAACTGGCCAGAATTTCCCACCATCGATCGATCGATGCCCCCGATCGATCGATCGACCCCTTCGTTACAGCTCTGCCTCCCCCCTGTTTTCCACCATTAACGAACCTCAAGGTTTCTAAACCAGAATTTAAACCTCTAATTACATCATCCCATCATCTACACATGGTTAATCCACATCCCATTCATCATAGAGACCTTAAGATAATCAACCTCTCTACTTATCTCATAATTTTCGAAATGGGTCTTTCTCCATAAAATTCAATTATCTGTTTTAAATCCCAAATTCCAGATTCGATTTCCACTCTTTTATGTTCTGAAATTTTCGTTCAAATCATATATACATATTCAGATATCAATCACCCATCTAAATCTTACTTTGAATCTCATTCAAGTGTTTCAAAAATAAAAACCCCATTTTGTACCCATTTACACCCAAAAACGAATTTTGGTTTACACATCACTATGATATGGATTGATTATCATGCTTTAAGAATCAAAACAGTTAACCACTTGCCTGAAAGTGTTCGTAGTGTCTGATTCCGTTGGCGTAGTCCCTCGATTTGGATCCAAAATCCCCAAATTGGCTTTTGCTAAACTTTCCCCCAATTTCCCTCTCAAGCCCTAGGCTTAGATTTGATGGCTACTGATTTCCTAATCTCCCTATTAGGTTAAAAACCCTTAATCCCGTTTTTCACCTAATGGGCTTAATTAAAGTGGCCCAACTCACCCCGTGTGGGCGCGGCTATGCCCAAAAATACCCCGAGACCCAATTACTACCCCTGGGTACTCTTTTCTGACTATCTCGACCCATCCGGACTCAACCGCGCAGTCAGAATTGACATCCGAATTAATTTATAAAAATCCATATCTCACACCCCATTAAGTCTATACCGACTCCCGGCTGGAATAAGTGCATACCCCGTCATTAATACCCGAAATGACGTAATTAAATTATTACTATTCACTTAGTAAATAAATTTCCCTAAACATTAACCATTTACTCCTCGATTAATATTTAAATATATATATTGTCATAATTAATTCAATTAAAATTACAACACACAAGTAATTTAAAATTCCCGAATTAATTAAATATTAAATGCATAAAAATACGGGGTGTTACATACTTCCCCCCTTACAAAGGAATTTCGTCCTCGAAATTAAGATAAACCTACTGTTCCAGTATTCACATATTACTCACTAGTCAAGTGCCTTCAAGCCCGCTATATATATCCCATCCGATTCTAACCATTCGTTACACAAGTATGCATTTAACTTTACCAGGGCGCCCATACACCTTATACCCGTGCTTAAACGCATAAAATTTTGCCTTAATTAACCCGGGTGCCCATACACCCTATCCCCGTGCTCTACCGCACAAAAGTTACCCGACTGTGCTAGTCGTAACCCGTAATATAACTTCGAGCCCGTAATCATATTACCTATATATATATATATATATATATATACATATATAGTTACTGCCCGGTTACTCAACCCATGCTACATCCAACCATCTCCCCATAACTACTTATCTCTCAACACAAAAGAATATACGCTTACCCTTATGCTACCAAAGACAACATAATACCGCGCCCTTACTACCACTAGTCCTTGCGCAAAATAAGCTCCGAGCTATCTCTCTTTGCTCGAAAATCAATTTAACCACCCTGATTCACTTCAGTAAACATCCCCACTTACCGGGATAAAATGTGAGGACACAAAACCTCACTATATTCCATCGCACCACGCAATACAACATATATATCCACATATATATAAGCTATACGCCCTCTCCGGTGATACCTAGCACCAACCATACCCTGGTGTCACGGATACCAAAATTTAACTCCACTATCCACAATAGTTAAATTCCATCGCTATCCAGCCGATGTTTAAAAAGTATTATCAACCCTACTCCCATTATTCAGGAAAGTAGTCATTCCTCGCATAATTCAACCAATCACTCAGTGTACACCTCCACTCTCCCGTGAAGAACACTAAGGAACTCCGCTACCCTACGGAAAGTTTACCCAAATGTTAAGGCTGCTACCGCCAACGCACCCACTAAATTCGACTCGCCTGTGAACTCTAGTGAAAAAATAAGTCTTATTATGACATTCTCTTTGTCACTCAAAAATATACCCCATGCCTCTAGGGTAAAAGTACTTACCTCTATACCCCAGCTGCAACGGCTGGTTCTCGGGTTCTAGAGGAGTTTCTCCCTGCCCGAATGCACCCGCGTCTTGCTTTAGTGGCTGTACATCCAGGACCTCGTCCTGTAGTTGACCCCTGCCTCGCTTAAGGTAATATCTCTTCATGTGTCTCGCTTTTCCCACAAACGAAACACTTTCTAACATGTTCACCCTGCCACTGATCCCTTCCATGCCAACCTTGTTGGAATTCCTGGCCATCCCGCCGATAGCCTCCAGTTCTAGATCGTTTGGCATGATTTCCCTGCTGGAAATCCTGCCCCTGATCTCTCCCAGTCTGCTGCTGGGATACCCCACTGGTATTGTTCCCTTCTTCCTCATCCGACTGGCTAATCCCCACTCCCTTCCCGTTTCCTTTCGCGTGGAAGCGATATTCCCAACAGTGCCGGAGTGTTGCGTTAATGACATCAGTATAACCAACTAATGCGGAATTATTAATTAAACGTTGTCTGATTCTCCAGATTAACTCATCCGTAAACTTTGCTTTCTTTCTCTTTTCCTCGCTTACCTCATCCAGTATAAAATTTGCCAACGAGTGAAATCTTCCTCGTAATCGACCACTGAACGGTCTCCCTTTGAGTCTCTTCACAAAATTTTCTCCTCATTTCGATCTCGACCGTTGAAGGAAAAATACTTGCGGTCGAACCGCACCCAAAACTCTGCAGTAGCTAGTGTGTCCCTTTCCTCAACTGTGGTGATCGACTCCCACCACTGTAGCACCGCTCCCACTAACTAAAAGTGGTTAGCATTTACTTTCGTACCCCATCGCAATCTCCCATGCGTAGGTGACGCTGGATACCTCCCTTCCTTGACACGCTAGTACTACACCTGAACCCCCTTGCAACTCTGGTGGGTTCCTGCTAAAATAACCTCTCTTTCTTGCTTCCACCCTGACGACTCCGCGTGAGTCTGAACATCCGGCGCCACTAACACTTGTGGCTGATCCCGTGGAAAGTACCCTGCCGTTGTGACCACCGTTGCTCCAACTTCCTGTGCCACTACTTCAGTTACCTAAGCTGCCAAAATCATCCCTGACCGTTGCTGCGGTAACTCTTGCTCCTGACGAGCCTCCCTCGCCTCATCTCCCCCTGTTGCCCTAGCTGCTCTCTCCTGGGCGTCATCTGGAATGAGAACCGAATTGGTATGAGTTTACTCTCAAATATAAATTTCGCAGAAGAACGTATATGCGCATACGTATGAGAATACAACAATCCTATGATAGGGCTCTATATCAAAGATTGCTAAGCCGAAACGTGAAAAGCCGCACAGATCCTAAGGACACTAGAACCTGATGCTCTGATACCATCTGTGACACCCCGCCTAATAAAATATCGGGTGATCAGTCCTATACCAAATTAAAACAGGAATCCCAGTTGGATCATCCTTAGCATCACTGTCGAAAACTTTTTAAAACTTACTAACCACCTAGTATTCCAAAAACTGGTGCAAATTTTAACTTTTTAAATAAACAAAACAGTACATGCGGAATTAAAATATAAACCATTCACACAACTGAATGAAAGTAAACAGAATAGTAATTACACAACTTGCCGAATAAATCACCGGCCACCAAATAAATAATCCAATGCAAATATTCAACACCTGAATGAATTACACCTGAAACTGTACCGAGAAGTCTGGGCTACAAGCCCTAAATAAAACTGAGACTGATACAAGATTCCTACTCTAGGAATGAATGACTGATGCGTCTAATCCAAATTCCTGCTAGCATCCACATATGCCGCAGCTCCGTGTCCCTTGAATGGAATATCAATCCTGGCATCCCTGTGGCTGGACACCTAAAAGGTTTTGAAAATAGTTTTATAGCAAGGGTTAGAACCCAAAACATTTTGAAAATATTTAGCAAGTGAATTAACTGCAATAATTTAAAATGCATGAATGCGCTTCATATTTAAGTTCGTGTCGCACTCCCTTGTGGACATTCTCACCCCTCCACTATTGTGCGCACCTACCGATTACCTTAACCCCACCTAGTTGTACTACCCCGTCCAACTAGTCCTGGTATAACCTTCCCTTGCCATACTACTCTAACCCGAGTATAATGATTATTGAATTATAAGTTATTTCACAATTAACTTAATTAATTCCTCTTAAATTTCACCATGTAACCGTCTCACAAGTTATATAAAGTACATACATCACACACTGTATTATTCCCACAAATGATTAACTTAATTAATTTCTCATTAATTAACTGCATATAACTGTAACCCGAGTTATATAAAGTAAATACATCACACCCTGTATTATCACCTACATATAATATTTACTACCATATTATACGTACCTTTACAAACATCCACACATATATCATACGTGTATCCATCCTTCCGAGTTTACCCTCACCGGATGATTTTCTCTAAAATGCTATCTCACTAGGTGTGCTCACAAAACCTAGTTTCCCCGAGTTGGAATCGCTCACCAACTTGGACCAAAATATAAACGAAGTGGAGGCGGTCATATTCCTTCCCTGAAAGTGAGATAAATCCCTCACCCATATATACCGGACGCTATGACCTGGGGATATACTCGCCCTACTCCTCAAGCTAGGGGATTCACCCACATCGCGCAACCTCCCTTGATAGCATTAGAGTATATAAATTTAGTAAATTATCTAGTCACTGATATTTACTATCACAAACAATATATACACATATATATATACTATCACTACCCGTATATATATATTATGAACCCCGATTTTTTTTTTTACCGTGTACTCAAACTCCTGCACACTGCCTGTAATTTAATGTCACACACAATACATACACGTATATATATATACTATCACTACAACGTATATATATATATATATATATATTAATAACCCCGACTTTACCATGTACTCAAAATCCCATACACTGCCTGTAATTTCCTGAGTCTGTGGCCCGACTCAATGTAATTAATTTTCTCACTTAATAACTTATCCTCTTCCCGAGTCTATGGTCCGACTCTAATATAATTAATTCACACCTCAATTAATATAATACTTTCCCCGAGTTTATGGTCCGACTCTCCTTAAATTAATTAACACACATTTTAATTTAATACCTCCCCGAGTCTATCGCCCGACTCTAACTAAATTAATTAACAAATAAATTAATCAACCCAAATTCCGAGTCTGTGGTCCGACTCTAATATAATTAATTATCACATTAATTAATAAGTACCCTTCACGAGTCTACAATCCGATCCTGATTAAACTAATTATCCCACCCATTAATTTAATCATACCCGAGTCTACAAACCGACTTTAATTAAATTAATTAACACCTTTATTAATTTAATCCTACTCGAGTCTACAATCCGACTCTAATTAAATTAATTATCGCATTTATTAATTTAATAACTTGGTGTCACTCAACCATTGTCCCCGGACTCACTTACTTGGCCCGTAACTTAATATTTCCCGAGTCTATATCCCGACTCAAAATTATTTAGTTTATCTCCAAACTTAATTCACTACCTTGGGGTCGCATGTCCAATATACCCGGATTCACTCACTTGATCCGTACCTCACTATTTTGGAATAAAATTTCTCAATTTCATCCATTTAATGTCCCACATAAATTCATCCTAATCCCAATTACTTTCTCCCATAATTGCTAGGAATATTTGTTTCACAATTATTTATCACTAAAAAATGTATGGAAATTTAATTTATAATTAATTCCCCCTTATATCTCACCCAGGCCGAACTGGCCAGAATTTCCCACCATCGATCGATCGATGCCCCCGATCGATCGATCGACCCCTTCGTTACAGCTCTGCCTCCCCCCTGTTTTCCACCATTAACGAACCTCAAGGTTTCTAAACCAGAATTTAAACCTCTAATTACATCATCCCATCATCTACACATGGTTAATCCACATCCCATTCATCATAGAGACCTTAAGATAATCAACCTCTCTACTTATCTCATAATTTTCGAAATGGGTCTTTCTCCATAAAATTCAATTATCTGTTTTAAATCCCAAATTCCAGATTCGATTTCCACTCTTTTATGTTCTGAAATTTTCGTTCAAATCATATATACATATTCAGATATCAATCATCCATCTAAATCTTACTTTGAATCTCATTCAAGTGTTTCAAAAATAAAAACCCCATTTTGTACCCATTTACACCCAAAAATGAATTTTGGTTTACACATCACTATGATATGGATTGATTATCATGCTTTAAGAATCAAAACAGTTAACCACTTGCCTGAAAGTGTTCGTAGTGTCTGATTCCGTTGGCGTAGTCCTTCGATTTGGCTCCAAAATCCCCAAATTGGCTTTTGCTAAGCTTTTCCCCAATTTCCCTCTCAAGCCCTAGGCTTAGATTTGATGGCTGCTGATTTCCTAATCTCCCCATTAGGTTAAAAACCCTTAATCCCGTTTTTCACCTAATGGGCTTAATTAAAGTGGCCCAACTCACCCCGTGTGGGCCCGGCTATGCCCAAAAATACTCCGAGACCCAATTACTACCCCCGGATACTCTTTTCTGACTATCTCGACCCATCCGGACTCAACCGCGCAGTCAAAATTAACATCCGAATTAATTCATAAAAATCCTTATCTCACACCCCATTTAGTCTATACCGAGTCCCGGCTGGAATAAGTGCATACCCCGTCATTAATACCCGAAATGACGTATTACTATTCACTTAGTAAATAAATTTCCCTAAACATTAACCATTTACTCCTCGATTAATATTTAAATATATATATTGTCATAATTAATTCAATTAAAATTACAACACACAAGTAATTTAAAATTTTCGAATTAATTAAATATTAAATGCATAAAAATACGGGGTGTTACAGGTGAAACATCATAATATGGTGACCTAAGACCTTTAACATCATTAGTTTGGTGAAAATTCAAGAGGAAAACATCATAATATGGTGACCTCAGACCTTAAACATCACTATTTGGTGAAAATTAATGAGGGTAAACATCATAATATGGTGACCTCACACCTTAAACATCATTAGTTTGGTAAAAATTTAAGAGGTAAGACATTTCAAGCAAAACATCGTATGAAGCAATATAATCTGAAAAAGATTAGACTAGTGATTATCATTAAAAAGATTCAAAGTTACAAATCAGCCAGTATTAAGGAGCCATCAAAAGTTCACAAAAATAAGAGTTACAAAAATACAACGAAAAGCTTCACAAGAAAAGGGCCTATATCTTTGCAGCTGCAGTTATCTGGTCATGGCCGACGTTCGCCACTTCAACACCATCATTATGATGAGTGGCATCTTCTGTCTCAGTGACCTCGAGAGGAGCAGTCTCGATTGGGGTAGCATCAACCTCTTCAACTTCTTACAAGGCCTGAGCGAATCGAGTGTCTCTAAAGCCAAGACCCATAAAATTTTATGCATGCAAGACACTAGACTCACTCTCCTTCCTGACTACCCATTTGCCAGTCGCCTTGATACCTCTTTTAAGGTATTCAAAACTAAAGCTGACAAATTCATCTGAGACCTTGTAGTCTTCGATGGTCTTCTCAGCAGCATCTTCTAAAGCAGCCTTGACTGCAGCATCAACCTTAAACTGAAGGGCATCATCCTTGGCCTTCAGAGTTACGTAATGGTCCTTCTTGAGCTTAGATATGTCGTTGTCCCTCTGCTGGACAACTTTCTTCATCCTTTCAACCTCTGTATTCAAAGAGGCCTGAACCTTCTTAGCTTCCTGACCCTTCTCTATAAGAGGAATCATTTTCAGAGTTCAATCAACAAAGCGATGGAAAGAAAAGGCACCTTGTAAAAGAAGGTCAGATGTAAGAATATATGAGCTATAATTTTTAAAAAGCCAAGGTTACACTTGTAAAGAACAAATGATCAAATGAGCAAAAATTAGTACCTGAATTGACTTGTGGAGAGCAAACTCAGCCAACAACGGGACGTCTAATGCGCGTAAAAAATGCTTGTCCTCTTTAATCATTATTGTACCGATAGCATCGGCAACCTTCAGATTGTGGCCAATCAAGCTATCATTGATTTTAAGTTGAGCAAGACGAGCATCCAATGCATAATCTATAGAGATGGGAATGGCACGATCCCTACCCTGAGTCTTGCCCGGCCTCGTATGCTCAAGGTCAGTTGTGGTCTTCCTCTTTTTATTAGCATCGGCCTTAGAGGTGCTGACATTTTTCTTGGTGGTAGGAGGGGGTACATTTTTGCCACCCTTTTTCTTCATTAGCTTCACAAGACCAGGAGTAGACATTTCCCAAAGGTCATCTGCTATGCCTGTTGGGCGCTCTGTAAAAGATAAGTCTCTGAGTTAATCAGTCATAGATATAAAATATAAGAGGTATAAGTGAGAAAAATTAAGACTTACGAAGCTCTTCCAAGGGACCACTCCCTAAACCTGTCTGAGATAGGTAGTAGGGAGTCATCAGATGTTCATATTTAACAAGCCGACCCTTCTCGCCCTGACTGCGAAGGTCTTCAACATTTTTATAATTGTCCTGGCTAAGTCCAGGGTCGACTTTGGCAGCAAGAGAGACCTTACCCTATCTCAAAGGGGTCATTGGAATCGACGTTCTAGAAGCCTCATCTGAACCAAATTCCCATGCTTCGAAAATAAAGAAGTACCGAGGTTTCCAATTGTGGTTCAAAGTTTGGGTAACCAACAACATTTTCTTCTATGATTTTCTGGCTAAGAAGTGGTAATAGCTAGGGTGGTTTTTGGTAGATGAAGGAACATAACAACCAGTGAAAACTCTAATTGGAAGGTCTGAGTGATGAACATCCCTTCAAAAGACGATGGCCTCAATCATAATCCTCCAGACATTAGGGGATAATTGGGAATGGGCTAGATTTATATAGGAAATTATAGCTCTGATGGTTGGGTGAATAGGAAGATGAAATCCCAACTTGGACATCTGATTATAGACACAAATATATCTATCTCGGCCATTAAAGGCCCTCTCATCCCTTAGAGGTTTCCTAAGGATGATGGAAGAATTTATGGAATAGAGGTGTCTAAAAGTAAGGAGGTTGTACTCGCTGATGGTGCTCTCATACTCGGTCGCCTCAGATGTATTGAGATCACTCTCCTCACCATCATCACCATCCCCAACAACATCGGTAGGGGCAGGTGTTGGAGCACCACCAGAAAACCTCTGATCAAACACAATTTAAAAGAACCCAAACTAAAGATCAAACTAGGAATCTGAAAGGTTTTCGTCGAGAATGTCAAGAACCTTCAAGAACTAGGTCGCCAGAGAAGATAACCGGAGGGTCACCGGTAAACCTAAAAAAGGGGTGTTTATGGCTAAAATAACCTCAGAGCAGCCTACAACAATCCCAAAACCACTTAATCACTATAAGCCTAACCTAATAGCCACTTGGAAGTGGTGCAAAGCTTCGTCGAAAAAGAAAAACTTCGCTGGAAATTCTTAAATGCAAAATAATGACTGGAAATGGAAAAGAGAGGTGGAAAACAATGCCTGGCTAGTCGTGAGCGAATGAAAAAGAGGTTAGGAAGCGAAAGAAACCTTTGATCACATCACAATAATAGAAGGCTTGAAGAGAAGGGCGGTTGTAGAAAGCTTAGGCGAGAGAAAATAGGAAGAAGAAAGAGAATGAGGAGCGAGAATACATTTTTAAACCTACTCAATGATGGGGTGCGATTCCCAATGCCCCCATCATTGCCCTAAGGAACCCAAAAGATAACTGCCAAAATAATCTCATATTGGGGAATATGTTTGTCACTTCAATAAGTGACATATGTCAAGGAAACACTGACACCCAAAGAGACTCAGCCTCGGCCTAACACACATACCCCTCCATCGTTTATTCACATAGAAGACTAAGGGCTAGGGGTGATTGATATGCCCAAAGTGCACCCTCTTACTCAGAATGACTAACCTCGACTAGTCTCACAACCGAGTTGACAAGAAGCCTATGACAACCATCAGCAAGTCCGTCTTTTATAAGGTCGACCCCTCATACACCAACCTCGGTTTGGCCATCAACCGAGGTCATCAGAGTCTCATGGGCTCAAGTAACTTCCAACATTATCATCTATCTCAACCGACATTACAGCTACCTTATACCTAACCTTGGCTAGCCCTCCTGATCGAGGTCATCATGGATATTGACAAGACAAAGTAACACTGTCGGACTTCACCAACCTCGTACTCATCCAGGACGAGGTTACATCAGTCAAGGACACAAGGTCGAGCATTTACAAGCACATGAAAGGTTCAAAACACTTGGACAAATCAATTATAACCGAATCATTCCCCCCAGGTGAGGGTATATTGAGGTCATCATTATCTACATAAAATCAGCCAAGTGTCATTCTCATACTGGTTCGATCCTTATGCACATGCTCATTGCATGTTTGGGGGGTACATTACACCCCCCAAACACTATATATAGAGGTCATTCTCAACCTTGTAAAGGGATCCATAATTACAAACCCTAGCCAAACTCTGGTGCATTACAGTAGAGAGAGAAAGTTGAGTGATTGTATTGCTAAAGCCATTAGAGTCCTCTTCTGATAGTGATACTTACACTCGCTTGCACAGTGGGTGTAGGCAATTGCCAAACCACTTATATTGGTGTGTTTCTCCTCTTCTCCTCATCTCCTTCTACATACTTGTGTTGTTATTTGCTGCCATTGTTATGCCTATTTGAGCTCTACTACTTCTTTATCTGGTGGTGCTGTTTACAGCATCATCAATTAGATTAAGTTTAGGTTTATGAATAGATATAATCTAAAATAAAATCAATTATAGTTAAATTCTAAATAAACTTGCCTCATTATAATTTATGGAGAAAACTATGCCAAAATCCTCCTAATTCCTCCTATTTTTCTGAAGTTCCTTATCTCTAGTCTCAGGGTTCTTATCAAATTATGATACGTGACTTATGAGATCCCTAATGACTCGCTAAAACCCTTTAATCCCGAAATTATACTTGGGCCCTGAGTGGGCCCCATCTAAAAGAGTCCCAAATCACATTTAAATGACTTAAAATATTACCTAAGCCTCATACTAACTCAATAGGCCTAAAACCCATTAGTTTAAAGATAAAAACGGACATTTTAAGCACCCCAAAGGCCGGATACAAAATATGTCAAATCAAGTAACTAACAACTATGTAATTTAATAATCAACCGACATAAGCCCAAATATCAATTATTTAATTAATGAATTTTCGTATATTAAATTTGATTTCAGTTACGAATCAAACCGTACGTAAAAATGTAAATAATGACATCTCCTGTAATAAAAAATGCACATAATTTTTTTTGTACTATATTTTCTCAACTAAATAATACATATAAAACACTGGGTATTAAAGGTGAAGCCTCCTTTTATAGGCAAACTGGCTGGGGTTAAGGACTAGTTGGTCCTTTGTCAGGACCGGTCGGTACGGTGCATTCCACTCTCGAGGTGATGTCATAGGCATGTGTTTTTTTATATCGGTATTATTTTAGGGTCAATTTTGGGTTTGATGGATCATTCTTTCTAGGGTTGGTAAGGTCTTTGAGCCTTATTTGGGTGTACTCTAGGTTATTCTTTGGGTTGCCTGACTTTGGGGCCTTAATCGAGATTTGAAGGTTGACAGGTTATATCACGTTCATTTGAGATCTCTAATGGAAAGGAATGGAGTGTCTATAGTAGGCAACGTGGTTGGCCTTACTTTGAGAGCTCATGGATACATTAACGAAAGTGGAATGATGGGAAAAAGGTTGAAGGTCATGAGTGGTAGTTTGTTATAGTATCAATTGAGATTCAATGTGATAACACAATCAATTAAGGGCATTAGGGGTAGGTTACACATTGTTTGTACTTATTACCTACACGTTAGATTGTTGGTGGGTTGTCTGTCTTGCAACCCATAATCTTTTTGGGTGTTGAGGTATGGTGAGGGTATTTTGAACATGAATAAGAAGGCCTTGTGCTCGAAAAGTCATGCTGAACCTTTATGAGGTTAGCCTTTTGGTAGCAAATCTCTATTGACCTCTTTTGATCATGTTCTTAATAATCAAGATGGTTAGGGGACACATGAAGGAGTTTTATGACTTTGTTTTGACCTCTTTAGAGGAAAAAATAGTTATCCAATGAGGGTGTTGAGGTTCATAAGATTTCATTTTGTCCTTTGATATAGTGGTCAAACTCCCCCGAGATCCCAAGATCTCGGGAGACTCTCTTAGGGGGATCCATTTGACTGGTGGAACCTAATTGGCGAAACTTTCATCGTTGATAGGATAAATAACTGAGTGACTAAGGGTCATTTACCTTTCATATAACTTGACCTATTGTAAGAGGTCTCTTATTGGACTTTAGGTTTTTTAATTATTTTTGACATCATCATTTATAAATCAGGTCAAAGGTAAACGTGACCTAGTGACTTAGTTTACACCCTTGGTTTCATCTTTAAAATTTTAAAATACTTTAAAACCATTGTACATTGGAAGACATGTTCACATGATATATTCGATATACTATTTTATAACCACATATGTATTGATCCCACTTTGCACAGCGAACCCCTACTTCGTACTTGCAAATTACCTCCGAGACTCATTTAGTTTGAGACTTTTGTTTTGAAACTCCAATCACATTTTTATCCGTTTGAATGGTAAAAAATGTTTTCCCTCTATTGTGTCGTTACCCCCTTAGTTACTCCCAAACTTAGTAGTTGGATATATTGTATTTATTGGCCAAAGTATTTTAGCATCCTTAAGTGGAGTTAGGGTTAAGATACAACATAATACGTATGAGTAATAACCTTTTATATATTTAATATGAGCAATCTCTTGGTGTTATTAAGGAAAAAAAATACTATATTGTTTTTCACTTTTGCCCTAAATGCTTTATACATGGTCTCATTATAATTATGAGTATATGTTTTTGGCATTTTATTTCGTAAACAAACCCTTTTTCATATTTCTTATAAACTCTGTGTTTACACACCTCATATGAAGTTGGTAAGATGTTTTTTGAAAGATTGCACGTGATTAAACTACCGAGGCATTATGAAGCAACATTTGTCAATTAATATAGTTGAAAGGTTATAGTGTGAAAAAGTTTGTTGTGGTTTCCACTTGTTTGATTTGAGGGAGAGTCAAGCTTGTAAGTTATTGTTTTTGACTTTTAATCCCTTACCATATTTAATTTCTTACTAGATTGACCTAGATTTTCCCCCTTGAGAATTTATTATTAAAATCCTTGTACTAAGTGATTAATTTTCCACAAGTTCCATTTTATGCTTAATAAGCTTAAACAAAAATGGAATATTTCGTAAATGAAGTTACATTGACTTTTGATTATTTGTACTTTACTTGAATCCTTTAAACTTTATCATTAATATGTTTATACCTTCCATCAAGAGCACACAATCTCATATTGTGCCATCTTTCTTTAAATTCTTAGATCTCATGTAGTGTTCATCACTCTTATGAGCTTGCATTACAACTGTGAACAACTTAGTGTACTTATTATTGACTGAACCATTAAATATTGTTACGTCTTTATATACATTTCTTTATATTCTGATTTACCAAGATTAGGCATCATTAATAATGAACATACAATTTTATCTAAATTAGAGTCAAGACTAATTTATATGTAAGCATTAATTCAAAAACCTAAAAACAAAAATAAAAAATTTCAATAATTTACAGGAATATCTTTTGACATGGGTAATTCTAGACCAACACAGGATTTCGACACATTTTTACGATGCACTAACGCTTCGTGTTCCTTGGTGTTTGGAGTCCACTGAATGCAGTCACAACACGTTAACATCGTCATCCTCCTCCTCCTCCTTGCCTTAATCCCATCATATAAGGTCAACCAAATGCATTCTCTTGTTCCATTCTAATATATTATATGCATTATTGTCATTCAAGTTTAATTCCTTAAGGTCTCTCCTAATAATTTCCTCATATGATAGCTCATGACGACCTATTTTTCTTTTACCCTCTATTTCCAACAATCTTCCTCTTGTTATAGTGGCATCTACTGGTTTACGCAACACATTTTCATACCACCTAAGTCTACTTTCTCTTAATTTATCGCTATTGGGAGCAACGCCTAACTTTTCTCTCACGCATTGGTTTTTAATTTTATACTTTCTAGTAATTCCTATCATCCACCGAAGCATCCTCATCTCATTAGCATGGAGACTTTGTTCATATTTTTTCTTTAATGACCAACACTCCGCTCCATACAGGGTCGTTGGCCTAACAACTGTTCCATAAAATTTTTCTTTTAATTTATTAGTTATTCTCTTATCGCATAACACCCCACTCACTTGTCTCCATTTTATCCAACCGGTCAATATTCTACTTGTAACATCCTCATTAATATCACCATTACTTTGTAACACTGAACCTAGACAATGAAATTTATCAGTTTGGCTTATCATTTTTTTTCAATCTTTATCATTATGTTACTAAACGCCTAATTATTAAAATTACATTCCATAAATTTTGCTTTATTTCTACTAATTTTTAGTCCTTTAGACTCTAAGGCTTTTCTCCTAGTATCTACTTTCATCGCTAAGCTGCCCTTTGAAGTGTTTGCTAAAATTATGTCATCCGCAAACAACATACACCATAGAACATCTTCTTGCATGTCCTTAGTAATCTTATCCAAAATGTAGGTAAATAAGGACTTAAGGCATGCCCTCGGTGTAAACCAACTTTAATCGTAAAGTCATTAGTTTCTCTACATATAGTCCTAACTCTAGTCTATGTATTATCATACATATCTTCAATAACTTTAATATAACTCACAGGGATCCTTTTCCTCCTTAAAGCCCACCAAATTATATTCACAAGTACTATATCATAATCCCTTTTTAAATCTATAAAGCCTATATATAAATTTTTACTCTTATTTCTACATTTCTCCACTAACTGTCGTAATAAGTAAATAGCTTCCATGGTGGATCGCCCTGGCATAAATCCAAATTGATTGTCTGAAATAGTTGACTAATTTATTAATCTTTGTTTTATAATATTTTTTCATAATTTCATAGTGTGATTCATCAGTTTGATTCCTCTATAATTACCGCAGTTTTGTATATCCCTTTTATTTTTATACAAAGGTATTATAGTGCTTTTCCTGCACTCATCTCGCATGTTTCATTCTCTTAAAATTTTATCAAATAATCCTGTTAACCATTATACCCCGTTCTCGTAAACCTGTATCGACCTATAATTACTCTTTCGCCATTAAACCAAATAAAAAGAAACCACGCCTCTCACACGATCAACTATTACCGGACAATAGGGGTGTGCAGTGGATAAACCAATAAATCGAACCAAACTAGTGCATTCGGTTGGGTTGGTTTTCCCCCCAATGGTTCGATTTTGGTTGCAAAAATTATATAACCGAAATTGCGTTATTGATTCCACCACTAATACAAACCGAACTGAACCATACCATAAACCAATTCGATTCGGAGCCGAACTAAGAACCTAGGTCAAACTAGAACCGACCAACTCCTAACATGTTTTTTTACGTGTTATATATGAAAAATGTTGCTTTCCTTTAATGTAAAGGTTTTAAATTAATTTTGATTTTTTAAAATTTGATTAAATTTATAATGTTTGATTTGAGTGTCTTGGTTTAAGTTATATTATTCGAAAATTTATTGCTTTATCTATTTATTTTAATACATTTTTGCAATCGATAACCAATTCGAACAAACCCAAAATCATTAGTGCGAATTGGATCCGAATCAACCCAAGAACCAATAAAAAAATGTGAGACTGATGAACTCCAATTTCGACTTTGGGTTAGTAGGGGTTACGAACCAACGTGAACCGCGCGCAACTTTAATGCGCACACACATGAAAAAAAAAGAAAAGAAAGAGCCACTAAAATTAAATTGTGGTAGAAATGAAAACCCTCTTTTATTTTCCCTCCTTCCATATTAGCTCTCTCCCCTACATTGTAACCTCTTGTTAGATCACCACGTTTACCTTCATCGAGTGCCAAAACCACCACCAACCCTTTTGCTCATTTCATCTCCTTAACAACTCATCTTCAAAACCCAGATTCCTTTTGCCCACTTCTCATTTGGGTCTCTCTCCAATTTCCCAAATTCTTGATAAATTGTTGGTGGGTATTAATTGATAAATAAGACTAGTGTTTGGCAATGGTGACCGGTGGGGCCCACCAGGAAGATGGGGAGAAGAAGAAGAAACCACCAGCAAGGTCTTGGGGTACAAGTATTTCTGGTCAATCTGTGTCAACTAGCGGCAGTGTTGGGTCTCCTGTGGCAACTCCGGCTAGTGACAACACTTTTCTGAGATTGAATAATCTTGATATTCAAGCTGATGATGCTGGATCTCAAGGGGCTGTTGGGTGAGTTTTGATTCCCCTCTTTACTTTTTACTTTTAATGTTTTTAAGAGTTTTTATATGGTCATAGACGGTCCGAGCATGTGCCAAGTGGACGATTGCACATGATCCCCACTAATCTATTTGTTATTAGTTATATGTTGGGGGTCCATTTTTTTGTATCAATACATATCAAAGGGTCTATTTTACAGTTTTTGCACGGGACCTTATCAATTTTTATCAAAATCAGGACCGGCTTTGTATATGGTGATGTGTTATGAATGTATGTGTTTAATAAAGAGTACCTAAACAATAAACAAATTTTGTTAATAATGAGTAACTACACAATAATCAATGTATTCATGAATTGATTGAAGCCCATGGGTTGAGTTTGACCATCCAAATGTTAGAAATACCCGTAAAGCGTAAAAAAGATTCGCATGTCATTACAAAAGATGTTGGCATGCCGCTTGATTTAACCGCCCCTTACCTCCCCTCCCCTCCCCTTTGAGCCTCCTATATGGGCTACCATCCGGTCCCCTTTTGTCCCCTTGGCATATGGCCAAACTTATGATGCATACCCATCGTTTCTCCGGCCAGGCTTCGGCCAAGCCTCCACCGTCCTCTTTTGTGCAGGACCAATGCCCGCTACCGTACCCAATTTTTCTTTGACCCAAAAAATTTGCGGTACTAAAAGTCTCGTATGCTTCCTTATTCCCATACTCTTAAGAATACTACATACGTATCTATCTCTTCTGATTGCGGATAATCCGAAAAGGATTTAGCTACCCAGGGCGTCCATACGCCCTATACCCGTGCATAACCAACCGCACAAATGCAACCCGACTCCATCAGCCTTAAATCGTAATATAACTATCATCTTTCCGTTATAACTACATATACGTACAATGACTAAGGTACTAAACCCATGTCCTAATGATCAAACTTCTCTGAACTTCCAACGCTCGCTAAGTTTCATGCGTGGGATGTCTCGCAAAGCGAAATCCTGACAAGAAACCCCTCGATACACTACTACCTAACATTGTCTGTTGTCAAGATCCATTAGGCCCTTAGTTCATAACATGTACCCGCAAATTTTCGTCTGCTGACATAAAAAGCCTACTAGTCCACTCGCATGTTACTAAAGATGATATACAATATGACGCTTTCACTATCACTAAGTTCTCAGCGCTGTATAAATAACGAGCTATATCTCTCCGCTCGACAGTGAACACAATGTACCCTGAATCACATCAGTGAAAAGTCCCTACGTACCGGGATCAAACATAACAGGATAACATACTCACCGAAGTCTACGATACAACACAATTTATATATGTACGTCCAACCCTCTTTCAGGTGATGCCTCGCAAAACAATATATCTCACCCCAGAATAACAAACACGATAGTCTTATCACACGATCTACTACCGCGTAAACTCTCGGTATTCAGTCACTACACATGATCATCATAAACTCTACTTTCCTAACTCTAAAAAATAGCAAATCATAACATAAAAATCCTCTTAGTGCCCTCATCCGCTCCCCTAAAGGCGACACCGAAGAGTCCCGCTACCCAACGGTAAATATATCCATAATAAAGCTGATTGCGCCAACACACCCACTAAACCCGGCTCACACTCGAATTTTAGTGTTAACAAATCATATGTTGTGACGCACCCATATCACCCGAACTAATCCCGTACTTGTAAGGATGAAACAAAACAAAAAAATATACCTCAATTTGATATCTGCCTCGCCTGATCGACCGGTTCCTGAACGTAATTCTCGCGTCGGAACTGACCCAAGATCTGCTATAATGGTTGAACGTCTAGGACCTCATACTGCGTTTGCCCCTGCCTCGCTTTGGGCAATCCATACTTTTATGGCCTACACACCCACAAGTGAAACATCAATCAAGTGACTCATGCTCTAACATTTGAGTAGTTTTAAATTTATTTATCAAATTTTATTACTTACAAAACTAACCACTTGAGTTTCCTCGTGTGTGAATTTGAAAATTTTCTAAGCATCTCTCCTTCTCTCGCTCTCTCGCATATCATAATATGCTTAAACTCTTCCGCAGTGACAACACAAAAAATAGCGTTCATTCCCATGGATTTAAACGATGAGGCATCGCTTTCATCCTTGGTTCAAGTGCAATATACTTTAGGCAAATGGTATTTAGTGGGAGGAGACTACCTATACTCTAGGGAGTTCCAAATACTATTATCGATCGATTTTAAGAAAAATCACATCCGCACCATCTAGCATGGATAATTTGACCCATTAAATATAGGAGGTCAGGAAATGGATCTTCCTCACAGTTAAAATAGATGACAAAAACTTAAACAAAACAAGTATCAAACACGATAAAATAATGTAACCACCTTCGATACCAATTTTAGAAACACCCAATAAGTGTTAATTACGGTAAAAAGATTATTAAATACACTAATTTTTAATTTTCAATTAAATTAATACAATTTTAATTAAGAAGAAATTTAACCAAACGTTGTGTAGACTAATTACCACATTTATTTTGATTTAATCCTGGAAATCTCCCCGCCTCTGACTATGGCCCTGCTGGCCTCCCTCATTGTTCCTTTGGCCCCGACGACCCTGAAGAACGTGCTGTTGCTGCTGCTGCTGCTGCTAAGGACCCTGCTGTCCTGTTTGAAACCCGAACTCTCAGGTTGGTAACCTCCTGGTCTAAATCTCTTGGCATCATCCCCATGTCCGGAATTCTGCCCCTAATATTTAGACACCTGCTGTTGCGGTGCCCCACTGGCACCTCTCTCTCCTGCTCCACCTGCCTGACTAGACTCCCCCACTCTCTTGCTTCCCGTAGGATAGAAGTGCTGATCCTGGTAGTGAAGTAGTGACGCATTGACGACGTCAATATAAGTCTCCAACGCTGGGTTGCCAATCAAATGTTGCCTGATCCTCCAGGCTTGTCTATCTATGAATTTCATCTTTTTCTTCCCTTCGCTGTTTACCTCGTCTGGTACGAAGTTAGCCAGATAAGTAAACTCTTCCTCGTACTCTGCCACCGTGCGATCTCCCTGCACTACATCAGTGAACTTCTTCCTCATCTCTGTCTGGATAGCTGATGCGAAGCATAATCGACATCGTATCTCTCTCCTCAGTAGTGGTAACTGACTCCCACCACTGTAGCGCTGCTCCCACGAGCTTGAACGTAGTGAACTTCTGTTTCTGAGTGTCACTGCACTCGATCATCCGAAGATGGCGCTGTAGGTCCTTCTTCTATTGGCACGCTACAATCACATCACATCTGAGCTCCCCTGAAACTCCGGTGGGTGACCCTTCTGAAAAGCCTCCCCAACCTTCTGCCAAACCGATGGTTCCGAATGGGCTTGAACCACTAGTGCCACTGGCGGCTGTGCCTGCGGAAAGTGAACTGCATGGCAGTCATGGCTGCGTTGACTGCCTGTGCCACTATCTCGGCCACTTGTGCGGCCGTCACCGTCCCCTGTGGTGGCTATGGCTGTTGTACCTGTGGCTCCTACTGAGCTTCCTCCCTTCACCAGTCCTCATCGCTGCTCTAGCTGGTCGTCTCCTCTTGGGTGGCATCTAAAATCAGATTGAATTATATGGGAAAGTAATCGGCAGAAGAACGTAAATGCACGTATGTAAGGGAAAATACAACAATCCTATAATAAGGTCTTTATCAAAGAACGCCAAGTTGAAACGTAAAAAGCCGCACAGATCCTAAGGACACTAGAACCTGATGCTCTGATACCATCTGTGACACCTCACCTATTTAAATATCGGGTGATCAATCCTTTATATAAATAAAACAGGAATCTCATTTGGTTCATTCTTATTATCACTGTCGACAACGTTTTAAAATTTACTTACCACCTAGTATTCAAAAAACCAGTGCCAAATTTTATCTATCATTAAACAACAAAACACAGAAATAAATTCAATAATCAAACCATCTACGCAGTAAAATAATCTGAATCAATCACAAATTAAATAATACCGAATAAACCATCGGTTCCTAAGTCTAATATAAAGTCGAGCAGAAATAATAAACTTGGGTACACAGTCTGAACTGAAATAAAAGAAATAGCTGAAGGGGGAACCCGCCCAAATAAAAACTGAAACTGAATCCTACTCTAGTATTGAAGTAACTGAAGCGTCTAATCCAAATCCTGCAAGCATCCACAAGTGCTGCCGCTACGCATCCCTGAAACAGATCATCAAGCCAGGGGTCCCTGTGGCTTGCAGGTCAGAGCGCAAGATAACCTTTTGAAAAATATTTTGCAAGCATTTAAATCACAGTTTAAAAACAGTTATGGATTACACATGTTAGTTCGCATACACTCTCTTGAGTTCCTCACCTCTCATCTATAGTGCACATTTAACGTCTTCTGCGTATCCCACCTAGTTATGCTATCTAACCTAACTAGACCTCATAAGTATCTAACCACTAACAGGTTTAGCTCACCCGTACCGTCCATACAGTACGCTATTGTATTACTAATAATTAACATTACCCATATGTTATTATTAAACCATAATTAAGTTGTTCTACTTAAATCATCTTTAGATATACGCTATCTAACTTTACTATCATCACACATAAGTAGATTGCGCATATTTTAGATATACACTGGCCACCGCGATGCACACATGCATACTCTGCTATCAAGTCCATCTACCTCACGTACCCAAATCAAAGACCATCGGTTCAGATATCACCCTCGAACCATAAATCAAATTCACACATATTAGAGGCGGACATAGTTCTAAGCCTTTGGGTTGCGCAAACACCTAACGTACCCAATTTACCGTCAATACTATCGCACACTCATATAGCCATCGTACCTAGGTTCTATGTTCTGGGGCACCAATCCAGATCTCATTGGAATCGTCAAGGTGGGATCGCCCTCTGTGCGAGACCTCCGTGATAGCAGGCAACTTAGGTATGTTCACACATAAGAAAGCACATAATAGGCATACACACAACCTATCTATATGTCGCATATAGACATACACACAACCCATAAATATAATCCGTATAGATATACACCTAACCTACAATACAGTCCGTATAGGTACACACCCAACCTATAATCATAACCCGTACGAAATATCTCTCTCGAATACTCAACATACTATCGATTTACGATTATAACTCTCTATCGCATTTTCCGAGTATTATTCTCTACCCAAAGGGTCCTAGTTACCCCTTAAGTTAATTCAGCAGTTATTACACTCGTACCCTACCGGTCCTCATTATAGGTTCACTCATTCTCTCCACGATTCGTTCTCATTCTTCTCGAATTCATGAATCTCACATTATGCCTTAATCGGTTATAGGCTTACTTCTCTCACTTTGGTTGAACCATAATCACTATCACATGTCTACTGGAACCCACAAAGTCCTTCCCCATAGTTTACCAATAATATAAAAGTCTCTCAATTAAACATTCACGAAAACCAGACATCAAATAGGGAAATCACCAAAATCCGGGGAAATCGAATTGATTCGGCCTTGACCCGAACCAATTCGCTAATCGAATCGATTTGCCCAAGGTGCCAAATCGATTTGAAACTGTACAGGTTTCTTCTTCTCTTACGCAGTTGCGTTTTCTCCAATTTTCATTACTCAAAACCTCATGATTCTTCACCAAACTCTTAACCAACATTACTGAATCGTACATAGATGTATAGGGGGGGATTTCCAATGTAAATATATCATCAAAACATCAAGAATTCTATTCAAGAACGGATTATAACCCTTAATTCATCGAAACCCTAGTTTTTCATGTTCTTCATTTATGTTCATAAAAAAACCAGATTTCTTTCATGTTCATTATTACATATCATATAATTTCGTGTTACATACATTAAAGAATCCATGCTACATGTAATCCCATCCCAAATCATGTGTTTTAAACTTTTAATTATCAAAACCCCAAGAATATCATTTAAATCATCATATATAAAACCCTACACTACATGGGTATTATAACCTCTTCAAAAACATACAAGATAAACACTTGCCTTATGATTGCAGGTTTCAAATTCGTTTGTTGATGACGGATTTGATCTCTCCTTGCTCCGATTACGATTCCGGCACGTCGGTGGTGAGAATTGGTGTGGAAACCGTAGGTTTTCTTCGCTTCTACTCTTCCTGTGGCCTCTCCTCTCTCTAATTTGTGTTAACCCTAGCCTTCAACTCAAAGGGACAGATATAACCTTTCAATTTTCGGAGTTCCTACTACTCTAAATTCCCAAAGGACCGAAACGCCTTTAAACGGTGCCGGGTTGGTCTTGAATTGCTCCGGGACCCAAACTATACGCCCGGATATACTATTTCAACCCTTTCGGAATCAATCGTGACCTCTAAATCATCATCCGAGTCACTCTACAATAATTTCCTCTCTCGTCCTCATATAGTCTACATGCGACTCCCAGTTGAGATCCAACACAGTCCCGTCGATACCACTCTGTACGACGTATAATAATTGTTGCACATATTATTCTATCAACAATAATCATTATATCTCATAAATAAATTATACCTTAATTCCGGCACACGTGTAATTTAAAACTTAAACCGAAATAATTACTGAATTAATTAAATTCTAAATACTCAGAAATATTGGGGTATTACAAGTATGTTCTCGACGGGAGGAATTTACCCCAATGGCTTCCAATGGCTGCTTCAAAACCCTCCCGCCTCTCTTCGAGCTCTAGCTTGACTTCTATGGAGTGCTTCGTTGCCATAAGGTTAAACGTAGGGCCGTTGAGTGCCCCACTTGCTCGATATTACTAGCCAACTCAAGACTGATCCCGAAGAAGTGCAAGTCGCGGCCCTTGTTTTGTGCATCATCCCATTGGACCTGACATGGTTGGCGATCCCCTTTGAGTTCCAGGTTAGCTCTTTTCAAAGGGGGGGGAGTGTTGTGACACGCAGGCCTGAAGGGGGTAATCACCGCCCAGGATTTGCTTCCGTTATTATTATGTTATTTTTATTATTATTTTTTAGATCATCCCTAGCTAGTTAATTTTATTTTTATAGTTTTTTTTTACTTAACCCTCTAAGATAATGCCGTATTTTAACTTAACTCCCTCAAAATTGAAAAAATAGACATAACCCCATAGAACTGGACGACGTCAATCCTCCATTAAAAAATCCCCATAAACTGAAATTTGACTTTACCTCTGCTATATTTAAATTCCCTCATTCTCGGAGTTATGTCAAAATACGACATTATTGCAGGGGTAAAAGTAAAAAAAGCCGTTTGTCTAAAAAGTAAAAAATTTAACGATTTTTTTTTTAAAAACTGTATATTAATTAAAACTATTTTCAACTGTTAATTTAAAAAAAAAAGTTGTATGTGTTTTTTTGAAAAAAAATAATTTAACTTTTTTTTAAAAATGTACCTGTTTTTTTTACCAAATTTTAATTAAAAATTAATATTATTCTGGTAACTTTTTCATATAAAAAACTTTATATTAAATTAAACTATTCTCACATGTTAGTGATTTTTAAAAAATTGTACATGTTTTTCTAAAACTGTGCATGTTTAAAAAAAAACCTATTTTAACTATTTCTTAAACTGTACATAAATTAAAACTATTTTCAACCATTTTTTTTAACAACTGTACATGCTTTTTTTAAAAAACTGTGCGTGCGTGCTTAAAAAAACTACCTGTTTTTTAAACTGTATATTAATTAAAACTGTTTTTAACTGGTTCTTTATATAAAAAAATGTACGTGTATTTTTTAAAACTCCGCGTGTTTTTTTAAGAAAAACTATTTGGACTGTTTTTTTAAAACTGTACGTGGTAAAACTGTTTTATAAAAATGTTACATTATTACGAAAAACAGTATTTTTTTAAAATTTTTATATAAAAAACTATTTATCTTTTTTTTTTTAATTAAAACTATTTTCAACTGTTTTCTTTACAATCTGTACGTATTTTAAAAAAAAATATTTTCAACTTTCTTTTTAATGTAGGTTTTTAAAAAAAAACTGTGCGTGTTTTAAAAAAAAATGCTTCAACTATTTTTATAAATAAAAATTTAAAATTATTGTTTTAAACGCGTTTTTTTTAAAACATTCAAAATACTTAAAAACAGTTACATTTTTTTTAAAGCAATTAAAATATAATTTTTTAAAAATATGCACGGTTTAAAAAAACACGTAGAGTTTTTTTTTAAAAAATAGTTGAAAATAGTTTTAATTAAATTATAGATTTTAGTAAAAGCAGTTAAAATAGTTTTTTTTAAACATGCAAAGTTTAAAAAAACACACGTAGAGTTAAAAAAATACAGTTGAAATTTATTTTAATTAATGTACAATTTGAAAAGAAAAATTTAGATTTTTATTTAAAAAAATGGCTTTTTGATTTAACTCCCTGTAATAATGCCGTATTTTGACATAATTCCTTGGAAGAAGGCGGGCATTTTCATCCAAAATATAGCCAGGTTAAAGTCAAATTTCAGTTTATGGGGAATTTTTAATGGAGGATTGATGCTGTCTAGTTTTAGGGGGTTATGTCTAATTTTTCAACTTCGAGCGGGTTAAGTCAAAATATGGCATTATATCTCGGGGGGTTAAGTGAAAAAAACCCTATACTCTTAGTTGGGGGGTCCTTTGCTACCTAGGTTAATCAATTAGTTATTTGGTTGGTTTTCGTCTCTCTTTCTCTCTCTCTCTAAATAAGGCTAGTCATTGTAATCAATCAATTTCAATGCGAGTTTAGTGATTTTTACATGTTCACATCATACTCCCTTCGTCCCAAATTAAGATTCCTGCCTTTTTTTTTTCGGCCGTCGTGAAATAAGAGTTTGTTTTGTAGACATGATATATAAAACTAGGTGAGCTTCCCTTATTACTCATGTGAGGGCAATGATCCAAGTGCATGTGGTGCATTAAAATATATTCATAATTTATAGGAGGATAATTTTAGAAAGTAAAAAATTTCCTTAAGATGTTATGACTTTCAAACAAGACTTTTAATTTGGAACTCAGGGAAGGAGTATATATTTGTCAAAACTATGGAAATTAGTAAAATGGGTTGTTAACTTAATGTCGCTTGGACTTCAAATTTGTGATCTTGCCGGTGCCTCATAAATATACCGTCATAATTTTCACAATTGTGCCGTTTTTCATTTGTTTTTGCAAAAATCCCATAAATATTTAACTTAATTATTAATTTTTCAAGAATTCAAAAAGATTAGATGACTGCCCCTTCTTTTCACTATTAGCTATTGCTTTGTAATTTAACTGCAAAGTTAACTAATAATTAATTCCTATACAGTAACAGAAAGAAGAAAAGAGGGCAACGCGCAGGTGGAGGGGATAAGAGTGGTAGGGGGCTTCGCCAATTTAGCATGAAAGGTGTGTTTTGGAAGAGGTTCTCACAAAGCTCATTCCTGTTTGGTACTTTTGTGTTGATAAAGTAACAATGTTTTACTGCATTTCTGATACATTTTTGAAAAGTTTCTTTTTTCTGGACTATCAAAACATACCCTCGGTACGAAACTTTAAACCATGCATATGATATGGGAGATACCGGCGATTGGTAACCATAATCATACTGTTGTGTTTGTGTAAATGGAATTCATGCTTTGGAATTGGAGCAAAAAGTAAAATTTTTGAACTAATATGACTCGAACATAGCCTAATTGTTTTTGATAGTTAAGTGCTGTTATTTTGATGTTTCTGGGCAGATTTATTTACTGATTTATCATATGTACTCCTTTTGTTGTGCAGTGTGCGAGAAAGTGGAAAGCAAAGGACGGACCACTTATAATGAGGTTAGGTGGTTTATTGGGATTGTGATTTAATTCATTGTAACGTTTCAAATGAATCTGCTTGTGTTTATTGTGTCAGTATCTGTTTGTTATAAATCACTGGATACCGTTATATCTCAGCAGGATGCTTCTATCCTTTGTGTTAGCCTTATTTATAATCTAATGATGTATAAGTGAATACGGAAAAGCCTAATCTTGTAATTATATATATATATATATATTGAACCTCAGATACATATTGGAACCGCATCCCAGGACTTGTCGACATGTAAACATGAAACAGTGCCTGTGACAGTTCCAGCATGACCAAATTTCCTAAAGGATGGAAATGCTTTCTTTCGATGGAATGGGTTGTGAAGTGGGGATACGAAGAAGGCCAACACTTACGGAGGTGTGTTAAGATGGCCTTAATGTGGAACATGTGGTTGGAGAGAAGTTGTTGAATTTTAAGATTAATATTTGGAGATGGAAGAGCTGATGTTGAAGATCAGATTTGTGGAATCCCTGTTGGCATCATCTTCTAAGGCTTTTACAACCTTCGAGGCTCCATGCAAGAGTTTCCGTGTGATGAACCAAAAAATTGGCTTTCAATTGTCAACAAACAGGTTGATGGCATCAACACAAAAGTGTAACACCAAGCCTGTGTGGTCGTTGCAAAAGAACGATGTACTGAAACCCTTTTCGCATCAGTCGAGGCATGTTGAGGTGCATTGCACACCACAGTGGGAGGTGACATCTCAGGTCACGACTGGAGAGAACGGTGAAGGAACAAGAGTATTAAGGCTTGTGAAGAACAACAGAAGGTAAAAAGCTTCTTGTGACCTCATGACTCGTGTGCAAACAAAATTACATCACTAAACTCCCTAGTTTCAATTCTGCCTCGGGTTCCAACCTTTACAATCCAAGTTTCAGCCTCAATCTAAAATTGAGGAATCACCATCCAAAAAATTCTACCCACATCCCCAAGTTGTTCATTCGCCAAATCAGCCCAACGGATATACGTAAACTGCTGCCAGAGGTACTGGGGTTCAACAAATGGCACACCACTTTTTGGAGTTACATGATTTGTTTGAGTTCGTGGATTACAAGTACCTGAACCCATTGCCCTTGAGCATATGAGAGCACCAACTACCTGGCGGTCAACACATGATGACATTCGGTGCTACCCATTTGGGAGGTGTGGTGTCATGAGCCTCTTCCTATTGACAGAAGTGTAAACTTAACCCATTTCCGGTGCTTATTATAGATTGCTTATATTTACGTTTTCTTTAAAAAAACAGGAGTTATATGATGGATGGTTTCCCTCTATGGTCCTCGGAAAGAAAAGAACTCCTTCAACACTCTTTGATAGCTCACGGGTTCCCGCTTATGGCTATCTCTGGGCTCGTCGGTCGTGTTCTTTGGGTTTGGTTGACGTTTCATCTGGCAAGGAGGACACTTTGGATGCCGGGCAAGGAGTAAGGCCAAATTATTTAGGTAGAGCTATGAGGCTTTTAGGGAAGAGCCTACATGGTGACAATTGAGTAGACCACATTTGATGGACATGTGGATATCAACGCCTTTTGTTGATTGGCTATATTTGATGGCCAAGGTTTTTAAGTATAATATTATATCGATACTTAAATGTGTTGCCACCAAACTTCGGGTTATGTGAAGGCTTGGTTAAATAAGTGTGAGGTGGCGGTAGGTTGAAGGGAAGCAACCCATTTAGTCGTGGGCTAAAATGAAGAAGCATGTGAGTCAAGCCTTCATCGATTACCTACAAGAGAGACTTTTTTACCGAGGTAAAGTGGTGAGGGAGGACACACACACATACCCACATATATATATATAGAGAGAACGGCTCCCATGCGGTGTTACTTTGCGGGACCAAAATGCGGTATTAATGAAACCCACCCTAAACGACCATTTACAATATGTTTTGATATATGCCCGTGCAAACATAAGTAAACCAAAAAAAAAGAAAAAAATAACCATGCTGGAGAACAAAACCCACCTGGGAGAACCCTTGACTCCCCAAACTCTCCCCACCCAAACCTCCAACGTTGTACACCAAACCCTCCTACCTGTGCTTTGAACCCAAAATAAATGTAAAAAACTACAACAGGTGGGTATATTTTATATAAACAACAACAAAATGATAAATCAAAACAATTTCTCACCTTGTATTATGATTGGCAGTTGGGACAATACAGCAGGTGGGGGAGAGTTTGGGGGGTTAAGGGTTTTCACAGGTTGGAGGGTTTGTTCTCCAGCATGGTTCTTGGTTTTTTGTTTTGGTTTACTTATGTTTGCACATGTATATATCATAACGCATAGTAGATGGTCGTCTAGGGTGGGTTTCATTAATGTCTATATGCGTGTCTGTGTGAAGTGACAAAGAAATGCGGACTGTCTCTTATGAACTCATGATTGTGAGTTGATGAATCATACTTCAAGTAGGTGTTTGTTTATGAATATCAGAGATTCAGATTACAGAACAAACTCAAATCTTTGAAAGCGCGCATCCACAAATTACAATGCTCAATTTTACTCCGGTTTCTCACACAAATCGCCGAATCGCGATTTCAGTGCGGGAGCTCACATATCACGAACTGTGTGACTATGGGGAAGAGGTAGGGGGAACTAACCTGGTGAATGGTGGATAGATTCTCAACTTTAGATTGTTGGAGACTCGTCCTTATAAATGTATTAAATTGGGATGCTCCAAGAGGAACTCCTGTAGGATTGTTTTATTTTGGTGTCAACCACCACTAATTATTTTCTCCCGAAAAAACAAAAAAACAAGCTACCATTAAACCAAGTCACTTCTAAGGAGCATTTTTAGTCCCAAAGCGTTTAGAGTCTCCAAGCCGGCTCTTAGATACCCATAACCAAATTTAACAAGACTCTTAAAAACCCATAACCAAATTTAACAACTCTTAAGAACACATCTGTAATGCATGCACTAATTTGGGTTCACCTCTACTACTCACAATATCTTATCCTTTTCATCTCACTCCATCACCGACGTAGTTCTGCAAATTTTATGGTGGACGGGAATAACTAAAGGTATTATTTTTCTCTCCAACCCAATACATCTATATAGAGAATGTATATGTATCCATAAATGTTTGTGTATATTGTGTGTGCATGTATAGAGATATATATACAGGGAGAGAGAGTGCTATGTCTTCTTCAATGGAATAGTTTTTATTTCTTCTTCTTTTCAACACTCTTGTTACATAATTGATCCGGTCTTCGGACTCCGTTGATTGCGAGTACTGGAAAGACTCAGAGGAATTGTCATCCATTTTAGCAAAGAAATGAAGAGTTGGAATCCAAAAGACTCCTTTAAATAAGGCAAAGAAATGAATGGTTGGAAGTCAAAACAACTCCAAGAGTTAAAAACATTTTAAAATCATTTTAAAATCCGTTATAACTCCGATTTCGAAACCGTTTGAAATTCTCGCCTTTAAAAATAATAACCAACATATTTGAGCAATAAAAATAAATGAAATGGCGAGAAGTAAAATAGAGCACCAGAATGAATGAATATTTCTGGTGGGTCCCACTTTTTTACTTATTGAGCAATTTACTACTGTGAGAGCATTCCTAACTCGATACTTAAACCACAAAATTTGCGTATAAAAGAGTAAAATTAAAGAATGGTATGGTATTGGGTTGGCAAATAAATCATCTCCTTAATTTTTAGCAGCACAAAAATTGAAGTAAAAAGCATGAAAACGATGTCATAAATATCACCGCATTTTCCCAACAAAACAGTATTCGTTTTGAGTATAATATTTTTTATTTTGGGACAGAACACAGTGTTCCGTTTGAAGAGTTATATTAATGTATACTATTTTTTATTTTGGGACAGAACGCACACACGCACATATACTAATGTGCAAAATTGTATTTAGGGGTAAAATAGTCTTTTTGGTTGAAAAAGTGGGTCAATTGATGGTCAAACCAGTTGTATATGTATATATATTAGTGTATTAAAAACAAATTATACATTAAATTTAAACTGTATTTTACAAAAAGAATTGTTCTATGAAAAAATGAACTGTACATTATATTTTTAACTTTGTTTCACAAAAGGTTGAAATAAATAATAAAAACAGTTAAAATATAATGTACAATTTGTTTACTTCAATTTATGTTCTCCAGCAAAGTAATACTGCATGGGAGTCGTTCTCCCAGGTGGGTTTTGTTCTCCAGCACGGTGATGGTCGTTTAGGATGGGCTTCATTCATACCACATTTTGTTCCCGCAAAGTAATACTGCACGGGAGCCGTTCTCTCTCTCTCTCTCTCTACACATTCTGTGTGGTTGAGTATACCGGACTGTTCCAGCGATACGTCGCGTCACTGTGAGTTTGAGTCTATTATCCCATTTATTTATTTGTGAGTGTTGTCATATTTCATTGTGCTAGTGTGTTTACATCTTTTCCCAAAGAATGTAACTTTCAACGAGCCATAGTCTATATACCTTTCCAAGGAAGCACTTTTTTTGAACATGAATTTCTTTGAATAATAGACTCAAACTCACAGAGAACTTGTCATAGCCATTACTATTCCACCTCCCCGAGTGATTGGCACCATATGGGAGTCTTAGGCCATCTCCACTGGTGGTGATTTTATATCCTGTGTCAAAAATTATCTTAATTTTATAATGATAGAGACATTTTTTTGAAAAGTATCTCCAATGGTGCTATTTAAAAGTATTCTTACTTATGTGTCAAGAATATAGTATCTCTAGAAAATATGTTGATACAATTATATTTGTTCATGTCATATCGAAATATTTTTTAGAAATTTTTGCATGTAGAAAACCTTAATGGAAATTTCCATCCCTTGATACGCCACGGCATATAGGAATAGACATAGAAAACCCCACTGGGGAAAATTTATATTCTATTACAGAAATTTGTATGAAATGAGCATTGGAGATGGACTTACCTCCACCAATAAGTTCAATAAATCATCGTCTGCCTCTATTTCCGGATCCTGAAAATGCACACTGAAATAGGGGTATTAGACATTTCATCTCCGACAGAGGATATACCAGACACATTGCACTCCCTATCAACAGCAATTCTTAAAGACACATTGTCACATCACAGATAGTGTCAGAGCCTTATCCTCTGCCCATCACCAACCACAAGAGAAACCTCCTCACCCTTTACTGATAGCCTGCAAAGACGCACTCCCGGGAATTGCGAAATTTTAATTGGAATGTAAATCACCATATAATGTTGTATAAGGGGGTCTCGGATGCGAGAGATGCGGAGAAACATGCATACGTATCATTTGAAATCAGTTGTTGGTCTTGGCTGAAGTTATAACTGAAATTGAACTCTTAAATGTTGAGGCGATGGGGTTTTCAATGTTGCAATTATGGTTCAATCTTTTTTAAAACCTTTTTCTTTCTTTCCCTATATGAAGTAGTTAGTCCTCTATTTATGGTGGTTAGTGAGCTCTGGAGTAATTGCTATTCACATGTTAGATGGGATTATAGACAATCAGGCTAGATTTCGGCTCTAAGCGAAAAAAGTAAGTGCAAATACCGTGAAGATACAATGCTGGGGTATGTACATGGGCGATGGAGATCTTGACATGTATGATGTACCCGTGTAGAAATGCCATAGCACAACCATGTGACGGGGAACACTTTGTGATGAGCTTGGGGCTTTTGGTCATCAAACTATATTCTCAAAATAATTTTTTAGTGGACTGACATATCTGAAGGGCCGCATGAACAATTGCAAAATCAATTATTCTGCCTCATGCCTCAAAATGGGAAGCTTCGTGTTGAGTGACAAACCGTATTGCATCGAGTTTGGGGCTTCGGTCATCAAACTACATTTTCTCAAAAACTTTTGTTTGTGTGTACCTAGTGCATTTTAAATTAGGTGGAAGTTGTTGTAGTGATGAGGGATGTTTGTGTAACAAACATCATGTAATGAGATGTGAATACCAGAGTGGCGAATCCTTCCTTTTTGACAACTCCTAAAAATAGGAGGGTCATGCGTGTTTTAGTTGAAGAATCATATAAATTAAAATCTTCATGATTTTTAGAGATGCTTATTTAACCTAAAAAGGATGATTTGTATAAGTAATGATTTTTATCTAAACTTTCCGGACAGTGTTATAGGGAGAATTTTTTTTTTGGCAAGGTGAGGACATTTATTACATAGTTGTGCATTGTGAGTTCATTCATTATTTAGGGAACAAGAATTTAAGGACATTTGAGTGGAAGAATTTTTGCTTAAGAATTTGAAAGACGTATTATTTGGTGGAGGGATTAAAGTGATGGAACTATGGAGAAATTCCACCATACACTACTGTACTAATACTTAGACTTGCAAAGTTCTCTGTCTCCCCCCCCCTCTCTCTCTCTGTCACACACACACGCATTTACTCTCTAGGGTGTCACGGGCGGGCGCCTAAAGTTATTCTTTTTCCCGCAACCGTGGCTGCTATATCTTCTGATCCTCTCAACTCTAAACCTTCTGGTATCTTCTTTTGGGTCCTTCTTAGTGCATAGAAGTCTCTCTTAAACCACCAACATCTTACATGGGAGCATAGTTGTTAAAGGCGCGCCTAGGCGTCAGGCGCACTAAGGCACCAAGAGGAGGGGTGGGCGAGGCGTATTTCAAAAGGCGCGCGCCTGAAGGCATTAGGCGGGAGGCGCACTCAGGCGCCAGGCGTGGGACTAGGCGCGCTTCTTTTTTTCCTGCTTTTCTGCTCTTTTTTTCGTCTTTTTTTTTCTTTTTTCAGCCCTTTTTTTTTTCTGCATTTTCTTTTCTTTCTTCTTTTTTCTGCCTCTTTTTTCTTCCTTTTTTGGCCTTTATTATTGTTTGCTGTGAGGAAAACAAAAATATCAGTTGAAATACAATACAACACCATTTAAATACAATACAACACCATTTGCTGAAATTACTGTTTTAATGTTTTACTATTTTATATATTTTACTGTTTTGCTGTTTTACATGGGAAAAAAAATATCAGATGAAATACAATATAATGAAAAATTTAAATATAATATATTTAATTTTGTGTCTTAACTCTTGTTAGTTTGGTTTTTATTTTCAAACTTAAACTTGTTGGTAAATGTTGTCTTTTCTATATATTTTAAGACTTTCATTTTTTTGGTTAAAGTTTAGCTTTACATGTTAATATGTTATATTTTGGAATCTTACTTATCCCATTAAGTTTATCATTGATGTCATGATATTACAACATCAATATATTGCTTTAAAAATGAATAAATATTTTTTTTGATTTTTTTCAAAACGTGCGCCTAGCTTCAATCAGGCGCGCGCCTCGCCCTGCGCCTAGGCTCCAGAGACACCTTGGGCCTAGGCTCCAGAGACACCTTTGCGCCTGGGTGCGCCTTAAACAACACTGCATGGGAAAGACAACGATATTGTTTTATGACGAGTAAATCTCATCGCTAGCGCACCTTTGAAGTTTGCTCTTATAGTTAAATTATCTTCATGTCCATCCATGGAGGTTTTTTGAAAAGTATTTCCATCTTTTGATACAAAGGCATGTGTAATTAACTTTGAGATAGAAAAACACTTCTTATTTTGGTGCCAAGGAAGAAAACAATCAGTTGAGGTTAGGGAGCAATGATATATTAAAAAACATCTGATGAGGGTCGTCAGTTCAACTATAGAATTTGGTGCCAATGTTTAAAATTCTATTCCTCCCTCTTGTATCTCTCCCCTACCGTCCATCCCATTTCCAAGACAATTTTTTTTTCCATTGGCAACTCTTAACACTACCCACGTGACCCTAACACGACATGATTAATTTTTTGTGGGTTTGAGTACATTTTTATTAGGTTAATATTATTAATGAGTTAAAATGCTAATACACTTAAAAAAAAAGTAGCCCAAACCCAAAGATATACGAAAAAAACCCATTATATACAACCCATTCACCACCGTTAAGAACACGAACTCGGCACAACACGACCAAGTAATTTGCTCAAAGTTTTTTTTTGGTTACAATTTGCTCAAAGTTGATTATAGTTTTAGTGCATAGGCCTAGCTCAACTAGGGGTTGTGTGGAAGAGGATTTTGTTAAGAAAGTTCCTCATCGAGTTTGGGTTGGTGCTGTCAGCATATTATGTACGATATTGCAATAATTGTTAAAGCAGGGCAATGGTGAGAGTGACTGTAAGATTCTTCACCCTTGTATGGTTAAACGAAAGCCATTCAAGAGAAGAAGGTAACATTGAAAACAATAAATATATCTGAGATTTGGGTTCACAAGAATGATGCACCGACGGAAAGGAGGCAACAAATTCTTTGTTCAAACAGAAATGAGTAACTTTTAACCAATGATTTCTTGCGCCTAAATGCCGACACCACAATCAACCAAATAGAAATAAATTGTAGATAAAAAAAAAGCACACATAAGAAAGACACAAGATTTAACGTGGTTCACCCAATATTAGCTAAGCCACAAGAGGGAGAGTTCAATTTCACCTTGAGAATAAAATTGGTATTTACAAACACTCACACTCTCAATAATTAAACTCCTCACTACAAAGATATACACTCTTTGAATCCTCTCAAACTCTTTCACACTTTGTTTTTCTTGGTTTTTGTGTTTGGTGTGTTTAATCCTTCTGAAGAGGGTCCTATTTATAGCAAGCAATTAGCTATTAATTACCAACTTTGTTCACATGGATTGCCAACTTATTCCACATTCCCACACATGGGTTGCCAACTTGCCCATACATGTACAGCAACCGGAAACAATATCCACTTCAACATAGCCCACATGTCCAACATTGTGAATGGGTTGCCAAACTCAACAATCTCCACCTTAGCGATCTATGACATATCGACAACAAGACAATAACCAAAGTACCACCATAAAACTACCAAGCTCACCAATATTACCTAGCGTGGAGTTTCCTCCAACTTCAACAATCTTCAATACCAAGACTAAGTCTTTATTACACAGACTTCCATTTGTTGTGACCACAAATGATTTTTTCATTGGTCTTCCTTGTACTAGCTACACACACCCTGAATCAAAACTTCGGTCCAAATACCTCTTGATTCATCAACGACCAATACATGTTTGCAACTACCCCGAGTAAAAAAATTATCTTTTGACCCAGGAAGGGGACCTCGAGCCATCCCTTCCACTAGTGGGATTTTTCCTCCATCATTAGCTGCTATGAGACATGCCTCGAGCACCCGATAACTTGTGCACGATGCATTCCCATTAATCTCGAAGTCTGTTTCAGACGATAACTCTCTTCTCCCTTTGCTAGGACCATACAACCACGTGTGACTTTCAAAACTTCACTTGCAACCGAAATCCGATAACCCTTGAAATTTTTTGGCTAATGGATATTTAGATTATTTCGCAACTTTCAAACATATGCTACACCACCCAAAGTGCGCTCCATCTCGTCGAACATTTTGAGTTTCACCGTTCTTACACCTTCAATGGTACACTTATCACCGTTTGGCAAAGACAATGAACCTTTCTCATTATTTGGAACGTTTCAAAATATTCTCTCGGGAGCAAATATATGTCGAAGATCCCGAATCTAATATCCAATCATTTTCAGATAAAGAGTTATCTTATCTTTAGAAATGGTGAGAACATTTCCAAAGTCTTTTTCTACAGCGTATGATACTAATGCACCATCGGAGTCACGTCCGTCCTTATTTAAAGGACAATCACGTTTTATGTGATCCCACTCCTTGCACTTGTAAAATTGTCGACCTTTTTCACTACCTCTAGATATGGACCTACTACTTCTATTAAATTCCTGGTGGGTGTTCCTTCCCCGATTTTGACCTTGAAAGAACATAGCAGAGCTCGAAATCTCCTCCCTATAAGATTTTCTCTTCACATGGGACAATAGAGTCAATTCCACTTCATCCATTTTTAACGTATATTTTCCATACAAAATGGTAGTGACCATATTCTCGTGTGAATCCAAAAAAGAGGTAAGAGGCAATAAGGCCCGATCTTCTTCCTCAAGCTTTACATCGACCTTTTTGAGTTGATCCACAATCCCATGAAATATACTCATGTGATTCATAAGGTCCCCGCCGTCCTCCATCTTCAAATCGTAAAGCTCCCGCTTGAGATTGAGCTTTGTTGTGAGATTCTTAGCTAGATATTCTCATCAATGACGTTATTGATGATATTATCACCGATATTGAGTCGTATTGTGCTCAAACACTTTGACTCAATATCTTCCCAATCATCTTCTATTATTTTTTTTGGCTTTCCATCCTTTCCTTTCAATGCCCGTGCAAGGCCTCCTTGAACAAAGATGTCCTTTACCCTATTTTGCCATAAAGTAAAGCTACCTTTTCCATCGAACGGGTCCACCTTGTATTGAACCCCAACAATTCTGGCCATGGTTCAATGTAAACGCCCCAAGCCTAGTGGTTTAATAATCAAGTCTAAATACCGACTTTTTGTCCAATACCTTGTGTATAACTGGAGCTTTGATACCAATTGTTGTGCCTAAATTCCGGTACCACAATCAGCCAAATAGAAATAAATTGTAGATGAAAAAAAAGCGCACACAAGAAAGACACACGAGATTTAAAGTGGTTCACTCAATATTGGCTACGTCCATAGGAAGGAATAAAACCGGTTTTTACAAATACTTACACACTCTAAATAATTAAACTCCTCACTACAAAGATATACACTCTTTGAATCCTTTCAAACTTTTGCATACTTTGTTTTTCTTGGCTTCGTCTCTTGGCGTTTGATGTGCTTAATCCTTCTCAAGAGGGTCCTATTTATAGCAAGCAATTAGCTTCCAATTGCCAACTTTGTTTACATGGGTTGCTAGCTTGTTCCACATGCCCACACATGGGTTGCCAAGTTCTACTTGTCCATACATGTACACCAGCTGGGAACAACCCACTTCAACATATACAACGGTTGGAAATTGAATTCAATTAGTAGTTGTGGAAACGAAAGGGCGGAAGATCCTTTAGATACTTTATATACCGACTCACGGGAATATCTGAATGTTCAGGCATTCACTAAATATTAGATTGGATGGATAATTTATGTTTTTTTTTATAGAAAAAAGTGCAAAAAGAATTTCTTTTCGGAAGACCCTCGTCAAGAATATAATATACTGTCTCCCGACTGTCTCTGTGAAACAGTCAGGAGACGGTACGGATTCAATCAAATGGGAAATAGAGGTATGTAATAGATAGTGATCTATCTTTTTGTGTTGTTTTTACTTATGAAGTTCAACAACAAAAAAGACTAGCCCTCAGTATTCCTTTCCTTAGTATCATTCCCTCGAGACGTTATTACATATTTTACTTTTGTTTAGTGTTTCCTGATTAGAAATCATCTAGGAATTTTTTAGAAGTGGATTTCTAGCTCTTCCAATGGCTCACATGTCCAACATTGTTAATAGATTGCCAAACTTTAACATGATTCACGAGTTACATGGCACAAATACAACCCATCGAAACACCACATCCGATCCACCCCAAAATCACCATCTCAGTACTTCAGATACATCCTTGCTAAGCCCTCATTACCCCCTTTAATGCAATAGACAACTTGCAGTTAACCCTACTACTTTTCTGTCACATTGGTCCACACACTATCTTTGCTTAACTTCTCACTTCTCATTTTAATGCAGGCATTCAATGCATGTCACTATTCACCTCTTATTCAATAACTAAGATCAATCCTACCACTTTATGTCACATTGGCCCACACACCATCTTTGCTTAACTTCTCACTTCGCATTTTAATGCAGGCATTCAATGCATGTCACTATTCACCTCTTATTCAATAAGTAAGATCAATCCTACCACTTTATGTCACATTGGCCCACACACCATCTTTGCTTAGCTTCTCACGTCTCATTTTAATGTAGGCATTAGATGCATGCCACTGTTTACCTATTATTCACTAACTAAGATCAATGACTCAAATCAAACCCATATAAATACCACCCTAAATCGCATTTATTGCGGATAGCGTTCTCTCCCTAATGTACGACCACCATTAAAAGCACCTAAAACACTATGGAACTCCTACCGGTAAAGACTCAATCCCAATCTATCACCTTCACACCCGACCTAGCACCTTAAAAACTATGACTAGACCTCCATATTATTACTCGTGATAAAAGTGCCTATTCTCTCGCCCTCCATATCATTACTCGTGTTCCTCATAGCATTTCGGCTACATTCATCTCGGCTCTAAGGAGTAACTTCCTTAAGAATCTTATCCAACGGTCATTACCCTCCTATAATTAGATACAAAGAAAATGTGGACCAACAGTTTATAGAAAGACGATTATGATCAAGAAAAGCTATACATAAAATTTATATATTACAAAAAAAAGCATCAACAACACTTTGTTAGACAACCAATAAGATTGGCGCCATGATCCCTCCAACTCGTGACCTAACCTACTTCTTTATTACATTACCGATCAAATCCTCATATTTCCAGCTCAAACAAATCAAATGCAAGGGTTTATTTTGGAATTGTTCTAACGGCGAGGCCCACAAAGAAGCTACCTTACTTTCTCCCACGCCAATTCTTTCGTTGTCCAATTTCTCATCAAATATTCTATTGTTTCTTTCAAGCCAAATGTATCATAACCTTGGCTGCTTTCCCCAAACCTTTCCAAATAAGATCACCTCATTAACGGTAACTCCCCGAAACACTTTCTTCCTCAAAAATCAAGCAAATGAGAGACGAAGAAGAATATGCGACATATTTTCCTCAAATATATTTGCGTACACCAACTCGGGGAAAGGCAACTCTAGGTCTAATTTTTTCGAAGTAATTCATAAGTATTGCCCCTTACATGAGCCATTAGTCAAGCGAAAACCTGAAATTTAGAAGGAATACCAGTTACCCAAATCAAATTAGAAGGAGAAAAATATAGATGTAGGTGGATTATCACAAACTATGAAGCACGGATGCGGGTACGGGTTGCGGGTGCGACACAGTGCAGGTGCGGCGATTCGAAAATTCTCAAAAAATTAGGATACGGGTGCGGCGAGATATAATATAATAATACAAATTATATTATGTTATTTTTAAGTAATACAAATAAGTTCCATCATTATTATGATTCTCAAAAATTTATGATAAGGGCGTTTGTTATTTTTTAACACATTGACAATATTAAAATAGGGACTCTACCATCAATGTCACATATATTATAATAATCTACTAAAACCCATTAACCATTAAACTATAAAAGTAGAATTCAATATAATATAATAAAAAACAGTTAACTTCACAAAACCCATTTAACATTAAACTAAAAACAAACATTCGAAGTCGTTAAGAAACCTACTTATCTATTAGCTTTCACATATATTATAATAATCCACTAAAACCCACTAACCATTTTTTTTATAAAAGTAGAATCCAATATAATGTAATAACAAGCAGTTAATTTGGGCCACAAAACCCTTTTAACATCAAACCAAAAACAAATATAGAAAGTTGTTAAGAAACTGAATTATCAGTCTTCGCATATATTATAATAATCACCCACAAATCATTAAACTATAAAAGTAGAATCCAATATAATATAATGATAAGCACTTAACTTGGGTCACAAAACCCATTTTAACATTAAAACATTAAACTAAAAATAAACACAGGAAGTTGTTAAGAAACCCAGTTAACTTCGTATATCTTGAAGGAGAGTAAGAAGAAAATGAGAAAGAGGGAGAGGGAGAGAGAGAGAGAGAGAGAGAGAGAGAGAGAGATGAAAATGAAAAAAACATCAGAATTGTGTTTTTTTTGGATTCTTTACGAACTCCATCAAAACCAGCCGAGCCCTTGCCGAATCCTTCCCGAATCCAGAATTAATTTATTTAATTAATATTTAATTAATATCTGATTCTTCTTTGGGTGCGAATCGGGGCCAAATCGCACCCGCACCCGACTCGCGTGCGTTTCGGATTCTTCAGTCCTTTTGAAGAATCTGTGCTTCATAGATCAGAAAGACAATGAGAGTACCTTTTATCCCCGACTCCCTCATGAATGAAAACATCCTCAACAACATCCAATAAGGATATAAACTCCTCTGTCCCAACACAATTTAGATTACTCTAGAAAGAGAAGTTCCAAGAAGCCAAACACTTTGAGTTTAAAGAAGGAATGAAGTTGGACGATTTTCATTCATAGATAAATGATACAGTCGAGGGTAAAGTGATTGGAATGATGCCCCACTCCCAACAATCTTCTTCACAGAATTTAATGGATTTGACATCTCCTACTTCCAATAAGACACATCTAACAAAGGAGTCAACACTTTGTGATCTAAATTTCAAGGGCTACATAGGGTACATTTTTAACTTACTTGGAATCCCACCCATTAATATTCATCCATACTTTTATTTAATGATACTACACCAAGGAGGAGTCTTTCTCCAAAGGAAACCTCAACCACCACCTAGCTAACAATGACTATTTTTTTTTTGATAAGATTGCCAATTTGTTTTTAGGCTTAGTAACACCTTCTAATTAATTAAGTGATCACGTTTCCCCTCGCCCCAACCCTCTCAAATAAAAATTCTCATTTGTTTCTCAATTAGTTTTGCAATTTTTACTTGAAGTTTAAAGATGGACAATAAATAAACCGGAAAGCTATGAAGGACTAAAACTATAAAGATCAACCTCTCCTCTCTAGACAAATAACCCTTTTTTATCCATCCAATCTTTTATTAATTTTTTCCAATACTGGATTCCAAAAGCTAAGATCTTTCAGATTTTCTCTTAATGGCAATCATTTATTAATTTTGGAGTTTCCATTGTTACTGCCCGGAAATGGGTCAGCAGATATTTTCCCAAATAGCGGTGGTGGTGAGAAGTTGGTTGACAAAATGACGTGAGAGCATTTAACAGTTGAGCTAATCAAGGTTCAAGAGGATAAATATTTAGAAGGTACGGCTACATTAGCTTTTGGAATAACCCTTTTCCATACACAAGAAATTGTTATTCACAAGTAGGCTACATTAGCTCCGAATTTGCAAAGAGATAAAGGAACATTCAGTTACAGTTGGCCACGGGTGTGATGTGGGCTTGCTTCAAGTAACTCCAGGCAAAGAAGTAAATAGTTCAACTATCTTATTGAAGAATTTCCCTCTGAGTAAGATTACACGAAAGTCCCAAAAGCAACTTCAAATGGATGGTAAGAGGAAATAAGACGCCACATATCACAAGCTGGCGCTGGGAAAGAGGAAAAAATTATTAAGGCCATATAGATGAAGCCCATGCTTGAATTGATGAAGACCATAAATCACAAGCAAGCAGAGGGAAAAATTGCTGCAATTGAAGATAGATTTGTTACATCCTTATAGAGGAAGACCATGCCTCGAATTGTTAAAGACCATGCTAATTAGATCAAGAATGTCATTATGTCAATATGATATTTCACGAATCAAGCAAACAAGGCCAAGAAAGAGGAGATTTCAAATATTCAACATGATTATAACTTGCATTGTATAAGAAAGAAATAAAAAAGAACGGAACTTGATTGTAAGCTTTGGAGGTGGGTGCTCAAAACTCTCTCTCTGGGAGCAGCATTTACTAAAAATTGTCAAGGAAGGGAGTTAGAAGCCTTTGGGCATGCATTTTGTTCTCCCTTGTTCGAGAAATATGGTTGAAAAGGGATAGAGGAACTTTGAAGAGAAGTGAGAAGAAATGGATTTTGTTTGGGAACTAATTAAATACATGGCCTTTCTTTGGGCAGCGACTTTGATATGGTTTAAGTGAGATTGTCTTCTGTTTTTGGAAATTGGAGGATTGTTGAGTGAGTTGGAGCTAAGAGGGTTCTTTTGTATGATAGCAGGAGCTTTTTTTTCTTTCTAAATTTATCAGTAGTAAAAATTTGTTTCTTATAAAAAAGAGAACTACAAAATCTTTAGCATCAGTAATTTAGTACTATAACTAAAGATGTTAAAGAAGCAATTAACACTTTTATGTTCTTAAAGCATGATGCGTGGACATGAGATCAGTTAGTTTTTTCCATAAGTCAGTCCTATCGTCCTGAAAATAAAAATCAGTTACATTCTATCTCATTCTGATTGATTTTTCCAAAAATATCTCACAATGTCTTGTTGAATAATGCTGTCAATCTTCTGTATTTTGTGTTAGTATTGAAATTGGCCATATCACACTATTTTTCTTACAAGAAACATAATCTATTATATACTCTCAAATGCTATACAAGACTTAATGACCCCTCTCTATTTAGAGTGTCCACGTGGACACTATCACCTTCTCTATTTCTGTCTCCTTTGTATTCCATTTCATCACCCCCCTTTCATTTCCCCTGCCACGCAACTCTTGGTCTCCCGTGAATTTTACATTTAATGCAAAGAACTCTTCTACTTCCAATTTAGGTTAACCCACTATATATTTCTCCATTTTTCATCTGAATACAAATACCTCAAATGAAGAGATGTTGCAAGAACTAGATGAGGTGTCGATGAAGAGAAAACCTACCAGAGAGACGCTCCGTGTTCTTCAGCAGGCTTTCCGGATATCGGATGAATTACCAGCTGAAGCTGAGACAGTGGAGAGGGGTTACAGCTTGAACACTGATCCAATGGGTCGTTTGGCTGGTACATATACTGAATTTACAATATTCCATGAAGGTGGTTCGTCGGATTTCAATTTTGAGTTGAGTCTGTGCTTATTTTGTCAACTATGATGAGTTGAATTTTATTTCTCTTGGTGTGTGCGTTTCACGGACCTATGTCGAGTCAGCTTTGGTCGTTGAAAAGCCCAGTGAATCGATTTCAAATCATGGTTAAAACGATTTCAATCTTAGCTCGGTTTGTACCTAGTTGAGGTGGTTTGTTTTTGTTACCAAACCAGGCTGGTCGGAATACAACTCTGAGCCAAGTCAATTTTTAGTTTACTATGCTGAGTTGGTCTGATTTGGGTTGCCCAATTGTACCCAGTTGTACCCACCTTAGAAATCAGACATTGTACCCAGATGTACCCAGTTGGTCTGATTTGGGTCGCTCAATTCTCAAACATTGTTGAGTTTGTCTGATTTCAAACCACCTTAGGTTTCAAACAATTGAGCATGATACATGATATGCCCAAAGTGCACCCTCTTACTCAGAGCAACCAACCTCGGCCAATCTCACAGCCGAGGTGACCAAAAGCCTGTGATATCTATTAACTAAGTCGTCACTCAGAAGGTCGGCCCCAACCGACATTACATCAACCTTGGCTGGGCATCAGCCGAGATCAGCAAGGACATGGGTTCAACCATCCATCAACACCAACATCGGCCACAACCGACGTTACATTTTATCACCCGAAGTCAACAAAGTCTTAGGGGCTCAATCATCAAGCAGCATGTCATCATCGGCCCAGGCCGACGTTACAACTGCCTCATATCTAACCTCGGTCAGCCATCCTGGCCGAGGTCTTCATGGATATTAATCTCGGACAAGGCAAGGGTTGGACCTCACCAACCTCGTACTCGGCCAGGCCGAGGTTAGCACCAATCGAAGACAGCCGAGCATTTACATGCATATATATGGCTTGGAACACGTGGACAAATCTGTTATAACTGAATCATTCCCTCCACGTGAGGGAATATTGTGGTCGTCATTGTTTAGTTAAGATCAACCAGGTGTCATCCTTATACTGGTTGGATCTTAATGCACATGCTCATTGCATGCTTGGGGGGTACATTACACCCCCTAAGCACTATATATAGAGGTCATCCTCTACCTTGTAAAGGGATCCATTTTTGCAACCCTAGCTGAAACTCTGTCATTTTTACACAGTAGAGAGAGAAAGCTTGAGAGATTGTATCCATGGCCATTAGTACCTTCATTTAGTGATATTACTCACACTCACAGTGGACGTAGGCCAGATTGGCCGAACCACTTACATTCAAGTGTCCATCCTCTTCTCCTCGCCTCCTTCTACATATATTTACATATATTCTCCTGTGCTGCCATTGTTATCACTTGCTTGAGCTTGTCAACACCTTATCTGGTGGTGCTGTTCCCAGCATCATCATTTCGGCGCCGTCTGTGGTAACGAGAAGCTATCTCTTCCTTTTTTGCTGCCTAACCTCACCTGAGACTCTGGTGGTGAACCAGGCCTCACCCCTTACGTGGAGCTGTTTCACCATTGAAAGAGGTCCTTTAATGTATTAAGCTCATCTTCTTCACAAGCACCTTAGTTTTAACATATGGCACCGGAGTTACCTCCACCTCCTCCACCATCTGGTGTTGGAGGACCTAGTTCCAGCCAGGCTCCACCCCAGTCCGAAATGGCTGAGGTGGCAGCAACCTTGAGGTCCTTGGCTGCAACACAGGAATCAATGAAGGAGCAATTTGCCCAGCTCAGCCAAAATATAATAAGACCACCTGGGGTCTCACCGGAGATGATTACTTCGACAGCGGTTCTTGAAGCCAGGGGACCACCCCAGGCACTGCGAAAAGACCAACCTACTCCTCAACGGAGGAGGGATGTTGCTGACCCTAGGCGCTTGCGTTTGGGGAGGCAAGGAAACCCTTGCCCTGAGGATAGGTATGACGATATGGAGGCAGAAGATGCTCCAGAAGACTGCTGGGAGCCGTATGAGGTTTCGAACAACACTGTACGTCCTATCCAGCAGAGCCGAGGTTGTGGGGCCAGACGAGATGGTGGTGTCCAACAAAGAGGATCATCTTTTGATCGCTTTAGTAGAGGGTCGGCCTTTGAAAGGCTCGGCCCAGTTAATGATCTGAGGCAGAGGTTATCCAGATGAAGAAGTGCAGCTGGCTCACAAAGGGAAGATGGCGAACATCGGCCTCATCATGGCCGACCCCATCATGGCTGACCTCAACATGGCCGAGACAGGGATCAAGAGGAGGTCAATAGCCGACGTTGTGCAGCGGCTGGGTAACCCTCAGTCCACCCCTTGGAGGTGGCTGGGGACAACCTCGGCTAGGCCGACGTTGCTAAACCATGGAATGACTCCATTCAACGTCTTGAAGAGAAGACAGGGAACCTCATCAAAAGCCGAGACCCACTACAAAGAGAGTTATTAGAGGGCTCCCCCATTTGTGTCAAGAATTGTGAACTTCTCAACCCTTGCCAAATTCAAACCACCAATGGTGTCTCTTATATATGATGGTAGTACCAACCCTGTGCATCATATAGAGATGTACCAGTCGGCAGCAAACATTTATTCAATCTCGGATGAGATGAGATGCCGAGCATTCTTCAGCACTTTAACGGGAGCTGCACATATTTGGTTTACTTCTCTTTCGAAGAACACTGTTGAGAACTATGAAGCACCGACACTCTCCCGGAAGCCACGAGTCAGCTTTGACACGAGTCCGACACGCGACACACTCCGACACGCTGGGACATGTTTGGACACGTTGCCGACACGCTAGGACACGTTGCCGACACGCTAGGACACATAAAAAGGACACCTTTTTTTTTTCAAATTTTAATTTTTAAATATTTTTTCTTATGTGATTATAATTCTGCCTTATTTATGATTTTTAATGTTGAAATGTGTTGAATTTTGTTTTATATGATCCATTTTCTTAATTTCATGTTAAGAATGCTCTAATAATGTATTTTATGGAAAAAAATCTGTTTTATTTCATTAATATATATATTTAAATATATATTATAAATTTTAACATATATTATATGTTATACGTATCCTAGCGTGTCGTATCCTAATTTTTGGAAAAATCACGTGTCGCGTGTCATGTCGAAACACATATTACGTGTCGAGTCCGTGCTTCATTGGTTGAGAACTTTAAAGGCTTGGCTGACCGATTTATTCACAATTTCTGTTTTGGGGTAAGACCTCAAAAGAAGACCACTCACCTGCTGTACGTCAAGCAGGGAAAGAATGAGAGCCTAAGAGACTACATTGCAAGATTTAACAAGGAGAAGCTGGAAGTGGAAGATTACGAAGAGAATATAGCTATGACAACCCTTATAGGGAGACTTCAGAAGGGGAAGTTACTGTGGAAACTTGCTGAAGACCCTCCCAAGTTCATGGCCGAGCTGTTAGCAACAGCTGGTAGGGTCATGAACGCCGAAGAAGCTATGGCAGCAAAATATGAGGATGAGAATGGAAGTAGCGGTGGGAAATTCCAAAGGAAGAAGGATGGAAAGAAAAGAGCTGCGAATGTCAAATTTGTGCACTATACTCCTCTAACTGTGAGTTGCAAGCACATCCTCAACGAGATAAAGAATGACAGGTCACTAAGGTGGCCGGAGAAGCTGAAGGCTCCTCCACATAAGAGAAATAAGAATCTATGGTGTGAGTTCCACCAAGACCACGACCATGTGACCGACAAGTGTTTTGCCTTGAAGGATGAAATTGAGAAGATGTTGAAATCTGGGAAGCTCAGGAGGTATGTTGATGGCAGAGCTTCTAAAAGGGGAAGGGATGACCCTAAGAAGAAGCGAAATGACAGATGTCGGAAAGATGCCCCTACCAGAAGAGCGGAGGACTCAGATGATGATGACGATAACCCTGACCTCCCACCAACAGATGACAATGTCCCGGTGAAGAGAGTCGGTATGATCTCTTTCGGGGCTGAATACCATCTACGGAGGTTTGGCAGGAGGAGGTTCAGAAGTCGCTGATCGCAAAGCTCACGTGGCAGAGGCCAAGTTTGTGACCAAAGCTGAGGTTGTGAACTTGGCATCTACAGAGGTAAAACACGAGAAGAGGAAGATGGTGGATATGGATACCCTCATAGTTGGCTTCTCAAGGCTCGATTTCAAAGGTATCTTAGCTCCACATGATGACCCTCTGGTAATTACAACAAGGGTGCATGGATGTGAGGTGCAGAGAATCCTCATGGATGGAGGAAGTTCAACAGATGTAATGTTCTGGCCCTGTTTTAAGAGCCTAGGCCTCAGCAGAGCTAGGCTTGTACCCTATCATCATCCATTGATTGGCTTCAGCGGTGAAAAAGTTAATCCATTGGGCATGTATGAAATGGATGTACGAATGGGAGATGAATGCCCTAAGAGGTTAACAAGAAAAATCAACTTCTTTGTCATGGATGAGAATGTCTTCTCAACTTACAACCTCATCATAGGAAGAGTAGCCCTCAAGAAATTTGAGGCCGTGCCTTCAACGGTCCATCAAATGTTAAAATTCCCGACCCCCTATGGGGTAGGGGAAGTGCTGGGTGACCAAACATCGGCACGTGAATGCTACTTCAACTCTGCGAAAGAGAGAGAGGCTCATAAGAGGGCAACAACCACGTACAACATCGACACACTTAATCCTAGGGATGAGACAGAGCTCAAGAAGGGAGAAGCCGCAGAAGAGGTAGAATCCATCATCCTCAATGAGGACGAGCCGGAAAAAATCGTCCAAATCGTTAAAGCCCTAAAACCTGAGATCAAGGAAGAGCTGGTGAAGTTACTGAGCAAGAGGCTGAGTATCTTCGCATGGAGCCACGCGGACATGCCAGGGATTGACCCTGAAGTTATGTGCCACAAACTCAATGTTTTAGAAGACGCAAAGCCCATCAAACAAAGAAGAAGAGTTTACTTGAGGGAAAAGTATGATGTCATCAGGGAAGAGGTCAGAAAGCTTGAAGAAGCCAAGTTCATCAGAGAGGTCATATATCCTGAGTGGTTATCCAACGCTGTCATCGTGCCAAAAGCTAATGGTAAATGGAGAATGTGCGTAGATTTCACTGATTTGAACAAGTCTTGTCCAAAAGACAGCTTCCCCCTGTCGCGAATTGACTAGATGGTGGATGCCAAGGCAGGGCATGAGCTCATGAGCTTCATGGATGCCTACTCCGGGTATTATCAGATCTTCATGGACTCGTAAGACTCAGAGAAGATAGCGTTCATAAATGAAAAGGGGACCTATTGCTACAAGGTCATGCCCTTCGGCTTGAAGAATGCAGGGATGACATGTTGACGAAGAGCTTGAAGGCCGACACTTACGTGGCCGATTTGGAAAGAACTTTTGACACCATGGATTTATACAGGATGAAACTCAACCCTGCCAAGTGTCTTCGGAGTAGGAGCAGGAAAGTTCCTTGGGTTCATCGTCGATCAAAGGGGAATAGAGGCCAACCCTGAGAAGATCAAGGCTCTGCTTGAAATGAAGACACCTAGATCTATTAAAGACGTTCAGAGAATAACCAAAAGGGTTGCTGCACTTAACAGGTTTGTCTCAAGAGCTACAGACAAGTGTCTTCCTTTTTTCAAGGTGCTTAGAAAGGCCTTCGAATGGGACGAGGAATGCGACAAAGCTTTTAGGGAGCTCAAATCCTACCTCGGATCCCCTCTACTCCTATCTCGGCCCATTCTGGGAGAGAAGTTATATGTTTATCTAGTAGTCTCAGAGTCAGCCATTAGTGCTGCCATAGTAAGAGAAGACGATGGAGTACAGAGGCCAGTATACTTCAATAGTAAAGCCCTTCAAGGGTCTGAACAGAACTACCCTTGAATGGAAAAGTTAGCCTATGCCCTGATACATGCTTCCAGGAAGATGAAGCCATACTTCCAAGCCCATTCTATGGTTGTCCTCACTGATTCCCCATTAAGACAGGTCCTCCACAAGCCTGAGAAGTCGGGCAGGTTGATGACCTGGGCCATCGAGTTGGGGGAGTATGACATTGTTTATCAACCCAGGGTTGCCATCAAAGGGCAAGCTCTTACAGACTTTGTAGCATAGTTCACTCGGGAAGAGGTTGAGATTGAGAATAGTCAAGAGATTGCAGATGAACCAGACAGTAACGGCTTCCGGGGTCTGGACGAGATTAGGTCAAGCAAGTTCGAAAAAAGTGTAGCTGAGAACGAGGAAGACAAGTACCTCTTCAAGCGAGGGACCCTGTCAGAGGGGAACTTCTCTTCAAATGAAGATATTTGGAACCTCTTCGTTGATGGGTCTTCTTGTGAAAGTGAAAGCGGAGCAGGGTTGATAGTGTCAGCACTAGATGGTACCGACATTGAATATGCGCTGACGTTCAACTTCAGGGCTTCAAACAATGAGTCTGAGTATGAGGCATTGATAGCGGGTCTCTCCTTGGCAAAAGCTCTTAGTGTCGGTCAACTCCTGGTCCACAGTGACTCAAGGCTGGTCGTCAACCAAATCTTGGGAGTCTACGAGGCCAAGGATGAAAGAATGGCCAGATACTTGAAGAGAGTGAGAATGATATTGGAAAGCTTCAGAGAAGTGAAGATGAAGAGAATACCCTAGCTAAACAACAGTTGGGCAGATGCACTAGCAAGGTTGGCCTCAGCAACCCGGACAGGCATCAGAAGAACAGTACCAATCGAAATCCTGCTCAAACCGACCTTTGAAAAGGAAGAGGTTACCAGACCTTGCCTCAATTTGAATCTAGGAACCTCATGGATGGACCCTTTTATTAAATACATCAGGCAGGGAGAACTGCCAGAATCAAAGTTGGAAAGGAGAAGGTTGAGGTACAGGGTTGCCAAGTTCTCAATTATAGGAGACGTCTTGTATAAAAAAGGTTTCCTGCTCCTCAGATGTATCCATCCCTCAGAGGTTTAACACATCCTGCAAGATGTGCATGAGGACTCTTGCTCCAGTCACATAGGAGAAAGACCCTTAGCTAAGAGGATAATTACTCAGGGATACTGGTGGCCGACCTTGGCCAAAGATGCTGCTACCTACGTGAAGAAATGCGATAAATGCCAGAGATTCTCCAGCATCCTTCATCAACCTATGACATCCATTAGCTCTCCTTGGCTGTTTGCAATATGGGGGATTGACTTAGTAGGACGATTGCCAAAGGCAACTAACAACTATAGATTTTTGATAGTTGCAATTGATTACTTCTCCAAGTGGGTAGAGGCTGAGCCGATGATCACGATTACAGAACAAAAGACCTTCCAGTTCATCTGGAAGAACATTATATGCAGGTATGGTCTTCCAAACACCCTCATCTCAGACAACAGGACCCAGTTCAAAAATGCTTCCTTGGAGAAATACTGCGAGAGTAGGATTCAAGCAGTTCTTTTCTTCCTCTGGTCGACCCCAGGAAAATGGTCAGACGGAGGTTACGAACCGAACAATCCTTGATGGGATTAAGAAAAGGTTGGAAGAAGCCAAGGGAAGATGGACAGAAGAGGTATACACAGTGTTATGGGCCTACATGACGACAACAAGGATGCCAACGGGAGAAGCCCCGTTTATGTTGGCCCATGGCTCAGAAGCTGTTATCCCTACAGAAGTAGGACTTCCCACTCATAGAGTTCAGACCTATGACCCTGAGAGGAATATGAAAGAGAGAAGACTTGATCTAGATTTGATCGAGGAAAGAAGAGAAGATGCGGAGATTAGACAGGCAGCCTACCAGCAGAGAACTGCGAAGTTCTACAACCAAAGGGTGAAAACAAGACCTATAGCTGTGGGAGACCTAGTTCTAAAGAAGACGTTGCAAAAGGCGAATAAGCTCCATCCAAACTGGCGTGGTCCTTACAAATTAGTTGATGAGGTTGTCCCTGGCACCTACCGGCTAGAAAATCTCGAAGGGGAACCTTTCTCCAATCCTTGGAACGCTGACCACTTGAAGAAATATTACATATGATGTTGTAGTTGTTTCTTTGTAATACATGTTTCATTTTATGAATATGATATTAATGAAAAGGGCAATCCCTGTGTCAATACTTTGTTTCATTATGCTTATACATCATTAGTTTGGTGGTAAATTATGAGGTGAAACATCATTATATGGTGACCTCAGACCTTAAACATCATTAATTTGGTGGCAATTTATGAGGGTAAACATCATATTATGATGGCCTCAGACCTTAAACATCATTAGTTTGGTGAAAGGTATGAGGTAAACATCATTATATGGTGACCTCTGACCTTGAACATCATTAATTTGGTGAAAGGTATGAGTAAACATCATAATTTGATTACCTCAGACCCTAAACGTCATTAGTTTGGTGAAAGTATGAGGTGAAACATCATTATATGGTGACCTCAGACCTTAAACATCATTAATTTAGTGGCAATTTATGAGGGTAAACATATTAGGATGGCCTCAGACCTTAAACAGCATTAATTTGGTGAAAGGCATGAGGTGAAACATCATTATATGGTGACCTCAGACCTTAAACATCGTTAATTTGGTGAAAGGTATGAGGTAAACATCATATTATGATGGCCTCAGATCTTAAACATCATTAGTTTGGTGAAATTTATGAGGAGAAACATCATTATATGGTGACCTTAGTCCTCAAGGTAAACGTCATTATATGATGGCCTCAGACCCTAAACATCATTAGTTTGGTGAAATTATGAGGGTGAACAACATAATTTGATGACCTCAGACCCTAAACATCATTAGTTTGGTGAAATTATGAGGTGAAACATCATTATATGGTGACCTCAGACCTTAAACATCATTAATTTGGTGGCAATTTATGAGGGTAAACATCATATTATGATGGCCTCAACCTTAAACATCAGTAGTTTGGTGAAATTTATGAGGAGAAACATCATTATATGATGACCTCAGACCTCAAGGTAAACATCATTATATGGTGACTTCAGACCTTAAGGTAAACATCGTTATATGGTATCCTCAGAACTTTAAAACAACATACAAGAGAAGACACAAAGAAGCAATATAGTCTGAGGAAGATGGTATTAATATTTACCACTGAACAGTCAGAGTTACAAATCAAATATACTAAAACATGCTACCAGAGTTCACAAAAATTACAGACGAAAAGAAGCAAAAATTACAAAAAGTTTCACAGGACCAGGCCTAAGTATCTGCAGCCGCAGTGGTGTCCTCTTGGCCGACGTTAGTCACCTCGGCTCCATCGTCCCGAGGATTAACATCTTCAGTCTCAGTAGCTTCCAAGGGAGCAATCTCAGCAGGAGCAGCACCGACCTCCTCAACCTCTTGCAAGGCCTGAGCAAAACGGGATCACCAAAGCCTAGACCCTCAAAGTCTGAGGCAGTCAAACTTCCTGACTCTTTTTCCTTGGATGCCGCCCATTTACCAGTGGCTTTAATACCTCTTTCAAGGTATTCAAAGCCAAAGCTGATGAACTCATCATATAGACCTTATAATCTGCAAGGATCTTCTCTGAGGCATCCTCTAATGAAGCTTTGACTGCAGCATCTACTTTGGTCTGAAGGGCATCATCTTTTGCCTTCAGGGCTATTTCATGGTCCTTTTTAAGCTTGCCCATGTCCCTGCCCCTCTGCTTAACCAGATTCTCAGCCTGCTTCAACTCTATCTGCAGACGTTCAATCTCTGCATTCAAAGAGTCTTGCACCTTCTGAGCCTCCTGACCCTTCTCTATGAGAGGCAACTTCGTCAGGGTCTAGTTAACTAAACGATGCATTGGAAAGATACCCTGCAGTGGAAAGTCAGACGTATGAGCATGGTCTATAACTTACAAAAAGCCGGGGTTACACTTGGAAGAGCAAAATAGCAGAAATCAGTAACTGGATTGATCTGTGAAGGGTAAACTCGGCCAATAGAGGGATATCCAGAGAGCGTAGGAAATGCTTATCCTCTTCGGTCATTACAGACCTGATGGCATCAATGGCCTTCAGACCATGGCCAATCAGACTATCGCTGATCTTTAACTGAGAAAGACGAGCCGCCAGGGCTTCGTCTGAAGAGATCGGAATGGCGCGATCCCCTTTTTAATTTTTACTCGGCCTCTAATGCTCCGAGTCCGTTGTGGTCTCCCTCTTCTTCGTAACGTCGGCCTTGGACATGCCGATGTTCAGTTTGGGAGGAGGAGGGGCTGCGTTATGGCCGGCCTTCTTCATCAACTTTACAAGGCTAGGAGCAGACATCTCCCAGAGGTCGTCCGACAAGCCTTCAGGGTGCTCTGCAAAAGACGTGTCTGAGTAAGTAAATCAGAGACATGGAAAGTAAGAGGTATAATTTGTGAAATTAACACTTACGAAGCTCTGTCAAGGGACGACCTCCCAAGCCTGTCTGAGAGAGGTAATAGGGGGTCATCAGATGTTCGTGTTTTACAAGACGACCCTGTTCCCCCTGATCTTGAAGGTCCTTAACCTTTTGAAAATTATCCTGGCTAAGTCCAGGGTCGGCTTTAGCAGCAAGAGACACCTTCCCCCACTTCAGAGGTGTCCTCGGGTCCGACGTTGAAGAGGTAGCATATGGACCAAATTCCCATGCCCCTGAGGCAAAGAAATACCGAGGTTTCCAGTTGTGATTAGAGGTCTGGGTAACCAATAACATCTTTTTCTCTGACTTCCTAGCTAAGAAGTGGTAGTAGCTAGGGTGGTTTCTGGCAGAGGAAGGGCCATAGCAACCTGTGAAGACCCTAACTGGAAGGTCTGAGTGGTGGACAACCCTCCAAAGGACGATGGCCCCAATCATGACCCTCCAGGCACTGGGGGATAATTGTGAAGGGGCTAGATTTATATGGGACAATATGGCTTTGATTGAAGGATGGATAGGGAGACGGAAGCCCAACTTGAACATCTTCTCATAGACACAGATCTCCCCATCTCGCCATTAAAGGCCCTCCCACCCCTCAGAGGTCTCCTAAGATTCATGGAAGGGCCTATTGAGTAGAGGTGCCTAAAAGCTAGAAGATCGTACTCACTAACGGAGCTCTCAATCTCGGCTGCCTCAGAGGTGTCAATATCGCTCTCATACCCATCATCTTAATCCCTGGCAACATCGGCCTGGGCAGGTGTAGGGACACCATCAGGAAATCTCTGAGCGAACTCAGCCCCAGTGGCGACCGACAGGTGAATAGCATCAATAATGGGGGGAATGGCCACACTTGGCCCTATAATTTCGACATCAGAGGAAGATTGCGAGGTGCTAGCACCTTGATGAGACGAGGCACGACTCGAAACCTCGGCCTGATCAGGGATTTGATCTTGCCTAATGGAGTAATCCATAGCCTCTTAGAAAGAGTCTACAGACATGGGGTTTGAGGAAGATGACTCAGACTCAGACATGGGTGTTTGTTCAGCTGGAACCTCTACTGGCTCAGCAGGCTCGGCTGGCTCAGGGTATATTACCTTCAGAGGTGGAGGAAAGATAGGTCTGAGGGGGAAGGCCTCAGCCCTATGAGCTTCCTCCTGGGCTAGCTCTATCTGCCTAATTTTTTCAAAGGTCTTCTCGCGAAGGGAACTCTTCTATGAGTTGGTACAAACGTGTGAGCATAAGGCAGACGACACTACACTTGGACTCAAAATAGTCACAAATAGGGGTGTTCGCGGTCCGGTCCGGTCCGGTTTTGACGTATTTTTGGGACCGGACCGCATTAATCGGTCCTAGAAAATTATGGACCGAGACCGAATCGAAATAATCGGTCTCGGTCCTATTCGGTTTTCAAGGGGTCCATGTTCGGTCTCGGTCCTATTCGGTCCATTTTTTTTTATTAAAACAACACATTTTTTTTTAATTAAAAACAACAATTTTTTTATAAAACAACCTTTTTTTTAAAAACATTATAAAATCAAATTAACTTTGTAAAATCAATCTTTTCGCAACTAAGTTAGTTCAACTAACTGTAAACATTGTAAACTTTCAAACAACGTAAACTCTGTAAACTTTCAACTCTGTAAACTAAAACACTGTATTTGGATTTAGGTTTAGATCACTCATTAGAGGTTCTCCCATCTAATGTGGTTCTCAAAAGGCTTGTTTTCAAATTCAACTGACTGGGAGAATCTTAAAAGCCTTGCAAACAATATTTCGTTGGAATTTCTGGAGATTCGCAATCTTTCTGGGTGCTTAAAATTTGAGGAAGGCATCTTTTTTTTGCAACAAAGATGCAAAAAATCTGCAATGGGAATTTGACCAAATCCAAATACCCAACATTTTAAAGAAAATTATGAAGTTTTTTTCTTACCAAATCCAAATACCCACTATTTGGGCTGAAATGTGAGATACAGAAACCTAGTGAAGTCAAAACTAGGGAGGTCTCTTAATTTGAGTTCACTCAACGTTATGCAGAAAAAAATGTATAAACTCTGAAAAATCCAATAAAAATTAAAGCCATCAAACTACTCAGATCAGATCTAACAAAATCTAACAAATAATATCTATAAACTCTGTAAAATAATATACCGTAGAGAGAGGTCCAACTAGGTGGGTTTAGATCGCCGGTGCTGTGTAGAGGTAGAGAGAGAAAATAAGAAGGGCGACGTCACTGTTGTGTAGAGAGAAAGAAGAAGAAGGACGACGCCGGTGCTGTGTAGAGAGAGAGGGGGCCTGGTTATGTTAGGGTTGCTGGAGGTTTAGATCGTCGGTGCTGTGTAGAGAGAGAGAGAGAGGTCGAGTGAACTGAGGGTGTAGGTGTTTGATGATGTGAGTATGCGTGTGTGTTTTTGAGGGTGAAAAACAAGTATATATATATATATATATATATATATATAAGCTGTCCCGTCCGGTCCAAACCCGCTTTTTAAGACAAAATCGAGACCGACCCGAATAATGCGGTCCTCCATATTTTTAGACCGAATTAAAATCAAATTTAAAAAAACCCGCAAAAGTAGGTTCGGTTCGGTTCTGTTTTTTCGGTCCGTTCGGTCCATTTGGGTTCGTGCACACCCCTAGTCACAAACAAACAAACTCAACTCAACCTAAACTAAGGATCAAATAGAGAGGGTGGAAGGGTTTCGAACCAAGAACACCTAAGAATAAGGTCACCAGAAAATGCAAAGGATCATCGAAAAACTCAAAAATCCTAACCGAAAAACTAAAACCTTCATCGGGAAATGCAGAAATGAAAATTAAAGGCTGAAAATGGTAAAGTAAGGTGGAGACGATACCTGACTGAGTGCGAAATAAAGGAGAAGAAGATTAGAAGCGAAGAACCCCCCCAAATGCAGCAACAGAGCTCTTGAAGAGAAAGAGAATCGTAGAGAGAAAACATAGGTGGGAAAACAGAAAGAAGAAATGAAGAAGAAAGAGAAAGGAGGGTTTTAAATCCACAATTATTTTGGTGCGCATCCCAAGGCCCAGGGAACCTAAAGGTCAAATCAACATCATCACGCCTTGACAGATGCGCCACCCACTTCAGCAAGTGACATGTGTCAAGAGAATATTCGCGCACAAGAAAACTAAAGGCCTCGGCCTTACAATACCCCTCAATCACCTACTAACATAGGTAACTAAGGGCTAGGGGTGATTGATATGCCCAAAGTGCACCCTCTTACTCAGAGAAACCAACCTCGGCCAGTCTCACTGCCGAGGTGACCAAAAGTCCGTGATATCTATCAACTAGGTCGTCACTCAGAAGGTCGGCCCCAACCGACATTACATCAGCCATCAGCAAGGACATGGGTTCAACCATCCATCAACACTAACATCGGCCATAGTCGACGTTACATTTTATCACCCGAAGTCAGCAAAGTCTCAGGGGCTCAATCATCAAACAGCATGTCATCATCGGCCCAGGCCGACGTTACAACTGCCTCATATCTAACCTCGGCCAGCCATCCTGGCCGAGGTCTTCATGGATATTTGTGGTGACAATTATTATGCAACACAAATAAATATGAGAGAAGTAATTACCAAGGAAGAACAAGGAATATAAAATGTCAATCACACAACAAAGGATGTACGTGGTTCAGCAAAGATATGCCTACGTCCACGGTGGTGCAGTCGATATTATTTCTATATACTCCGGAGAGTAGTTACAGAGAATACCACTTGTCCCTTTGCCCCAGACCTAGGGTTTAATATATACATGTACATGTAGGTAAGTGGAGGTGATGGGTTCCTCCACGTTTTCCATCTCCCCTATAACTTCCCTTAATGAGAACGTGGGGGAGACCGGATCAATATAAGAGATGAGGGGCCTGGACTTTGGGCCGCCAGGACTGGGCTACTCGTCCAGGCCCATAGTTCTAAATTTCGGGTACCCACAATTGCCCTAAATTTGTTGGGCCCTGTTTATGGGCTCAATAGATTTAAATGATCAGCCATTATGGCCGATTTGCGATTCCTCGAAAGCTGTGAAGTTGATTTGGCGGCACCCGCTTCGTTTACTGTGCACTATGATTAGATTTTGAAGGCTTGTTGGAATAGCCACTTTTTCTCCCGTCGCTTCAGCCCTTCCAGTATTCTTCTATCTTCTGAGAACTCTAGCGCCTCGTACCTTCTTTTCTCGATCTCCATTCCCATTGCTTCTTAGTTGTTTTGAGCTCGTGCTTCTTCATCACTTGAACCGATCTTCTATTTTGTAAGTTTCCTGTGCCCTTTCTTTGTACTTTCTCTTTGGTTTGTAGCTTTTCTTGAGTCTTCCATTGGCGAAGATTGGAAATAGGTCAATCTCTGAATTTAGGAAGTTCTACAACATCCCTGAGTGGGTTGATATTGAGTGTTGTGCCTCCCCTCCTAGGAACGCTAGGGATATAGAGGATGCCCACTGGATCCATGTCTTGCTGCTTTCCCAGGGGGGGACTTACTTTTCCCCCTAATGATTTATTTTTGCATTTTTTTTGGCTATTTTAATATCGTTCCCGCACAATGCTCGCCCAATGTGTGGAAAATAGTGAATGGCGTGCATAGGATAAATCAATTGTATGGTACTAGGTTAGGACTTGTCGAGGTCTGTTTTTGTTACTCCTTTTCCCGAACTAGCTCAGGTGTCCTTTACCTCAAAGCTAGGAGCCCTGACAGGGTATTGGTAGTAAACCTACCTGATTCCCATAAGGACTACTGGCAAGAAGGTTTCCTTGTTAGAAATTGGCAGTTTTCTCCCCAATTTGAAGGGTCGAGGTCTGAGAGCTTCACTGTTCCTTTTTACGGGGAGGAATATATAGGTAGTCATCGTACTGTCATTTCGATTTTTGCTGATTTGTGACCTTTCTAACTCCTCTTTGCTTTTTCTTCCACAGCGAGGTCAAAGAATTTGGAGCCTGCTCTCAGCGAGGTTCGTATCTCGGAATTGGTAAAAGCTTGGAATATCAGGGAGCCTCTGGGTGACGGCGAACATCCCAGGTCTGCTGCCTTTCTGCTCGAGTACAAGAACGTTGGCTCCAGCTTCATAGCTAGGCCTGTGGATAGTATACCAGAGTTTGACTCCTTCGAAGAGACTACTGCAGGGCCTATCTAGTTGGACGAGGAGGAGAGCAGCTCTGAAAGTGAGCTTGCAGGAGCTGTGAGTAATTTGGGTGGAGGGAGCTTTGATAGTAGCAGTTCCTCTGACCGTGAGGAGGATTCTGAAGCTCGAGGATCGTCGAGCAACTCTAGCAGTTCAAGTGAAGAGATGGTGCCTCCAAGGAAGAACCTGATTAGGGATGATGATGATGAGGACCACGTGCTTCTCGCACAGAGGTCTAAGAAGCAAAAATCTACTTTTGGGGCCGTGGCTACTGGTTCCCGATCCTTCGCTCAGGAGCAGGAGAGGAGAAGGAAGGAAGAGGAGCAGGTGAGAGAGAGAGAGAGGAAAAAGGAGGAAGAGAGGAAAAAACTGGAGGAGAAGAGGAGGGTCGAGGAGAAGAAGAAGAGAGAGAGCGAGAAGGAGGAGGAGAGAAGGAAGGCTGAGGCGAGGACGATGGCCGGGCAAGCCTTAGTCCCGGTGTCTGCTTTGCCTGAGGGGGCCTCTGTGGCAATTTCTCCTTAGCTGGCCCCGGCCCTGCTCGAGAGAGCTGTCCTCCCGGCTGATCGCCAAAGGGCGGTAGGGTCGGAGCATTTGGCCCTCCAGGCTGGCCAGAGGCTTGCTCTGGTAAGATTTTCTCTTTCTTTTTCTCTTATGTTTCTCTGATTTCCTTCATTTTCCTCTTCTAATGCCTTATCTTTTTCGCAGTTCGTTACCGACTTCGCCGTGCTGTATCGTTCACGCGATGAGCTGGTGAAGAAGAACAGTGAGTTAGAGTAAGAGAATTCTTCCCTGAAGCTGAAGGGAAAGGAGCTTGAGGCCAATTTTAAGGCTGTCGACGCTGCTCGGATTTCATCCGACTTGGCTCTTGCCACCGCGAACAAGGAGAAGGATGCGGCGGTCAAGGATCTGAAGGAGCTGAGGCAGGCCTACGACTTGGTTTGCTCGAGCAAACTCGCCGTTGTAGAGGAGAAAAGGGTGCTCTCCGAAGAGCTGAAGAAAAAGGAGTCCGAGGCTGTCACTGCCAAGGAAGAGTCCTACAATTCCGGCTGGGCTGCAGCATATGAAGATGCTGAAGTTCAGATAGGCTATATTAGCCGTCTGAACTTTAAGAAAGGATGGAACAAGGCTCTTATAGCTGCTGGGGTGGATGCTGCATCCCCACTCTTTGACGAGCACGACCCAGGGCCGAGGCCAGTCGTGGATGAGGACCTTGCCCAAGCCGTTGAAGTCTCTGATCCTGTTCCTCAGGCGACCTCTGCTGGTGTTTCCCTTGTTGAAGTGGCAGGGACCACCCCTGCCTAGGGCAGTGCTCCTGTTGATGCTGAGAAAGGGCCATCCACCTCTGGGCCTCCTGAGGTTGGTAATTGATAGGATCGCTTTGTATTTTTGCTTTTTCTAGTCTGTAAATTTTTTTCTTCAGTCTGATGTAACTTCAATCTTTATTAATGAAAAGGCTTCATTTTTGCTTGTGCTGATCTCTTTCTCACCTCTATCTTTCTTTTACTTGTAGTTAGTTGATGTGGATGATTACATTCCTGCCACTTCCCAATTGGGTAGGACCCTTGGTCCCAATGCGAGCCCTGAAGTTCGCCAGGCCTTTGTTAAACTCTGCAAGTCCCTTAGGTCTAGAAATCAGAGGTATAAGGAGCAATCCGAGCGAGTGGCTAAGCTGAAGGACAGGCTCCAGGAGATGGAGGACATTGGTGCCTCAGTGCAAGAGGAAGTCAACGTGCTGAGAGCAAGATTACTAGAGGCCACTGAGATCAACCAAGTTGGGGAGTTTCTTCAGGAGAATGAAGACCTGAGGAGGGAAGTCTTACAACTTAGGGAGCATGCACCGAGCACTGTTCTTGCAGTTCTGCAAGGCTCCTCATCGTTGCGAGCAAGATCTGGTCCTATGTCGCGAGGTTCTACTCGCCCTCTTCTTCCGCGAGCTGGTAGGAGCACCAGGGGCAGAAACAGGGAAGCAGAAGAACTTCGTGATAAGGAAATGGAAGAACTCCGCGATGATGTTCGGCGAGCATGTGTAATTGCTGCTAGGCTTCAAAGGGACGTTACTCGGTTGCGGCACTTGTACAAGAAAGGTCCTCGGCAAGCATGGGCTGACGGTTATGATCAGGGCTGGTCGGATGCTCCAACGAGGCTATCTGAGTTCGAGAAACTTTTTTTTATCAGGGGGTGGTTAAGTGCTTTGAAGGAGCTGCAGGTCCCGAGGAACTCGGTGCTATGGTATCGTCATGAGATGTCTCCCTCCACTCTGATGCCCAACCCATTCAGGAGGGATGATCGATGGATCCCCATCGATGCTATTCCTTGGCAATTATTGGAGTCGGACGCGAGTGAGGTTGTGGAAGAGTTAGCCCCTGCTCCTGACGACGGACGAAGAGCTAGAGTGGCTGATTGTCTTGCTCGGAGGCTTCCACCCCCTTGAGATTTTTCCAGTTGTTATTCTTTTGTATTTTTGATAATGTAAATGCCTTGGGCGAGCTCGCCGACTAAACATGTATTATCATTGTTGTAAATATAATGGATTAATGAAAAGTTCGTGTTTTGGGCAATTTTGCCGACTAAACGTGTACATCCTACTTTTCATATTCTTGCTGCTTCATAATCTTTTTTGTTTTGTCATGCAAGTGTCCCCCTAGTCCAGTATAATACCAAAGTACCATTGTGCCCCACTTTACCTTTTAGGTTGTGTCGTCACACTCCCTTAGGCCTAAGTAGGGCAATTTGGCGAGGACACACCTGGTGCTGGATGTCTTCATCCGATCAGGATTTTGCTCAACCGAAGTAGGTTTGATGACCAGTATAAAATCTGGTCGCATTGCCTAAGAATCCTATGTAGGGCTTTATATATTGCCAGGGGCAATGCTAAGAGGTCTCTCGTGTTTTATGACGATGACCTGAGGAGGGGTATTCCCCTGCTATATCGACCATCGTGCCTGTGATTTGGAAAACATGTGCGATAAATGCAGCTGTTACTGATCAGGGTGTAATCAATTAAGTAACCTTCATTAGTAATAAGGGGAATGAACTGCCCTTTCACATAACAAATACAAGAAAAAGATTCAAAAATAGTAAAAAATAGAATTTCTTGAGAATCTAAAAATAGAATTTCTTGAGATTAGCCGCATTCCATGCTCGTGGTATTTCTCTGCCCTCCATCGTTTCCAAATGATAGGCACCTTGCAAGTTGTCTTTAGTTATTTTAAAGGGTCCTTCCCAGTTTGGGCCTAGCTTGCCGTCTGATGACTTCACTATGCTGCCCAGGACTTTTCTTAGAACATAGTCCCCAATTTGGAATTTTCTCGGGTTAACCCTTTTGTGGTAGTGCTTCGCGAGCTGTTGCTGATAGCTCGCTAGCTTCACTAAGGCAAGTTCTCTGCGCTCGTCGGCTAGGTCGAGTTCAGCGAGCAATGCCTCATCATTCTGGCCTTGGTCGATAAGGTTGGATCTCATTGTTGGCAAACCCGCTTCTAGTGGGATGACTGCTTCCATGCCATATGTCAGTGAAAATGGGGTTTCTCCTGTTGCTCGCCGAGGAGTGGTTCGGTACGCCCATAGGATATGGGGTAGCTCGGTTGCCCATGCGCCTTTGGCTCGCTCTAATCGCTTCTTCAATCCATCGATCACAGTTTTGTTGGAAGCTTCAGCTTGTTCATTGCTCTGGGGGTAGGCCACCGAACTGAAGTGGTGCCTGACCCCGTGTTCGTTACAGAAGTCCTGAAAGGGGCCACTCTCGAACTGTGTTCCATTGTCAGTGATGATGGTTCTGGGGATTCCGAATCAAGTGATTATATTCCTCCATATGAACCTTATCATATCAGCATCTCAGATGTTTGCCAGTGGTTCTGCCTCGATCCATTTGGTGAAGTAGTCAGTTGCAACCAACAGTTATTTGCGATTGCCGGCAGCGGTGGGCAGTGGTCCCACGATGTCCATTCCCCATTGGGCGAAGGGCCATGGGCGGGTCAGGGACTTTAGGTCGCTGGCGGGTTGGTGGACCATAGGAGCGTGAAGTAGGCATTTCAGGCATTTACGGACATATACTGCGGAGTCCTTTTGCATATATGGCCACCAATAGCCTTCCTTCATTGCTCGAAAGGCTAGAGACCTTCCTCCGACATGACTTCCACAGATTCCTTCGTGAAGCTCGCGTAGCACTCGTTCGACATCACCTGGGTGGACGCATCTAAGGTAGGGACCGAAGAAGGATTTCTTATACAAGTCGCCTCCTGTGGATAGGTGAAAGCGAGCAACTTTGACTCTTATCTGGTGGGCAGTTTTCTTGTCCTCTGGGAGCGTGCCGTCCTTTAAATAGTCCTTTAAGGGGTTCATCCAGCTGGGAGCTAATCCCACCTGGAGTATTTGTTCCACGTTCGGCAGCTTGCTGTTGTGGTTAATGCTCGGACAAATGAGGAAATCGATGGGGATGACCCTTTTAAGGCTAGAATCAACTGCCGAACTCAGGGCTGTTAAGGCATCAGCATAACTGTTTTGCCCTCTGGGGAACTGCTGGATGTTGATCTCTTCAAAGCTCGTCATTAATTTTTTTACTAAGGTGAGGTAGGCTGCCATTCTTTCATCCTTCGCGTTGTAATCTCCACTTACCTGATTGGAGACTAGTTGAGAGTCGCCGAACACTTGTAAACGTTTTGCCCCTAGAATTTTTGCCTTTTGGAGACCGGCTATTAGGGCTTCGTACTCTGCTTAGTTGTTGGAGGCTGCAAATCCAAGCCTGATTCCTTGTTCGAGGATTGTGTTTTCTGGAGTGATGAGAACAATGCCTACCCCTGCCCCCTTCGAGTTGGAGGCTCCATCAACGAAGAGCCTCCAGGTTCCTTCTGTTGCTTGGTTCTTCTCTTGCTCTGTTGGTTGAGGTTAGTTGGAGAGTTCTTCGCCCGTGAATTCGGCTATGAAATCAGCAAGGATCTGTCCCTTGATAGCTGTCCTTGGTTGAAATTGGATGTCAAACCGACCGAGCTCGACTGACCATTTAGACAGTCTGCCCGACAAGTCTGCTTTCCTTAGAATCGCCTTAAGGGGATGCGATGTAAGGACGATGATAGTGTGATTGGATACGGAGAGGTACAGGTACAAAGAATCCGTTTGCTGTGGTATGGCAAGCAGTGGTGGAGAGCTTAAGTAGGACTTGAGCTCGTTCAAGGCTCGCGAACAGTCTGGGCTCCACTCTATCTACTTACTCCCCTTTAAAAGCTGGAAAAAAGGCTTGCACTTCTCGGAGGATTTGGAGATGAAGCGATTTAAGGCAGCGAGCATTCCAGTGAGCTCCTGCACGTCCCGGATTGTTCGAGGTGGTTGCACCCTGTTGATTGCATCGATCTGGTCTGGATTAGCCTCTATGCCTCTCTTACTGACCAAGTACCCAAGAAATTTTCCTGACTGGACACCGAAAGAACACTTGCTCGCATTAAGTTTCATCTGGTATTTCCTGAGGATTTCGAAGGTTTTGATAGGTCCGAGAGGTGATTTTCCTTCTTCTTGCTCTTAACGAGCATGTCATCAATGTAGACCTCCATTGTATCTCCCATTTGATCCTTGAACATTTTAGTGACCAACCGCTGATAGGTTGCCCCTGCATTCTTGAGCCCAAAGGGCATGGCCTTGTAGCAATATAACCCAACTGTCGTGATGAACGCCGTTTTGTCCTGGTCTGGAACATACAAGGGGATCTGGTGATATCTTGAGTATGCGTCCAGGAAGCTCATTCGCTCCTGAGCTGCAGTGGCGTCTACTAGTTGGTCTATCTTTGGGAGGGGGAAACTATCTTTGGGGCATGCTTTGTTGAGGTCAGTGAAGTCAATGCAAACTCTCCACTTTCCATTATTCTTCGGAACTACTACTGGGTTAGACAACCACTTGGGGAATTGCACTTCCCGTATGGATCCTGCATCCAGCAGTTTTTCGACTTCCTTTTCGACCGCTTTAGCCTTCTCGGGTGCAGTTCTTCGTGCCTTCTACGTGATTGGCTTGAATGCGGGGTCGACGTGCAGCCGATGACAGACCATACTAGGATCGATTCCAGGCAGCTCGTATGGTTCCCATGCGAAAACGTCTACATTGTGCCTCAGCAAGGTTGCCAACTCCTGTTCTTGGTCGGTGAGAGATGCTCCAATCAAGAAGACTCGGCTACTGTCACCAACCTCAGCCATAACTTCTACCAGGTCCTCGACGACACGCTCAGAGGGGAGGAGCCTGGTCCTCTACTCCAGGTCTTCCGTACTTTGATTGCTATTTGGAAGGTATCACACCTTCTTCAACTTTCTCGCTGGGTTGACCGACCTTCTTTTCTGGCTTTGGTCGGATGGCTGCTATGAAGCACCTCCTCGCCGTTGCTTGATCGCCGTGGATCTCCATTACTCCTCTCTCGGTTACATATTTGAGCTTCTGATGGTAGGTCGAGGAGACTGCCTTCATCGCATGAAGCCAACCCCGGCCGAGGATGGCCTGGTACGGTGAGTCGATGTCAACTACCAAAAACTCGATCATCTTGGAGACGTTTCCAGCACGTACTGGCAGTACTATCTTGCCCAAGGGCATGGTCATTTTTCCAGCGAAGCCGACCAAAGGAACAGTAGCTTCCTTTAGGTCGGCGACGCTCAACTTCAATTTCCTGAATAGGTCGAGGTATATTACTTCGGATGAGCTTCCTTGATCGACGAGCAGCTTGTCGATGTCAAAGTTGGCTATCCTGAGTGTAATGACCAGGGCATCATGATGTGGGGTTCTTACTCCCACCAGATCTTCATCCGTGAAAACAATATGCTTGTTATAGTTGACGTCCTCTGCTCGTCGACGCTTTCCTGACTGTGGCTTTGCTAGATCGATTTGAAAAGCTTGCATTACCGCTGTAAGTTTTTTCACTTCCATTCGAGCGGAGTTCCCTTGTATCTGCTTGATGTCAGATGCTCCGTGAATTACTGCGAACTCATGTCCAGCATCATCCTCCAGCACGTTGTCGGGTCTCGCCTCTCTGTTGGTAGCCACTTTCTTTGCCCTTTTTTCCACACAGTCATTCAAATGCCCAGACTGGGCCAACTCCTTGAGGTGAGATTTAAGAACATTGCAGTGCTCGATCTTATGTCCTCCCTCCTTGTGAAAAGCGCATCTTAATGCATTGTTCCTCTTCGAGGGATCTGCTCCCATTTTCCTAGGCCACTTGATGAATGACTCATCTTTGATCTTCGCTAGAATTTTGTAAATCGGTTCTTTGAAGACGGTGTTGACTGCCTGGAATGCTTTCGACGCGTCATGGTTCCCTCCGTTCTTGGAGCCATTTTTGTCCCCATTCTTTCCTCCTTTCTTCTGGTTCTCAGTTTTCTCACTTCCGTTGATAGTGAGTTTAGCTCGACCGTTTTCTCCTGTATTAGGGCGGGTGACATCTTCCACCTTTGCGTATTTCTCGATTCGGGACATTAGGTCGTCAATAGTCATAGCTTCCTTCTTTGTCAGGGACTGGTAGAGGATGGAAGAACTAGGGAGCCCAATTTTGAAGGAGGCCACTGCCACTTCCTCCGCGCAGTCCTCGATCTCATTGAATAACTCCCAGTACCTCTTCGCGTAGTCTCGGAGGGTCTCTTGAGGCGCTTTCTTCATTGTTAGCAGAGCATCCATCCTCTTGGGATGGGAGCTACTGGTAATGAATCGGGCCGTAAAAAGTTCCGCTAGGGATTTGAAATTCTTGATCGACCGGTGGGGGAGCCTTTCGAACCACTTCTGTGCTACATCATGCAGGCTTGAGGGAAAAATGCGGCACATCAGGGCATCTCGGTGATTCCAGAGGGTCATGGCCTGTCGGAATTGCCTGACGTGATCGATGGGATCAGTTTTTCCGTCGTAAATCTTGAACCTTGGAATGGCAAATTTCTTGGGGGCTTCCTCCTCTTCGATTTCCCTCGTGAAGGGTGACTTCATCTGGGTTTTGAGAGCTCGCCTCGCGAGTTCTTTGGTTGATCTTATTCCGTGGTGAGCAGGATGTTGGTCCATCTCCCTGCGGACTAGGTTTCGTATGTTCTCGTCGCTGCCAGCAGGGCTCTGGTAGTGGCGAGCTCTTCGCAGCTGTTCGCGGAGGTCGTCGTCAGATTCGCCACCTTCGACCTTTTGAGATTCTCGCCTAGGGCTCCTTCCTCGGCTGCGAGACTTGCTCGCCTGAGGGCTAAGAGTGCGATATGGGCGTCTCCTGTTATCCGGACGAAGCTCCTTCTCCAGTCTTTCCAGTCTTCTTTTCAAGCGAGCATTCTCAGCCTCGTATCTACGAGAAGACTCCCTCTGCTCGTGGAGCCTTGCCTCGTACGCATCAATCAACCTAGATATCTGCGTGGACCTCGCTGGTCCCTGACTTTCTTCTGAGGCTGGCCTTTCCAGGCGAGCTCTCTGATCTGAACGTCGGACTTCAGACCTAATCCTGCGAGGAGCAGGTGGCTCTTGAATATCTCCTGCTTGAGGGGCATTGCTGCTGTGACCAGACATCTTAAACTCCTTTCTTGGCATGGGCTCTTCTCAGGGAAAGATGAACGTTTCCCACAGACGGCGCCAATTGTGGTGACAATTATTATGCAACACAAATAAATATGAGAGAAGTAATTACCAAGGAAGAACAAGGAATATAAAATGTTAATCACACAACAAAGGATGTACGTGGTTCAGCAAAGATATGCCTACGTCCACGGTGGTGCAATCGATATTATTTCTATATACTCCGGAGAGTAGTTACAGAGAGTACCACTTGTCCCTTTCCCCCGGACCTAGGGTTTAATATATACATGTACATGTAGGTAAGTGGAGGTGATGAGTTTCTCCACGTTTTCCATCTCCCCTTTAACTTCCCTTAATGAGAACGTGGGGGAAACCGGATCAATATAAGAGATGAGGGGCCTGGACTTTGGGCCGCCAGGACTGGGCTACTCGTCCAGGCCCATAGTTCTAAATTTCGGGTACCCACAATATTAATCTCGGACAAGGCAAGGGTCGGACCTCACCAACCTCGTACTCGTCCAGGCCGAGGTTAGCACCAATCGAAGACAACCGAGCATTTACATGCATATGTATGGCTTGGAACACGTGGACAAATCTGTTATAACTGAATCTTTCCCTCCACGTGAGGGAATATTGAGGTCATCATTGTTTAGTTAAGATCAGCCAGGTGTCATCCTTATACTGGTTGGATCTTAATCACATGCTCATTGCATGCTTGGAGGGTATATTACACTCCCTAAGCTATATATAGAGGTCATCCTCTACCTTGTAAAGGGATCCATTTTTGCAATCCTAGCTGAAACTCTGTCATTTTTACACAGTAGAGAGAGAAAGCTTGAGAGACTGTATCCATGGCCTTTAGTGCCTTCATTTAGTGATATTACTCACACACTCACAGTGGACGTAGGCCAGATTGGCTGAACCACTTACATTCAAGTGTCCATCCTCTTCTCCTCGCCTCCTTCTACATTTGCTTAAGCTTATCAACACCTTATCTAGTGGTGCTGTTCCAGCATGATCAATACACACAACATCTCAAACTTTGTTACCTTGGAATTCTAATGTGTTGTAGAGTTTAGAGTTATCTTTTAGGAAGTTTAAAGAAATTTATGTGTATTTAACAAAATTTAGGCCTTACTTTCATTATTTTGCTGTCATACATTGTGGAGAAAAATTATGGCTTGAATTTGAGGTAGATAGAAAAGATAAAAAAAAAAAATTGAGCTAAAAGATGAAACAAGGGTGGCTCGAAGTTTTAATGTGTAGAAATCTTAAAGAAATGTATGTGTATTTAATAGAATTTAGGAATTGCTTTTATTATTTTGCTGTGATACCGTGTGGAGAAAAGTTAGGCGTATGTTAGATAGAAAAGATGAAAAGAAAATTTAAGCTCAAATTTGATATTTTGTGTTAGTTGTAGTTGTGCAAAAATATGGAAAAGACCGTGTTTATTAGGGTACTACAAGCACTGAAAATTTGAAGAAGGAAATAAGTGAGTTTATTATGAATAATGTCTTAAACAGTGGTGGCTTGGAATTTATATCTGTTGTAGGGTTTAGAGTTAATCTTTGAAATCTTGAAGGAATGTACATGTATTAAACATAATTTAGGACGTACTTTCATTGTTTTACTATGATATATTTTGGAGAAAAGTTGGGGCTTGAATTTGAGGTAGATAGGAAAGACGAAAAAGAAAATTTGAGCTCAAATTCGATCATATATGTGTTTGATATATTAAAAACTAGCTTGGTAGTTCAATTTATACGTAAGAAGATCTTAATCATCAGTATATATGTGTTAAAAAAATTCATAGGTGTAAGTTTTAGCGATTTTTATATACGGTATATGTATGATTTTTACAGAACGACTATGAGAATAGCATCGTCCGCGCTTCGTGCGGGTTTATACCTAGTATAATTAATAATCAACAAAGGCACGGCCATATCAGTCTTTTTGTTGAAGAGAGGTTCGAAGATGAATATTTTGATATTTTGTCATATGTTTTTTTAATCTTCATATAGTCGCAAATAGGAAAAAACACACTTAATTATTTGGAGGTTCTAATCAAGTATATGATTACTTTCTTTGATTCTTTCAGTTAACCAAGTGTATGATGTTAAATTTGAAACAATTTATTATTGCTTGAGATCTTCATGTAGCATCCTATAGCACTATCCCGAATTTATAAGGGTAACTGCTACGGGCACCAAAAAATTAGTACGCAACACCATAGTGTGCTTAAAAACTAATTGTACATTTTGCTTAAAATGTTCTAGTTTTTTTCTTTTTAACTTTCCCTGCTGAGATAATTTGGTATTAGACATGTTTCCCTATGTGCAAGTCTAATTAATGAACATGTGGGGGGTAAGTATAAATAACGAATTATCTCAGGGGTTGAAATTAAGAAAAAACAAATATTGTATCGTGCTGTTCGGAGTAACTTTTATGGAACCTTTGAAAACCGACTTTTTGGAGACCAACACCCAAATGGTTGTGTACACTAGTCCAAATATACATCGTTTATCTACATGTCTTTGCAATTGCAATTTCCTTGTATCTCCTTTTGAGTCTTTAGTGTCATCTCATGATGTAAACCCTAAAGATGAGAAGGTAAATTATTTTGGCAGGTGGCAGATGAACTTGTAACTGAATTTTCAGATCCTAGCAATGGTGTTGCAACACCAGATCAGGTTTGTCACAATCATATTGAAGATCAAAATGGTTACTTGCGATACTCAGTGATTTGAGCTTTTCCTTTTTGTTTGAATTATGTATCACAGCAACAGTACGATGAGAAAAACATTCGCCGAAGGGTATATGATGCCCTAAACGTCCTCATGGCTATGGATATAATTTCTAAAGATAAAAAAGAGATACAGTGGAGGGGTCTCCCTCGATCTACCTTGAACGATATTGAAGCGCTAAAGGTCTCTCTCTCTCTCTCTCTCTCTCTCATTTTCATAGTTAATAGTTGATCTTACATTGTAATAACTGCAGAGTGAACGTCTTGGACTAAGAAATAAGATTGAAAAGAAGGCAACTTATCTGCAAGAACTAGAGGAGCAAGTAAGGCTTTTATTTTCATTTGGTTGTGATATATTGCTTTCTTGATGAGTACTTGCAATAATGAAATTTTCTTCTTACGGGATCATCTCTTTATTAGAGGTTTGCTAACTTTGCCTTTTCTCCCACCAAGTACGTAGGTCTTCAAAACCTTATACAACGGAATGAGCAGTTATACAGCTCCGGAGATGCTCCTAGCGGGGGAGTGGCTTTACCCTTCATACTGGTGCAGGTAGAAAAGTTCTTTATTTACCTTTACCCTTGTTAATATTGGAAGTCATCATAATTATATTTACATAAGTATAAAGTTACATTACATTTTTTACTGTGTTTATGTGGTTGATGGTTGTTATTTCTCGGAAGCAATGTTTTAAATTGTGGTCGCACAAGGTGCCGCGTCACGCAAAAAATTTGAGCATTTCAGTTTCTTAAATAGAAAAACACATAAAAAATATAAATAAATAAGTTCAAACAATCACTCCAAATAAAGTGCTACGTCATTTCAAATAAAGTCGCCATAATGTGAAAAATAGGGTAAATTACACTAAATCCCCATTTACTATCTCGGGTTTTCCGGTCACAACGCTGTCGTTTTTTACCCGACAATCTACCTCCTTAAACTTTTGACCCGTTTCATTTCGGTCCAAAATCTGTAAAGGAGCTAACGGCGATGAAAAAAAGACAATTATTGTACCCTTAAAGAAAGTCAAAATCAGATTAAAAAAATACCTTATTCCAAAAGAGTTTAAACAATTCTATTTAATGACAAATTATTCATATTGCCAAACACCAAAAAAATCCTCCAAACAGAAACCTAAATCCCCAAAACTATTCAAACTCTCTGCTTTACCATCTCACCACTCCATCACCTCCCTCGTCATCATCACTCTTCAACACCCCATTTACCGCCCTCACAAGTGCTACACAGATTCGAGATCATTTTTTTACACTCTGCAAATCGATTCAAGGGTTTGGATTTTGAAATCAATTTGGGTTTGGACGATTCAAGGGTTTGGATTTTAAAATCGAATTCAGGGTTGTGTTGAGATCGATTTGGGGGTTTGAACAAACTCAAAGGTGAGATAGATTTTTGCTGAGATAGATTTCATTTTTGTTTCAATCGTTCTCAGATTTTGTGCGGATCGTGTTGTTGAATCGATTTCACATTTATTTGAATCAGTTTCATTATATTTCCTTCTTGTTTGAATTGATTTCAGATTTTTATATGGATCGATTTATCAAATTTTTATGTGATTCGATTTCTTGAATCGATCCATTGCTTTAGTTTGAATAAATTCTGATTTGTTTGTACAAATTGAACCGATTTCAGATTTTTGTGTGAATCATTTTGTTGAATCGATTTCACATTTGTTTGGAAACTATTATATTATATTTGGTTATTGTTTGAATCGATATCAAATTTGTATGCAAATCGATTTTAGATTTGTGCCAATCAATGCATTGTGTTTGTTTGCATAGATTTCAGATTTTTGTACAGATTTGTTCTGTTCTTTCCTTGCTTTTTGAGTTGGGGGTGGTTAGAATTGGTTTAATTTTTGATTATGGTGGGTGGTGAAAGTGGTGGTGCTGAGGAGTATTAGGTTGTGTTAAACTACAAATTTATGCATATTATTGTATTTAATTACAATAATTAACTGTTACATAAAAAAATGAAAAGGGGTATTCTAGTCATTTATAAAAAATAGAAGTCATGTGCACTTCTGTTAATTTGGATGGAATTTTAACAGAGTTTGATTGAAATGAAACGGATCAAAAGTTTAAGGGGCTAGATTTTCAGCCAAAAATCCTTGGGGTAGTGACCCGGAAGCCCGAAATAGTATTTTTTTTTGGGGGGTGGGTGGGTGGGTAGTGTTATTTACCCCAAAATAAGATTTTAAACTGAAATTTGTAAATAAATAACATTTGAAACTGAAATTTGTAAAAAAGTAACATTTGAAACTTATTTTAAAAAAAAAAATAACATTTTAAACTGAAATTTGTAAAAAAGTAACAGTTTAAACTGATTTTTTTTATAAAAAAAGTAACATTGTTAAACTGAAATTCCAAAAATAAATAACACTTTAATGGAAATTTGTTAAAAATATTACCATTTTAAACTGAAATTTGTTAAAAAAGAAACATTTTAAACTGAAATTTGTAAAAAAAAAGTAACATTCAAACCGAAATTTTCTAAAATAAATAAGTAACATTTTAAAATGAAAATGAACAAATATGTTAGTGATATGGGCTCATAAACAAAATAAACAAATATATTTTGGTAGCACCGTGGATAAATAGGTAAACTTACATTTTTGGATTTAAACGACCTAACTCTCATTCTCCAATCCTCATTCTCATTCGACCCCAGATTTGAAGTTGGCTTGATCTGGCGGCCTCGGCTTGTTTGGAGAAGAGAAAATGGTTTTGGAGAGAGAGGGTTAGGGTTTTGTTGTGAACTGAGTCTTGGGGTTTTGGAAATAGACTCTCGAGAGGGTTATGGTTTATGACATTCATTTGTTTTTTTGTTCTCTGTAAACAAAACGACACAGTTTTGTTTAGTTGCTGGGCTGAAAAAAAACCCAAATAGCGCAGTGTGCGCAAAATAGCGTGCCACATCAACAAATTGCGCACGCAATTTGAACATTACACAGCCATTTATACGCTATCATTTTTCCCCGCAACATGCAATAGAGCGCTATTGCGACGGCACTGTTCATAAGTTAAAACATTCCACGTCATTATTACAATATCTGTTATTGCCAAAATATTGTTTTATTGAAAGAAGGTTTCTATGTTATATATATATACTAGCGAAATGCCCGTGCCTGAAGGCACGGCGAAAAATTCCAAAATACGTAATCGCAAAACAACAAAAATTTCCAAAGTATGTAACTGTAAAACGACAAAAATTTCATTCTCCGACAAAATATAACTACTCACAAAAAACAACATCACAACAAAAAGCTAATATACCAATAAATACTAAACAAAATCCAAATAGTTAACTAACTGACTTGGAAGTCTCATAAGCATCACAATATTACAACAATCCATAGCAAACAATAATTTTGTCAAATAAAATTCACACCAATCAATACCGAATAAAATAACAATCCTCAAAAGTAATCGGAAAGTGGAATGTCAACATTCAGCAGCCATGCTACTTTTATACACTTTTTGCAACTTTGGTGCACATTCTATACTGACGTAAATCTGCATCCATCATTTTCCTTTTAATCTTCAGCCTTGAAATCGACCTCATGTTCTGGTTTAGAGGGTTATCTCTGGTTCAAGTTGTTGCTCCTTGACCAATTCTTCAAGTCTGATGACAACATTTTGTATAAATGATAAATGCAATTGGTACTACAATATTTAAAGTGACTACTAAAACTTATCAACTTTACTTACACATGCAAGTACTAATATTTGAGCATCAGACATATTTTATAAAATAAAAAAAATAACTATTAGAACTGCCCCCCTCTTTTTTTGTTTGACTCGTGTGTCATGTTGAAAATTTCCTAACTAAGAAACCTTGAAAAGGGTGTGATGTATTAATGATTGTTTGAAGTCCTGACCGTTGGTAGGTTTCCATGTTGGAAGATGGTAACCCAGGGTCTTGCAAAATCAATAGCGTGGGACAGGGAAGGAGCGACCTACCTTATTAAGGTCACGGTAATTGGTGCGTGAAGTGAAGATGAAGCAGCAAAAATTGCACGCACTGTGGCATCTTCTTCCCTAGCCAAGGCTGCTATATACGACAAGGATTCCTTGCCAAGGCTGCATTCAACAACGATGTCATTAGACAGAACAGTAATAGTATAGTATAAGTTGAAAAAAGACAGTATGATGGAGGATTACCTATTCAAGAGAAGCCTAAATAAGCCGAAGTGGTCCCCATTTTGTTCTGACCTTGAAATAGATTATGACCTCCAATATTGAACTCCTAACTACTTTAAAATTATAGGTTAAACTGATGCCATACAAAGCCACTGTACAGATTACCTCTAACTACTGTACTGATTACCTCTCAAAAACATGGAGCAAAGTTCATATCAGATCATATGTCAAAAGCCTTTCATATTCTGTCTCAGAAACTGCAATAAAGAAGAATCAAAATAGTAGTGTATATAATAAAAGAAAATCTAAAGTTTGTTGACATGGCAAGTACTCATTGAGAACAATAGTATACAATTCTCAAACAAATAGCAATTGCATATTTCAATTGACATGAAACTCCTCAACTACCTAAATATAGTACACCAAAATAGATTGTGAGTCAACTACTTTCAATCAACTGAACAAAGTTTTCCCCCCCCAAAACTGGACTTAGTGAAAGCATATTCACAAACGAAATATGCAATTGCTACAAAAATAATCAAAATTATAAAGCATGTAGCATTGGGGTGGAGTAGGGGAGAGATTAACTGCATTCATTGATAACAAACAGATGGAATTTTTTTAATAATGTCGAAAAAATTCACCTCGAGAAAAAGCTTTTATCTTAGACGTATTTGATATCCATTGTAGAGTACTTGGACACGTGTCAAAACTTCAGTCGTCTTTTAAATGAAAACATACCAGTTCCTGTGAAAATGAAAACATGAAGCATATAAGTGCATGTTTTAAATGTTATTAAAAGTCACAACATATCGAATTGAATCTACATTGTTTTAACCATTTACACCTAAGACACCCAAATATCATATGAAAATTATTGACACCCCGAAATTCTTTCCAGTGCTTCTGTAAGTATTCAATTAATTTTGGCACATCCTGCCTACAAAAGATGTCCCAAACAACACCTCGAAGTTCATCCTTAAATAGAGATCTTCAGCCGCAACTGCATTTTTCTTGTAATTGCAGTATCTGAAATTCATACATTTACCACCTTTGTGAGCATTACCTGAGGATAATAAAAAAATGGGAGTATTAAGGCTTATAAATTGCAGGAAAAATAAAATCTATAGACTATGATTTACTTTTGACCTTATATATCAGTTATGAACAAAAGAGATCGGATGTATCGATGTGTGACACAAACACGACAAAAAAATCAAAAGTCAAATAAACATAACCGTGTGTCATTGTGTATGTGTCTCTCTGTGTAACTCACCTTTCGGATTCTATCCAAAAAACAGTTAGTATAAAAAAAATAGTTATATAAGCTTTGAATGCACATGTATATGAAGAAACTAACATGAACCGAGAATGGGTTAAAGTACCTGTTAATCACACAATGCCTAAGTAGCAATTATAGAGAATGGGGGGTCACCTCGGCAACTTGGACAACAAAATAAGCATAGTTGACGAAGGTCCATGAGCATGGCCCTTGCTTTATGGAGTGAGGGGGTCTTCATTAGACCATCACATAGCCAACTCGAATCGAGAAGAGAGACAGTTTATCAACTGTGGAAATAGCTTCCGTGTAGGCAACATCAAACTTATTCCCCGGTCTCAAAGCACTAATACCATGGGCCTAATGTTAGTATTCAAACCAAAGAAAACTAAAAATAATAATAGAGGCCATCAGTCAAAATCAAAACTACCAATATGAAATCAAAATTTGTTATACGCAAATCATCAATTAAAAGAGGCGGAAAATAAACAATACTTCCTGGAAACTGGTGCAGATGAACCATGGCACCAAACACATACAATGCTGGCCATATTTTCCTATATTGACATGGCATTTAGAAAAAAACCAAGGCTGCAAAACAATAACAAAATATCAAAGAAAAACTTCAGTAGGCGCTCAATGTAATATTTTTACGATAAGTATGACGAATAATTGTTGTACTCAACTAAACCAAATATTAGTACAATCGGAGAACAATGCGGGAAGAGTTATTTATTTTAGAAACCTACATATGAAAACAATGCAAAATATTAGTTGACTTCAACAAAAGTGGACTTCAACAACAGCGGCCACCATGTTGTTCATTTAAGCAGACTATTCCAACAGCTAAGATACACACACATATGTGATATAAATATGTTAATCTGAATTTTGTACATACCTAACATACCAATCCTCACTTGAGCTCAATTATTAAGTTGACCATCCTCCTTTTTCTTGAATTACCTTATGGAGGCAATCAATAAATCATTGATCACAATAAGGAGCATATACAACCATGATAGGGCAGCAACGGTGGTGGTGTGTAATAAGGTCGTCGATATGCCAACGACAACAAATCAATTTGATAAACACGGATTGCAGCGGTTACAACGGGTCAAACTTGCCCAACTTCTACAGCAACCGTGACGGTGCATTTTCGAACCTAAGGAGGTAGCTCTTAAATGACCGTAGACATTTTGCGATGGCTGAGCAAGCGAGGAGATCGAGCCCTGTCTACACGATGGTTCAGTGCCGGAGCTCTAAAATGATAGTTCACATTCCTTTTCAAAAATTCAAAAAGAGATAAAAGTATATCCAATGTTTAGTCCATTTGATAACATAGAACAAATAACTGATAAATAGGGGAAATAAAGGAGACAGAGGTCCAAATACACAAAAGAAAATTGCCACTAACTCTCCACAAAATACAAAAAAGGCGACAGGTAAAAATAAAAATTTAGAACATTTCAATTTATTTCGGACAATTTTAGTTCTTAAACTCCAACAATATCTAAATCCTTACCAAAAAAATGTTAAAAGCCTATTTTTTAACAGAAACACTAAAACAAATATCTAAATTTTTACCGGAGCTGTAAAAGAAATATTAAAAGCCTATTTTTTTATAAACTCCTTACCAAAAAATGAATAGTTCAAGTTCAAATCTACTAAAATGAGATTGAACTGTTGTGTGTTGTTCAACATATCAAACAGGGTTCTTCAACAAAAGCATTCATGAATATGCCATTTTTCAGCGAAAAAAATTCAACATCGATTCTCGAAATACATCCCAACAGAAAGAAGGCAAGACAATAATTATAAAAACAACAATTTGAGTATATATAAACCCTAACAAAAACAAATCAGTAACTCTTTAACAAAAAAAATTAAAATCCTATGCTCGAATTTAGAAAAACTAACAACAGAGAGAGGGGGTACCTGATGGTGGTAGAGCGAGAGAATGTGGATAGATTTTGGAGAGCATCGGGGATTCCTATTACTATGTTTGAAATTTAAGAATGGGAGAGAGAAGTCGTAGACTGAGGAGAGAGACACAGAGAACAGTAGAGTTGGTGGGAGAGGTTGAGTATTGGAGAGTTCTGACAGAAGTTATGTATTGGGAGCTGGAAGTGGTAGAGTAGGGTGTAATAAGGTTTAAAGTATTTTCATTTGAACTTTGATCCAACCTTTTATTGGTACATTTCATGTTGCTCAAAAGCTCGACAACAAATGTTCTTGCACCTGAAAATAATTTGAGTGAGATATATTAAAATCAAGTTAGTAAAGAGAACAATGTAAGTAAGGATGTTATCATAGTGGACATGTGGATCTACTATGGTGTATCCAAAATTAAATACAAAAACTAATGGCATGGTTGTAATTTTTGCTCCGGTTGTATCGAGTCAATGACACACTTTGTGTCTTCATTTTTGGGACACCGTTATCTCAACGACACACCGCTAGAGATACTGAGCGTAAGAGAGGGGTTTTAGCTCATGTACAGTGCCAATGAAATTAGGCAAGCGTGAACAGTGGAATAATCTTCAATATTCCTTTTCCAAGGACTTAAAAGTACGGACGCTGAACAGGGCATGATTTGGGACCAATGCACTTAGGCCCATTGCACAACAGATCTACAAACATAAAACAAAGCATAATTTATACATATTCCAGTTGCTATTCCAGTTACAAACACGAAAGTGCACCTTTGATCATACAAACACAAAAACAGAATAACAAACCCCCCCAAATTCATAACAAACGACAAAACGAACAATAAAGAAATTTAATTTTGTAGGGCTTGTTAGGAAGAAGAAAAGAAGAGATGCATTGAACATAAAACTCATGCATCCGTAATTCAGACATGAATATTATTAATTATTGTATCCATGAAGTGATTTTCAAAGTTTAAAAAACGAATTTTCACATATAACACATGTTTATGTTCAAGTATAAAGCTTCAAAGACATGCCAATCATAGACAACATTTCATACATGACATGTATTATACCAAAAAGATAATATTCATACATGAGAGTTTACAACAGGAGTTAATTAGGATCAAAAACAAAGGGGACCAACTCACATGTTAACCCTTTAATCTGATAAAAACCAACCAATACCAACTAAAACCTATCAACAAAATGAGTAGTAATTATATAGTACATTATGACACTATAATGAAAACATAAAGTCCCAACCAAAGAAAAGAAACATAAAAGTAGAAAAGGAAGATAGATTTAAAAGACAATAAAGTTCAAAGACTGGTTTAGAAGCAACATAAAAAACTAACCCAAGAAACACCAAATTAAGCATTAGTGATTGGACTGAGAGAAAATGAAATAAAAAAATGAAATCGTGTGAAAAAATACCTTCTAAACTTTGTCCATGTGCATATCAAGTGGTGTGAATCCGCATCTTCTTCGTAGGTAAGGAAGAAGTGGTGCGAATCCGCATCTTCTTATACACATCTTGGATGCTATGACATTTCATCAAACACATGTTGTTCTCTGTATGAAAACATTAAAAATAAATAAGTACTAATAATCTAGAATTTAACACTACACTTAACTAATAGTGCTTCAAATATGTCAATTTTAAAACCCATTTAGATATACCTATTTTAAACCCCAAAGCATTACTTCTGAGTTCAATATAGTGAATTGCATGAGGGATATATAAATCCAATAAAAAATGGCTTAATCTAGCACAAAAATTACAAACCCTATGAGAGAGTTATAAAAGTTAGCACAAAAACCAATTATTTGGAAGAAAAAAATTAAAATCCCTTACCTTAGGGTTATGTATGAGATACACATAAAATTTGAAATTCAAACTCAGATTACCTTATCAATCTCACAAAACCATCATCCAAAACCTTTGAATCAACCCTGGAACAAAATGAACACACAAATAAGCATAATCAGGAAACCCTATTTTAAAGAAAAACTTAATTCAAACACCCTATTTTGGATCTGCAGACAAAGATATAAAACAAAACATTGCACACATTCACACATGAAAAAAGAAGGATAATGAACAGAAATTGCCGGTTGTTCTGCACGAAAGAAATAATAAATTAGATAACAACCTAAATAGAAGATAGTATGTGTGCGCGAGTGCGCGAGTCTATGCTTGTGTAAGAGAGAGAGAGAGAGAGAGAGAGAGAGAGTTTACCTGAGGGCGATAATAATGGAGGAGAAGGGCGCCGACAGAAGGCAACGACGGAGGGTCAAGGGCAACTGGGAGGGTGTCTTGAAAAGGGTAGAGAGCCGAAATGCGTGAGAGGGAGAGTGTGTGGAAAACGGCTAGGGTTTGAGTGTAAGGGGGACAATGAGGAGAAATGATCTTAACCCTTGATTCATCTCAACCCCTAATTAAGTTATCATCTCATTTAGTAGTAAAAACCTTCTACTCCTTATTATATATATATATATATAATTGCTCTTGTGCAGTCATCCCGCACAAGAGCAAATACGGGAGTGGATGGATGAGATTTTTTATTGGCCAGATATCCTTGATTCAAGGAAGTTGGACTCTATCTCTCTTTTGGAGGCTCACCGCCAGGTGCCATGTGTCCAATCCGAACTTTTAATTTGCAGGACAGTCCGCACATGAGCAGTATTATACACACACACACACATGTATACACATATATGTATGTAAATTGTATTGGCATATCTATATCGTGGTGTAAAGTGTTCATCACTTTGACTGACGAGACTCGTAATTTGAAAGCAAAAATTCAGAAAATCTAAGAAGTTTTAATTGGAAGAACATTCCTACTCAATTTTCTCACGTCTTTGCAGATAGAAGAAACAAATTTTATAATCTTCTCACTTAGTATGCAGGGTCTTTATGTAGTATAAATGATTTTAGATGCTCACTGCTTTGGTTTTATCAGCAAATAGAAAGAAACTGAGTTTGTTAGTTTCAGAAATACAATATTACAAAAGGCACTACGCGAAAGGTTGGTCGTGGGAGGCCGCCTGCCTAGTGCCTAGGAGGTGTTGCACTTTTATTTATGAATACAATATTGTAAAAATCAACTATAAACATAAACCTTAAAAATTCAACACAAAGTCTAAGTAGTCTAATGTATAAACCCAAAATAGCCACATATATATAGGTCCACGTGGGAATTCATCAACACTGCCGAAATTAAATACAAACACAATTAGCTTGATACTTAGTGCATGTTAATGTGTTGTCGTCCGTGTTCTAAAATGCGCGCCTAGGCTTGAGGCGCGAGAGAAATACCCCGCTGACGCCTTGTTACGCCTTATTCTTGGTAAAAGGCTTAAGCGCACTTTTTTTTTAAAAGAAAGACCCCTTAGTCAAACGATATCGCCTTTTAAAGACTTGTTTTTTACAAACTGGACCAATGTCTCGTCCAAAACAATCAGAAGACAAACAACATCCCAAACATCTTTGTCTATTTCTGCCTTTCATAAAAAAAAATGCCTAACTTTTGCCGACCGACTTTCGACCAAAAGTCTATATGATTCATTTTAATAGGTGAAAAATACATTTCTTATATTGAATCATTTTGTATTGATTATTGAATGATTATTGATACTGAATCATTCAAGGTATGTATTATTTCATTATATTGGCAACCTTAGAATAATTAAAATAATAAAAAAAAAGAAAAATAGGCTTTGCCTAAGCGCGCCTAAGCTCCTAAGGCTTGAGGCTTGACCTCTACGCCTCGCGCCTTTTAGAACCTTGTCGGTTTGACGACACCCTCAATCTGAAGATAATAGGTTTATGTTTGAAAGTCAAATATTTAAAGGAAGTTATCAAAAACAAACTATATTGTATTATGGAATGGTGGTCCATTTTATTGTTTATTTCTATCATGATTATTACAATATTGCTTCGTTTCTTATTAGAAAGAATAAGCAATGTCCAAAAAAACATTATTCAAATAGTGTGAAATCTTGTTCATTGATTTTCTAAGTGGACTTAGAATTTTGGACGTGCAAAAAAGGAACTTGGGACTTTTAGTTCGGGGCAGAGGGAGTATAATTAGTTTTTCCAGATAATAGTTAGGGTCCTAATATGTTCAATCTTAAGAGGAGAATTTTTGTTTGGTTTAAGGGAGAAGTAGTTATACACTATTGTTGGAGGCTTGTGATTAAACTTCTTAATTAAGGCCTTATGGTCATATTTTATTGGGTTCAGAGTGATGAGATAGCAAAAGAAAATACCTGGAATTATTGTCGTCATGAGATAAGCTTTGGCCAAGAAGATCTATAATAAGTAAATGGGCATTGCTTGAGATGCTTGACACTCGTGCGAGCAAGGCGAGGGTCATCAATGGAGCGTATCATGTTATGATGCGGACGATGATGGACATGCGAGCATGATTGGTTGGGGCCATGAAATATAATAAATTTTAATAGTAGTTATTTAAATGCATTTAGATTTTTGTTTTTAGAAAGAATAAAGGATGATTGTTAATGAAGCATGTCGTGGATCAATGTGAGGCTGCCAGTATGATGCAGACAATGGTTGTCCATGCGCGTATGATTTAAGTAAAGAGAAAGGAAAATTTTAATTGTATTTAGTTAACCTTATTTGACTTTTTTACACAATGAATGGTGTCTCTTCAAGAGTCTCTTTAGGTTGTTATCCACTTAGGATTGATTGGGTCTATATATTTATTAGGGTTACTTTGAACCCAATTCCATGGGCTACTATACATATTCTCTTTTGTTCTATATTGTAACTTGCTAAATTTTAAGAACGAGAATGCGATTTAGTTAGAATGACAATTAACATTCGAAAACAAGCACAAAATTCGAATTAGGAAAAACTTTTCTCTCTCAAATATATGATATCCCCAAATGAGGTAATTAAAAGGTATTTAAAACCTAGATAGTGTGGTGTAGCGAACCTTGGGCAACACTAAACTAAGACTAAAAGACAAGAAAGGACAATGTAAGAATATTCTAGAGACTTGCCCTTTATTGTAGAGGGCTTACATCACATGACATGAATAAAGGTAAAAATAAATTTAGAGAGGGTAAATGGTAAAGGTGGGAATAAGCCCACTAGACTCTAAATGATAAAAGTAATAAAAAAGTAAATGACAAAATGCCCCCACATTGAGCCATGCTGGATGCGTCAGAGATAGAAAGATGAATTTTAAATTCTTGTTTTCAGCGTGTTTAACTGTACCTCGCTGTGGTGTTTAACAGTGGTAGTGAAGTGTGATTGCCTTGTCCTTTTCAAAAATTTATTTTTTTAATCTTGTTAGTTTTTATTTATTACTTCTATCAAATGGTCTTCCTCTCTTACAATTTTTAGCAGGTCCTATAAATACTAGTAAAAGCATTAATGTATTCTTACCGCTCCTTTTTAAATTTATTATCTTAACTGTGTTCTTCCCTTTATAACTATTTTTTAGCATTGTGAATTTATGTAACAAGTACAATAGTAGAAATTGAGAAAAGTTAAATTTATAATCTTTACATTAGTAAGTCCTATCAACTTACATAAAAAGACAAGACTGTTGAGAAAGAAATGAAATATTTAAGAATAATGGAAGTGTTATGTACTGTTTCAAGTAGGAAGAGATCTTATACCAGCATTTTCTTACACAAAAAATGTGCCTCAAGGCTTTTTGGAGCAAAAACAGACTAAGGCTTAGTTGGTTTAGCGTGCAGCACAACCAGCTTACACCTTTTTGTATTTTTTCCAATTATTCACACTTGGGCTCAAATTTTGTGTTTATTGATATGTACAGTTTTTCAGAACATTTGTGATGTGGATGTCAGTCTTGGGAATTATTATGTTGAAATAATTTGTGGATTGGCGTGATATTCTGTTTTAGGGAGGATGAACAACTTGCATATTACTTTTTCTGCAGTATTATGCTGAAACAATTTGTTAATTTGTGAAATTATTTGTAAAATTTGTGTTATGATGTTTATTGCAATAATCTGTTTTCCTAGAATTGATTGTGTGAATATTATTTGTAATTTTTTTTACAAGCACTTACTCTATTTTTAATACTCCCTCCTTCCCTAGTTAATAGTTCCTATTTGAAAGTAACATTTTAAGAAATAAAATTAACTTCCGAAATTTATCCTGCTAACAAAGATGAATGAATAGCTTAGATTGCGAGAGTTTCAATGTTCTCTTACGAGTATTGTTTTGATGAGTAAGTTTGTAATATCACCCAATATATATACTATTTTTAAGAAAGCAGGACTATTTGTTTGAGACGGAGGGAGCATATATTAATTGAAAAACTCAAGTGTACAAAAGGCTTACACCTTAACGCCTCGGTTTTTGTCAAGATAACGCCTTTCGCAATGATTTCGCTTTGCAAATATGTTGTGATTATGGCTACATGAAAAAACTGTGATTATGGCTACATGAAAAAATTGTGATATATTGCGCGATATTGTGTGTTCACATGATTAATTTGTATAGAAATGGAATAGTCTCTCTCTCTCTCTCTCTCTCTCTCTCTCTCAAACACACCCACACCCACACACACCCACACTCTAGAAATGAAATTATTTGTCGTCGTTAACATGTCTCTAATTATTCTTTTGACACTTACTGGACTATGTGCCTTTGGAATATTTAAATATTGCATTTTCTTGGGATATTGAATATTTTCTCTTTTATTGACTATTTGAGTAATGTAATGTTAAATGATATGTAATATTTGAATTTATTTAAAAAAAATTATATGTTTTATTGGATATATGTCAATTTGGTCAGTTACTTATATCTATCTATCTATCTATCTATCTATCTATCTATCTATCTATCTATATATATATCTATCTATATATATATATATATATATAGAGAGAGAGAGAGAGAGAGAGAGCAGGGACCTCCTCTTCCGTAAAAAGACTAAGGATGGTTGGTCTAGGGTATTAATCACTGCACGTATCTTTTTCCTTTGTCAATTGCATGTTTGGATGATCACCTTTTTGTGGGGTTTTAAATGTTAGGAATCCAAGTGATCTTATGGATAGAATTAAGGGGTCATTGTTTCCTTGTCCCAATCAGGGACAGATCCAGGAATTGGACCTCGGGGGGGGGGGGGTGGGGTGGGGGACAAAGCGTGCATGAATAGTAACCAATTTTTTTTAGGTAGTTATTAATTTTTTTATACGAATAATAAAAAATTACTAATAAACTGTATAAAAATCGATGTTTTTTGTACATATATATGTTTAAGAATTGTAAATTTTGCATAAATAACAACTAAATATTGATTTTTGATTGCACATTTACATAGATATGCCAAGTAATTCTTCATTTTCATTGCGGTGGCGACTTTAAAATATTTTTCAAAAAATTTTGAGGGGGAAAAATCCAATAATTTCAGAAAAATCGTAAATAAATGCAAGTATTTGGCCGTCGCCCCCCTAGATCGATCACTATCCCCAATGTGATAATATTTTGGGGCATTTACACTTAGATCCCTCACTTGCAATTTTATTACTCTAAAACCGGGATAATTTTTTTTAAACCCCTAGGTCCCTCAAACACAAATTTACCCAATACTCTTTTATTTTTAAAAATCTGTGCTAGCGGCACCCCCCCTCCCCAGCCCATTGCCGGAGCTTCGGTGACCACTGACAGAGCTCTGGCAGGCCTCGTCGGAGCTCCGGCGGTCGGGGTGGGGGTTGGGGGGCCTCTAACGCGGACTTTTCAAATAAAAGAGTATTGGGTAAATGGGTGTTTGAGGGACCTAGGTGTTTAATTTTTTTTTTATTCCGGATTTTAGAGTAATAAAATTGCTTGTGAGGGACTCGTGACAACGATATTTTACGTCCGTATAAAGATATTTTAGCATCCTCGTTATTCTTTTACGGTTTCGCGCTAATATTTTATGGTGCGAAGATATTTTAACAGGGATCGGACGCCAAAGTTTTTACAAAAACGGGGACAGCACACTTAAATTTTAAAAATACGTTTTTTTACTAAGTTGACCAAGTTAAGGGATGTAAGACTAAATCTCCATAGGATCACGGGTCTTTGTCCATTCTGTTTCAAACATGCGTATATGTTCCTCACAATTTAGTGCGATTTACTAAAGCGAAGATCCAGTTCTTAATATATCTAATACCATGCTGAGAGATAAATTAATAACGGCAGCTTGGTAGTCAATTATTCATAAATAATTACGCGTACTCAGAAATGTACCAATTTGTAGATACTACTAGGGATTTTAAAAGGTTGCATTCATATATATGACGAGTGATTGTCATTGGTGTGGAGAGCATACACATATTGTATAAATATTTGTACATGTGTTTCTTTATTTGGAACTTTATTTAGATATACATAGTACATTCATCGTAATGGTTCTCATCCTTTTTGGCATTTGGAAACTGTAGACTCGTCCTCACGCAACTGTCGAGGTGGAAATATCAGAAGATATGCAACTGGTGCATTTTGATTTCAATAGGTAAGAGACCCTAAACTATATATTACTCTTCATATTCATTAGCTTTTTTATACAAAGATACTTTAGTGAATTTCCTTCCAAACTGGGCTATTATTTATTTATTATTCTCGGTGAACTGTGTTAGTTCTATTTGATGCTGGGTTGATTACTGCAAAATTGCGAGATATTTTATCGTGGCATGCCAGGATTTAATGACTGGGTGTAACCACAGATTTTAAAATGTGGGGTGCAAACATAAATAATGGGTCAAACGTAGGGTCCGAGGTCAAATATTACTTATTTTTTGGGTAATTAATATTTAGTATAATTACAGTGACATGTTTGGGAAAATCACAGTGACGTCTTATCAAGAAAGTTACGAGTGGCCCTTCCTATATTAAACATTTTTATATTTGGATTATATTTTTCTATCAATTTTAATTTCTTTGGAATGGGGATCAATCTAACTTAGAATTACCCCAAGCATGTGCATCAACCCACTTGTACCTTATGCATTATCTGTTGCATATGCGGGGGGAGGGGAGTAAAGTAAAAAAACTTTTTTTAATGCTTTAGACATGACACGGCACACTTAACATGCAATCAGCACAAATATCCAAATTGAAGGGACCACGGAGCACAATAGACACGAAAAAACACAAACGCAAGACATCAAGTTTGTGCAAATATTTTGAAACAGATGACATATCGTATATTAATTTCGTGCCAATCTTGTCTTGTGCTATCATGTCATTTTTTACAATTTCCAATTTTCCACCCTTAGGCAACTCTGATTATTTCATAAAATTTTTACGTATTTTTTTGGCTCAACTAATTGGTCGGTAATTTTTTTTGGCTCTAGTCTGCTAACATATTTTTGGGGCACTAACATCCCTCTCCCTTAATGTATACCCGATTTTTAACGTCTACAATAAATTTAATAAAGTATACATGATTTTTTTTTACTCGTACGTGGAATTTTATAACGTATACATGAATTTTTATACTACACACGCGTTTAAGTTTGTGTATATCGTAGCTTATAAGGTATATAGAAAGGGGCGAGGGACTTTTAGTGCCCAAACAATACGTAAGGCCACCCCCCCAAAAAAGAAAATATTGGCCAAGGATTAAAATGGAAAACTCCCATATCTTTATTACCTTCTCTGACTTCATTCATCTAATATCCTAATTTCAGCACCCCATTTGAACTACACGACGACAATTATGTTCTCAAGGCAATGAAATTTTCTGAAAGACCACAGGGCGACGATATGTCAGAAATTCAAATTTTCTGTCCAAGCGGAGGCGAAGGGACCAGCATGGCTGCTACCTCCCAACCCGAAATCTCATACCCTTCGACGTTGAACATACAACCGGGTAGGGCTCCCACCTCACCTCCCCTGCCCGGTATACTCAAGGCCCGTGTTAAGCAAGAGCATTAATCTTCAGGTTTTGAACTCCGATAATCTCTTCCCATATGTATAGTGTAAAAATATTTTGGCGTGGGGCCCGCTCTCCCGGGCTCTCCATCGCCTCAATAGGTTTTGTGCCAATTTGACGGCATGAGAGGTAGTGAGCATTTTCTATTTTTATTTTTTAAATTTGGAACTTTCGAGGGGTTAATTCTCCATCTTACACATCCATGGTAGGCTATTGTAATTGTCTACTGTGTATTTTAGGCCAATGTAGAAGAAAAAAATAGTTTCATTTGTAACGAATTGAAGAGGATTGTTCAACTTTACACAGAAGCATTGGAACCAATTCTACAATTGGATCGTCCCTGTTGCACTGGTTGTCACATTTTTATTTGAATAAATTACTCTAGTGGCCCCTGAACTTTGCCCCTTGTAATGATTTGGTCCGATTTTTTTTTTCTACCAATTTAAACCTACGTGTAACAATGTGACCCTTCTGTCTGGATATACCGTCAAATGCGACATAAATAGTTACTTGGCTCGCGTGTTACTACCTGTGCTCAGAAGTTGTTTAAGAATCAATATGAATCTCATTTTTCTCATCATTGTGCCAAACACCGTCTTATTTTGGGTCAAAAAACTTAGTAGTCATTTGCAAGCCACCTGAATAGTACCAATATATTTAACAGTGAATTCTGATAGGTGATGTTGTTACACTAAATGTACTTAAAAAATTTAGATCGTTAATAAATCATGTGCTAAATTGTTACAAGGAGAAAAGTTGAAGGCCCAGATTTGTAATTTACTATTTGTATTTTCTTTATTGATTAAGAAGGTACGGCATTTTTTTCTTGTTTATTTTTTTAAATAAATATAAAATTATTTAAATATAAATTTTTTGGGAGATACTTTCGATTTTTAGAAGTCATTGTCTTGGCTGGAGCTTGATTTGTCCAATAGGGGGTTTGATACCACAATAAGTGGTCCTTCAGGAAAAAATCTTTCAAATTGCTTTGCCACTTTTTCCCCTTTTTCTTAGGAAAATGACCAGGGGTCAATGGATTACCCAGACCGTTTCATGTTCTTAACGGGTCATATTCTTGTTAGGAAAAAAACACGATATCATGTCGTGCCGTGTTGCATCGGGTAAAATAAAGTCATATCGTGTTGGGCTAGGTCCAAATACGATCCGTTAACCTGAATTGCCACCCCTAATATCTCTCAAGCGAGAATTGTCTTCTAAGGGGGTAAAGTTAAAATAAAATAAAATCTTTTCATTAATGCTCTTAAACAATACATACCTAAACTACCCTTAACATTTTTTTCTTGTTTCTTCTAAATAATAAGAATAAAACAAAATTTGTAGTTTTTTCACTAGTCCATTTTTTTTTAAATTTATGATATAGGCATGTTAAATTCATTTGTCGAGATTAATCAAAAGTGAACTTTACATATCCCATGGTATACCTTCAACGTAATGTTCTTCAAAATCCATATACCATGGTACCTGGCATCTTAAAATTTTAGAAAAAATTACATTTAATGGGTTATGTAAGAATAAAACAGGGTTTCAAGCTATAATATCCTAATCTTTGCACGCTAAAATGAAATAGAAAAAAATTAGTGGAGCTTCTCATTAGTTCAATGTATACGTAGATGTTAACATATACACAAATTGAACAACAAAATTATAAAAATTCACGTATTAATAAAAAAAATCATTTAAAAAAAATAAGAAATTACAAGGCCAAAAAGCCATTAAGTAGAGTCTAATATTTTTTTTTTTTGATATCATATTATGTGGTGTTCAGATCAGTATTAAGTGCACCTCAATTAATTCACGTTCGAAATTCGTGACTTTTACTGATCAAACATTATTTTAACAGTGTCAAAAATTGAACTGAAATCGAATTGAATTCACTTTCAAAACTATTTCAGCTACACTCATATATCATTGAACCAAGAAGCTTTGATTAAGGAAGGAGAGAGTCTGATTAAACTAAATTTAGTTTTGAATTGGAATATTCTTTCACTAATATTAAGTTTGGACATGACTATTGACAAGACTAGGGAGTGGTAGGATAGCTGACGTGGACGTAAAACAATAATCATGTATAAATTGGAGGCCCATTAAACCTTGCAAATTGTCCATGCAGCCTATGATTTGCTAAAAACAACCATCTCCCACGTGCCCCCACCTTTAGGTCACGTGCATGTTTTATCCTCGTGCCATACTGTCCCACCAAAGCTAAGCTACCCTCCAAAATCCCACAGCTCTCTTTTTCTGATATATACATACATACACTAACCTCCAAAATAACTAAAGCACGAGCTTAATTTATTATCTTTGCATTTGAAGTTATTTAATCATTTTTTAAAAAAATATGGGCAAAATTTTATATTAAATAAGGGTCTAATAAATGATTATAAGATTGTTTTGACATTATATGTTCAATAATTAGACTTAACTCCTCGTATACATTTTCGGGATTTACATACGTGGAGTTAAGCCTAATTATTTAAAAGCGAGGAGTTATGTTTAATTATAATATTATTTCAGGGGGAAAATTAAAATAACCCATTATTATAAAGTCTTTACCGTTAATTTTATAATTAAAAAAAGGCAATGAGATGATGTTATTCAATGAGATGAGAAGAGTCGTTAATGAGTAGAATTTAAGCGGTAACTTATTGTTTTGCATTATCATCACCGTATTTATAACGCATCCCTTTGTTATTTTATATTTGTAAAGGCTTTTTATTCATACTGTAGGATGTACTTTATGATTTTAAATTAAAGCAGGTAACAAAATATGAATTACAGTATGTGAGAGAGCGTAACATGTCATGTACATATTTATGAGTTAACAAAATTGTTTTCTAATTTTTTGAAACCATAACGGTTTTTAAATGTAAACTTGAGGGTATGCTTTAAACTTTTGAATTAGAAGAGGTAGAAGTGTCAAATGTGTGTAAAGTGCTCATGAGTAAAGATGCATCCAATTGTTATTTTCTAATTTTTAAAACAATCAGAGTTGTTTTGTAAAATTTAGGGCATAATTTTTAATTTTTAATTTTTAATTAGAATGGGTATAGTGTAACTGAAATGTGAGTGAGAGATTAAAATTATGAGAGTGTATGGCATAATAAGATAAAAAACATTGATGTGGAATATATATATATATTGATATTAAATTGGGGCTAATTTTAGGATTAAATTGCTACAGTTTGTTAGAGTTAATTTTAGTGTTATTGTTGGTTTAAATTTAGGGTCAAATTTATTATTAACTTTAGGAATATTTTTGATTTAAATTTGGGGCTGAAATAGTGTTTTGTTTTTCTCCCTCTCTATTTATATTGATGCTAAATTTAGAGTTAATTTTAGGGCTAATGTTTATAATAATTAATTTTAGGGTTCAGGCTAGGATTAATTTTAGGGATTATTGGTTTAAATTACAAATTAAAATTTTTTTGTGCTTCCTTTTCTATGGTTTAAAATCTGTATTTTATCAATTTTTATTTATCTTTTCATTAGATCAAATAAATATATAAGTAATTCTTTAGTAAATACTAAAAAATAACCTCATAAAATTTGGTTCGGGGGCGGGATCACCATTAAATTGGCCCTCACTCATGGTGAATGCTGGTTACGTCCCTGACCCCTAGGGACTAGACATTAATTGTCCATATATTATATTTATTAAACACCCATTTCGGGATTTTATTAAAAAATGTAAAATTGAAGTTTGCCTTAATGATTACCACTGATCTTTGGTTGCAAGAGGTTCGGAGTTCAAGTCCCTTCCCCTCCCCCGGCCTTGAACTAGAAAAAAAAAGTTCTAATTTTTTTTGTTTTTTTAAACAATTAAAAATAATTAGGGCTTTTTTTGGTCCAAAAACTGTATAGTTTCCTGGGTGGGTCCACTTTATCCCATATATAAGATAAGATATATGGGTCATTATGTCCATGTATAACATTCTTCGAGTTAGAGTTTTATGTACAATCAAGGTGTCCCCATTTTTATCTGCATTTACACCTGCACCTCCCCACCACTCAATAAAAGTGGTGTGTTTTATTTCATCTCATTGTCTCAAATGAATGTTTGAGAATATAGAGTATATAAGCTTTGTAGAGGTGCAGGTGCTAGTGCAGATGAAATGGCATCTTGGATTTCTCTTTCTTTCTCACTGGTAAGAATATCAAATTCGAACTCGGATAAGTTATTTTAATTGAAGATATATCATTTTTATCTTTTCACCAAAACTATATTTTGGTGACTTACTTGATAATTTAAAGAGCTGCTTTTATTTTCTCATTGTAAACCATCTTGAGAGCCTTAAGCAAATGACATTTGATATTTTAAGTGAAAACCGTCTTTTAGTTACGTTTGAGACCCTCGCGCGGCATTGAAAATGACGTATGAACATTTTTATTCGCCTCACGCGGCAATCAAATTGCAACATTTTTTTTATATATACCCTTATTTGATGCGACAAATTAACATCGTGCATTTTAAATATGGAGATGGTCTAATGCACTAATAGGCTTCAAACTCATATATTATTGTTACTATTATTATAATAATATTTTAAAAGTTGTGCTCATACTTTAAATTAAAATAAATCATGTTAAACTATGAGTTTAAAATGTTCACCGAAATTCAATACACTTGCTTTCTTTTCTTTTAAAGGGCTTTGTAGACAAATCAAAATATATCAAAATGACGCGTTATATATTGATTATTTTATTTGCAAACAACTTTTAAAAATGAACTTTATATTTGACTCGTACCTTTTAAAAATGTGCTTCATATATGATTCATAACTTTCAAATATGATCCCTATATTTGATTCATAGCTTTTAAATATGAGCCACATATTTGCCTCATAACTTTAAATATGGACTCCATATTTAAATGGCTAGACTAATATGGATAGTTTTATTATTTGAGCCACATTTTACCATTACTAGACGTAAAACATAATGTTTTTTTCTTGATTTCATCTATGTTCCAAGTTAAGCATAATGTTTTTTTTTCTACACGGTGGGTGTGGAATTTTCATTTGAGAAAAGATGTTGTGGTTGTATCAAGGCTTCGCTTGACAATTATTTTGATGTTATTAAGGGTACTAAAATTTACAAATGTGTTCTTGTGATACCCCGCCTAATTAAATACCGGACGATCACTCATTTATTAAATTAAATCAAGGTGAACAGTTGGTTCATTCTCAGCATCACTGTCGAAAAATAACTTTTCCAATTTAAACACCCTAATTAATTAAGCCAAGTGTCAAAACCATTTTAAACATTACTTTCCAAATTATTTAAAAATAAATAAATTATTTATCTAGTTATTAACAACATAACCAATAAGTAAGAATCATACCACAAATATCCTGGAACATGAACCAATTAATTTAAACATTCAACATCCAAAATCCCAACATTTAAAACTTAAAATAAAACATCCATACTGAATAAATCCCAAAGTAACAGTACTAGAATTAAACGAAGTACAATATCCAAATAACAACTGAATAATGGAAAGGGCGACACATGCCCCAATAATGAACATGCTAGGAGTAGAATCAAATGGATGAAGTCGTCTAAACAATAGGCCTGCAACTCCCACCTAAGCTGCAGCGCGTTCCTGCCAAAGGACCCTATGCAAGACGCCCCTGTGACTGGGCACCTGTAATATATACTGTAAACGTGATGTTGGAGGAATGCGATGTCCCCGGATTTATAAATTTCTTTTAATAAAATATTATTTCCTTAGAATATCCTTTTATATACAACACGATATATATATATATATATATATATATATATATATATATATATATATATATATATATATATAAGCGTTAGGATGGTTCAATAAAACAGACGAATACCAAATTTTAATTTTCTTAAACAAATTAAAATTAAACACAAGTGAAAATTCATGAAACACACAAATATTAATTTCACTTAAACCAATTAATTCAAGCCCTAGAATTTGCCAAGGTCATATTTTTCATTTAAACAAATTAGGTCAAACCAACTTTAGCAATAAAATTAAATGACTTGAATTAAATGAACTTTACCCAATTTTTAATTTAGCACCAAATTAAATTAAGTGTGATAATTTAAACCAAATTTTATCTTGAATTATCCTAAGCATGCATTCTAAATTATTATGTAGGATAAAATAAATCAATCACACTACGCCGCGATGTACGAGGAAAAATCCAAGACGGGAAACAACCTCGGACGGCCCTAGCCTCAAATCCACTAGATACGGAATTTACAAATACAAGACAGAAAGGCTTACATCACACGACTCGATCCCTCTCAAGCCTCGACGCTTCTTCTTGTAGATACCTCTTCCTAGCGGATAACCACAAAGCTCCACCGTGGTCTCAGAGTCCACTGATCGGACTTTGTATGGTCACCGTCACCCGAACATGGAGCCTTTCTCCAAGAGGGTAAATCAAAGTAAACAACTTCTTCTTTGTTTGTGGGATGTAGAAGAAAACCCGAAACTTCTCTTCTTCAAATCGTTAGAGAAAAACCGGTGCCAAACTCCAAGCAATTGATATGTATATAGGTGAACTTGGAAGAAACTAATTTGGGTGTAAACTAGAGTGGTAAGTGAATTTCTCTTTGAAAATTAACACTCAAAACTTGATCTTTTTCTCTTTTTGTTTTTGCTCTCTAAACACTCTCTAAGAGTTAGTAGGATATGAAAAAGATGTCTTTGGAAAAAGGTTTCCCGCACATCATAAAGTCTGGAAAAAATCAGTTAAGAAACAAGTGGGAAAGTGGGTGAAAAACTGCTTAAAACTGCCAAAAACTGTTCCCGCCTGACATCTCGTTCGAACGACATTTCGTTCGAACGAAATCTCGTTCGAACGAGACTTCTAACGAAGTTCTAGATTGAACTCGTTAGAAATCTCGTTGGATATCTCGTTCGAACATAAGGTTCGTTCGAACGACATAGCGAACGATATTTCAAAGGCCTATACTGGGAACTCGTTGGCAAACTCGTTCGAACGACATCTGGTTCGAACGAAAAACTCGTTCGAACGACATATCGAACGAACTTCCAGAAAGTTTGGAAAATTCGATTTTAGCCCATAAACTTTATATACTTTATTTTAAAGTTCTAATTAATTCTTTTTGAAAATAAAACACAGTTTTTATTAAACCTAACACCCAATAAAACTTGTTCCAAGCTCCTATATATATAATATTGCATTCATACCTTGGGAGCATGGAACTATGGTTGATGACGTAGAAACGAGGCACGCAAACCGGCATATTGATGAAGCTTTATACTCTTTGCCGTTACGTCTTCATCAAATACTTCATAGGCTTGAGAATATTACAATTAAATACAATCCTATGAATAAATGTTTTTGTCCGGAATTGAGCCAAAACTATATATGGACTCAATTGGAAATTTGTGTCCTTACAAATCTCCCCCTTTGGCTATTCCGGGACAAAAACCAAACAAAAATCCTAAAGGGCCGTCAAGCTCACTAGACTCAAAAACATAACCCACCCAAACTTGACTCAACCCAAGGATCAAACGCTTTGCCATTGAAAGATGCCGCTTTAGAAGAATTCCTTCACACTTAAGCAAACTCATCAAATGCATAGAGAATATCATGGTATTTAAGGCAATCCGCAATTAGAATAAATACTCCCCCAAAATTAATTCTCCCCTTTATCAAACAAAAGACATACTTAGAAAGACGTCTCCCCCTAAGATAAATCTCCATAAATCTCCCCCAAACTAAGATACGATAAGGTACCATTTCTCCCCCTATCATTCTCCCCCTTTTTTGTTCAGGAATAGACAAAGGCTAAAGAATCAAAACAGGAACTTATCTCCCCCAAATGGGATAACAAGCTAAAACATGTAATGGTGCATATAGTGATGAGAACGTTAAAGCATATGGGCAACAAAAGTTCGACTAATCCAAACAATAACATCGGATACCAACTAGGATGCAATAAAATGATACCAATATGAAATATAAATTATTAAGGATGTGATATCAACAAAGAATGCAATAAGATGGATGCCAAGTATGAATTAAAGCATATATGTATTAGAAAGCAAAGCAAAGACTAAACAAAAATATCAAATATATGTATACATAATATATATCAAAGAGACTCAAGTACACATATATAGATATAAACACACAAATGACACACACAACATATAATAGGAGTCTTTCACACTCGTATGGCAAAAATGTGTCATATGGAAACGAAAGTGTTGGGGTGTGAACTAGTAACGATTAAATTTAGACCCAATCACTTAAAACATGTTCACGGAGTTCTCAATTGATTGCAAACTTCATCACATTTGAATATAACCTCATGTGACAATATAAATTGAACTCAATGAACAAACATACACAATGCATACAAGCCTAGCATATTGATGATTCTATAAACCAATAGAGTCATGACATGAAATACGCAACTAGGATAAATGGACATTGTGCAAGCCGTTGATATACCATCCAATCTCCCTCAATATGCATTTATATTAAATTTGAATGAATATATCAATCAAACATAGGCCTTGGCAATTTAGTTTCTTTTAATGCCATATTTTCTGTTGTTAGGCCTTTGGACCACGTATTTCTTTTAGGTCCATTCCAAACGGTGGCTTACTATCGCAAAGGATCACTTAGTCCTTTCGGAACCCTTCCCCGTGCATAATTATATTTATCATGTTTTCATTTTTCACACAAATCTCACATGTAACGGATTTTGACATGCACTAGTCCTCCTAATCACAAATATGTAGATGACAAGATTGGAAGGAGAACACCTCACATAGCTCAAATATACATTTGAAGTTAAAAATTCAAAGGAGCTCGTGCATGTGTGAGTAGAGGCATATGAAAATAGAATCCATTTAACCAATACAAAATCCAACTACTCCATAAAAATATGGTAAAGAACATTTTAAGGATTGACAATCTAAACCAAAAGTTCTAGCCACATGGAAGCGTTTAAAGGAGAGATTCAAACACAAGTATATGCCATTTAAAGTGTGTCAAACCAAAATACACACAACAAAAATCTTTTTGAGTTTTTGACATTTTTAACCAAAAATAAAAAATATATACTCAAAAGACAAACACAAATCATTTGAATCTTTCATTAAGCTTAAATTATCGAGAGATAAAACCAAATGATAAACAAAAATCTTTTTGTATTTTTCATTTAATGCAAACAAAATGAAGGAAATATAATACAAAAGATAAACAAAAATCATAATTCTAGCATGTGATAAGCAAAGAGCATAGACTAGAAAATGATTAAACAAGCATACATTTAGCATGTGAATATAGCATGAAGTACAAACGCTAAAGAATGCAAAACACTAACACATTCATCCTTTAGATTTAGCAAGGGATGAGGCATGTGAAAGTAAATGAGAATTAAAAACCCTATTTTGCAAGGCAACCAAGTCGGATTTCCTAACCCATATTAATGAAGAAGGACTGTCTTGGGGTGTAGGAGTTCTAAATACATTGATTGCATTACGTTGGGATTTTTTAGGAATTCGTTTAAGATCAAAACAAAATTTCTTAAGATGACCTTTTCGACCACAATGTGTACAAGTAAAAACATGTCGAAAAGATTTACCTAAGGAGTGATCTCTAAATGCTTTCCAAGTAGATTCTCCTAAAACGTTGGTTTTGGCTTTATGAGAAGATTCATTACAAGTATTGAAGCCTAAACCACAAGTGTCATTTTTAATTTGGACCGTTCCTAATATTTTATCTAATTTTTTGAACGACACTCCAAATCAAATTTGACATTACTAGAGTCTTTTAATTTATTATGCAATTCTAAAGTGTTAGACTCTAATAAAACATTTCGCTCTTCAAAAGCAAGAAGCTTCTTTTTCAAGGATTCCATTAAATCCCTAAGGCTATCTCTTTCGCCTTCTATATATTCTAGCTTCTCTTGAAGAGTCCTCTCACGTGTCCTAAGGTCTTCAACCAACATACTATTATCAACGACCTTGACACTTTCATTCAAACTAGCTTCTAACTTCAAATTAGCTCTTTCCAATTTAATAGATTCTTCATAAAGTTCTTGAAAAGCATTTTGAAGTTCACTTACATTAACCTCTTCTTCATTTTCACTCTCCCTTTCTTCTCCACTCTCACTATCATCAAAAACAAGAGAATCATAAACAATGACCTTGGAAGTGTCATGTGTTAAAGTTTCATCAATCGATGAGTTCTCACTATCACTCACATGACTAGCCATAAAAGCCACAAAATTAGGCTTAGTGGGGGAATCGGGTCCCTCTTCCTTATCACTATCACTAAGGGTCGCATTATATGCAATGGGTCGTTTACCCTCTTTCCTTAGTTTAGTGGGGCACTCATAAGCCCTATGGTCATAACCTTCACAACCAAAACACTTATTAGACTCGTCCCTATCTAAATTTTCATTACTAGGTTTAGGGATCTTCTTGCCTTTGCCATGCTTAGAAGTTTCAAATTTCTTAAAATCATTTTTAAATTTATCTTTGTTGAATTTAAGAATTTTTCTAAATTTACGAGCAAACAAAGCCATGTCTTCCGAGTCACTATCACTCTCGCTCTCTACTACTTGTTTGACCTCTTTTCGGGCTTTTAAAGAAACACCCTTTTCGATTTTCTTTTCAGTTTTAGAGGGAAACATATCTAGTTCATAGGTTTGTAAATCACCTACGTGCTCTTCTAATTTCGTAGAGGCTAAAGATGGTAAAGAATTTAAAACGGTCACCTTTGGAATAAATCTATCGGGTAGCGACCTTAAAATTTTCTTTACAACACGGTTGTCAGGTATTTTCTCTCCCAAATTAAACGATGAATTTACAATATCAGAAAGTCTAGCATAAAATTCATCAAAGGTTTCATTATCATTCATTTTGATAGTTTCAAATTAGTGGTGAGGTTTTGGAGTTTCGAAGCTTTAACAACACTAGTTCCTTCATGAGTTAATTGTAAAATATCCCAAGATTCTTTAGCGATTTCACACGTCATAATACGTCGGAATTCATCCGATGTGACAATGCTAAACAATTCAAACCTCGGGAATTAAAATTAAAAAGTTTAAACTCATTTTCAGTCCATCTATCGGCGGGTTTGAGAACACGTTCATTTTCAACTAATTAAGTTGGTGGGGACCACCCATTAACAACAAACATCAAAACTCTCTCGTCGATAGATTTTAGTGCCGATTTCATTCGCGCTTTCCAATACTTGTAGTTTGTACCATCGAAAATAGGAAATTTTGAAAATGGGAAAAATTCCATTTTAGCCAAATTTTTTATTTAAAGGATCGTTAACGAAATAATTTATCGCTTTGGCTCTGATACCAATCTGTAAACGTGATGTTGGAGGAATGCGATGCCCCCAGATTTATAAATTTCTTTTAATAAAATATTATTTCCTTAGAATATCCTTTTATATACAACACGATATATATATATATATATATATATATATATATACGGAAGCGTTAGGATGGTTCAATAAAACAGACGAATACCAAATTTTAATTTTCTTAAACAAATTAAAATTAAACACAAGTGAAAATTCATGAAACACACAAATATTAATTTCACTTAAACCAATTAATTCAAGCCCTAGAATTTGCCAAGGTCATATTTTTCATTTAAACAAATTAGGTCAAACCAACTTTAGCAATAAAATTAAATGACTTGAATTAAATGAACTTTACCCAATTTTTAATTTAGCACCAAATTAAATTAAGTTTGATAATTTAAACCAAATTTTATCTTGAATTATCCTAAGCATGCATTCTAAATTATTATGCAAGATAAAATAAATCAATCACACTACGTCGCGATGTACGAAGAAAAACCCAAGACAGGAAACAACCTCGGACGGCCCTAGCCTCAAATCCACTAGATACGGAATTTACAAATACAAGACAGAAAGGCTTACATCACACGACTCGATCCCTCTCAAGCCTCGACGCTTCTTCTTGTAGATACCTCTTCCTAGCGGATAACCACGGAGCTCCACCGCGATCTCAGAGTCCACTGATCGGACTTTGTATGGTCACCATCACCCGAACATGGAGCCTTTCTCCAAGAGGGTAAATCAAAGTAAACAACTTCTTCTTTGTTTATGGGATGTAAAATAAAACCCGAAACTTCTCTTCTTCAAATCGGTAGAGAAAAACCGGTGCCAAACTCCAAGCAATTGATATGTATATAGGTGAACTTGGAAGAAACTAATTTGGGTGTAAACTAGAATGGTAAGTGAATTTCTCTTTGAAAATTAACACTCAAAACTTGATCTTTTTCTCTTTTTGTTTTTTCTCTCTAAACACTCTCTAAGAGTTAGTAGGATATGAAAAAGATGTCTTTGGAAAAATGTTTCTCGCACATCATAAAGTCTGGAAAAAATCAGTTAAGAAACAAGTGGGAAAGTGGGTGAAAAACTGCTTAAAACTGCCAAAAACTGTTCCCACCTGACATCTCGTTCGAACGACATTTCGTTCGAACGAAATCTCATTCGAACGAGACTTCTAACAAAGTTCCAGATTGAACTCGTTAGAAATCTCGTTGGATATCTCGTTCGAACATAAGGTTCGTTCGAACGATATTTCAAAGGACTATACTGGGAACTCGTTTGCAAACTCGTTCGAACGACATCTGGTTCGAACGAAAAACTCGTTCGAACGACATATCGAACGAACTTCTAGAAAGTTTGGAAAATTCGATTTTATCCCAGAAACTTTATATACTTTATTTTAAAGTTCTAATTAATTCTTTCTGAAAATAAAACACAGTTTTTATTAGACCTAACACCCAATAAAACTTGTTCCAAGCTCCTATATATATAATATTGCATTCATACCTTGGGAGCATGGAACTATGGTTGATGACATAGAAATGAGGCACGCAAACCGGCATATTGATGAAGCTTTATACTCTTTGTCGCTACGTCTTCAACAAACACTTCATAGGCTTGAGAATATTACAATTAAATACAATCCTATGAATAAATGTTTTTGTCCGGAATTGAGCCAAAACTATATATGGACTCAGTTGGAAATTTGTGTCCTTACATATACATATATATATACAAGAGAAAAAGAGAAATGGGAACGGGTCAGAGCCCGATAGTGTATATGATTTAAAAATTCGTTTAGCAAGTATTTAAATTGATTACAGGCTAATGCAACAACATATTAGTGCGACACTCTCTTGAGAAATTCTCACCTCTCTTCTAGTGTACACACCTATCGCACTAACCTTCCCAATGGTTTATTTCATCATATAACACACTAACTTTCCCCAATGACTTAACTCATCTTAGGTTATTCGCAAGATTTAAAACTGAACAATGCAATCGTTTAAAAAGGAAGATTTTAATTAGTATCCAAAGTTCTCATTTTTGCTTTATTAATTAATAAAGTTTTCCAGTGTCATACTATACTTTCTCAAAACAAGTATTTACAATTTGAGTCATCAACTATGTCCTACTTATCAAATCACAGTAGGCAGTTCTAAATTTCAGAATTTCATATATATATTAACTACTCGCATAATATATATTATAACAGCACCTCGAATAAAAACTATGGTGCGGGCATACTCTACTATCCAATCCCCGTATCACTCGTACTAAGGGGGATACAAATTCGGAATCACTCACGAATTGTATTAACACATACACAAACAACATTGAGGCGAAGCATAGATTCCAAGTCTGTAAGAGGAAAGCACATACCCGCGTCTCTTAGGACCGTCTGAACTATCATTCCGATAGCCTGTACCAATGATATCTATCTCCTAGGGTACGAGTCAATATCCCCCATAAGGCACACAGGATAAGATTCGTCCCAGTGCGGAAACCTCAGGGATAGCAACTAGCGTGGGGATGTTTTTCACACACAGATAGTATATGCATACACAATCATATAACTATACTAATATTACCATATCAATATTAGGTATATCTCAAATCCCATAGTTACGACATTATTTCTCATATCTCATTATTAGTTAACACATGTAACGGTTCGTTTCTAACCTTGATTCGGTATTATTCCAGCTTACCACATAACTCTCATGGCTTTATCCTCCCACTTTTAAAAATTCAGTAGGTATTCATCTATTCTATTTCGTAACTATTTTACGTAATATCTCACTTTAAATACGTAGTTTCATCGTTTCTTATATACAATCTCTCGAGAATATAACTCTCGTCTTACCTTAAAGGTCCCAAAATTTATTCATACACCCTACTGGTCCTCTTTATCTCCCAAAACATATTTATAAGGGTGTCCATATATATTCCTCATTAAAGTGAATTTCAACTAATTTAAGAAGGGGAAACTTAAGTCTACCAGGAGGGGTCGATCGATCGAGGTCTGGGGCTCGATCGATCGAACCTTCGATCGATCGAAGCTCTTGGCTCGATTGATCGATCAAGCATGTATGCGAAATCTGCAGTTTTGCAGTTACGGGTTTCATCTTTTAACCTCAACAAATTCCACATTTTTCATACCCAAACGACCCAGAATTTATACTACTAACATCATATCATCATATTAAGAAATCCCTACATAAAGCATGTGGGTTTCTATCACTAATTATGGATTAATAATCCAAAAATTTATATAAATATCAAGAACCCTAGAAATCTCTAAATCATGGTTCTAATAATTATTTTCCAAAAATTCCTTTTTATAAACATCATAATTTCGTGGTTTAATCCTCTACATGACAAAGAGTTTCCAGAATTTTCATTTAAACCATAACTACATGAAATTTCCTAACTCAAATTGGGTTTTTCTTCCATATAAATCATCCTAATCATTCCTAAACCAATATGAAAGATGCATCAACGAAATAAGAAAGATAAACACTTGCCTGGGATTTTCAGAAGTCTAGTTTGGTGCCTAATTTGGTGTGGTTGCTTTCTCCGTCTCGCGATCTACGCGTTGGCGGTGGCGGCGGTGCAAACGGATGGGTTTTGAGCCTTGGATTGCCTTGAGAGCTCTCTCCTCTCTTCTCCAATGGCCGTTCTAGAGTTTTGAGTTTTCTAACCCTAGATGATAACCCAGATATCTGATATAACCCTTTTAATTTTCGTGGGTTTAATTACCCAAAAATGTGAAATGTCCAAAATGCCCTCCCGGGGTACTAATTAGGCCTAAAAACACCCCGAGACCCAAACTATACCCCCGGGTACACTTTTCTGACTATCTCGACCCTTCTGGACGCGTTGGCGCACTCAAAATAACCATACGAACAACTTATAAAATATTCACTTTTATTTATCAATATTTAGTCCCGACGCGACACGGGCGCGTCCCGACTCAAATTTTCAAAATTGTCATTTTATTCACTCGTGACATTCAATATAACCAATATTATATATTACTTTGCTCATTAGTAATATTCAACAAATTTCCCATAATTACTAACTCTCGTCACGTTAATAATTATAACATAATTAGTTTCCGAATTTTATTAAATAATTAATTCACATTAAATTTAATAAATCCCCAAATTAATATAGCATAAAAATACGGGGTATTACATTCTTTAACTAAAATTATGTGTTAATGTAAATGGAACTATCCTCAATGAAGGAAATATCAGTTTGTGTTCTTTATTGAATGGTTATTTTTCAACAAAAGTGTGTGAGGTTCATTTTGAAATAAGAACCATGTTTGTGATAATGCCATATATTTATGCTTTAAACATATTGTATATAATGTTAGTCGATTGGACTTAGTATGAATTTTGGTGTGTTGTGTGCGGCGTGATCACGAAAGTTTAAAATTTCAGTTCTAGTACAATTGAACATTTTACTACCTAGATAGGGTGTTGACATCATATCCGTAAAGCTGCAAGTATGATCTTAGTAGTTAATCTTAACTACGACAACATGTCTGATGGTTCATGAACTTGTATAATAGCTCAAACAGGATCGTGTCGGTACATCAGGGTTAGATAGGGAGAGGAAAAATACTATTCATATTTTTCTGAAGAGATGAGGAGAGAAAAAGTTATTTCCCTCACTTTTCATGAAATTTTCATCTCCAGGAGTGCCCACGCACAAATCTTACTTTGGGGGGATCATATACTAGAAGATTCGCAATGGTATCATTATTAGAAAGTCTTACTTTATGGAGACCTTGGTGAATTCTAGAAAGGTTTTTGGAGACATTTGGAGGGCAACAATATCATCATCTTCATCACCTACTTCTCCTCATTGGAATAATCTACAAGATCCATAATGGTATCGTTATTTGAAAGTCTTGGTTTATGTTTCAAAACCTAGTTCTTGTTTTTTGTTTTTAATTGACGATCAATCAAAGCTTTTATGCTAAAATGTTTTCCGCGTATGCCAATTTCCTATAATTAGTATCAGTGCCCCGATTATAGATTGATCATATTTTAGAAAGATACATGTTGTCCACCATGAAATCCTAGTTTTTTGTGTTATAGGAAAATACATATTTGTATGTTATTTTTCACTAATATGGTTTTGGAGTTCTAATGTTTATATCCTTTCCATTATGGTCTCATGAATGTTATTTTGTGTAAATGGATCTTACGGTGGTTTATTCGTAGTTATTTTCTTTATAGATTTGATTTGGTTGTAATAATTATGTTGTTTTTAATTATTGCATAAATCGATGTATTTAGAGGAGATTGTGAGGGGATGTAATAGTTTTTACTTGTCAGAATCCGGTATTTACATAAGGTTTGGTCATGAGGGAAAGTTTCATGGAGTTTAGTGAGGTTTTGACCAAGTTTTGAAAGTTTTTGCATTCTCATTCCAAACTCGAGACAAAGAAGATGACCTATAGACCCGGATCAATTCGGACCCATGTGAGATCAATTTGGCCCTGGGCATCAGGTGTAATTTCGTTCGTTTTGACTATTTTTATCGGTTATGCAATGGATATTTCTCCCGATCTTTCCCGAATCAAAGACGAGTACATATAGAGATTCATTAAGTGAAGAACTCTAGTTTTTATAGAAGTATACTTTAGAGAGGACTCTTGCTCGAAAGGAAGTCTACTTCAAATGAGATTCTTGATCTTGAAGAGTTAGACTTCAAGAAGAATTCCAGACCATAATGGAAGCATTTGACTTGTGATTGCATGTTATTCCGTTTTATTATGATTCTACCAACACTATCATGTTTATAATTATTGTGTGCTAGATAATTAATTAATTGGAACGCCATATTATTACGGATAATATGGATTATAATTATGACCGATCTAGGTCACGCTGTTCTAAAAAATCCATTTTAATATATTATTTTATAAATTGAATTTAATTGGGTAATTAATTTAAAGGTATACATGTTTTTTTGATCTTCGAGTTTTATTTTAATTTTAAAATATTTTTTATTCTGGAAAATTAAAATACTGACATCGTGGAATTTAAATAGTACTATTAAATCTGAAATCACCAAGTAATTAATTGGGCATTTAGAATTGAATGAATTGTTATTCAAAACACCCTCAAGTTGAAAGAATGGATCAAAAGGAATTTGTAAACACCAGTGTTGGTTAATGATGCTCAAGTAAGAATCCCACTCTTAAGATCGTTCTCATCTTATGTGAGTTAGGGATTCTTAGGATTAAAAATACATAGGGAAACCCAAATCCATTTCATAAACTGACAGTGAGCATAATCGGAAGCCAAGTCATATTGCTAGTTGTTTAGAAGAGCTTGACTTCTTTTCCTAAAGGGACGTAGAAGGATAAGGCTAAGTCTAAGGTATAACGATTTCAGGTTAAGAAAGTCCACATCCCTCGGTAGTAGTGAAAAAGCGAAAGACAAGTGTTCCCAGTACAAGTAGTTAGATCATTGATAACAACGTATCCAGTTTTTTCCTAACTCTATAATGAAAATAAAAAGCTAATGGTACTTTACTTAAAAGTGAGTGCGTAATTTATTTTTCGATCTATAAAAACCTGGTTTGTTAACTAGGGGATCACAAATCAGGACTACAACTCTCTGCAGAGGTTCCAGGTAGCCGGACTGCTATTTGAAAGATAGATGTTCCTAATAATGGGTAATAAGAATAAGGCAACAATATCAACGGTAATATATCTATTTTGATTTATGGTGAAGACATAAAGATAATGTAGATAAATTAGTTTATGTACCTAGTTTTAGAAAAGATTTGTTTTTGCTTTTTATAAATTGGTTTTATACAAATTTTAAATTATTTTAATATATATATATATATATATTTTTTTTTATTTTTTTTTATTTTATTAAAATTAGGATATCTTTTATCTATTCTGTCACATTAGGAAATAATTTATATATTATAAGGTATCTATCACCAATATTTCTAGATACTGAAATGAATAATATTAATGGACAATGATTAAAGAAAAAGTTTCTTTCTTAGTTGAACTGAATACATTTTTGACACTTACACTTAGGTTATTTTATTATAAAAGGAATTTGAAGACTTGCTTAGAATGAGCAATTGATTTAATTGGGAGTAGAGGAACTTCTAGTCTATGAATCCCATTAAGAAGGTAAAATGATTATGGGTCCTTTCACGACCAAAAGCTATAGAGCCAAAGATGTATTGAAAATGGGTCATTTCGATTTATATGGTCCTATGACTATCCAGTTAAAGAGGTGATTATGAGTATATTAATTTCATTGATGACTAATTAAGGTATGCATATATTTACTTTATGCACCACAAGTCTGAATCCTTTGATTAATTCAAAGTGAGTAAAAAAAGTTGGAGCATATATGAGGTTAAGTAATTCTAACACTACAATATAATCATAGGGGTGTATGTAATACCCCATATTTTTATGGATTTCTATTTATTAGTTATTAAGTGAGAAATAAAGTAATAAATGTGATTAATTATTACTTGCGCGATTTTGTAATAATAAAATGCATAATTTAGATGGTAATTAAGTTTTTCATGTGATGTAATTTTTGTGATACTTGTTATGAGTAATTAATTAGTGATATTGAGTATTGGTCTCGTGCGGTGGACTCCATACCATTTGTTATCTACACATGATAGACTTCATGTTTGTGCTACACAGTGAAGAAATGGTGGATTCCGTGTTCCAATTTGTAGATAGTAGTTGAGCTAGATCGGTGGATACTGAGACGTGTGTGGACTCAGATGTTGTGGCAACTGCGAGGGTGGACTCTTTTGTATCACTGGGTGGTGGTTGAAGGAACAAAGAGCGTTAAGGATTATGAGGGCGTCGTGTCTCTGTTGTAGGTCTTCTGTCACATCCTTTATAATTCCATGCATAGTGAATTTGCATGGGTCGACTGTCCGAGGTTTTTTCCGTTTGGGCTTCCTCGTACAACGGGTGTTGTAGATTTATTTATTTTATCTTGCTATACTCACCTAGATGCATGCTTTAGGTTTAAGATAAAGTTAGTTAATCGTTTATCATAAAATTGCTTAAAAATAGTGCTTAGATTTATTTGGATTAATTTATTCGTTTCTTTAATTAATTAATTTTGAGAAAATTAAAAAGAGTAAGTTAGAAGGCCCTTTTTATGTGTCCTTTAGGTGAAAACAATTTTTCTTCAAAAAATGTTATTCCAATTTTATTTAGCACCAATTTTTTGAACCAATTTTACATTAACCCAATTTTATATTGTTAATCCTAAACATGCATCCAGTTTAATTAGGCAAGTAAAATAAAGTAAAGTCCACAAAACACAACGCCGATGTACGAGGAAACCATAATGAGAAAAAACCTCGGACTACCCAAGACAGACAATCACTATGATATGGCTTTATAAAGTATAGACAACAGACTTAATCAACGACTCGATACCCACAAGCCTTAACGCTCTTCTTATGCTTCAACCACTCCACCACAGTGCAACGCAGGAGTCCACCTATGATAGGTCCACAACACACGAGTCCACGTGTGCCTTGGTATCCATCGATACAACTTTGGCAACCGTCTACGATTCGGAACACGTAGTCCACCACTTCTTCACCGCAAAACTCGATGAAATAATTTTGTCCAACAGAGAAGAACAAACTTCAGATGGTGCAAACGCAATATCTCTAAACACAATGGTTATGAAACTTGGATCTTGTAAACACAAAGGATATTTTTAACCTTGAAAATCTTTGCAAACAAGTGCAGAAAACGTATGTGTTTTGTCCTGAATTTTTAGTTTTACACCTCTGAAATTATGAGTGAAACACACCTCAAATAAAAAATCGACGCATCATTAGAATGAAATGGGCATGTTGTTTGAACGATATAGCCATGTCATTTGAACGAATTGACCATGTCGTTTGAACGACCACCAAATGTCGTTTGAACGATTGGAGATGTCGTTTGATCCTTCAAAACTCAAGGGAAATATCCATACGACTCTAAACAAAATTTATATTAGAATAGACGTTTTAAAGCCATTTTAAATAAAATAACATCCTTAGAATTTTTTTGAATCCCATAAACATTATGCGTTCATACCTGAGAGATCGGAACATGATGAAGACGTGAAATCTGCACTGATAAAAATAACATTATCTATCTTTAAAGCTTGGCCACTGCGTCTCAAAAAAACTTCATAGGCTTAATAGGAATCGTGACTCGAAATATAATCCTATGACTTAAACTTGTTTTGTCCGGAATTAAGTCAATTCCATACAAATTAACTCAAATATAAATTTGTCCTTACAAATCTCCCCCTTTGACTATTTTGGGATAAATCCAAAGCAGTGAATGCTAAGTCGGGTCGTCAAGCTGAATGATACCTAAATCCCATCCCATAAACCCAAAGTAAAAAATTATAGGACATGGACTAGTATATGTAGGATCGGAAAGCATGAGCTGTCTGAATGTAATGTAGTAGCAAAATCTCGAATCTTTGAAGAATACCTACACACATGAAACAACCAAATACAATGTTAAGTATGGAGGAACAAATGATAGAAAACCTTATGATACCAATTAGTAAACCAACCATTTGTTAAACATGTGAGCAAAATATATGATACTAATTTGTATACAGTACAATCAAAACATGATACCAATATATAAGCATGTAAATACATGTGTGCTCATCAAATAAAACTCCCCCTTCACATATACCATCTCTCCCTCTTTTTGTCTCGAATAGACAACCAGTGAAAAAGATAAACAAATAGCATCGTATCTAGCATATATGAATCATATGTGGATAAATAGATGCAACCAACTAATAATAAATAAAAGATACCAAATCGTAGCTAGTAAACAATCACAAAATTTGAATAATCAATATAAGGAATGATGTGACTAAACGAGACCTATGCAGTGTAAGAATCAAAGTATGAATAATCAATATCAACTGCATATAAACTGTCCAAACAACCCAGAATTTCCAAAACACAGCATATATACGAAGCATTTACAAAAATAGAAGGAAATCTCAAAAATCCTGTGACACTGCGCCTAATTAAATACTGGGGGATCAGTCCTTTATTAAATTAAACCGAAGTGACCGGTTGGTTCATTCTTAGCATCACCGTAGAAAAAATATTTTTTCTTTATACATCACCTAATAAATAATTAAGCTAAGTGTCAAAATATTTTCCCATTTAATTATACACAATTAATCCATTAATAAATTTCCATATTTTAAGATATAAGCTACTCACATTCCACAAGAATATAATAAATACTAGACATGAATCAAATACTAAAATAAATTAGACTAGATAAAACATTCCAGTTCCAAGTCTAAAACCAATAAACCATAAAACCCGCAAGTGTAACTGAAGTAAACTGAGTACAATCTCAAATAAAACGACTGAAGATGGGCGAAACATGCCCTAAGAGAAATGTCTGAAAAGGAACAAAAGGAACCATAAAACCAGCAGGTTGTTTGAACGACCCTGCATCTCGTTCGAACGAGACATCGTCGTCTCCATTCTGCTAAGTGTTGTATTTTTCAACCTTCATCTAACCTAAAACCTCTACAGATTTCTTCCCAACTCCCAGCAATCACTTCCAAAGATTAATTTAACGTGTAGGGATGATATCTAACAAACTAGAATCATTTAATCATGCACAAACCTTAATATATTATGAAAATTCCCAAATTAATAAATTAAACCCTAGTTCTTCAACTTTCTATACAAGATCATAAAAACCCGATTCGTCCATCATAAATAATCATCAATTTGAGGTCTCTAACCTATCTACATGAAGGATTCATCCTAATTAGATACTAGATTTTAATTAATGTCCTTAATTCTCCAATTTTCCTTAAAATTTAAGAATCATCAATGGGTATTGTATATCTACACTAACATGAACGTGATTGTTGCTACAATTTTGCAAGGATTAAACACTTAACTCAATTTCGAAGGTCTGATCTCCTGGTGATATTGGTATAGGTGTGTTCCTCGTTTCCCGATCTACGCTTTGGTGAGATTTTTGGTGTGTGTTCTTGAGTTATGGACCAAGAGCTCCTATGGCTTCTTCTTCCTTACTCCGTGCCTCTCTCTTTTCTCTCTCGTAGGTTTAGAACTGATAACTCCCCTCTAATCCATGTACCTACATATTTAATTTCCTAATTTTCCTCCATAATATTTCCCCAAAAATTCAAAGGACAAAAATGCCCCTATAAGTGCCCGATTAGGTCTAAAAATATTTCGGAGTTCAAATAAAATACCTGGGTAGAATTTTCTGACTATCTCGATCCTTACGGACTCAATGGTGCACTCGAAATGACCATACCATTTATTTAAAAATAATTTATCTTTTTATTCCATTCAATTAGTCCCGACACGACTCACATGCACGTCTTGACTTAAAATATAAAACTGTCTTATTTCACAATCCAATAATTTATAAAATTTCATAATTCCATATTACATATCCACGCAGTCATATTCAATAATTTTCATCAATAAGTATTAACCCTTGGCACGCTAGTTAGTAATCATTTTAATCCGGATGAATTAACAGCTAAATTTTCTCACCTTTTAATTTAATTAATCCAATAATCATAATTAATCTCCTAATTATTTAATATCATAAAAATATGGGGTGTTAAAAATCCATCCAGGGTCGTTGGAACGGCATCGCCAGGTCGTTTGAACGACGTAAGCGTGTCGTTCTAACCAGGTAAGAAATGACCTAAAAGAGTAGCATGTCGCGCGAAGCAAACATCTAATGACCTATCTCGCGATCATATTTGACACTTTTAAAACCTTGTGCGCTATCCACTCTTCGAACGACGCAGTGATACCGTTCGAACGACATCCAGGAGTTGTTTGAACGACTTCAGAAAACTTATATTCCAGCTCTAAAAATGTGCAGGATTTGCCCAATGAAGAAATTTTCTCAAAACAACAACTACAAATATGAAAAAATTGCAAAACATACTGAAAACAAATAAAAACATATGAGTTACATGCTAAAATAGTATCGATGTGCGTAAACATGCTTATGGAATGAATGGGCGTGAACTACAACAAATGAATCACAACTTAAACACATTGAAACGATCAAGAAGATTTAATTGATAGCTAAATTTCATCAAACTTTGTTTTAGCTATATGTGATAATTAATATATTGAGGTTAAGAAACTAAACAAACAACATGAACATAATTCTGGAATCTTGACGATTCCACCAAACAAATAGCGTCAAGACACGACTTTTCAACATTAGGATTTGTGGTATAAACCCGTTGTAGTTTTTTCAATCAAACTCTCTCAAATATACATATTTCTTTTCTAAACAATTGAGGTTCTAATTTCTCTCCTTAGAGAATTACTATTGGCGCTTTTTGGCATATGTTTATTTTTATTGCCCTGATTTTTTCTTGAGCTCTTTTAAACGGTGGCTTTCACGACGAGATTATTATTCTCTCACAACCCTTTCCCATGTACACTCATCATGTTTTTAATATGCAATATAAATCCTCACGGGCAACGGTTCTTATATGCACACCTCCTACTAAGTCTAATTGTGCATAAAGGATAAAATTGAGAGGATAACGTCTCACCAAACTCAAATATGCTCATTCATGTGTGTGCAATGACATATATACAAAGTCGAATCCAAATGCAAATCAACTTCGAAACAACCCCATTAGGCAAATGGTTAAGATCATTCTAAGAATAAATAATTATAACTAAATGTCCTAGCCACATGGAAATATGAAATGATGGGGGTCCAAATACACCAATATGCCACATCAAACATGTAAACTCAAGGCATAAAAAATAAATTGAATTTTTTTTTGTGTTTTTCCAAAAATCTTTTTGACCCAAAATTAAATCTTTTTGTATTTTCAAAAATATATATACTAACAATATTTTTGTATTTTTCTCATAAGTGATACATCACGAATAATGCATATTTGCGCCCTTTATCGTTACGCATTCTAGCACTTTTATGTTCTTACTGCCATTATTTATGCTCATTAACCAGACAACCTTAGATTTGGACATATATATGTTTTGCAGGGGTTAATTGTACCTTTGTAGGTATTGGAATGCTAAAAGTGAGGTTCAGTTGCGTTTCAGAGAAGTTCCGTCGTCTAAATATACTTCAAGGTCAGTATGATCTTTTCAAACTCACTATTTTGTATGGAATGAAGTTACCAACATGTATATCATCAAATTATCTTTCTGTGGCCACTGACTATGCATCATTCTGACTCCGAATGAGGAAGTTATGGCCATTTTCAGAAGGTTTTGGTATTTTCTTCTACTTCAAGGGTATTTTGGTAATTTCATACTACATAATTTGGAGAGTTTCAAAATATAATCATGTAGATAATTGAATTATCTCCGCGTTGGTTCCGACCACACATCATTTCAATTCCGTATAAGGGTGTTATGGCCATTTCCGTGCAACACGTCAAAATTGGTTCGGAGAGGAAAAGGGGGTTGTCAAAAGCGAGGTCGACCGGTCCCATAAGATATGGACGAAAAATGACTTATTTTGTTTTTTTTTGACTTGGTTTTGTTGGGGGTTTATATTGGGGTATTAATAGAATGTTGTATGCTTTCATTTGAGATATATATTTCATTTTAGGTTAGAGAACTTTGGGGATATTTGTGGAGTGTCTCCCTCCTCCATTTTTGTTGGTTTGTTCCACCTTTAATGTAAGGTATATTTACTATTAATTGTCATCTTCCTCTATTTTATGTTTTGTGCCCTAGATTTATTTGTTTTTAATTTATTTCCATGTCTAGTTAATTTTAGTTGTTAATTTAATTAGTTGTTATTGCTTAATTAATTTGGTGCTTTATTTAAGTAATTTAATATGCTTAGGGGCTAATTTAAATCTAGGTTGTGTCGGATTGAACTCACCTAGGGTTGATTTGGTTGCTTTGCTTTGGTGATGGAGTTTACGGGTTTATTTTGAGGGTGTTGTCCTAGTTATCACACCTAGGAGATTTGACCGGGTATATCATGTATGCTCCATGCTTATGACCTTGCGTGCGTAATTTTCAGGATATTTGTTGACGCCAAAATCTTATTAGACTTTTATGCGAATTTAGGGGTGTGACAACTCTTGATTTAATTAACTGCCGAAACGAGACACAATCTTAATAACTCGTCGACCCATGTAACCATTTTATACTAATTAACTTGGGGTGGGGGATATTCGACTTAACCTATAGTTTTTATTCTCTTTGTTAATCTAGTTTAATTTTCCCTCGCCTAGTTTAATATTTCTCTTTATTATCTTTTCTTTTTAGTTTAAAAATTATCTTTTACATTTTTATTGAGAAGTATTAAATCCATTAAATTATAGCCACTCGTCTCTGTGGATTTTCGATACCCGGACTTGGCCACTATACTCCCTTTTTGAGTGTAGTCATAACTTTAGGTTTTTGTATTAAGGTGGTGAACAGAAAACAACGATCGGCGTTTTGACACGCGCCACTTTTCACCCTTGATCAAAATGGCGCCGTTGCCGGGGACTTGTTTGTTTTAGAATTTATTTGATTTAGTATTTCATAGTATTTTCTTTCTATTTGTATTTTTTGCCTAATATTTTTGTAGGACTTCTACATTTGAGCATCTAGAAACGTTCGAATTTCTCTCGCGCGCATCTACTTTGTGGAATTCGCCACTTCGAGCTATTTTTGGGGTAAGCATGTCTTATTCCAATTCTTTTGGTAATCATTATGATAGTTCTCAAAATTCTCACAAACCTTTGACTTTTGGTCAATACTTAGAATCCCAAAAAATTGCAACATCTAAAATGACTTTGGGCGAGTATTACAAAAGTCAAGCTTTGGAGTGCATGTATTTTGAGGGGGATGATAATGGTTTTGGGCCTCTAATTCCTTATAATAGGAATTTTGAAACGAATTGCAATAGTTTTCAAAATTCCTATAATAATGAGTTTAACTTTAGTGCCGATAATGATTTTCAAACTCCTAATTTTCAAGAATCCGCACCTCGGCCTATGAATTTCGGTGAGGGTTTTCTCATGCTTGATAATGAGAGGTATGAAGAACGTTATTGGGAAGAAAATCGTTGTTGGGAGCAAGACTTGGATTTATTATTCGAATTCGACGACGATTTCTCTTCCGAGGCTTTTGAAGTCGAGGAATGTTTTGAACTAAATGAGGATATTGTGCCTATTTTGGAACAAACCATTCTCCACTTGGCCCATCACATAATAGATATTGAAAGTGAGGATGAAACGGATGTAGTATCCATTTGCAATGAGATGATTTCTTCTTTGGATCCCAAAGAAGAAAGTTTCATTGAAAATGATCCTATCTCTTTTGAAATTCCAACTTTGAGTGATGATAACTCATCTTTAGAGTTTGAATTTCTTTCCTCTCCCTTTTCTTTCTCTATTATCACACTGTCACAAGTACCCAATGAATCGGTGCCGAACTTTAAAACGTTCAACCCTTTCACCGACGAGGAGTACTTTCTCGAGTGCTTTCCATGAAGGCATCTTTGCCCTCGTGTGCGCCACCTCCCATTCCGCTTTCTAAATCTTTGGGAGGATTTTATGCTTTTCTCGGTCCCCACATGTTTTTGTCACCCGTTTAATCCAAATCCCCTCTCGTCCCTCCAAAACTTTTAATTGACGATGGTTCCTTTCTTATGCCTTACACATGCCTTCCGTTGTTCAAACCAAATTCATATTTTTAGGAAGGCATGCTTGTATGTGAGCGTACACCGATTATCCTCCAATGTCAAATCGTTTTCACAGTGGACCCTCAACTATTTAGACTTCTAGTGTATAGTTAGTGTGAAGCCTAAATAGTAGGTTATATATAGTTAGCTTTTTATCATTTCTTTCCTTTTTAATTTAGTCTAGTGTAATGAGTTAACTCTTTGTTATTTGTTTTTGCTATGCTCGGTACTAACATGTTTTGTAGATTCTTTGGACTTGTTCTTATGGGAATCGCTCCAATTTTGGGTAATATTGCTCTTTTCCTCTCTTTAACTTGGTTCTTAATTCACATTAAGGACAATGTCAGGTTTTAAGTTAGGGGGTGTGGGATATTCTATCCATTTCTTTTGTCAGTCCATGTTTTTGCTCACATGTTAGTTACTTAATATGCTTTTCTTAGAAAAATTCAAAAATTTAAAAAAGATTGTCTTTCTTTTTTCTCCTTTATTGGGCATTTTGCCTTTGTTTCCGATGATAAATTTTAATAATTGCCCGATCCAATTGACAAATCAACAATGCATGTTCTCGATTTTAGAAGTTATTAGACTTTAGTCCTCATATTATTGATATTATGAATAACTTCATGAATTAAACTTTAATCCCATGAGCACATGCACTTTTCTTGTTCTATTGATTTGGTTTAAGATTTTTATAACTCGGTAATCTTTTGTTGCATTGTATATACTTACATTGAGTAAGATTTGTACCTTTCGTCGTTTGTGAGTGTTATACATTATTCCTTCCTCTTTGAAAACATTACAGTCGTTGGTAATCTCTTTATTCTTTCATTTGATCGTTCATTAATTGAGTTCATATATGAAATGTGTTACTTGAGCATGATTTTCATATATTGTTTTGACTCGAGAATTGCATAAACTTTAGTAAATGATCATAGGACATCTTTGTTATATCACCCATATTAGCCTTGACCTCACCTAAATGTTTACCCTCGTTAGCCCCTTTGAGCCTAGCCCTTCGTTTCATAACCCAAAATTCCAACCAACTCTAAATTGGAGTTATACACCTTAATTATTACCCTTGCATACCTTTGTTTGGAATATTACTTGGGATTGAATGTTGTTGTTGTGTTGCAGTTGCAATTTAGGCATATGAGAGTGAGAAAAGTAAAGAAAAGAAAAAGTGAAAAAGAGAAGTGAAAAGAAAGAGAAAACAAAAGAGAAAACTGAGAAAAAGAAGAAAAGAAAAGAAAGATAAAGTTATTAATGTTGTATATAGTTCAATAAGTTTTGATCTCTCTCCATTGTTATATTCAATTCTTATTTGGAACTTGTTTTCCAAATTTTGATAGCGCCCGCATTCTTCCCATTATTCCAAGTTTTCATTTCGAACACTTTGAATCCGTACATACATTCCTTTCGTTTCGTACCCTAGCCTAGCCTATATTACAATCCTATTACAAGTCCTATGTGATCTTAGGGTGAATTTAATTTAAAAGTTGAAATAGTTTTGATAATCTGTGAAAATGCATTTCGTCTCCTTTAATGAAAGCTATCTTTCATTGAGATTACAATTTTTCATTTTATATACAGCGTTCTTCATTTGTGACACGTGTGCGGCCTAGTTTCCACTTACATTTACTCTTTATGCCTGCATGTTCCGTGTGTTTACTCCTTGTTTCAAGTGAATTCACTTGATGAGTGTAAAGCCCATGAGGATTGAATATATGCTTTCTTTATTTAGTATCCGATTTATATAAATTTTTGCCAAATCACACTGTGCATGTGCTCACTCCCCTCCCACATTTTAAGGTTTCAATTCTATGAGGTGCTTTCTATAATGTTAATGATTTTGTACTTTTGTTTGAATTCGTTCATTGTGATAATAATGCATATGAAATATTTTTCGTTGTTGTTGGGCTTGTCGCATGTTGGTTTGGGAATATTTTGAGGAAACCATATGATGTTTGCGGGTTTCATCCATGAAAATCCTCACGAGATGACACTCGTCCACTAGGGCAACCTAGGGGTTTAACGGCTTATTGCATATGCTAAATGCAATCGTGCTCCCGACGAAAGTGGCATTTATATTTCGATGCATATATACGTCTTGTACTGCCTTCTGTGGACTGGTTTTGTTTGTTTCATCACTAGGGACTAACAATGTCTAAGTTAGGGGGTGTAATACATCACGAATATTGCATATCTGCGACCTTTATCTTTATGCATTCTAGCACTTTTACGTTCTTAATGCCATTATTTATGCTCATTCACCAGAAAACCTCGGATTTGGACATATATATATGTTTTTAGGGGTTAATTGTGCTCTTGTAGGTATTGGAACACTAAAAGTGAGGTTCGATTATATTTCAGAGAAGTTCCATCGTCTAAAACTACTTCAAGGGCACTATGATCTTTTCAAACTCACTATTTTATATTTAATGAAGTTACCAACATGTAGATCATCAAATTATCTTTCCGTGGCCACTGACTGTGCGTCATTTTGACTCCGAATGAGGAAGTTATGGCCATTTCTCAAAGTTTTTGGTATTTTCTTCTACTTCAAAGACATTTTGGTAATTTCATACTTCATAATTTTAAGAGTTTCAAAACCTAATCATGTATATAATTGAATTATCTTCACGTCTATTCCGACCACGCATCATTTCGATTCCGTATGAGGGAGTTATGGCCATTTTCGTGCAACATGTGAAAATTGGTTCAGGGAGGAAAAGGGGGCCGTCAAAGGCGAGGTCGACCGGCCACAAAAGCGAGGTCGACCGATCCCATCAGATATGGACAAAAATTGACTTATTTTTGGTTTTTTGACTTGGTTTTTGTAACACCCCGTATTTTTGGTACATTTAAAATTTAATTAATTCGGAAATTCTAAATTACTAGTGTGTTGTAATTTAATGAATTAATTATGATAGAATAATATATAAATATTAATCTGGGATTGAATGGTTAATATTTAGGGAAAATTATTTACTGAGCGTATAGTAATAATTTAATTTCGTCGTTTCGAGTATTAATGACGAGATATGTACTTATCACATCCGGAAGTCGGTATAGACTATATTGGGTGGGGGATAAGTATTTCTATAAATTAATTCGGATGCAAATTCTGAGTGTACAGTTGAGTCCGGATGGGCCGAGATAGTCGGAAAAGTGTAACCAGGGGTAGTAAACGGGTCACGGGACGTTTTTAGACATAGTCGGGCCCACTCGGGGACATTTTGGTCACTTGGGCTTGGCCCATTAGTCAAAAAACGGGAATGAATTAATTAACTTAATAAAAAGAAAATAAGGGCTGGCTAAGCTTAAGCAGAGAAAGGAATTAAAGGGTTAGGAAACCCTAGCAGCAGCCAAAGCCAATTTGGGGATCTCAAAGAACCAACTAGGTCATCTTCAACCTTGGAATCCATTGAAGATTCAGACACTACGAAACCTAAGGCAAGTGAATAACTTGCAATAGCATAAAAATCTGTCTTTCAAATTCATATTTGTGTGCTGTTATGAATTAAAAATTCGTTTTGGTGTTCATGGTATAAACACGGGGTTTTGATAATTCAAAAGAAAACATGAATCTGATTGGCCCGAAATTATGAGGAGTTATGTAAAATCTGATATGGGAATATTGATGTGTATCTGTTAGGATGATATTCAGATAAATTAAAACGAATTTAATGAAGAAATTTGGAGTAAAAATGGGTTTAAGGAAAAAGATTGGTTTTCCCTAAAATTTATAAATCAATAGTTTATGGACGAATTGATGAATGTTGTAAGCTTTCTGGGTAATCCTAATAAGGTTTCTAGTATGCTCTGGTGATAAGATGGCTTAAAACTCATGTTAGAAGAGATTAGGGTTTATGAAAATCCGTCCATGGCTGCCCTGTCTTCGCGAAGATGACGAAGACCTGTTCGATCGATCGATCGACGGTCTGGATCGATCGATCGACGGTCGCCAGAATTTGGCAGTTTCGCCAGTTGGGTATATAAGAGGGAAAATTTATATATACAATTCTTATGTAATTAATTATTGAGAAATTAAATACATGGGTTTAAATCTAATTAATTGTAGATAAATTAATTAGGGTTTGAGGCTAATAAATTAGAGTCGGGAATGGTGACTCGGGTAAATTTATTTTGGGCTACGGGAGTAAGTCCAAATTTATGGTGGGGGCGACACCAACAATAACTAAATTAATTAAAGTTCAATTTAATTAATACTTAGAGTTGGACCATAAACTCTTAATAATTTTAATAGGCTTATGTTATGGATTTTAGTGAACGGTATGGCCGGGACTTTTATATTTATATATATGGAGGCGTTAGTATATATATATATGGTGTGCTCAATTAATATCAGTGATTAGATATTTGTTACTATAGTGCTATAGGGGGAGGTTGCGCGTAGTGGATGAATCCCCTAGCTTGAGGAGTAGGGTGAGTATATTCCCGAGGTCATAGCGTCCGTTATATGGGTGAGGGACAACTCACTTTCAGGGAAGGAATATGACCGCCTCCAATTATTTATTTTTATCAAGTTGGTGTGAAAATTCTGACTTGGGATAACTAGGCTATGTGAGTATACCTAGTGGGATAGCACTTTATAGAATTTACATTCCGGGAGTATTTTTACTCGGGAGGTTGCAAGTTATTATATATATTACAGTATGATTGTGAATGCTGGAATATGATTATTAAGTATATAATTTTATGATTAATTATATACGGTATATTAATGAAAAGTGAGTGATTTCACAGGTATAACGAATGTAGAAGTTATATGTATAATAAAAAGGGAAATGATTTAGCTAAGTTGATGTTACCAATAACTTATATATCAAAATCACTACATACTCAGTTAGAGTAGGGTGGGTATAAAGGAACCTTGTTAATTATCTAGCCATGAGATGAGTAACTAGGTAATTAAATTAAAGCGTTCGTAGGGTATAATAGAGGAAGGGTAAGGAAGTCCTCAAGAGAGTGCGATATTATCTAAAAATATGAAGAGCATTCATATTTATTTATTACTGCAAGTTAATCATTTGTTAAATGTTTTTCAAATGTTTTGGGTACTAACCCTTGCTATAAAAACTTTTAAAAACCTTTTAGGTGTCCAACCACAGGGACGCCAGCCTTGACTATATTCCAGAGATCCGTTGCTGCAGCATATGTGGATGTTGCGGGATTTTGATAGACGCCTCATTCTTCATTCTTAAATGTAGAAGTTCATAATTAGTATTCGGGCATGTTGCTCACTTTCCATTTATTTGTATTAAGACTTGTTGAGGGTTTATTCTTATCTTTATGGGATTTATTATTTGGACCGTTGGTTTATTCGGTCAATTATTTTTACTTGTGAATGATTAATTCAGTTATCTGTGATTGTTATATAGTTTTATTTCCGCATGGGTGTTTGTTAATTAATGAAAGATAAAAAAATTGGCACCAGTCTATTTTTTTCTCACTTAGGTGGTTAGTAAATAATAAGACGACAGTGATGCTAAGAATGGACCAAATGAGAAACCTGTTCTAACTTGATTTAGGACTGATCACCCGGGATTAATTAGGCGGGGTGTCACAGTTTTGTTGGGGGTTTATTTTGGGGTATTAATAGAATGTTGTAGGCTTTTATTTGATAGATATATTTCATTTTAGGCTAGAGAACTTTGGGGATATTTGTGGAGTGTCTCCCTCCTGCATTTTTGTTGGTTTGTTCCACCTTTAATGTAAGGTATATTTACTATTCATTGTCATCTTCCTCTATTTTATGCTTTGTGCCCTAGATTTATTTGTTTTTAATTTATTTCCATGTCTAGTTAATTTTAGTTGTTGCTTAATTAATTAGGTGCTATATTTAATGTCATTTAATATGCTTAGGGGCTAATTTAAATCTAGGTTGTGTCGTATTGAACTCACCTAGGGTTTATTTGGGTTCTTTGCTTTGGTGATGGAGTTTACGGGTTTATTTCGATCGTGTTGTCCTAGTTATTACACCTAGGAGATTTGATGGGGTATATCATGTATGCTCCGTGCTTACGACCTTGCGTGCATAATTTTTGGGGTATTTCTTGACACCAAAATCTTATTAGACTTTTATGCGAATTTAGGGGTGTGATAACTCTTAATTTAATTAACTGTCGAAACGAGACACAATCTTAATTACTCGTCGACCCGTGTAACCATTTTATACTAATTAACTCGGGGTGAGGGATATTCGACGCAACCTATAATTTTTATCCTCTTTGTTAATCTGGTTTAATTTTCCCTCGCCTAGTATAATCTTTCTCTTTATTATCTTTTCTTTTTAGTTAGAAAATTATCTTTTACACTTTTATTGAGAAGTATTAAATCCATTAAATTCTAGCCACTCGTCTCTGTGGATTTTCGATACCCGGACTTGGCCGCTATACTCGCTTTTTGAGTGTAGTCATAAGTTTAGGTTTTTGTATTAAGGCAGTGAACAAAAAATAACGATCGACGTTTTGACACGCGCCACTTTTCACCCTTGATCAATAAGACTCATCAAAAGTCAAATATAATAAAAAATGATACACATGTCATAACACTAGAAAAAATATATCATGAAGCAAAGATTAACGTATGATGAAAATGTAAACACAATCATCCATAAGAAATAACATGTGAAGTATCATGTGCTAGCATGTGAGAATCCACCAGCCTAACATTTAACGCCTCCAAAATGAATTTTATAACCCAAACATGTGTATACCTAACTCGAGAGGTTATGGGAACCGACGGAACACTACACTTAAATTTTCTAGGGTCTTTTCTAAGATCATAGCAAAAATGCATAAGGTGACCTTTCCTACGTGTAAACACGACAAGGAATGGTATCTTTGGGTCGAACTTTTCTAATATCCTGGGATGAGGTTGATGCTCTAAAACAAACTATGGTTTTGGCTTGAGCAACAAATGCATTAGAACAAGATAAGCCACTACCATCACTACTTGAGTCGTTTAAAATATTGTTTAACTTCAAAACTTTGGACTCAAGCAAAGAATTAGACTTCTAAAATTATAGGGACTCCTTCTTTAAATTTTTAATTACCTCTAGAAGGTTATCTCGCTCCCCCTCAATGTGAACAAACTTATCCCAAAGTGTCTTCCCACGTGCCTTATAATCATCAATCATAATATTATCTTCAATGGTATAAACAATCACCCTATAATTTTTCAAGTTCTTCAACTCTTTTTCTAAAACAAGAACTCTATTATCACTTTCTTCCTTGGCAAATTTCAAAGATTTAAACTCATCATACAAGGCAACAAACTTCTCACGAATGATATCTCTTTGAGTTTGAAATGCTTACAAATATTCAATAGCATATTTAAAACGAGAATTTTCTTCTTCACTAATTTTAATTCTTTTTGAAAACTTTAAATTCAAAAGTTTTAATTTGTCGAAACTCGGAGAATCCATCGAGATAAAAATAACCAAGAGTGAGAGACAAATAATCACCCAAAATGAAGCACTAAACAGGATCAAACACAATAAGATTGTGCAACCTGCTCTGATACTAATTGGAGAATGCCCTTTTTATGTATCCTTTAGGTGAAAATAGATTTTCTTCAAAAAATTTATTCTAATTTTATTTAGCACCAATTTTGTGAACCAATTGTACTTTAATTTAATTTTATCTTGTTAATCCTAAACATGCATCTCGTGTGATTAGGCAAGTAAAATAAAGTAAAGTCCACAAAATGCAACGCTGATGTAAGAGGAAACCACAAAAGGAAAAAAACTTGGACAACCCAAACCAGACAATCACTATGATATGGTTTTACAAAGTACATGTAGTGGATGTAATACCCCGTACTTTTATCGATATTTATTTATGGGATTAATTAAATTAAATGTGAATTAATGGAGAATTAATCCGGATATAATACTAACGAGATGTGAGTTGGTATTTGATTATAATGTGTATATATATGACGATGTATGAATATTGAAAATATTGAAATTGTCGCGAGACTGAAATACGACAATTTGGGAAATTTAGTTGGGACGCTCGTGTCAGTCGCGTCAAGAATGTAAATATTTAAATTAAAAAGTGAATTTTATTTTTATCAACCGAATGGTCATTTTGAGTGCGCCAACGAGTCCATAAGGGTCAAAATAGTCAAAAAACACTAGCCGGGAGTTTTGTTTGGGTCCCGGGGCATTTGTTAGGCTAAACTGGCAACTTAAAAGGGCATTTTAGTAATTTTGAAATTTTAGGAATATTAACCAACGAATTTTGGGAGTTAATTATAGGTTATTAAGTAACCCACTTAACCCATTACCAACAAAAAGTTGAGAGAGTAGTTACGGGAGTTTTGAGAGAAGTGGGAAGAGGAGTTACAAGAGCCAAAACCACCACCTTCAACCTTGGGAGAAAATTCATAGAGAAAGGAGAGAATCAACCCATTAACCAACATCAAATTCTGAAGAACAATCTAAGGCAAGTGGTTTAGTTACGTTAATTTCAAGCGAATGTTTCTTCCATGCTTAGAATTGATAAAATTGCATCATATTGGGTGTTTGATGAAAACCCTTGAAATTTGAAATAGAAATTCATGATATGTTATAGGGATTGCATGTAGAATGTTAGTTGATGATTGTCCTACATGAGATACAACTTTTTATGATGTGAAAACGGATTTATAAGGATAAGATTGATGACATGAAATTCTGGGTTCATACCCATAGGGTTTGGGGTAAAATTTGGGAATTGATGATAATTATATGTTATTTAGGGAGATTGTAACCCCAATAATACGTTAAGATCCGACCTAAGAAAGTTTAGTGATGTTTAAGAACCTTAAAATACTATTTGGGATGATTTTAGGATGAGTTTAGAGAAGAGGAACATTGAGAAAAACGAATTAGAGATTTCTGGGCTCGAACTGCTATCTCGTTAGAAGCTCTGCCCATGTCGTTCGAACGACCTCGTTCGAACGAGCTTCGAACGAGGTGACAGTCTGCCTTCTAACGAGTTGATAGTTCGTTCGATACTTCTCATTCGAACGAACTATCGTTCGAACGACCTCGTTCGAACGAGACTTCTAACGAGTTGACAGAATGACCTTTTTGGCATGATTTGATTTCTAGTGTCCCGTAACCTTGTTTAATTGCTGAGATAACTTTACCTTGCTAACTAATAGGTATAGTTGGGAGATTTGGGATATGTTAAGGAGAAAAATATAGAATAGTGGCTCGAACCGAATGATATTTGTGGATTAGGACGCGAGTGACTAATCACGATGTGAGGATAATTGATGACTTAAATATATATAAACCGGGGACATATGATTTGTGTAACACTAAAAGTTGGTATGAGAACGAGAAGTATAACACTAATAAAAATATGGTAATAACTAAGATGTGTGCATGCTTAGTATATATGATTTTATGTGTATGACATACCTACCACACTTGCTATCACGGGAGGTTTGCGTTCGTTTAGGGCCATGTAATCTTTGTGTGCCTACGGGGGGGATATAGATTGGTACCTCGAGGACATAGGTCAGAGAAGGACTTATTGAGAAGTTAATAAGTCTGCTGATCATGGGAGCGTAGGTATATGCGTGACCCATGTGATGTGAACTATGTTCGCCTCCATTGTTTGAGATTTGCTATTATCTGAGAACGATTCCTGAGAGACTCGTAATGCGTGATCCTTATGTACGTGATGTACCGGGATGGGATAGCAGAGTATGTGTGCACCACAACTTAGTCTCGGGGTGCTAGTACTGTATATTTATGATGAGAATAATATATGGTTAATTGGAAAGATTTGTCATGTTTAATTGTGAGTATAATTATAGTAACGCTTTGAAAGGGTAAAAAGGGGATAACCTCTAGTAAATGGTTTTGCGAATAATTGGGAATCCAAGAATTAAAGTAAGGCTCTCTATTTATTGATAACGTTGGAATTTAAAGCGCGAATCGAGTGGAAATGTTAGAATTTATTTTTTTGAACTAGATAGATATGAGAATCACTCGAATGGGTACGGGTACGTTAGGAGTGCACAATTAGTCGAGAGGTGAGTATTTCATGTGAGAGCATGCCCTAACATGTATTTTGCATTCATTGTTTTAATGTTATTAAATCACTTGCTATTTTTAAACTATTCTCCACAATCGGGCTCTGACCCGTTTGCTTTCAAATCTATTTTTGTAAAAACCTTTTAGGTGCCCAGCCACAAGGACACCATGCATAGAAATTCCATTCAGGTGACGAGCTGTAGCTGTTGTGGAAGTTACAGGGCCTAGATAGTAGATGCCTCCTTTCCTAGTCTTGACTCCCTTACCAGTTTTATCATTTGTAGGGCATGTCGCCCATTTCCTTTAGAAACATTTTTATATTTCAGTTATTCAGACTTTGGTTTGTAATTAATTTAGGATGCAGACTTGTTTTATATATTTCAGGATTGGGATTGTTGTGAGGAGTATTTCCTCCAGGTTCATATTTATTTGATGGTTACTTTATTGTCTTTATCTTCTTTTTCAAGTATAAGTATTTTGCATTTTTTTTCTTCATCTTGAAGATAAGAAACTTTAGAAACTTGGTGGTTATGTTAACTTTTTATAATTCATTTATTGCATGTTAATCAGATTTAACTTAAAATTTGATAACTCACTTTTTAAATACTAGGTGGTTAGTAATTATTAAAATGATTTCGACAGCGATGCTATTAACTGAACCAACTTGACATTTTGTATTAATTTAATAAAGGAGTAGCTACCCGGTATTTAATTAGTCGGGGTGTCACAGGTGGTATCAGAGCATCAAGTTCTAGTGTCCTTAGGATCTGTACGGCTTATTATGTTTATGCTGAGCTTTCTTTGATGTAGAGCCTTATATTTTATGACTGTTGTATTCTTTTGTGTATGCTTCGCTCTTCAGCTATTTTGAGTTAATAACTGCGAACTTATAGACTTTACTCTCATTTCAGATGCCTCCACGACGTGCGCAATGGGTTTCTAGGGATGCACAGCCAGAACCACAGCCTGCACCAGTTCAGGGCACTATGACTGCCGCCGAGGTTGCAGCTATTGTAGGCCAAACGGTAAATGCCGCCCTAGCCGTTGTACAGCAGGCACCACCCCAGGCGCCGGTAGCCGCGCCAGTTCAGGCACATGCATTCTCGTCTGCTTGGGAACGCGTTCGTGATGCTTTTCAGAAAGCACACCCTTCGGAGTTTGCAGGTAGCTCCGATGTTGTGGTATCCAGTCAGTGGAGGAAAGATATTCAGAGGCACTTAAGGATGTATGAGTGCACCGATGTTTAGACGCAGATACTAGCTACTTTCAAGCTAGTGGGATCTGCGTTGCAGTGGTGGGAGTCCATTACCACAGCAGAGGAGAGGGACACTCTCACTATACAGGAGTTTTGGGTGCGGTTCGACCGCAAATATTTTTCGTCAGCTGTTCACACAGAAATGAGGAGGAAATTGATGAACCTCAAATAGGAGGGGACGACCATGGCCGAGTATGAGGCCGAATTCACTAATCTATTGAACATTGTTCCGGACAAGATACCGACTGAGGAGATGAAGATTCAGAAGTTCACAGATGGATTGACTTGGAGAATCCGTCAGCATTTGTTGGGTAATCTCTCGTTGGCCACTTATTCTGACATGGTTAACGCTGCATTGCTACACTGCCAGGATCATCGTTTTCACATGTTTGAGAGCAAGAGGTCAGAGAGTCCTGCCATCAGGGCAGGACCGGGGGAAATGGTGCCAGCGGGGCACAATCTGCTCAGGGACAGTACAGGCAGGGTGACAAGGGTTCCCAACAGGGGGATTCTAAGAGGTTCAGATCTGGGAATTTCAGAAGTGGACAGGGAGGTTTCAGACAGGGCCATCGGGGTCCGAACGACCATCAGGGCCAGCAGGGTCAGAATTGTCAGCAGCAGAAGTTTCAGCAAGGCCAGTATGGCCAGGGGAGGAATGGTAATGGCCATCAGGGCCGAGGACAGCAGGGACAGCGAGGGGGAAACTTCCTAAGGAAGTGTTATGTTTGTGGGAAGACTGGCCACAAAAGCCAGGATTGTCCTGATAGTGGCAAGGCCCCACAGCAGCAGCAACAGGGTGCCCGACACGAGCCACAAAAACCTATGTTTCCCGTCGCCCTCCCAGCACCACCACAGATGGCAGCACTACCACCCATTCCAGCAGTCCCAGTCTAGCAGGGACAGCTTCAGTGTAGGAGAGTGTATCAGCTCCAGCATGCCGCAGCCCCACAGGATCCACCGACTATTGAGGGTATGTTCTCTATTCAGGGGACTATGGGGCGTATTTTATTTGACACGGGGGCCACACATTGTTTCATTGCCATGAGATTTTCACGTACCAATGGGTTATTAGACACCGCCGAGAGCACGGTTACTTGTGTAGACTCACCGTTGAGTAGGGGTTCCATGATTTCCCTTATATGTGGAGGCGTGAGTATAAAGATCGGGAGGTTTACTTTACCCGCTGATATGTTAGTGTTAGAGATGACTGAGTACGATGCGATTATTGGTATGGATTGGCTAGTTGCGTACCGAGCCATGATTGACTGTTTTAGTAGGAGTATTATCTTTGCCTTTCCCGGCCAGGAGATGTTTTTAGTGACGATGCCTCGCCCTGAGGGAGGATCGTCCACTCACTTGTATTATACCGAGGAGGAGACCTCTAAGGAAGTGGTGATACCACTTGATGCGATTCCAGTTGTTAGAGAGTTTGCCGACGTATTCCAGGATATACCTGGGTTACCTTCGAGTAGGGAGATAGATTTTGTGATCGATTTGACGCCGGGCACTCGGCCTATTGCCCGCGCACCTTACTGTGTGGCTCCAGCGGAGATGAGAGAGTTACGGGATCAGATTGAGCAGTTGTTACGGGATCAGATTGAGCAGTTGTTGGGATCAGATTGAGCAGTTGTTACGGGATCAGATTGAAATTTGTCCTTATAATAAGTGCTTGCTGGGTAGAACCATCCATACCTAGAGTTTCATATTTTCAAGTGGAATCATAGCAGGTTCTAATTACGCATACTGGAAGATTCTTATGAAGTCAGCACTAAAGGAGATATATGAGCGGGTATGGTTAACGGTTGTTAAGGGGTGGATGTAAAAACCCATAATTTTAGGCCATTTATTTAAAACGTCATAAATAAAAAGTTGGAGAAAATAATTTTACTTAAAATATTTTTACTTAGGCAAATTGATTCGATTCGCCTCGGACAATGCCGACGAATTTGCTTAGTTTTATTAGAGTTTAAGTTATATTAAAACTCTTAAACTTTTCCATATAAAAGTAAATCGGGGTTAGGCTTCTCTAAACACTTTTTATTAACTCTTAAACCAGAAGTCTCCCATATCTTTACCTCCTCTCATCTACAAAATCCCAGCCCCATTTAAAATCAAGATTCATCCCAAGATTTGGAGGTTCAAACTAGATTTTCTAATGATCATCCAATAACACATTTTTGTCATCTTCTCGAGAGAAACGTGACCATCAATTCATAATTCTCAAAATATTTTTTTAGGATATGGATACTTCTATTCTTTCTTATTAGTATGATACGTTTTAAATATGGACTAAACATTAATCTGCATGGTTTTCTTAAAATAACCTAGAAACCTTAATTAGGGAAAGTGAAATCTATGTTGAGACTGCTTTTATGAAAAATTCGAATATGAATTAAGACTTATAACCCTTGTGTGATCAGGGTAAAGGGTGGGTTTCCGTTGGTATAGATGTAGGTTCACATGTTAGAAAATCATAATAGCTTTATTAATTGAAAATGGCTCGTGAAATCATATAAATTATGTAGGTGTGATAAAAAGAGAGATTTTTGTTGTGTGCACTATAAATTTGCATGACGATGAAATTAAATTTATTGCATAAAATAAGTTGTTTAATCATGAAGATTGCTTGGAAGTATGGAATTAAATTAGTTTGTGATCCTATGAGAAATTGGTAGAATTGTTGACAATATGTCATATGCGACTTATCGATTTAATTATATTTGACACCTCACGGTTGACAGGATTTTGGATAGTTGTGCTCTCACCTTAGTTTTAGGAGTGCTTGCTAGGTATGGACTAGTGAGTGTGTCTTAGTAGTGGTTTACACTTTATAGTTATGGAACTAGTTTGTGTAGATTCCTATGGAGGGGATATTCTGGGGTGGGGCTAATTTTTGTGTCATTTCGTTTATTTGATAGTCTAGAGGCAAGACTAGGCAGTACTTGAGTGTAGAAATTTATCCTATATGATAAGGTAGGACTAATTTTGTTTTGGGAGACCTCTTGGTATGGAATAGGGGTGGTTTTGAGGATTTTCACTCGTTAAAAGGGTGGGTCTAATAGAAATAATGAGAAGTTGAGAATTAATGCCTAAGATAATAAATGGTTATTAAAATGGAATTGGATCTTCAATAAGTGCAGGACGGACATAGTACGAGTTGGTTGGCTATTGTGACGTGGGCGTGTGTTGGCATCATCAATAAGTGTAGGGTTGGCAAAATACGGGCTGGATATTATGGCGTGTCGTGCGTGGAACCTCGTCAATAAGTGCAGGGATAATGAAATTGGGTCGATTGGCCATAGGGAGGAGAATGTGAGTGATAAAAAGCGTTAGGTGGGCCCGAATAAGTGCAGGACTAATAGGAAGGTCGGCTGGCTATGACAGCGTGTCTATAATCATAATTTGAATAATTGAATTAAATAGGATTAATACCTTAATATAATTAAATGACAGAAAAATAATAATTGGATTTATAGAATGGGGACCGGTTCATGTGGGCAATTAGTGGTAAGTTATTTTACTCGCATCGTTAATATATATCACGTTTATTTAAAATACTCTATCGTGATGTTTATCATGTATAATACTATTGTCTGGGTTCAAAGACCCTAACTGGGGAGAGTAGCTAGTATTCATGCGACGGGTTATAACCCATTGCGTTGACTAACATTTCAGGTATAGCGCTAGAGTAGCTGCATAGGAGTGATTGGAGATACTTTTGGAGATGCAACTGTATATTTATTTTAGATGCTTTAGTAGTTTAGGATTACTTTCCATTCCGTCGCTTTTATTATGAGACTTTTATTTATGGATTTGGTGGTCCAATCGATTCCATAGTTGTTTATGGATTCAGTCATATATTTATAGTTGGTTTATTTCATTTAGTTTATTTTTATATTTGGAGTTGGATTTTTGAAGATATCATGGTGATAGATTTTCATATTGCATGAATGTTTATATTGATGGGATTAAATTCGAATATTATTTTATGGAAATTTGTTATGTATCATATATCAGTCACATGCTAAAAATGATAACTTATTTAGTGACGTCTGGTGTAGTTTGGTGTCGGTGGCTAGCCACCTCGCTTGCCAGAATGCCTGGGGAGTTACAGTGGACTCCACCCACTGTCGAAGTAAGGGAAAATAAAATCCCTAACCCATACAAAATTGGAGCGAGGAAGTGCATAGGTTAGCGGACTATAATTAATGAGATTTAAATGCTATGTTTTATTTATTCACACCTAAGGAGTTCCTCCATGTTATACATGTGAAATATCAAAAGAGGCATTGGACATATTCTAACTCACCCATGAAGGTACTAGTGATGTTTAGGCGTCCGAATTCCAAAATATCACCAGACGGTTTGATACCATTAGGATGGATGAGAAGGAGACGTTTGATGAGTTCTATGTTAGGTTGTCCGATATTATGGACTCATGTTTCCACTTGGGAGAGAGAATACCCCAAACCCTTGTAGTTGAGAAAATCTTACGGTCCTTGCTTGAAAGGTTTAATTCAAAAGTGACAGTTTTGAATTACTTGGGTACTTTAAACTTTACAAAAATATAGGGGGTTATGGGTGACCTTCAAAAATATGACCTCGACATGTTTCCTTCCAAAAAGATGATAGATAAGGGAATTTATTTCAATGTACGGAAGGAGGAAATAATGATTTCAAATGATTTGTCTGACATTGATTCCGAGTGTTGATGTAAAAAATTGGACTTGATCCAATTTTATAATCACAGGGAAAATACAAGATTGTAAAGAGATAATTAGATGATAGACACAAAGTTTTAGAGTGGGTCGGATATGAATGAAGGCCTTCGTCCGCTATTATTGTATTGATTTCAGTGATTATAGAAAGCTAGGTATTCTTGTGGGAAGAATATCCTAGAGTCCGTTCTATCTCTTAACTTTTATAAAGGGTATACAATATATTTATAGTGACCCGGAGAATAAGGGTTGGAATGCCTTTATATATTCATGCATTTACACCCGTACATAATGAATCTGGTGGTTGACAGTCTAGTTCATGCCTGGATAAGACCCTTGGCTATTCCATTCTAATAAAGTCTGTTCATTTACTTCGTTGGTCGACATTCTTGAAGTTGGTCAGCCATTCTACCGAGTAGCGTCTCCGGAGCCGACTAAGTGCTTGCTGACTTGGATTATTGCCATATAATGAGATAAATGTACCTTGTTGACTAGTCCACGTGGATGGATAATTTTTGGCATCAACAAAATCCCCCAATACTTTATTCTTGATATTTTAGTTGAAAGGAGGGAGTATGTTTTCTTCAAAGCTGGTTGGCATATGCCGACATGTGGGACTTTTGAAAATTTTCCATGTATTGATTTGACAGTGGCATTTTCGCAAATAATTCAAAAATTAGCGGCACCAAAGGGTATATCGGTAATTTCAAGCTTTTAACACTATGTAATCATCATAATGTCCATTGTCGATGCAGGTAATCATTACCTACACGATTTCCCAGGTAAGCAATTACAGACGATATTTCTGCTGATTTTCTTCACTAAACATTTTCAAACTTTCAAGCCTTCAAATTTTCAAGTCTTCATTTGTCCCATAGTCTTCTTTCTGCATCCATATTTATTCTTTCTTTCTGCCATTACTTTACTGTAAGCTTTCTTCTTCTCCCTTTCCATTGATTCCAGTCTTTGTTGCTATCATGGTTTACTTCGTTCTTTCATTAAATGATTTTAGGTGGGAAAGGAATTACTGTGATTAGGTTGAGTTGGAAATGCCCCAATTGATGTTTTCTCATTACCTGAGGGTCATTGGATTATGTTGGAAATGATGACTCCTAGTTTTAAATTTTACAAAATGAATTTCCCTTTAAGTGCGGAATAAAGATGGCTCAACAAATTTTAATTTCTTTCAAATTAAAATTAAACAAAACTCAAAGTGAAATTAAATTAAGCAAGAAATACAATTTTTCACGTAAACCCAATTAATTCAACCCAAGTCCTAGAAATTTGCCTAACACAAATAATTAATCCATTTTTGCAAATTCGACCAAACCAAATTTTATCAAATTAAAGTAATGACTTTAATTAAATTAATATATATCCAAATTGAATTTGCACCAAATTAACTATACCAATTTTATCTTTTTACCTAAGCATGCATCTAATGTGATATAGCAAAAGATAAATAAGTAAACAACCACTACGCCGTGATGTACGAGGAAAAACCCACAACGGGAAAAAACCTCGGACGACCCTAGCCTCAAATCCACTAAGTACGGTTTTACAAGTACAAGACAAAAAGACTTACAACACTCGAATTGACTCCGTCCAAGCCCCGACGCTTCTTCTTGTGCACACCTCTGCCTAGAGAATAACCACAGAAGTCCACTGCAGTCTCGGAATCCACCGATTGGACTTTTTCTGGTCACCGCCACCCGAACAAGGAGCCTTTCTCCAAGTGGGTATGTCACAACAAACAAACTTCTTCTTTGTGGGATGTAGAAGTAGATCCAAACTTCTCTTCTTTGAGGTGTAGAGATAAACCCGGTGCCAAACACTCCAAGCAAGGATATATATTAAGGAACTTGGAATAAGCAAACTATTGGGTGTATATGTGTTTTTGGTGAAATTAATCCATAAAAATCAAACACAAAACATAGAAATTTTTCTTGAAAGAATTTTCTCTTTAAACGCCTTAGAATGTGAAAAAGTTACTTTGAAAAAGTTGGTTTTCGCACTTGATAATTCTGTCAAAAAGTAGTGGGGAAAAAGTAGTGGGAACATGGAAAAAACTGCAAAAAAAAAACTTTTCCCGCCAAAGTCATTGGAACGACATTTTCGTTTGAACGACATTCTCGTTTGAACAACTTTACTAACGATGTTCCAGTGAGAAAAAAGGAATCTCGTTCGAAGTCTCGTTCGAACGGCCTGGGAATCTAGTTCGAACGAGATTCCAGTTCGTTCGAACGAGTTATTAGAAAAATTGAATATTCTATTTAAGCCTAAAACTTTTATGAAAAGTTCATAAAAACTTTTTCTGAGTAAAACAAAGTCGTTAAAATTATTTATAAAAAATTATAACTTACACCCAATAAAGTTCCAAGCTCCTATATATATATATATATATATATATATATATATATATATATATATATATATATATATATATATATATATATATATAATGCATTCATACCTTCAGAGCATTGGAACCAATGTTGTTGACGTAGAAACGAGGCACAATAGACTCGGCACATGATGAAGCTTTATACTCTTGGTCGCTACGTCTTCAACTAACACGTTATAGGCTTGGAAGGACACACTTGAAAACTATCCTATGAATCAAATGTTTTTGTCCAGAATTGAGCCAACACTATATTAAGACTCAATCGGAGACTTGTGTCCTTCCAAATCTCCCCCTTTGGCTATTCCGGGACAAAAATCAAACAAAAATCCTAAAGGGCCGTCAAGCTCTAATAGACTAAAAAAAATATCCCACCCAAAATAAAAATGCATAGCTTGACTCAAAACCCAAGGATCAAAATCTTTGCCGATGAAAGTTGAAGGTTGCCATTTACAAGAATTCCTTCACACTTAAGCAAACTATCAAACGCATAGGGAATATCAAGAATATTAAAATATTAAATGCATGTAAATTAAATACTCCCCTTTATTAAATAAATGACCTACTTAGAAAGACGTCTCCCCTAAGATAAATCTCCCAAACTAAGATGCGATTACAATAGGATTAGATACCATTTCTCCCCCTATCATTCTCCCCCTTTTTGTTCAGGAATAGACAAAGGATAAAGCTAATTTAAACATATGGAATCTTAGAGTGATAAGTGTGTGAAAGCATATGGGCAACACAATCATAAGTAATTCATACAAATAATAATGGATACCAACAAAGATGAAAAAAATTATATCAACGTGACACATAAGATACTAAGCATGTGATATCAACAACAGTATGCAATAAGATAGATACCAATTATGAATTAAAAGCATAGATGGAGTAGAAAGCAGGGCAAAAAAAAATACCGTATATATGTAGACATAAAGAATATCACTAACGCACACTCACAGATATATAGGTATAGACACCACACATGACACAAAATACAATAAGCTTTTCACACTCGTATGGAAAAAATGTGTCATATGGAAACGGAAGTGTAGGGGTGTGAACTAGTAACAATTAAATTTAGATCCAATCACTTAAAACATGTTCACGGAGTTCTCATTTGATTGCAAACTTTATCACATTTGAATATAACCTCGTGCGACAATATAGATTTAACTCAATGAACAAACATACACAATGCATACAAGCCTATAATTTTGATGATTCTATAAACCAATAGAGTCATGACATTGAAAGTATAACTAGGATAAACGGAAATTGTGTAAACCGTTGAAATACCATCCAAACTCCCTCAATTTAAGCATATTATTTTAATATTTTGAATGAATAAATCAACTAAACAAAATAGGCCTTGGAAAATATTTTCTTTTAATGCCATTATTCTTTTAGGCCTTTGGACCACGTATTTCTTTTAGGTCCAAGCAAACGGTGGCTTACTCACAAAGGATGATTTTTCCTTTCGGAGCCCTTCCCCGTGCACAAATATATATATAATCTTTTATCGCTCAATTCTCGCGTGAAATGGATTTTAACATGCAGTAGTCCTCCTAGGTTACATAACATGTAGATGACAAGATTGGTAGGAGAACACCTCACAAAGCTCAAATATACATATGAAGTTATAATTTTAAGTGAGCTCGTGCATGTGTGAATTGAGGTATATAAAAATAGAATCCATTATAGCAACACAAAATCCAACTACTCCATGTAAGCATGGTAAAGAACATTTTAAGGATTAACAATCTTAACCAAAAGTTCTAGCCACATGGGAGCGAAAAATAAGGGATTCAAACACAAGTATATGCCACATAGAGTGTGTCAAACTAAACTACACACAAAATAAAAATCTTTTTGAGTTTTTGAAATTTTTAACCAAATAAAGAAAAGTATTTACTCAAAAGAAAAACAAAAATCATTTGTATTTTTCATTAAGCCTAAATTACTAAAAAGGTAAAACACAAATGATAAACAAATTTTTTTTTGTATTTTTAATTTAATGCAAACTAAAATGAAAGAACTATAATACAAAAGATAAACAACAATCATAATTCTAGCATGTTATAAGTGATAAAGCAATGACTAGAAAATGACTAAACATGCATACACCTAGCAATGATATATAATATGAAGCACAAAAAGCTAGAGTATGCAAACAAAACTAACACATTCAACTTTTAAATTTAGCAAGGGAGGTTTCATGTGTAAGCAAATAAGAATCACCAAATCTAATATCTAACGCGTCTAAAAATTATTTCCTAACCCATATAGATGTATATTTTAAATGATTAAATTTGAAAACTAATGAAATGCTAGACATAGACTTCCTATGACTTCTTTTAAGATCAAAACAAAATGACCTAAGGTGACCTTTCCTACCACAATGCAAGCATGTGAAAACACGAGGAATGATACCTAAGGTGTGACCTGTTCTAAAGTCCTTGGATAAAGTTGACCCTTTAAAACAAACAATGGTCTTAGCTTTAGCAATGGAAATATTTGAACCAGATGAGCTAGAACCATTACAACTACTACTCGAGTTCTGTAAGTCATTTTTCATTTTTAAAATTTTGAACTCAAGTAATAAATCACCCTCCTCAATTTTAAATGACTCCTTCTTTAAATTTTCTATAACACCTAGAAGGTTATCACGCTCCCCATCAATGTGAACAAACTTGTCCTAAGAGTCTTTTCTCGACTATCACTCTCTTTCTTGGACATATTTAAAATACTAAAATTGTGATTTATGTCCATGAGCTTTTCACGAAAAATATCTTTTGAGATAGCGAGGTTTGCAAAAGTTCCATTCTAGATTTAAAACATAAATTTTCATTTTCAAGAAACTTAATTCTTTTTGCAAATCTAACATTTAATTCTCTTAAATTTTTATTACACTTATTGAGCCCATTAAATTGCTCTCGAATATAAGAAACTTCATTATGAGTAGAAATGGACAAATTATCATTAAGACGTCCCATTGAGAGATACAAAACAAAAATGAGAGTGAGTAAAAAATGAACCACCTAAAACTACAAGGAGCATAAAAATTATAAAAGTCAAAAAACGAATCTTTGACCCGATAAATTAGCGCTCCGGCTCTAATACCACTTGTTGGAAATGATGACCCCCAATTTTAAATTTTATAAAATGAATTTCCTTTTAAGTGCAGAATAAAGATGGCTCAACAAAAATTAATTTCTTTCAAATTAAAATTAAACAAAACTCAAAGTGAAATTAAATTAAGCAAGAAATAAATTTTTTCACTTAAACCCAATTAATTCAACCCAAGTCCTAGAAATTTGCCTAACACAAATAATTAATCCATTTTTGCAAATTAGGCGAAACCAAATTTTATCAAATTAAAGTAATGACTTGAATTAAATTAATATATACCCAAATTGAATTTGCACCAAATTAACTATACCAATTTTATCTTTTTACCTAAGCATGCATCTAATGTGATATAGAAAAAGATAAAATAAGTAAGCAACCACTACGTCGCGATGTACGAGGAAAAATCCACAATGGGAAAAAACCTCGGACGCCCTAGCCTCAAATCCACTAAGTACGGTTTTACAAGTACATGATAAAAAGACTTACAACACCCGACTTGACTCCGTCCAAGCCCCGACGCTTCTTCTTGTACACACCTCTACATAGAGAATAATCACGGAGGTCCACCGCGGTCTCAAAATCTACTGATCGGACTTTTTCTGGTCAGCGCCACCAGAACAAGGAGCCTTTCTCCAAGTGGGTATGTCACAGCAAATAAATTTCTTCTTTGTGGGATGTAGAAGTAAACCCAAACTTCTCTTCTTTGAGGTGTAGAGATAAACCCGGTGCTAAACACTCCAAGTAAGGATATATATTAAGGAAGTTGGAATAAACAAACCATTGGTGTATATGTGTTTTAAGTGAAATTAATCCATAAAAATCAAACACAAAACATATAACATATTCTTGAAAGAATATGATCTCTAAAAGTCTTAGAATGTGAAAAAGTTACTTTGAAAAAGTTGGTTTCCGCACTTGATAATTCTTTCAAAAAGTAGTGGGAACTTGTAAAAAAATTGCTAAAACTGCAAAAAAAAACTGTTCCCGCCAAAGTCGTTTGAACGACATTTTCGTTCAAAGGACATTCTCGTTCGAACGACTTTACTAACGATGTTCCTGTGCAAAAAAAGGAATCTCGTTAGAAGTCTCGTTCGAACGACCTAGGAATCTCGTTCGAAAGAGATTCTAGTTCGTTCGAACGACTTACCAAAAAAATTGAATATTCTATTTAAGCCCAAAACTTTTATGAAAAGTTCTTTAAAAATATTTTCTGAGTAAAACAAAGTCGTTAAAATTATTTATAAAAAATTATAACTTACACCCAATAAAGTTCCAAGCTCTTATATATATATAAAATGCATTCATACCTTTGGAGCATTGGAACCAATGTTGTTGACGTAGAAACGAGGCGCAATAAGCCCGACATATGATGAAGCTTTATACTCTTGGCCGCTACGTCTTCAACTAACACGTCATAGGCTTGGAAGGATACACTTGAACACTATCCTGTGACTCAAATATTTTTGTACGGAGTTGATCCAATACTACATTAAGACTCAATCGAAAACTTGTGTCCTTACAGATTCCCTCATTATTGTATTGCTGAGTGTGGCTTCACCTTCGCCCTAATCGTTTCTTTCTGGAGTTTTGTCAATATTTTGGCATTGTTCCTGCTAGGGTAGCCCCCTAACACCTGGATAATAGTTAATGGAATTCATAAGCTCAACCAAATATATAGAACTCACATTGGTCTTCCTTAACTATTGTATTGTTACAAATGGCTCACTAGTGACAACACCTATTATTTAAAAAGTAGGTATATCAATAAAGCCCTAGTGGTTAATGATATACCCGTTTATATTCTAGGAGGGTCGCCTCCACAACGGACGACCCTAAGAGGGGCCGACCCTTCACCAGGCCCCAACTGGCCTTCACCAGACCCAGACGACCCTACGAGGGGCCGACCCTTCACCAGGCTCCAGACGACCCTGCGAGGGGCCGACCCTTCACCAGGCTCCAGACGACCCTACGAGGGGCCGACCCCTCGCCAGGCTCCGGCCGACCCTACGAGGGTACGACAGTACGAGGACAGAATCAAGCCAGACTCACTACCGGAAGAAACTTTGCCCTCGGCCTCGGCTCATAGGCCGAGGGTGATATCATGACAGCGCGTGGTTTGGGAGACGCGTGGAACAGTGCGCGTGAGGCTCATATGACACGTGGGAGACCGTTACAACCGAATCACCCCCTCACGTGAGAGAATATTATGTCATCATTTGGCATCTACAGGTGTCAACAGGGGATTGGCTAGATCATTCTTCACATGCACCATGCTTACCTGGGGGGTACACTACACCCCCCAAGACCTATATATACTTGTCACCCCTAACCCTACAGGGGATCGACTCATGAACAGTAACCCTAGCTAAAACTCTGCTTGTTCACACACAGTAGAGAGAGAGAGAGAGGGTTATGTGCATTGTATCCAAGGCCATTAGTGCCCATACATAGTGGATCACACACTCACAGTGGATGTAGGCCAATTTGGCTGAACCACTATACATCATCGTCTTATTTCCTCTTATACTCATCCCCTTCTATACACTTACATACTTACATACCTGCATCTCTATGGCTGCCATGGCTACTACTGTTTGAGCTCACTAACACTTACCTGGTGGTGCTAAATCTTAGCATCATCAGTTTGGCGCCGTCTGTGGGAACGAGAAGACATCTCTTCCTTTGTACAGCTTGACCTCACTGGGCACTCTGGTGGTGAACCAACACTCCCCCTGAGAGGAGGTGTTTCACCATTGAAAGAGACCCACTAAGGTTCCCAAGCTCACTAGTATTTTCTTCAGTTCAACTTTTCATAGCTCAAGCACATGGCACCTGAGATGCCACCCCCACCTCTTCCCCCACCGGATGAGGGGGGAAGACCCAGTTCCAGTCAACCGCCGCCTCAGTCTGAGATGGCAGATGTGGCAGCAGCCCTAAAGTCTCTGGCAGCCAGCCAGCGGATGATGCAGGAGCAGTTCACAGCCCTAAGTCAGAACATACTGAGACCACCAGGGGTCTCACCTGAGATGATTACTCCGGCAGCAGCTCCAGGACATCATGAGGCCAGGGGACCACCCCAGGCACCACATAAAGACCTGCCACCCCCTCAGCGGCGTAGGGATGTTGCTGACCCCCGGCGTTTACGCCTGGGGAGGCAAGGAAACCCTTGCCCTGAGGACAGGTATGATGATCTGGAGGAAGAAGAGGCTCCAGTAGAATGCTGGGAGCCATATGAGGTCTCCAACAATACAGTACGACCCCTCCAGGACAGTAGAGGAAAGTGCGGGAGACCAAACCCTGATGATCGCCCAAGAGGCTCTGCTTTTGACCGCCTGAGCAGGGGGTCGGCTTTCGAGAGGCTGGGCCCAGTGAATGACCTGCGAGACAAGTTGTCCAAGTCAAGAAGCGCAGCGAGATCTAGGAAAGAAGCAGAAGGCCGACCCCAAAGACGGGATGACGGCCAAATGGAAGTAAATAGCCGACACAGGCCTGCCATGGCGGAGCCCTCCATCCACCTCCGAGAGGCAGCAGGGGATAACATCGGCCAGGCCGACCCTGTGAGGCCTTGGAATGACTCAATCCGGAGGTTAGAGGATAAGATTGGCGACATACTGAAGAGCCGGGACCCTCTTCAGAGGGGATACACCATGGGCTCACCCTTTGTGGCAAAGATAGTCAACTTCCCCACGCCATCGAAGTTCAAGCCTCCCGTGGTCACCCCAAGATACGATGGGAGCACCAACCCTGTCCACCACGTGGAAATGTATCAGTCGGCGGCAGACATATACTCTATCTCAGATGAGATGAGGTGTCGTGCCTTCTCTGGTACCTTGACAGGGGCTGCGCATGTTTGGTACACGTCTCTTCCAAAAAATTCTATTGGAAACTTTAAGCAGTTGGCAGACCTGTTCATCCATAATTTCTGCTTTGGGGTGAGGCCACAGAAGAAGACCACACACCTGCTCTATGTTAAGCAGGGGAAGAACGAGACTCTGAGAGACTACATAGCCAGATTCAATAAAGAGAAGCTGGAGGTGGAAGACTATGAGGAGAGCATAGCTATGACAGCCCTGATTGGAGGGCTCCAAAAGGGGAAGCTATTATGGAAGCTTGCCGAAGACCCTCCGAGGACGATGGCTAAGCTGTTGTCAACAGCAGGGAAGGTGATGAACGCCGAAGAGGCGATGGCCGCAAAACATGAAGACGAAAAAGGAGGTGCAAGTGGGAATAAATACCCCAAGAAGAACAAAGAGGGGAAGAAGAGGACCATGGATGATAAGTTCGCGGGGTACACCCCTCTGACGGTCAGCTGTGAACAGATCCTCAATGAGATAAAGAGTGACCGGACACTGAAGTGGCCTGAGAAGCTGAGGGCAGCCCCCGGCAAGAGAAATAGGAACCTGTGGTGTGAATTTCACCAAGACCACGGCCACGTAACAGACAAATGCTTTGCTCTGAAAGATGAGATTGAGAAGATGAGGCCGAGGGTGAGACCCTCGGGAAGGCAGATACGGAAGACAGACCCGCAGACACACCTGCAGAAATGGCTGAGACGAGCACCGCTAGAAGGAAAGTGACTGAAAACGAAGAGGGAAGATACATCTTTAGACAGGGGTCCCTCTCTGAGGGAAATTTTTCTAAAAGAAAGACTCCGTGGAGCCTCTTCGTTGACGGGTCCTCCTGTGATAGCGGAAGTGGTGCTGGACTGATACTATCAGCACCCGATGGCACGGACGTCGAGTACGCCCTGAGGTTCAATTTCAAAGCCTCCAACAATGAGGCTGAGTATGAGGCCTTGATAGCTGGCCTCTCCTTAGCCAAATCCCTTAGTGTCAGCCAAATTTTGGTTCACAGTGATTCAAGGCTGGTGGTGAATCAGATATTAGGAGCCTATGAGGCCAAAGACGAGAGGATGGCTAGGTATCTTGATAAGGTGAGGTCATTGCTGAAAAACTTCAAAGAAGTGAAATTCAAGAGGATACCTAGGCTCGACAATGGCCGTGCTGACGCCCTTGCAAGGTTGGCCTCAGCTACTAGGACAGACATAAGGAGGACAGTCCCGGTAGAAATTTTGCTTCGACCAACTATCGAAGACGACGAGGGAACACTTGGCATTTGCATGAATGTTTCTCAAGAACCTTCATGGATGGACCCCCTGATCAGATACATTAGAGGGGGAGAGATGCCAGAAGCAAGCCAAGAGAGGAAGAAGCTGAGATACAGGGCTGCAAAGTTCGCTGTCATCGGAGACACGCTGTACAAAAAGGGGTTTCTGCTCCCCTTACTTAGGTGTGTGCATCCCTCTGAGGTCCCTTCCATTTTGAAAGACGTGCATGAAGGGTCGTGCTCAAGCCATATTGGGGGTAGATCCTTGGCAAAGAGGGTGATCACCCAAGGCTATTGGTGGCCGACCTTGGGGAAAGATGCTGCCGCATACGTTAAAAAGTGTGATAAGTGCCAAAGATTTGCTACCATCCCTCACCAACCTCATCAGCCTCTCACCTCCGTTACATCCCCATGGCCGTTCGCAGTATGGGGTATTGATCTGGTAGGACCCTTACCAAGAGCAGTCAATAACTATCGGTTCCTCATCGTAGCAATTGACTACTTCTCAAAGTGGGTAGAGGCCGAGCCGATGGTCATGATCACGGAGCAGAAGACCTTTCAGTTCATTTGGAAAAATGTGATATGCAGATATGGTCTACCCAACACCCTCATCTCGGATAACGGGACTCAGTTCAAGAATGCCTCTTTACAGAAGTACTGTGAGAGGGTAAGTATCAAACAATTTTTCTCCTCCCCAGGCCGACCTCAGGCCAATGGGCAAACCGAAGTTACGAACAGGACAATCCTAGATGGGATTAAGAAGAGGCTTGAGGAGGCAAAAGGAAGATGGGTCGAGGAGTTATATGCAGTGTTGTGGGCATACAGGACGACAGTAAGGACCCCTACCGGGGAGACCCCATTCATGTTAGCTTATGGATCAGAAGCAGTCATCCCCACCGAAGTGGAGTTTCCTACTCATAGGGTCCAAATGTATGACCCCCAGGGGAATACGGAAGAGAGAAGACTTGACCTAGACCTGATTGAGGAAAGAAGGGAGGATGCTGAGATAAGGCAAGCTTCCTACCAGCAGAGGACCGCAAAGTTTTACAACCAAAGGGTGAAACAGAGGCCTATCGCAGTGGGAGACTTGGTTCTTAAAAAGACTTGGCAGAAGCCCAACAAGCTCCATCCTAATTGGCATGGCCCATATAGGGTCATCGACGAAGTTGTCCCAGGGACCTATAGGCTAGAAAACTTAGAGGGGGAACCTTTCTCAAACCCCTGGAATGCAGATCATTTGAAAAAATACTACCAGTAGTGTTGTAAGGTCTTGATAAGCCATAGTTGTAATAAGCATTGTTTTGACAGAACACATTGAAGATTAATGAGAAGTATCAGTGTTTCCCTCATCCAGTGGTTATCAGTTCTAGTATACATGCAAAGAAGTTGAACCCTCGGCTATAATGGGGACCAGTGGAGGGGACGACCCCACCACAGTCCTCAAGAAAGACGAGGGAAGGCTTCAAAATCCATTAAATTGGAAAGTTGATCCCTCGGCTATAATGGGGACCAGTGGAGGGGACGACCCCACCACAGTCCTCAAGAAAGACGAGGGAAGGCTTTAAAATCCATTAAATTGGAAAGTTGATCCCTCGGCTATAATGGGGACCAGTGGAGGGGACGACCCCACCACAGTCCTCAAGAAAGACGAGGGAAGGCTTCAAAATCCATTAAATTGGAAAGTTGATCCCTCGGCTATAATGGGGACCAGTGGAGGGGACGACCCCACCACAGTCCTCAAGAAAGACGAGGGAAGGCTTTAAAATCCATTAAATTGGAAAGTTGATCCCTCGGCTATAATGGGGACCAGTGGAGGGGACGACCCCACCACAGTCCTCAAGAAAGACGAGGGAAGGCTTTAAAATCCATTAAATTGGAAAGTTGATCCCTCGGCTATAATGGGGACCAGTGGAGGGGACGACCCCACCACAGTCCTCAAGAAAGACGAGGGAAGGCTTTAAAATCCATTAAATTGGAAAGTTGATCCCTCGGCTATAACGGGGACCAGTGGAGGGGACGACCCCACCACAGTCCTCAAGAAAGACGAGGGAAGGCTTTAAAATCCATTAAATTGGAAAGTTGATCCCTCGGCTATAATGGGGACCAGTGGAGGGGACGACCCCACCACAGTCCTCAAGAAAGACGAGGGAAGGCTTTAAAATCCATTAAATTGGAAAGTTGATCCCTCGGCTATAATGGGGACCAGTGGAGGGGACGACCCCACCACAGTCCTCAAGAAAGACGAGGGAAGGCTTTAAAATCCATTAAATTGGAAAGTTGATCCCTCGGCTATAATGGGGACCAGTGGAGGGGACGACCCCACCACAGTCCTCAAGAAAGACGAGGGAAGGCTTTAAAATCCATTAAATTGGAAAGTTGATCCCTCGGCTATAACGGGGACCAGTGGAGGGGACGACCCCACCACAGTCCTCAAGAAAGACGAGGGAAGGCTTTAAAATCCATTAAATTGGAAAGTTGAACCCTCGGCTATAATGAGGACCAGTGGAGGGGACGACCCCACCACTGTTCTCAAGAAAGATGAGGGTAGACTTTATTTAAAAATCATTAATTTGATCATTTGAACCCTCGGCTATAATGAGGCCTGATGAGGAGACGACCCCACATTGGTCCTCAAAAAGACGAGGGAAGGGTTAGTATCATCATCATCAACGAAGAAGCAAATTTGCAAGGAACAAACCATAACAGAATTAAATATGGGAGACAATTGTGAAAGGAAGAGACGATGGTATTAATATAAAGCATCAAGTGTTTTACAATATACAGAACAAAAATACAAAAACAAGGGTATGGGCTACAGGCAGCCACCCTAGGGGACGACATCAGAGGGCAGAGCCTCAACATCAACCGATGGGGTCTCTTCAGCAATCATGACTGGCCGACCCTCAGACGTGCCGACCCCCTCAACATGAACTTCAGATGTACCGACCCCCTCGATCTGGACTTGGGACTCCACTTGGTTGAGGGCCTCAGCAATTAGAGGGTCGTCCAATTGAACACCCTCCAGTGATGGGCGAACAGAGGAGACGACATCGCCAAATTTGAGGACGACCCATCGGCAGGCCGTCCTGATACCCCTCTCAAGATATTCAAGGCCGAAGCCCTGAAATTCATCTGAGGTCTTGTACGCCTCCACAGCATCAGCCTCAGCTTTCTTGATGGCTGCTTCCAGATCAGTCTTATGCTGGGCCTCCAGGTTGAGCAGAGCCTCATCCTTGCCCTTGATCAACAAGTCCTTGTCCTTGATCAACAAGTCCTTAGCCTGAAGATCGGCATCATGTTGCTTCGTCAGCTCATCAAGGACTCTAGCGTGCTCAGTCCTTGCACTCTCCAGCTCGGCCCTAGCAGTGTCCAACTCTGTCCGTAGGTCAGCCTCTTGTTGAATGGCCCTCTCAGCTTCGTGAAATTTCTGTTGGTTCTCAGCCATCCATTTGGTGGCTGAGGTGAGGGCACAGACAGACTGCAAGAAAAAATGAACAAATGTCAAGAGGAGCCGATGGAACAGTTAATGAAAGAATGAAATTAAAGGTCAAGACCAATACCTGAGCCAGGGAGTGCAGACCGTAGTCATACACTTTGGCAGGGGGCATCTTCGCCAAGAACTCGAAGTCGGAGGCCGACGGTGCAGAGAACATCGAAGCCTTTGCTGCCTTCAAGTTGGCAATAAGAGATGAGGGGTCGGCCCTCAGATGGGACAGATTTCGAGACCAGAAGGCCCCCATGCTTGATGAAGAGGTTGCACCCTCAGAGGCCTCGGCCCTGGCCCTCGTCTTAGGGTCAGGACGAGGCTCGAGTGGAGCCTCAGGCTCCTTCCTTTTGTGGCTAACAGCTGTCGGCTCATCAACTGTCGGCCCTGAGGCCCTTGTCTTCTTCGGAGCTTGCTGAGGCTCCTTCCCCTTCTTCTTTGTCAGACCAGCAAGAAGACTTGGAGCAGTCATATCCCAGAGGTAATCTGACACACCTGCAGGACGATCTGAAAAGGATATGATGCATCAGAAAAATAAAGAGATAAACAGGAAACACTTGCATAAAGAGAAAAAGTAAAACGTGCTGTATAACTCACATAGTTCCGTCAGAGGGCCGACCCTCAGACCAGCTGCTTTGAGGTACCGAGGGGTCATCAAATCTTCGAACTTTGGGATCTCACCCTCTCTCCCCCGTCCCCTCAGATACTCAACAATATCACTTTCCTCCAGGCTAAGTCCGGGGTCTGACCTAGCCTTCATGGAGGGATTAGACCATCTGTTAGGAACCCTCGGAGCATCGGCAGAAGGGGACGCCTCGGTGGAGCTCTCCCATGCCCCAGATATGAAGAAGAACCTTCTTTTCCAATCATGATTGGAAGTTTGAGCTACGTGGAGCAGCTTCTTCTCAGACCTTCTCGCCCCTAGATGATAGTATCCGGGCTGCTTAGATGAAGAGGTGATATTGTAGCAGGCCAAGAATACGTCGGACGAGGGTTCATCGGTGAAAGCGTTTTTCCACAAAGAGATGTACCCCAGAATCGTCCTCCATGAGTTGGGTGGAAGTTGAGAGGGGGAGACGCCCAGAGCCGACAGAATGTCTACAATGGCAGGGTGGAAGGGAAGTCTGACACCTACTTTGAACATCTGCTCGTAGACTGCAACTTCTCCCTCTTCACCCTCAAAAACCCTCTCATCCTCAGAGGGAACCCTCATAGTTACCCCAGAGGGCACTCCGTAGATATGCCTCCATATTAGAAGGTCCCTATCCCTGACAGAAGATATAAAAGACGAGGCATGGGAGGTATCAACCTCATCATCTGTATCATCGTCCTCATCCCCCTCATCACCTGCAGGAGGACCCTGAGGAAATGCTACTTGGAAGGCGTTGGGGGATAGGGTTGTCACAGGGACAGCCTCAGAGGGGATCGTACCCTCGGCCTCTCGGGGAGGGCTAAGGTCAGGAGAGTCCCTCCTACCAGACGTTCCAGCACCAGTAGGAGAGGAGGTTCTCTCATCCATTTCACTTGGTTTGGGAGTGTCGGACGGACGAGACGACGACCCACAAGACTCAGAGGGTTCAGACGGTCTTATAGTGGCAAGAGGGATAGCAAAGATGGGTCGTACCCAATTAGGGTCGGCCCCTCGTCTCCTCTCTTCCTCTTCCTCTATTCGTCTGATCTCGGTAAATAGTTTCTCACTCAGAGATGGGAATTCAGACACTAAGTTGTAAAGCCTTCTAAGCATTAAGGGGAAGACCCTACACTTGAAGAATTACACTGGACTTGGTTAATTCAACTACAAACACTTGAGGGATTGACCAGGTTTGACTTTTGGATCAAACTAAAGAACTAAAACGTTTTTCGTCAAGAATGTTCAAGAACTACCAACCGGAGAAGACACCGGAAAATGCAATGGGGGAACTCTAAGAAAGTATTGACCTACGACCCTAAAAAATATACGAAAATGAAGACAAAAGAAGGCACGAAGAGAAAAAGGTTACCTGATGACGAGAGAGCAAGAGCGCAGTAGGGCCAGAAAAGCTGAAGGCTGCAAATGGCGACTGGTTCTAGAGAGAGAAAATGGTTAGGCGCGAAGAAGAAGAAGATGGAGAGAGAGAGTTTAAAAATCCTTAAATACCTTAGCAGTAAATGAGCACATTTGCCAAGAAGGGTGCAATCAGGGCACAAAGCCCCATGCAAGTATGCAGCCGCCCTGCCTTGGAAACCGGAACAACAATGAGTACCTGCCCAAGTGTCACTCACCTAACAGATCATACACGCATCTCAATTTCAACATTATCCCTCAGCCATCTCAACGGCACCTATGGCTAAGGGCTGGGGGGTGATTGATATACCCGTTTATATTCTAGGAGGGTCGCCTCCACAACGGACGACCCTAAGAGGGGCCGACCCTTCACCAGGCCCCAACTGGCCTTCACCAGACCCAGACGACCCTACGAGGGGCCGACCCTTCACCAGGCTCCAGACGACCCTGCGAGGGGCCGACCCTTCACCAGGCTCCAGACGACCCTACGAGGGGCCGACCCCTCGCCAGGCTCCGGCCGACCCTACGAGGGTACGACAGTACGAGGACAGAATCAAGCCAGACTCACTACCGGAAGAAACTTTGCCCTCGGCCTCGGCTCATAGGCCGAGGGTGATATCATGACAGCGCGTGGTTTGGGAGACGCGTGGAACAGTGCGCGTGAGGCTCATATGACACGTGGGAGACCGTTACAACCGAATCACCCCCTCACGTGAGAGAATATTATGTCATCATTTGGCATCTACAGGTGTCAACAGGGGATTGGCTAGATCATTCTTCACATGCACCATGCTTACCTGGGGGGTACACTACACCCCCCAAGACCTATATATACTTGTCACCCCTAACCCTACAGGGGATCGACTCATGAACAGTAACCCTAGCTAAAACTCTGCTTGTTCACACACAGTAGAGAGAGAGAGAGAGGGTTATGTGCATTGTATCCAAGGCCATTAGTGCCCATACATAGTGGATCACACACTCACAGTGGATGTAGGCCAATTTGGCTGAACCACTATACATCATCGTCTTATTTCCTCTTATACTCATCCCCTTCTATACACTTACATACTTACATACCTGCATCTCTATGGCTGCCATGGCTACTACTGTTTGAGCTCACTAACACTTACCTGGTGGTGCTAAATCTTAGCATCATCAGTTAACTAGCCTGACTCCAACAAAGATTACTTTGACTATTGGGTTATTGCAAATAACTGGCAACATTCTCCCCTTTAAGAGGGACAAGTGTATGGTGGACCCAGGTGCTCTCAAGAAGGCCATGGCATTGGTTGCCAATTTTTAATTGTGCACTCTATTTTTTTTTCATGTCTAACTTTTTAATGATTTGTTGACTGATTTTTTTGTTTTGTATTGTACAATTGAGAGTAAGAAAAAGTTTCCTATAGTTGGTGAAATCAACATCTGTGAGCTATAAATCTTATGGGGTATCCATTAGAAACTTGGCAAGGAAGAACATCCTAGAGTGGCTTCACGTTTGTTTCAATACAGGAGCTCTATCACCTCTTTTGTTGCTAGGCTTACCACTATAGCTGCAACACTTGTCAACCTTGAAGAAGAACTAATTCATTGTACCTCGATTGAGGAATCGGTTGGGGCAAATAAGGACTTAGGTACTTCTTTATCTTTTGAATCGTTGGACCCACTCACTATTCCTACCTCCCCACTTACTGAGATGGGAGAGAGAAAAATTCCTAACTCGATGTCTGGACCTTCATCTCCCCCTCCAACCAAGAGAGCTATTGAGAAAACTGGGAAGGTTACTGATACTAAGAAATCAGAGAAGACATCCTAAAATTTTGAACAAATTCCTCAAGTCATCAATGCTAAGGGGATGGAAGATGTTAGGCAATAATTCAGGAGGCTAAAAAGAGGTCTTTCTGAGAAACAAGTTGGGAAGAATGCTGCCGACCAGGAGTTGGTCGAGAAAATACAAGAGGATATGACCATTACAGGTTCTTCCTCGGTTATCATTGATTCTAGAGTGGCTAGAAAGTTAATTAAAACTGGTACTCGCTCTGCTGATAGATCTGCTCTTTCTCCTCTGCCCCGTATGAATTTGGGAAAAAATGCTTGAAAAAGCTTGGCCATGGTAATCCTTTTCCTCTTATTTCTTGCTTTTAATTCCTGATCATTCTTCGGATATTCTGACATCATCTTTTATGCAGTTTTTTGTCAACTTTAATCAATTACTAGAGAAGGATGACCAGATTCGCTCTTCAGGTGGAGATGTTGAGGAGGCCTTTGAAGGTCTGAAGAAGTATTTGGAGGATATCAGAGCGGTTTTGGAGAAAAAACAAAAGTTCTAGTAAGAAGAGCTTCGAAAGTCTAATATCAGAGCTACCATAGCTGAGGGAAAATTGGTAACTGCTGAGACCAATTTGACAACTGCTGAGAATAAGATGTCTACTGTTGAGGATAAGGACAAGGTGGCTAAGGACAAGTTAGTGGAAAACCAAACTCTCCTAAAATCTGTTGAGGAGAAATTTGTTGGTCTGACTGGTGATCTGAATGCAGAGAAGACCAAAAATAAGAAAATAAAGGATGATTCCTTCAATAAAGGTCAGGACAAGGCATTTGTTGCAGCTGCTACTGAAATTGTGTTTGTCCGAAAAGAAATCTTTCAAGGATGGTTGGTCGGAGGCTCTCAAGGAGCTTGGTACTACTGAAGACTCATAACTGTTTCTAAGACATGAACCTGGTCCTCCTCCTAACTTGGAGGAAGATTTTGATGATAAAGAAGGGTCTAGAGAATCTTCCCTTGAGCCTGCTGAACCTTCTCTGAAGTCTACTAATGTAATAATTCCTTCCAATCGACCTTCTGAAAGCAAGGATCAAGATAAGGAGAAGGTCTAACTCCTTAGTTTTTCTTTTATTGATTGCTATGTAATAAGACCAGTAGCTTGTAATTGACTTTTATCTATGAATGGATACATTTTCCTTTTTTGCTTAATTTTATTTATGCCTTCTTACTTTGTTGAATGGACTTTCATGCTTTGTGTTCGCTTTGTAATCACACTTGTGTACTTATATTTTTTAATTTAATACCAGGAAAGCTCTTCTTTTTACTGAATTCGACCTGCTCAGGCAGAGTAGAAGTATTCTAAAAGCTGGTCACGTTACTTTAACTGAAGATGACTTAATCGGCATCCTTGATCCAAACCCGTCCGACCAATTTAAGAAATCTTATCTTTATGTATATGGCTTATTGAATAAAGCAGTGGCAAAAATGCTGCTTATTTTGAGAAGATTGAGGATTTACAGGTCGATCATAATGACAGTAAAGCTTTACTCCATGCCGACTACGAAGCCAAATACAAAGCTTTAAGTTAAGGTTGAGGCTTTGAGTAGAAACTAGAAAAATTTGCTTCTATGTACTGAAGAAAGGAATTCTTGTTAAATCGAGAAGTTGATGAGGCCAGAGAGATTGCCAAGCTTCTTGAAGAGGAAAATAATAAGCTCAGTGATGAGTTGGACAACTTGAAGAATTCATTGGCTAGCGGTGCCGATGAAGGTGCTTCATTTTTAGAAGATGAGAATGCCAGGTTAGTAGAAGAACTTGAAGCATTACAAAAATCCAAACCCGGACAATCTTCCAAGAAACCAAGAACTAGACGACCAATTATGGAGGAGGTAAGGGCTAGTAAAACCTTAGCCTACCAAGTTGCTCAACTAAAAGAAAAATTTCATTCCATTACTGATCTGTCCGTTCAGTTAGAGGCTAAGGATAAAGCTATTGCCAATCAATCCTTTCAATTGAAAGTTAAGGATGATGTTTTAAAGAAACTCCAGTATCAAGTTGAGAGGTTAATTTTAAATTCCACAAGCAATTAAGAGAAATCTGGATGAAAGGCTACAATGAAGCCCTCAACCATATTGATAACCACCTTGGTCAGAGCAACCGTGAAGGCTATAAATGAGGATGGACCTACTGCTTAACTTTATTAAAGCATGATCAGAACAGTGAGTTGTGGGACTGGAATGATCCCAGCTTCTTGAGTTGTGATGACCCTCCATTTAAGTTGGACGTATCCTGGATCCCCTACTGCTATTCCCTTATGTCTGATCACCAAATACTTAAGGAATTATGGATTTTATGATGAGCTGGAGATACTTCGTCCTCCTCATTTGATCAACTGATCGAGCAGTAGTAACAGACGTATGCTGAAGGATTTTAATTTTATCGACTCCTCCTATACCCTAGATGCTCGTCCTGCTGGCTTAGAGAAAGTGCAGTCGACTTTTAAAGCTCAAGGAAAACATTCAGTTGAATAATTTTTCTACATTTTATAATCAGGTATCTTGAATATAACACATTTAGTATTTTGAATAAAATTCATTGTTTTTGTATTGTCTAAATAATGAATTATTAAACTGTGACGGTAAGACCATTGATTCATTATTGCACATAGATTTATTAATCCAAATTTAGCATTAATTATCAATGTTAAAACCATAGATTCTACTAATGCACTTAGATTTATTGATCTAAATTTGGCATTAGTTATCAGTGTTAAAATCATAGATTCTACTAATGCACTTAGATGTATTAATCTAGATTTAGCTTTAGTTATTAATGTTACAACCATAGATTCTACTAATGCACTTAGATCTATTGATATAAATTTGGCATTAGTTATCAGTGTTACAACCATAGATTCTACTAATTCACTTAGATGTATTGATCTAAATTTAGCATTAGTTATCAGTGGTGGCCATAGATTCTACTAGTTCACCTAGATATTTCCAAGTTTAGCACCAATTATTAGTGGAACCCAGGTGTATGAGGAAAATGTGTATATTCCACTGGTTAGGAATGTTTATAAGCCTTCCCGCATTTAACTTAGTTAGATAAAACTTGTCTTTGACTTTGTCAATTACAAAGTCATACATGAAGTAAATCAGTAATGCCGACCAACTGTGCGGAGTATATTCCTTGTCGGCTTGGTCGGGTTGTATTCTTAGCTTAGGAGTATAAGACATTGATGCATATATCTTGATGAAGGTGATGATAGAGAAGTTGAAAACAAGCTACTGGTGCATCTGAATTTGATAAATTCAACCTGATTAAGTATATTCTGTTGGTCGGTCGACCAACTAAGACCTTTTGTTTTGTGTTGTTTGGGTGGATGTATATCTCTACACTCTGAGAAAAATTGAAAAAAAATTGAAGAATTCAACATTTTATTGAACTATAAAAATAAGTGCTCATAAAGAAAAACAATTTATTAATCTACAGATTCACTGATAGTATTTTCAGAGGTGCTCGGAATTCAACGGGTTCTTGAACTCCTCCCCCTCAAGTGTCTTTATTCTGAAAGTTCCTGGTCGGACGACTGCTAAAATACGGTATGGGCCATGCCAATTGGCCTTAAGTTTGTTACCCTTATGAATAACCTTTTTAGTACATAGTCGCCTTCTTTTAAGCTGATTGGCGGGACCCTTTTGTTATAGAAGCGAATAGTCCTGCCTTGATAAGTGGCATTTTTGAGAGCATCATCCTTTCTGACTTCATACAGCATATCTAAATCCAATCTCCGCATCAAATCACTATATGGAGAATCAAAATTCAAGAACCTGTAAGTTAGTAGGCCAATCTCAGCTGGTACCATGGCCTCTATCCCGAATGCAAGCGTATAAGGTGTTTCCTCAATTGATGTTCTCGGCGTTGTTCAATAGGCCCAAAGGACAGAATGTAACTCATTAATCGAGTTTACCTTGGCAACATCAAGCCAATTTTTTAATCCATTGAGCATGGTTCTGTTTGTAACTTCTATTTGACCATTGCTTTGTGGATGACCTGGAGTAAAATGGAGTGATTAGATCTTGGATTGAACACAGTATGCTTCAAACTCATCATTGTCAAATTGGGTGCCATGGTCTGTAATAAAGTCATAGGTCATGCCATACCTACATATGATATTATTCCAGATGAATTATTACACCTTTTCATAAGGCATTTCTATTAATGTCTCAGCTTCCACCCACTTTGTAAAGTAATGAACAACGACTACTAAGTATTTAAACCTGTCTTTGGTGGTCGACAGTGGGCCGATAAAATCAATTCCCCAAATAGCTAACGACCAAGGAGAGGTAATTGGTGTAAGAGCTGCATTAAATGCCTTATGAACGGTAGAGAACCTTTGGCACTTGTCATATTTCCTTGCAAAGGGTTGACAATTAGTGCTTATAGTCGGATAGTAATATCCTTGTGTAGTGGTCCTTTGGAGTAATGATCGACCAACTGAATGAGCTCCACAAGAACCTTCGTGCATCACTGCGATCAGATCTTTCACTTCTAGCGGATGAACACAGCACATCATGGATAATGTCAAATCCCTCCTGTAAAGAACTCCTTTGTCCAACACATACTTGACAACCGTATAACTTAGCTTTTTAGCTTCTTTAGGGTCATCTGGGAGAATTCCAAATTAAATGTAAGCCGTGATCGAGTCTATCTAACATGATCCCAAGTCTTCAATAATGAAACTGATCATCAAATCCTCATCAATGCTCCCGTTCACCTAGATTTCAATGGGGATGCTTATACAAAGCTCAATTTTGGTAGTTAAAGCTAGCCAAGCAAGTGCGTCAGCTCGGCTGTTAGCTACTCTCGGTATCTTATTTATTTGTACAGCTGTAAACTTTAAAATAACCTCCAGAACTTTGGACAAGTGTTTCGCCATGAGCTCTCTCTTGACACCGTATAATTAGAGCACCTGGTTAATGATCAACTGCAAATCACTGTGCGTAATCACTTGCTTAGCGCCCAATGAATGAGATAACTCCAATATAATTATTGAGTATTCATACTCAACCTCATTATTGGAGGCTTTGAATTAAAATCTGAGTGCATATTCAATATCAATATAATCAGAAGTATTGAGTGTAATACCTGCCCCGCCACCAGTTGCACATGAAGATCCATCTACGTACAATTTCCATGATGGGATAACACCACTGAATCACTCTGCAGATAAGACTGATTAGGCATAAATTCTTCCCATTTATCCCTGTAATTTAGAGGGTTTTATCGCTACGTGTAATGTAATTCAAGTGGATTTACATCATATCTTCGATAATGGCACGTTTCTAATGAGTACATCGAGTTTCGTGTGTTCGTCATCTACTTTACAGGTGTTCGATGTTCTAATCTGAGTTTCGCACCAAAAGCTTTAAATAAATACAAGAAATCAAGGTTTTTGCAAAGACTGATAAAAGAGAATCGAACCCAAGGAGCTAAAAAGAACCGAATCCCTCATGGACAAAGCTTTTGTAAAGGATGGAAAAAGATGGAACCAAACCGAAGCAACAAAAAAACGAACCGAATCCACCTTGGAAAAACTTCTTGTGAAGAGACAAAAAGATGGAACCGAACCGATGCTGGAAAATAACGAACCGATCCTATGCTCGAAGAGTTTTATGTAAAGGTTACAAAAGATGGAACCGAACCGAACCAATTACCCGCATCGGTTCTGTTTTCAATTTTTCGGATTTATCCACTTGTAAAAATAGATTCCTATTTGGTTCAAACTCTTATATTTCGTAGAATATAAATTGTAACTCTTCCTAAACGTAGAAAGAGGCTTCTAATTCATTACGGAAGCTTTGTAGCCCATTTTTTGTTGAAGAGAAGAACAACAAGCCCTAGTTACTTTCAAGTTTCAGTTTAAGTAATATCATTCTGATTTTTGTTTCAATATTTGTTATAGTTTGTTGTTCATTACTAATTTCATCTTTCTTCATCTTATTCTCGCATTAAAATTGTTTTCTTTCATTCTGTGTTGTTTTCAAGTTTTCATATGCCTGACTAGATTTTAAAGGTCGGGGGTACATGAACTCAACCTGATGTGTTAGTTTCATGTGTATAAATATAGTCCTCTAAATTTAATGATTTATTACGACTGTATTTCATAGAACGTTACAATTGTAGATCTTTGGATCTCGTTTGCTTCAGGGTAATCGGAATGCTTTAGAATGCAATTCGAGCGTCACTATCGCAATACCGATTTACTCGTCCTCTGATTAAGTATGGTGGGGTCTTGAACCTCATGTACATAATGCTTGGGATTACTAAATCATGGGTTTAATTAATCACTTAAATTTACGATTAGTTTTATACCAGCAATACACTAGGGTTGAGGGATTGTATTCCCGTCTTGTTTTCTTCATCATATAGTTCGAGTTTTAAGTCAATCATCATCAGTAATTTAGGTAATTTAGAGTAATTGCATGCCATTCATTCATCAGTTCATTAGTTAATTATTTTCAAAATTTCATATAGTGTAGATATTTCACCATTCAAATCATCTTTTCCTTTTTCTTTAGAGTCAAAGTTAGGATTCCTTCGTCTATCCAACGTCGTTACAATTCCATTGTCCTACTTCCATGAGGATCGATACACGGGTTTTCGGATTATTACTTGAGCGAAAGGCTTGCACTTAAGCCTACAGAGTACGCACTTCTGAGACACATTCTTAGTCGTGTCAAGTTTTTGGCGCCGTTGCCGGGGAGGTAGGTAGACTTAGGATTAGATCGAGTCAATCCAAAACTTTGACCAAAAAAAATTTCAAAAAATCCAAAAACATATAAAAATTTGAAAAAGCACAAAAATATTCATCATCATCTCTCATACGACAGTTAATGCAAAATTCTGAACTCACTCCAACTCCCCATAACACACCAACCCACATTCACGAAAATCCAATTGGAGAGTACGACCCTAATAGCCCTCACACTCCTAACGCTCCACAATTATGGGTTTCACCTCCCACACCGACACACTCAATCATAAATAACACTCTATTTTCCCTCTTAGAACACACTTCAGAGCGCTCTCCGAGTATACCAAGTGAGGACACAGAGTCTTTGAGTGAGAGAAACATGTCACAACACAGTAGTGTTTCCGCCGGTGAGGAAGAGACCCCATATCGCCCTTTAGGAGACGTCTTATATCCCGAGCACACTGTTACTCCGGGATACATTTTACTCCCGTACAATGTAGGAAAATTTCGCTTTAGGAATGGGATGATCTAGATACTTCCCACTTACCATGGAATGGATTCAGAATAGCCATATGCCCATATCATGGAATTTTAGGAGGCGTGCGAGACTCTCAGTGATCAAACTTGCACAAAAGATGTGCTTCGCCTTAAACTCTTCCCCTTCTCGCTAAAGGATAAGGCTAAGACCGATATATGGTCTTTACCTCCTAATTCGATTTCATCATGGAACGGGATATAATCAAAATTTCTCAAGAAGTTCTTTCCTCCACATAGAACGAACTCCATCAAGGCTCAAAATCAAACTTTCCAACAACTAGAAAATGAGTCATTCGATCGATGCTACGAGCATTTCAATGAGTTAATTACTTCGTGTGCCCATCACGGTTTTGATAAAACGCAAATCATTTCCTTTGACGCAAATCATTTCAATGAGTTAATTACTTCCTTTGACGCAAATCATTTCGTGTGCCCATCACTTCAATGAGTGGGGACAGCCCACGACACCGACGGAAGTGTGTAGTTTCTTGGGGTTTGCTAGTTACTATAGGAGATTCATTCGGGGATTCTCCAAAATAGCGGGTCCATTGACGAATCTGACTCGCAAGGGAGTACCATATGTTTGGGATGATGCTTGTCAGTTGCTTTCGACGAGCTGAAAGACAAGCTTACTTCAGCGCCAGTCCTTACATTACCAAAGTCGGGTGTGGAGTACCTGGTTTACGCCGATGCGTCCTTACGGGGACTTGGGGGAGTACTTCAGCAGGTAGAGAAGGCTATAGCTTTTTCCTCCCGCAAGCTTAAGTCGCATGAGAAGAATTACCCCACCCACGACCTGGAGTTAGCAGCGGTCGTCTTTGCATTGAGGATATGGAGACACTATTTGTTGGGAGAGAAATTCCGTTTGTTCACAGACCACAAGTCGTTGCAGTACCTGTTCACTCAACGAGAGCTGAATATGCGTCAGTGCAGATGGCTAGAGTTTGTGAAGGACTACCAGTTCGACATACAATATCATCCGGGAAAGGCCAACGTAGTTGCAGATGCGTCGAGACGTAGACCGATAGACGAAATAGTAGACGTCTGGAAAGCAAAGTGGAAGGAGTTGGGTCACCAGGACGCAGTAGCACGTTCTTTCATATCCGTGATGTCAGTCACACCCGAGATTGTTACGAGGGTGATACAGGCACAAACCACAGACCCGTTTTTCCAGGAGCAGATTGTGCGACTTCTAGCCGAGGGTGCTGAGTCCTATTCTGTTAGTTCTGATGGAGGTTTGCGGTTTAATGGAAGATTGGTAGTTCCAGAAGGAGCAGAATTATGTCATGCAGTGATGACTCATTCTCATGGGTCCCGATTTGCAGTACATCCGGGAGGCGATAAGATGTACCAGGATATGAGGAGGCAATACTGGTGGAGTGGGATGAAGAAGGACATTGCCGAGTTCGTGTCCAAGTGTTCTACCTGCCAGCTGGTGAAGGTGGACCATCAGAAACCGTCAGGATTGCTTCAGCCATTGGAAGTACCTGCGTGGAAGTGGGAAAGTATTTCCATGGATTTTATTACAGGGTTGCCTACATCACAGCGGGGCCACGATTCTATCTGGGTGATTGTAGACCGTTTGACCAAGGTGGCTCATTTTATGTCGGTGCGGACAGATTACACCACGGGTCAGTATGCTCAGTTGTTCATCGCTGAGATTGTCATATTACACGGGGTGCCCCTGAATATTGTGTCAGATAGAGACAAGATTTTCGTGTCACCTTTTTGGGAAAGCTTTCAGGAGGCTATGGGGATTGAGTTGAGACTGAGTTCAGCTTACCACCCACAGACAGATGGACAGACAGAGCGTACTAATCAGATGTTAGAGGATATGCTACACATGTGTCTTCTCGATTTTGGAGGAGGTTGGGAGCCACATCTTCCACTGGTAGAGTTTGCTTATAATAACTCTTATCAGTTCACGATTGGCATGGCTCCATTTGAGGCTTTGTATGGCAGGCCTTGTCGTTCCCCAGCTTGTTGGCTTGAAGTGGGGGATAACAAGTTGCTAGGACCAGAGGTGATTCAGGAGACCTCCGCAAGGATTGAGATGATCAGGAGTCGCATTCGGATAGCCCAGGACAGACAAAAGAGCTACGCAGATGCGAAACGGTTCTTCTGGGAGTTTAGTGTGGGGGACCAAGTTTTATTGCACGTATCTCCTATGAAGGGAGTGATGAGGTTCGGGAAGAAGGGGAAGTTGGCTCCGAGGTACGTGGGACCATTTCCCATCATCGAGAGGATTGGTCCGGTTGCATACAGGTTGGGACTGCCAGAACATTTACATCGCATCCACGCTGTATTCCACATCTCGTCGTTGAGACGATATCTTCGGGATGATATGGCCCATACTCACATTGCGATAGATGAGATCGACTTATAGCCTGATAACTCTTACGAGGAGAGACCAGTGGCTATCCTAGACTATAGTGAGAGGAGATTGAGGTCGAAGATAGTTCCACTTGTGCGGGTCCAGTGGGAGCATCATAATGTGGAGGAATCCACTTGGGAGCGCGAGGCAGATATACGCGAGAGATATCCAGAGTTGTTTTTACCAGGTATGCCTTATTTTCTGAATTTCGGGACGAAATTCCGTTATTAGGGGGGAAGTATGTAATACCCCGTATTTTTATGCTATATTAATTTGGGGATCTATTAAAGTTAATGTGAATGAATTATTTAATAAAAATCCGGAAATTAATTATGTTATAATTATTAACGTGACGAGAGTTAGTAATTATGGGAAATTTGTTGAATATTACTAATGAGCAAAGTAATATATTATATTGGTTATATTGAATGTCATGAGTGAGTTAAATGACAATTTCGGAAATTTAAGTCGGAACGTGCTCGTGTCGCGTCGGGACTAAGTTTTGATAAATAAAAAGTGAATATTTTATAAGTTGCCCGTATGGTCGTTTTGAGTGCACCAACGTGTCCGGAAGGGTCGAGATAGTCAGAAAAGTGTACTCGGGGGTGTAGTTTGGGTCTCGGGGCATTTTTAGGCCTAATTAGTAACCCGAGAGGGCATTTTGGTCATTTTACATTTATGGGTAATTAAACCCACGAAAATTAGAAACTTATATCAGCCATTTAGGTTAGTCAGCTAGGGTTAGAAAACTCAAACACAAGTGACGGCCATAGGAGAGGGAAGAAGAAAGCTCTCAAGGCCAAAAAGCCACCCGTTTGCACCGCCGTCACCGCCAACGCGTAGATTGCGAGACGAGGAACGCAACCATACCAAAATCAGCCATAAATCAGAATGTCGAAAATCCCAGGCAAGTGTTTATCTTGCTATTTTCGTTGGTGCAATTTCCATATTAGTTTAGGAATGATTAGGGATGAAATATGTGGAAAAAAACCCAATTTGTGATAGGAAAATCCATGTAGTATTGGTTGATATGATAATTCTGGAAACCCTTGCCATGTAGAGGAAATTAACCACGAAATTTTGATGATTAAAAGAAAAAAATTCTGGAGAAAAATTTGTTAGAAATCTGTTTAAGAAAAATTCTAGGGTTCTTGATAATTAGATATAATTTTGGGTTGAAAATCCATGTTTAAATGATGAATATGTACATACCTTACGTTAGAAACATCTGGTATATTGTTATAATGTTAGTAGTAGAATTTTTGGGACGTTTGGGTTTGGAAAATACGGATTTGGATGAAGAAAAGTGGTAGAACCCGTAACTGCAATTCTGCAGAAATCAAAATACCTGCTTGATCGATCGATGTAGCATAGAGCTTCGATCGATCGAAGGTTCGATCGATCGAGTCCCAGACCTCGATCGATCGACCCCTCCTGGCAGACTCCTATTTCCCTTGTTTAATTAGTTAAACTAAATTATCGTGAAATAATTCTTGGGTATTCTTAATAAAATGTTTCGGGAGATAGGAAAGACCAGTAGGACATATGAATAAGTGTTGGGAACTTTATTATAAGACGAGAAGTTTGCTTTTGGGATCATTATGTAATGAACGATGAAACTACGTATTTCAAGTGAGAGACTACGACGAAGAGCTACAATAGTGAATAGAGGTATACCTACTGAATTTTCTACTTGGAAGGATAGAGTCCACGAGTGTCACGTAATAAGTGAGAAAACTCTTCGAGTTAAGGTTAGAGATGAAACCTTATACGTAATATTAATAATGTGAAATTAAGGATAAATGTTGTAATTATGGGTGACGAGAGGAACCTATATTAATATGATAAAAGTGGTATATTTATATGACTGTGTGTATATATATTATATACATGTGAAAGACATACCGCGCTACTTGCTATCCTTGAGGTTACCGCGCTGGGACAGTCTTATCTCGATGGGACCTTTATGGGGGATATTGACTTGTACCCTAGAAGATAGATATCCTTGGTACAGGCTATCGAATTGATAGTTCAGACGGTCCTAAGAGACGCGAGTATGTGCCATCCTCTTAGAGACTTGGAATCTATGCTTCGCCTCGATATTGTTTGTGTATGTGTTAATACAGTTCGAGAGTGATTCCGAATTTGTATTCCTCTTGATATGAGTGGTATGGGGTTTGGATAGTAGAAGTATGCACGCACCATAGTTTTATTTGGGGTGCTGTTATTTTATATATATTATACGAGTAGTTAATATATATATGAGCTTTGGAAATTTGAAACTGCCTACTGTGATTTGATAAGTAGGACATGGTTGATGACTCAAATAGTAAATACTTGTTTTGTGAAAGTATAATATGACACTGGGAAACTTTATAAATTAATAAAGCTAAAACGAGAGTTGTGCTGCTAATTGGAAGTATTCTTTTTAAACAATGATATTGTTCGGTTTTGAAATCTTATGAGTAAGTTAAGATAAGCTAAATTATTGGGAAGGTTAGTATGATAAAATTATAAGATAAACCATTGGGAAGGTTAGTATGATAGGCGTGCACATTAGAAGAGAGGTGAGAATTTCTCAAGAGAGTGTCGCTCTAATATGTTGTTGCATTGGCCTGTATCAATTTAAATACTTGCTAAACAATTTTAAATCATACACACTATCGGGCTCTGACCCGTCTCTTTTTCTCTCTCTCTCTTGTATATATATGTATATATTTCAGGTGCCCAGCCACAGGGGCGTCTTGCTTAGGATCCCTTGAAAGGAATGTGCTGCAGCTTAGGTGGGAGTTGCAGGTCACTTGTGTAGACGGCTTCCTTTATTGACTCCACTTCTAGCATTCTCATTTATTGGGCATGTGTCTCCCTTTTTATTATTTCATTGTTATTGGGACATTTCTATTTCAGTTATTTCTAGTATTGTCACTATGGGATTTATTCAGTTTGAATTGTGTTACTTTATATTTCGCATGTTGACATTCGATTGACGAATGTTTTAAATTAATTGGATTGTGTTCCAGGTTTATAGTGGTGTGATTCTAAATTGTTGAGATGTTGTTAATAAATAAATAAATCATTTTCTTTTAATAAAAAATTGGAAATTAATGTTTAAATATGGTTTTGACACTTAGCTTAATTATTTAGGGTGTTAAATTGGAAAGTTTATTTTTACGAAAGTGATGCTAAGAATGAACCAAACTGTTCGCCTTGATTTAATTTAATAAAGGAGTGATCGCCCGGTATTTAATTAGGCGGGGTGTCACACATTTTCTCCAAGGTTGATTCCTTCCCACAAAGGAAACCCCCGTGATGAAGTTCTAGACGTACTAAAGCAAGTGAAGCTAAATTTACCTTTACTCGATGCTATTAAGAAAATTCCAGCTTAAGCAAAAGTCATCAAAGACTTATTGGCGGTAAAAAGGAGGATGAAGGTAAAGAAAAAATTCTTTTTAGCACAAAATGTGAGCTCCATTCTACTTAACGATATTCTGCCAAAATTCAAAGATCCCGGTGCACCCACCATTTCCTGCATCATTGGAGAAAATAAGATCGAAAAAGCCTTACTTGATTTGGGAGCAAGTGTCAATATCCTCCCTTACGCCATTTATAGGAAACTTGATATGGGATACATGAAGCCCACGAAGATCACTCTCTAATTAGAGGATCGAACCGTGAAGATCCCAAGAGGTATAGTTGAGGACGTGATCATCCAAGTTGACACTTTCTACTTCCCGGTAGACTTTGTCATTTGGGACATAGTGCCCTCCTTCGCCTTGACCAATCATGTTCCCATCATTATTGGGCATCCATTCCTAGCGACGGCTAATTCAATTATCAATACTCTAAATGGGAAGATGCAACTCACCTTTGGGAACATGACCTTAGAGACTAACATCTTCCATATAGCCCAACATACAAGGGAAGAAGATGATCTTCGCACGGTGAGTCTAATCGACGAGATCGTAGAGGATTATTTTAAGGAAAATTATTATGGAGACGCCCTAGAGTCCTCTTTAGTGTCGAGACATGAGAGTGAGGGGACGTACACCGAATTTGAGAAGGAGGTTGAGGAGTTGTGCAAGTTACTTAGAGCGTCGGACGAGGACGCGAGAGATGTAAGTTGGGTTTCTAGATTCGAGGAGTTACCACTGAGGGAGACACGCATGGTTCCCTCCAGCGACATATTTCCAACCCTCGAATTGAAGAAACTACCCTCCCATATTAAATATGCATATCTAGGAGAGGATGAGACATTTCCTGTTGTTGTCTCCTCTAGCCTAGACGAAGAGCAGGAGGGTAAACTATTAAAAATTCTGAGGAAGCCCCAAGATGCTTTCGGTTGGTGTATTGCTGATTTGAAGGGGATAAGTCCTTTGATTTGCACCCATAAGATCCATGTCGAAGAGGATGCCAAGACCTTGAGAGAAATGCAAAGAAGGCTCAATCCCAATATGAAAGAAGTGGTGAGGACCAAAATAATTAAGCTATTGGATGCCGGGATTATCTACCCAATCTCGGATAGCAAGTGGGTGAGCCCTATTCAAGTTGTCCCAAAGAAGTCGGGCATGACAGTGATTGAGAATTCTAAGGGAGAGTTAGTTCCCCAACGTACCACCACCGGGTGGCACGTTTGCATTGATTACCAGAAACTCAATGCCGAAACTAGGAAAAATCCTTTCCCCTTGACATTTATTGATCAGATGATTGAAAGAGTAGTGGGCCACCCTTACTATTACTTCCTTCATGGTTATTTCGGATATAAACAAATTGAGATAGATGTACTTGACCAGGAGAAAATGACCTTCACTTCCCCTTTTGGTACGTTTGCCTACAAACGTATGCTATTTGGCCTGTGTAATGCACCCGCGACCTTTCAAAGGTGCATGTTGAGCCTATTTAGCGACATGGTCGAGAGAGGACTTGAAGTGTTCTTGGATGATTTTAGCGTTTTTGGCACCTCTTTCGATCTTTGTCTTGAAAAACTAGAAAAGGTCCTTACCCGGTGTGTGGAAAAGAACTTAGTGCTAAATTGGGAGAAATGCCATTTTATGGTCACTGAGGGAATAGTTCTTGGCCACATAGTTTCATCCAAGGGGATAGAAGTTAATAGAGCTAAGATAGATGTCATAACCGATCTACCCCCACCAAAATCGCTTAAAGACGTGCGCTCCTTCTTGGGCCACGTGGGGTTTTATCGAAGGTTCATTCAGGACTTTAACGCCATCGCTAGGCGCTTAAGCAACCTACTCATGAAGGAAACCCCATTTGAGTGGACGGAAGTATGCCATAGCGCTTTTGAAATACTAAAAACCATGCTTGTGTCCTCTCCCATCATGAAAGTTACAGATTGGTCTTTACCATTTGAACTTATGTGTGATGCTAGCGACTATGCGATAGGGGTTGTTTTGGGCCAAAGAAAAGACAAACAGGATCATGTCATCTACTACGCTAGCCGGACTCTTACCGTACCACAACTCAATTACTCCACTACAGAGAAGGTGTTGCTAGAAGTAGTCTTTGCCCTTTACAAATTTTAGTCCTACCTTATCGGTTCTCCCATCACTTGCTTCACCGACCACGCGACATTGAAATACCTACTTGCGAAGAAACACGCAAAGCCGCGCCTCATAAGGTGGATCCTACTCCTACAAGTGTTTAATCGCTCCATTAAAGATAAGAAGGGAGTAGAAAACGTCGTTACCGACCACTTATCACGGCTTTCGTTCGACGTGCCTAGTGATCCAATACCCATAGACGAATACTTTTCGGATGAGCAACTCTTTGCCACCTCTTCTTTGCCCTGGTTTGCGGATATAGTGAACTATCTTTTCACGGGAGCCGTCCTTCCCGATTGGACATCGCAAGATAAGAAGAGGTTTATTACTTGGTCGCGCATGTTTTCTATGACGATCCTTTCCTGTTTAAATATTGCACCGACTAAATCATCCGACGTTGTGTACCGTATGACGAGATCCCTAAAGTCATCCAATTTTGTCATTCGAAAGCTTGTGGAGGTCACTTTTCGACGAAAAAGACAGCCGCTAAGATCCTTTAATGCGGCTTCTATTGGCCCACAATATTCCGGGATGTGAATAACTGTTGAAAATCCTGCGATAGGTGTCAACGGATGGGGGCGATCACCCTACGAGACATGATGCCATTAACCCCGATACTCATTATTGAGATCTTCGACTGCTGGGGTATTGACTTCATGGGCCCTTTTCCACCATCATTTGGTTTCCTATACATCCTTGTTACGGTCGATTACGTTTCCAAATGGGTGGAAGATATCTCTACCAAGACAAATGACAATAAAGTGGTGATTAAGTTCCTACAAGAACACATACTTTCCCACTTCGGCGCTCCGAAAGCCATAATCAGCGATAATGGCACGTATTTTTGCAATAGGCCATTCGAGAAGTCTTATGAAAAAGTATGGTATCGTTCACAAGGTTGGAACGACTTATCACCCACAAATAAATGGGCAGGTCGAGCTAGCAAATTGGGAAATCAAGAATATTCTCAAAAAGATCGTCAATCCTACTCTGAAAGATTAGTCCCTTAGATTGAACGATTCGCTATGGGCCTATCGTATCTCATACAAAAATCCGCTCGGCATGTCCCCATTCTGCTTTGTGTATGGCAAACCTTGCCATCATCCCTTGGAATTAGAACACAAGGTGTATTGGGCAATTAAGAATTTAAACTATGATATGGATAAGGCCGATGAAGCTCGCAAGCTTCAATTAAATGAATTAGAGGAAATACGCAATGATGCGTATGAGAACGCAAAAATTCCAAAGGATGAAACTCGCTCACGATAACATCATTCGACGCAAAGAGTTTCTTCCCGGATAAAAAGTTCTTCTCTATAACTCTCAGCTTCATCTATTTTTGGGCAAGTTGTGATCACGATGGTCTGGCCCGCTCGTTGTAAGGTATTTTTTCCCTCATGAAGTTGTTGAGTTAGACGAATTGAAAGGGGGATATACATTAAAAGTAAATGGACAACACCTAAAGCCATATCTAGAGGCGTGTGTGAAAGAAGTCGACACCGTTTAGTTATCGGACCCCATTTACGGGGTCGATTGAGCTGACAAGAGAGGTCGTCGCACTCCCGACGCATATGGGGTGAATTCTTGTGTATAGTAGTTAGGATTTGGTAGATTAGAGTGAGTCCGTAGGTAGGTTACGTAAGGATAGGAGTAAGATCACGTATTCCAACACAAATTTCATAAGGGCATCAGGAATTCACATGGGAGAATAAGTGCAAGAGTCTAGAAAGTGAGAGAATAGGATTCCAAAGCAACAGACTGAGATAAGGGGTTCTGTCACAGATGGAACCGAACCGAATCCCCAAGCTGGATCGGTTCGGTTTGGGAAAATAAAAAAATAAAAAAAAATAGAACCAAACCGAATCGCCCCTGAACAGGATCGACTCGATTCCTGCGATTTTGCTTCTTCCCGAGGAACCTATTCAACCCCCCTATCCCCGCTTTTCCCCCCATTCTTCCCCTTTTCCCTCCAACACAACCACCCCCTTTTCCCTCCAAATTTCCCCACCCACACCCCTCCCCACCACCTATAAATACCTTATCTTCCTTCCTCTTCCCCTCACACCTCCAAGTCTCTCTCCCTCTTTACAAACCCTAGTCTTCCTTTTCCTACGTCTCAGATTTCCCTAATGGCCAATCCCGCTCTCCCGCCAAAATATCTGTCAATCGAAGTTCTGCCCAACGACAATGGTCAATACCTCTCCCATATGGAGCGAGTATAGTGTGAACGCTTCTTCAGTTTCGCCGCCAATTGCACAATGAGCGGGTGGTAAAATGGGACGAGCTGCCCCACCCCGTCACAGCCCTTTTTCGTCGGAGGGGGTGGGCGCAATACTTGCAAGAGCCTCATCCAGTCGTCTGGGCGGACAAAGTTCGGGCTTTCTATGGCACTCTCATCCGCACGGGCGACTTTGCATGCCAATACTTTGTTGACGGCCACCCTATTCCATTCACCATAGCCATCCTCGCCCGCAAGCTTGTTGAAAAGGGAGTTCCCCACCCGGACGTATACGACTACCCATCCAACGCCCCACTCATTCCCAAACAGCAATACATTGACCGACTCGCGTTCAACGACAATTGGGGATGGGGTACTTTCCTCGTGGGCCGTCTCAATGACAAGGCGCGCATCACGTTCCATATCGTGTACACCAATTTGCTTCAAACTTCCAATGACTAGGCGATGCACCCTCGCCAAACAACACTTGTGTACCACCTGTTCGACCCCGATTTCACCCTCAATCTGGCCAGGATGCTTTACGTAGATATCATTTTCACAGCCTGGGAGCACAAAGGTGCGGTACCCCTCACATATGCCCACCTCATCACGCCCCTCTTAGTCGACGCTGGTATCCAGCCACCACAAGCTTTCCTCCGCCTCCTGGAGCCCATTGGGAAGGTATCCCGTACGAGGAGTGCCCAGCAAAGGGCTGCCATTTGAGCAGCCTGGGAGGCAATTAATTTAGAGGACGAGGAAGAAATTCAGGTTGAAGAGCCGGTGGCGGAAGACATTGAGATAGAAGGGGCTGAAGAGGAAGAATACAATGAAGATGATGACTCGGACTTTGAGCCCCTGGGTGCAGATTTTGATCGACGACTTTCGATGGTGTAATCCCGCCTTGACGGGTTCATCACCCAATATAACCGCGATCATGCCGCTTATCGGAGGGACACACGGATGATGCACCAACTCCAAGCCCACCTCTATGAGCTCAACTTTGGAGGTCCCCGACCATCTTTCTTTTATGATCCCTATGATTCGTGTGCACCCGGGTCCTCCAATAAGCCCCCTCAATAAATCCCCTGACTGTTTTGGCTGTGTTTGTTGGTTGTGTATGTGTGAAATGGTTGTTTACTCAGTGTTGCTTATGTGTTTTCCCTTATCCTATGTAACATCGTTTGTTCTTTCTATATATAAAAGCTGCATTTCTGTTTCATTTTCTTGTTTTATTCTTCTGCACTTTTAATTCGCTTTGAGTTAGATTTTAGTCCTTTTTGCTTGAGGACAATGCAAAAGTCTAAGTTAGGGGGGGGTGTGACAAGTGCGTATTTCTAAAACTTCACAAATTTTCAAAAATGCCCAGAAATTTCAAAAAAATCATAAAATCTTAAAAAACCCAAAAATATTTTTTTGTTCAAAATAAATAAAAATAGGAATTCAATTTTTTCAAAAATATCATTAAAAGTCGGTTTAAAGTCTCAAGTTGTAAAATCCAAATGCACAAAGCCAAAATTGACTAAAGATGGAAATTGAGCGAACATAGACGACCTAACGAATAAGTGAGGATATTAACAAGCCCAGTGAGTTTAGATCCTTTCACCTTTGTGAAAATTATAAATCAATCCGAGTTAATTGTTAACTAAAAGTTCTTTTCAGCGTCTAATAAGTCGTCAAGGATCTCAAGTCTTTCACTTTGATCAGTTTTGAGAAATGTGTGTAATATTGACTTGAAAAATGTGCCGAAGAAATCTCTAAACTTAATTCATCTCGAAATGCATATGGTAACGCTATTAGTATTTTGGACAATGAAGTAGGCCCTCGTTTGTCACCTAAAAATATTGGCCAAAAAAAGTAACGAAACATTCATCCCTTTGCAACCCAAATTGAGTCGAATAAATGTTCCCTTTCGTTTGACAACTCAAAAAACCCAAATTGGCCCGGAATTGTGAAAAATGGAAAAATCCCAGAAATTAAGTCCGAAAAGTGTAGAAAAAGGGGCAAGAAAAAGAATAGAAATTCTCAATAAAAATTGCAAGAAAAGAAAAGAGTGAAAAATAGAAAAAGTAGAAAAAGAAGAAAAAAAATTGTGCAAAAGCCCGGAAACGCACTAACGGACATCTTCAGACAATTTTCCAATTCCGAAGTTCCCAATCACTCCAAAATTACCCAATTACACCTTTAACCCAAAAAAGTCCTAACCGAGTCCAAATTGCGAAATTGGCTACCGCGTGGAGAGCTAAAAACATAAAAAGATAAGAAAAGGGATTAAACATATGTGTAAGAGGCAATGTTCCCATTTTTCGAACAGTATTCCATTGATGAGATCTTTTCACCCAAAAAGTTCCGTCTTTCTTCTTGTGTGCGTGAACTTGGTTCCAATATATTTACTCTTTATATCACGTACACCGAGAGAATAGCCACATTCTGAGTGATTCGTTTGTGAGAGCATCCCGTGAGATTTTGAAATCAAAATGAATTTTTGGATGAGTAACATAATGATCAATCGGTGGAAATTCGCGGTTAAATTTTTCGTCTTCGTACACACGCACTATGATTTGAGATTCTTGAACATGATTTGATGATGACTATTTTTAGTAAAAGTTTGAATTATACAATTTTTGCGTATTTTGAAGTTTCTTTGAGTCGAATTTTGTGGGTATATTCTCGACAAACCCTCATGAGACACAACTCGTCCTACTAGGGTAACCTAGGGGTTTAGAGGCTTGTTGCATACGCTAAATGCAATCGCGTACTCACGAAAGAGGTATCCTATCCCATTTACGAGCTAGACCATGTTTTGATTCTTTTACATTGCTCGGAACGATCAACGTTCTAAGTTAGGGGGGTTTGATTAGGCATAAATTCTTCCCATTTATCCCCATAATTTAGAGGGTTTTATCACTACGTGCAATGTAATTCTAGTGGATTTATATCATATCTTCGATAATGGAAAGTTTTTTAATGAGTACGTCGAGTTTCGTGTGTTTGTCATCTGTTTTGCAGGTGTTCGGTGTTCTAATATGAGTTTTGTACCAAAAGCTTCAAAGAAATATAGGAAAGCAAGGTTTCTACGCAGACTGATAAAAGAGAACCGAACCCAAGGAGCTAAAAAGAACCGAATCCCTCATGGGCAAAGCTTCTGTAAAGGATGGAACCGAACCGAAGCAATGAAACAACGAACCAAATCCACCTTGGAAAAACTTCCTGTGAAGAGACGAAAAGATGGAACCAAACCGATGCTGGCAAATAACGAATCGATCCTATGCTCGAAGAGTATTCTTTAAAGGCTACAAAAGATGGAACCAAACCGAACCAATTACCCGAATCAGTTCTGTTCTCAATTTTTTGGATTTATCCACTTGTAAAAATAGAGTCCTATTTGGTTCAAACTCTTGTATTTCGTAGAATATCAATTGTAACTCTTCCCAAACGTAGAAAGAGGCTTCTAATTCATTAGGGAAGATTTGTAGCCCATTTTTTTGTTGAAGAGAAGAACAACAAGCCCTAGTTACTTTCAAGTTTCAGTTTAAGTAAAATCATTTTGATTTTTGTTTCAATATTTGCTATAGTTGGTTGTTCATTACTAATTTCATCTTTCTTCATCTTATTCTCGCATTAAAATTGTTTTCTTTCATTCCTAACGTGTTGTTTTTAAGTTTTCATACGTTCGGCTAGATTTTAAAGGTCGGGATACATGAACTCAACCTGATGTGTTAGTTGCATGTGTATAAATATAGTCCTCTAAATTTAATGATTTATTACGACCGTACTGCATAGAACGCGATAACTGTAGATCTTTGGATCTCGTTTGCTTCAGGGTAACCGGGATGCTTTAGAATGCAATTCTAGCATCACTGTTACAATACTGATGTACTCATCCTCTGATTAAGTATGGTGCGGGATTGAACCTCATATACGTAATGCTTGGGAGTACTAAATTCTGGGTCTAATTAGTCACTTAAGTTTACGATTAGTTTTATACCAGCAATACACTAGGGTTGAGGGATTGTATTCCCGGTCTATTTTCTTCATAATATAGTTCGAGTTTTAAGTCAATCATCATCAGTAATTTGGGTGATTTAGAGTAATTGCATGCCATTCATTCATCAGTTCATTAGTTAATTATTTTCAAAATTGCATATTGTGTATCTATTTCACCATTCAAATCATCTTTTCCTTTTTCTTTAGAGTCAAAGTTAGGATTCCTTCGTCTGTCCAACGTCGTTACAATTCCATTGTCTTATTTCCCTGAGGACCGATACCTGACTTATCGGATTATTACTTGAGCGGCAGGCTTGCACTTGAGCCAACAGAGTACGCACTTTTGAGACACATTCTTTGTTGTGTCAAGTTTTTGGCGCCGTTGCCGGGGAGATATGTAGACTTAGGATTAGATCGATTCAATCCAAAACTTTGACCAAAAAAAATTTCAAAAAATCCAAAAACATATAAAAATTTGAAAAAGCATAAAATATTCATCTCATCTCTCATAAGACAGTTAATGCAAAATTCTGAAATCACTCCAACTCCCCATAACACTCCACCCACATTCCCAAAAATCCAATAGGAGAGTATGACCCTGATATCCCTCACACTCTTAACGCTCCACTATTCTGGGTTCCACCTCCCACATCGACACACTCAATCAAAAATAACACCCCATTTTCCCTTTTAGGACACACTTCAGAGTGCGCTCCGAGTATACCAAGTGAGGACACATAGTCTTTGAATGAGAGAAACATGTCACTACACGGTAGTGTTGCTGTCGGTGAGGACGAGGCCCCGTATCACCCTTTTAGAGATGTCTTATATCCCGAGCGCACTGTCACTCCGGGATGCATTTTACTCCCGTACAATGCAGGGAAATTTCGATTTAGGAATTGGATGATCCAGATACTTCCCACTTACCATGGAATGGATTCAGAAAAGCCATATGCCCACATCATTGAATTTGAGGAGGCGTGCGAGACTCTCAGTGATCAATCTTGAACAAAAGATGTGCTTCGCCTTAAACTCTTCCCCTTCTCGCTAAAGGATAAGGCTAAGCCCTGTCTATTGTCTTTACCTCCTAATTCGATTTCATCATGGAACGAGCTCCAATCCAAATTTCTCAAGAAGTTCTTTCCTCCACATCCAATGAACTCCATCAAGGCTCAAATTCAAACTTTTCGATAACTAGAAAATGAGTCATTCAATCGATGCTACGAGTGTTTCAATGATTTAATTGCTTCGTGTCCCCATCATGGTTTTGATAAAATGTAAATCATTTCCTTTATCCATAATGGGCTGAACATTAATTCCAAGCAACTCGTTGAAACCATGGGTAGTGGTCCGTTTGTCGACTTAGATGCCCACGATGCTGAGCTTAACCTGAGGTATGTCGTTGAGACTACCCAATCCTAGGATACATCTGACCCTAATGCTCAAAATCAAAATCGTCAAGTGACCCCAACTCCATCGGCGTCCGACCTATTTCATGTAGAAAAGAATTTTATGACGGACAGTCGACTTGATATACTTGAGAAAGGACTGCGAGTCCTACATGAGGTATATGGAAGAGGACCAAATGGATCCATCCCAAACCCTGTCGAGAAGGTGTGTGAGATTTGTGAGGTGGATCATTTAACTGAGGAATGCCGACTATACCTGCCTACAAAGTGATGCTTCAAGAATAAGTAAGTGGTATAGGAGGATTCAAGGGTAATTTTGGTGCACCGCACGGGAATTCTTAGAACCCTTCATTCAAAAACCACCCTGGTTTTAGCTATGGGCAACAACATACTGGTCGGCCACGACCTCAGCTTGCCTTTGGACTGAACTCTATTCCGAAAAAGTCTGCTCGATCGATAAGTTTTCTTTGTCGGCTACCTCTGGATAAGTTGACTCTGCAATAAAGTCTGCCACGGCTTGTCCTTTCAATGACAACCTTGTCTCATAAATTCTATTATACTCTCCCAATTTTACTGCCCAGTAAATTAGTCTCCCTGACTTCACAGATTCGTGGAGGGCTTGGCGAAGAGGTAAATCAGTATACATAACAATTCTGTATGCCTGTAAATAAGGCTTCATATGCCTAGAAGCTTCAATGAGTGCTAGGGTTAGCTTTTACAAATGTGGGTACCTGATTGCAACTCCCTAAAATGATTTTCTTGTGTAGTAAACAGGTTTCTGAACCCCATCTTCTATTTGAATCAAGGATGAGCTAAGTGCTGATTTAAAAATAATCAAGTATAAGTACAATCTTCCCCCCATAACAGGTCGGGACAACAAAGGTGGTGATCCAAAATACCGCTTCAATTCTTGAAATGCTTCTTCACATTCTGTGTCCCACTCAAAGGTTTTTCAAAGTACCTTGAAGAACGATAATCACTTATGTGGTGCTCAGGAAACAAACTCGTTTAATGCCGCCACCCTACTAGTGAGCCTTTGCACATCCTTTTTGAAGGTCGGTGACTGCATTTCTATCAGAGCTTTTAATTTGACTGGATTGGCTTCAATTCCTCTTTGATTGACTATATAGCCGAGGAACATTCCTTCTGCACATCAAACACATATTTGGTCGAATTTAACTTCATTTAATGCTTCTCCAGCTGGTCAAAAGTCTGATTGAGATCCTTTATGTGGTATGGAACTTTCTTGCTTTTAGTTAACATCTCATCCACATAAACTTCCATATTCTTTCCTATTTTCTCCTCGAACACCTTATTGACCAACCTTTGCAATGTTGCTCCGGTATTTTTGAGCCCAAAGGACGTTACATTGTAACAATAGGTACCTCGGCTGGTGATGAAAAAAGTACTTTCCCTATCCTACGGCTTCATTCTTATTTGGTTATAACTAGAATAAGCATTCATGAAGCTTAAAACATATGCCCAGGCGTAGCATCTACCACTTGGTCAATCCTGGGTAAGGGAAATAAATATTTTTTACAGGCTTTGTTTAAGTCTGTAAAATACACATACATTCTCTATTCATTATTTTTCATTTTGACCATTACAACATTGGCCACCCATGCTGGATATTTGGAAACTTCAATAAATTGGGCCTTTTATAACTTGTCCACTTCTTCTTGGATGACCTGATTTTTCTCTGGACTGAACACCCTTCGCGTCTGCTTGAGTGGCTTGGATTCTTTATCAACATTGAGGTCATGATAGAGGAAATTGGTATCAATCCCTGACATATCCTCATGACTCCTAGTGAAGACATTATTCCACTGCCTCAAAAACATTATCAATTCCTGCTTAAGGAGGGGATTTAGTGTTAAACAGATCTGGGTGGTCCTCTCCGGCTTATCATCATCCAACACTATGCATTCTGTGGCCTCAACAATCTGCCCTTTGATTAACTCAGCTTCATCGCTCGGATCCAAAGTTTCTACTTCTGACTCAATGTTGGGCTTAGTGGTATTTACCTAATAAGAAGTGATTTTCTTCTTAAAACTGACCAAATCTCCTTGCTCGAGTGAAGAATAGTAACACTCTCTAGCCACCTTCTGATCTCCTTTTACAACCCCAACCCCAAAGTGAGTCAAGAACTTTAAACACTGATGGACAGTGGACAATACAACCTCAAACTTCTTCAACCGTACTCTAATGAGGGTCATATTATAGGCAGATTATACATTTTTATCGCTCATAAAAAATCGTACCCTTTCTATGAGACTTGCTGGTTATGTGACAAATAATACTTCTAGTTTTAATATCCCCGAGGGATCGACCTTTTCACCTAAAAAACCTATCAATGGCCTGTGATATGGTTCAAGTTGACTGAGCTTTAACCCCAAACTATCAAAATGGGGGTAAAACATGATGTCCGTCGAACTCCCATATCGATCAAAACCCTGGCAATAATGGCCTCTTGGATTCTGAACTTGACAAAGTCATGGGGATAGAGTACGCCAAAAAGGTCATCTTTGGAAAATCCAATTACGGGTCTATCTTTATTGACTTTTCTAAGCCGATTATCTTTATCCAGATTGATTCTCTGGACATAGGAGCAGGGTTGTGCCTCGTCCAAGTAGGCCTTTATCTCTACAGTTTGATCTGCTCCTCCCGCACCGTCACCTATAATTACATGATAATAAAAAGAGCCAACACTTATCAGCTTTACCTCGCGCTCTGGCTGCTTAGGCTTCTTCGACATGCCATGATCATATCCGTAACCATCTTCGTGGTTTCTCTTTCTGTCATTTCTAAGTTTTTCGAGAGAATTTGACTTTCCTCTAGCTTATCTACTTTCTCATTGATCAACAAACTTATTCAGTTTTCCTCGATAGATGAGGGATTATACTTCATTCTTCAAAGCAATACATCTATCGGTTGTGTGACCACGATCCTTATGTAAGTGACAATATTTAGATTTTTCCCTCTTATTGGGTGGTGATTTCAGTTTCTTGGGCCATCGTAAATCTTTATTGTGCCTGATTTCCTCTAGGATATGGTGGATGTTGAATGTTAATGGAACGTATGTTCCATATTTTTTGAGCTTATTCTCCTTCTTGGGCTTCTGCTCCTTTTGATCCTTCTATTTTTTTCTTTTCAAGCTTCGTAGCTGGACTATGCTTTGTAGCCATCACTTCCTCGACATTCATGATTTTTCCTGCCTTCTCCATGAGTTCAGTCATAGTTTTAAGAGGATTTTTTGCCAACGTATAATATAATTTTTCTGGAAGCAATCCACTCGTTAGAGCAGTGATGAATTTTTTTCCTCATAATCAATAACTTCTAGTTTCTCATTGTTAAAACGGGTGATGTACTCTCTGGTGGTTTCTCATGGTTGTTGCCGAACACTTAGGAGATGAGCAACTCTCTTATTTGGCTTTTCCTCGAAACATCAGTTGCTGATAAATAGCTCAGTGAGTTAATTGAAGCTAGCTATTTGTCCTCGAGGTAGGTTGTTGTAGCAAATTTGTGCCGAACCAGTAATGTTACTTGAAAAAGCTCTACATCTCATCTCGTCGGGGACTAAATATATATCAGCTGCAGCCTGATACTACTCAATGCGCAACACATGGTCTGTTTTACAATCGTACTTAGGGGTCACGACCGTAGTTTTAAACTTGGACAGAGTTAGTAAATCAACAATAGCTTGGATAAAAGGAGAGACTTTAACAAAATTCTGTTGTAATGGATTCTTTGCCTTAGCCATTTCTCTTAGCCAATCTTCTAATCGCTGGATTGATCCTTTCCATGAAGGATTACCTGTGTCAGACCTATGTGAAGCTACTTGATTATTCTGACCATGTGTTTTCACTTAACTTTCCTCCTAGGAGGTCCTCTCGACATGTACAGATTGTCAGACTATTGATCTGGTTCTAATTAACCCTTTTTGTTGCTCAGCATCATGACCACGTGACCGAGATGGCTACTTGTGATGATTTTTGGGCGTTCGAGGGACCAATCGATCAAAGGACAATCCTCTGCTTAACCTTTCCAAAGCACTTAGTCTTTTTGAAGAAAAAGATTGATCGTTGTAAAATTTCAAAAATCTGATTGACAAAGTTGCTCCAGGAATATAAGACCTATATCACGAGGATCAAGAATAACTGTGCTGGTTGTTTTGTGGTGGGGGAGGTGGCATTCCTCCTTGGTATGAAGGTGCTGTAGTTCTCCTGGATGGAGATGCAGATATGGGTTGCAATGAATGATCCAATTATCTCATTATTTCCTACATCGCTTCTTGTCCATTGGTGATACTAGCAAGGATTCCATTCAGATCGGTTGAAGCGCACGGAACAAATGGAACATGAGGATTCCTTTCATTACTCACATTGGGATTAGGATCATTCATGTTTTTTTGAATAACGAAATACAGGATAGAGAATGATAATTAGTCACACGTTCCCTCAGACGATGCTAATCTGTTGATGTAAAAAGTGGACTTGATCCAATTTTATAATAACAGATAAAATACAAGATTATAAAGAGATAATTAAATAATAAACACGGAGTTTTAGAGTGGTTTGACTATGAATGAAGGCCTATGTCCATTGTTATTGTATTGATTTCAGTGATTACATAAAGCTAGGTATTCTTGCAGTAAGAATATCCTAGAGTCTGTTCTATCTCTTGCCCTTGATGAAAGGTATACAATAGATTTATAGTGACCCGGAGATCAAGGGTTGGAATGCCTTTATATGTTTAAGCATTTACACCCGTACATAATGAATCTGGTGGTTGACAGTCTGGTTCATGCATGGATAAGACCCTTGGACATTCCATTCTAGTAGAGACTGTTCATTTACTTCGTTGGTCGGCATTCGTGATGTTGGTCGGCCTTCCTACCGGGTAGTATTTTTGGATCCGACTAAGTGCTTGCTGACTAGGATTACTTCCATGTAATGAGACAAATTCACCTTACTGATTGGTCCATGTGGATTGATAATTTTCGGTGAACATAAATTTGAGAAGGAAAAATATAACAAGGTTAAAAAAGTCCCTAAAAATCATAACACTAATTTTAAGAGGGATGAGTCGAATAAATGTTTTGGGTGTCATGGTTACAATTATATGGAAAGTAAGTGTCCCACTAACCTAAGGAAAGATGGAAAGAAAATGAAGGTGTAGGAGGGTAGTGCGACTGAGGTCTGGTAAAATATTAAAATCGGTAAGGCATGACCCACTTCAATGAACTCTGCCTCCAAGGTCTTCATGAATTTCTAGAGCCCCCTGGTAAAACCTTTCCTTTTTGGTAAAAAATGGAACCATAGCTAGAACCACCTCATATAAGAAGATGAACTTCAAAACAATAATAGTAACTTTTCTCAAGAGAATCTCCCGATAATGATGGTTGTCAAGGTGGGAGTGATGAAACAAGAACTCAACACTTAGAGAGAGAGAAGGGATAGAATACTAGGAGGTTTGGTGTGATTTTGATAGAGTAACGGTATGACTTGAGTTTTTAATTCTGACTTGACCTTGACCGGGGGTCCTATTTGTACTTATGCACTAGGTTTGAGTTAGCACTTTTGGGTGCCAAAAGTGGGAGGGTTGGTGAGGGAGAAGGTCTGCAATATACCATTTGTCCCTACCTGATAGGTACCAGCTGGTGCAAACCAAAGTAAAAAAGAAAATGTGTCTACGCTGAATGACAAAATAACTAATTTGGTAAATATCTTTTGAAACGGTAACTTATTATACAAAATTTGTAATCTTGAGAGGGGTCTTAAGGACCACCTCCTTTAAAATCTTGGTAATCTTGAGAAAGTCTCAAGTACCACCTCCTCTAAAATCTTTGTAACTTGTGGGGGGTCTCAAGGACCACCTCCTCTAAAATCTTTGAAACTTGAATGGGGATTTGAGGCCCCCCTTTATCTAAAATCATCTTATAAACTTTTGATTTCTTGTGAGCAACCTCTTGGTTACTTATTTCAATTATGACTGGGTGTAAGGAATGGGTGACCCCTACGGTCTTTCTAGTATTATTCTCTCAATCTTAAAGTGATAAGTGATTGATCTTTCTCAATAAACCTTGTTCCTCTACCACCAAGCCAAAACTCCCAAGAGATCCCAACTGGCCTTTTGAGCCCTACTTGCTCAAACAGACTACTTGTTCTAGAAAGTAAAACATCGGTACTTTAGTGTATTTATGAGTGACAAGTCTTGGGGAGGAGGTAACTCTAGGTGGACCTCCTCACCCTGTATCATTTTTATAGTAAGCCATTTAGGACTAGAGAGACCATTATGGGTAAGCCTCTTCAACCTTCTTCCATTTATGTGATATGTAACCTGGGGCAAAGGGGGCTACTCGCAATGAGTCCCCTTGCACTGGTCTTTTCCTGTGGCTTGAGCGTAGAATAAGGGGCTTCTCACCAAGGTTCTCCTCGCTTTCATTTATTTCTTTTGTGTTATAATCTTTGAGGACGAGGGTCTCCTTATGGTGGACCTCCCCGTCCTAACTTCATTTTTGTAATTCTCAAGCTCTGGGGATGAGGGGATCCTCATGGTGGGCGTCCTCATCCTAACTTCCTTTTCGTGATCTTTGAGGTTTGGGGACGAGGGGATCCTCATGGTGGACCTCCTCGTCCTGACTTCCTTTTTATTATCTTTGAGCTTTTGGGGGCGAGGGGCTCCTTATGGTGGGCCTCCTCATTCTAACTTCCTTTTTGTGATCTTTGAGCTTTGGGGACGAGGGACTACTCATGGTGGGCTTCCTCGCCTCCCCTTCTTTTCTATGACCTTTGAGCTTTGGGGATAAGGGGATCCTCTTGGTAGGCCTCTCATCCAATTAAGTCTTCATTTGTCTTTGCCTGGGTACTCTTTGGAGGGGGCTGCTCGTGATGAGCCCCCTCTCTATATGGGTCTGCTCGCCTATTTATTTAGGTAAATGAGTGAGCACCCCTCTACATTAGTCCCCTCATAAAAAAGACTTTGTGTTGGGCATACCAAAGGTTTTGTACTTAATGATTCACTATTTCTTGGAATAAGAACAATCTAACTCAATCTCACGATGATACTATTGCATTAATTAGGCCTGTCACATCAGCCCACATTGAGAGTCTCGAAGTGACACGTGTTGAACAGAGAACATGCATCCCATAATTTGGGAAATAATTTCCCCCGCTTTTGATTGGTAGGAGCATGTGGGATCAATAGGGTATAAAATCCACTTTTTAAACCTTTATTTATTTTTACCTTAACATTTGTTTTCTAACTTGTTTTTTTTTCGAGAGAGAAATGTAAACTGCCATTACCACCATTTCTAGCTTTTATTCTCCTCCTTTATTCAGACCACAAATGGCTTCCTCATCTTTGGCAAATCCCTATTTAGCTATATCCACCACCACTAGCGAGGAGCTAATGGGAAATATTCATATTTCAGTCACTATTTCAATGATCTTGGCTACCGAAGCCCCCACCATTACCTCTGTCATTATGGATTCTGCTATCGCCACAACAGGCGTTTCGTTTGTTAAGATTCCTAGAAAGGGTTCTATTTTTTTTTAGCTTTTTCAATATTAAAACAATAGGGTGAGGGGAGGTGAGGTGAAATAAGACTAAACTAAACTAAATGTGATATGATAAAAACTAACTAGAAAATGACTAAAATGGAAAATAAAGTCTAACACTAAAATAAGAGATAAAGTGAGGTAAATAATTGTGAGAACAATCAAGGAGTGGGATTACACCACAAATTTTAGTTATTCTAATTAATTAATTTAATTATTTGAATTCTCCCAAATTAATATCAAAATTACAAACCAACTCTCGTTGCAAGTGTAATTATAATAGTAATATTTTAGAAAATTAAGCTTAACACCCCACAACTCTAGAAAAATAGATCTACACTCCTTTTAATTAATCAACCGCAAGGATCGATCAATTAAAATTTATGTAAATCTTAGGAAATAAATTTAGAGTTGAAATTCAAGTTATAATACCCCACTTAAGAAACCCCTATCTCTAGTTCGAATCTAAAATGGGTATTATCACTAGAATTTCGATTTTATCTCGAAAATCATTTACCCTCTCTCGAGGCATAAATTTAAAGGCGAGGGGTCAAAATTAACATTCAAAGGGACTTCTAAAGTAATTAAACTAATAGAAATAAAATAACATCAAATAAGGGTTTTACCCCACCCCTTGAAAGGGATTTTAGCCTAGCATGATATGCAATATGACAAATTAATAATCAAAGCCATAAAATAAATGAAAAGAGAAGAGAACAATCAAACCCCAATCTCTTGAAGTGAAATTGAACTTCTATTTCTTTGAAATTAAGCACAATCCATCTAATATGAGCATCCAACAATAATCAACTCAATAATAAACTCAATTGAATTTCACACTTTTATCACTCACAAATATCTAAAAAAATTGAAAATAAAACTATTTACAAATATTTCTACCTAATTTATTCTAACCTAACTCTCTACTTTTCTCTAGAATTTTCTCTCTCTATTTGATGATAAGTCCTCTTCAAATGGAGTCTTGAGTCTTATTTTATAGTAGATGCATGGCACACATGGGGCTAAGGGGTACTTTTGGAATGATTTAATGTGCATGGAAATAGGGTGTGTACACATGAGGTAAGAGAGGTGTGAGGGCATGTGGGTTAAATGGGATGACAAAATCTGATTTGGTTTAGAGGGTATAATGGGTATTGGGTTAAGTTGGTTAGTTGGGGGGGGGGGGGGGGGGGGGGGGCGGGTAATAAGGAAAAAGGGAATAAAGAGGTTAAGTTTGGCACATGTGTGAATTAAGTTGGTTTTGGGTATTTTGTATTTGGAAGCTTATAACAGCCACGATTTAGGCTTGGGTTTAAAAATGGAATTGGGTCTGAAATGGGTCTACTTGGGTTCGGAGGTCGGAATGGGGGTTTGGCTGGGCGGTTTCGGACTCGGGTTGGATGGGGGGGGGGGGTGACGGTTTGCGTTGGGTCTGGTAGTGGTTGGGGCAGACCGAGTAGGTGACTATTTCGAAGCGGGTCGGGGAAGGCGCCGGGGTGTTGGCTCGCTGAGCGCCGCCGGTAGTGGGGTGGAAAGGATTGGGTTTGAGGGTGAAAAGGGTTAGGCTACCGGGGATGTTTAAGAGCTGGGTGCGTGGGTTTTGGGGTTTAGGGAGATCCGGCCATGGGTGAGTTCTAGTTTGGGACACGCCGGCGATAGAGGAGGTCGCGGCGGTGGTTGTGATCGGCGGGGGGTGCCAGGGGCGACGGGTTTGTCGGAATGGGACATCGGGTATATAGGTGTTTAGTTTGGGTCATGGGATGGTGGTGTTGCTTGTTAATGGAGGAGAGAGTGTGTATGGGTATTGTTGGGAAGAAGATGGAGTGGTGAGGATAGGGTGTGGGTGGGTGTAGGCTTGTTAGGGTGTGTGTGGCTTAGTATTGGTTTGTGTGTATGTGTTGTGTATAAAAGTAGGGTGTGTGTGTGTAGTTTGTGACCCTTAATAAAAGACTCAAAATAAAATTAATAAAACTAGAACTAAAAAATAAAATATAAAATCTAACTAAAAATAAAACAAATTAAAAGCAATAAAAATAAAAAATATTAAAAATTAAAATCCTAAGCTTATATAAAAACTAAAATAAAACATAAGAAATAAAATTTAAAATCTAAATGAAAATCAAAGTCCTGAAAAAAAATATAAAATATAATAAACTAAAAATAAACTCCTAAAATTAATCCTAATAAACTAAGACTACACTAAAAACGAATAAACTAAAATTATACTAATAAAACAAAATAAAACCTAGAAAATACTAAATAAATCTAAAATAAATCCTAAAAATAAAAATGATTCAAAATAAAAATCTAAAAAATGATTAAAAGACACAAACAAAACACACACAGGGTTTAGGGTAGGTTTAGGCTAGGCTTAGGCTCGGGTATGGTTAGAAAATTGGGTATTTAGCTTTATTTTAATTGCAAATTGCCTGAAAATATAGCTTTTGACACCACAACTGCAATAAAACCTGCATATTGAACAGTTAAGCGCATAAGACCAAAATTGTCGAGAATTAGCGACTAAAGTACTTCTATTTAGGGTATAAATTGTACAGTTTTGGGTGCTTATCACACCACCACAAAACAGAGCGTTGCTAGTCCTCGAGCAATAAGATAAAGAGAGAAAGATAAGTAACCAAAAGTGTACCACTTTTGCGGGCACTTGCAATTGTACTTAGCATGTGCAACAAGACTTTAAACCTATAGGTTGCCCTACAGGACGAGTTGTGTCTCGTGAGGGTTTGCAGAGAATACACCCACAAAATTCTTATTTGTAAAAATAATTTATTGAAAGGCAGTCAATCTCTTATTAGACATAGAATGATCTCACAATTCATCATATGAGAAATATTTTCAGAAATACAAGCTAGAAGTGTAAAAAGTTTAGCTAAGTAAATACTCAATGCACATCCTTCCTAGAACTCAACCTGTGTGGTGTGAATCAGTCAAAATGGATCGAGTATCACAAGAGTAATTCCTAGATTGACTTTTCGAAATCAACGCTTCAACTTCAAATCTCACAAATATCTCTCTCAAATGAGCTCTCGAGATTAGGGTCAATGTATCGCTCTTGTGTGTGAGGAGGGGATTAAATGTAAGCAAGTTCAAACGTCTCACACACAAATAAGAAATAACGTATATATAGAAAGAAAAACGATCTCTTGAAAGAAATGTTAATCACTATAGTGAGAACGTCGAGTTATTCACCACGTTGATTTTCATTTGCCCGAACACCTAGGGGAATATATGGATGATTATGGGTGAGGGGAAATGAGATGGAAAGGATATGATGATATGAGGTAGAATGGTGATGTATGGATGAGTAATGAGTGATGGATGTGTAATGGATAAAAAATGGATGCGATATGTGAGAAGAGTGTATACACTTTACGCACAAATGTCTTTATTACAAAAGAACTACTAATTCTTTTCTTCTTCTTTTTTTTCATTTTTTCTTTTTCTTTTTCTCATTTTTCTTCTCTTTTTTTTCTATTTTTATGTTTCTCTCTTCTTCTTTTTTTCTTTTATGTTTTTCTCTCACTTTTCAAACCAACAATGAAGACATTTACATTTGAAATCACACTCTTTTATTTGAAAATGGAAGATGATACGGAGATGATAGGTGATGGTGTGGGGAAATATGTGGGAATATGGAAGAGCATGGGAATATAATGGGTGAAGTGAATGGAAATGTGATATGGGGGGAAAGTGGTAGGTGTATGGATGAAAATCTAGTATTCGAGAAAAATTTCAAGACATGCGTTTCTTACAACTCGAAAGTGATGTCGTTCTCAATGATCAACCCAAAATCTAGAATAATGAGATCATACAACAATTAAATGCGGACCCAAAGGAAGTTGAATCAACTTGTGACTCGGAGTTTGCTTAATACACTCTGAAAGGGTGAAAGGCACAAATCTCACGGGCTTAAGTCTATACTAGTGATCCTTAAGGTTCTCTTTATAATTGTAGTACTCCTTAACTCTAATTGTAGTGACGTGATACGTGCGTAACTTTTTGTTGAGTTTAGAAGTTCATAGTGGACAATGCCTTGTTACGTATTACATAAGCTATTTAGAAAAAATATTCTCTAGCTTGATTCCTAGCCTTAGAAAGATGGATAATTGAAAATTCACATCAATAAATGAGATGAAAGAAACTGCACAAAATTTTAAAAATCAGGTTTAAAAATCAAAATTTTCAAAAGAGGAACGATTTTGATAAAATTCCCCACCCCCAGACAAAAAGGAACATCGTCCTCGATGTTTAAGTAAAATGACTTTTAAAATTGAGAGCATAAGGTAGGAAAGAGATTACCAGAATGAACCGCTAATGAAGTGGACAAATATCACCAATAATAAACCTGAATAAGTGATAAGAAAAAAATAGGTGTACAATTTTATAAGCATGATAAAGCATAGGGTGATGTGAAACACCACCCCCAAACAGGATGAGACTAGTATAAGAAACAACGGGCTGCCTCCCGATAGCGCTAAGTTTAACGTTTTTAGTCAGACCGAACCATTCTCACCCTAAAGATAAGATCTATAAAAGTGCGGGGTGGCAGAAAAATAGGGTGATGAGGATCACCCCAAACAAGACTGAAGCTCCAGTCTTGTTGGGTAATGGCTAAAACGGGTCAATGCACTTGTATGGCAAAGTGCATCACGCGATGCAAAGCATCGGTCGACCAGGGGTGGGTGGGGATTAGGGTAAATGTGAGGGTGGAAAGGGTGAAGTGGTATCATCCAGGGGCCTTATTGAGTTTAAAGGCGAGGGCAACTAGGGCCCTATAAGCATGGTGCTCTAATTGGTGAGGGAGGCGAAATGGTTTGGTAAGTGTAATGGGAGGGGCCTCAGAAAAATCACACGACCATTCTATAAATGGGCGATGGTAATGGTCGCGCCATGACACACCAGGGAGTTGTCGAGAAGAAAAATGAACACCACAAGAGAGTGGCGGGTATAGAGTAACAATCTCGGTGTCACGGTGGAGAGTAGCACCAAAAATACTCTTGTAGATGGTGGATGATGGTTTCAGGTGAGGATCTAAAAATATAGTTGAAAACTTAAAATGTGCAAAATCAAATCCAAACCAGGTGGTGGGATAGAAGGGACAATGGGTGGGTCGGGTGGGATAAATGGTGTATCAGGTAGAATAAATGGTGGAGGGAGATGATCCAACTCAAGAGTGGGAGACACACACTCATTGGGAGGAGTAAAGAAATACTCACAAGGGAGTGTGGTTTCTAAATATAGAGTGGTCAGTTTCTCCATAAGAGTAGTATCTGGGAATGTGGTGGATGGGTCTAACGAGGCATTAAGATCCGAAATAGATGAATCAACATCAATATTCGGCTCAAGGGGGGCCAAATATTATGGGGTAGGATCCATATCAAGAGAGGTGGGAACCATCTCTGATGCTATCTCGGTACAATAGTGACCACTCATAGAGGGAGCGAACCTAAAAGATATGGTCATGTCAGAGACATATGCAATTGGGGCATAAGGTAAAAGCTCGGGCATATTTTTGGATTCTATGGGAAAAGGGAAGGTGAATGGGAACCTCAAAGTGGGGTTCATGTGGACATGGTGAGATTGGATCAGGCACACTATCGAAAGGTAAGTCAACACAATTGTCGACTTGGGGCCCGGACCATTGGATGGTTTCAACTTCGAGATTCTCGAGAGTATAGGGTTGGTCACATTCAAAATTCGTGTCACAAGAGGACACATCATCGTCACACTCTGTTGCAACGATGGGTGGAGCCATCGGAATGTCTGACTCTCTCGCACACTCAATTTCATTTAATCTTTGTTCAAGCCTTTGGAGAGCTTTAGTTTGAATTTGAGTGGCTTGCTCTTACTCGAGTATGAACTTTTCCAAGAGGCTTTCGAGAGCGGATGTGGATGGTGGTGGTGGTGGCGGCGATTGAGGTGGACATAACTCAATATTGACAGGACTATACGGAGAGTACGCAAATGAAGTGTGTGGGGTGGGGCTAATCTCATCATACACGAAAGGATCGCTTTCGTGATGGACAATTGGTTGAGACTCATGCGGTGCGTAATGAGGTAACTGATTGTGTATGGGTGCATAAGGTTGCCATGAAGACTGTTGGAACGTGTGAGGATCCACAACATCGGGTTGGGATTCGTATTGTGTGGAAGGGTGATCAATCCTCCATGAATAGCTCGGGTGCTCATACAACTCGGGATTAGGTATAGCGGGGTAGTTGGCCGAGGTGGGTTCCGAAACAGTGTCAAATGGATACACATGTTCCATGGTGGGTTCGTGGGGATATGATAAGTACGGACACTCATGGGACATGTGATCGCCATAATAACAGTGGGTGTACAACAAATGATGAGACACGTCGACACTTGACACCGAGGGTGATGGAATAGGAGGCGCGTGAATGGACGGGTCAAGAGTATCAAGGGCACTCGTGAGAGAAGTGAAACCACTAAAAATATCATAAAGAGATGGCTCGGGATCACTCTCACACGTGTCACGTGTTAATGGAAAATGACCAAAGTAGTATTGTAAAGGACGTTCTTCGGCCATGAGGAAAGAAATATATTTTTTCGATTTTTTGGAATTTTTTCAAAAGGAAAGAAAATATTTCTGAATTTTATTTAAAAATAAAGGATGAAAATATTTTTGGATTTTTCTAAAAGGAAAGAAAGAAAATATTTTTGGATTTTTGTTATAAAAATGAATGAAAATATTTTTGGATTTTTTAAAATTTTTCAAAAAGAAAGAAAATATTTTTGGATTTTTCTAAAAATGAAAGAAAGAAAATATTTTTGGAATTTTTTTTTTTGGAAGAAAAGGTGGGAAAAATTATGGACTCTTAATTTTGGACGAACCAACTAAAATCGACTACCGAAAAAATGGAATTGGACACACACACAAGTCAAGGATAAATCCTAACTAGCAAATAGCCAATTTTTATCTTTAAATTAGGTGAAAGGGTAGTCAAATTTTAATTAAGTCCGCGGGAGATAAAAAAAATCACGAAAATCTGAGTGATCGCCTTTGAAGAATTTTCTCCAAGTTGGCTACCTAGTTGATTGATTTTAAATTTAGTGATGGCTAGGATAGCACACAATGGCAAGGGAGTGAGTCGGGTGATGAAATTCCTTCTCGTGAGTGAACGGGTGTAGGTCTTCGTCAATTAGTTCATCACACCATTCGAAAATAAATGCGAGAATAAAATCAAGTAAGAGCACACAAAATTGACTCGCTAACAGGAGAGGCGCGAGGGTTGAGAAATGTACCTCCCACGATTTTTAAGCCATGAAAAGCCGAATTTTTTTTTGTATTTGGCGGGGCTTATCAATATGTTTAGTTGAAGACGTAGCGGCCAAGAGTATAAAGCTTCATCAAATGCCGTGTTTCAAGTGCCTTGTTTCTACGTCACCAACATAGTTCTAATTGCTCCTAAGGTATGAATGCATTTGAATATATATAGGAGCTTGGAACAATTTATATTGGGTGAAATTTTATTTTAAAACTGTTGTTTATTTTTCAGAAAGATTTATTTAAAACTTTAATATAAACTATATAAAGTTTCTGGGCTAAATCTCAATTTTTCAGCTTTCTGGAAGTTTGTTCGAATTATCGTTCGAACGAGGTCTGCCAACGAGTTCCTCTATTGGCTACTGGAATATCGTTCGAAGTGTCGTTCGAACGAGAATGATGTTCGAACGAGATTTCTAACGAGTTGAAACTGGAACTTCGTTAGAATGCTCATTCGAACGAGACTTCGTTTGAACGAGTTTTGGCGGGAACTGTGAATTTGGCAGTTTGAGTAGTTTTCTCCCCACTTTCCCACTTCTTTTCCCGCTATCTTTTGACAGAACTTCTTAAGTGCGGAAATCAACTTTTTCTAATTAACTTTTTCATAATATTCTAACTCCAAGATAGAGTTTTGAGAGTTCATCTTTACTAAGAAAAAGTTCAAGTTTGAGTGTTCATTTTTCAAAGAAAAATTCTTTAAACACCATTATTTCACCCATTTGTTTAGTTTATCCAAGTTACTTTATATATATATATCCATTGCTTGGAGTTTGGCACCGGTTTTATCTCTACCGTTTAAAGAGAAGTTTGGGTTTTCTTTTAAATCCCTTAAATAAGAAGAAGTTTGTTTTGCTGCGACATTCTCACATGGTGAAAGGCATCATGTGTGGTTCACGGTGTACCTATTGTCAAATTGGTGAAGTCCAAGATTCCGGTGGAGCTCCGGGGTTGTCTACTAGGCGGAGGTATTTACAAGAAGACGCATCAAGGCTTAAAAGGGGTTGAGTGAAGGATTAAGTCATCTATTTTGTAATTTGTAAAACCGTACTTAGTGGACTTAAGGCTAGGGCCGTCCGAGGTTTTTTCCCGTTGTGGGTTTTTCCTCGTACATCGCGGCGTAGTGACTCATTGTTTATTTTATCTTGCAAAATCACCTAGAACACATGCTTAGGTGAAAAGATAAATTGATTTAATCAATACATGTTTAATTTGGTGCTAATTTAATATTGGGTAATGTGTAGTTAATTCAAGTCATCAATTTAACTTGTTAAAATTTGGTTTGGCCTAATTTGATTAAATGAAAAATATGACTTAGGCAAATTTCTAGGACTTGGCTTAATTAATTATGTATAAGTGAAATTAATATTGCGTGTGTTTTCCATCAAATTTCACTTGGATTTAATTTTAATTTGATAAGAAATTAAAATTTGTTTTAATTAAACCATCATCTCGCTTCCGCATATAATTAAAAAGGAAATTGATTTAATTTTTGGTAAGTTAACAAAAATTGGGGGCCTCACGCGTCCCAACAAGTGGTATCAGAGCCAAAACGATAAATTATTTCGTTAAAGATCATTTAAATATTTTGGGCTAAAATGGAATTTTCCCCATTCTCGAAATTTCCTATTTGATGGTTCTAATTATGCGTACTGGAAAATGCGAATGAAATCGGCACTTAAATCTATCGATGAGAGGGTTTGGTTGTCTGTAGTTAAGGGGTGGTCCCCACCAACTCATTTAGTAGATAATGAACGTGTTTCCAAACTGGCCGATAGGTGGAGTGAGAGTGAATTTAAACTTTTAAATTTTAATTTACGAGGATTAAACGCCTTGTTTAGCGCTGTCACACCGGATGAATTCTGATGCATTATGACGTGTGAGACCGCTAAAGAAGCTTGAGATATTTTACAACTCACTCATGAAGGTACAAGTGTCGTTAAAGCTTCTAAACTCCAAAACCTCACCACTCAATTTGAAACCATCAGAATGAACGAAAAAAAACTTTTGATGAGTTTTATGCTAGACTTTCTGATATTGTTAATTCATCTTTTAATTTGGGAGAGAAAATACCCGACAACCGAGTAGTAAAGAAAATTTTAAGGTCCCATCCCGATAGATTTATTCCAAAAGTTGCCGTTTTAAATTCTTTACCCACTTTAGCCTCTACGAAATTAGAAGAGCTCGTAGGTGATTTACAAACCTATGAACTGGACATGTTTCCCTCTAAAACTGAAAAGAAAATAGAAAAGGACATTGCTTTAAAAGCCCCAAAATAGGATAAATAAGTAGTAGAGAGTGAAAGTGATAGTAACGGGGAAGATATGGCCTTGTTTGCTAGGAAATTTAAAAAATTTCTTAAATTTAACAAAGATAAATTTAAAAATGATTTTAAAAAATTTGAAACTTCTAAGCATGACAAAGCCGAAAGCATCCATAAAACTCCAAAAGAAAATTTAAATAGGGACGAGTAAAAAAGGTGTTTTGGTTGTGAAGGGTATGGCCATAGGTCTTTTGAGTGTTCCACTAAACTAAGGAGAGAGGGTAAACAACCTATATCATATAATGCAACCCTTAGTGATAGTGATAAGGAAGAGGGACCCGATTCCCCCACTAAGCCCAACTTTATGGCTTTTATGGCTAGTCATGTGAGCACTGATAGTGAATCTTCTCATGAAGATATACAAACACATGAAACTTCCGTGGTCAATGTTTATGATTCTCTTATTTTTTATGGTAGTGAGAGTGAAGAAGAGAGAGAGAATGAAAATGATGAGGTTGATGTGAGTGAACTTCAAAATGCTTTTCAAGAACTTTATGAAGAATCTATTAAATTGAAAAGAGCTAATTTGAAGTTAGAAGCTTGTTTAAAAGAGCGTGTCGAGGTCGTTGATGATAGTGCGTTAGTGGAAGACCTTAGGACACGAGAGAGAACTCTTCGAGAGAAGCTTGAATATGTTGAAGGCGAGAGAGATAGCCTTAGAGGTTTAATGGAATCCTTGAAAAAGGAGCTTCTCGAGTTTGAAGAGAGAAATGTATTATTAGAGTCTAACATTTTAGAATTAGAAAATAAATTAAAAGACTCTAGTAATGTCAAATTTGATTTGGAGTGTAGGTCCGAAAAACTAGATAAAATCTTAGGCACGGTCCAAATAAAAAATGACACTTGTTGTTCAGGCTTCGATACTTGTAATGAATCAACTTATAAAGACAAAACCAATGTTTTAGAATAATCGCCTAGGAAAGTCTTTAAAGATCAATCCTTAGGTACTAAACTTCGACATGTTTTTACTTGTGCTCATTGTGGACGAAAAGGTCATCTTAGGAAATTTTGTTTTGATCTTAAACGAGGTCCTAGAAAATCCCAATGTAAGGCAACCGAGGTAGTTAAGATTCCTACTCCTCGATATTGTCATTGTTCATTAGTTTGGGTTAGGAGATCTGCCTTGGTGGCTTTACAAGATAGGATTTTTTATTCTCATTTACTTTCACATGCTTCCTCCCTTACAAAATCTACAGGTTGAATGTGTTAGTTTTGTTTGCATACTTTATATTTTGTAGTTCATGCTATATTATCATGCTAAATGTATGCTTGTTTAATCATTCTTTAGTCTATGCTCCATGCCTAATCACTTGCTAGAATAATGATTTTTGTGTATCGTTTGTATTATAATTCTTTCATTTTTGTTTTCTTTAAATGAAAAGTACAAAAAGATTTTTGTTTGTCATTTGTGTTTTATTTGTTTAGTTATTTAGGCTTTAAGGAAAATACAAATGATTTTTGTTTGCCTTTTGATTAAATATTTTTAGTTTTGGTTAATTTTTTTTTTCGAAAACTCAAAAAGATTTTTTTTTGTGTGTATTTTAGTTTGACACACTTTCTGTGGCATATACTTGTGTTTGAATCCCATCTTTTTGGTTAAGATTGTCAATCCTTATTATGTTCTTTACCATGCTTACATTGAGTAGTTGGATTTTGTATTGTTTAAATGGATTTTATTTTTTATATGCCTCAATTCACACATGCACGAGCTCTTTTGAAATTTAACTTCATATGTATATTTGAGCTTTGTAAGGTGTTCTCCTACCAATCTAGTCATCTACATATTTGTGACCTAGGAGGACTAGTGCATGTCAAAATCCGTTGCACGTGAGATTTGTGAGAAATAAAAATGTTTTATATAAATCTGCACGGGGAAGGGCTCCGAAAGGATTTATTATCCTTTACGATTGTAAGCCATCGTTTGAAATGGACCTAAAAGAAATACGTGGTCCAAAGGCCTAAAAGAAAATATGGCATTAAAAATAAAAATAATTTCCAAGGCCTATGTTTATATTCAAAAGAATAATATATGCTTATTGAGGGAGATTGGATGGTATATCAACAGTTTGCGCAATGTCCGTTTATCCTAGTTGCACTATTAATGTCACGACTCTATTGGTTTGTATAATCATCAACATGCTAGGATTGTATGCATGGTGTATGTTTCTTCATTGAGTTCAATCTATATTGTCACATGAGGTTATATTCAAATATGATGAAGTTTGCAATCAAATGAGAACTCCGTGATCATGTTTTAAGTGATTGGGTCTAAATTTAACTGTTACTAGTTCACACCCCAACACTTTCGTTTCCTTATGACACATTTTTTCCATACGAGTGTGAAAAACTTATTTTATTTTGTGTCATGTGTGGTGTTTATACCTAGTATATGTGCGTGTGCATTAGTGCTATACATTATGTCTACATATATATGGTATGTTTTTTCTTTGCCTTACTTTCTAGTCCATCTATGCTTTAATTCATAATTGGTATCTATCTTGTTGCATCCATTGTTTGATATCACATGCTTAGAATCTTATTTGTCAAAATTGGTATCTTTTGTTTTAGCATCAACGTTGGTATTCATTAATACTTGTATGGATCAGTTATGCTATTGTTGCCTATATACTTTAATGTTCTTATCAGTTTTTGCTTCATGTTTATATTTGTTCTATCACCTTTGTCTATTCCTGAACAAAAAGGGGGAGAATGATAGAGGGAGAAATGGTATCTAATCCTATTGTAATCGTATCTTAGTTTAGGGAGAGATTTATCTTAGGGGGGGACGTCTTTTTAAGTAGGTCATTTGTTTGATAAAGGGGAGAATTAATTTAAGGGAACTATTTATTTTAATTGAATTTAATATATTGATATTCCCTATGCGTTTGATAGTTTGCTTAAGTGTGCAGGAAATATTCTAAGTGGTAACTTTCATCATTGGCAAAGTGTTTGATCCTTGGGTCTTGTGTCAAGTATTGGATGGGATGTTTGAGTCTATTAGAGCTTGATTTTTATTTGGTGTTTGTCCCGAAATAACCAAAGGGGGAGAATTGTAAGGACATAATTCTCCAATTGAGTCTTAATGTAGTTGATAAACACCCGAAAGTGTATAATTTATGCCCCGAATAGATGCATTTTAATCGCTCGTTATAATTAAAATTGGCCTTATGTTCATATTTTATTATTTTTCAGGTCAATACGCAGTTGCGGTACAAATAATGCTAAATCAGTACAATTGCAACTCAATAGCGGTCAAAAGTGATCAACGAAGAAATCCAAAGAGACCGTGAAGTGAGAAGTCCATTTTGAGCTTGCCGAGATGTGTTCCGATGTCTTGAACTAGTCCCGCAACCCAAACTCGAGCCTACACCGAGCCCAGACCATTCCCCGAGAACGGCGCCATTTGATAAGTAGCTTTTTGCGTATTTATCGTTGTCGTGTAAAAGCCACTCCTACGAGTGCCCTTGAGGATCATTCTTAGCCTTATGCGGAGTGTGTATCTCCCACTCGTGAGTTAGATCATCTTACCCCACCCTTAGTCCCCCCCGATCCACCCACTGTCCCTTCCACCCCATCGCTTGGTTTGGACCTTGTTATTGCACCTCACCTGTTCACATCTCAGCATTTAGGTCCTCACCTACACCCACCCTCCACCCTAGTGCTCCACAATCCCATTTGTTCACTTTTCACAGACACCACTATCTATGAGAGTATTTGTGCTACTCTTATCTTTCGTGACACCGAGCTTGTTACTTTATGCACACCACTTCCGTGTGGTGTCGATTTTCTCCGTCGACAGCTCCCTGGCGTGTCACGGCGTGACCATTATCATTGTCCATTTATAGAATGGTCGTGCACTTTCTATGAGGCTCGCCCCTTCACTATTTCCAAACCATTTTGCCTCCCCCACCAAATTGAGCACCATTCTTATAGCGCCCTTGTTGCCCTCACATTTACGCTCAATAAGACCCGTGATCGGTGCCTGTTCACCCTCACCCTCACCCATCTTTGTCTTACCCTTCTACCCACCCACCCCTGGTCCACCGATGCTTTGCATCGAGTGATGCACTTTGCTATACAAGTGCATTCACCTCTTTTAGCCTTTATCCAACAAGACTGACGCTTCAGTCTTGTTTGGGGGTGATTCTCATCACCCAATTTTTCTGCCGCCCCGCACTTTCATAGCTCTTATCTTTAGGGTGAGATTGGTTCGGTCTGGCTGAAGACGTTAAACTTAGCGCTACCGGGAGGCAGCCCATTGTTCATTGTTTCTGAGTATGAATCTATCCTGTCTGGGGGTGGTGTTTCATGCCACACAATGATTTTCACATGCTTTATAGACTTGTACATCTTTTTGTATCACATCTGTTCTTCAGGTTTCATCTATGCTCCAGAATGCGGTACATTTCACTAGTGGTTCATTATGGTACTATCTTTCCTCCCTTGTGCTTTTTATTTTTATATATGGTTTTAAACATCGAGGACGATGTTCTCCTTTATTTTGGGGGTGGGAAATTTATCAAAATCGTACCTCTTTTGAAAATTTTCAGAAACAAGTGATTTTAAAAAATTTTGTGCAGTTAAAAATAAATTTTTATGATATGATCTGTCTATCATCCCTCTTTTAGAAATCTCGGAATACCCGTGTTCGAACCTATACTTATGCTTTTAACATTAAATTAATTAATACCTCTTAAAAGCATACTTGCACTATGAATTCTTAAACTCGGCAATTCGCACTATCACTTCTACAATCAAAAGTTGAAGAGTAAATATATTCTCAAGAAAGCCTTAAAAGATCACTAGTGGCGACTTAAACCCGTGAGATTTGAGCTTCTCAACTTTTTGAGGGTTTTTACATATCTCCGAGTCACAAGTTGACTCAACTTTCTTTGGATACCGCATTTAGTCGTTGTATGATCTCATCATTTTTTCAAATTGGGCTTAATAACTGAGAATGACATTACTTTCGAGTTGTAAGAAACATGTGTCTTATAGTTTGTCCCGAGCACTAAACCGATTTTTCCATACACGTACCATTTTCCCTATCGCATTATCATTCACCCATTATCATTTCCCATATTACCCTTATCCATATGTCCCAAATACCATCCATCATTGCCATCGTATTTGAGAAAAAGAGTGTTTGAAATTTTTCATGTAAATTGTCTTCATTTGTGCTATGAAAAGAAAAATGTATCGCAATAAAAAAAAAAGAGAAAAAAAAAGACAAAAGCAAAGAAAGAAAATAAAAAAAAGAAAAGTTGAAAAAATAAAGATGCGATCATAAGTTCAAATGATGAAGACAATAGTTAATCAAAGTGTGTCACACTCTTCTCAAAATACCCAATCATATCATTCACCTTCTTCATTTTTCCTTCATACCGTACATAAACCCCATTTTCACCATTGGTAATGTGTTCTGGCAAACGAAAAGATTATATGGTGAATAACTCGACATTCTCGACATAGTGGTTAACATCCCTTCATGAGATCAGATTTTTTTTCATGTATCCGTCATTTCTTATAAAGTGTGTGAGACGTTTAAACTCGTTTACATTTACTCACATCCTCACACACTAGAGAGATACACTTACCCAATTCTCAGAGAGTTCGATTCAGAGAGATATATCTAGTGAGAATTGAAGTCAAAGCGTTGATTCTATAAAGGCAATCTCGAAATTACTCTAATGACACTTAAGATTACTTCACACTACACATGCTGAGTTTTAGGAAGGATTACGCTTTTGGTATTATGTAATTTCATATCTTATTTTGATAGTTGAATACGGTGTTCCTTAGTATCCTTTTTAAGTTGGGTTGTATAGCGTTTCATAGTCAAATCAGAAACTGCATTTACATAAGTTTTGAATTTTGTGGGTATATTCACTGCAAACCCTCACGAAACACCACTCGTCTTGTAGGGCAACCTACAGGTTTAACGGCTTATTGCACATGCTAAGTGCAATCGCGAGTGCCTGCGAAAGTGGCACACTTTTGGTTACTTATCTATGTTTTCTCTTTAATTTTTGCTCGAGGACTAGCAATGTTCTGTTTGGGGGTGGTGTGATAAGCACCCAAAAGTGTATTATTTATGCCCCGAATAGATGCATTTTAATGGCTCGTTATAATTAAAATTGGCGTTATGTTCATATTTTATTATTTTTCAGGTCAATACGCAGTTGCGGTACAAATAATGCTAAATCAGTACAATTACAACTCAATAGCGGTCAAAAGTGATCAACGAAGAAATCCAAAGAGACCGTGAAGTGAGAAGTCCATTCTGAGCTTACCGAGATGTGTTTTGATGTCCTGAACTAGTCCCGCAATCCCAACCTGAGCCTACACCGAGCCCAGACCATTCCCCGAGCCCGGTGTGTGTTTAGTTTGTATCTTTATTGTTTTTCTAGATTTTTATTTTGAGTCATTTTATTTTTATGATTTATTTTAGATTTACTTCGAATTTTCTAGAATTTATTTTCTATTTCTTTATTTTTATTTTTATTAATTTTTATTTTATTTCATTTTTTTATTAGGATTGGTTTTTATGATTTTATTTTTATTAGATATTATCTTACTTTAGTTTTATTATATTAGGATTATAATTTTTAGTTTTAAAAGATTTTTATTATTTGTGTCTTTTATATATATATATATATATATATTAGTTTTATTATATTTTTATTTTTTTAAATATTTTTTTATATATTTTAGAGTCTTTTTAATTTAATAGATTTATTATTTTTAATTTATTTTTAGTAGAATTTTATTTTTATCTAGTTTTTATTTTTTTATTTTGTTTTTAAATTAAACACACCCACACACCAATTCCCTACACCCACCTACACACTAAAACACCCTACCCATCTTCTTCTTCTTCTTCTTCTTCTTCTTCCCTACACTACTTTCTCTCTCTCTCACCTCCATTAAACCCACACAAACCCAACACCCCAAAAACCAAAAACCCCATAGCTTCATCCATGCACCCTCCAGCCCCTAAGCCGAACCCACCTGCTCCGGCAGCTGACCAAACCCCTCCGGCCGGACCCGTCATCGCCGACGACAGAACCCTGCCGGCGTCCCTCTCCAACCGCCCCCCTTAACAGCCGTCGGAACCCACGATCCTAAACCGCCGGCGTCGGAGCCAACACCATCTCGACCCGGCTCCGAAATCTTCAACCCGAGACCCGATCGCCCCTTACCCGCTGCCATAGCGGGCCAGCTACTCAAACCCATTTCCCAATCACAACCCGACCTGCACAATCCCATCTCAAATCCCAGAAAAATCGGACCACAACCCAAGCCAAATCCAATACCAACAAAATCTCTCATCAAGCCCAACAATGTCGTGGGTTACAAAGAAAAGAAAAGGGCACATATAAAAAAGACTCTCAACAGTAGGGGTGTTCAAAAGACCGATGGATCGAGACGAACCGACCCTTTTTTTTCGGTCTTTTTTCTTAATCGGTCTGGTCTCGGTTTATTTTTTTGGTGGACCGACCTAGTCGCTCCGGTCCACGGTTTACAGTTTCAAAAACCATGTTAGGACCGACCCGGACCGACTGTATATAAAATAATATACTTTTACATATATATGTATATATATAAGATAAATAAATAGTAAAAGTGTATATTTCAATATTTGATTAGTTTAAATTATAGTTTAATCCAATAGTAGGTTTGTTTTAATCGCAAATTTTGATATTTTTTAGTGTTTAATGTTTGAAAAAAATAGACTCGGGTATATTTGTACTATTATAAATGATGTAATTCATTAATGTGAGGACCGACGGGTTAGATCGGACCGACCCTATAAAAAACCAAACCGACTAGGGTCGGTTAACCGACATTATCGGTCCGGTCTCGGTCCATTTTTTTAGAGGACCGACCAAGTCGGTCCGGTCCAAAAAAAACCTTAAAACCGAACCAGACCGGACCGCGAACACCCCTACTCAACAGCACAGAATAAAAAAACGTAGAGAGAGATATTATGTACAGTTTAGGTTCATAAAAAAATTTCAAAAAAATTATTTTAGTTTTAGAATAAATTTTAAGTCTGTTTTTTTTTTTTTGTGTAATCAAGTACTGGATTTGTGAGAAGATTGAGACGCGTGTTCATGCACAGTTGACACAAGAAAAAAATTGCGTATCGTATTCTTTCCCTCTTGTTTCAATTTTGATTAATGCTATTGTGATAGTTGTTTATTCTAACATGAGAATGTTTGGTTAAACACCCCGTTCAATGGGTGGGGTGCACTGCGAATGGTGTTACTTTAATTAGTTGATTCATTAATTTTATATTTCTAGGAAATTAATTTTGACTGTCGCCAATTAATTTATGTAACGAGAGTTAGTAAATTAATTGAACTAATTAATATTTGAATTTAGGAATCGAACTAGAGATAGGTTTTTCCTATATTTGAATATTAATTCGGTGTTGAAATTTGAGGATTGAAATTATTTTCGTTAAATTGATCCTAGCGGGTAATTTTCTAAAAATAGTATAAGTCCTAATTTTTCATTTGTGTGATAATTTTAAATTAATTTTCTGAAAAAGATTTTATTAAATTTATAATTTTAACGAGAGTTAGATTATCGATTTAATATTATCTCAAAATATTTAAAATTAATAAATTGAGAAATTAAAATAATTGAAAATGCAGTGTAATCCCATCTCTTGACCTTCTCACATATTTCACACTCGGTTGCACATTTTTTTCATTCTTTACTCATTTTATAATTTTTAGCAATTGTTAGTTAATTTTTCCCTTGAAATTATTTTTTTAAAAAAAAATAAATAAAGAAAATTAAAAAAATATTTTCATAAAAAAAATTTGGAATTGCACGTTTTCACATTAAGTGTTTCACTTTGAAAGTTGGATTGAGACCCGTACTTACCGCAATACGATTATTTTTAGACAAGTTTTGTAGGTACTCAAGGGAATTTTGAGAGTGGCTTTTGCACGACAATGATAAATACGCAAAAAGCTACTTATCAGTAGTATTGGCTCAATTTCGGACAAAAACGTTTATGTCATAGGATAGTGTTCAATGTACCTATTCAAGCATATGATGTGTTTAGTTGAAGACGTAGCGGCCAAGAGTATAAAGCTTCATCAAATGCCGTGTTTCAAGTGTCTCGTTTCTACGTCACCAACATAGTTCCAATTTCTCCTAAGGTATGAATGCATTTGAATATATATAAGAGCTTGGAACAATTTATATTAGGTGAAATTTTATTTTAAAATTGTTGTTTATTTTTCAGAAAGATTTATTTAAAACTTTCATATAAACTATATAAAGTTTCTGGGCTAAATCTCAATTTTTTTAGCTTTCTGGAAGTTCGTTCGAATTGTCGTTGGAACGAGTTTTTCGTTCGAACGATAATGTCGTTCGAACGAGGTCTGCCAACGAGTTCCTCTATTGGCCACTGTAACATTATTCTAAGTGTCGTTCGAATGAGAATGATGTTCGAACAAGATTTCCAATGAGATTTCTAATGAGTTCACACTAAAACTTCGTTAGAAGGCTCATTCGAACGAGACTTCGTTCCAACGAAAATCTCGTTCGAACGAGTTTTGGTCGGAACAGTTAATTTGGCAGTTTGACCAGTTTTTTTCCCACTTTCCCACTTATTTTCCCACTATCTTTTGACAAAACTTCTTAAGTGCAGAAATCAACTTTTTCTAATTAACCTTTCATAATATTCTAACTCCAAGAAAGAGTTTTGAGAGTTCATCTTTCCTAAGAAAAAGTTCAAGTTTGAGTGTTCATTTTTCAAAGAAAAATCCTTTAAACATCATTGTTTCACCCATTTGTTTAGTTTATCCAAGTTCCTTTATATATATATATATATATATACATTGCTTGGAGTTTGGCATCGGTTTTATCTCTACCGTTTGAAAAGAAGTTTGGGTTTTCTTCTAAATTCCTCAAAGAAGAAGAAGTTTGTTTTGCTGCGGCATTCTCACATGGTGAAAGGCATCATGTGTGGTTGACGGTGTACCTATTGTCTCATTGGTGAAGTCCAAGATTCTGGTGGAGCTCCGGGGTTGTCTACTAGGCGGAGGTGTTTACAAGAAGACATGTCAAGGCTTGAAAGGGGTCGAGTCAAGGAAGTAAGTCATCTGTCTTGTAATTCATAAAACCATACTTAGTGGACTTAAGGCTAGGGTCGTCCGAGGTTTTTTTCCGTTGTGGGTTTTTCCTTGTACATCGCGGCGTAGTGACTCATTGTTTATTTTATCTTGCAATATCACCTAGAACACATGCTTAAGTAAAAAGATAAAATTGATTTAATCACTACTTGTTTAATTTGGTGCTAATTTAATATTGGATAATGTGTAGTTAATTCAAGTCATCAATTTAACTTGTTAAAATTTGGTTTGTCCTAATTTGATTAAATGAAAAATATGACTTGGGTAAATTTCTAGGACTTGGGTTAATTAATTGTGTTTAAGTGAAATTAATATTGCGTGTATTTTCCATCATATTTCACTTGGATTTAATTTTAATTTGATAAGAAATTAAAATTTGTTTTAATTGAACCATCATCTCGCTTTCGCATATAATTAAAAAGGAAATTGATTTAATTTTTGGTAAGTTTGCAAAAATTGGGGGCCTCACGCTTCCCAACAAAGGTCTTTCCCATTTTGGCTTCCTCATACCCCGAGCATTGTGGATTGATTCAATTTATCTTTCTATACTCACCTAGATGCATATTTTGGGTTTAAGATCAAATTGTTAATCATTATCAAAACATTGTTTAAAACTGGTGCTTTGATTGATTTGGTTTTATTAATTCCCTTGTTCAGTTAATTAATTTTGACAAATTAAAAAGGGTAAGTGTTTGTCTAGTAGAATCATCCATATCTAGAGTTTCACATTTTTAGTACCCTTTTAAATCCCTTATCAGTTTGTAAAAGAAAGAAACGCATACTCAAGCACTTTAGAGTCTTTCAAAGTAAGTGTTACATACTCAAGGATGTGCAATACTTTACAAAGCTTCACTCTATAAGTGAAGTAGGCATTGTTCTTGCCTATTCCGTTAATAGTCGTGCCTACCTTTGTTTCAAGTGTGTCTCTCGAAAAATAATGGAATCCTGTTAATAATGACGTTGATGATAATGATTCTTTTTATTGCAAAGAGAACAATTGTGAAAACACAACTTCCTTTTCCCCAAATGTTGAAGAAGATGGAGATGAAGTGTATGAGTGTGAAGAGGTTCCCCCATATCCTAGTGAGGCTTTGAATATGTGAGATATAACTCATTGGGTTAATAAAGACCATGATGTTACCAAAATCATTGATAGTCCTATTGTTGGAGTGAAGACTTGCTCACAACTCTAAAGAGAAGTTAACTTTGTTTGTTACACTTCCACAATTGAACCCCAAAAGTTAAAAGGATCTCTTATTAGATGAATATTGGGTTAATGCTATGAAAGATAAATAGAACAATTTGCCAAATTAGAAGTTTGGACTCTTGTCTCCTTGCTTAAGTATCTTCATGTGATCGGTACTAAGTGTGTCTTTAAAAACAAGTGTTATGAAGATAATTCTGTTTTAAGGAATAAGGAAAGACTTGTGGCTTAGGTCTATACTCAAGTTAAAGGTATAGATTTTGATGAATCTTTTTCCCTCATTTTTAGGCTACAGTCGGTTCATCTACTCTTAGACATAGCATGTGACTTAGACTTCAAGCTTCATGAAATGAATGAAAAGAGCACATTTCTTAATGAAGATATCCAAGAGGAAGTTTATGTATCATAACCAAACGTCTTTGAGGATCCTAAATTCTCAACACGTGTTTATCACCTCAAAAAGTATTTGTATGGCCTTAGACAAGCACCTAGATCTTGGTATGAAAGACTTACATCATATCTTATGGGGAAAGGCTTTAAAAAAAAGAAAATTTGACAATACCTTATTTTTGAGATCTTGTGAGAAAAACATTGTGGTTGCCCAAGTGTACATTGATGATTTTGATTTTGTCTTAAAAAATGATGAACATGCTAAAAAAATTCCACGATTATGCAAAAGAAATTTGAGATGAGCATGGTTGGGGAACTCACTTTCTTTCTTGGTTTCCAAGTTTGACAAATCGAAGGTGGAATTTTTATTTCCTAATTTATATACGCAAAGTAACTTGTATGGAAATTTGACCTTGACTCTTCTAAGCTTAAACGTACCCTCATGGGTGTTTTCGTTAGTCTTGGAAAGGATGTCGATGGAAAAGATGCTGACTAGATACTTTATCTTGTCATGATAGGTAGTTTTTGTCCATCACCGGTAGTCGTATCGACATATCTTTTAGTTTAGGATTTTGTGATCGTTACCAAACTTGTGATAATGTGTCCCACTAGAAAGCCGTTAAATGCATTATCAAGTATGTTTGTGGGACCACGGGTTTAGTATTTTGTATCCTAGGAATACGAATATATCCCTGTCATCTTATTCGGATGATGATTGGTTGGTGATGTTGATTAGAGGAGAAGTAAATAGGGAGGATGCTTCCATCTTGTAAGTAATGTGGTCTCTTGGCATGACAAGAAAAAATATTGCATTTCACTTTCCTCGGCCGGAGCGGAGTATATTGTGGCGAGAAGTTGTTGTGCTTAACTCCTTTCGATGAACCAAATGTTGGAGGATTATAGTATTTATCAAAATTACATTGTTATATATTGTGAGAATACTATTGCTATTGATATATCCAAAAATCACATTCAACAATCTAGAACAAACTATATAGACATTCGACGCTATTTTAGTAGAGATATTATTGGAGAAAAAAGTCGTTTCTTTAAGCTATGTTCTATCGATCTTCAATTAACAAATATTTTAATTAAAAATCTTGATTTAACTAAATTTTAATTTCTTAGGTCTTCATTAGGTAATTTCATCGTTGATTGAATGATTTGATAATATGACTAGGATTTGTTCTTCTCTATTTTGTTGCATTTTCTATCCTAGCCATGTTTTTTTATAAGAGCTAGTTGTATTCTTTACCATCAAAGAATGTTAAATGAAATCATTTATATGATTTTTATATGATATAACCCTTGTCATATTTTTGTATATCAAATGGTTATTTTTGAATACTTTTTCCTTTAGTTGAAATAAAAGTGATTTTGTGCATCATAAGACAAGTTTCTATGTTCTTTTAAAGACTTGTAAACTTTGAGAAAATTCTTATTTGGAACACATACTCATATCTTATAGATCTTTACACCACACTATACTACACATTGTATAGAGGCTAGTTTACGAGGAATGACATAGTTGTATAATATTTTGCACACGATTAAAGCTTTAAATATTTTTTTAGAGAGAGTCCATTATCCTCAAAATGTATATGAGTGAGAATTTATCATGATTTGAAGGATTTGAAAAATTGGATGATATATAAAAAATAATGAGAAATGATGTGGTTAGGACAAAAAGTTTGATTGAATGATGCTACCTGTGAAATCAAAAATGGTATCCCGTCTTGGTAATGAATGAGTGAAAGTCTCCACATACGAAACATCTTGAACAAAGAGATGTTTCAAGGATATGCATCCATCCGAAATTGAATAACATAAAATATGTGAAACTAAAATGTTTTAACAAAATCACTCATTGAGGAAGAGAAAAGTGTATGTTGAAAATATCTTAAAACGTGTTGAAAATTTTCACTAGTACTGAAGCTTGAACTAATTTATTCTTCAATTGTTATTCTTAATTGAACTCGAGCTTGGTTTATTAATTCAACTGCGTTCTTTGTTTTTGTTTTTAACGTATGGGATATGATCTTACGTTATTAGTTGATAAACCTCATCATGTTATTAGACTTTGAGATACTTGTATCTTGATTTTGAACACTTTCCATACATCTCACAACATTTGGGGAGTAGAAAGCTTTAATATATATTTTTCCTTATCCAAATAGCAGTTTTGGAGTTTTTGTTCATTGTGTATTGCATAACTAAATTGCAAATAACAAAATCTTCTCATAGAGTATGCCCCCTTTACACTATTTTACCGACTTGATGTACTGCTTATGATTTAATTATTTCTTTTTACTTGTTACTTTTCTTTGTCTACTTTTCTTGACAAAAAGACGTAGTAGTTTTAAGGAGAAGTTCTTGTAGAAAGGGGGAGTTTTCAAATTTAGGGGGATACTTGAATGATTGTTTCATATGCTAGTTAGTATAGAATTCATATCTATATATCTTATTTCTAACATTTTCATATTGTGGTTTTCTTCACACATTGGTATTTTGATTAAGTTTGCTAGTGTGTTTTAGGAAATTTTGCTCCGAGTACTTTGAAGAAGTATCTTATAGTTTTTGGGTTGTAAGAACTTACGATTTTATCTTTTTGTACCTTTGACTGGGACTTAGGTCATAGTAGATAGGAATTTGTTTTTATTACATGTAATATTTGGCTGTTGTGTTTTGTCAGTGAAATAGACAAAGGGGAGATTGTAAGAGTATTCACATACTCATTTGTGCCTTCATAAGTAGTAGTCTTATTCTAGTTTTTCAAAATACTTTTGGTTCTTGATTTACCTCTATGGAAAGCTTCATAAAACTTCAAGATCTATAAGTTGGTTTTTATCATCCTCATTATCTCATATATCACATTATTGGATGAAAGGTATATTGGATAATTCTTACACTCACGTCATAATTTTTTACAAATTTATTCCAACACATTTGGGCAAAAAACGTTGTGTGTAAATATTGTGGTTTTTACTATTTTGATCTTGCTTGAGTAAAAATGTTTAAAATATTTGAAAATAAGAAAAATTGATCGAAACTTTTTAGTTTCACTGTAACGATTTTCTTCCTCACTGAAGTGAAAATGGAAAGTCTCTTTGGAGAGATCACTAGGTATTGGTGCAAACAGCTCCATCATTGAAACACCTCTGTAAGGACACCTTTTGCTATAAAGATATTTCCCCTCGCCGAATTCCAAGTTTTTTGTAGTCTCCATCAGATATATATGGACAAATGTGCACCTTTTATTACAACAGTATCACCACGACCATGATTTTCCTTGCTACAACGACATATACAGGTTCGCGAATCTATCATAAAGATCTTTAAGGATATTCTATATTTTTTTGCAAAAATCATCTTTAGGGATGGTGATTGGACATACTAGCCTCCAACCACTCTCTCACACATGCCTTGGGTAAGATATGTATGTTTCGGATTTTCTTAGTAACGGGTAAACCCATTTTTATGCTATTTTAACACAGTTAAGAAAATAGTGAACCCATTTTTAAAATGTAGTTAATCCTTTTCTCTATCTATTCATTGAATTTAATAACCACTCATTTTAGAGGTTGATTAATATCAAAGAAGAAAAATCTTGTACCAAGAAATCTTTTTCATAAATCAAACTTTCTATACGCTAGGATTGTGCAACATTGTCGACGCATGTCAAGACATAGAGTTGTTGAGATCTTCTATCGACTAATAGGAATCTCTAGCTCACTAGAAATTGGTGAAAAAAGTGTGAAGGCGTGAGTTAGCGCGGAAGGAGTGTTTGCCATTAGTTCCCTCTGAAAGTCTTTACAAAGTTTTTTGTGAGATTATTTTATTTGCCCGAGGTTTTTACCATTAGTGTGTCATTGTCTTCGTACATCTGTTTTTGTTCTTTTATTTATCTCTTTCTCATATTTTATCATCCATATGCTTAAATATGATATTAAAATTTGGATATATTTTTTAACATAGTATTCTAGGTGGGCATAATAATTTTTGGTGGGTCTCCATTTCGGTACGCAATACGCACTCTCAGTTTACATCTATTTTTTAGATAGTATATATCTATTGTATGTGATACGTTGAGGTATCTATAACATTAATAGGCCTATTGTTAGTATGCACACTTTTCATACTATACAATATACAATTACTGTATGGAACACATATCTGCATTATGTATAGTAAACATTTGCATTATGGTATACCTTTGTTTATCATAGAGAGTATATTATTATCGTGTGTGATGCATTTGCAATATTAACCACTATTAATGAACATTGATAAATATAACACAAATAAAAATTAAAAATGTATCATTCTTGTATTTTTTTATTTTTTTTTGGAGAAGAGGGATAGTACCCCCACAAATATTATTAATTATGCCTAAAAAGGCAATAGCTCAAACAAAAGGAAACTAGAGGCTGAGCCCAATTCTCTAGTTAGAAATGTATCATTCTTGTATGTCGTAAACATTGGTATACAAAATAATAACTTCATATCAATGTTATATCAAACGTTTGCAACATCAACTAATCAATAATATACTTATCAAAGTACGAGAAACTAACAAATAGATGTCTTCCATTATGGTCCTCGGTATCAATGAGTTGTAGTGATTCCATTCACCTTCATGTGTGTTGAGAAAGAGTAGATGGAAGTGATGTCTATATTTTCTTGGGTAAATTACACAACACCCCTCTGAACTATTTATTTTTTACATCTAACCCACTTTAACAAATGTTTAACATTTTATGCATAAAATCACGTTTTATCAACTTAATTTTTTTTTATGAAAACGAGGTTAGTGTACAAAATTAATTATTTAGGGGTTTTGGTGTAATTTAACATATTTTCTTTAACGTGATGCAAGGAAGATAGCAGAGAAGAAATATCATCGTGTCTCTCGCGGAGAACGTTAAATTTTTTGGTCAATGACAAATGTACTCTAACCTTGAAAATTATCATGTACTGTCGACTGCATATGTGAAACCATTTTTAATACAAATGTATTTTTAAAAACATTTAAAGAGAGTCCTTAAATTATTTGAAAAAATTGTGATTTATTATTGACATACCAAACATAAGCTAGTAATACAAACTGGTTGGTCGAAAATTCTGTCCTCCGAATTCAATATGGCATAGGCATCACACTATTTTTTAATATTATGCATTTACACATTGATTACCTATTCAAATTATATTGCTTTCATGAAAAAATAATATCACCATTGTTATTGCAATTATTTGAAGTTAAAATTATACTATTATTTTTTATAAATATAGCATAGTTACATTAGTACTGAAACATTTCTCAATTAACATTTCAAGCAAATATTTTCTAAATACGTACTACCCAATGTCTCCTCCGTCTCCAACAATGGGCCTACAAGTTTTATATAATTTTACCAAACGAATTTGAGATGAACAGAGTCAACGTATATTATTGATATCATATGCTAAAATATTTCCATATGAAATAAATTCTACAAATCAATGATGTTTCCATGTATTCAGTTAGGGTGAATAATTTTCTACTGTTGGTAAAACTACATCTATATGGGAATCGTATGATATATGGTAGTAAATATGTAAATGAACAAGGTTGAAAAATATGAAGAACATTATGGATAAATTATAGTTAGTACATATGCACAGTACTTTAAAAAATCAAACTATATTAAGTATTTATTGTCTATGTCAAATGCATATTGTAGGGTTAGGTGATATTGAAGTTATAATAAATAGTAGATATGCTAGTATTAAAAATGTCTAAAAAATAAAACGCTAAAAACTTAGGACATTTTTTTCGTAAATAGTATGGATCACGTAATTAGGATAAAATAATAGTCTAATGTTTACTATTAGTATCATTTATGAAAATATATATTTATTTCTGTTGTTAACCGGTATATGTAATGTCTAAAATATAAAACTCTTTCCATATTATACAGTATATATGTAAAAATTCTATTAATAGTAATTTTATATTATCTATAAAATATGCGACGAATGAACATAATAGTATAATGTTTGCTGTTATTATTCTTCTGATAATATATATCAAAATATGTTGTTAACATAAAATTTGTTTACTTTATAAGATTTTAATATTTGTTTACGTAAAAATTATGCATATATTGAGTGCATATGCATAATGTTTTATTGTAAAAAATTTATTTATTGTATGAAGTCTTTTTTACATAAAATTTGTATGCTATCTAAAATATTTTTACTACCTAAAAAATATTTACATATAATATGTTTACTGTTTAAATGTTAATTTTACTGTGTAGAGGGGGCTTGAAGGTAATCTTGAGATTAGAGATAATCCCCCCATTAACAACAGTGTTTGGGATTAAGACAACGAGACAGCTCAAGCGAGGCAGCCCATCGTGGTAGCTCAAGTGAGGCATCTTAGTGTGGTGGCTCAGCATGGTAGCTCATACTTAAGCTTTATTGCGTTACTTAGTCATGTTGTATCTTTTGTTTATATTGACCCCGAGCTATAACGATTGTAATAATGTAACGACTATAATGGCATTCAGTGTGAGGTTGAATGGTACTCGCGAGAGACCAGGCGTGGCAGGGACTGGGAGAGCTTTCATGCTCTATCGAACGACCTCACCGTGGAGACTTCAGAGGGACATAGTTTGGAAATTTGAGAAGTAAGGAACCATTGGGGCTTGCCCTGACCATCTTAGATAAACCTGGTAAAACATCAAAGGACCTGGATCGTGGAACCTTGGGCAGGGCAACCTTGAGTTCCATCGGGCGTTGAGTTGTGAACCAAACAACCCTCTACTTAATGTCACATCTACTTTATGTGATGTCACTATCCAGATAGACAATGCCAAATCTGCACTTGAGTAAACCACCGTGGTATATGGGGCTGTTAGCCAGTTGGTGAGCCACCTCTGTGATGACAGCCCCTTGACACATAGCGGTTAGGCAAAAGGCATATCTTGTAATTTAATGTTTATGACGTGGAGATAACTAGTATATCAGGTATTTAATGTTTGTGACATAATGTATGAGGGATGTCTTTCACATTTATGAATGACTGAGTCATCTCGGGAGTGGTGTGGGGGCTATTTAAGGGCCCCAACCATCTCTAAGGAAGGGATGTTCTTTTTTGAGAGTTCAAAAGTTAGTGCTAGAGAGAGAGAATATATCAGAGAGATAGATTTATTACAAACCAGAGTTCACTCACCCACCATTGCCATTTATCACGAAGATTTTAATACTTGACAGAGATCTTTGAGGGTGACAGGAGTGTTTGGCTACCTATCAATGTGTATCTAGGATGCTTACTTCTCTCTCTCTCCTTCTAAATGAGTTACTTCTGAGTTTGTTATTATTTTATGAGTTATACATGAGTGATTTGTGAGTTCAAACTGAGTTTATCTTCACTAAGTCGTGATTGCGTGTCTTGTAATCAATCAATAGTGCTGCTAGTTAACTTATCATTACTGTACTCAAAAGGGGTTAAGCCTCCATCTAATCTAAACTACCATCTTACAATTGGCGACTATGCTGGGGAGGTATTCTTATAGGCAAAGAGTATGTCTCAGGACAATGTTAATCGAAGACTTAACTTTGATGATATTCAACACAATGAAGAAAAAGTGGCGAGGGAGCTGGAGGCTTCCAGAGATGGATCCCCTCGGGTGGAGGTACCTCCACTTCAAACGGTGACAGGTGTTCTAGGGATAACTCAAGCTTCCACGAGTGCCAGGTTAGGACCAGCTCATGTGGCACTCTTAATGAATAATGTTTATGAGTTTTTGCAAACTCCTGTAGCTTGAATGGTGTTGGGGGGATTTGAGACCAACTCCTTCATAATGCCAGGGGTAGCCCCAACGGCCCCACCAAGCACAGTTCCAACAGCCCTAGAAAACATACCCCCTGTTGTGATTCCAGTGGTGGGAACTCCAAGAGTAATGAGTGTTCCAACTATGGTGGTTATTCCAGGTTCAACGGGCGTCCCACCCATGGTCCCTCCGGTCGTTCCTTCAAAGGTATTGTCCATGGAGGAGATGAGAAATGAGATGTAGAAGGAGATGCTGTAGTTCATGAAAGCTTCCTCGCAATCTGCTGGATAGCTTCGGTTTATGATGAATTTCAGATACCTTACCCTCAAGAATATAACAATGAGCCTTATCCAAAAGATTATATTCCTCCTATCTTTGAAAAGTACACAGGAAAGGGAGGGAACCCAAAGAAGCAAATTAAACGTTTCGTTTAACCTTTGGGGGCGCACTACAATAATAAAAAACTCAGTTTAAAGGTGTTTTCCAAATCCTTAACCGATAAGTCATATACCTGGTATTCTCACCTACCTACTAAGAGTGTTTCCACATGGGAGGAGATGCACGTTTTGTTTGTCCAGAAGTTATTTCTGGTAGAAGATGAGTTCACTTTGATCCAACTGGGGAGAGAGAAACAACGACCAGGGGAAGATGTGGTGGTGTACATTTGAAGGTTTAGGGAAATGTCCCTCGATGTAAGAGAGGAAGCCACAGAGTCCAAACTACTGCAGATCTATACGAAAGGACTGCTTCTTAAGTACATCTGCCATCTTATTAACGGGACACGCGAGGGGAATTTTGCGGCATTCCTGAAAGTAATAAGGAATATCTCGTTGGTGGTATGACCAAACCCATTGGTGGTGCCCATAATGTTTGGTAACCGATACAACCTGTGGGAGGAAGGTCTCAGTCCCCATGGGTGAGATATACTGAAGGAGTAGATGGGGGAAACTAGCAAAAAGGGATAACTAGAGAAAATTTGGGAGGCATAGGGAGGATCCACCATCGTTACCCTATACAGTAGAGGAGGTTGATAGTGGTTATAACGCCATGGTTCAAGGAGGAACAATGTATGAACCTAAAGGTATCACCAATATAGAACCATATGAGGTGACCAAAGTGGATCCCAAGTATTTCCAGATCCATCGAAAGATTCAACATCCAATGGGAAGTTATTTCACGTTAAGGAGAATCATCGACAAAAATGTAAAGGAAAGTACACTACAAATCCCTCCACAAACTGTTAATGACAACCCACTCCCAACTCATGGGGCCAATCTGGTGGTGGCCTATAACGACGAGGTAGAAAGAGAAGCAAAGGAGCTGATAATAGAGCAGGGGAAATTTGAAGAGGCTTTGGAGGAGTGTACCAGAGGAATGGCTAATGCGATGTTAGCCTATGACGAAGCAAGTTCCAAGGATATGGAGGATATACACAACATTGAAGGAGAGGAAAAGGACCAAAGCTTGGATTACTCCGTGGTCTCATGGTCCCCAAAGTTCGCTTAGTTTTTCGACCAGGTGGGAATGCCAAAAGAAAGTAGGTTGGAGATAACCCAAGCAATCCTTGATATTACGAGGAAGAGTGCAGTCCCTTCGCTGAGATGGAAGGGACCCATGGCCGGGATGGTGAAGAAATTTTTATCATAAATAACGTTCAGCGATGCAGATAAGGCCGTGAGATTTCCCCTCAATTGACCGCTATATGTGACTGCTAGAATCAACAGGGTAAGCTTCACGAGGGCTTTGATGGATGGGGGAGCATCCATAGACATCATGCCAATGATCTCTTTCCACGCAGCTAACATCCCAGAAGAAAGATTGGTCCCCATGCCGTTGGTTATTTTAGGTTATGACAATCAGTCTTACAGGTCCATTGGCTATGTGAGTGTTAGGATTATAATGGAAAATTTGAGTTCCCATATCAAGTTCTACGTGATAAAGAGTACAATTGTTGATAGCAAGAGTGTGGATGCACAACCAAAGATTAGTTCCCTTAACGTACCAACAATGTGCCAAGGCAAATATTCAAGGAACGTTTGCTATCAAACAAGGTCACCTAGTGGATGCCGTGTTCTATACGGAGTTAGAAGAGGACGCCAGAGTCCTAACGAGAACAATGGAGGGAGCCTGGGTTCCCTCGATCTGGCTAAAGATGGGACTTGTGAACGGCCAGAATGACAAAACTGCAAGCGGTAGAGGAGTAACAGAAGAAGACCACCAAGTGGTCCCTCGACCTAAGAAAGTCTCGAAGAAGATAAAAGATAAGATGCAGCCCAGAAAGGACCCGATGGAACATGAGGTCACATAACAAAGTGTGCCGAGTCAATTCTCTGAAATAAGAAGGGCAGAGGCTTTAAGGGAAAAAAAAGAAAGGCACTTGCAATGGCCAACAGACAATGCAAGAAGATTATCACTGAGGAAGGGAAGGCGGTTTATACCTATGATGGTGTGAACGAGTAGTCGAAGGATCTATAGCAAAGACCGATGAGGAGACTGACCCTATATATAGATGTTTTCTGGTCGATCAATGGGGATAATGTATGATGATAGACAATTCTAACATATAGGAGTTCAAGGAGGATGTTATCAAAGAACCAGACTACATGATGGACCAACTGAAGCCACAAGCACAAGAATTAGAGCACCTGAACTTGGCAAGAGAAGGGGAGGACCCAAGGACCATCTTCGTCGCGAAGGATCTCTATATAGAGAAACAAGATGCTTTGATTGAGCTAATTAAAGAGTTTATATACATTTTTGCATGGAAATATACTGAGATAGAGGGGCTAGATGAAAAAGTAAGCTTCCATAAATTAAACGTGATTCCTTCATCCATTCCGATCAAGCAAATAATGAGTACCTATAAGCCTGAGCTAGACTTGAAGATCAAAGAAGAGGTCTAACGCCTATTGGAAACTTGATTCATCAAACTGATACAACACCCACTCTGACTGTCTACCATTGTCCCGGTAGGTAAGAAAAATAAGAATCAGATAAGGATATGCATGGTTTTCAGATACTTGAATAGGGCTTTACCCAAAATGATTTCCCTTACCCTCCATCGATAGCTTAATAGATGCAACGACTGGACATGAGATGTATAGCTTCATGAATGATCATTAAATAATATCATTTAATGAATTCATGTTTTTAACCAAAATTAAAAACATTATCCGGGGTCCGAATTGTTCCGTACTTTAAGCATCTGAAGAGTTGACTCCCTTAAGTACTTTTAAATGACTCCATATGTTCATACACAAATACTTTAGATTTATTTTCCCTATGATCATCTTTCACTTTAATCCCTCGCACCATTGAGTTCATCGATCGTTCGAGTTATTGGATATGGATTGGTGTTTCATTAGATTAATCCACATTGACCCTATATCTCTTTGGTGTTGATTGATGATGATGTTGGATATGAATTAGCGTTTCATTATATTAATCCACGTTGACCTCATATCTCTTTGGTGTTGATTAATGATGATGTGACTGTGTCTCATATCAAATTTACCGTATATGATTTTTCTCATTCGACTGTGTCTTTAAAACATGGAGACATATGAAGAAATGTGTTTAATCTAATATCAAATTTAATAGTTTATATTGGTGTACAATTACCACAAACATTTAATTTAACTCGTTGTGCAACGATCTCTTCAATTTGTTCATTTTCGTTCGCTAACTTCCCCTTCAAACACCTTATCATTTCGCTTTTATTGTCACCCACATCCTTCATGATGTAATGCAGACATTCAATCTCATGCTTTAATTAAAAAAGTACTAGATTTTATCCATATCCATCTTTTCATTATCATTCCTCATTTGATCATTCTTCACAGATAATCCGTTGCATATTCTATCCCTTTTGGTCAATAACAACTCCAATCTTTTGACTTCATTATGAAACTCTTTCATCCTCTTTGTTCTCAGGTCGATGATCGACTTATTAATCACTTGCGACAGTGATTCTAAATACCGAGTCCCCTCAAACGTAGTATTTGTGTTGCTTGAGGGGATGCCCTCATATATATTGAACTTATGAAACTTATTTTCTTCGATCTTATCCCCATCAAAATCATCTTCATTATCTTCACCTTATTCCTCCTCTTCATTGGCTATTTTATGTACCTTTTTTTATTCACCTAGTCATATAAGTTTGTGTGTTATTATGTACATATCGTGATAATTTCAATTAAGTGATATTTGAAATCATTAATAACAGACATAGTTTCACCAACCTATATTAAATAATTGTTTTCCCTTTCATATCATAAACTATGTATTGTTTCTATTAATACCAAAGTCGAGGTATGCGATAAACATAGGTAAACACATTCTGATTTATTTAGTTAAGTAAATTAGACATTAAGCACATATTGCCAAATGTTTACAAGATTGATTTTATTTTCGTATCCATATGTTAATAATAAACAATACACAATTACTGTATGTATTGATTTCAATAACATTTTACATAGAAAAAAATGTTTATTGCTTACAATGACTATTTCATATTAAAAAATTATATGTTTACTGTCTGAATGAATTTATTTCAAACATCATACATTAAAAACTTCAGTGTGGGATACCTCTGTTTATTACATACAATATATACTTTTTTGTCTATGACTATACACAAATTATAACTCCCACTTAGTGTCTATTATATGTTATAATTTATTGCATATAGGGATCATTAAATTTATATTGTTTAACATTTCAAATAGCATCACAAGAACAAAATATTTATTGTTGTTGACATTATAATCATATAAATGTGTATAATTAAGCAACATATGAAGTGTATAATATTTTCCCATTTCATAAAATATGACAAACATTATATACTTGTTATAATTGACATATTTAATCATATAAAGTGTTACAATTTATGACAAAACCCATACCAGACATTTAATATGATTAAAACTCATCCCACTCATTTAATATGATTAAATTTATATTAGATAGTATCTAAATAGTATTTGTAATGCTTTCAAAAATATTTTCACATAAATATTGTTAAATGACACAATTAATATTTCATACTCACATAATAGTTGTTTACTGTATGAATTAATTTATTGATAACATCATACATTAAAAGACTTCAATGTTTAATGCCTCTGATTATCACATACATTATATATTACTATGTATAATCATACAAAAATTGTAACTATCACTTACTGTCAAATGTATCTGATAATTTGTTGCAATTGGACATCATTAAATTTATGTTGTTTGAGACTACAAATAATATATACAAGCAGAAAACATTTAATGTTGTTATCATTCCGATCATATAAATGTGTACGATTAAGAAACATCTGAAGTGTATATTATGTTCCCATTTCATAAAATATGACAAATAGTATATACTTGTAGACTGATAGATTTAATCGTAGAAAGGGTTAATGTATATGACAAAACTCATCTCAAATAGTTAAGATGACATGTTTCAACATATGCCTTTTGCTATTGAAGACAAGATATACATTTTTGTGTAATATAAATTATATTTATATTCCCACATATGACACTTTTCATATTAGACAATATAATTTTTAGTGTTTGATATATAAACAAATTTATGCAAAATATTGTATTGTTATAAATTGATATTGCATTGTATAAAACACTTAAATATATTACATCAAGTATAAAAATGAAATCAAAATATAAATAACCACAATGGCGCCCAAAATTTTTTTTATACCCTACAAACATATGATGTTTCTTGACGATTCACCTCAAATGGATGATCTCCTGTCAGGATAATGCTACCATCCAACTCAACACTCAACTTAAACAATTTCCATTACATATACCTCAGGTATGATATCAAACATTCCATCTATATGATATTTGTATGCTCGAAAAACCAATTGATGAATCCCTAATTCACACTTTGTGTTCAAAAGTCTCTTAAACCCATCGACTACCCTCAAACAATAACATAGGTCTCAAGGCTGTCATCTGACCTAAAAACCTGGTACTTGGTCCCTAAGAGATTTGATAATTCGAAGGAAAATCCACAGTAATATATCCGACCTCAGTCATCCCTCCAACCTTATCGAAAAGTCAATCGTTCCAACATATCTCCTTAACTAAGCTTAGAGACCTTGACACAAAGGTTTCACAAAGTTTGATGCCTAAAAAAGCCTCAGACTAAATTTAAATGACCTACCAAAGTCACATAACCCTAAGAACCAAGGTATATTATTGTGTGCTACCTTGATATAAGATCGCGGAGGTCCCAAGGAAGTTTCATACCCCTAGGATCTTCAGTAGAGCTCCCATGACCAGGATAACAAAGTAAGTGGAAATAAACAAACTATTTAACCTAATGACACCAGTCATGCACACTTGATTTTAAAGATACCTTCCAAATTTAGTCCTACCATCAACTACCTTACACCACCTATAAATCCTTTTCCCAACAATCCACCACCTTGCTATCACCGTCAGACCTTAGAGGCCCCACAACCATGCTATGCCAGTCCACCCATTCTCTCACATACAGTTTGTGTATAAAAGGAGGGCTAGAGAAGGGTTCAAGGACAACTAATATTGATTAATATAATAGATTAATATGTTCCAAAGATTATATTTCTATAGAACTAAGAGATATATCATCCGTAAGGCTACTCCTCGTTAATTCTCTCTTAACCCACCGTTGAGAGTATACTATTAACTTTGATCAATTATAGTGATACCATACTTTATATCCCGAAATAATTAATCAAGAACCCTTAGATAGGTCAATCATTTACTTCCTAAGGTCTTTTGGACTCTTGACAATGGACACAAGACCTTATACTCTCTTGGCCAAAGCCTAAATGGTCTGACATATTGTAATAACTCTTTGATAATCTAATATACAGTGAAGCACAGTTGATAATGGATGTAGGATCCTCAGTTGAGGTCTGAGATACTTTAAACTATTGTCTCACACTATTATCACTTCTCTCCTCATACATGTATAAGGTCCAAAGGGGAGGACCTATTTTTCTGAGATCATGTACGATTTCAACACTCACTGTTTTGGCACCATTAGTGGGAAAGATACAATCAATTTTATTTGAAATACACATCTTTATCTCTTTAAGATGCCGACTAATGCTTTTTTATGCTCTCTAATACAAATAAATGGAAGCGCAATAAGAAGAGTTCTCCCTAAAAACCTTAGGCATATAATTGTTAACATAGATACCTTAGATCCATGACATAAAGAGAAAGAATAAAGGGGTGAGGTAGCCAAAGCATTGATCACCATATGCATTTATGTGGAGGATCCAACTAGAGATGTTCAGATTGGGGTTGGCCTAAGATCCTCCCTTATAGAAGATCTCATGTAATGCTGACCCGAGTTGGTGACCATTGGGCCAACCCTCACCGAGTCATGGAGTTAAAAGGGAAGGAGGAAAGTCCAATTTTAATATTTAAGAAAAGGACTTCTTATTACATCATTCATTAAGGATAATTTACCAATTTTAGGTTGTAAAAAGGGTGACCACTTTAACTAATTAAGTCGATTTATAAGATTTATTTATAAAATCCAGTTTAGTTCCGAATGCTAACTTAAATAAGAAATATATCACATTCATACCTGTATTATTACAAACCATGGCCAAAGGCACGGATAAATATTTAAAGTTATGAATTCACCAAAGTTCCAAAACATAGTTTCATAAAAGAGATAGAGTAGTAACGATGTGTGAAAGAGTTGGCGCTTGCGTTCAAATGATCAAGTAATATATTAAATACCTTTTAACTCAAATTAACCCTAAACATGCAACTAGGTGTGATTGAAACAATATGTAATCATGCAAGAATTATTCAACACACAAAGTTAAGGAAAAATCCCCCACAGGGGCAAAACCATTTGTATATTCACTATAATTTGTAAAAGACGGTTTACAATCGGATTACAATGAAATACAGGTTGACTAAGAATTACCCTCGGGTATCGGATTCTGTAGTCGCGGCTGGAAGACTCCCTTTCCAGTAGGGTTGGCGGCTGGAACTATCCCTGTCCAGTAAGGCTGCAATGAAGAGGAAGAAGCGGTCCACTTCACAAAGGGTTGAACAACATCAATGGTGTTCTTGGGTTACCAAACTTGATTCACATAGATATGGAAGATGTGTGAATCTAAAAAACCTAGAATCATAAGACTCAATAGGTGAAGACTTTAGGGTTGATATGCTCTGAAAATCGTGGGAAAGTCTTAAGAAAACCAACTACTGATCGTGGTTTAAATAAGGAGTCAAAACCCTACAAAATCTGCTACACGATCTGGCAGAAGTTATCCAGGGCGGACCGGTCCGAGCCTGAGGCGGATCGGTCCGATAGCGGATCGGTTCGTTTTATTTGAAGCAGATTCGGTTCTCATTCGATCCGGGGTCCACTGGCCAAAGCAAGGCGGACCGGTCCGGGACTAGGCGGATCGGTTCGCTCGCGGATCGGTTCTTTTTAATTAGAGGCGGACAGGTCCGGATTTCTGGATTTCTGATTCCTTCCTTGATTCGATACTCGGATTCCGTTGATGACGATATGGACATGGATTTCTTCAACGGTGTTACGGCTAATGACATATACAAGTATGTTGGACAAAATGTCCTAACAAATCTCCCCCTATGTCTATGCCAGAACAAACATAAAAAATCCGAATTATCTCTAATCACAATGCCTATACAAATCTACCCTTCCATGAACCCAAAACTGAAAGAGGTACAAATGATTAAGGCTGCATCGTTTGTTCAGCAAATCTTCAGATCAGAAATCTCAACGCTTTTCTCATCAGGGTGTGCATCATGGGATTATCAAGGATGTACCTACACACATGAGACAAAGCAAATACCAAGTGACGTATCGAGTTTGAAATGAGATAAACATAAGCAATATATACCAGATTTATGATGAACCTTAAATTTCAAAACTCCATAATTCATTTTCCCCCTTTTTATGATGTCCCCAAATAGACAAATGAGAAAAATAAATCAAGCAATCAAGTCCCGGGGTGACACAAGGCATAAAATGACACCATGAATGAACATAAAACAACCACGTCGGTGATAGCGGAAAAGAATGGGTGTGATCAAAATTCGATAGGAAAATCAAAGCATACAAGCATGACATATGTGCATGATGAATATTGGATATTCCTAACGAATGAACTCAAATGCTTCCTTTGGTGTAAAAGAATGGAAATATTAGATATTGACTATATCAAATCTACAAATCAAAGCTCAAAGTGATTTCTACACCAATAACGTCCAAAATGTTTTTCATGCTTTTTCATGACGTTCAAGGAAGTGCAAACCCGTTTTTCTCATTCTCCAACCAAACTCCCTCAGATTTATATTTTTAATAGAGGTATACTAAATTCTCAAACTTTGGAGAATTGATGGTGAAAACCTAAATGGCCCATATATGGCATGTATTGCTTTTTATTGCCTTATCAATTTTTTCGGGCTCTTTTAACCTCTTAGGACCTCGGATATTAAAATTCCTCCATTTTTTAGGTCCTTTGTAACGGTGGCTTTTGCGCAAAGGATAAGAATCAACTTTCGCAGCCCCTCCCCGTTATGAAACAATACACACAGTCTCACCAAAACGGTTTTAACATGCAATCCAATCTTGTCAAGTTTTATCGCATTTTATACATTGTATAGACAGGATTGAGATGGAAACACTCAAGCCAACATGAGATTGACAAGTGCAACAATCAAATATAGCCGTGCATGTGTGCAATAAGGATATAGGAGTCAAGCATGTAGGAAATATCACTAATTACATCTCAAGGACTCCAATCAATGTTAAGCACATGGATGAAATGATGTAGCCTCTCAAATCTCTATCAAACAGTCACATGGATATATGGAATGAAGTTGTGACTTGGCTATCTTAAATGATCATCCATAAAAGGCAAATCTCTTTTTGAATTGTTCAAAAATTTTATCAAAATAAAATCTTTTTGTGTTTTTCTAAAAATTTTCTAAAAAGAGAATCTTTTTGTATTTTTCAAAGAATAATAAAAAAATACATAAAACCTATACAACAAATCTATGGTACATATAAAACAGACTAGCAATAGGAAGCATATGATATGAACATGAAGAAGCATCCTATTCTAGACATAGACCAACCCCTCAGTCAACTGTGCAAATCCCCAAAGACTTCCTAAGACTCTCAAATCTAAGGGCATCTAAAGGTTTTGTGAAAATATCGGCTAACTGACGGTCCGTGGGAACAAAACTCAGGGTTACGACCTTCTCTTCAACTAACTGACGTATAAAGTGCTCGCGTAACCTGATGTGCTTTATGCGCGAATATTGGACAGGATTGTGGGATATGTGTATCGCGCTCGTGTTATCACAGGAAATGAACATGGTGTCCTGTTAAATCCTATAATCCTCCAACACTTGCTTTATCCACATGAGTTGCGTGCAACAACTCCCGGCGGCGATGTACTCAGCCTCCGCAGTGGACAAAGAGATGGAGTTTTGCTTCTTGCTCAGCCAAGAGAAAAGAGCATAAACAAAGTAAAAACACCCACCCGAGGTGCTCTTACATCCATCTACGTCCCCGGCCCAATCGGCATCCGAATAGGCGGACAAATGATCATCGGTATCAAAGGAATACCAAATACCGTATGAGAGAGTCCCACTCACGTATTTGATAATACGTTTTAGAGCGAGTAAGTGTGACTCTTTAGGAGACGCCTGATAACGCGCACAGACTCCAACACTAAAGGCAATGTCGGGACGACTAGCAGTCAAGTAAAGAAGACTGCCTATCATACTCCGATACAAGGTTTGCTCTACGTCCTTGCCTGAAGTGTCCTTACTAAGCTTGGTAGTGGTACTCATAGGTGTACGAGCATGCTTAGCGGAGTCTAAACCAAATTTCTTCACTAGGTCTCTAGCATACTTGGATTGGGAGATGAACATCCCATCCTCTAGCTGACGAACCTGGAGACCAAGGAAGAATGTAAGCTCACCTACCATGCTCATCTCAAACTCACTTTTCATCTCCTCCTCAAAGTGGTGAGCATACTGGGAGCATGTGGATCCAAATACTATGTCATCCACATAGACTTGGGCAACCAAGATAGCACCGTCATCTCTCCTGACGAACAACGTCATATCTACTCCCCCTCTCTTGAAGCCACGAGCTAAGAGATAGGAAGTAAGCCTCTCGTACCAAGCACGGGGTGCTTGCTTCAAACCATACAAGGCTTTTCTCAGATAGCAGACGTGCTCAGGGTGCTGAGGGTCTTCAAACCCTTTTGGTTGTTCCACATAAACCTCCTCCTGTAGAATTCCATTCAGAAAGGCACTCTTGACATCCATCTGATATAACTTGAAGTGCAGATGACATGCGATGGCGAGTAGTAAATGAACGGACTCAAGCCTCGCAACAGGAGCAAATGTCTCCCCAAAGTCTACACCCTCTATCTGTGTGTAGCTTTGAGCGACCAACCTAGACTTATTACGGATTATGGTACCATTTTCATCCATTTTGTTCTTGAAAATCCACCGGGTACCTATCACATTAGTCTCACTAGATCGGGGGATTAATTCCCAGACATTATTCTTTTTAAACTGAAGCAACTCATCCTGCATAGCAGATATCCAGTGTTCATCCTTGAGAGCTTCTTTATGGTTCTTGGGCTCGACATTGGACGTGTAGCAAAGATGGCTAACAATGTTCTCTAGCTGAGCACGAGTCTTGACCCCTAGAGTGGGATCGCCAACAATGGCTGAAGGATCATGACTCTTGCGAACCCAAGCAGGAGTGTCCCCTAAAATAGGAGTAGGGTCCACAGAGTGTGAGAGAGGAACATGTAAATTACTGTCAGAACAATCCTCATCCTCACACTGAAGATTAGGATCAATAACCGTCGAAGGTTCGTCATCTTGCACGGTGACGTTTATTGATTCTATAATTTTAGAGCTCTTCAGGTTAAACACCCGGTACGCTCTACTATTCGATGAATATCCTAGAAATATTCCCTCGTCGCTCCGGGAGTCGAACTTTCCTAATTGCTCTCTATCCCGTAGGATGTAGCATTTACTCCCAAAAACACGGAAATATGCCAGGTTGGGATTCTTGCCAGTCCACAACTCATAAGGAGTGTGAAGTGTGTGTGGACGTAGATACACCCTATTCACCGTATGGCATGCAGTAGACACTGCCTCTGCCCAAAATCTCCTAGAGACTTTACGACCTAGAAGCATAGATCTAGCCATCTCTTGGATCGTTCTATTCTTCCTCTCAACAATCCCATTTTGCTGAGGAGTTCTCACAGCAAAAAACTCATGTTTGATCCCGAGGCTATCACTGTATAAATCCACCTTTGCTTCCTTAAATTCAGTGCCGTTGTCACTACGTATTCTGTTAATAGTGACACCATGTTGATTTTGCAGGACACGGCACTTGGTCGTTAAAAATTCTACAGCATCGGATTTCTCTCTCAGAAAACCTACAATGGAGTACCTGGAGAAATCTTCTACCATCACGAGAATGTATCTCTTACCACCTAGGCTCTCCCTGCGAGTAGGACCCATAAGATCCATGTGAATCAACTCAAGAACACGGGAGGTGGTAATGGAATGCAACTTCCTATGAGGGCTACGAATTTGTTTTCCCAACTGACAGGGTCCACAAATCATGGAAGTTGGCTTTCCAAGTGATGGTAAGCCATGTACTAGGTCCTTTTTGACTAAACGAGATAAGTCTCTAACGTTCACATGACCTAGACGTTGGTGCCACAGATCCATAGGAGTGATCGTGGCGCTGTTGCAAACAAGTGAGGATGTGGGCTCAGTCCCATAGCAGTTATCCTCTGTCCTCACCCCTTGCACTAAAAGTTTACCGGCTTGATTATAGACTTTACAAGCTTCCCGGTCAAACTTTACTGCAAAGTCATCGTCGCACAGCTGGCTGATGCTGAGAAGGTTTGCTTTCAAACCTTTGACGTACAGCACGTTCTCTAGCTTTGGAAATCCTGGTAACTCTACTGTACCTCGTCCTACTATGATAGATTTGCTACCATCTCCAAAGGTGACTCTCCCATCATTATAATCCTTAAGATGGGTAAAATATGAGACATCACCTGTCATGTGTCTGGAGCATCCACTATCAAAATACCACTGTGAGGTATTATGTGCTTTGAGAGCGACATGGACAACAAGGGCCTTTTTCTCTTTCTTAGGAACCCAAGAGTAGGTACCTTTTTGTATTCCCTTGTTGTTGTTGGTTTTAGCTGGAATGCGGGGTGCATTCATTGATGGTAAGGTCATCCATCGGAATTCCTCCATCAAACTCTGTGATGTGGCGGCTAGAAACTCAACACGCTCTCTCAGACTGGTAAACTCATCAGTCTGATGTGGTGGAGCAAATGTACGTCGTGTCCGACCCAACTTATAGCAATTATCCCTAAGGTGTCCATTTCTTTTGCAATGGGAGAAAAAGAGCACAGTATTAGGAGGACCTTGGTTTGCATTTCTTGGTCGAACTCTCCTTCTTGGTTTTTTATGACGGTCATAAGGAGTCGTAGTAAACTCAGGAATTAGTCCGGGTGCAATTTGGGACGTGGAGGCACCATCAAAACCTATTCCTTGCCTGTCACCAAAACCTAAAGCGGGACTGAGGAGCATCTTTCCCATCTTTCCAGATCTGTCCTCAATTTGAACCTTGACTTTCCTAGCTCTTTCAAGGTCATGAGTAAGCTGGGAAACAAGGGCTTCAAGTTTCTTCCGAGTCTCCAGGGAGGAATGGAGCTCACTCGTAAGACTAGCCACTTGTTTAGTCAAGTCCGCTTTCTCTTTCTCAAAACTGCTCTCTCTCTCTTTAAGCAAATTCTCTTTACTAGCCCAGGCAGACTCTCTCTCTCTCATGGCGGTGAAAGTGGAGGACTCTCTCTCTCTCTCGTCTCTTCTAACTCTTCTTCTAACGCGGTGATTCTAAGAACTAACGCCTTGTTACGTTTTTTAGTTTTGAAAGACTCATTATATAACTCGGCGTAGGCGCGTTGAAGGTTACTCTCGTCCTCACTACCTTCCTCCTCTCCCTCACTCTCTTCGCTCTCGCTGTCGAGGTGTCCCTGTGAAGTAGAATCCTCATCGTCGTGAGATGCATTAGGAGTAATCACATGACCAGCCATGAACGCGGTGAAGTTACGCTCATCCGGTGACTCATCTCCTGAGTCCACCGACTCGACCTCACTGTCGTCACTAAGGGTAGCATTGAGGACAGCTTTACCCTTTTCCCTATTCAGACGAGTGGCACACTCAAACGCTTTGTGTCCCTTACCGTCGCACTCAAAACACCTCTCACTGTCTTTAGGGGGTTCTTTGAAATCTTTCTTTTCAAACTTATTTTTCTGAAAATTCTTTTTATCTTTGAAATTCCCATTTTTCTTAAATTTCAGAATTTTCTTGAAGTTTTTAGCAAATAATGCCAAATCATCTAGGTCAAACTCACATTCAGAATCAGAATTTTCTATCTTTCTAGATTACTCGACTCTCTTTCTTGCTGACCCCTCACTTTTTCTCTCTTGGGCTTTAAGGGCAATTCCCTTATCTTTTGGCTTGGCAGATTTAGGAAACATGTCTATTTCATAAGTTTGTAAATCTCCTACCAGTTCTTCCAATTTTAGAGTATTTGAATTACCCAAGGAATTTAGCACAGTGACTTTAGGTATAAAACGCTTAGGAAGGGAACGAAGAATATTTTTAACAACTCTAGCATTTGGAATATGTTCACCAAGATTATAGCTAGTATTAACAATGTCACAAAGCCTAGCATAAAATTCATCAAAACATTCATGTTCATGCATGGTGATGGTTTCAAATTGAGTTGTTAAATTTTGCAATTTTGACTCTTTAACAGCATTTGTTCCTTCATGGGTAAGTTGCAAAACATCCCATGCTTCTTTTGACGTGGTACACGTCATTATGCGTTTGAACTCATCAGGTGTGACAGACCCAGAGATAGCACTTAGACCCTTAGAATTAAAAGATGACCATTTAAATTCATCATCAGTCCAAGAAATGTCAGGTTTCAAGTTGGTCACATTATCAACAGTCACAGTGGGAGGAGTCCATCCTCGTTTAACCAAAATCCAGACACGTTCATCAATGGCTTTTAAAGCCGACCTCATACGGGCTTTCCAATAAGCATAATTTGACCCGTCAAAAATAGGCATTTTATAATATGACTTCTCCATATGAACACGCTCTTTTCAAAAATCAATTTATTTCAAAAATTGATATCTTTAGAAAATTTTTGCGGAAAATAGGAATACGCGATAGATTAGCGTAACCTGCTCTGATACCAATTTGAAAGAGTTGGCGCTTGTGTTCAAATGATCAAGTAATATATTAAATACCTTTTAACTCAAATTAACCCTAAACATGCAACTAGGTGTGATTGAAACAATATGTAATCATGCAAGAATTATTCAACACACAAAGTTAAGGAAAAATCCCCCACAGGGGCAAAACCATTTGTATATTCACTATAATTTGTAAAAGACGGTTTACAATCGGATTACAATGAAATACAGGTTGACTAAGAATTACCCTCGGGTATCGGATTCTGTAGTCGCGGCTGGAAGACTCCCTTTCCAGTAGGGTTGGCGGCTGGAACTATCCCTGTCCAGTAAGGCTGCAATGAAGAGGAAGAAGCGGTCCACTTCACAAAGGGTTGAACAACATCAATGGTGTTCTTGGGTTACCAAACTTGATTCACATAGATATGGAAGATGTGTGAATCTAAAAAACCTAGAATCATAGGACTCAATAGGTGAAGACTTTAGGGTTGATATGCTCTGAAAATCGTGGGAAAGTCTTAAGAAAACCAACTACTGATCGTGGTTTAAATAAGGAGTCAAAACCCTAAAAAATCTGCTACACGATCTGGCAGAAGTTATCCAGGGCGGACCGGTCCGAGCCTGAGGCGGATCGGTCCGATAGCGGATCGGTTCATTTTATTTGAAGCAGATTCGGTTCTCATTCGATCCGGGGTCCACTGGCCAAAGCAAGGCGGACCGGTCCGGGACTAGGCGGATCGGTTCGCTCGCGAATCGGTTCTTTTTAATTAGAGGCGGACCGGTCCGGATTTCTGGATTTCTGATTCCTTCCTTGATTCGATACTCGGATTCCGTTGATGACGATATGGACATGGATTTCTTCAACGGTGTTACGGCTAATGACATATACAAGTATGTTGGACAAAATGTCCTTACAATGTGGATTGCCCTCTGGGGACTTCCTTGCATCCTTTCCGACATCCCACTGGAATGACCTGGGGGTGGGATTTTTAAACATAAAAGGAAGGGGTGAGCGAACGCTCTGTTGGGAGGGTAATATTAAGCTATACATTTTCTACAAAAATACTATACATATAACGTGTATTTTACTTAATTCCAAAAATGTTTAACTATTTAGATAGTAATAATGCAATTACTATGTAATGCACCCGAGCGATGAGCTCATAATCATACTTAACCATTTCATGCCACCCTTTACCCGATCTAGAGACTATTTATCATATTTGATTCATTTGTCTCCACCTATAACTTTTCATTAGTTTATCCTACTTATACATTTTTTATCACAACCATTATCCTTTCCACTTCTCCATTATCTTTGCCCAGAATCTTCCAATTATCTGCATACTTTAACGGGCTCCACACCGCCGGCTATGCTACCATATGATCTGGCCAGTGATTTTGGGTCTTTACTCTAGGACTCGGGGCCCTCCTTAATTATCCCGGTGTCATCCAAGTCCATATTAATGTGTTTTAAATTTTTTGCCAATGTCTAAATTATTCCAACATTTTACCATGATCATGTTTTCTACAGTTTAATTAATCATCTCAACTCATCAATGTGACACTTTATCCACTTTATCCGTTTTCACCCAAAAACCAACCGATGAGGTCTAACGAGGAGTCCAACCACTAGGACCCTCAAATTTATCAAAAATCATCACTTTACCTTTTCTTTCATAATAAATTTGTGAAAAACATTAGTAAATAATCATGGCACTAAAAATAAAGTTTTACTTTCTAAACATCTTTTCGATGATTTTATGTCAAAAAGCATTTTTATCATTTTATGTTTACCACATAAAATACGTTTAATCATTTAAGACCATTTTTAACCAAATGTCCATAACTTTTCCCTATTATCACACGTGATACTAAATATCATTTTTCTTCATTCTAATAATATTTATAACACATTTTTAGGGCTATTTTTAGTCATTTTATTATTTCTTTATAAAAACCATTTCAGCATGATTTTTCAAGTCTAAAATACCATTGTCTATCTTACTACATGATTCTACACATGCCAAAGAGGATTTCAGCCTAGAAACTCCTCAATATGCACTTAAATAGGATAATAATCATGGGTTTATACATTTCACGATTTCTTCCAAATTTTAAGGTGAATATGCCATTTTATTCATAAAATACCCATTTAGGGTTTGTCTTCTTTGAAAAACATTTTTTTGCAAGACCTTGACATATTAGCAAATAATTTCATTTTGGCATTAAATATCATCTAGCATACATCCTACATATTTTTCATGGATAGAAACCGTGAAATATTTAGGAAGGGGAAAACCATACCTTGTGGTTTGAAGAGGAGACAACTAAGAGGATGAAGATGGAAGTTCCTAGCTCCAAAGACTCCCAAAAGCTCTTCAAAATAACTCCAAAGTCCCTCCTACAATCTTGGCTCTACCCAATCCTTCCTTGATAAAAACTTGAAAATGGTGGACAAGGCTTGCAAATGGTGTGTACTAATGTTTAGAGGTGGTGTCAAGGCGTGGTTGTGGGAAAAAGTCTTGGTGAAGAAGATGGGTTTATGGAACTTTAGAGAGAGAGAGAATGCTGAAAATGGTGGGGATAAGACTCACCCCTTATCTCTTCTTATAAACCAAAGGCACAAAAAAAAAATGAATTAAAATCTTCCCCCACACATAATAAACACGTTTCTAATCATCTAGGCTCATCAGACGTTGACGATTCATCAGATCAATGGTCCAAAATGTGACAGCACAATGGGCATCTCGAATTGACCAAATTCAGGTTCGGTCATTAGAGTGACTTTTAAGTCTCCTTCAAACAAGATTGATCGTTCATTCGAATGATACTTATAATGATAGGTTCTAATGAGATCTCGGTGTGTGCGAGGAATGGATAGAACTCAAGCCATTAAATATCTCGTTTGAATCTCGTTCGAACGAGAATAACCCTCATTTGAATGACTTATGTTTTCCTTGAATTAAACTTTGAGTTATGGAAACTGTGATTCGATAAGTACGAAGGCTATAACTATTATTAAATCTCCATATTTATTCATAATTATAACTTTACAAAGAAAGGGATAAAATCAAGGGCACTGTTATTACATTCTCCCCACCTTGGGAGATTTTGTCCTCGAAATAAGAATAACCAACTAAGGGAACGATTCCTGGTGTTTCTCCCACATCTCCAACTCGCATTTCTAGATAGGACCTTCAACATCCTAAAACTCCCAAAGAACCTTTACTAAGGGGATGATCTTATTTTGTAGGACCCGGTCCTCGTGGTCCAGAATGGATGTTGGTTGCATGGCAAATGTGACATCCTCCTATTACTCAATGAGGTTCCAATCGTTGACATGCTGAGGATAGTGAAGATACTTATTTAACATAGAGACGTGGAGCATGTTATGCATTTAGGACAACTGTGGTGGCATCATGAAGAAGTATGAAACGTCCTCAACCCGCTCTAGGATCTCAAAGGGACCGATATACCGTGGGTCTAATTTACCTTTTTGCCCCAATCGATAAATACCGATTCTCTCTCTAACCTTTAGCATTACATAGTTACCTACCCCAAACTCCAGAGGTACCCGATGATTATCGATGTAATTCTTTTGCCATCTCTGTGCCATCATGATTCTCTACCGAATTAGTCGAACTTCTCCGTCATCTCTTGAATAAATTCTAAATTGGCGAGATGCTTCTCAACCACTTCTGTTCAACAAATTAGAGAGCAGTATGGCCTCCCATAATTTGCCTCATAGGGAGCCATCTCGATGCTTGTGTGATAACTGTTATTATAGGCAAACTCTTCCAGGTGTAGATTATCTACCTACCTACCTGGGAAGTCGAGCGCACAAGCTCTCAGCATATTCTCCAGAATTTGGATAGTTCACTCCGACTGCCCTCCTATCTCAGGATGATATGCCATACTCATATTCATCTCGGTACATAAACCCTATTGTAACTTCTTTCAAAATCGAGATACAAACTAAGGATCCCTGTCTAAGACGATCGAGAGTGAAATGCTATGAAGTCTGACAATTTCTCAGACAAACAACCTTGTTGACTTAGCTATGCTTTCCATGCCCTTGATCGAAATGAAGTGTGTAGATTTCTTGAGTTAATACATTAACCCATACTGTATCATGACCATGCTCAGACTACGATAACGGCTCGATGAAATCCATAGAGATATACTCCCACTTACACTCTGCTAAGAGTAGTGGTTACATTAGCCCTGCTGGCTTCCTATGCTCGGCCTTACCTGCTGACACATGTAAAACTTAGCTACATACGTTTCCACATATCTCTTCATAACGGACCATCAGAATTCTCTGCACATGTCCTTATACATCTTGGTGGCACCGAGGTGTTTGCAAAAGCGCGAGTGATGGGCCTCTTCCATCACCTCGTCTTGAAGCTCATTGATAATAGGGACAGTCAACCGACCCTTGTGTCTCACCTCGTCATCCTTATCCATGGTAAGAGTGTCCAATACTTCCCCATTCTGAATACAATATCTACACTAAACAAACTTAGGATTATATGACTGGGCATTAAGAACTTTCTACTGAATGAGTGGCCTGGCTACCACACCCCAAAGATATGCCCTATCATAACCTCATTGTACGTGTAAGTCAAACTTCTACAACCCACCAAACATTTTCACTTAATGGCACCTCATCACTGCAAGGGTGAGACTAAACTTTCGATTAAGAGCATCGGCCACCACATTGGACTTGCTGAGATGATACTCTAATGATAAGTCATAGTCCTCCATCAACTCCATACATCGCCTCTGACAGAGATTAAGATCACGCTATGTGAGAATGTACTGAAGGCTCTCATGATTGGAAAACTCCTTAAATGGTTCTCCATACATATAACACCACCACATTTTGAGTGCAAACACCACACTGACTAACTCTAGATCATGGGTGGGTTAGTTCCTTTCATGTGCTTTCAACTGGTGGGATACATAACCAACTACCTGTTCATTCTGCATTAAGACTGCACCGAGCCCTGACACCGAAGTATCATAATACATAGTGTTACCCCTTCCTCGCTCTTAAAGGATGAGAATGGGCGCAAAGGTCAACCTAAACTTTAGCTCCTAAAAGGCTGATTCATAGTCTTCCTCCCATTTGAAATGTAAATCCTTTTGAGTCAACATTATGAGGGGAAAAGAGACACTTGAGAAATCTTGGACGAACCGACGATAGTAATTGACAAAATCGAAGAAACAACGGACTTTCACAACCGTCCTTAGCCTATCCCACCCCAGGACAAACTCTACCTTGGAAGGATCGATAAATATACCCTCACCAGAAACCACATGGCTAAGGAACCTGACCTCCTCCATCCAGAAGTCTCACTTACTGAACTTGGCATACAACTAGTTCTCCCTGAGCACTTGTAACGTCGTATGAAGGTGCTCCTCATGGTTTATATCTGAGGCCGAATATACCAATATGCCATCTACAGAGACTACCACAAACTGATCTAGGGAGGGGATATAAATGCAAGTTTATTGGGACATTAGTCAAATCGAAAAGCATCAGTAGGAACTCTTAGTTCCCATATCAAGTTCAAAATGCAGTCTTAGGGATATCTTCCTCCCTTAGGGGCAACTTATGGTACCCAGATCGAAGGTCAATTTTTAAAAATCTATCTGCCCCGTGCAACTGATCAAGCAAGTTGTCAATACGAGGCATATAGTACTTGTTCTTCATCGTTACCCTATTCTACTTCTTATAGTCGATGCAAAACCACAGAGAATTGTACTCTTTCTTAGTAGATAGGATTGGGGCTCCCCACGGGGACACATTAGGGTGAATGAAGCCCATATGGATAAAATCCTCTAGTTAAACCCTTAGATACTGTAACTCCGTTGGACCCATCTTGTGAATTGGTATTGAGATATGTGAGAAGCCTTGATGCACCTTTATAAAAAAATCTAGCTCTCGATGTGGAGGTAATTAGAGAAGATTGCCTAGGAACACGTTAGGAAACTTTCGAACCACTGGGTGGTCTAAAACCATACCATTAGGTTCATCTTGAGCCACATAACTTCTTAACTAGCCAAAATACCGCCTCTACTCCTGCACGATGGAAAACTTGGAATGATAATCAATGCATTGCTCATTGGTAAAGCGATGGTGAGACTCGTCTAAAAGTGATACTAAGATACTTTATCATTGGCATTCGATGGTAGCTTTGAAACATGACAACCAATTGATACTAAGTATCACCTCAAACCCATCCATGTCTATAAGGATCAAATCATAATCCAGGACATAGTCTCCAACCATGACCACATACCTACGACAGACCTTATCAAGAACTATACTGCCACCAACCAGAAGCCCTATGAAGATAAGTGGATAAAACTAGTATACCTCTAGTCCCAAAGTGAATGCCAAGGAACTAGAAATGAAAGAATGTGATGAGCCAGAATCAAATAATTCCTTAACCCATATACTATACATAAGAATCATACCTTTCATCAGCGAAGAATCGTTAGAAGGTGAAATATATTGCGATATGGCATAAGCTCCCCTGGGGTTGAACCCGCTACTCTAGCCATCGGGCAACTGACCTGATCCGCGGCTTACCTTCCCTTAACTTGGACATGAATCCTACACACTATGTCTCATAGGCTGTTGATAGAATGAAGAGAACTACTGATGATGCTGAGTAGGGCCTGTATAATTGGAACTCTAGACCAACATATAATTGATAGTCTATTGACTGTCGGGCTGACTACTCGAAGTTTGTTATGGACAATCTCTCTTAAAGTGACCTGGGGCCCATAGACATAACAACTCCTCTCCATGGGGGCTATGGGTCCCTGATCGCTCGTGCACTGAGGTGATGAAGAACTAAACCCCATGGCAGCCTTACGCTTTGTGAAGAAGCCTCGAGCCCCACTTAGGTACTTCCTGTAACCGCCTGACTAGGACCCATTGGGATCCCTCTTCTTCTCACATATAGCCTTTTTATCCTCAGTATAAAGCTCCAACTGAATAGAATTATTAACTGCCATCCAGAAGTATGGCAGATCTATACCTGTCAGGATCTGCCAAATGCCCAGGTTGAGGACCTTAACAAACAACCTCATCTCCTCTGCCTCATCTCTCTGCATAACATCAACATACTTACACAAGATTTCAAACTTCTCCAAATACTCATTCACAGAGGTCTTACCCTATGTCAAGTGAAGGAACTCGTCCTTCTTGGCATCCTTGAATGCCTGGGGAAAGTACCTATCGAGGAAGGCAACCCTGAAACTACTCCAGTCGATAGTCTTTATGTACTGGAAGAGTAGGTCCTCCACCAGCGTTATGCTTGCTCCATGAGATGGAACGTGGTGATCTTGAGTTTGTTCCCAGCTGGCACATCAAGAATCTCTATTACCTTGGTGACTTCGTCGAGCCACTCCTTTGCAGCATCGGGGCCAGGTGCACTATTAAGGGTTGGCGAATTAAGCCTCCTGAACTCCTCAAGAATGAAGGCAGAGGTAGTACTCTCGACTATCCCACCATGGTTATCTCGCTGCTGTTGTGTGAGAGAGTTGATAAGATGGCGCATGACTTGCTCCATGCATCTAAGTTCACTCATACCCGACCCACAAGCTATATCTCGATGTGGAGGCATAGACACAAGAAAGAAAAGTTCAATACACAATGATACAAATTGAAAACGACATCGAAAGCAATTTACTAAATAGTACTAAAGCATTAACTAAGAGAAAACATATAAGGAAAGGGTACTAAGAAGCGTAAACACTCCTTAAAACCCAAGGATCCTATTTCTTTGATACCATTTGTATTGCCCCAACCCAGGTTGGGTCACTGTTAGGTCGATCCACACCGAGTCAAAGAGTTAATTGGGAAGGGGGAAAGTCCAATTTTAATATCTAAGAAAAAACCTTCTTATTAAATCATTCATTAAGGCTAATTTATCGGTTTTAGGGTGGAAAAATGGTGACCACTTAAAGTAATTTAGTCGATTTACAAGATTTATTTATAAAAATTTGGTTTAGTTCATAATTCTAACTTAAATAAGAAATACATCACATTCATCCTTGTATTATTACAAACCACTACCAAAGGCTCGAGTAAATATTTAAAGTTCCGAATTCACCAAAGATCCAAAACAGAGTTTCATAAAAGAGATAGTGCACTAACGACGTTGATTTCCCTCTGGGGCCTTACCCGCATCCTTTTCGACGTACCTACTAGAAGTACCTGGGGGTGGGGGTTGTAACATAAAAAACTAGGGAGAGAAAACGCTCATCTGGGTGGGTAATAGTAAGCCATACGTTTTCTACAAATAACACTGTACATATAACATGTATTTTACTGAATTTTGAAAACATTTAACTATTTATCTAGTACTAATGCAAGTACTATGCAATGAACCCGAGCGATGAACTCATACTCACACTTAACCATTTCATACCAGCCTTTATCGGGTCTAGAGACTATTTATCATATTTTATTCATTAGTCTCCACTCATCACTTTTCATTAGGTTGTCCTACTTATACATTTTCTAGCACAACCATTATCATTTTAGTTTGTCCATTATCTTTTCTCAGAGTCTTCCAAATATTTGCATACTTTAATGGGCTCCATACAACCGACTATCATTCGAACGACTTGTTTTTTTCCTTTAATTAGACTTTAAGTTATAGAAACTGTGATTCGACAAGTACGAAGTCTACAATGACGATTAAATCTCCATATTCATTCATAATTACAACTTTACATGAAAAGTGATAAAATCGTGGGCATGAGTATTACATCTTAATCGGTTCCTAAAGAAAAACAAAGACATCTTCACCTGAATCCACTCTGACATGATTGGTGCGGCTCCTGATGTCATAGTCCATCTCCTCATTATGGATCCAAATCACAAACTAGTTCAACAAATGAATATTTTCTTTGGCCCAGAAAGGAACAATGATATAACAGAGGAGGTTGACAAGAACCTAGCGACCAATTTTATCTGGGTGGCCAAATATCCAGAATGACTTTCTAACATAGTCCTTGGGCCTAAATCTAATAAAAAGTGGAGTGTATGTGTCGACTTCACTGATCTTAACAATGCTTGCCCAAAGACTTCTATCCCTTGCCACTTATTTCCACCTTGATGGACTCAACAGCGGATCATGAGCTCCTCTCATGCATGGATGCATATTCTGGGTACAACCTGATCATAATGGACCTAAACGATAAAGATAAGACCTCATTCATTACTGGAAAAGGTACCCACTCTTACAAAGTTATTCCTTTTGGACTAAATAATTCATGTTCTACTTATCAAAGGGTGGTGAACTTCATTTTTAAGGACCTCATTAGCAATACCATGGAGGTCCCTCTGATGGAACGCTGGTGAATAGTCTAGTGGCCTCAGGCCATGCGCAGAACCTCAGAGATACCTTCATTGTCCTCAGATGAAACTAAATGAGCCTCAACCTAAATAAATGTGCTTTTGGGGTTTCTAAAGGCAAGTTACTCGGGTTAATAGTAACTAAACTAGGCTATTAGGAAAATTAAAAAATGATCCAAGTGTTGTTGTACATAAAGTCTCTAAGAACAATTATTGAAGTCCAAAGATTAGATGGGAGAGTTACTGCACTAAACCATTCTATCTATAAGGCCATAAACAAGTGTCTACATTTCTTCAAGGTTATAAAGAAAGCCTTCACATAGAGCCCTGAGGTTGAAGATGCATTTCAAAGCCTCAAGAAGTACCTGGGGTCCCCACCACTACTACACTAGACCATCATCGAGGATTATTTTATTTATACCTTGATGTGTCACCAACCACTATTAGCTCAGCTCTAATCGGAGAAGAGTTTAGGGTTTAGTACCCTATGTACTATAGCAGCTAATTTTTGCAATGGACTATGAGAAAATACCTAAGCATGGGAAAGCTCATCCTCTGCCTCATCATTTTGACTAGATGTCTGAGGCCCTATTTCTAATCTTATATATTGGTGCTCATGACCGGTCAACTCCTCAGATAGGTCCTTCATAATCTTGATACCTCAGGAAGGCTTATCTATTGGTATGTGAAGTTAGGAGAGTTTGATGTCAGGTACCAATGTGGAAGTGACATAAAAGGTAAGACCTTTTTTGACTTCAAAATAGAGTTCACCAACTTGGAGAAGGTGGAAGAAGAGGGCCAAAGATTAGGAACTAACACGATATAGGTCACAAATGTACAAAAAGAGTCCAAATAACAGTTGTTCAAGGAGATAAACCATAGCTCTATCACATGGGTATTGAACGTAGATGACTCCTCAAATAGCTCAGGTAGTGGAGATGGACTTCATCTATAAATTCCCAAAGGTGGTCTATCTATCTTTCTTTCCATTTTAAATTTAACTCCTCAAATAATGCGGCATAATTTGAAACCTTGGTGGAATAATTAGGCATAGTCATCCATTTTAAAGCACAAATGAAGAGGCCATTAGTGACTCTGAACTAGTAGTTAACTAGGTCATTGAGTCCAAATGTCACATGATGGCATTTTACTTAGCAATTGTACATCACCTCATCAAGAGGATCCCCATATTTTATATAAGGAAGATCCATCCAGCGAAAAATTCAGAAGTTAACCATCTTGCACGAGTGGCCTCATTAGATGAGATAAATCCAGAGGTCCTAGTTATCATATTAGACCAACCAAGTATCACTCATATCCATATAAATATAGCAGAGATCGATCAGAGCCCTAACTAGACATCCCCCATCAAGGGTTACCTCAAAGATTGGATCTTGCTAAAGGAAGATCTTCAGGCCTGAGAGATGCGATACATAGCTTCTACGTACTACATAGAAAATGCAGTATTATTAAAAAATGGGAACTTCTTAGTACCTCAATGGTGCCTTAGCCCATCAGAATCCAACTTTATCCTTAAAGACCTCCACTATGGGGTCTGTGATTCCCGTAAAAGACTTAATATCCTACTCTACACGGTCTTAAGGTAGGGGTACTTATAGACAACAATGAAGTAGTAAGATAAGGATGTGGTATCACATTGTGAAAAGTGTCGTAGATTCACTTCTATTCCAAAACAACCAGCTGCGAAGATGGATCCAATAATCCCATGTCCTTTTTCTCAGTGGAGTATGGATTTGGTAGGGCGTCTATCCCTTAATAAAAGGCCAACACAAGTTTTGTATTATGACCGAATATCACTTCACGAAGTGGGATGAGGTTGATCCCCTAGACATAATCATAGAGAATAAGAGTACAACCTTTATTTGGAAGAACGTCATCAGTGCATTTGGCCTTCCCAAGGCCACAATCTCGAACAACGACAACTAGTTTGACAGCCCCACATTTAAGGATTTTTCCTAGACTATGGAATACTCAATTAATCCTCCTCCCCAGGCCATCTTTAATCTTATAGCCAAGTTGAGGTAACCAACATAACCATCTTTCACAGCTTAAAGAAGAGGTTAGAAAAGGCTAAGGGCATATGGTCTAAAGATATGCCAAACATTTTGTGGGCCAATAGGTCCATAGTCAGAGACCCAATAGGAGAAACTCCCTTATCCTTAAATTGGGCACTAAGGCGGTAATACCAACATAGGTCGATATTACCTCACAAAAGGTAGATTAGTTTGATTTGGAGGCCAATTATGAAGGACTCAAGAGGAACCTAGATAAGTTATATGATAAGATTGAAGATGACCTAATTTGAATGGTCACCGATAAGAAGAGGATGACCTCCTACTTTAAGACAAAAGTTCGCCATGAAGAATTTAAGGTGGAGGACTTGGTCTTGACGGAGGTCATCCTTGTAACTAAAAATTAAAGTGAAGGAATGCTAGGACCAAAGTGCAAAGGCCCTTACCTATGGAACATCTAAGGTTTTGAAGTTTCTCATCCTTAGAATATATAGCACCTCAAAAATGACTATCAATGAGGTGTTTTGGGCTTGAAAATGGAAAGAACCTTTTTTGTTACCCAAGAGGTTTCAACATAAGCATTATTTAAGAGTTACAAGGATTTCAACCTTGGCTCTAAGATCAAATGAACCACACTTTGAGTTACAAGGATTTCATACTTGGCTCTAAACTTAAACCAATATCTTTGGACCCAAACATAGAGTTTCAAGGACTTCAACTTTGGCTCTAGGTTTAAGCTAAGGTCTGAGGACCGAGAGTTAAAGTTTCAAGGACTCCAGGATTGTCTTAAATTAATAGTCAAAGGTATACGGACCTAAAAAAACTAAAATGATAACTAGTATTTTCATCCTTGGTTCCATTCAAATGACTAAGGTCAAAAGGCCTATAAACAGTCAACCCTGAGGCCATTTACGCACCTAAATAATGTTTATAAAAAATAAAGTTAATCAAAAATGAAAAAAAACTTCGCCAAACATTTTATTTTACCTTATTTAAAAAAAATTAAGTGTCAAGCATCTCTTTTAAAATAAATCTGAAACTTAGAGAAAACTTCCATTTTTTCAGATACTGTTTGGGGTTTTAAGTGTTCGGATGTAAAAAATTGTCTAAAAAACTCCATGTTTTATAAGGAAGAGCACAAAAGCCAATGGTTTATAGGTCTTAGGACCCAACATGAACCTCAGTTTTCCCTCCTTAGGGGCATCGGGTTTAGAGTCCTTTTAGCCAAGCATAACCATCATATTTTCTAAGTTTGGAGGTCTTATGACGTTTATAAGGACTTTAAATTTCAGAAGTTGTAAGTCTGAAGGTCTTATAACCCATACAAAGACTTGAGATTTCAAAATTTCTAAGTTCCAACGTCTTATGACCTTTAAAACGGCTTCATATTTCAAAATTTCTAGGTTCTAAGATCTTTTAACCCTTATAAAGACTTTAGATTTCAAAATTTCTAAAGTCCGAGGTCTTATGATCATTATAAGGACTTTATATTTCAAAATTTCTAAGTTTGGTGAACGTTATAAGGACTTCAAAATTCAAAATTTCAAAGTTTGGAGGTCTTATGACCCTTATAAGGACTTCAAATTTATCTAAGTTTAGAGATCTTTTGACCCTTTTGGGGATTCAATATTTAAAATGACTAAGCTCAGAGGTCTTAGGACCCTTTGGGGGGGGGGGGTTAAGATCAGATAAATTTAAACCTAAGGCCTTATGGCCTTTGAAAGATTTAATCTTCATCTTTATTTCGTAAATATTTTGAGGGCCAAGTGTTTGTACAAAAAAATGGACTTTTAGTCCTAAAAAAATGCGAGCATCCAACGATCTATGGTTCTAAGGTCTTATGGACCATGGAAAAACCTTAATGTTGACTTCAGAACTGCTTAAACAAGTTCATTTCTCAAATTGTTTTCCTTTTCTAATAAATCTTTGTTCTTTTTGGGAGTACTACCGACTGATAAAGATGAAACGGGTGAATGTCTATGGAAAAATTCCTTAACAAAGAAAAATGTAAAACAAGAATGAAGTAAAGAAGATAAGTAGGAAAAGAAAAGTCTCATGGTTCCAGAACAACTCTTTCATTTAAATATGGGATGTTGAGATTATAAATAATGGGCCATGGCCAACAGATAATTCACAATATTATAAAGCCTTTAATGGATTGAGGGTGCTTAGATCTGCAGGAGCTTCAATTTTGGAGGAACTTAAAAAGGACTGAGATGTAGTGGATTATTCCTTAGTTTTTTTTCCTGGACCTAAGATATAGAGGCTTCAGTAGTGTCCTCATTAATATTTATTTCATTTCTCCAACTCTCCTCACCAGACTAAAGGTACCGAATAAACACTCTTGAGACATCCATGAAAGGGAATTGTGTTTAGACCTTAGCCTTGCAAACTTTAAAACCATAAATAAAATTATGGAAAATTAGTTCTTGAAGGCCTCAGACTCAAGATAGGCATCCTCTTTATGTTTCACCAAGACCTCAGCATAGCTCTTTTACAACTCCTGGACATTAGAGGTCAAATGGTCCTTCTTAGTAGTTAAGCCTATGAACAATTTCTTTAAAAGATCCACCTCCCCATATACTTGAAGAATTTTCTCTCGAAAGCTCTGAATCTCAATCTTTTGGCATTGGAGACCCTCCACTCAATCTGACTAAGGGAATGTATCTCCTCAATGTTTTGGCATGTAGCTCCTCAATATTTTGACATGTAGATTCTCAATAAAATCTCGTGCAATAAGTAACAAATATGCTCTATTTCAAAGAGTTTTCTCATTATAGAGCTTCTCACACTCCAAATAAATTGTAGGTTACTTAAGACATCCCTCTCTTCTTTGAGAGCCTTCATTTGTAGTCTCTGTTCATTGATCATTGGGTCTAGATGCATCCGAGTGTATGCCAGTCGTCTCTACAAGATTTTTCCACGCTATACTTCCATTAAAAATGTCCACCTCAAGGGACTCTATTGGATGCTGAGCCTGGAGGAGAAAAGGTATACGAGAAAAAGGAACACAAAATAGAAAGTTAAAGAAAATTTTAGAGAAGTTTTAGGATACATTACCCCTCAAATGAATTAAGTCCTCAACATTGGCAGGGGTTCCTCAGCCCCTTAGGGTGGCCACCATGTCAGAGCTATTCATTTTGGACAGTGAGTGAAGGGCATCCACAACTGAGGCATAAGATTTCATGTCCTCGGCTGAGGAAGGCCTTTAACTTTCTAGGAACCTAAGATTGCTTCTTCAAAAACCCCTCCTCGTGAGTGGGCACCAAATTCTCGATAGCTTATTTTTTTAAAACCAAGGGATACAAGTCCATTGGAGTAGAAGAATCGCTATGGGTTACCCCAGTGGTCTCGCTTGCCCTCAAGTTCACTTACAACAATGACAGGGTTTTTATAGGCTATAGCATTGAGCCCTCAATAAGGCAAACCTAGAGATTTCCTCTTCACTAGCTTGATCTCGGGTATTAGAATATTCACCGAGGTACTGAACTTTCGATGTTTGGTGATCTTGGACCTTTTCTTTTTTTTTTTTGACCATAGCCTCCGTGGGTTACTCTTTGCCAATCCACCTATCTGTCCTATGCTCCTGTCATTTAGCTAGTGGATAAACAACAAGTCAAAGTTAGATATTAAGGAACTATGAATGAGGCTAATTATAGGGAAAAAAGTGCAGAGCTATTTACATGGAGAATAGTTAGAGTTAAGAAGGATAAGGTCGTTAGTCGAAGTAGGAACCCCCTCATTTATTGGAGGGGTAACCTTTCCCTTAGGCATGCGATCTTCACATTCAAAGGCCACATGACCTTAATGGGATCCACACCATCAACTTTCCTTTTCTCTGGCACTAGAACAAAGTCCTCATAATATATTGTGTCCCCAACCATGATCTTAGAAACCTCATGGATTCCTCTCAACATCAGAGGCTTAGGCTCAGGACCCAGACCGTAGTTGAAGAGGATATTGAACATAATAAGTATCTTAAAGGGAGTAGAGACCAAATTATGGGCCTAAACAATCATGTACCGTTGCAAAAGATAAAATAAGTGTTTAGACTCAGAACATAAGTCAACCTAAATATTAAAGAAAAGGTAAACGTCAACTTACCCACAACCGAATGAGTATAAAAAAAGGTAGGATAACCAATGGGCTTAATAAGATCTGAGGTGGCCCAAAATCCCCCAATAAAAATGATGCTTGTTCTTTACGAAGGCCACGATATTGGCCCAGTGGGATAATTACTTCAGACCCTTGTCATTCACATTCATGTGCTCCAGAACCCTATACAACTTGAAGAACTGGCCAAGGTAATATCATGCTTTCTTCTTCTAGACTCTTTAAAAGATAATATGCTGGCTGTTAAGGGTCTCTAATAGTTGGCAACCTATTGATAAGGGGATATCCTAATAGATTTTAGGATCCTCACCACTGGAAATGATACATGGAATCTATTCCCATACTGGAGAAATCACTCATTGAAGCATAAGTTTACGAAAACCACTGAACATGCGTTCTCATCAAGACTTGCGACCCTAAGAACGATATAATTATGGATTTGGTAGTTTTTTAGATGTCTGTCATGTTCTTCTCTTTGATTTATGATGCAATATGAGACTTATTGCTAAAGTTAGGGTATAAACCCCCTGATAGCTACTCACTTTTATACCAGGGAAACAAACACAATGGGGAGACAAGTAGAAGTCTCAACCTTTGTCTCCATAGTTCATGGAAGATAAAAATATAGACCTATAATGGACAATGGGCTTTAAGTCTAAGACCTTTTAAGGGGAATTGCTTTCAGAAGTCATCATTAGAAAGAAGAGGGTTGCTTACTCGAGATAATTATGGAGACATAATAAGATAGTTGGGGTGGATGGTGAAGGATTCAAACCAGACCAATGGGATTATTTTATAGCTACAATTCCTAGAGTTCCTGTTCCTTCAGCCCTAAAATCATATGCCGTAATGGTATTAATCATATAAATGGTCTTAACCCTAAAAACTTGTACTAATCCATTTACGAGTGCCTACCCAAAGCAATCTAATCATTGTGAAAATCTTAGTGGTTAATTATAACTTTACCCCAAGTTTTATCAATGGTTAAATGTTTCCCCTTTCAATCCTTATAAGAAGAAATAAGGGGCTACTAATGATACCTTAGTTCACACTTGGTGTTTAAAAGGCTCTTAGACCTCTCGACTACCCTTAGCCAGGAGCAGAGGTCTTAAGGATGATCCTTGACCCTAAATAAACTATTACTTGGTCCATAAGATCTCTATTGATCCAAAGGAAAATACATATTATTATATCCGGCCTCAGTCATCCCTCTAAACTTATAGAAGCGTAAAAAATTCCAACATGTCTCCTCAACCAGGATCAGATACCTCAACACTAGGGTTTCACCAAGTCTGACACCTCAAACATACCTCAGACTAAAGGAAAATGACCTATTAAGGTCATCTAACTCCGGTCACTAAGGTATATCATTGTGTGTCACTTTGAGATCAACTCGTAGTAGTCCCAAGGCATTTTCAGTCCCCAAGACCTCCGGTAGATCTTTTGCAACCAATATAGTGGAGTACGTGGAAATCAGAACAACATTCCACCTATTAACACCACTCAAACACACTTGCATCGAAAGCACCCAACTGCATTTAATGCTACCACCTTCAAATCCTTTGGCCAACACTCCACCACTTGTTGACACCGTTAGAACTTAGAGGCATCACAACTATGTTGTGAATGTCCACTCATTATCTCTCCTAAGGTTTGTGTATAAAATTAGGGCTAGAGAATTGTTTAAGAATAACTAATCTCAGGAAATATAAGGGGCAAATACGTTCAACAAATTATACTTCTAGAGATCTAAGAGATCTAGCATCTTTTAGTGGATACTCCTCGCTCATAGTCTCTAAGCCCACTTTTGTGAGTATACTCTTGTAACTTGGATCAATTCCATTCATTTCATACTTTTTATATCTTGTTGAAACCTAAATTAGTACTCAGTAACCCTTAGTTAAGTCCATTAGTTACTTCCTAAGGCCCTTTGGACTATTGACAAATGCTGCAAATTCTCAAAATCTCTTGGCCAAATCCCAAAAGGTCTCAAATATTTTAATAACTCTTTTATAATCTAATATAAATTGAAACACCTTTGACAGTGGATATAGGATCCTCAATTAGGGTCTGAACCACTTTAAACTATTGTCTCACACTGTTGACATTTCTCTCCTGATACCTGCTTAAGGTACATAGGATAGCACCAGTGGGTCTGAGGTTATATACGATTTCAATAACCGTCAACAATATTTCATTCAAACGGCCACATTAATTCACATGGAAATGTCTACTTTTTAAAAAATATTTTCCATAGAAAAAATAAATAACATGAAATTTACCGTGCGAGTAATGTGATTGAACATCCATATCATTTTTTGAGATTTCTGTGATGGATGGTTAGTGAGTTTATCCAGTAATAATATATTTCTTTCGGCATTTTGTAGTTATCGAGATCTTCTATATTCTTCTCATAATCCACGAATGGCCACCTTAAAATTACCCTGCTAATTGGGAAGAACAACGTTGAGAATGTATAAAGGCATATAATACTACACGTATCGATAACCTTTTATCTTAAAGACGATGCCTAAATCGCTACATTATTTAATTGAGAAGATGTACCAATTATGCCTTATCCTTAAACCACCCCGAGACGAATAATGTTTGGGGTTTTCGACCGTAAGGTAGTAGTTTTAGTTTTTCTTTCCCAAATGGAATATTAAATATGAGAGATATGTCTTGAGGGTTGAGTTGTAACACTTTACCACCAAATTTGAAATAACCATATAACTCGATTTTATGACCTAATAACCATCTCAACATTCTTCTCGAATTTGTTCAATAAAGAACTCTCGAATTCAGTGCTAATCATGGCATCATACAATGTTTAAAATGGGATTCTTCTTAACTGATCCGATATGCCACTTCTAGCTTTCATGTCCGCAAGTAAATTCCCCAACGTGTAGCACCCCATATTTTTGAATAATTTGTATTTAATTAATTTAGCTAATTTAAATTACAAGTGTGTCGTAATTTAATTGAATTAATTATTATGTGTTTATTTAAATATTAATTGGGAGAGATATTGATTAACATAAATAGAACAAATTTACTAAGTGTGTATTAAATAATATGTGACTATCATTATACGTCGTAGTGAGTTAAACAACGGGATTTCATTATATCTCAACCATGAGTCGTTTATAGACTATATTGAAGTCGAGATGGGAATTTTAGTAAAGTGACTCAGATGATGATTTTGAGTGCACGGTTGATTTCGAATAGGTCGACATAGTCAGAATAAAGTACTCGAGGGTAGTAATTGGGTCTCGGGGCATTTTTAGGCTTAACCGGGCCCACACGGGAGTGTTCGGGTCAGTTGGGCTTGGTCCATTAGCCTAATTTCGGAATTAAAAATATTAAACCTAAGTTATGGAGTTATTGGCAGCCATAACTCATATTGAAAACCCTAAATCTGGACAGAAGAAAAGAGGGAGAAAGTGAGAAGCTTATGGGAGGTAATTTGAAGAGGGATTGAGGTGCTTGTGTAAAGTTCATCCTCTTCATCAAAGGAATCAAACTCTAGAATCTAATCAGGCAAGTATTTAATTTTCTTGCAATCTAATTTTAAGTATTTCTATTCATATCATGGTGGGTGTGATTTGAAAATTTGTTTTGGGGGTGGATTATAACATAAACATGGGTTTTTATGAATTGGTCACTTATTAAAAGTGAAATTTATGATGTTATATGATTCAGCAGGGATGGAATTTGAATTATGTTAAAAACCTAGTAGATTGATGTTGTTTAATTTCGGATCTTAGAATCGAATTTGTAGAAATCGATTTAACGAAACCTTGGAAAACCAAATTGGGAATTGATGAATAATGATGGGAATCAGTGTGTTTAGAGGTTCACATAATGTTTAGAACCTGATTTAGATGTGTATTCGTGTTGGGGATGATTGGGTAGAGGTTTAGGTTGAAACCGGAAAGCTTTAAGGGTTAACAATGGTGGAATTCATAACAGAATGTGCGAAGAAGGAGACCTTCTTACAACGATTCGATTCCTAAGCTGAATCGATTCGGCAAGGCAAATCGATTGGAATAAGGCCGAATCGATTCGGCTGCCCAGAAATGGGGATAATTTTTGGTTGTGCCCTAGACTACCGATTAATTGACGGGGGACCGTTTTTGTTGTTTTTAAAATATAGGAAGGGACCTAATTAATTCCAATAGTCTATAGTAAGGAAGTGGGTTAGCCAATTTGTGAGAAATCTAAGGCAAGGATCTTTTGGACATATTATGATATTGAGAGAATTTTGGACATCGGGATGGGATTACGGGTAGTGTGAGTAAACCCAAGTTATAGATCACTGTGATAAAGATTAATAGAGAGTCGAGAAATGGACTCAGATATTTTCAGGCTAGTGCTATGGGAGTTAGGCACGGGTTATCCGAGTATTATTTAGTAATATATATATATATATATATATATATATATATATATATATATATGACACCCCACCTAATTAAATACCGAGTGATCAGTCCTTTATTAAATTATAACCAAGGTGAACGGTTGGTTCATTATTAGCATCACTGTCACAAAAGTAACATAACCAATTAAACACCCTAAATAATTAAGCTAAGTGACAAAACCAATTTTAGACTTCAATTTCCAAATTTAATTTAAAGCCAATATTTAAAACCTTACATAATCCATAGTTTAAAAATCACACAACAACTATACTGGAACATATAATCCAAACAATTAAGCATCCAACTAGTCAATTCCAACTTTAAAACTTTAAGGAAAACATCCTGACAGTAATAATCCCAAAGTATAAATACTGGAAATAAACGAATCACAATCTCTGATAAAAACAACTGAATAATGGAAAAGGGCAACACATGCCCAACTGGATAAAATAGATGTAACACCCCGTATTTTTAGTACATTTAAATTTAATTAATTCGGAAATTCAAATTACTAGTGTGTTGTGATTTAATGAATTATTATGGTAAAATAAAATTTAAATATTAATCGGAGAGTAAATGGTTAATATTTAGGCAAATTAAATTACTGAGTGAATAGTAATAATCTATTTAAGTCATTTCGAGTGTCAATGACAAAGTATACACTTATCTCAACCGGAAGTCGGTACAGACAATATGGGGTGGGGGAATAAGTAATTTTATAAATGTATTCGGATGCCAATTTTGAGTGTACAGTTGAGTCCGGATGGGCCGAGATAGTCGGAAAAGTGTACCCGGGGGTAGTAAACGGGTCACAGGACGTTTTTAGACATAGCCGGGCCCACTCGGGGGCATTTGGGTCACTTGGGCTTGGCCCATTAGTCAAAAAATGGGATTTAGTTAATTAATCTAATAAAAAGCAAATTAAGCGTTAGGAAACCCTAACAGCAGCCAAAGCCAATTGGGGATCAAAAGAGAGCCAACAAAGGTCATCTTCAACCTTGGGATTTAGCTCCAATTCGGACTCTACGAACCTTAAGGCAAGTGGATAACTTGCAATAGCATTAAATCTGTTTTCAATTCATATTCATGTGTAGTGAATAAGTAGAAATTCGTTTTTGGGTGTTAATGGTATGAACATGGGATTTTGAAAACAATAATTCTGATTTACGAAATTGGGTGGTGATTCTTGTAAAATCTGATAATTGTGAGTTAATGCATATCTGGTAGAATGATATCTGAATATTTGGAAACGAATTTGATGATGAGATTTGGGGTATAAATGGGCTTAGGGTTAATGATGAAACTTTCCCCAAATTTAGAAATTGGAGTTAATGGACGAATTAATAATGTTGATGACTGTTCTGGGGGTCCCTAATGAGTTTCCTATATGTACAAATGCTAAAAGGGATTTAGTTTTAGTGTAGAAGGAAATTAGGGCTTGAAAATTTTCGTCCATGGCTGTCTGTCTTCGCGAAGAAGACGAGTACCTGATCGATCGATGCCATGAAGTCGATCGATCGATGGTCGGCAGAAACTGACAGTTCGTCCAGTTTTGTTTATATAGAAAGAGGATTATATAAAAGTTGTTATGTAATTAATTATTGTTGAGAAATTAATGCATGAGTTAAACCTGATTAAATGTGAGTGAATTAATTAGGAGATGGGAGTAGAAATTTGGGTGGCACGTCAAAAATTGGTTGAGCGATATCGAGGTAAATTATTTTATTTAGTAATGGACTAAATAATTTAGAGTCGGGATTTAGACTCGGGTGAGGTTAATTCGGGCTAAGAGATTGAGTCCAATTAAATGGTGAGGGCAAGATCAAAAGTAATTGAATTTATTAATGTGTAAATTAATTAATAATTCGAGTTGGGTAACAACCTCATAATAAAAATGGAATAGGCTTGTGTCACGGGTTTAGTACACGGTGTAGCTGGAACATTTTTATATATGTATATATATGTATATACGGTGTGTGATAGTATATATATATAGTGTATGCCTTAATATCAGTGGTTAGATATTATTATACTCTAGTGCTATTGGGGGAGGTTACGCGCAGTGGATGAATCCCCTGGCTTGAGGAGTAGGGCGAGTAGATTCCCAGGTCATAGCGTCCGTTACAGGGGGTGAGGGGCATCTCACTTTCCGGGAAGGAATATGACCGCCTCCAATCGTATACTAAACCAAGTTAGTGAGAGATTCTAACTTGGATAACTAGGGTATGTGAATATACCTAGTGTACTAGCACTTTAGAGAAATTACGTCCGGTGAGTATTTCTACTCGGGTGGATGTTAGTGATTTATGTATTTCAGTATGTGTGTGAATGCTGCAATATTTCTAAGTATATAATTAGGTGATTATTATATACGGGCTAAATAAATACAAACATGAGTTTTTGTATATGTATAACGAGTGGAGAAGTTATATGAATTAAAAAGGGAAATGATTAATTAAGTTGATGTTATTAATAACTTAAAAATCATAATCACATTGTACTCAAATTAGAGTAGGGGGGTACAAGGAGACTTTAATAATTATCTAGTCATGAGATAGGTAACTAGGTGATAATTAAAGCGTTAGTGGTGCACATTAGAGGAGGGGCAAGGAAGTTCTCAAGAGAGTGCGTCACTAACTAAAATATGAAGAGAATGCATATTTAATATTACTGCAAGTTAATCATTTGTTAATTTTTTTTTAAAATGTTTTGGGTACTAACCCTTGCTATAAAAACTTTTAAAAACCCTTTTAGGTGTCCAACCACAGGGACGCCAGCCTTGACTCAATTCCAGGGATTCGTTGCTGCAGCATATGTGGATGTTGCGGGGTTTCGATAGACGCCTCATTTTTCATTCTTAATGTAGAAATTCATTATTAGTTATTCGAGCATGTCGCTCACATTCCACTTATTTGTTTTAGACTTGTTGGAAGTTCATTCTTGTCTTTACGGGATTTATTTTGGACCGATGGTTTATTCGGTTAATTATTTCTATTTGTGGATGATTATTTCAGATATCTGTGATTGTTGTATGGTTTTATTTTTCCGTATGGGTTTTTGTTTAATTAATGAAAGATAAAAATTGGCACCAGTCTATTTTTCTCACTTTAGTGGTTAGTAATTTAATAAAACGACAGTGATGCTAAGAATGGACCAAATGAGAAACCTGTTCTAACTTGATTTAGGACTGATCACCCGGGATTAATTAGGCGGGGTGTCACAGATGGTATCAGAACATCAGGTTCTAGTGTCCTTAGGATCTGTGCGGCTTTCTACGTTTCAGCGTAGCGTTCGGTTGTTATAGAGCCCTATTATTAGGACTGTTGAGTATATTTTCCGCTTGTGAGATATCGTATTCCTGCTATTAGCTTTTGTATAAATTGTGTATTTATACAATTCAATCTATTTCAGATGCCGCCAAAGAGACAGAGAGCGGAAAGGGCCGAGGCTAGAGACGAGGTGAGGGAGGCTCACCAGGAGCCACAGGTACCGCCACCCCCACCCCCACCCGAGTTGATTTCTACCACTCAGGTGGTAGTGATAGTGGCCCAAGCGATCGAGACAGTGATGCGAGCTATGGCAGCTCATTTTCCACAGCCTCAGGCACTGCCTCCATTGGCTCCAGCAGTTCAGGCTCCAGTAGGGCCACCATCTTGGCAGCGAGTGAGGGAGACCTTTCAGAAGGGTCACCCACCTGAGTTTAGAGGTAGCACCAATGTTGTCGAGGCTTGTGACTGGAAGAAGAACATTCAGCGCCATCTGCGCATGTTAGAGGGTACAGAGGTGCAGAAACAGATGCTGGCTACCTTTCGTCTGTCAGGGGCAGCCTTACAGTGGTGGGAGTCCGTAACCACCGCTGAGGAGCGGGATTCGATGCCGATTTCTGAATTCTGGGTGCGGTTTGACCGCAAGTACTTCCCTCTAGCAGTAGATTCTGAGATGAGAAAGAAATTCAGCGAATTGGTACAGGGTGACAGGTCAGTAGCAGATTATGAGGAGGAGTTCACCCGTTTGGCAAACTTTGTGCCAAATGAAGTGAGCGATGAGGAGCGGAAGAAGTCAAAGTTCATGGATGGCCTAGGCTGGAGAATCAGGCAACACTTGATTGGGAACCCGACATTTGTGACTTATAAAGATGTCGTTAATGCCGCACTTGTACATTGCCAGGATCATCGTTTCCATGCTAAGGGGAACAAGAAGGCAGGTGAGCCGAGCCAGCAGGGCAAGGCGGTTACTAGTAGTGAGGCAAGTGGCACACAGCAGCAGGTTATCATTCAGCAAGGGAATCAGGCTAAGAAGTTTAAGCCTGGTGGGTTCCGACCGGGAGGACAGGGGTTCAGGCAGGGGCAACCAGGCCCTAATCAGCAACAGCAGTTTCCTCAGGGCCGTCAGGGCCAAGGGAACAACGGAGGAGGCCAACCGGGCCAGCAACGTCAGGGCCAGCTGGGCCAACGGCAGGGTGACGATCAGAAACGCTGTTTCTCCTGTGCCCAACCAGGACACTTCAAGAGGGAGTGCCCGCAGAGGGGAAGAGGCCAGCAGCAGGGTGCCCAACAGGGGCAACAGGGTCAGATGCCGCCAGCAGCACCAGCCCCACCCGCCCCACAGCAGCAGGGGCAAATGCACTACGGACGTGTGTATAACGTTCGGGATGTTCCTAATCCCCCAGCACAGCAGGCGCCCCCCGCGATCGAGGGTACGTTTTCTATCCATGGCACTATGGGTCGGGTATTGTTTGATACGGGGGCTACACATTGCTTTATAGCTACACATTTCGCGAAGGCTTTAGGGTTGTTAGCCACCGCGGAGAGCACTGTTACGTGTGTTGACTCACCATTGGGGAATGGGTCGCTTATATTCTTTATATGTCGGGGAGTAAGGGTGGAGATTGGTGGTTTGACATTTCCTGCGGACATGTTGGTATTAGATATGCATGTCCACGATGTGATTATCGGTATGGATTGGCTCGCTGACTATAGAGCCATGATCGATTGCTTCGGAGGGAGCATTATTTTTGCCATTCCGGGACAAGAGATGTTTGTTGTGGCGATGCCTCGCCCAGAGGGAGGCTCAACCGCTCATTTATATTACATTGAGGAGGAAACCTCACAGGAAGTGGTAGTTCCTTTAGACTCTATTCCGGTAGTGAGGGACTTTGAGGATGTATTCCAGGAAATACCAGGATTACCACCCAGCAGAGAAATCGAATTCGTTATCGATTTGGCACCGGGGACGAGGCCGATTGCTCGGGCACCTTACCGAATGGCCCCTTCAGAAATGCGGGAATTGAGGGAACAGATTCAGCAACTACTGGGTCAGGGTTTTATTCGGCGGAGTACATCGCCGTGGGGTGCGCCGGTGTTGTTTGTGAAGAAGCGAGATGGTTCACTCCGCTTGTGCGTGGATTATAGGGAGCTGAACAAGGTGACGATACGGAATAAATATCCGTTGCCTCGGATTGATGATTTATTTGACCAATTGAGAGGGGCATCTTATTTCTCCAAGGTCGACTTGAGGTCAGGGTATCATCAACTACGTATCCGAGAGGAGGATGTTCCTAAGACCGCTTTCTTGTCGCGGTATGGATCTTATGAGTTCAGGGTAATGCCCTTCGGGCTCACCAATGCACCAGCAGTGTTCATGGATCTAATGAACAGGGTTTTCAGGGAGTACCTAGATCAGTTTGTCATCGTGTTCATTGATGACATCTTAATCTACTCGCGCACCGAAGAGGAGCACGCAGAGCATTTACGCATGGTTTTACAGACACTGAGGGATCATCAGCTCTATGCCAAATTAGAGAAGTGTGGATTTTGGCTACGGGAGGTACATTTCCTTGGTCACGTCGTGTCAGATCGGGGTATTGCAGTGGATCCGAATAAAGTGTCGGCGGTGAGGGAGTGGGGACAACCCACGACACCGACCGAGGTGCGCAGTTTTCTGGGTTTGGCCGGTTACTACAGGCGATTCATTAAAGGATTCTCTAAGATTGCAGGACCTTTGACGAATTTGACTCTGAAAGGGGTACCTTTCAAGTGGAATGATAGTTGTCAATTAGCGTTCGATGAGCTAAAGGACAAGTTGACATCTGCACCAGTGCTTGCATTGCCAAAGGGAGGGCTAGAGTATCGAGTTTACACAGACGCATCCCTACGGGGTCTTGGGGGTGTACTCCAATAGGAGGAAAGGGCTATAGCTTATGCTTCCAGGAAGCTGAAGCCCCACGAGAGGAATTACCCCACTCACGACCTAGAGTTAGCAGCGGTCGTTTTTGCTTTGAGGATATGGAGGCATTATCTTCTAGGAGAGCAGTTTACCTTATTCACGGATCACAAGTCTCTTCAGTATCTCTTCACACAGATGGATCTGAATATGAGGCAGAGGCGGTGGCTAGAATTCGTGAAGGACTACCAATTTGATATTCAGTATCATCCTGGTAAGGCCAATGTGGTAGCAGACGCATTGAGCCGAAGGCCGACTGAGGAGATAGCAGAGGTATGGAAAGCGAAGTGGAGAGAGCTTCGATATGAGGATGACGTAGCCAGGGCTTGCATGTCAGCTTTATCCATCACACCCGAGATCATTATGCGAGTTGTGAAGGCTCAGGCTGAGGATCAGGTTTGCCGGGATAGGGTGGGCCAGTTGTTAGCTGAGGGAGCAGAGGGTTACTCGATTAGCTCAGAAGGAGGCCTACGCTTTAATAGGAGGTTAATGGTGCCAGAGGATGAGGATTTGAAGCACGCTGTTATGACAGAATCCCATGGTTCGAAATTTGCGGTACATCCCGGTGGGGATAAAATGTACCAAGATATGAGGAGGCAGTATTGGTGGGCAGGAATGAAACGGGACATAGCGGAGTTTGTTTCGAAATGTGCCACGTGTCATCTTGTGAAAGTTGACCATCAGAGACCATCAGGGATGCTACAGCCGTTAGAAATTCCCGTGTGGAAGTGGGAGAGCATCTCCATGGACTTCATCACAGGGTTACCTGTATCGCAGAGGGGTCACGACTCCATATGGGTTATTGTGGATCGGTTGACTAAGGTGGCCCACTTTTTACCGGTACGCACAGACTTCGAGACGATGCGTTATGCACAGCTATTCATAGCAGAGATTGTTAAGCTGCATGGAGTGCCTATAAATATTGTATCCGACAGAGACAAAATCTTTGTCGCCCACTTTTGGCAGAGCTTTCAGGAGGCAATGGGCACGGAGTTGCGCTTGAGTACAGCGTATCACCCACAGACGGACGGACAGACTGAGAGAGTTAACCAGATGCTGGAAGACATGCTCAGAATGTGCATTTTGGACTTCGGGGGAGGATGGGAGAAATATCTTCCTTTGGTAGAGTTTGCGTATAACAACTCTTACCAATTCACGATTGGCATGGCACCGTTTGAGGCACTGTACGGGAGACCTTGTCGTTCACCCGTTTGTTGGTTAGAGGTGGGGGACAACAAACTCTTGGGGCCGGATATTGTTCAAGAGACATCTTCCAAGATAGAGCTGATTCGAGGAAGAATTCGGATAGCTCAGGACAGGCAAAAGAGTTATGCTGACGCTTCTCGACGACATGTGGAGCTAGAAGTTGGGGACCAGGTTTTAGTCCGGGTATCCCCAATGAAGGGGGTGATGAGGTTCGGCAAGAAGGGTAAGTTAGCACCGCGATACGTAGGACCTTTCCCTATTATTGATAGGGTGGGACCGGTGGCGTATAAGCTTGGGTTACCAGAACATCTTCAGCGGATACACGATGTATTCCATGTGGCATCGCTGAAGAAATATCGAAGGAGCGAGAGAGCCTTTTGGCACGTTCCACTCGAGGAGATCGACTTACAGCCAGACATCTCGTATGAGGAGAGGCCGGTAGCTATTCTGGATCATAGTGAGCGGAAATTACGATCTAAGGTTGTTCCATTGGTTAGAGTACAGTGGGGTCATCACAATGTTGACGAGTCTACCTGGGAGCGGGAGGAGGATATGCGGGAACAATATCCAGAGCTTTTCAACGCAGGTACGATCTAATTTCGGGGACGAAATTCCTTTATAAGGGGGGGAGTATGTAACACCCCGTATTTTTAGTACATTTAAATTTAATTAATTCGGAAATTCAAATTACTAGTGTGTTGTGATTTAATGAATTAATTATGGTAAAATAAAATTTAAATATTAATCGGAGAGTAAATGGTTAATATTTAGGCAAATTAAATTACTGAGTGAATAGTAATAATCTATTTAAGTCATTTCGAGTGTCAATGACAAAGTATACACTTATCTCAACCGGAAGTCGGTACAAACAATATGGGGTGGGGGAATAAGTAATTTTATAAATGTATTCGGATGCCAATTTTGAGTGTACAGTTGAGTCCGGATGGGCCGAGATAGTCGGAAAAGTGTACCCGGGGGTAGTAAACGGGTCACGGGACGTTTTTAGACATAGCCGGGCCCACTCGGGGGCATTTGGGTCACTTGGGCTTGGCCCATTAGTCAAAAACTGGGATTTAGTTAATTAATCTAATAAAAAGCAAATTAAGGGTTAGGAAACCCTAACAGCAGCCAAAGCCAATTGGGGATCAAAAGAGAGCCAACAAAGGTCATCTTCAACCTTGGGATTTAGCTCCAATTCAGACTCTACGAACCTTAAGGCAAGTGGATAACTTGCAATAGTATTAAATCTGTTTTCAATTCATATTCATATGTAGTGAATAAGTAGAAATTCGTTTTTGGGTGTTAATGGTATGAACATGGGATTTTGAAAACAATAATTCTGATTTACGAAATTGGGTGGTGATTCTTGTAAAATCTGATAATTGTGAGTTAATGCATATCTGGTAGAATGATATTTGAATATTTGGAAACGAATTTGATGATGAGATTTGGGGTATAAATGGGCTTAGGGTTAATGATGAAACTTTCCCCAAATTTAGAAATTGGAGTTAATGGACGAATTAATAATGTTGATGACTGTTCTGGGGGTCCCTAATGAGTTTCCTATATGTACAAATGCTAAAAGGGATTTAGTTTTAGTGTAGAAGGAAATTAGGGCTTGAAAATTTTCGTCCATGGCTGTCTATCTTCGCGAAGAAGACGAGTACCTGATCGATCGACGCCATGAAGTCGATCGATCGATGGTCGGCAGAAACTGACAGTTCGTCCAGTTTTGTTTATATAGAAAGAGGATTATATAAAAGTTGTTATGTAATTAATTATTGTTGAGAAATTAATGCATGAGTTAAACCTGATTAAATGTGAGTGAATTAATTAGGAGATGGGAGTAGAAATTTGGGTGGCACGTCAAAAATTGGTTGAGCGATATCGAGGTAAATTATTTTATTTAGTAATGGACTAAATAATTTAGAGTCGGGATTTAGACTCGGGTGAGGTTAATTCGGGCTAAGAGATTGAGTCCAATTAAATGGTGAGGGCAAGATCAAAAGTAATTGAATTTATTAATGTGTAAATTAATTAATAATTCGAGTTGGGTAACAACCTCATAATAAAAATGGAATAGGCTTGTGTCACGGGTTTAGTACACGGTGTAGCTGGAACATTTTTATATATGTATATATATGTATATACGGTGTGTGATAGTATATATATATAGTGTATGCCTTAATATCAGTGGTTAGATATTATTATACTCTAGTGCTATTGGGGGAGGTTACGCGCAGTGGATGAATCCCCTGGCTTGAGGAGTAGGGCGAGTAGATTCCCAGGTCATAGCGTCCGTTACAGGGGGTGAGGGGCATCTCACTTTCCGGGAAGGAATATGACCGCCTCCAATCGTATACTAAACCAAGTTAGTGAGAGATTCTAACTTGGATAACTAGGGTATGTGAATATACCTAGTGTACTAGCACTTTAGAGAAATTACGTCCGGTGAGTATTTCTACTCGGGTGGATGTTAGTGATTTATGTATTTCAGTATGTGTGTGAATGCTGCAATATTTCTAAGTATATAATTAGGTGATTATTATATACGGGCTAAATAAATACAAACATGAGTTGTTGTATATGTATAACGAGTGGAGAAGTTATATGAATTAAAAAGGGAAATGATTAATTAAGTTGATGTTATTAATAACTTAAAAATCATAATCACATTGTACTCAAATTAGAGTAGGGGGGGTACAAGGAGACTTTAATAATTATCTAGTCATGAGATAGGTAACTAGGTGATAATTAAAGCGTTAGTGGTGCACATTAGAGGAGGGGCAAGGAAGTTCTCAAGAGAGTGCGTCACTAACTAAAATATGAAGAGCATGCATATTTATTATTACTGCAAGTTAATCATTTGTTAAATTTTTTTTTAAATGTTTTGGGTACTAACCCTTGCTATAAAAACTTTTAAAAACCCTTTTAGGTGTCCAACCACAGGGACGCCAGCCTTGACTCAATTCCAGGGATTCGTTGCTGCAGCATATGTGGATGTTGCGGGGTTTCGATAGACGCCTCATTTTTCATTCTTAATGTAGAAATTCATTATTAGTTATTCGAGCATGTCGCTCACATTCCACTTATTTGTTTTAGACTTGTTGGAAGTTCATTCTTGTCTTTACGGGATTTATTTTGGACCGATGGTTTATTCGGTTAATTATTTCTATTTGTGGATGATTATTTCAGTTATATGTGATTGTTGTATGGTTTTATTTTTCCGTATGGGTTTTTGTTTAATTAATGAAAGATAAAAATTGGCACCAGTCTATTTTTCTCACTTAGGTGGTTAGTAATTTAATAAAACGACAGTGATGCTAAGAATGGACCAAATGAGAAACCTGTTCTAACTTGATTTAGGACTGATCACCCGGGATTAATTAGGCGGGGTGTCACAGATGGTATCAGAGCATCAGGTTCTAGTGTCCTTAGGATCTGTGCGGCTTTCTACGTTTCAGCGTAGCGTTCGGTTGTTATAGAGCCCTATTATTAGGACTGTTGAGTATATTTTCCGCTTGTGAGATATCGTATTCCTGCTATTAGCTTTTATATAAATTGTGTACTTATACAATTCAATCTATTTCAGATGCCGCCAAAGAGACAGAGAGCGAAAAGGGCCGAGGCTAGAGACGAGGTGAGGGAGGCTCACCAGGAGCCACAGGTACCGCCACCCCCACCCCCACCCGAGTTGATTTCTACCACTCAGGTGGCAGTGATAGTGGCCCAAGCGGTCGAGACAGCGATGCGAGCTATGGCAGCTCATTTTCCACAGCCTCAGGCACTGCCTCCATTGGCTCCAGCAGTTCAGGCTCCAGTAGGGCCACCATCTTGGCAGCGAGTGAGGGAGACCTTTCAGAAGGGTCACCCACCTGAGTTTAGAGGTAGCACCAATGTGGTCGAGGCTTGTGACTGGAAGAAGAACATTCAGCGCCATCTGCGCATGTTAGAGGGTACAGAGGTGCAGAAACAGATGCTGGCTACCTTTCGTCTGTCAGGGGCAGCCTTACAGTGGTGGGAGTCCGTAACCACCGCTGAGGAGCGGGATTCGATGCCGATTTCTGAATTCTGGGTGCGGTTTGACCGCAAGTACTTCCCTCTAGCAGTAGATTCTGAGATGAGAAAGAAATTCAGCGAATTGGTACAGGGTGACAGGTCAGTAGCAGATTATGAGGAGGATTTCACCCGTTTGGCAAACTTTGTGCCAAATGAAGTGAGCGATGTGGAGCGGAAGAAGTGAAAGTTCATGGATGGCCTAGCCTGGAGAATCAGGCAACACTTGATTGGGAACCCGACATTAGTGACTTATACAGATGTCGTTTGTTTCCATGCTAAGGGGAACAAGAAGGCTGGTGAGCCGAGCCAGCAGGGCAAGGCGGTTACTAGTAGTGAGGCAAGTGGCTCACAGCAGCAGGTTATCATTCAGCAAGGGAATCAGGCTAAGAAGTTTAAGCCTGGTGGGTTCCGACCGGGAGGACAGGGGTTCAGGCAGGGGCAACCAGGCCCTAATCAGCAACAGCAGTTTCCTTAGGGCCGTCAGGGCCAAGGGAACAACGGAGGAGGCCAACCGGTCCAGCAACGTCAGGGCCAGCAGGGCCAACGGCAGGGTGACGATCAGAAACGCTGTTTCTCCTGTGGCCAACCAGGACACTTCAAGAGGGAGTGCCCGCAGAGGGGCAGAGGCCAGCAGCAGGGTGCCCAACAGGGGCAACAGGGTCAGATGCCGCCAGCAGCACCAGCCCCACCCGACCCACAGAAGCAGGGGCAAATGCACTACGGACGTGTGTATAACGTTCGGGATGTTCCTAATCCCCCAGCACAGCAGGCGCCCCCCGCGATCGAGGGTACGTTTTCTATCCATGGCACTATGGGTCGGGTATTGTTTGATACGGGGGCTACACATTGCTTTATAGCTACACATTTCGCGAAGGCTTTAGGGATGTTAGCCACCGCGGAGAGCACTGTTACGTGTGTTGACTCACCATTGGGGAATGGGTCGCTTATATTCTTTATATGTCGGGGAGTAAGGGTGGAGATTGGTGGTTTGACATTTCCTGCGGACATGTTGGTATTAGATATGCATGTCCATGATGTGATTATCGGTATGGATTTGCTCGCTGACTATAGATCCATGATCGATTGCTTCCGAGGGAGCATTATTTTTGCCATTCCGGGACAAGAGATGTTTGTTGTGGCGATGCCTCGCCCAGAGGGAGGCTCAACCGCTCATTTATATTACATTGAGGAGGAAACCTCACAGGAAGTGGTAGTTCCTTTAGACTCTATTCCGGTAGTGAGGGACTTTGAGGATGTATTCCAGGAAATACCAGGATTACCACCCAGCAGAGAAATCGAATTCATTATCGATTTGGCACCGGGGACGAGGCCGATTGCTCGGGCACCTTACCGAATGGCCCCTTCAGAAATGCGGGAATTGAGGGAACAGATTCAGCAACTACTGGGTCAGGGTTTTATTCGGCGGAGTACATCGCCGTGGGGTGCACCGGTGTTGTTTGTGAAGAACCGAGATGGTTCACTCCGCTTGTGCGTGGATTATAGGGAGCTGAACAAGGTGACGATACGGAATAAATATCCGGTGCCTCGGATTGATGATTTATTTGACCAATTGAGAGGGGCGTCTTATTTCTCCAAGGTTGACTTGAGGTCAGGGTATCATCAACTACGTATCCGAGAGGAGGATGATCCTAAGACCGCTTTCTTGTCGCGGTATGGATCTTATGAGTTCAGGGTAATGCCCTTCGGGCTCACCAATGCACCAGCAGTGTTCATGGATCTAATGACTAGGGTTTTCAGGGAGTACCTAGATCAGTTTGTCATCATGTTCATTGATGACATCTTAATCTACTCGCGCACCGAAGAGGAGCACGCAGAGCATTTACGCATGGTTTTACAGACACTGAGGGATCATCAGCTCTATGCCAAATTAGAGAAGTGTGGATTTTGGCTACGGGAGGTACAGTTCCTTGGTCACGTCGTGTCAGATCGGGGTATTGCAGTGGATCCGAATAAAGTGTCGGCGGTGAGGGAGTGGGGACAACCCACGACACCGACCGAGGTGCGCAGTTTTTTGGGTTTGGCCGGTTACTACAGGCGATTCATTAAAGGATTCTCTAAGATTGCAGGACCTTTGACGAATTTGACTCGGAAAGGGGTACCTTTCAAGTGGAATGATAGTTGTCAATTAGCGTTCGACGAGCTACAGGACAAGTTAAATACCGTTCCTCCCTTGGTCCTGCTGGCCCTGCTGAAACTGCTGCCCATTCTGCCCCTGTTGGCCCTGATGGCCGTTTGGACCCTGATGGCCCTGACGAAAACCTCCCTGTCCGTGCCTGTAATTTCCTCATCTGAACCTCTTCTGATCCCCCTGCTGGGAACCCTGCTCACCCTGTCTCTGCCTCTTAACAGATTGTGCCCCACCGGCACCATGTCCTCCAGTCCTGCCCTGATGGCTAGACTCTCCCGATCTCTTGCCCTCAGCCATATGAAAGCGGTGATCCTGGCAGTGTAGCAAAGCAACGTTAACCACATCAGAATAAGTGGCCAACGAAAGGTTCCCTAACAGATGTTGACGGATCGTCCATGTCAACCCGCCGGTGAATTTCTCTATATTCTTCTTTTTTGTCGGTATCTCATCCGGAACGATATTCAACAGATTCGTGAACTGTCCTCATACTCGGCCACGGTCTTACCCTCTTGCTTCAGATTCATCAGTTTCCTCCTCATTTTCGTGTGAACAGCTGACGGAAAGTACTTGCGGTCGAACCGCACCCAAAAGTCCTGAATAGTGAGAGTATCCCTCTCATCCACGGTGGTAATAGACTCTCACCACTGTAGTGCAGATCCAACTAGCTTGAAAGTAGCTAGCACCTGCTTCTGAACATTCCTGCACTCATACATCCTCAAGTGCCTCTGCATATCCTTACTCCATTGGCTCGAGACTACCACATCTGAGCTACCTGCAAACTCTGGCGGATGCGCTTTCTGAAAAGTGTCACGTACACGTTCCCAAGCAGAAAGGAATGCATTTGCCTGTACTGGCGCGGCAACCGGCACCTGAGGTGGTGCCTGCTGAACTACGACAATTGCGACATTTACCGCTTGGGCTACAATGGCTGCAACCTCAGCGGCGTTCATCATGCCCTGAACTGGAGCGGGCTGTGGTTCTGGCGTTGCATCCCTGGGAACTCGTCGTGCACGTCGTGGAGGCATCTGAAATAAGAATGAAGTTTATAAGTTCGCAGTTATAAACTTAAAATAGCTGAAGAACGAAGCATACACAAAAGAGTACAACAGTCCTAAAATATAGGGCTCTATATCAAAGAAAACTTAGCGGAAACATAATAGCCGTACAGATCCTAAAGGACACTAGAACCTGATGCTCTGATACCACCTGTGATACCCCGACTAATTAAATACCGGGTAGCTACTCCTTTATTAAATTAAACCAAAATGCCAAGTTGGCTCAGTTAATAGCATCACTGTCGAAAACATTTTATTATTACTAACCACCTAGTATTTAAAAAGTAAGTTGCCAAATTTTAATTAAAGTCTGATTAACATGCAGTAAAAGATTTAATGCAAGAATAATATCACCATTCACCATAACGAAGTAATAGAATAACCATCACACGACATAAATAAATCCGGAGGAAAAACTCCTCACAACAACTCCACAACTGAAATGAATAACTAAATACTGAATACTGAATCAATACATGCCAAAGTCTAAAAAACTGAAATGGAAAAGTCTCTAATAGAATTTGGGCAACATGCCCAACAACTGAAGAATACTGAATATTGAATCCAAATGGTGGAAGCGTCTAAAAGCAAATCCCTGTAGCTTCCACAAACAGCTACAGCTCGTCACCTGAATGAGTATCCTATGCATGGTGTCCTTGTGGCTGGGAACCTAAAATGGTTTTACAAAAAAAATAGATTTGAAAGCAAACGTGTCAGAGCCCGAATGTGGAGATATTTTAAAAACCTGCAAGTGCTTTAAAAACATTTAAAACATTAAATGCAAAGTACATGTTAGGACGTGCACTCACATGAAATTCTCACCTCTCGTCTAACTGTGCACTCCTAACGTAAGTACCCATCTAAAATGACACAAACCACTAGCTAAGTGACATCATATCTAGCTAGACTGTCATAGGTTCTACCCTTATTACTTGGTTCCCATTAACATTATAACGCTCGCAATTAAATAGGGGCTTAACGTAAATTCAGGTTCTCATGTAAAAGTAATACAACTCATTATAGATCATCCCTTTTGTTATTCCATAGTTATACACACAATACCATATGAAAGTTCTCATTTTACTAAGTGTATATTATCACGTCAATAAATATACAATACAAGCACTCCGAGCCTAAGCTGTAGTGCACACATACTCTGCTATCCATCCCGGTACATCACGTACATAAGGATCACGCATTCCGAATCTCTCAGGAATCGTTCTCAGATAACAACATCACAAATAATGGAGGCGAACACAGTCACATCACATAGGTCACGCACATACCTACGCTCCCACGATCAGCGGACTTATTAACATCCCAATAAGTCTTTCTCTGACCTATGTTCATCGAGGTAACCAGTCTAAATCCGGGCAACACAAGGATTAGAGGGCCCTAAGCGAACGCAAACCTCCCATGATAGCAAGTATGGTCGGTATGTCATACACCCAAATCATATACCAATACTAAGTAAGCACACATCTTAGTAATCACCGTAGTTTAATTGTAGTACTTATCACATTCTCGTACCAACTTAATATATATACAACTTATATAATCCCGGTCCATATTTATATGCGCCATAATTTATTCTCACGTCGCAGTAGGCACTCACGTCTCGACTCAAATGTCTATTTGATTTGATCCACACTTGTATAATTTACTCCTCATTATAACCCAAATGTCCCAAGTATACTAATACACCATCAAAGGAATGTTATCTCTATCCTCGAACAAGTTTACGGGACTCCCAAAATCAAAACAGGCCAAAAAGGCCTAAACTGCCAGCTCGTTAGAAGTCTCGTTCGAACGAGGCTGTTCGAACGAGATTTCGTTCGAACGAACTGGGCTATCTAACGATATCTCGTTCGAACGAGATTATCGAACGAACATCCCTCTCGTTAGAACCCCGAACTGTCAACACGTTAGAAGTTTGTTCGAACGAGCTCGTTCGAACGACCTGGGTAGGTCTTCTAACGAGTGACCAGATTCAAGCCCAGAAATTCTATATTCGTTTTTCACCAATTTCTACACTTCTAATCTCAACCAAAATTCGTCCCAGCAATGTTTTATGGTCTCTAATCATCCCTAAACATATCAAGGTTACATACAAACGTATTTTAAAGGACCAATTCATCCTAATCATCATCATTCCATCAAAACTCTACACTTTTCCCCAAATTTTCAAGAACATAAACCCTAAAATTTATGATCATCAATTTACTCAAATTAGATTCATTTTTGTTACATCCAACACCTATTTACATCAGGGTAATCATTTCTCTACGATTCTACATGCTATTACTCCTCAACATTCAAATTCTAAGTCCAATTAAAATGGGTTTTTATTAAACTCTCAAGAACAATTTGATTTATGTAAATTCCTACACATGGAAGATGCATTCTCTATAATAATTGAAATTAAACCAGTTGCCTTGATTCAATCTCTGATTTGATGACGATTTGTTGAAGTTCTCTCTCTCTTTCTGCAGAATTCCCTTCTATCTCTCTCTCTCCAAGCTTATCTCCAATGGTGACTAGGGTTTTCTTTGGGAAAGTTTTGGAAACCTAATTTGATAACCCCCGTAGCTTATTGGGTCATTAAGGGTTGGTTAGTGGGTTTAGTGGCTCAATTCCCAATCAGATAAAGACTCCTAATTTTCGTCACTTTAAATTCCCAAAAATACGAAATTACCAAAATACCCTTTATGTTGCCGGTATGGCCTAAAAATACCCCGGGACCCAAACTAAACTCCCGACTAGTGTTTTCTGACTATCTCGACCCTTCCGGATGCGTTGGCGCACTCAAAACAACCATACGGTTAATAGAATTTAAATTCACTTTTATAATCAAAATAATTATATCCTGACGCGACTGTCTCACGCGTCCCAATAAAATGTTCAAATTGCCGTATATCAGTCTCACGACAAATTTCATAATTCAATATTCATATATCATCATATATACTCAATATAGTCAAATACCAACTCACATCTCGCTAGTATTTTATCCGGATTAATTCCCAATTAATTCTCATTTAATTAATTAATCCCAAAAATAAATATTGCCAAAAATACGGGGTATTACATACTCCCCCCCTAATAACAGAATTTCGTCCCGAAATTCGGAACTAGAAAGTACCTGATAAAAACAACTCTGGATAACGTTCGCGCATCTCATCCTCGCGTTCCCATGTGGACTCCTCGACATTGTGATGTCGCCACTGAACACGCACTAACGGAACTATCTTTGACCGCAGCTTCCTCTCACTTCGATCCAAAATTGCAATCGGCCCCTCCTCGTAGGAGCTATCAGGTTGGAGATCGATGTCCTCCAAAGCAATATGAGAATGAGCCAAATTGTCTCTAAGATATTTCCTTAGCGAGGAAATATGAAACACATCGTGAATCCGATGCAAATGCTCCAGTAATCCAAGCCTATACGCAACCGGTCCAATCCGCTCAATAATAGGAAATGGTCCCACATATCTCGGTGCCAACTTCCCTTTCTTCCCGAAATGCATAATCCCCTTCATAGGAGATACTCTGAGCAAAACCTGGTCCCCTACTTGGAACTCTCTGAAGAACCTCTTCGCATCAGCATAACTCTTCTGCTGATCTTAAGCTACCCGAATGCGACTCCGAATCAACTCAATCCTCACCGAAGTATCCTGAATCACTTTCGGCCCAAGTAGTTTGTTGTCCCCCAGCTCTAACCAACATGCTGGGGAATGACAAGGTCTACCGTACAACGCCTCAAATGGAGCCATGCCAATAGTGAACTGGTAGGAGTTATTGTAAGCAAACTCCACCAGTGGAAGGTATTGCTCCCATCCACCTCCAAAGTCAATAATGCACATGCGTAGCATGTCCTCCAACATCTGATTTGTGCGCTCTGTCTGCCCATCGGTCTGCGAATGATAAGCCGTACTCAACCGCAGTTCCGTGCCCATGGCCTCCTGGAAACTCTCCCAAAACTGCGAAACAAATATCTTATCTCTGTCAGACACGATAATTAGGGGTACACCGTGAAGTCTCACAATCTCTGAAATGAAGAGCTGGGCATACTGTCCCGTAGTGTAGTCAGTCCTTACGGGTAAAAAGTGAGCGACTTTGGACAATCTGTCCAAAATTACCCAAACGGAGTCGTGACCCCTCTGCGACGTAGGCAACCCCGTGATAAAGTCTATGGATATGCTCTCCCACATCCACACCGGGACCTCCAATGGCTGTAGTAGTCCTGCCGGTCTCTGATGATCCACTTTTACAAGCTGACAAGTGGCGCATTTCGAAACAAACTCAGCAATATCTTTCTTCATACCGCTCCACCAATACTTCCGTCTCATGTCTTGGTACATTTTGTCCCCTCCGGGATGTACCACGAACCGTGAGCCGTGCGACTCTGCCATCACCTCGTGTCGTAATTCCTCCCCTTCCGGAACCACTAATCTCCCATTGAAGCGTAATCCCCCGTCTGAGCTAAAGGTATAGGACTCGGCTCCCTCTGCTAGTAATCGAACTATCTGCTCCTGACAGAACGAGTCATTAGCCTGTGCCCGTACTACCTTCGTGACAATCTGCGGTGTAACAGTCATCACAGACATGAAAGATCGGGCCACTGCATCCTGGTGTCCCAATTCCTTCCACTTGGCCTTCCACACCTCTGCCACTTCATCTGCTGGCCTATGGCTCAACGCGTCTGCCACCACGTTAGCCTTACCCGGGTGATACTGGATATCGAACTGATAGTCTTTCACAAACTCAAGCCACTTACGCTGCCGCATATTCAACTCCTTCTGCGTGAACAGGTACTGTAGGGACTTGTGGTCCATGAACAAATGGAACTTCTCCCCCAAAAGATAGTGCCTCCAAATCCGTAGGGCAAATACCACTGCCGCCAACTCAAAATCATGCGTGGGGTAATTCCTCTCGTGAGGCTTAAGCTTACGGGAAGCATAAGCTATGGCCTGTCTCTCCTACTGTAATACACCTCCAAGCCCTTGCAAATACGCATCGGTGTAAACCAAATACTCCACTCCCGGTCTCGGCAATGCTAACACAGGTGCTGAGGTCAATTTGTCCTTTAACTCATCAAATGCCAACTGACAGGCATCACTCCAGATGAATGGCACACCCTTACGAGTCAGATGTGTCAAAGGACCTACTATCTTCGAGAAACTCCGAATAAACCTCCTGTAGTATCCTGCTAGACCCAAGAAACTACGAATCTCCGTTGGTGTCGTGGGCTGTCCCCACTCCCTTACCACGGATACCTTCCTCGGATCAACAGATATCCCCCGGTCGGAAATAATGTGTTCCAAAAACTGAACCTCCTTCAACCAAAACCCGCACTTCTCAAAATTTGCATACCGCTCGTTCTAACGTAGTGTCTGCAAAACTTGCCTCAAATGCTGGGCGTGCTCCTCCTCTGTCTGGGAGTAAACCAGAATATCATCGATGAAGACAATGACAAACTGATCTAGGAAATCCCTGAACACTCTGTTCATCAAGTCCATAAACACAGCTGGAGCGTTGGTCAAACCAAAAGGCATAACTCGAAACTCGTAAGAACCATATCTCGACAAAAACGCAGTCTTCGAGACATCCTCCTCCCTGATACGCAACTGATGGTATCCCGATCTCATATCAATCTTTGAGAAGAAAGAAGCTCCTCTCAACTGGTCAAATAAGTCATTGATTCAAGGCAACGGATACTTATTCCATATCGTGACCTTATTCAACTCTCGGTAGTCCACACACAATCTCAGTGAACCGTCCCTCTTCTTTACGAACAACACAGGGGCACCCCATGGTGAAGTAATCCTCCGTATAAACCCCTGACCCAATAATTGTTCAATCTGATCCCGTGACTCCCTCATCTCAGCTGGAGCCATACGGTACGGTGCACGTGCTATAGGTCTCGTACCTGGTAGTAAATCTATAACAAAGTCTATCTCTCTACTGGGGGTTAGGCCTGGTATCTCCTGAAACACATCCAAATACTCCCTGACAACTGGGATAGAATCTACAGGAATCACAACCTCCTTAGAGGTATCCTCCTCAATGTAATACAGATGAGCGGTCGACCCTCCCTCTGGGCGAGGCATCGCCACTACAAACATCTCTTGCCCCGGAATGGCAAAAATAATGCTCCCGCTGAAGCAATCAATCATGGCCCTATAAGCTACGAGCCAATCCATACCGATAATCACATCGTGAACATGCATATCTAATACCAACATGTCTGCAGGTAATACCAAACCACCAATCTCTACCCCCACTCCCCGGCATATAAAGAATATAAGTGACCCATTCCCCAATGGTGAGTCGACACACGTCACTGTGCTCTCCGCTGTGGCTAACAACCCTAAAGCCTTCGCGAAATGTGTAGCTATAAAACAATGTGTAGCCTCCGTATCAAACAATACCCGACCCATAGTGCCATGGATAGGAAACGTACCCTCAATCGCAGGCGGTGCCTGTGGAACTGCTGCCTGGTGGACGTTATAGACACGTCCATACTGTAGCTGCCCCTGCTGAACTGGGACTGCTGGAATGGGTGGCAATGCTGCCATCTGTGGCGGTGCGGGGAGAGCGGCGGGAAACATAGGCCTCGGCGGCTCCTGGCGAGCACCCTGCTGCTGCTGCTGTGGGGCCCTGCCCCTATCAGGACAATCCTGTCGTTTATGGCCAGTCTTGCCACAAACAAAACACTTCCCTGGGAAGTTCCCTCCTCTCTGCCCCTGCTGTCCCCGGCCCTGGTGGCCGTTACCGTTCCTCCCTTGGTCCTGCTGGCCCTGCTGAAACTGCTGCCCATTCTGCTCCTGTTGGCCCTGATGGCCGTTTGGACCCTGATGGCCCTGACGAAAACCTCCCTGTCCGTGCCTGTAATTTCCTGATCTGAACCTCTTCTGATCCCCCTACTGGGAACCCTGCTCACCCTGTCTCTGCCCCTGAACAGATTGTGCCCCACCGGCACCATGTCCTCCAGTCCTGCCCTGATGGCTAGACTCTCCCGATCTCTTGCCCTCAGCCATATGAAAGCGGTGATCCTGGCAGTGTAGCAAAGCAACGTTAACCACATCAGAATAAGTGGCCAACGAAAGGTTCCCTAACAGATGTTGACGGATCCTCCATGTCAACCCGCCGGTGAATTTCTCAATATTCTTCTTTTTTGTCGGTATCTCATCCGGAACGATATTCAACAGATTCGTGAACTGTCCTCATACTCGGCCACAGTCTTACCCTCTTGCTTCAGATTCATCAGTTTCCTCCTCATTTTCGTGTGAATAGCTGACGGAAAGTACTTGCGGTCGAACCGCACCCAAAAGTCCTGAATAGTGAGAGTATCCCTCTCCTCCACGGTGGTAATAGACTCTCACCACTGTAGTGCTGATCTAACTAGCTTGAAAGTAGCTAGCACCTGCTTCTGAACATCCCTGCACTCATACATCCTCAAGTGCCTCTGCATATCCTTCCTCCATTGGCTCGAGACTACCACATCTGAGCTACCTGCAAACTCTGGCAGATGCGCTTTCTAAAAAGTGTCACGTACACGTTCCCAAGCAGACAGGAATGCATTTGCCTGTACTGGCGCGGAAACCGGCGCCTGAGGTGGCGCCTGCTGAACTATGGCAATTGCGACATTTACCGCTTGGGCTACAATGGCTGCAACCTCAGCGGCGTTCATCATGCCCTGAACTGGAGCGGGCTGTGGTTCTGGCGTTGCATCCCTGGGAACTCGTCGTGCACGTCGTGGAGGCATCAGAAATAAGAATGAAGTTTATAAGTTCGCAGTTATAAACTTAAAATAGCTGAAGAACGAAGCATACACAAAAGAGTACAACAGTCCTAAAATATAGGGCTCTATATAAAAGAAAACTTAGCGGAAACATAATAGCCATACAGATCCTAAAGGACACTAGAACCTGATGCTCTGATACCACCTGTGATACCCCGATTAATTAAATACCGGGTAGCTACTCCTTTATTAAATTAAACCAAAATGCCAAGTTGGCTCAGTTAATAGCATCACTGTCGAAAACATTTTATTATTACTAACCACCTAGTATTTAAAAAGTAAGTTGCCAAATTTTAATTAAAGTCTGATTAACATGCAGTAAAAGATTTAATGCAAGAATAATATCACCATTCACCATAACGAAGTAATAGAATAACCATCACACGACATAAATAAATCCGGAGGAAAAATTCCTCACAACAACTCCACAACTGAAATGAATAACTAAATACTGAATACTGAATCAATACATGCCAAAGTCTAAAAAACTGAAATGGAAAAGTCTCTAATAGAATTTGGGCAACATGCCCAACAACTGAAGAATACTGAATATGGAATCCAAATGGTAGAAGCGTCTAAAAGCAAATCCCTGTAGCTTCCACAAACAACTACAGCTCGTCACCTGAATGAGTATCCTATGCATGGTGTCCTTGTGGCTGGGCACCTAAAATGGTTTTACAAAAAAAATAGATTTGAAAGCAAACGGGTCAGAGCCCGAATGTGGAGATATTTTAAAAACCTGCAAGTGCTTTAAAAACATTTAAAACATTAAATGCAAAGTACATGTTAGGACGTGCACTCACATGAAATTCTCACCTCTCGTCTAACTGTGCACTCCTAACGTAAGTACCCATCTAAAATGACACAAACCACTAGCTAAGTGACATCATATCTAGCTAGACTGTCATAGGTTCTAACCTTATTACTTGGTTCCCATTAACATTATAACGCTCACAATTAAATAGGGGCTTAAAGTAAATTTAGGTTCTCATGTAAAAGTAATACAACTCATTATAGATCATCCCTTTTGTTATTCCATAGTTATACACACAATACCATATGAAAGTTATCATTTTACTAAGTGTATATTATCACGTCAATAAATATACAATACAAGCACTCCGAGCCTAAGCTGTAGTGCACACATACTCTGCTATCCATCCCGATACATCACGTACATAAGGATCACGCATTCCGAATCTCTCAGGAATCGTTCTCAGATAACAACATCACAAATAATGGAGGCGAACACAGTCACATCACATAGGTCACGCACATACCTACGCTCCCACGATCAGCGGACTTATTAACATCCCAATAAGTCTTTCTCTGACCTATGTTCATCGAGGTAACCAGTCTAAATCCGGGCAACACAAGGATTAGAGGGCCCTAAGCGAACGCAAACCTCCCATGATAGCAAGTATGGTCGGTATGTCATACACCCAAATCATATACCAATACTAAGTAAGCACACATCTTAGTAATCACCGTAGTTTAATTGTAGTACTTATCACATTCTCGTACCAACTTAATATATATACAACTTATATAATCCCGGTCCATATTTATACGCGCCATAATTTATTCTCACGTCGCAGTAGGCACTCACGTCTCGACTCAAATGTCTATTTGATTTGATCCACACTTGTATAATTTACTCCTCATTATAACCCAAATGTCCCAAGTATACTAATACACCATCAAAGGAATGTTATCTCTATCCTCGAACAAGTTTACGGGACTCCCAAAATCAAAACAGGCCAAAAAGGCCTAAACTGCCAGCTCGTTAGAAGTCTCGTTCGAACGAGGCTGTTCGAACGAGATTTCGTTCGAACGAACTGGGCTATCTAACGATATCTCGTTCGAACGAGATTATCGAACGAACATCCCTCTCGTTAGAACCCCGAACTGTCAACACGTTAGAAGTTCGTTCGAACGAGCTCGTTCGAACGACCTGGGTAGGTCTTCTAACGAGTGACCAGATTCAAGCCCAGAAATTCTATATTCGTTTTTCACCAATTTCTACACTTCTAATCTCAACCAAAATTCGTCCCAACAATGTTTTATGGTCTCTAATCATCCCTAAACGTATTTTAAAGGACCAATTCATCCTAATCATCATCAATCCATCAAATCTCTACACTTTTCCCCAAATTTTCAAGAACATAAACCCTAAAATTTATGATCATCAATTTACTCAAATTAGATTCGTTTTTGTTACATCCAACACATATTTACATCAGGGTAATCATTTCTCTACGATTCTACATGCTATTACTCCTCAACATTCAAATTCTAAGTCCAATTAAAATGGGTTTTTATTAAACTCTCAAGAACAATTTGATTTATGTAAATTCCTACACATGGAAGATGCATTCTCTATAATAATTGAAATTAAACCACTTGACTTGATTCAATCTCTGATTTGATGACGATTTGTTGAAGTTCTCTCTCTCTTTCTGCAGAATTCCCTTCTATCTCTCTCTCTCTCCAAGCTTATCTCCAATGGTGGCTAGGGTTTTCTTTGGAAAAGTTTTGGAAACCTAATTTGATAACCCCCCGTAGCTTATTGGGTCATTAAGGGTTGGTTAGTGGGTTTAGTGGGTCAATTCCCAATTAGATAAAGACTCCTAATTTTCGTCACTTTAAATTCCCAAAAATACAAAATTACCAAAATACCCTTTATGTTGCTTGTATGGCCTAAAAATACCCCGGGACCCAAACTAAACTCCCGGCTAGTGTTTTCTGACTATCTCGACCCTTCCGGATGCGTTGGCGCACTTAAAACAACCATACGGTTAATAGAATTTAAATTCACTTTTATAATCAAAATAATTATATCCTAACGCGACTGTCTCACGCGTCCCAATAAAATGTCCAAATTGCCGTATATCAATCTCACGACAAATTTCATAATTCAATATTCATATATCATCATATATACTCAATATAATCAAATACCAACTCACATCTCGCTAGTATTTTATCCGGATTAATTCCCAATTAATTCTCATTTAATTAATTAATCCCAAAAATAAATATTGCCTAAAATACGGGGTATTACACTGATAAGAGTTTTTATAAGAAAACTCTACCAGTGGAAGATGTGGCTCCCAACCTCCCCTAAAATCAAGGACACACATGCGTAGCATATCCTCCAACATCTAATTGGTACGCTCTATTTATCCATATGTCTGCGGGTGATAAGTTGAACTCAACCTCAACTTTGTACCCATGGCCTCCTGAAAGCTCTCCCAGAAACGCGACACAAAAATCTTATCTCTATCTGACACAATATTCAGGGGCACCCCATGTAGTCTAACAATCTCAGCAATGAACAACTGAGCATACTGGCCCGTGGTATAGTCTGTCCGTACTGGCAGAAAATGAGCCACCTTTGTCAAACGGTCCATAATCACCCAAATGGAGTCATGGCCCCGCTGTGATGTAGGCAACCCAGTAATAAAATCCATGGAAATACTCTCCCACTTCCACGCAGGTATTTCCAACGGCTGAAGCAACCCTGACGGTTTCTGGTGGTCCACCTTTACCATCTGGCAAGTAGAACACTTGGACACGAATTCTGCAATGTCCTTTTTCATCCCACTCCACCAGCATTGTCGCCTCATATCCTGGTACATCTTATCTCTCCCAGGATGCATCATAAATCTGGACCCGTGGGACTGGGTCATCACGGCATGACGTAAGTCTGCTCCTTCTGGGACCACCAATCTCCCATTAAACCTCAAACCCCCATCGGAACTAATAGAATAGGACTCAACACCCTTAGCTAAAAGTCGTACAATCTTCTCTGGGCAAAATGGGTCTGCTGTCTGTGCCTGTATTACCCTCGTAACAATCTCGGGTGTCACTGTCATAGCAGATATGAAGGAATGGTCTACCGCATCTTAGTGACCCAACTCTTTCCACTTTGCTTTCTAGACGTCCGCTACATCGTCTACCAGTCTACGACTCAACGCATCAGCAACTACGTTAGCCTTCCCAGAGTAGTATTGTATGTCGAACTGATAGTCTTTCACAAACTCTAACCATATGCACTGACGCATATTCAGCTCCCGCTGAGTGAACAGGTACTACAATGACTTATGGTCTGTGAACAAAAAGAACTTCTCCCCCAATAAATAGTGTCTCCATATCCTCAATGCAAAGAAGACCGCTGCTAAATCTAGGTCATGTGTGGGGTAGTTCCTCTCGTGCGGCTTAAGCTTGCGGGAGGCAAAAGCTATAGCCTTCTCCTCCTGCTAAGTACTCCTCCGAGTCCCCGTAAGGAGGCGTCGGTGTAAACCAGATACTCCACGACCGTCTTAGGTAAAGCAAGGACTGGTGCTGAAGTAAGCTTGTTTTTTAGCTCATCGAAAGCCAATTGATAAGTATTATCCCAAACATATGGTACCCCCTTGCGAGTCAAGTCGTCAATGGACCCGCTATCTTGGAGAACCCTCAAATGAATCTCCTGTAGTACCCTACTAATCCCAAGAAACTATGCACTTCTATCGGTGTTGTGGGCTGTACCCACTCCCTCACCGCTGACACTTTACTCGGGTCAACCGCTATCCCCTGTTCAAAAATAACATGTCCTAAGAACTGCACTTCCCGTAACCAAAATCCGCACTTCTCGTACTTTGCATACAGCTGATGCTCTCGTAGGGTCTGAAGAACATGCCTTAAGTTCTCCGCATGCTCTTCCTCAGTGTGTGAATATATCAGGATGTCATCCATGAAGACGATGACAAACTGATCCAATAACTCTCTTAACACCCGGTTCATCAAGTCCATGAATATGGCTAGAGCATTTGTGAGTCCAAATGGCATCACTCTGAACTCGTAGGACCCATATCTCGTCAAGAAAGAACTCTTTGAAACATCCTGCTCCCTATTACGTAACTGATGGTATCCTGACCTCAAATCTATCTTTGAAAAGAAAGTTTCTCCCCTCCATTGGTCGAACAAATCATCGATTCGAGGAAATGGATATTTGTTCCGTATCGTGACCTTGTTCAGCTCCCGGTAGTCCACACATAGCCTCAGTGAACCATCTCTCTTTTTCACAAACAAAACTGGAGCGCCCAAGGTGAGGTACTCCTACGAATGAAGCGTTGACCTAACAGCTTCTCTATCTGGTCTCGTAACTCTTTCATTTCTATCGGAACCATGCGGTATGGAGTGCGTGCTATCGATCGAGTATCCGATAATAAATCTATAACAAAATCTATCTCTCGACTGGGGGTAGGCCTGGTATCTCCTGAAATACATTAGAATACTCACGAACAACTTGGATCGAGTATAAGGGAATCATGACCTCCTTAGAGGTATCCTCATCTATGTAATACAAATAAGCGGTAGAGCCTCCCAGTGGGAGAGGCATCGCCACTACAAACATCTCCTGCCCCGGAATGGAAAAGACAATACTCCCACCGAAACAATCTATCATGGCTCTGTATGCTGTGAGCCAATCCATACCAATAATAACGTCGTGATCGTGCATATCTAAGACCAACATGTCTCCTGGTAAAACCAAGCTACCAATCTCTACTCCCACGCCATGACATATAAAGAAAATTAACGATCCATTTCCCAGTGGTGAGTCTACACACGTCACAGTGCTCTCTGCTATGGTTAATAATCCTAAGGCCTTCACAAAATGAGTAGCTATAAGACAGTGTGTCACCCCAGTATCAAATAAAACCCAACCCATAATACCATGGATAGGAAACGTTCCCTCAATTACGGGTGGCGCCTGTGGAGCTGCTGCCTGGTGGACGTTATAGACATGTCCATACTGTAACTATCCCTGCTGTATAGAAGTTACTGGAATGGATGGTAGGGTTGGTACTGGGAGGGCGGCTTGAAAAAGTGGCCTCTGTGGTTCATTACGGGCACCCTGCTGCTGTGGGGCCCTATCTCCCTCTGGACAATCCTGACGCCTATGGCCATTTTTACCACACCCAAAGTATCGGTCCCTGAAATTTCCTTGCCTCTGTCCCTGCTGTTTACGGACCTACTGGCCGTTACCATCCCTCCATTGCTGCTGCTGGACCTGCTGAAAATGCTGTTGGCCCTGATGGCCCTGCTGCTGACCCTACGGTTGATGATGTTGGCCCTGCTGACCCTGCCTAAATACCCTAAATCCCTACCTGGAGTCACCTAATCAGAACCTCTTGGCAGGGTCCCCCTGATGGGAACTCTGTTCATGTTGGCGAGTCTGCCCCTAAGATGCCTGTGCTCCACCAGTACCATTACCCCCTGTCCTGCTCTGCTGGCTGGACTCTCCTGCTCGCTTGCTTCCCTCTAGATGGAAGCTATCATCCTGGCAGTGTAGCAAAGCAGCATTGAGTACATCCGTGTAGGTACTCAATGACAGATTGCCTATGAGGTGCTGACGGATCCTCCAAGCCAACCCGTCCACAAACAACAGTGTCTTCTTTCCCTCAGTGGGTTCCTCATCTGGCATTATAGTGAGAAGTCTTGTGAACTCCTCTTCGTACTCGGCAATAGTCGAATTCTACTGTTTCAGACTCAGTAACTTCTGCCTCATCTCAGTCTGCATGGCGGATGGAAAGTATTTGCTGTCAAACCATGTCCAAAATGACTTAATAGGGATAGTATCTCTCTCCTCCAAGGTGGTAGTGGATTCCCACCAATGCAAAGCCTCCTCCACTAGCTTAAAGGAAGCCAACAGTTGTTTCTGCACGTCTGTGCACTCGTACATGCCAAGATGCCTCTGGATATCTTTCTTCCATTTGCTGGCTACAATAATATCTGAACTACCCACAATCTCTGGGGGATGCGCCTTATGGAAGGCATCCCTAACTCGCTCACATGCAGATGGAAGTTTTGCGAGTACCGGAGCCACTGCCTAAACCTGGGGTGGAGCCTGTGGCATTACCGCTAGCGCGGCATTCACCACCTGAGCAACGATAGCGGTTACCTCCGTGGCGTTCATCGTTCCCTGAGCCGGAGCAACTGGCTGCTCGGCTGGGGCACGCCTATCCTTAGGTACGCGTCTCAGAGGCATCTAAAATGTAAAGAAATTTATTAGTCTACAGTTATTATCAAATCGCAAATAGCTGAAGACGTAATCGTGAAAGTAAGAATACAACAATCCTAAAATAGGGCTCTATACCAAGAACGCTAAGCTGAAAGCGAAATAAGCCGTACAGATCCTAAAGGACACTAGAACCTGATGCTCTGATACCACCTGGTACACCCCGCCTAATTAAATATCGGGTGATCAGTCCGTTATTAAATTATAACCAAGGTGAACGGTTGGTTCATTCTTAGCATCACTGTCACAAAAGTAACTTAACCAATTAAACACCCTAAATAATTAAGCTAAGTGACAAAACCAATTTTAGACTTCAATTTCCAAATTTAATTTAAAACCAATATTTAAAACCTTACATAATCTATAGTTTAAGAATCACACAACAACTATACTGAAACATATAATCCAAACAATTAAGCATCCAACTAGTCAATTCCAACTTTAAAACTTTAAGGAAAACATCCTGACAGTAATAATCCCAAATTATAAATACTGGAAATAAACGAATCACAATCTCTGATAAAAACAACTGAATAATGGAAAAGGGCGACACATGCCCAACTGGATAAAATAGAGCTAGAAGTAGAATCAATAATAAGGTCGTCTAGGTAAAAGGCCTGCAACTCCCACCTAAGCTACAGTGTGTTCCATCCAAAAGATCCTATGCAAGACGCCCCTGTGGCTGGGCACCTGTAATATATACATATATATACAAGAGAGAAGAGAAAATAGGAAACGGGTCAGAGCCCGATTGTAAAACAATTTAAAATTAGTTTAGCAAGTATTTAAAATGTTTACCGGCTAATGCAACAATCATATTAGTGCGGCACTCTCTTGAGAAATTCTCACCTCTCATCTAATGTGCACACCTATCACACTAATACTCCCAATAGATTAGCTTATCGTAAGTTACTCACAAGATTCCATGCCGACATTCTTAAATGTTAAGGAAGTTAATTTTATTAAAAAGCAAGGTTCTCACATAAGCCTCATTTGATTATTAAATTTCTCAGTATCGCCTTAAACCTTTCAAACACTTATACCCAAGTTGAATTAATTATTCATTACTTACCTACCTTTAATCACAGTAGATAGTTCCCAAATTTCCAGTTTAAAGATATATATATATATATATATATATATATACACACACACACACACACTAACGGCACCCCACATAATATTTATGGTGCTGGCATACTCTGCTATCCAGTCCCCGTATCACTCGTACTAAGGGAAATACTAGTTCGGAATCACTCTCGAACTGTATTAACACAAAACACATACAAATTGAAGCGAAGCATAGTTCCAAGTCACTAAGAGGTCAGCACATACCCTCACGTCTCTTAGGACCGTCTGACTATCGATCCGATAGCCTGTACCAAGGATTCCTATGTTCTAGGGCACGAGTCAATACCCCCCCCATAAAGGTCCCATCGAGATAAGACTGTCCTAGCGCGGTAACCTCAGGGATAGCAAGTAGCGAGGACATGATTTTCACACGTATATAGTATATACCTAAACACAGTCATATATGTATACTACCATTTCCATATCAAATTTAGGTACACTCGCACGACCCATACTTATGATATTTATTCTTATTGCACGTTACTAAATTATCACGTATAACGGTTTGTCTCTTATTCTTATTTATGCGATTATTCCAACTTACTACATAACACTCATGAATTCTTAACTCCCCAGAAGTACTTTCAGTAGGTACTCATTTATTTTACAACGTAACTTCTTTATGAGTTTCACCCTTTAAACACATGTTCCTATTGTCCCTTATGTGTGAAGCACCTCCGTGAAATGTAAATCTTATCTTACATTAAAGGTTTCATCTTTATAAAGTCTTACTGGTCATTTTTATATCCCAAAATGTTTTAACATTAATATCCAAGAATGTCTAATCATTTACGTTGGAGCAAACTAAAAAAAGGGGGAATGGGAGTTTTCCAGGAGGGGTCGATCGATCGATGGCAGGTGTTTGATCGATCGATACTCCTGGGTCGATCGATCGATCAAGCAGGTATGGTGAATCTGCAGAATTTTCAGTTACGGGAATGCTATCCCAAAATCATTCAAATCATCATTTTTGACTTCCAAACTTCCAACAAATTATGCTACAACTATTATAACCTCAAACAATGAACATTCTACGTAAGGCATGCGAGTTTTCATCATAAATAACGAATTAAATGGGGGTATAATCCATAAAAATATCAAGAACCGTAATATTTTCTTTGTTCGGTTTCGTCCCATTCTTTTCCCAGATTTCATACTCCTGATTTACTGTAATTTTTTGGTTCAATCTCTACATGTGAATTTGATTTCCAGAATACATCTATTTCCGATACATCATGCGAATTCAATTCTCCAAAATAGGTTTTTCTTTCACAAAAACTAGTCCTAATCAATCCTAGGCTAATATTATTGAAGTATTAAATGAAATAGAGCAATATAGATAGTCTCCTGGGAATTCTTGGTTCAGATTTATGGAGAGATTGGTGTGTTTGTGATCCTCGTTACGCGATCTAACGTTTGGCGGCGACGGCGGTGCAAACAGTGGAGTTCTTGGCCTAGAATTCCTTGGGAAGCTTCTCCTCTTACTCTCCAATGGAAATATTTGGTTGATGGTTATTCTAACCCTGGAAGATTACCATCTGATATAATTTTCGTGGGTTTTCATGCCCAAAAATGTAAAATGTCCAAAATGCCCTCCCGGGATGTTAATTAGGCCTAAAAACGCCCTGAGACCCAAACTAAACCCCCGGGTACATAACTTTGACTATCTTGACCCTTCCGGACACATTGACACACTCAAAATGACCATACAAGTGACTTATAATTTATTTACTTTTAATAGTCCGAATTTAATCCCGACACGACACAAGCGCGTCCTAATAAATTTCCAAAATTATCAAATTAGATTCTCGTGATAATTTTACTAATTATAATTACACCTCTTACTTTACTCATAAAGTGAATTACAACAAAATTCTAATAATTACTAACTCTCATCACGCTAGTAAGTATTTAAATGATTTCCCGGTTTAATATTAATTTAATATCTCTAATTAAATTTAATAAACCCTGAAAATTAAAAGTCATAAAAATACGGGGTATTACAATATATATATATATATATATATACGGACAATGTGATAGTATATATATGATTACGTGCTTATTAAATATCATAGTTTGATGTTTTTATAAATACATACCATTCTAGTGCTATTATAGGAGGTTGCGCGATGTGGGTAAACCCCCTGGCTCGTGAAATCCGGGAGAGTACAATTCACAGGTCATAGCATCTGGTATATTGTGTTGTGATTCTTTTTGGGGTGAGACGTCTTGGGTATGATTCGGTCTCACACTCGGGGAATTATGACCGCCTCCACTACACTTATTGTATTTTCCTGATTCGGTGTGAGTTAACCATCTCGTGGTATTGGGGTTGGATTGAGTATACTTGGGGTGATAGCTTTTTAGAGAAAGAATCCGGTGAGTTATAACTCGGTAGGATGGATATTACATACGACTCGTGTGTGAATGTTGTTGTATAGTTATACGTATATAATAATATAGATATTTATATACGAATAAAACACATTGAGTGCAATTGTATTATTTATATAACTAGTGATATTGTTAAATGATTTTATTCGACATGATTAATTAAGTGATGCGTGAAATAACTTATAAATCAACAGTAAGAGTACTCAGGCTAGAGTGGGGTGTCAAGTAGTGTTCATAACAAGACTAGTTAGACGGGGTAGTACAACTATATGGGTTATGAAGGAAGCGGTAGGTGTGCACAATAGTTGAGGGCTGAGCATTACCTTAAGGGAGTGAGACACTAGCTTAAATATGAAACACATTCATGTATTTTAATTAATGCAAACTTAATTACTTGCAATTTTTTTTCAATGTTTTGGGTTCTAACCCTTGCAAAAAATATTTTCAAAACCTTTTAGGTGTCCATCCCCAGGGACGCCATACTGGATTATCTATTCCAGGGATGCGTAGCTGCAGCATCTGTGGATGCATGCAGGATTTGGACTAGACGCTTCGATTGTTCATTTCGAGATTAGGATTTCCTTATCTCAGTATTTCATTTTGGGCGTGTTGCCCGTTCAGTACTTATTTAGTTATTCAGTTCAGATTTGTATTTGTATTTATTTATTATCTATTGGATTATTATTTGGATTTGGGATTTCTAGCCGATGGTTTATTCGACAAGGCATTTATTTATATCCGGTGGTGTTTTAGACTCTATTACTGTGTGTATAGTGTAGTTTATTTTATTTCGCATGTTGTCATCTATTTAATAAAAGATAAAATTTGGCATAGACTTAATTAACTAATAGGTGATTAGTAATTAATATTGATACTACAATGATGCTAAGAATGAAGCAAATTAGAAACCTGTCTTAGTTTAATAAGGGACTGATCACCCGGTATTTAATTGGCCAGGTTGTCACACAACGCTATTAAATTACATCTATATTTATTTTCAGTCTCACGTGCTCTTTTGGATACATTCAAAGAATATTCGTACTCAACATATGTTTGATTTTTAGACCTCACCATTAACAATTACTGACGAAAGTTAAATTAGAATGAGATTTTAGATGAACACATGGTATGTATGAGATGTTGTAACACGTGTTTTGGTAAACAATTAATATCACTTGCATTTTGACACAATAAAACATTTACTTTGTGCACAATCAGATTTACTATTTATACAAAATTATGTGTGCACAGTCAATATTGAAAATCAGTAAAAATTAATATGTACAATCACACATAATACATATAATGTCATGTTTTAAATTTTAGAAACCAAATTTTACATGTTAAACACAATAAAACATTTACTATGTAAACAATAACATTTACTGTTTACACAAACATTCTGTGTACACAATCAATATTCAACATCAGTTAACATTAATATAACGAATCACAAATAATACATGTACTGTTACGTATCTAGTTGATGAAATTTCTCAAAAACCAACCTTTTCATCATTAAACATTTAAATCGTGTGTATTCATTAGATATTTAAGCTATGATCCAAAACCATTCACCCAACTATAAATAATACAAATAATTATTTTAGTAAATAACATATTTTTCAACAAAGAAAAAATATAAATGTTTATTGTATCTCATTCACATACACTAAACATTTAGTATATGAATATTATATGGTGTATAAATCAACTCACAATCATAATTTAATACAAATCCTTAAATCAACAAGATAGTAAGAGAAAATATTTAGTGGAAGAATAACCAAATTATAAAGTATAAAACATTTGTATTTTGCATGTTATGTACTTTTTTACTACATTATCCAAAACCAATCAACCCAAATACAAATAATACAAAATTTTATACATTATATATGTTTCACAAGTAAAAAAATATAAATGTTAACTATACCTCATTAAAATATACTAAACATTTAATATATGACTATTACACATTTAATAAATCGACTCACAATCACACTATAATACAAATCCTTAAATCAATTAGATAGTGTGAGTAATTATGTACTATAAGAATAAAAAAATTTAATGGCATAAAACATTTATATTTTTCATATTGAGTACATATTTACTGTATGATCCAAAATCGTTCAACCTAAATACAAAGAATAAAAAAAGTAATATTGGTACATTACATATGTTTCACGAATAGAAAATAGAAAATGTTTACTATACCATTATGGGTGTTGAAATCCTACGTGACCTCAAACCCATAGGTGCTTCCCTCTGGACCTTAGACAGGTAATAGGAGAGAAGTGTCAAAGTGCGAGGCAATAGATTAAAGTGAATCAGACCTCAGTTGATGAAGATATGTCCATTGTCAAAGGGTTTTATACTATTTATTATAACGTAAAAGAGTTAGTACAATATAGGAGACCTCTTGAGCTTTGATCAATAGAGTCTAAGGTCTTTCGGTCTTTGACAAAAATCCCAAGGGCCTTAGGAAGTAACGGGTAAAATCCTTTAAGTTTTCATGAGTATTGATTTAGGGCTAAAAAATTATAAAAAGTATAAGAGAACTGAAAATGATCCAAGTTAAAATTTTATGCTATCAACAAAGGGGTGAGAGAGTATAGAATAAGGAGTAAACATTACTGCATTCTAAAATTCTTAGTTCTCTAGAAGTATGATATTTTCAACCTTCCTTGAACCATAAACCAATATCATATTTATTCACAAACTCTAGGAGAGAGAGTGAGTGGATTATCAAAGCATGATTATGGTGCCTCTGAGGTCTAACGGTGTCAGTAAGGTGGTGGTGTTTTGGCTAAAGGTTATGCAGATGGTGTAAGGCAGTTGTTGAGTGCATTAAATAAAAATAGGGTCCTAAAATCCAAGTGGGTTTGAGTGGTAGCGGTAGGTGAAATAGTGTTGTCCTTTTCACTTATACATAAAAGTGGTTGCAAAAGATTTGTCAGAGGTCCAGGATGTCTTAAACTATCTTGAGGCTGTCATAAGTTAATCTTGAGGTCCTACATGATGATATACCTTAGTCTCGAGGGTTAAGTGACACTAGAAGGTCATTTATCTTTATTCCGAGGTCTTCTATGAGTGCCAGACATGACAAAACTCTGGTACCATGGTCCATGAGCCCGGTTGAGGAAATATATTAGAGTGAATGGACTTTCTAGTAAGACAAAAGGAAGATAAAGGTTTGGTATAATACTATTTCCTTTACTTGAGAGCACCGGAGGCATTCAGGACCAAGCAGTGGTATGTCTGAGGTTGGCCGTGGGATTTTTAGCTTTTGCCTAAGGGTAGTCAAGGAGACTAAAAGACTTTTAAATAAGAAGTGTTAAATATGGTATCATCATACCTCATTTGAATACACTAAACATTTATTATATGAATATTACACATTTAATAAATTGACAAACAGTCATACTATAATACAAACCCTTGAATCAATTAGATAGCGAGATAAATCATTTACTCCAAGTATAACCAAGTTTTATAGCATAAAACATTTATATTTTGTATTTTCAGTACATATGTATTGTATTATCCAAAACCATTCAACCCAAATGCAAATAATATAAAGAATAATTCTGATACATTTGACATGTTTCATGAAAAAAGCATACAAATGTTTATGCTACTTCATTCACATATGTATACCATTTACCTTGTGAATATTTCACAGAGTATAAATCGACTCACAATCATAATATAATATAAATCATTAAATCAATTCAAAATTAAGAGAACATTTACTGTAATTTATGCGTATTCAATACATATTTACTGTATGATCCCAACCCATTCAACCTGAATAAAAATGATAGAAAAAATCAGTTTGGTACATTACATATGTTTCACTAATAAACAATAACAATGTGTACTATGTCAATTTGATAGTGAGTACATGTTTATAGTATGATTCAAAACCATTCCATATATATATAGATTAAAGATTTATTGTGTTAATTTCAGATAGACTTTAAATCGAATCCCAACATAAACCATGGAAGTAAACCCCTAATTACATGTACATTATACGAGCAAGTGTATCGCAAATAAAAAATTGAAATTCATACATAAGCAACGGCCATAAAGCTACAGTACTTCTTATCAAATAACCATGGTGGCACTTACAGGCTTGAAATATAAATCTCAATTCTATCCATCCAGGGCTATCGCATGCCACCTAGTAATACATACATATCTTGTATAGTAAAAACATAAATCATGAGTAACAAGTATACATATCTTGTATAGTAAAAACATAAATCACAAGTAACAAGTATATAAGTATACATTCCTATAATAAGCATGTAAATCTCAAGTATAGTACGTGAAACGATACAACTATCTCTATTACCACAACATATAATCACATAACAAATGCCTATCCCTATCACCTTTGGGGATCCTTCGAGCATACTAGGTATAGTATTAGGCCTCCCCAAACCTAAAATCTCACCACAACCAAAGGATAAATTAGTACGCCTAACTATTATTCATATAGCCTACCATACCCAAGGTCATATAATGAAATCTCCCGATGAAACCATTTTGGGTCACAAGTACCTAAATGTGTGATCAAGGGGTAAAATAATATGACCATGGAAAACTCGTCTCCGACGTCGATCACCAAGGCACCATTGCGGTCATGTTGTACCTTCCCCCATAAAGTAATTCACCCTAGTACGATATCCACGAGAACTCACACATGGTACACATCGCACATAAAACAACCAATCATATGTAACCCTTACTAACATGTTGAATTAAAGAAACGTAGATACATACCATCCCCACGCTATCGGGTCACATATCCAATCCTTACTCAAAAAGATAATTACATATAACACACATAACCCTGACTAACGGGTCAAGATAAATCACATACATATTCCAACCCAATGTTGTTGGGTCGCACTTAGAATTACCATTTATAAAATGGTATAACACATGTTTAACCTTATATTCATTCCATGATACATTAACCCAGGTACTATGGGTTCCCAAATCTAGGTATAGTCTTGCCCTGCCATACACTAAAACATGCACATAAACTATATTCACTATCAAATATCCCTAGTTCAATCTCCCAAGGCATTGCATCTAGGTATCAATCCACATATAATTTATATAAAATCATCAAAGATGATAACTACCCCACTCTAGGGATTTTAGCAGAATCCTAATTCCACTAAAAAGATATACGATCTAACTAGTCCATTACAATGACTCAACTAAATTTCGTCCAATTAGTTCAATCCTATAACTTCCAAATTCCCAATCATCAAAACCATCCTACACTCAGGTTGATCATCAAAGGTCCCATACTCAAATTAACCCCTTCAAATCAATAGTTCTCCCTAATATCCAAATACCCCAAATACAAATCTCTAATAATGCAATTGATAAGAATTTATCTCTAATCACGGAGTGTATGAAAAGTATGGGCAAACAAATCCCAGTCCTAGGCCCCAAAACCAAAATTTCTAACCAAATACAAAAAATCCTAAACTAGGACTAACCGAGGACCATAGATCGATCAATGATGTGGGGTCGATCGATCCATCATCCTAGAGTCTAAATCTTCCCTTGTTATATGATTTATCATCTTAAAAAAACATTTCTTTCTCTAAACCTCCATTAATGAGTTCAAAAGCTTCATCTAAGCCCCCACCCAGGATCCAAATAATAAAATCACATCATATAACCAATATGAACCGATTTCTAATAACAAATTCCAAGTTTACATCAAGATTCAAATGAAAACCCAAATTACAATCCAAGAACCTTATATTTAACAATTTCATTAATCAACAAATGGTTTCAATGGATTAATTTATACAATCAAAGGGCTTTTAACTGATTTACATTCGAAAACATGTTCTAATCATTTTCTAACAAGTTTAGTTCCAATTTATGAGTGAATAAATCAAATTAATATGAAAATATAATATAATTACTATCTTGATTAGGTTAATAAGAAATTAATTAATTTAAATCGATCAACTCAGACTTAGGATATGATTATATTGAAATTTCAGGGAATGCATATAATCTTAACACACATGCAATCATAATGTAATTATATATAAACTTGACTCAATTGATTTGGAGAGAACCATGCCAAGATTTCCCAATTTCTCCCCTTTTCTTCATATTCCTTCTCTCTAGCCTCCCAAAATGGTTCCTAAATTGTGTTTTGTGATAGATGAGATCCCTAGTGCCTCAGTAAACTCTTTAATCCGGACATAAGGGTTGGGCCTCACCTAAAAGAGCCTCTAATTGACTTAAACTCTACCTCTGACCTGCCCTAACCCAATAGGCCTATAATCCATCATTTTAAACTAAAAATGGACATTTAACGTGTCCCAAAAGCCATAAACCAAATGTACCCAAAATAAATAAATAAAACTTAGTTATTTACTAATTACTCGTTACAAGTCCAAATGTTAATTAATTTAATTAATGAATTACTGCATCATAGATCCATTTTCAAACTCGAAATAAATAATGCATAAAATGCCAATAATGACATCTCATGTCGTAATTAATCACACGTAATTGATTTTAACAAATTTCATAATTAAATAGTACGCATAAAAATACGGGGTATTACATTCTTCCCCCCATAAACAAGGAATTTCATCTTCAAAATTCAAATTCATTACAATTCTAGTCGAAGGTATAAGAATATCTCACATGTAGCGTTGTCACACTACTATAAAGAAATCTACTCCACTACGAGCTTATTAACACCTAGGTTTCTCTTGTTGTAAATTGGATTTTGCGATAGTCTTAATCAAACTAGTCTAATTGTTAAAACTCTAAGTTATCACTCAGGGACTCCTTCTATCATGTACCCATGCAAGCTGCGTACTTCCGATAATAAGGTGAGGTCAAACAACACCGACCTCGCCCTACCTAAACCTTATAAAAGGAACTATAAATCTAGTTTCCTATCCTTATAGGAACTTGAACTCCATAATTTTGACACCATAGATGCCATTAGAAACACATGATCTTATCACATAAAGAACCAAAACACGCTTTCTCTCATCCTCAACTTCCTTTACCCGCTCTGGAAAATTTTCACTAGATTTACTATGGATACCCTATCCCCATGGTGTACGAAACATAACCCAACTCAAATGAATTACTAAAATCAGACCTGTAATAAACTTGGTCCATCTAACTCCAATGACCCAAAATGGTTCCATGCCCTCCTTGGAACTCCCAATTCATCTCCCAATTAATTGGTTTACTTTCCCACTAATACATTGAGATTTTAAACATCGCACTTCCTCAAATTTCTCTAGTGTTCTCCCATCTCAACTGAAAGAAACCCCCTCTCTACATAAATCATATTAATACTTTTTTCATCTCACCGACAATATGGATTCCACCGATTACTATCCACCCAAATCACTTTTGGAATATATTGCAAATCATAAAACACGCGCCTCAATCAAAACTACTCTTAGTTTGGTACCCCTCCCCCGACAAAATTTTTTTCTTGAAACATTTAACCCTTTTATGTCTTCAAATGAAGAAAGGACCTATTCCCAATACTATTTGCATACCCATTCTCGGTAACTTCATTGTGGGGCATAAACCGCCCCTAATAATAAATTGGGTGCAACGAACACCATTACCACAACATTCCCTCTTCACTAATATATCATAGAAAATTGGAGTGGACTAACCATTCACATGGTAAAAAATCCACTAATGATGTGCTCGATCCATATTTTACTAGAATCTGCCTTCAGGATATTCTCCACCCGATTAAGTCACTGATAATAACTCGCTTATGTTTCATATGATGGGTGGAAAATCTCTCCTTAACTATTCCAATAGATCATTACTATGTGACAAGAAACACTCATCCCATATCTTGACCCTATCCTGCCCTGGTGGTCCACACCTCTTCTTAGTAAACCATCCATCTTTTGGAGATTCCTTAAGGTAATGCACTCTAGAATTACTCAACTGACTCAAAAATTATGGTATCGACTCCTAAGACACCATTACTATCCTTGGAAAAGTCTACCCCATGAAATGTCCCCGCAGAGGATCAATGCTAGTGCCACCTCTAAGGAAAATGAGTAAATGTAAGTGGAAACTTGGCCGAGCACATGTCACGAACGAATAACGCTATATACAAAAGGAAAAATTGTAATCACAGTGAAAGATACCACTTATAAAGGAGGCGAAATGTATTTTTACATATTATCAAAACTATTTAAACTTTTCAATTAAATTCACCCCAAGATCACATAAGACTTAATAGGGTTGTAATGTAGGCTTGAGGTTAAGGGTACAAAATGAAGGAAATATGTAAGGATTCAAAGTGTTCGGGGATGAAAACTCGGGATAATGGGAAATTACGGGCATTTTCAAAATTGAAAAATGATTTCCATAACAAGCATTAAATATGAAGTTGGAGAGTGATAAGGATTATCGAAGACTATATAAAACATATAGAAACTTTCTCTTTCATTTTCTTTCCTTCTTTTTCCAACCTTTTCTTTTATTTTTCACTACACTTTATTTTCTTCACCTTTCTCACTCCTTTCATGCTTAATTGCAACTGCAAGAAAATAACATCATTTAATCCCGAGTAACATTTCAAACAAACGTATGAAAGGTAATATGTATGGTTTATAACTCCAATGTGGAGTTGTTTATGGGATTTTGGGGTTATGAAACAAAAGGCTAATATTAAGTCTCAAAGGGGTTAACTAGGGAAATATATAAGGTGAGGTCAAGGCCAATATGGGTGATATAAAAAAGGTGGACTATGATCATTTCCTAAAGTTTACACAATTATCGAGTCAAAACAACTTTGAAAATCATGCTCAAGTAACACGTTTTTATAAATGAACTCAATTAATGAACAATCAAATGAAAGAATAATGAGATTACCGACGAATTCAACATTTTCAAGGAGGAATGAATAATGTATAACACTCACAATGACGATATGGTGTAAACCAATTCATTCTCGTCTTAATTATCTCAATAAGACTAAATCATACCCCTATCATAGGCCTACTGTAATATAATAATTATCCCATTATTATCTTAACAAGGTCCTAAAGGTTTCCACAACAATGATTTATGAGTCCTAGGCTTTACTTTTTTTTTTACATTTTTCTAGGAACTGAATTGATCCGCCCTGGACCAAATCGCTACGACCCTCTTCATATACTGAATCGAATCACTCTTCTGGACCAGATCAGTTTGCCTGTTTGCACTTCATCTTCTTCCCTATGCAAGTGCATTTTTACAAATCTAACTCATGTGATAATCCACCAAACTCACAACCAATTGTCCCAATGGCCTACTGCATGTATTAGGATGATTTATAACGTAATTAACTCATCAAAACATTAAAATCCCTAATCTAACATGGATCAAATCATTTATTCATCAAGAACCCTAGTTTTTGGTGTTCTTCATTCATACTCAAACAAAACCCAGATTTATTGTGTGTTAATGATCATATATGTAACACCTCGATCCAGATTAGAGTTAACGTTGGAATATTTCATATCTGAACTAAGGTGTTAAAGGGCAGGGGATAAAACATTTTATTAAATTGGAAAATAGTTTCCACGTTATACTTCAAGAAAACCTTTGATTTCTTTTATTGTGAAAAGGTTAGGTCCATATTATGTAAGTTAATATTCAATTAACAATTGAATAAGTAAACCTTTGATAAAGTTTAATCCATAAATGAAGAATAAATCCCCGTATTATTAAAATTTCCAAATAGTTCAACTTCAAAGTAAATTGTCTTAACAAAACTTAAGGGATTACGGTTCAACATAAGTGCATGGATTAAAATCGGTTACAGAGCCTCTAGCGACGGCTAGAACTTTTTGCGGCCTTTCCAACATCCTTACTCGACATACCACCTGCTGTACCTGGGGTTCTAGAAAATAGGGTATGAGCGAAATGCCCACTAGGGTTGGAGATAATAGTAATATTTTGCATAGCAAAATGCTATATATATACAATGCATTTTAATAATTCCCTAAACCATAATTGTCCCATATTAATTAATTATCATTAATGATTATCTTAGTTAACATTTAACTATGCTAACAATATTCAAGACGTCTTCATTATATTTAACTAGGTTATCATTTATCTATACCAACAAGATTTATTTAACTTAGTCTTAAATGCACTTACATGTAATGCCCAAGGCTACGTACCCACTCACACTTAGCATTTTCGGTGTCCCATGCCAGGGATGTAATTAATTCCAATTATGTCATCCACAAAATTATTAATGAATTCTTATTCATTAATTAGTTTAAGTTTCATGAATTTTTCTCATTCATTACTTAACATTATTTTTGGGATTTTTTCAACAAACACTCACAGACTTCGTGGCCTCACACCACCGATTTTCGCCGCCATATACTACTGCAGTTAGTTTGGCGTCTTTCACCGATAGGGACGTCTAGCCCTCCTTAGTTATTTTCTCTCGGCATCATCCGAATATCACATCTTACACGTGTTTAACAATATTCTCAATGTTCACATTCAACTTATCCGGTTTTATTATTAAAACTAGTTATTAGTCTTTGCATCCTACGAGCCGAGGAGGCATTCTAGTGTCAATGCCGGACACTAAAATTTACTAAGTCACCATTACTACACTTTGATTTACCAAAATTCCATCTTGCACTTTTATTATCTAAAAAGCATTTCCTTAGCATTTTTCAAGTAAAAACACCATTTAAGTGAGTTTTCCTCATATTTACCAAATCTGCCTCTAAAACATTTTTAACCAAAAATCACATTTTTAAGTGGGTTTTATGTAAAAAAATCATTCTTTTATGTACTACATGTTCCACCAACATTTAAACCTTTATTAGTGATGTACAACCCATTTTACCACAATTTTACATATAATCCATTTACATGATTATAAGCCTTATTTAACATATTAAAGAGGCTTAAACCATTGTTTCAAAATATTAGATTTTGGGGATATTTTTATGAGAGTACTCATCACATATTTAGACTACTATCTTTCAACATTAATCACGTTAATGTCAAGATTAACACATACGATATACACTATTTCATGAAAATGGGTCTTCTTCCTTAGAAAACCCAACAAATGCATTAACTAGTCATTTTATTGTGGTATTCCAATTTTTATGTTTATTTCATGAGATTATTACATTTATCGCATGATTTCAACATATATAATAATATGAAAATTTATTCTAAACATCATCTTCTCCATTTATCATTTTTCATAAAATTGGGTTTTCATAGCATATGAAAATAAGGGAGAAGAGCTAAAAAGTCACATTTTCTTCATCATCTTGTTCATATTAGCATTTGAAATAAAAGAGTTTAAGAGTGATGAAAACCCTACTTGGAAATAGGAAGAGGAGAAGGTTGAAGAAGATGGAAGTGGAACGTCACAAAACTTCACAAAGCCACCACTCAAAGGCTCCAAAACCACCTCTGTTTTGCTCCAACAATATGTCCTACTTATTAAACAAGCTTTTATGGAGTTTGAGACCTCCAAAATGGTGCAACAATAGTGGAAAATTGGTGATAAAAGAGGTCCACAAATTTGGAAGAGAACCACATTGCTTTGGCTATGGAAAAAAAAGAAATCTGATGGAAATAGATGAAGTTTTTGGCTCCAAAGCCTCACCCCTTACAAGACTCGTATAAGCCAAAAAGGGTTATCTTCCATCCTATAGTCAAAGAATAAGATCAAGGCACTTTCTAAAAGAGTGAAAGAGTGTATTAAGGTCTAAAAATCTGCTGGGTGAAAGAGACTATACCACCACATCAAGTCTCTCATTTCTCACACACATGTTGACACTATAAGGCCATGTCCAGTGGGACAAGCTTAAAATATGTAAAATTAGACTAATGATGATGCATTTTTTGGATTGAACGCACAGTGGGACTAGCTAGTTTTGAGCTTGGATGGGTAAGAGTCATCCGTCTAGGGGTTGGGCCCATCCTGGACAGTAAAGTCATCCGTCTAACACAAGAAATATATTTTTTTATTTTTTTATTGCAACTAAACAGCCAAAAGTGTACGATTCACACTCTGGACGGACAAATATTAACCGTCCAACCGTAGGCTCCACCACTACACATTGTGTAGTGACAATGTATTTTTACATTGTGCCTAGCCTTTCTCTCTCCTAAATGTTCATTGTTTCCTACCCACTATGAGTGGAAACAATGCAAAACTAAACATTTGCATCTCCCATTGGAGATGGCCTAAATAAGGGGTATTATCATCACTTTGCTAGCAACAATATTTTTTTCAAACTTTTAACTTAAGAATTACATTCCTTGCATTTTTTTGAGTGAAAAACCATATTCACACTAATCGTTTGGACTCCCGGAATGGACCTCCGTGCAAAAGTATATTTTTTTCGGTTTTTCTCTTCATAATAAAATTCCTTATATTTTTGTGAGTCAAAAAATATATTCACAAATTTTTTTGACCTTCCGAGACGTCCTAAACAATACACGCAAGAAACAGGACCTCCGCACAAAACATATTTTTTTTCAATTTTTCTTCAAAATATTCCTTATATTTTTTACGAGTCTAAATATATAGTCGGAATATTTTTTGACCTTTCAAGATGTCCTGAACAATAAGCGCAAGAAACGGGACCTCTGCGGGAAACATATTTTTTTCCCATTTTTCTTCGCATGGTAATATTCCTTATATTTTTTACGAGTCTAAATATATAGTTAGAATATTTTTTTAACCTTCCGAGATGTCCTAAACTATACGCGCAAAACTAGTCTTTCGTTGTGTCGGGCGTCGTAAGGCAATTAGTACACAAGCTCGCGTAGCATTCTTTGCTTGTCCGAATCGCGTGAAACTTAACCAAAATACTTAAAATAATCATACGAACATAAATCATAAATTATGAGGGAACAAGCGATGCAAAATTTCATTAACAGAACGTCGCTAAATAAAAAGGATAATTGTACAAGTACTATCAAAAGTGCACGTATTACAATATATGCTCTAATTATCAACCCTCTATATATGATAAATCGTATTAGATGCAAATCTTATCCAAACATGCATATAAATCATCTTTTCTTCCAAGAACTTTGATTTTTATCAAATCTAATAGTAAAACCCTACGCATGGGTATTACAACTTCAAAATAATTGTATATAAACACTTGCCTTAACAGGTGTGATATGATTTCGTGGTTAAGATGATGTATTGATGATATTCTCTTCCAATTCTCACTCCAAATTGGTTGTGAGGCAATAACACATTTTACTACTTCAAAAACTCTCCAAAAGCCTCATGAATGGTCCTTCCTTATTCTCTAATGGCCTTTTTTATGTCTTGAGGTTTCTAACCCTAGCCTCATTTTTTAATCATCTGATGTAACACTGCAAAATTTGTAGGTCTTCTCACCCTAATTTATCGAATGACTAAAATTCCCTTATATGACCCCAATTTAGTCTAAAAATGTCCCGAAACCCAACTAGTACCCAACTAAATACATAGAAATACAAGGTATCACATTTTAGGTTCGCCGCTAACATGAAAAAAATCTAAACTTTAACTACACTTGTGTTTCTAAGTATAGCGGTAAGTTCGGGTATCGAGAATCCACAGCGAGTGTCGTATAGATTTTAATTGATTTATTAATTCAAGAATAAAAGTGCAAAATGTGATGGGTGGAAACGGTGAAAAAGGAAAAAGAAAGAAGTTAACACCATACTACAATTAATTAAAATGAGAGTCAGGATCGCATTCCCGCTTCGGGATAAACAACGCATAGTAAGAATTTCAGTTCGAAAGCTATTTAACTGAGCATATTAAATTAGTCATAAACATCACGCAAGAAGGAATCCAGTCCAAAGTTGCGAGATAAAATATTTAATCGAAAATAACCAGACGCGGATATAATTCGGATTATCACTATAAGCACTAATGTTGCATGGAAAAGAAAGTTAAACGCATAATAATCCGACTTTGATAGGCAAGGTTTCAATTAAACACAATTTTACACAAAACCCAACTTTCGGAGCTCAATACCTATTAATGGTGAAAATGCAACCCCAACCCATTATCTACGTACTAGACATGAATAAAGTTAATAAACAACTAATTAAGCTTACAAAAGAAATAAATAACAATAATAAAAGATTAATAAGGCATGGAGATGAAATGTAAGCAATGGAAATTAAGCTAGAATAAGGAAATACAATAAAGAAGGCAATGAATAGTAATATAAACTTGTAAAGTGGGAAAATACCCAAAGGAAATGGGAGGAGGGTGAAAGGATATCCCAAAACAAAACCCCAAGAACTAATTAAAATGAAAATATCTCTTTAAATGAAGAGAAAAAACTATTTATAGTAAAACCCTAATGGAAAAATTACAAATAAAAGAAAGCTAAAAACAGGGGACCGAATCGATTCGCCGGAGGCTGAATCGATTCGGTAAGGGGGAATCTTGAAGTCTACAAGAGGCCGAATCAATTCGATAGAAACCGAATTGATTCACAATTCAATAACTGGTGCACTGTCCTCAATTGTATCCATTCAGTGCTGGGAAAAATGGCTACTATCTCTTAGCGAATCGATTCGGCAAGGGCCAAATCAATTCCCTACTTCAAAGGCCTTCTTTCCCCTGTTTTTGGTGGTTCGACTTTCTCTTCAGTTTAAAAGCCCGTAACTTCTTCGTTCAGACCCAGATTTATGTACCGGCGACGAGAAGCTTGGTCAGAGGGCTACAACTTTTATGTAGATGTTGGGCCAGTTGCCTAAATTATGAAATGACCGTATTGCCCTTGCGCATGTGGATACAGAACTTCATTGGAATGCATCCAAACTTTGTACTAAGTGCTAGAATCCCTAAAAAATCTTAATTAACTCCTACAAAGAATATCTATCTATCTATATATATATATATCCAAATCCGAGGTTGTCTAATTAACGCGCATGAGTATAGTAATTAAGGTATTTGAGGGGGATAAAATGCGTAATTTAACTGGCGAAAATATGCAATATTTTTGCCGTATCAATATACAATCCTCACTAATGGGATAAATTAACATAATGCGCACAATGCTCACTAATGGTTAACTTAAATCACATACATATTCTGACCTAATGCTATTGGGTCACATTTAGAATCGTCATTTCTAAAATGGTATAACATATCTTTAACCTGATATTTATTCCATGAGACATTAACCTAATACTACGTGTTCCTAAATCTAGGTATAGTCTCACCCTACCATACATTAAAACATGCACATCAACTATATTCACTCTCAATTATCCCTAGTCCAATATCTCAAGGCATCACATTTAGGTATCAATCAACACCTTATTTATATAAAATCATTAAACATGATAACTGCCCCACTCAAGGGATTTTATCACAATCGTAATTCTACTTAAAAGATATACGAACTGACTAGTCCATCACAATGGTTGAACTAAATTTCGTCCAACTAGTCCAATCCTCTAACTTCCAAATTCCCAATCGTCATACCCATCATACACTAGGGTTTACAATTAAAGACCATGTCCTAAAAGTGACTCCATTAAATCAATAATTATCCCAATTATTCAAATATCCCAAATACCAATATCTAACAAGTCAATTCCTAAGAATCTTTCTTTAATCGATGAGTATCTTAAAACTATAGGCTAATAAATCCTAGCCCTAAGCCCCAAAACAAAAATTTCCAACCAAATACACAAAATCCCAAACTAGGACTAACCTCAGACCATTGATCGATCGAAGGCATGGGTTCAATCGATCTATCATCCCAAAAATGTAACCCCTACCATCACCCAAATATTAGTATTAACAATGGTCGAAGCCCCAACCATCACCCAAATATTAACATCACATAATATAACCAATAGGAACGTATTTTTAACATCCAATTCCAAGTGTACATAAAGTATAAAATGAAAACCCAAATTATTATCCAAGCACCCTAGATTTAACAATATCACCAATTAACAAATGGTTTCAATGGATTACTTCATATAATCATAGGGATTTTAACTAATTTACAATAAAAACACGTTCTAATCATTTTCTAACTATTTATGTTCCAATTTATGAGTAAATTAATCAAATTAAGAGGGAAATATAACCTAATTACTATCTTGATTAGGTTAGTACGGAATCAATATATTTGAATCATTCAAATCAGATTTAAGATATGATTATATTGAGATGAAAATGAATATATATAATATTAAGACACATGTAATCAAAATCTACTTGTATATGAACCCGCCTCAATTAATTTGGGGAGAACCAAGCCAAGATCTCCTATTTTCTCATATTCTCTTTATGTTCCTTCTCTCTAGCTGTCCAAACTGCTTCTTAAATTATGTTTTGTCATATATAATATTCCTAATGCATTATAAAACCCTTTAATCCCTAAATTAGGGTTGGGCCCCAAATGGGCCTCACCTAAAAGAGCCCAAAAGAGCCTCCAAATGACTTAAAATCTACCTTCGCCACATACTAACCCAATAGGCCTATAATTCATCATTTAAACTTAAAACGGACATGATATGTGTCCCTAAAGACAAAAACCAAATATACCCCCAAAAATAACTAACAACTCAGTTATTTACTATTTACCCGGTACGAATCCAAATATTACTTAATTTAATTAATGAATTACAACGTCTTAGATCCATTTTCAAATTTGAATTAAATAACGCATAAAAATTTAAATAGTGACATATCATGTCACAATCAAGCACACATAATAAATTTTTGTGAATTTCATAATAAAATAATAGACATAAAAATACAGGGTATTACTTATCTCCTCATATGCATGTGAGTCAAATATAATAACAACTATTATATTTGGGTAAAAACATATAGGGGTACTATTGTGCCATCAATTCCTCATGAAACCAAGTGATTACTCTTCGTTGTGGTGTTTCTACAGCACTCGCACTAGTGGTGTATCCTTACAATGCAAATTTTGGATTTTTCGATCCAATATACTCACTAACTTCTCACTATATGATTAATTAGAGTCTTGCTGTTTGATATGCATCATTATGTTGTTAAATGGACAGAGTAGAAAAACAAGAAACACATTATATACTCATCCTAGATGATTAGAAATTCCTAGACAGTATGTAACCTTCCCCACTTTCTGAGTAATTATGAATGGCCTAATATAACGAGGGGTTAACATTCCTCTCTTTTCTAATTTCATCAACCCTTTTATAGGGGAAACACACAATAACACCTTCTATTGGTTTTCATACCTTATCATCATAAATCTTATGTCTATCCTGAGGGATTTTGATTCTCTCCTTGATCAACTTGATCTTCTCAGTTGTGTCTCGAACAAACATTCATCCCAAATGTATACCCTCACCCAGGTCTAACCAACATATCGCTGAACGGCATGGTCGTATAGTGCCTCATAAGGGGACACATAAATTTACTTCTGATAACTATTGGCATACGCAAACTCCACTAGTGTTAAATGGTTCTCTGAACTTCTTTTGAAGTGCATTATACATAACCGTAACATATCCTCCAATGTCTGACTGACTCTCTCGATCTAGACATCTGTTTGTGAATGGTATGTCGTATTATGATAGATCTTAGTCCCCACGTCTTGTTGGAAACTCTCCCAAAAGTGTTCCACAAATGTAGATAGCTAAATTAAAGGATTGATAATGGAACCCCACGTTAGAGAATAATCTCAGTCGGATATAAACTTCAAGCTGCTCGGTCAAATAATTAGTATGAATTGCCAAAAAGTGTGCCACCTTGGTAAGGAGGTCGATAATCACCCATTTAGAATCGTGTTATAGAGACGTCAAGGGTATCCTCATGATCAATTCCATCGAGATGATTCTACTTTGGAATGGGTAGAGGCCGAAGCATACCAGAAGGTTTCCGATGGTCCACCTTCACCATTTGATAAGTAGTTCATCTCGACACGAACTCAATCACATCCTTATTCTAATAGGTCCACCAATATTATCTCTTTATATCTTGGTACATATTGTCCCCTCGTAAGTGTACTCTAAAACATGAACCATGCATTTCTTCCATGACTACCCATCTCAGTTCCTCTTTTAAGGGTACCACTAACCTAACCTTATAACGTAACCCACCATCGGATCCCAATGAAAAGAAATGTAACTTGACAACGAGAAGCTCTATCATTTTACCCATACACGTCCCATCTTGTGACTTCCCTCGGGTAATACATTTCATGATCTCTAGAGTCACTGTAAGCATACTCATAAATGCTCTCGTTCGTTCACCAATCATCTATATTGAACCACATTTAGCTGACTAAAAAACTGAGAGGGTACCACTAGGTCATTATCTCAATGTGTATGCTACCCCATTAGATTTCCTTGGGAGATACTGAATTATGAACCGATAATCCTTGATGAACTCAAACCATCATCACTTCCTCGCATTCAAATCCTTTCACTTAAGCATATACAGTGGAGTCTTGTGATCATTCAAGAGTCTAAACTTCTAACCCCATAGATAAAGTCTCCATGTGTGTAATATCAACACAATGTCCACCAAATCCAAGTCATGAGTCGGGTAATTAACCTCATGTGACTTCAACCTTCAAGAGATGTAATAAATTCACCTCTCCTGTTGCATAAATAATCCACCTAATCCATGTAGAGAAGCATCGGTAAAGACCAAAAGACCAACTCCACTCTTAGGTAAGGAAAGCTTGTGTATGGTAGTTAAATTCTGCTTGAGAGTGTCAAATATGTGTTGGGACTTCTCACTCCAGAAGAATATTGCACCATTCTTCGTCACTCATTCATCGACCCTACTATCATTGAGAAACAACTAACGCATCTCTTCTAATAACTGGCCAAACATAAAAATATAAAAACCTCAGTAGGTGTCATGGTCTGTCGCCAATCTAAAACTATAAATACGTTACTAGGGTTCACTAAAAGTCCTTTGGTTGACAAAACATGGCCTAAAAATTTCACTTTTTTTTTCCAAAACTCGTATTTGGATAACTTAGCATAAATGTTATGCTCCCATAACATATGTAATGCAATCCTTAAATGGAAATCATCTTCCTCCTCAGTATTTGAATAGATTAAAATATCATTAATAAAGACAATGATGAACTGATGTAAATATGGTCGGAACAATCGATTCATTAAGTTCATAAATATTGTTGGGGCATTAGTCAACCCAAATGACATCACTCATAGATTATAAGATCTGTATTTTGTAAAGAAGGTTGTCATAGGTGCATCCTTCTCTCGCACCCTCAACTGGTGATACTCAGATCAAAAGTCAATCTTCGAGAAGAAAGAAACTCCCTCTAATTGGTAAAAAATATCATCAATGCTCGACAGTGGGTGCGTATTTTTAATAGTCTCCATACTCAAATAATGGTAGTCAATACATAACCATAAAAACCCATCATTCTTATTTACGAATAAAGTTGGTGCACCCTAAGGTGTGTGTTTATCTCAAATGAAACCCCGGTCAAGAAATTTCTTAACCTGGTTTCTAAGCTCCTTCATCTCTATAAAGGCCATATAATACGATGCTTTAGCTATTTCCTTATGCTAAATCTATCACAAAATCAATCTCTCAATTAATGGTAAACCTTGAATCTCATCAAACACACTAGTGAACTCTTGAACTACTAGAATTATATATAAGGACATTCTAGTCTCCTATTGAGTCTCCTCATAAATAAAATATAAGTGGGTAGTAGTCCCACCCTCATCTCTAGTCATGATTGTTAAATACATCTCATGTCTCGGTATAGAAAATACGATTGCCCTGACTAGACAGTTAATCTGAGCCCAGTATATACATAACCAATCCATCCCCCAAACCACATAGGATGCCTTGGTGTCTAAAACAAATAAATTTGCTACAAATCGTAGCCTACCAATATCAATGACTAAACCATCACAAGTCTCATAAAGAAACGGGTCAGAGCCCGATTGCGAAAATGATTTTTAAAACAACAAGTATTTAACAAATGCAGTAAATCATTTATTATGTACATGTTAGCATCCCACTCTCACTTGCTATTATCACCTCTCAACTAGAGTGCACACTTAACATTTCCTATTAACCTCCTAGTTAATGGTTCCTCTTCACCAATTCCATAATATGATTCCATTCCCATATCATAACCCCGTATGTCCCATACCATACGTCACATAATCATTCATTTAAGTTATTCATTTCTGTGAATCGTTTATCATTAATATGAATTAATATTTTCAATTCTATAAGAATAAACATTCATTAACTTAATTCCATTCTTTTTCTCAATTCACCCTTATCTACAATTATCACCATAGATAGATTTAATCACTATATATCCATTCATTCATTTAATTCATTATATATATATATATATATATATATATATATATATATATATATATATATATATATTCATATATAATACGGCACCCCGAGTCACAGCTATGGTGCAATGCATTACTCTGCTATCATGTCCCAATATCGCTGGTCGTCGAATAGGGGACTAAAGGTTCGGTAAGGATTCCTCGAACCACAAACAACAACATACAAGTTGGAGGCGAACATAGTTCTCGTATCCATGGGTCACGCACATACCTACGTACCCATAGTCAGCGAACTTATCAACTCCCCGATAAGTCTTTCATAGACCTATGTTCTCAAGCGACAAATCAAAAATCCCATGGATTCATCAGGATATGACTGCCCTCACGCGCAAACCTCCCGTCGATAGAAAGTAAGCTAGGTATGTCATACACATAAATAATCAATCAATAAAATAGGCATTACCATACCTATAATATAATATCGACAAGGTACTTACATTGCCCTAAGATAGTTCCCATACGTAGCATTATATCTCTTTAAATCCTACGTATTCAATCGTTATAACTTTACTTCTTTAATTTCATTATTCCAGATTCTCACTCATTACCCAAGGTTCAAATAGGTTTTCCTCAATGTATTGATTCAATAAGAAATCACCAATATCCTACTGGTCCATCTCATCTTATCTCCCGAATTACTACGAATTAAACTCTCCTTTAATTAAGGTTAAAACCGATAGTTTCAAATCTCTCATAAACACATCCTCTATCAACCAGGATTGAATACCATCATCACATGGCCCATAGTCTAGTGTTTCATTCACACTATATGAATTATCAACAAAACCAACATCCTTGCATCCTATAACATCTCTCCACTCCCGACGTCGTTAAGGTTTGTGCGCTGAGCGTCTCGCAAAGCGAAATCCAAACAAGGAACCCCTCCAATACACTACTACTTAACTTTGTCGATCGAGGAGGTCCGTCAACTTCAAATACGCAATCGGGATAACCTCATCCCCTATTTCAACCAAATGTGTTCTAAACTCCCATCTCTATCTAGGAGCCATACCACTAAGCGCTTGTACTACACTCAGTCCTTACGAAATTAATAATGAGCTTAAACTCAGTCCTTGATGTTCAAATTGTAACCCTAAGGCTACCCTCACTTATATTAAATCTGCCCTACTGGACCTATCCTTAATCCTCATGCATACCAATTAGAATCCAACACGTTAATCTAGCAAGCGAAATATCTTTAAATTTAATTATAATCATTCTAATCAATTAAATCCCAATCACATTAATTCAAATCTTATCAAGGGTCTACTGATCTTTTCTAAGTCCCATAATATCCAATTAATAATCACCAAAGATCTACAAAAGGTTTGGGATAAGAATCAACATTAAAAAGAAATAACTTTAACAATCCTGGGGAGGTCGATCGATCGAAGGTAGGGGGTCGAACGATCGATCACTCAGGTAACAGTCTAGTTTTCTGCATTTCTTCTACTACGGGTTTCAGCATTTTTGTTCATTCAAACCTTCATATTAACAACCCAAACGACTTATAATCCTTACTACATGATATATCAACACATATAAATGATTTCTAATGATCAAAACATCCTAGAATCATCAAGAGATTGAATTTAAATCATATTTATCTTCTCATTTTTCCAGAAAATTATCCTCCTAATATCTTCAAGAACATATCAATGGTTTCCAGATTTTCTTCAACAGATTCATGATTATTTCGTGGATTACTATCTACCTACAACATGAGTTTGATTCCTATATATTTTCAGTTTCTAAAAATCCATTTAAAACTCCATTATTATCTTCCAAACATGATAAATCATCTCTTTTTATAACTATTATAACATGGACAATATACAAACTTAAATTTCCATTATCAAACACTTGCCTCTAATGAAGATCTGATCCTTTGGGGTGGTGTATCACTAGTGGTTAACCCCTTCTCCGGTGGTGGTTTTGGTGGTGATGATGTTTGACCTTTGGTGCTCCTCCTTTCCAAGCAGGCTTCTCTCTTCCCAAGCAACCTTTCACTTTCTCTTAAAAGATGACCTCTCAATTTTTTTTGTAGAGGAGAAGAATGAACCATGTACAGCTAATCTCCAAATATTTATAATAAGACAAAACCAAAAATCACTATTCATCCCCTTGTAAAAATTACCAAAATGCCCTTTTGGGTTGTCTTTTCATTTCCAAATGACCCGAGACCCAAAACCAACATCCAAATAGACTTTTCTGACTATTTCAACCCTTATGGATGCAACGACGCAGTCGAAACGACTATAAGGTTGATGTAAAAGTAATTTTCCTTTTCAATTTAACAAATTAGTCCCGACACGTCGCATACCGCGTCCGACTAAAAATCCAAATTACTTAATTTCATTCACACAGCCATATCAATAGCTTCACATTCATATATTACCTAAATATCTTTTAGTAATATTCAGAATCATACTTTTTAATATCCACAATTCGGATAAAACCCAAATGAATTAATTAATAATAAAATCCAATTAATCCATTAATTTAAAATATAACCATTTTAAAAATCATTAAAAATCACGGAGTATTACAGAAGGTCTAGCATCAGCTATCACCTTTACGAATGATGGTGATTAGTCATAAGATCTATTTACAGTAGCCCGACTGTGCTAGCCCTGACTAAACCGGTCCTAAAGTCCACTTACATATTGATTGCGCTAGCCTCATCGGGCCTTAGTAAGGAAATCCTTCTATTTGTGACAAAATCATTTTCACTTGAAACAAACTAGTGAAAACTACCACTAGGAGTATCATCATGTCTCCCATGATGGTGTTTCCCTTGCCCACTCTATTGGGCCTTTTGCTGATTAAATCAGAACTTCTCTCACGATCCTTGGCCTTACTGCCATAATAGTCCCTTCTGGTCGCTAGCGGATCCTCTTTAGTATTAAACCCACCTACCTGGCCTCCTTTCTCTAACTTATTCTTATGATCATACCAATCCCTACAAAGGGCGAGTGTCGCATAAACTATCTGGGTGTATGTAGCACAAGTATGATGCGATAAAATTTTACTATTAGGGTATCTAAGACTCCTGTACAAAGCGAAAAATATTCTTTATCTCTACGTTCACATCCTCAGGGGAGAATAAGGATAAATTGGTAAATTCTTTCTTGTACTTAGAAACTGTACTAGACCCCTACTAAATGGCTATCAACTCAATATGCTTATGTGTGCATATGGATTTAGGAAAACACTTGACATTAAACTTAGTGAAGAACTCATTATACCCATAGGATCTATCTTATCTGTCGTAGTCACCCTCTCCCACCATAGAAGAGTGTCCCTAATTAAATGGATAGTATCTAAAGTATTTTTCCCTACCTCTGTGCAAGGTAAAAACCTTAAGTGATTCTCCATGTCCCTACGCCGCTGTAGTGCCATTAAGGGTCTATCAGCACAACAAATGTCAGCCGGCTATTCTTCATGAATGTACTATAAATCTTCTCCTAGTCTATCATGGGAGATCGTACCACTGGTTGTGGTCCATCAACTAGTCTATCATGCATGCTGACATCTAATCCTACCTACAATCCTGGGAGATCAACTCAAAATGCTACTGGGATCCAAAAATAGTTTTCCTTGAGCATCAGGTGATTGGACTCCTGACATCGGTGGAATTGGTGCAACTGGTGGTGTGGGTGACACTAGTGTGGCTAGTTTAGGTTTCATAGCACGTGCGATAGAACGAGTCTTCCTCTTCGGTAGAATCTAAAATATAACACATAACATTCATTAGTAACATGCACCTTATGCCAAGAGTATAAAAAGACTAACGTATCAAAGACTGCTACGCAGAAAAAATAGAATGGACAAATGGCACCTACGTTCCCTAGGACAATGCTCTGATTCCAACCGTGACACTCTATAACTTTTAATAATTAGGTTAATCAAGTCTATTTATTAATTATTACGGTTTGTTCAAATAATTTAAATATAATCCTCAGCATGAGATAATAGTGAAAAACCAAAACTAAGGATAAGAAAGATAGGATGAAAATACAATAACTAGTAGATAAAATCAATCACCACCCATATAATTGGAGGCGGTCATATTCCTTCCCTGAAAGTGAGATTCCCCTCATCCATATAATGGACGCTGTGACCTGGGAATATACTCGCCCTACTCCTCAAGCTAGGGGATTCATCCACTACGCGCAACCTCCCCCTATAGCACTAGAGAATATAATAATAATATCTAGTCACTGATATTAATGCACACACCATATATATATATATATACTATCGCACACCGTATATATATATATATATATATAATATTAATTATCCCGGCTATACCGTTTACTAAGTCCGTAACACAAGCCTATTCAGATTATTATGAGTTTATGGTCCAACTCTAATTATTAATTAATTCCCACATTAATTAATCAATTTACTTTTGGTGTTATTCCAACCATTATCTTCGAACTTACTCTCGTGGCACGAAATAAAATAATACCCAAGTCTAAATTCCCGACTCCCAATTATTTAGCCTTCACTCTAAATAAAATTAGCTTCTTGGTATCGCTCAACCAATAACCCCGAACTTGCCCACTCAATCCGTATTTAATTATTTTGAAATATTATTCCCAAAATTTAACCATAGTGTGACACACAATATTTTCCTCTGAATCCCAATTAATTTTTACTCATCATTAATTTCATTGTACCCCATGTTTGTTTCTCATTACAGAAGGCATAGGAAAAGATTTAAAATTCATTTTCCCTCATATATACAAACTGGCCGAACTGCCAGAATTTGCCGATCTTTGATCGATCGACCCCCAACCCTCGATCGATCGATTGAACATGTCATTGTCTTCTCTGAGTTGTCTGTTTCAGCTAGGGACGCAAATCTAAAAACCCTAACTTCTTCTACCAGCAGGCACAAGCCTTCTCATCAATAAAATATACTGAAAACCTCCTAAGATACCCCCATAAAGTCCCCAAACATTATTTAATTTCCGTTCTCTACTGTTTTCATAAATTGGGTAAAAATCCGATTTTAGTCTTTAACTAACTACACAACAAATCCTTATCTCAAATTCATTTCTAATTCCTCCGGTTTACAGATCATACCATATATATATATATATATATATATATATATATACCTCGTGTGCGCCCGACTATTCCTAAAAATGTCCCGTAACTCGTTTACTACCCCCGGGTACACTTTTTCGACTATTTTGGCCCATCCGAACTCAACCGTGCACTCAGAATTGGCATTCGAATTAAATTATAAAAATCCTTATCTCACACCCAATTTAGTTTATACCGACTCCCGGCTGAGATAAGTACATACCCCATCATAAATACCTGAAATGACGTAAATAAATTATTACTACTCACTTAGTAATTAAATTTCCCTAAATATTAACCATTCACTCCCCGATTAATATCTAAAATATACATTTCCATAATTAATTCATTTAAAATTACGATACTCAAGTAATTTTGAATTCCCAAATTAATTAAATAATAAATGCATAAAAAATACGGGGTGTTACATACTTCCCCCCTTACAAAGGAATTTCGTCCCCGAAATTAGGTCGTACTTATGGTGAAAAGTTCTGGATATTGTTCCCGCATATCCTCCTCTCGCTCCCAGGTAGACTCGTCAATGTTGTGATGATCCCACTGTACTATAACTAGTGGAACAACCTTGGATCGTAACTTCCGCTCACTACGGTCCAGAATAGCCACCGGTCTCTCCTCATATGAGATGTCGGGCTGTAAATCAATTTCCTCGAGTGGAATGTGCTAGAAGGCCCTCTCTCTCCTTAGGTACTTCTTCAACAATCCCACATGGAACACATCATGTATCCGCTGAAGATGCTCTGGCAATCCCAGTCTATACGCTACCGGTCCCACCCTCTCAATAATAGGAAAAGGCCCTACATACCTCGGTGCTAACTTATCCTTCTTGTCGAACCTCATCATCCCTTTCATTGGGTACACCCAAACTAGTACCTGGTCCCCAACCTCCAACTCCACATGTCTCCGTGAAGCATCAGCATAACTCTCCTGCCTATCCTGAAGTATCCGAATTCGCCCTCGGATCAACTCTATTTTAGCAGACATCTCCTGGACAATATTTGTCCCCAATAGCTTCTTCTCCCCCACCTCTAACCAGCAAGCGAGTGAACGACAAGGTCTCTCATATAGTTCCTCGAACGGTGCCATATCGACCATGAATTGGTGAGAGTTGTTAAACGCAAACTCCACCAAAGGAAGATATCACTCCCATCCTCCCCCAAAGTCTAAAATGCACATTCTGAGCATGTCTTCTAGCATCTGATTGACTCTCTCAGTTTGTTCGTCGGTCTGTGGGTGATTGGTTGTACTCAGACGTAGCTCCGTACCCATGGCCTCCTGAAAGCTCTACTAAAAGTGGTCCACAAAAATCTTGTCTCTCTCATACACAATGTTTATCGGCACCCCGTTCAGCTTAACAATCTCTGCTATGAATAGCTGCACATAAGGCATCATCTCAAAGTCAGTGTGAACCGACAGGAAATGGGCCACCTTGTTCAACCGATCCACAATGACCCATATGTAATCGTGACCCCTATGTGATGCAGGTAACCCTGTAATGAAGTCCATTAAGATGATTTCCCACTTCTACACGGGATTCTCCAGTGGCTGTAGCATCCCTGGTGGTCTCTGATGGTCAACTTTCACGAGCTGACTCGTGGAACATTTCGAGACAAACTCTGCTATATTCCGTTCCATCCCTGCCCACCAATACTACCTCCTTATATCCTGGTACATTTTATCCCCATCGGGATGTACCGCAAATATCGAACCATGGGACTCTGTCATAACAGCGTGCCTCAAATCCTCATCCTCTGGAACAATTAACCTCCCACTAAGGCATAGGCCTCCTTCTGAGCTGATTGAGTAACCCTCTTCTCCCTCAACTAATAACTGGCTCACCCTATCCCGATAGATCTGATCCTCTGCCTGAGCTCTCAGAACCCACATAATGATCTCAGGTGTGATGGATAATGCTGACATGCAAGCCCTGGCTACATCGTCCTTATATCGAAGCTCTCTCCACTTCGCTTTCCAGACTTCTGATATTTCCCCAATCGGTCTCCATCTCAATGCATCCGCTACCACATTAGCCTTACTAGGATGATACTGAATATCAGACTGGTTGTCTTTCACGAATTCTAACCACCGCCTCTGCCTCGTATTCTGCTCCTTTTGTGTGAGGAGATACTAAAGTGACTTATGATCAATGAATAAAGTGAACTGCTATCCTAGAAGATAATGTCTCCATATCCTCAAAGAAAGAACGACCGTTGCTAGCTCTAGGTCATGAGTGCGGTAATTCCTCTCGTGGGGCTTTAACTTTCTGGACACATACGCTATAGACCTTTCCTCCTGCTGAAGCACACCCCAAAGTCCCTGTATGGATGCGACAATGTAAACCCGATACTCTAGTCCTCCCTTTAGCAATGCAAGTACGAGTGCATATGTCAACTTGTCCTTCAACTCGTCGAAAGCTAATTGACAATGATCACTCCAAGTGAAAGGTACCCCTTTTCGAGTCAGATTCGTCAAAGGACCCGCAATCTTTGAGAATCCTTTAATGAATCTCCTATAATAATCGTCCAATCCCAAAAAACTGCACACCTCGATCGGTGTCGTGGGCTGTCCCCACTCCCTCACCGCCGACACCTTTCTCGGATCCACCACAATACCTCGATCTAACACCACGTGTCCAAGAAACTGTACCTCTCGCAACCAAAATCCACACTTCTCAAATTTGGCATAGAGTTGATGATCCCGCAGTGTCTATAGAACCATACACAGGTGCTCTCCGTGCTCCTCCTCGATCCGCGAGTAGATCAAGATGTCATCAATGAACACGATGACAAATTGATCGAGATACTGCCTAAAGATCTTGTTCATGAGGTCCATGAACACTGCTGGTGTATTGGTGAGCCCAAATGGCATCACCCTGAATTCATAAGATCCATACCGCGATAGGAAAGCGGTCTTAGGCACATCCTCCTCTCGGATACACAGCTGATGATACCCTGACCTCAAGTCGACCTTGGAGAAGTAAGACGCACCTCTCAATTGGTCAAATAGATCATCAATCCTAGGCAACGGATACTTATTCCGTATCGTCACCTTGTTCAGCTCCCTATAGTCCACGCATAATCGAAGTGAACCATCCCGCTTATTTAAAAATAATATCGGTGCACCCCACGATGATGTACTCCGCTGAATGAAACCCTGACCCAGAAGCTGCTGAATCTACTCCCTCAACTCACGCATTTCGAAAGGGGCCATACGGTATGGGGCCCGAGCAATCAGCCTCATCCCCGATGCTAGATCGATTACAAATTCGATTTTCCTGCTGGGGGGCATATTTCCTGGAACACATCCTCAAAGTCCCTCACTACTGGGATTGAGTCCAACGAAATTACCACCTCCTGTGAGGGTTCCTCCTCGAAGTAATACAAGTGCGTGACCCTCCCTTAGGTAACGACATCACTATCAAGAACATCCCCTGTTCTGGAATGGAGAACACGATTGCCCTCTCATAACAATCCACCGTCGCCCGATAACCTGCCAACCAATCCATACCCAGGATGACATCATACCCCCTCTATATCTAACACTAAGAGGTGTGCTTCTAAAGTAAGCCTCCCAATCAAAATGTTCACCCCTCGACAAATCGAGTGAATCAAATCCCTGTTTCCTACTGGCGACTCTACACACATACGATGACTACCCGGAGTCTTTAGTAACCCGACTTGTTTAGCAAAATTAGATTTAATGAATGAATGCGATGCTCCCATGTCAAAAAGTTTACTACCCTCATGAACATGAATAACAAACGTACCCTCAACTGCTAGTGGCACCTGCTATGCTGGAGGATTGGGAATATCCTGGACATTATACACATGCCCGTAGTGAATTTTGCCCTGCTGCGGTGGGGCCGGTGGAGCTGGTGCTGCTGGTGGTATCTGCCCTATTGCCCCTATTGGGCACCCTGCTGATGACCTATGCCCCTCTACAGGCACTTCTTCTTGAAGTGTCATGGCTGGCCACAAACAAACAGCATTTCAGATCATCCCCCTGCCATTGTCCTTGACGTGGCTGGCCCTGCTGGCCTCCCCCATTGTTCCCTTGGCCCTGATGGCCCTGAGGAACCTGCTGCTGATTCGAGCTCGGCTGCCCCTGCTTGAACCTCTATCCTCCCGGTCGGAACCCACCAGACCTAAATTTCTTAGCCGAATTCCCCTACTGACTGCTAGTCTGCTGCTGAGTACCACTCATGTCACCACTAGTAACTGCCTTACCCTGCTGGCTCGTCTCCCCTACTCTCTTGCTCCCCTTCGCATGGAAGCGATGATCTTGGCAATGTATAAGTGAGGCATTAACGACATCTGTATAAGTCACTTACGCCAGATTTCCAGTCAAATTCTGCCTGATCCTCCAGGCCAAGCCATCCATAAACCTCGACTTCTTTCGCTCCTCGTCGCTCACCTCATTTAGCATAAAGTTTGCCAAACAGGTAAACTCTCCCTCATAGTCAGCCACTGACCGGTCACCCTGCACTAACTCACTGAAATTCTACCTCATCTCAGCCTCTACTACTGGTGGGAAGTATTTGCGATCGAACCGCACCTAGAATTCAAATACCGACATCAAATCCCGCTCCTCAATGGTGGTAACTGAATCCCACGAGTATAAGGCTTCCCCCGACAGACGAAAGGTAGCAAGCATCTGTTTCTCCACATCAGTACACTCCAGCATGCGCAAATGGCGCTGAATATTCTTCTTCCAGTCACAAGCCTCTACTACATCGGTGCTACCCCAAAACTCAGGTGGGTGACCCTTCTGAAAGGCCTCCCTAACTCGTTGACAAGACGGTGGACCCACTGGAGCCTGATCTAATGGTGCCACTAGAGGTGGTGCTTGAGGCTTTGGAAAATGAACTCCCATAGCCTGCATCGCTATCTCGACTGCCTGAGCCACTATCACTGCCACCTGAGTAGTGGAGATCAACTCGGGTGGGGGTGGGGGTGGCGGTACCTGTGGCTCCTGATGAGCCTCCCTGAGCTCATCCCTAGCCGCATCCCTCTCTACTCTTTGCCTCTTCGGTGGCATCTGAAAATAGATCGAATTGTATAAGTACACAATTTATACAAAAACTAATAGCAGAAATACGATATCTCACAAGCGAAAATAAATCAATAGTCCTAATAATAGGGCTCTATAACAACCGAACGCTACGCTGAAACATAGTAAGCCGCACAGATCCTAAGGACACTAGAACCTGATGCTCTGATACCATCTGTGACACCCCGCCTATTTAACCCCGGCTGATCAGTCCTAAATTAAATTAGAATAGGTTTCTCAGTTGGTTCATTCTTAGCATCACTGTCGCCTTTTTGATTACTAACCACCTAAGTAAGAAAATTATACTAGTGCCAATTTTCATCTTTTGTTAACTTAAATGAAATACTCATGCGGAAACAAAATAACAGGACAATCATAATTAACTGAATTCAACCATTCACAATTAAATAACTGACCAAATAAACCATCAGTCTAAAATCCAACAGAAGTAAAGACAAGCAATTAGCTCTCAACAAGTCTGACCTAAGTACTGAATAAAACATTAAGCAAAATACTCGAATAACTGATAGGAAATTTCTATACTAGAAATGAAAGGAATGAAACGCCTATCAAACTCTCACAACATCCACATATGCTGCAGCAACGTATCCCTGGAATGAGTCAAGTCTGGCATCCCTGTGGCTGGACACCTAAAAGGTTTTTAAAAGTTTTTATAGCAAGGGTTAGTACCCAAAACATTTGGAAAAGATTTAGCAAATGATTAACTTGCAGTAATAAGTAAATATTCATGCTCTCCATATTTTAGTTAGTGCTGCACTCCCTTGAGGGCATTCTCACCCCTCCGCTAATGTGTAATACTAACGCCTTAATTAATTTACCTAGTCATTTAACTCATGACGAGAAAATTTATATAACCCCTTGCAACCACCCTCCTCTAACCAAGTGTGCAAAAATTATGATTTCTAAGTTATTATCAACATTAACTTAATTAATCATTTCCCTTTTTAAATTCATATAACTTTCACACCCATTATATGTAATACAATTCACAGCCTGTATTAATTTTACCCGTATATAATTATTTACCTCATTATATACGTATAGTCATATTAAAACATTGACAAACATGCTGAAATAATAATTAATAATAACATCCTCCTGAGTAATACTCACCAGAATCAAATTCTCCAAAGTGCTATCCCACTAGGTATATTCCCATACCCTAGTTACCCAAGTTAGATTCGCTCACTAACTTGGTTAAAACATATAATTGGAGGCGATCATATTCCTTCGCTGAAAGTGAGATGCCCCTCACACACATAACGGACGCTATGACCTGGGAATATACTCGTCCTACTCCTCAAGCTAGGGGATTCGTCCACTATGTGCAACCTCCCCCTATGGCACTAGAGTATATAATAATAATATCTAGACACTGATATTAATGCACACACCATATATATATACTATCGCACACCGTGTGTGTATATATATATATATATATATATACAAATAATATTAATTATCCCGGCTATACCGTGTACTAAGTCCATAACACAAGCCTATTAAGATTATTATGAGTTTATGGTCCAACTCTAATTATTAATTAATTCGCACATTAATTAATTAGATTAATTTTGGTGTCGTTTCAACCATTATATTCGGACTTACTCTGGTGGCCCGAAATAAAATAATACTCGAGTCTAAATTCCCGACTCCCAATTATTTAGCCTTCACTCTAAATAAAATTATCTTCTTGGTATCGCTCAACCAATAACCCCGGACTTTCCCACTCAATCCGTATTTAATTATTTTGAAATATTATTCCCAAAATTTAACCATAATGTGACACACAATATTTTCCTCCGAATCCTAACTAATTTTTCCTCATCATTAATTTGAGTGTACCCCCATGTTTGTTTCTCATTACATAAGGCATAGGAAAAGATTTAAAATTTATTTTCCCTCATATATACAAACTGGACGAACTACCAGAATTTGTCGACCTTCGATCGATCGACCCCAAACCCTCGATCGATCGATCGATCGAACATGTCATTGTCTTCTCCGAGTTGTTTGTGTCAGCCATGGATGCAAATCTAAAAACCCTAACTTCATCTACCAGCAGACATAAGCCTTCTCATCAATACAATATACTGAAAACCTCCTAAGAGACCCCCATAAAGTCCCCAAACATTATTTAATTTTTGTTCTCTACTGTTTTCATAAATTGGGGAAAAATCCGATTTTGGCCTTTAACCCACTACAAAGAAAATCCTTATCTCAAATTCATTTCTAATTTCTCCGGTTTACACATCATACCAGATATATATATGCTAATCTCAGATTATACATGAATTTCTACACAATATAGAAATCAAAATAATGGTTTACAAAACCCCCATGTTTATACTCTTTAAATCCCAAAATGAATTTCTTTGATTTCTCACATCACATGAATATGAATTGAAATACAATTTAAATGTTACATTAAGTTAACCACTTGACTTATGATTCGTAGGGTCTGATTTTTGGAGTTGTGAATGCTCAAGGTTGAAGATGAACTCCTTTATTTTGGCTCTCCTTTGTTCGCCAAATTTGCCTTTAATTGCTCTTAGGGTTCCTGACCCCTTAAGTATTTTCTAAACTTAATTAAGTCATTCCCCTATTTCTTATAATCGTTTAATTAGGCTAAATCCCATTTTTTCCCCTAATGGGCCAACCCCAAGTGACCGAGATGCCCCCGTGTGCGCCCGACTATGTCTAAAAACGTCCCGTGACCCGTTTACTACCCCCGAGTACACTTTTCCGACTATCTCGGCCGATCTGGACTCAACCATACACTCTAAATTGGCATCCGAATTAATTTATAAAAATTCTTATCTATCACCTAATTTAGTCTATACCGACTCCCGGCTGAGATAAGTACATACCCCATCATAAATACCCGAAATGACATACATAAATTATTACTATTCACTTAGTAATTAAATTTCCTTAAATGTTAACCATTCACTCGCCGATTAATATTTAAATATATATATTTCCATAATTAATTCATTTAAAATTACGACACTCAAGTAGTTTTGAATTCCCTAATTAATTAAATAATAAATGCACAAAAATTACGGGGTGTTACGGGTATACCTATGCATCTTTAAATTTACCGAGTGATTTAGCTTTTAACAATTACGGAAGTATATTTCGTGATGTGCATAGAGTGTCAATACACGAATCATATGAATTAATAAAGCATAATAGTGATGGTAAATAAACTAAAGATCTATTTAAATAGGTCAATTCTTAGATACGTTTAATGCTTTTTTTTATTAAAAGAATGAGGTAAGTTAGAGAGTAAAACAAAGAAAAATAAAAAATTTGCCAAAATGCCTAAAACGACATATTTTTTTTGAATTATCTTTTAGTTTAAATGATTAGAGTTAGTTTCACCGAAAAACTTTCACCAATAATCACTTAAAGAATTTTTTTCAATTTTTAAATTTTTTTAATTAAAGAAAAATGAACATGGTGTGTGCGAATACATTATGACACCCTCTAACTAAAACGTTCAATTTCCCTCAATATACTTTAATAACAATATTCAATTCAAGTTACATAGATATGTAATTCAATATGGGGAGATCCTGGATATCGCGTTCATTAATTCTACAAAATATGTTGGTAACAAGAAAAAAAATTATCTTTTTTATTTTCTTTAATAAAATATATATAAAATAAAAATATTATCTTCATATTTTACCATAAACAAGAAGACAAAATTTTTGAGGTTCCACCAAGAAAATATGTTACTTTGTGGGATTAATAATGGACTCCCACGATTTTTCATGACTTCTAGAAAATAGAATTTTCATTTATGAAATGAGGATCATGCACTGGGCATAAAAAAATGAACCATCACAAAGTTTTGAAAAATATTGTTTTGGGTGATGGGTGGTTTGGATATATTAGGGGATAAGTACAATTCGGTTTCTAGAAAAATCAAAATTTCCTCCCAAAGATTTTTCGATTGGAGTGGGAGGTAGGGCACGCTATATTCAGTTCTTACGGTACTTGTAGCGGTTCGATAAAGGTGAATGAAAATGGTGAAGATAAAAATTAAAATTCAATCGATTCATTATTATTAAGAGTGGGTTAAATTTCTATGTCCTCTACATTTTCAGTCTCCTTTATCAATTGGGTGAGACGAATAATGATATATTCTAAAGTAGAATTTTCTTAAAACGTTTCAGATTTCTCATTTAGTTCAAAATATTCTTCGTCTTCTAAGTTATAAAAATAATTTTTTTATTGGACTCAAACAAAGCATATAATTGTGTTTTCTAATAATAATTTTCTTCACGGTAATAATTTTGAAAATTTTCATTTTTATTATTTTGAAAATACGCACCGAAAGAAGGCAATCCTTTCAAGATTTCAATGGTTGGGAAATTTTCCCATGGACGACTCAATACTGAAATCATTCGAAAACAATTTGAAACTTTTGGTTTAAACGTTGCATACACAATTGGTCTTGTAGATCAGAAACACATACTGATTAGACTTCATTCAGAACAGGAATTTGTTCGACTATGGATGAAAGATCAGTGGTACATAGGCAAATTCCCAATGCATACTTTAAAATGGTCCCTTTAATTTTATATAGACAAAGAAAGTCCAATAGTGCCAATGTGGATTTCATTCCCAGGTCTGCCCATAGGTTTTTTTGTTATAGAATCTCTATACTCTATAGCCCAAGTGGTAGGAAAACCTCTAAAACTTGATGCATCAACAGTCACAATTTGCAAACCAAGTGTTGAGTATGTGTGGAATTAAACCTACTCCAAGAAAGACCTGAACGATTATGGCTTGGTTGTGAAGATTATGGATTCTGGTAAGAAATATCATATTAAAAAACTCCTCACTACGATGGAAAATCCTTTAAGCCTGGCCATAATGAAAAGAAATTTTTGATTAATAATGACCCCAATAATCCTACAACTACAACAAAAAGAAGGGAAAATCGAATAATTCCTCCACAAGATAGGCAGGTGATCCAGAACAATCAAGAAATAATGGAATATCAAAATAAAGAAAATGCTGATCAAGAATTGATATCTCACACAGAGATTATCCTAGTTACCACACAAATCCCTAAAGAGACTCCTATTCAAGATATATGGGAAATACTTGACAGAGGTTTTGATATAGGGATGTGGGAAAGACTTGACATATGTTTAATTAATCATAAATGGATTTCATTATATCCTTCTACCACTATCAAAATTCTAAATAAGAATTGTTCCGATAATTCTCCCTTACTAGTCACATTTGGACAAATAAAAGATCACATAATTAAACCATTTAGTTTTTTAAATATGTGGTGTAATCATAGGAATTTTAAATATTTGGTTAAAGAATCATGGAACAAAGAAATTATAGGCAACCCCCTCAATAAATTCTATATGAAGCTGATGGTCCTGAAGAAGGATCTTAAAGAATGGAACAAATAAACATTTAAAAACATCTTCCAATAAGTAACTACTATGGAAGATGAATTTATGTTAAAAGAAGACTCCTACCAAAAAAATCCTAGTTAGGATAATAGAGAAGCCCTAGAAGAAACTAAAGCTAGAATTAATTGGGCTATCAAATGCGATGAGAAATATTGGAGTAAAAAAGATAGAATAAAATGGATAAAAGAGGGTGATTTAAACACCAAATGCTTCCATGCAGTTGTGAATAACTCTAAAAGACAATTGTTGATTCAAAGTATCAAGAATAATCAGGGTGATTTGGTGGAATTAAGGGAGAAAATAAATGAAGTTCTAGTTAATTACTTCCAAATTATTTTAGCTGAAGAAGGGATAGTAGACAACTTATCCTTACTTGATCATATTCCCAATATAGTATCAAATGAAATCAACTCTGACCTTACTAGAATTCCTGAAGAGGGGGAGATTTTAATGCTATAAACTCCTTTAATTTTGATAGTCAAGATGTACCTGATGGTTACAATGGTAATTTTTATACCAGCTGCTGGAACATCATAAAAAAGACCTGATTGTGGCCATTGAAGCTTTCTTTTTAGGTAGAGACATGCCAAAAATTTGGGGAGCTACCAATATATGCCCAATCCCTAAATCTAAAAATCCAACAGAATGCAAAGATTACAGACCAATAAGTTTATGTAACTTTAGTAATAAAATTAGGGGTGGCAATTCGGGTTAGTCGTGTCATTTTTGAGTTGCATTCATTTTTATTTGAGTATAAGTTTTGGATACTCTTAATTCAATACAAGTTAATCGTGTCATGTTCGAGTCATTTTGGGTTATTACCGTAAATGGATTATCGTGTCAAAAATTGCCAGCCCTAAATAAAATCATTTCAAAAATTATAAACACTAGACTTGGTATACATCTTCCTATGTTGATATCCGCAAACCGATCAGGATTTATAAAAGGGATAAATATTCTTGCCAACATCCTCCTTGGGCAAGAAATGATGCATCTCTTAGATAGAAAAAATTTAGGAGACAATGTGGTTATAAAATTAGACATGACAAAGGCATATGGCAGAGTATCGTGGCGGTTTCTCATCAAAGTTCTTAGAAATTTTGGCTTTGTTGAGGTTTTATAGATTTCATTTGGAGAATAATTTCTTCCAATTGGTTCTCCATTCTAGTTAATGGTCAACCTACAGGATTCTCCAAGTCAACTAGGGGCCTTAGACAAGGTAACCCCTATCCCCTAGTCTATTTGTTATCTGTGCAGAGATTCTAAGTAAAGGTTTACAAAATCTTATGCAAATTGGGAAAATTGGCCTTTATTCTCATCGTAGAAAATGTTTTTTGATCAGTCATCTTGCCTTTGCAGATGATATTATTATATTCACTCAAGGAACTAAAAAATGTTTAAAATCTCTTATGGACTTCCTCAATGATTATGAGTCAAATTCTAGTCAACTTATAAACAAATCCAAAAGTAAATTTTATACTAAAAATGTTTCTGTTCAGAGATCCAAAATCATCCAAGAAGCTACAGGCCTTGAAAAAGGTAGTATCCCCATTAAATAGTTAGGCTATCCATTATTAAAAAGAAGGAAAAAAGCTATATACTTTGAAAGTATTTTGGCTTCAATAAGATTTGAAATAGAAGGATGAAAATATAATTTCTTATCTCAAGCTGGTAGAATAGTGATTATAAAATATGTGCTTAGTTCCATTCCTCTTCATACCATAGGTGCCACTAATCCTCCCAAACAGATCATTAACAAAATTGAAAAAATGTTTAGCAACTTCTTTCGGGATAATCACAAATACTGTAGTTGTAAATATCATTGATATGCCCCAAGTGTCACCTCGGCTCAGAAACTACAACCTCGGACAAGACATTGCCGAGGTTGGAAATGTCTTGGATCACTGACGACAGGCCTCGGACATAGTAGGGTCGACCCTGGCCGACACCACTACAAACCTCATCAAGGGGAGACTGCATTAATCATGGGGGTCAGCAGTTCGTCAGTTCCCCCGGGAATGACAACCTCAGCCAGGGATAAGTCGAGGTTACAAGGATACATACCTCTACCATGGTCAACCCCATCAGCGAATCGGCCAATGTTCCAAGCACATTCCAGCTTAACCTCAGCCCAGGCCAACCTTAATACCTTACCTCGGCTTCAATTAAGCCGAGACCATAATGGCTCATCTCGGATAGGATGGGCAGCTAGACCTTACCAACCTCGGACTCTTCCAGGCCGAGGTCATGACCAAGCACGGAGGTCGAGCACTTATTGACGTGTGGAAAAGGACACATGGACACAAATCAGTTATAACAAATCATTCCCCCCACGTGGGGGGAATATTTTATCATCACTCTCTACATGTGACAGTGACAGATGTCTTCATCAGATTGGCTAGATCAAAACACATATGCTCATTGCATGCATAGGGGGTACATTACACCCCCCCAGATACTATATATAGAGGTCATCCTCTACCTTGCAAAGGATCCGAAATTGGAAACCCTAGCTGAAAATCTATTCAAATACACAGTCGAGAGAGAAAGCTTGAGAGATTGTATCTATGGCCATTAGAGCCCTCATACAGTGATACACATCATACACTTGCACAGTGGATGTAGGCCTGATTGGCTGAACCACTTATATTTTGGTGATCTTCCTCTTCTGCTCACCACCTTCTATTATATGTGTATATTCCTTTATGCTGCCATTGTTAACATGGAACTTAGCTCACAAACACCTTGAAGGGTGTTGTTGTTTCCATCATCATCATTTTGGTTCCGTCTGTGGGCATTAAGAGTTATTACTTCCTCCTCTTCAGCTTAACATCATCGGAGACTCTGGTGGTGAACCAGGCACCACCCCTTGCGTGGAGGTGCTTCACCATTGAAAGAGGTCCTTTAAGGTATTAAGCTCATCTACTACTCAAGATCTTTAGTGTTAGCATATGGCACCAGAGGTACCATTGCCTCTTCCGCCGCCTGGAGCGGGAGGACCTAGTTCTAGCCAGACACCGCCTCAGTTCAAAATGGCGGAGGTAGCTACAGCCTTGAAGTCTTTAGCTGCAACATAACAAGCTATGCAGGAGATATTTGCACAGCTCAGCTAAACTATGATGAGGCCACCTGGAGTTTCCCTGGAAATGATCACTCCGGCGGCTGTCCAGCCTCATCCTGATGCTAGGGGACCAGCCCAAGCACCAATGAAGGACCAACCTGCCCCCTAGTGGAGGAGGGACGTTACTAACCCTAAGCGCTTACGCCTGGGGAGGCAAGGCAACCCTTGCCCGGAAGGCAGGTATGACGATCTGGAGGCGAAAGAGGTCCCGAAAGAATTTTGGGAGCCGTATGAGGTTCTGAATAATACTGTACATCCTCTTCAGCAGAGCTGAGGTTGTGGCAGCCAAAGAGGTGAAAAGGCACAACAATGAGGATCATCTTTTGATCAATTGAGCAGACGGTCAGCCTTTGAGAGGTTGGGCCCAGTGAATGACCTAAGACAGAGGTTATAAAGGTCAAGGAGTGCAGTCAGCTCACAAAGAGGAGATGGAAAAGGTTGGCCTCACCTAGGTCGACCCCGTGCAGGAAGGGGCAAAGATCAGGAAGAGGTCAACAGCCGACGTTGAGCTATGACCAGGGAACCCTCAGCCCATCCCCTAGAGGTGGATGGGGACAACATCGACCAGGCCTATGGTAGGAGACCATGGAATGACTCTATCCAATGTCTTGAGGAGAATATAGGAGACCTCATTAAGAGCCGAGACCCATTGCAAAGAGGTTTCTCGGAGGGCTCCCCCTTTGTGGCAAGGATAGTGAGCTTCCCAACCCCTGCTAAGTTCAATCCACTCGTCGTGTCTCCCAAGTATGACGGTAGCACCAACCCTGTACATCACATTGAGATGTATCAATTAGCGGTGGACATATACTCGATACCTAATGAGATGAAGTGTAGGGCCTTCTCTGGGACTTTAATAGGAGCAGCACACAGCTGGTTCACTTATCTTCTGAAAAATTCAATTAAGAACTTTAAGGGCTTGGCTGAACGGTTCATTCATAACTTCTGCTTTGGGGTAAGACCTCAAAAGAAGACCACTCATCTACTGTATGTAAAGCAAGGCAAGTACGAGAGCCTAAGAGACTACGTCACCAAATTCAACAAAGAAAAACTTGAGGTTGAAGACTACGAAGAGAATATAGCCATGACCGCCCTCATAGGAGGTCTTTAGAAAGGGAAGTTATTGTGGAAACTAGCGGAAGACCCTCCTAGGTCTATGGACGAGCTACTGGCAACCGCAGGAAAAGTCATGATTGCCGAAGAGGCAATGGCCGCCAAGTATGAGGATGAGAATCGCAGTAGTAGCGGGAAGTATTAAAGAAAGAAAGGTGGAAAGAAGAGGTCGCCCGATGATAAGTTCGCTCACTATAATCCTCTAACTGTGAGCTGTGAGCATATCCTCAACCAGATCAATAATGATAGGACTCTAAGATGGCCAGAGAAACTGAAGGCCCCTCCACATAAGAGGAACAAAAACTTGTGGTGCGAGTTCCACCAGGACCATGGCCATGTTACAGACAGATGCTTCGCCTTGAAGGACAAGATTAAAAAGATGTTAAAATCCGAAAAGTTGAGGAAGTATGTTGATGGAAAGGCTCCTAAAGGTGGAAGAGATGACCCTAAAAAGAGGGAAAATGACAGATACCGTGATGATGCCCTAGCTAGAAGAGACAATGATTCGGAAGGTGATGATGAAGACAATCCGGATCTTCCGCCAAAAGATGACAACACCCCGGTGAAGAGGGTTGGCATGATCTCCTTTGGTGTTGACACCATATGCGGAGGACTTGCGGGGGGTGAGTCTGAAGTGGCTGACAGAAAAGCTCATGTGGTAGAGGCCAAATCAGTGCCCAAACTTGAAATTGTAAATCTAACGTCTTTCGATATAGCGCAGAAGAGAAAAAAGGTGGACATGGGCACACTTATAGTTTGGTTCTACCGACTCAACTTCAAAGGTATCTTAGCCCCACATGATGACCCCTGGGTAATAACAACAAGAGTACATGGATGCGAGGTGCAGAGGATACTCGTGGACGAGGGGAGTTCAGCAGATGTGATGTTTTGGCCTTGCTTCAAGAGTCTAGGTCTTAACAGAGCAAGGCTAGTACCCTATCATCATCCTTTAATGGGCTTCAGCGGTGAAAAGGTCCACCCATTGGGCATGTATGAGATGGACGTACGAATGGGTGATGAATGGCCTAAGAGGTTGACCCGAAAGATCAACTTTTTTGTGATGGACGAAAATGTCTTCTCTTCCTATAACCTCATTATAGGAAGAGTGGCCCTTAAGGAGTTCGAAGCCGTGCCATCAAAGGTTGACCAGATGCTAAAATTCTCGACCCCCTATGGGGTAGGGGAAGTGCAAGGTGACCAGACCATAGCACGAGAATGCTACTTCAACTCGGTCGAAGAGAGAGAGAGGCCTATAAGAGGCCAACCACCACTTATAGCATTGATACACTTGACCCAAGAGATGAAACAAAGTTGAATAAGGGAGAGGCCGCGGAAGAGGTAGAATCCATCGTCCTCAATGAGGAAGAACCGAAAAAAACCATCCAGGTCGGCAAAGCCTTAAAAGCAAAAATTAAGGAAGAGCTGATAAACTTCCTGAAGAAGAGGCAGAGTGTCTTCGCTTGGAGTCACGCAGACATGCCTGACATTAACCCTGAGGTTATGAGTCACAAGCTCAACATGACCAAAGATGCCAGGCCTATCAAGCAAAGACGAAGAGTTTACTCTAGGGAGAAGTACGACGTCATCCGAGAAGAAGTCAAAAAACTGGAAGAGGCTGAGTTTATTAGAGAAGTCATATATCCGAAGTGGCTATCGAATGCAGTCATCGTGCCCAAGGCCAATGGAAAGTAGAGAATGTGCATTGACTTCACAGACTTAAACAAGTCTTGCCCAAAAGATAGCTACCCCTTACCCAGGATAGATCAGATGGTAGATGCTACTGCAGGGAACGAGCTCATGAGCTTCATGGATGCATATTCAGGATAGAATCAGATCTTTATGGATGCGGAAGACTCAGAAAAGATAACCTTCATTACCGACAAAGGGACGTACTGCTACAAAGTGATTCCCTTCGATCTGAAAAATATGGGGGCAACATACCAACGTCTTGTGAACAAGATGTTCAAAGAGTAAATAGGCAAGACTATGGAGGTGTATGTAGATGATATGCTGATGAAGATCTTGAAGGCCTGCACTCATGTGGCAGACCTTGAAAAGACCTTCGACACTATGGACTTGTACAGGATGAAACTCAACCCCGCGAAGTGTGTCTTCGGGGTAGGAGATGGGAAGTTTCTCAGATTTATCATCAATTAAAGTGGAATCGAAGCAAAGCTTGAGAAAATCAAGGCTTTACTTAATATGAAGACACCGAGGAGTATTAAGGATGTCCAAAGACTCACGGGGAGAGTGGCCGCACTCAACGGGTTTATTTCCAGAGCAATAGACAAGTGTCTTCCATTCTTCAAAGTTCTTAGAAAGGCCTTCCATTGGGATGAAGAGTGTGAAGAGGCTTTTAACCAACTTAAGTCCTACCTTGGGCCTCCCTTGTTGTTATCTTGGCCCATAGTAGGAGAGAAATTATATGTGTATCTAGCAGTCTTTGAATCGACTATCAGTGCAACCATAGTACGGTAAGACGTTGGAATCCAAAGGCCTGTGTATTTCAGCAGTAAATCCCTTCAAGGGTCTAAACAAAATTACCCTCGTATGGAGAAGATAGCCTATGCCCTGATACATGCCTCAAGGAAGATGAAGCCCTACTTCCTAGCCCATTCCATTATCATCCTCACTGATTCCCCACTAAGACTGGTTTTACATAAACCTGAGAAGTTTAGAAGATTGATGACCCGGGCCATTGAGTTGGGGGAGTATGACTTTATCTACCAATCTAGGTCAGCCATCAAAGGGCAGGCCCTCGCAGACTTTGGCCGAGTTCACATGGGAAGAGGCCAACGCATGAAATGACCTAGTGGGTGCTGAAGGGTCAAACAATATTATGTTCTGAGAAGAGGAAGAGGTTGCACCAAATGTCTTCCGAAGTCAGGAAGAAGTCGTATACAAGAAGATTAGGATCGGAGTAGTGGAGAATGAGGAGGATCGGTACCTCTTTAGGCAAGGAATCATGTTAGAAGGGGCCTTCTCATCGGATACATATATTTGGAATCTCTTCGTTGATGGTTCTTTCTGCGACAGTGGAAGCGGTGCAGGGTTGATACTTTCAGCTCCCACTAGGTCATTTTATGCATTAGCCTCTTCCCATGTGAACTCGGAAACAAAGTTTGTGAGGACCTACCCTTTGATGGATGACCTAGGTTCTTCCTACGACAGTGGAAGTGGTGCAGGGTTGATACTTTTAGCTCCAGATGGTGCTAATATTGAATATGCTCTAAGGTTCAACTTCAAGGCCTCTAACAATGAGTCGGAATATGAAGCCATAATAACAGGTCTCTTATTGGCAAATAGTCTAGGTGTAAGATGACTCCTACTTCATAGCCACTTAAGGTTAGTTGTCAATCAATTATTGGGAGTCTACGAAGCCAAAGATGAAAGAATGGCTAAGTATCTGAAGAGGGTGAGAATGATGTTAGAATATTTCAAAGAGATAAAACTGAAGAGAGTACCTCGACAAAATAATAGCCACGTAGATGCATTGGCAAGGTTAGCCTCGACGATGAAGACAGACGTCAGAAGGACAGTTCTGATCGAGGTCTTAGCAAAAACGACCATTGAGGAAGAAGAGGTATGCAACCCTTGTCTCAATTTGAACCTAGGAGACTCATGGATGGACACCCTCGTCAGATATATCAAAGAGGGAGAGCTACCCGAATCCAAGCTAGAGAGGAGGAAGTTAAGATATAAGGCTGGCAAGTTCTCCATAGTAGGAGACGTCCTATATAAGAAGGGCTTTCTATTTCCTCTCCTCAGGTGTGTGCATCCCACCGAGGTTCCCCGCATCTTACAGGAGGTTCATGAGGGTTCTTGCTATAGTCACATAGGAGGAAGACCCTTGGCCAAGAGTATTATTACACAGGGATACTGGTGGCTAACCTTGGCCAAAGATGCTGAAGCTTACGTGAAGAGGTGAGATAAATGTCAGAGATTCTCCACTATTCCTCACCGTCCTCATCAACTTATGATGTCAATCACCTCTTAATGGCCGTTTTCAGTATGGGGAATTGACTTAGTAGGACCCCTACCAAGAGCTTCCAATAATTACAAGTTTCTGATAGTTGCCATTGACTACTTCTCAAAGTGGGTGGAGGCAGAGCCGATGATAACGATCACAGAATAGAAGACCTTCCAATTTATTTGGAGGAACATTATATGCAGACATGGCCTCCCAAACACTCTCATCACAGATAATGGAACCCACTTCAAGAACTCCTCTTTAGAAAAGTATTGCGAAAGAGTGGGGATAAAGCAGTTCTTCTCATCTCCCGTCCGACCTCAGGCAAACGGTCAGACAGAAGACACAAACAGAGCAATCCTCGATGGAATCAAGAAGAGGTTAGAAGAAGTGAAGGGGAGATGGACTGAAGATGTTTATGTTGTGTTATGGGCCTATAGAACCACGATAAGGACACCAATGGGAGAAACCCCATTCATACTAGCACACGGCTCAGAGGTCTTCATACCAACAGAAGTGGGACTCCCTACTCATAGGGTTCAGACCTATGACCCTGATAAAAATTGGGAATAGAGGAGACTAGACCTAGATCTGATTGAAGAAAGTAGGAAGATGCAAAAATCAAACAACCAGCCTACCAACAGAGAGCAGCGAAATTCTACAATCAGAGTGTAAAGTCAATACCAATTACCGTGGGGGACATAGTACTGAAGAAGACCTCATAGAAAACAAACAAACTCCACCCAAACTGGCATGGTCCCTACAAAGAGATATAAGAGGTTGTGCCCAGGACCTACAGGCTAGAAAACCTATAAGGGGAGCCTTTCACTATACCTTGAATGCTGATCACCAAAAGAAGTATTACATATGATGTTGCAAAAAGTTAAGTAAATATACCATCTAATGAAAAGGTTATTAATAAGAGATCAGTTTCCATGTTAATTCTTGCTTCATTGAGATCTAATATTAGAGAGTATGAGGATAACATCTTAGTTGATGTCCTCAGACCCTTATAACATCATTAAGTGGTTACAAGGTCTGAGGTCAGACACCATACTTGGATGACCTCAGACCCTTAACATCATTAATTTGGTGAAATTAATTATGAGGATAACAACATAGTTGGTGACCACATACCCTTATAACATCATTAAGTGGGGACAAGGTTCGAGGTCCGACACCATACTTAGATGACCTCAGACCCTTAACATCATAAATTTGGTGAAATTAATCACTAGGATAACATCTTTGTTGGTGACCTCAGACCCTTATAACATCATTAAGTGGTGACAAGGTCTGAGGTCAGACACCATACTTGGATGACCTCAGACCCTTAACATCATTAATTTGGTCAAATTAATCATGAGGATAACATCTTAGTTTGGGACCTCAGACCCTTATAACATCATTAAGTGGTGACAAGGTCTGAGGTCAGACACCATACTTGGATGACCACAGACCCTTAACATCATTAATTTGGTCAAATTAATGTTGAGGATAACATCTTAGTTGGTGACCTCAGACCCTTATAACATCATTAAGTGGTGACAAGGTCTGACGTCAGACACTATACTTGGATGACGTCAGACCCTTAACATCATTAATTTGGTGAAATTAATCATGAGAATAACATCTTAGTTGGTGACCTCAGACTCTTATAACATTATTAAGTGGTGATAAGGTCTGAGGTCAGACACCATACTTGGATGACCTCAGACCCTTAACATCATTAATTAGCATAAATTAATCATGAACATCTTAGTTGGTGACCTCAGACCCTGATAACATCATCAAGTGGTGACAAGGTCTGAGTTCAGACACCATACTTGGATGACCTCAGACCCTTAACATCATTAATTTGGTGAAATTGATCATGAGGATAACATCATAGTTGGTGACCTTAGACACTTATAACATCATTAAGTGGTGACAAGGTCTGAGGTCAGACACCATACTTGGTTGACCTTTGACCCGTACCATCATTAATTTGGCGAAATTAATCAAGAGGATAACATCTTAGTTGGTGACCGCAGACCCTTATAACATCATTAAGTGGTGACAAGGTCTGAGGTCAGACACCATACTTGGATGACCTCAGACCCTTAACATCATTAATTTGGTGAAATTAATAATGAGGATAACATCTTAGATGGCGACCTCAGACCCTAATAACATCATTAAGTGGTAACAAGGTCTGAGATCAGACACCATACTGGGATGACCTCAGACCCTTAAGATAATTAATTTGGTGAAATTAATCATGAGGATAACATCTTAGTTGGTGACCTCAGACCCTTATAACATCATTAAGTGGTGACAAGGTCAAAGGTCAGACACCATACTTGGATGAGCTCAGACCCTTAACATTATTAATTTTGGTGTAATTAATCATGAGGATAACATCTTATATTGTGACCTCAGACGCTTATAACATCATTAAGTGGTGACAAGGTCTGAGTTCAGACACCATACTTGGATGACCTCAGACCCTTGACAACATTAATTTGGTGAAATTAATCATGAGGATAACATCTTAGTTGGTGACCTATGACCCTTATAACTTCATTAAGTGGTGATAAGGTCAGAGGTCAGACACCATACTTGGATGACCTCAGACCCTTAACATCATTAACTTTGCAAAATTAATTGAGAGGACAACATGTTAGTTGGTGACCATTGACTCTTATAACATCATTAAGTGATGGCAAGGTGCGAGGTAAGACACCATACTTGGACGACCTCAGACCCTTAAGATCAATAATTTGGTGAAATTAAACATTAACATCTTAGTTGGTGACCTCAGACGCTTATAACATCATTAAGTGGTGACAAGTCCCGAGTTCAGACACCATACATGGATGACCTCTGACCCTTAACATCATTAATTTGGTGAAATTAATCATGAGGATAACATCTTAGTTGGTGACCTCAGACCCTTATAACATCATTAAGTGGTGACAAGGTCTGAGGTCAGACACCATACTTTGATGACCTCAGACACTTATCATCATTAATTCGGTGAAATAAATCATAAGGATAACATCATAGTTGGTGACCTTATACTCTTATAACAAGATTAAGTCATGACATGGTCTGAGGTCAGACACCATACTTGGATGACCTCAGACCCTTAACATCATTAATTTGGCGAAATTAGTCACGAGGATAACATCTTAGTTGGTGACCTCAGACCCTTATAACATCATTAAGTGGTGACAAGGTCTGAGGTCATACACCATACTTGGATGACCTCAGACCCTTAACATCATTAATTTGGTAAAATTAATCATGAGGATAACATCTTAGTTGGTGACCTCAGACCCTTATAACATCATTACGTGGTGATAAGGTCTGAGCTCAGACACCATACTTGGATGACCTCAGACCCTTAACATCATTAATTTGGTGAAATTAATCATGAGGATAACCTCTTAGTTGGTGACCTCGGACACTTATAAAGTCATTAAGTCGTGACAAGGTCTGAGGTCAGACACCATACTTAGATGACCTCAGAGCCTTAGCATCATTAATTTGGTTAAATTAATCATGAGTATAACATCTTAGTTGTTGACCTCAGACCCTTATAACATCATTAAGTTGTGACAATATCTGAGGTCAGACACCATACTTGGATGACCTCAGATCCTTAACATCATTAATTTTGTGAAATTAATTATGAGGATAACATCATAGTTGGTGACTTTTGACCCTTATAACATCGTTAAGTGGTGTCAAGGTTTGAGGTCAGACACCATACTTGGATGACCTCACACCCCTAACATCATTAATTTGGTGAAATTAATCAGGAGGATAACATCTTAGTTGTTGACCTCAGACCATTTTAATATCAATAAGTGGTGACAAGGTCTAAGGTCAGACACCATACTTGGATGACCTCAGACCCTTAACATCATTAATTTGGTGTAATTAATGATGGGGATAACATCTTAGTTGGTGACCTCAGACTCTTATAACATCATTAAGTGGTGATAAGGTCTGAGGTCAGACACCATACTTGGATGACCTCACACCCTTAACATCATTAATTTGGTGAAATTAATCATGAGGACAACATCTTAGTTGGTGACCTCAGACTCTTATAACATGATTAAGTGGTGTCAAGGTCTGAGTTTAGACACCATACTTGGATGACCTCAAACCCTTAACATCATTAATTTGGTGAAATTAATCATTAGGATAACATCTTAGTTGGTGACCTTAGACCCTTATCACATCATTAAGTGGTGACAAGGTTCGAGGTCAGACACCATACTTGGATGACCTTAGACCCTTAACATCATTAATTTGGTGAAATTAATCATGAGGATAACATCTTAGTTGTTGACCTCATACCATTATAACATCATTAAGTGGTGACAAGGTCCGAGGTCAGACACCATACTTGGATGACCTCAGACCCTTAACATCATTAATTTGATGAATTTAATCATGAGGATAACATCTTAGTTGGCGACCTCAGACTTTTATAACATCATTAAGTGGGGATAATGTATGAAGTCAGACACCATACTTAGATGTCCTCAATCCCTTAACATCATTAATTTGGTGAAATTAATCATGAGGATAACATCTTAGTTGGTGACCTCAGACCCTAATAACATCATTAAGAGGTGAAAAGGTCTCAGGCCAGACTCCATACTTGGATGACCTCAGACCTTGAACATCATTAATTTGGTAAAATTAATTATGAGGATAACATCTTAGTTGGTGACCTCAGACCCTTATATTATCATTATGTGGTGATAAGTACTGAGGTCAGACACCATACTTGTATGACCACAGACCCTTAACATCATTAATTTGGTGAAATTGATCATGAGGATAACATCTTGGTTGGTGACCTTAGACCCTTATAACATCATTAAGTGGTGACAAGGTCTGAGGTCAGACACCATACTTGGATGATCTTAAACCCTTACCATCTTTCATTTGGTGAAATTAATCTTGAGGATAACATCTTACTTGGTGACCTCAAACCCTTATAACATCATTAAGTGGTGACAAGATCTGAGGTCAGACACCATATTTAGATGACCTCAGACCCTTAACATCATTAATTTGGTGAAATTAATCATGAGGATAACATCTTAGTTGGTGACCTCTGACCCTTACAACATCATTAAGTGGTGACAAGGTCTGAGATATGACACCATACTTGGATGAACTCAGACCCTTAACCTCAATAATTGGGTGAAATTAATCATGAGGATAACATCTTAGTTGGTGACCTCAGACCCTTACAACATCAGTAAGTGGTGACATGGTCTGAGGTCAGACATCATACTTGGATGAGCTCAGACCCTTTACATCATTAATTTGGTGAAATAAATCATGAAGATAATCTTAGATGGTGACCTCAGACGCGTATAACATCATTTTATGGTGACAAGGTCTGAGGTCGGACACCATACTAGGATGACCTCAGACCCTTGACATCATTAATTTGGTGAAATTGATCATGAGGATAACATCTTAGTTGGTGACCTCAGACCCTTATAACATCACTATTTGTGACAAGGTCTGAGGTCAGATACCATACTTGGATGGCCTCAGACCCTTAACATCATTAATGTTACGAAATTAATCAAGACGATAACATGATAGTTGGTGACCTCAGACTCTTACGACATTATTAAGTGGTGACAAGGTGTGAGGTCAGACACCATACTTGGATGACCTCAGAACCTTAACATAATTAATTTGGTGAAATTAATCATTAACAACTTAGTGTGTGACCTCAGACCCTTATTACATCATTAAGTGGTGACAAGGTCTGAGGTCAGACACCATACTTGGATGACCTCAGACCCTTAACATCATTTATTTTGCGAAATTAATCAAGACGATAACATGATAGTTGGTGACCTCTTACTCTTACGACATCATTAAGTGGTGACAAGGTTGGAGGTCAGACATCATACTTGGATGACCTTAGACACTTAACATCAATAATTTGTTGAAATTAAACATGAGGATAACATCTTAGTGGGTGACCTCAGACCCTTATAACGTCATTAAGTGGTGACAAGGTCTGAGGTCACACACCATACTTGGATGACCTCAGACCCTTAACATCATTAATTTGGTGAAATTAATCTTGAGGATGACATCTTAATTGTTGACATCATACCACTATAACTCATTAAGTGGGGACAAGGTCCGTGTTCAGACACCATACTTGGATGACCTCAGACCCTTAACATTATTAATTTTATGAAATTAATTATGAAGATAACATCTTAGTTGGTGACCTCAGACTCTTATAACATGATTAAGTGGTGACAAGGTCTGAGGTTAGACACCATACTTGGATGACCTCAAACCCTTAACATCATTAGTTTGGTGAAATTAATCATTAGGATAACATCTTAGTTGGTGACCTTAGACCCTTATCACATCATTAAGTGGTGACAAGGTTTGAGGTCAGACACCATACTTGGATGACCTTAGACCCTTAACATCATTAATTTGGTGAAATTAATCATGAGGATAACATCTTAGTTGGTGACCTCTGACCCTTACAACATCATTAAGTGGTGACAAGGTCTGAGATATGACACCATACTTGGATGACCTCAGACCATTAACATCATTAATTGGGTGAAATTAATCATGAGGATAACATCTTAGTTGGTGACCTCACACCCTTACAAAATCAGTAAGTGGTGACACGGTTTGAGGTCAGGCATCATACTTGGACGAGCTCAGACCCTTATCATCATTAATTTGGTGAAATAAATCATGAGGATAATCTTAGATGGTGACCTCAGACGCTTATAACATCATTTTATGGTGACAAGGTCTGAGGTTGGACATCATACTGGGATGACCTCAGACCCTTGAGATCATTAATTTGTTGAAATTGATCATGAGGATAACATCTTAGATGGTGACCTCAGACCCTTATAACATCATTATTTGTGACAGGGTCTGAAGTCAGACACCATACTTCGATGACCTCAGACCCTTAACATCATTAATGTTGCGAAATTAATCTAGACAATAACATGATAGTTGGTGACCTCAGACTCTTACGACATCATTAAGTGGTGACAAGGTGTGTGGTCAGACACCATACTTGGATGACCTCAGAACCTTAACATCATTAATTTGGTGAAATTAATCATTAACATCTTAGTGGGTGACCTCAGACCCTTATAACATCATTAAGTGGTGACAAGGTCTGAGGTCAGACACCATACTTGGATTACCTCAGACCCTTAACATCATTAATTCGGTGAAATTAATGATGATGATAACATCTTAGTTGGTGACCTCAGACGCTTATAACATCATTAGGTGGTGACAAGGTCTGAGGTCAGACACCATAGTTGGATGACCTCAGTACCTACATCATTAATTTGGTGAAATTATTCATGAGGATAACATCATAGTTGGTGACCTCAGACTCTTATAACATCATTAAGTGTTGATAGGGTTTGAGGTCAGACACCATACTTGGATGACATCAGACCCTCAGCATCATTAATTTGGAGAAATTAATCAAGAACATCTTATTTGGTTACCTCAGACCCACATAACATCATTAAGTGGTGCCAAGGTTTGAGTTCAGACACCATACTTGGATGACCTCAGACCTTTAACATCATTATTTTGGTGAAATTAATCACGAGGATAACATCTTAGTTGGTGGCCTCAGACCCTTAAAACATCATTAAGTGGTGACAAGGTCTGATGTCAGACACCATACTTGGATGACCTCAGACCCTTAACATAATTAATTTGGTGAAATTAATCATGAGGATAACATCTTAGATGGTGACCTCAGAATCTTATAACATCGTTAAGTTGTGATAAGGTCTGAGCCCAGACACCATACTTGGATGACCTCAGACCCTTAACATCATTAATTTGGTGAAATTAATCATGAGGATAACATCTTAGTTTGTGACCTCAGACCCTTATAACATCATTAAGTGGTGACAAGGTCTGACGTTATACACCATACTTGGATGACCTCACACGCTTAACATCATTAATTTTGCGACATTTATCATGAGTATAACATGTTAGTTGGTGACCTCAGACTCTTACAACACCATTATGTGGTGACAAGGTGTGAGGTCAGACACCATACTTGGATGACCTCAGACCCTTAAATCATTAATTTTAGTGAAATTAATCGTTAACATCTTAGTTGGTGACCTCAGACCCTTATAACATCATTAAGTGGTGACAAGGTCTGAGGTCAGACACCATACTTGGATCACCTCAGACCGTTAACATCATTAATTTAGTGAAATTAATCACGAGGATAACATCTTAGTTGGTGACCTCAGACCCCTATCACATCATTATGTCGTGACAAGGTCTGAGGTCAGACACCATACTTGGATGACCTCAGACACTTAACATGAAATTAGTCATGAGGATAACATCTTTGTTGGTGACTACAGACTCTTATAACAAGATTAAGTGGTGGCAAGGTCTGAGGTCAGATACCATACTTGGATGACCTCAGACCATTAACATCATTAATTTGGGGAAATTAATTGAGAGGATGACATGTTAGTGGGTGACCACATACTCTTACAACGTCATTAAGTGGTGACAAGGTACGAGTTCAGACACCATACTTGGATGGCCTCAGACCCTTAAGATCATTAATTTGGTGAAATTAATCATTAACATCTTAGTTGGTGACCTCATACCGTTATAACATTATTAAGTGGTGACAAGGTCTGAGGTCAGACACCATACTTGGATGACCTCTATCCCTTAACATCATTAATTTGGTGAAATTAATCATGAGGATAACATATTAGTTAGTGACCTCAGATTCTTATAACATCATTAAGTGGTGACAAGGTCTGACGTCATGCACCATACTTGGATGACCTCAGACCCTTAACATCATTAATTTAACGAAATTTATCATGAGGATAACATGTTAGTTGGTGACCTCAGACTCTTACAACATCATTAAGTGGTGACAAGGTGTGAGGTCAGACACCATACTTGGATGACCTCATACCCTTAAATCATTAATTTGGTGAAATTAATCGTTAACATCTTAGTTGGTGACCTCAGACCCTTATAACATCATTTAGGGGCGACAACGTCTGAGGTCAGACACCATACTTGGATCACCTCAGACCGTTAACATCATTAATTTAGTGAAATTAATCACGAGGATAACATCTTAGTTGGTGACCTCAGACCCCTATCACATCATTATGTCGTGACAAGGTCTGAGGTCAGACAACATACTTGGATGACCTCAGACACTTAACATGAAATTAGTCATGAGGATAACATCTTTGTTGGTGACTACAGACTCTTATAACAAGATTAAGTGGTGGCAAGGTCTGAGGTCAGATACCATACTTGGATGACCTCAGACCCTTAACATCATTAATTTGGTGAAATTAGTCATGAGGATAACTTCTTATCTGGTGACCTCAGACCCTTATAACATCATTAAGTGGTGACAAGGTCTGAGGTTAGACACCATACTTGGATGACCTTAGACCCTTAACATCATTAATTTGGTAAAATTAATCATGAGGATAACATCTTAGTTGGTGACCTGAGACCCTTCTAATATCATTAAGTGGTGATAAGGTCCGAGGTCAGACACCATACTTGGATGACATGTTAATTGAGACCTCAGACTCTTATAACTTCTTATCTGGTGACCTCAGACCCTTAACATCATCTATTTAGGGAAATTAATTGAGAGGATGACATGTTAGTTGGTGACCACAGACTCTTACAACGTCATTAAGTGGTGACTAGGTGCGAGGTCAGACACCATACTTGGATGACCTCAGACCCTTAAGATCAATAACTTGGTGAAATTAATCATTAACATCTTAGTTGGTGACCTCACACCCTTATAACATCATTAAGTGGTGACAAGGTCTGAGGTCAGATACATTCTTGGATGACCTCTGACCCTTAACATCATTAATTTGGTGAAATTAATAATGAGGATAACATTTTAGTTGGTGACCTCTGACCCTTATAACATCATTAAGGGTGACAAGGTCTTAGGTCAGACACCATACTTGGATGACCTCAGACACTTAACATCATTAATTTGGTGAAATTAATCATGAGGATAACATCTTAGTTGGTGACCTCAGACTCTTATAACAAGATTAATTGGTGCAAAGGTCTGAGGTCAGACACTATTCTTGGATGACCTCAGACCCTTAACACCATTAATTTGGTGAAAATAGTCACGAGGATAACATCTTAGTTAGTAACTTCAGACCCTTATAACATCATTAAGTGGTGACAAGGTCTGAGGTCAGACTCCATACTTGGATGAGCTCAGACCCTTAACATCATTAATTTGGTAAAATTAATCATGAGGATAACATCTTTGTTGGTAACCTCAGACCCTTATAACATCATTAAGTGCTAATAAGGTCTAAGCTCAAACACCAGAATTGGATGACCTCAGACCCTTAACATCATTAATTTGGTGAAATTAATCATGAGGATAACATCTTAGTTGGTGACCTCGGACACTTATAATGTCATTAAGTGGTGACAAGGTCTGAGGTCAGACACCATACTTGGATGACTTCAGAGCCTTAGCATCATTAATTTGGTGAAATTGATCATGAGTATAACATCTTAGTTGTTAACCTCAGGCCCTTATAACATCATTAAGTGGTGATAAAATCTGAGGTTAGACACCATACTTGGATGACCTCAGAACCTTAACATCATTAATTTGGTGAAATTAATTACGAGGATAACATCATAGTTGGTGACCCCTGACCCTTATAACATCATTAAGTGGTGACAAGGTTTGAGGTCAGACACCATACCTGGATGACCTTAGACCCTTAACATCATCAATTTGGTGAAATTAATCAGGAGGATAACATCTTAGTTGTTGACCTCAGACCATTATAACATCATTAAGTGGTGACAACGTCTAAGGTCAGACACCATACTTGGATGACCTCAGACCCTTAACATCATTAATTTTGTGAAATTAATCATGAGGATTACATCTTAGTTGGTGACCTCAGACTCTTATAACATCATTTAGTGGTGATAAGGTCTGAGGTCAGACACCATACTTATATGACCTCAAACCCTTAACATCATTAATTTGGTGAAATTAATCATGAGAATAACATCTTAGTTGGTGACCTCAGACTTTTATAACATGATTAAGTGGTGAAAAGGTCTGAGGTCAGACACCATACTTGGATGACCTTAGACCCTTAACATCATTAATTTGGTGAAATTATTCATGAGGATAACATCTTAGTTGGTGACCTCAGACCCTTATAACATCATTATGTCGTGACATGGTCTGAGGTCAAACACCATACTTGGATGACCTCAGACACTTAACATGAAATTAATCACGAGGTTAACATCTTTGTTGGTGGCTACAGACTCTTATAACAAGATTAAGTGGTGGCTAGGTCTGAGGTCAGATACCATACTTGGATGACCTCAGACCCTTAACATCATTAATTTGGTGAAATTAGTCATGAGGATAACTTCTTATCTGGTGACCTCAGACCCTTATAACATCATTAAGTGGTGACAAGGTCTGAGGTTAGACACCATACTTGGATGACCTTAGACCCTTAACATCATTAATATGGTTAAATTAATCATGAGGATAACATCTTAGTTGGTGACCTGTGACCCTTCTAACATCATTAAGTGGTGATAAGGTCTGCGGTCAGACACCATACTTGGATGACCTCAGACCCTTAACGTCATTAATATTGGGAAATTAATTGAGAGGATGACATGTTAGTTGGTGACCACAGACTCTTACAACGTCATTAAGTGGTGACAAGGTGCGAGGTCAGACACCATACTTGGTTGACCTCAGACCCTTAAGATCAATAATTTGGTGAAATTAATCATTAACATCTTAGTTGGTGACCTCACACCCTTATAACATCATTAAGTGGTGACAAGGTCTGAGGTCAGACACCATACTTGGATGACCTCTGACCCTTAACATCATTAATTAGGTGAAATTAATCATGAGGATAACATTTTAGGTGGTGACCTCTGACCCTTATAACATCATTAAGGGTGATAAGGTCTGAGGTCAAACACCATACTTGGATGACCTCAGACACTTAACATCATTAATTTGGTGAAATTAATAATGAGGATAACATCTTAGTTGGTGACCTCAGACTCTTATAACAAGATTAAGTGGTGCAAAGATCTGAGGTCAGACACTATTCTTGGACGACCTCAGACCCTTAACACCATTAATTTGGTGAAATTAGTCACGAGGATAACATCTTAGTTAGTAACTTCAGACCCTTATAACATCATTAAGTGGTGACGAGGTCTGAGGTTAGACACCATACTTGGATGAGCTCAGACCCTTAACATCATTAATTTGGTAAAATTAATCATGAGGATAACATCTTAGTTGGTGACCTCAGACCCTTATAACATCATTAAGTGCTAATAAGGTCTGAGCTCAGACACCATACTTGGATGATCTCAGACCCTTAACATCATTAATTTGGTGAAATTAATCACGAGGATAACATCTTTGTTGGTGACCTCGGACACTTATAATGTCATTAAGTGGTGACAAGGTCTGAGGTCAGACACCATACTTGGATGACCTCACAGCCTTAGCATCATTAATTTGGTGAAATTAATCATGAGTATAACATCTTAGTTGTTGACCTCAGGCCCTTATAACATCATTAAGTGGTGATAAGATCTGAGGTCAGACACCACACTTGGATGACCTCAGAACCTTAACATCATTAATTTGGTGAAATTAATTATGAGGATAACATCATAGATGGTGACCTATGACCCTTATAACATCATTAAGTGGTGACAAGGTTTGAGGTCAGACACCATACCTGGATGACCTCAGACCCTTAATATCATTAATTTGGTGAAATTAATCAGGAGGATAACATCTTAGTTGTTGACCTCAGACCATTATAACATCATTAAGTGGTGACAAGGTCTAAGGTCAAACACCATACTTGGATGACCTCAGACCCTTAACATAATTAATTTTGTGGAATTAATCATGAGGATAACATTTTAGTTGGTGACCTCAGACTCTTATAACATCATTTAGTGGTGATAAGGTCTGAGGTCAGACACCATACTTAGATGACCTCAAACCCTTAACATCATTAATTTCGTGAAATTAATCATGAGAATAACATCTTAGTTGGTGACCTCAGACTCTTATAATATGATTAATTGGTGACAAGGTCTGAGGTCAGACACCATACTTGGATGACCTCAGACCCTTAACATCATTAATTAGGTGAAATTATTCATGAGGATAACATCTTAGTTGGTGACCTCAGACCCTTATAACATCATTAAGTGGTGATAAGGTTTGAGGTCAGACCCCATACTTGGATGACCTCAGACCCTTAACATCATTAATTTTGTGAAATTAATCATGCGGATAACATCTTAGTTATTGACCTCAGACCATTATAACATCATTAAGGGGTGACAAGGTCCGAGGTCAGACACCATACTTGGATGACCTCAAACCCTGAACATCATTAATTTGATGAAATTAGTCATGAGGATAACATCTTAGTTGGTGACCTCAGACTCTTATAACATCATTAAGTGGTGATAGGGTCTGAGGTCAGACACCATACTTGCATGTCCTCAGACCCTTAACATCGTATATTTGGTGAAATTAATCATGAGGATAACATCTTAGTTGGTGACCTCAGACCCTTATAATATCATTAAGTGATGACCAGGTCTGAGGTCAGACACCATACTTGGATGACCTTAAACCCTTACCATCATTAATTTGTTGAAATTAATCATGAGGATAACATCTTAGTTGGTGACCTTAGACCCTTGTAACATCATTAAGCGATGACAAGGTCTGAGGTCAGACACCATATTTAGATGACCTCAGACCCTTAACATCATTAATTTGGTGAAATTAATCATGAGGATAACATCTTAGTTGGTGACCTCAGACCCTTACAACATCAGTAAGTGGTGACATGATCTGAGGTAAGACACCATACCTGGATGAGCTCAGACCCTTAACATCATTAATTTGGTGAAATAAATCATGAGGATAACATCTTAGATGCTGACCTCAGACGCTTATAACATCATTTTATGGTGACAAGGTCTGAGGTCAGATACCATACTTGGATGACCTCAGACCCTTGACATCATTAATTTGGTGAAATTAATCATGAGGATAACATCTTAGTTGGTGACCTCAGACCCTTATAACATCATTATTTGTGACAAGGTCTGAGGTCAGACACCAAACTTGGATGACCTCAGACCCTTAACATCATTAATTTTGCAAAATTAATCAATACGATAACATGATAGTTGGTGACCTCTTACTCTTACGACATCATTAAGTGGTGACGAGGTTTGAGGTCAGACACCATACTTGGATGACCTGAGACACTTAACATCATTAATTTGGTGAAATAAATCATTAACATCTTAGTTTGTGACCTCGGACCCTTATAACATCATTAAGTGGTGATAAGGTCTGAGGTTAGACACCATACTTGGATTCCCTCAGACCCTTAACATCATTACTTTGGTGAAATTAATCTTGAGGATAACATCTTAGTTGGTGAGCACATACCCTTATAACATCATTAAGTGGTGACAAGGTTTGAGGTCAGACAACATACTTGGATGACCTCAGACCCTTAACATCTTTAATTTGGAGAAATTAGTCATGCGGATAACATCTTAGTTGGTGACCTCAAATCCTTATAACAACATTAAATGGTGACAGGGTCTGAGGTTTGACACCATACTTGGATGACCTCAGACCCTTAACATCATTAATTTCGTAAATTTAATCATGGGGATAACATCTTAGTTGGTGACCTCAGACCCTTATAACATCATTAAGTGGTGATAAGCTCTGAGATCAGACACCATACATGGATGACCTCAGACCCTTAACATCAATAATTTTGTTAAATTAATCATGAAGATAAGATATTAGTTGGTGACCTCGGACCCTAATAACATCATTAAGTAGTGACAAGGACTGAGGTCAGACACCATACTTGGATGAGCTCAAACCCTTAACATCATTAATTTGGTGAAATTAATCATGAGTATAACATCTTTGTTGTTGACCTAAGACCCTTATAACATCGTTAACTGGTGACAATATCTTAGGTCCGACCCCATACTTGGATGACCTCAGACCCTTAACATCATTTATTTGGTGAAATTAGCCATGAGGATAACATCTTAGTTGGTGACCTCGGACCCTTATAACACCATTAAGTAGTGACAAGGTCTGAGGTCAGACACCAAACTTGGATGACCTCACACCCTTAACATCATTAATTTGGTGAAATTAATCACGAGGATAACATCTTAGTTATTGACCTCAGACCATTATAACATCATTAAGTGGTGACAAGGTTCGAGGTCAGACACCATACTTGGATGACCTCAGACCCTTAACATCATTTATTTGGTGAAATTATTCATGAAGATAACATCTTAGTTGGTGACCTCGGACTCTTATAAAATCATTAAGTAGTGACGAGGTCTGAGGTCAGACACCATACTTGGATGACCCCACACCCTTAACATCATTAATTTGGTGAAATTAATGATGAGGATAACATCTTAGTTGTTGACCTCAGACCATTATAACATCATTAAGTGGTGACAAGGTCCGAGGTCAGACACCATACTTGGATGACCTCAGATCCTTAACATCATTAATTTGATGAAACTAAACATGAGGATAACATCTTAGTTGGTGACCTCAGACTCTTATAACATCATTAAGTGGTGACAAGGTCTGAGGTCAGACACCATACTTGGATGTCGTCATACCCTTAACATCAATAATTTGGTAAAATTAATCATGAGGATAACATCTTAGTTGGTGACTTCAGACCCTTATAACATAATTAAGAGGTCACAAGGTCTGAGGTCAGACTCCATACTTGGATGACCTCCGACCCTTAACATCATTAATTCGGTGAAATTAGTCATGAGGATAACATCTTTGTTGCTAACCTCAGACCTTTATAACATCATTATGTGGTGACAAGGTCTGAGGTTAGATACCATACTTGGATGACTTAAGACCCTTATCATCATTAATTTGGTAAAATTGAGGAGAACATCTTAGTTGGTGACCTCAGACCCTTATAACATCATTATGTGGAGATAAGTTCTGAGGTCAGACACCATACTTGGATGACCTCAGACCCTTAACATCTTTAATTTGGTGAAATTGATCATGAGGATAACATCTTAGTTGGTGACCTTAGACCCTTATAACATCATTAAATGGTGACAAGGTCTGAGGTCAGACACCATACTTGGATGACCTTAGACCCTTACCATCATTAATTTGGTGAAATTAGTCATGAGGATAACATCTTAGTGGGTGACCTCAGACCCTTATAACATTATTAAGTGGTGATAAGGTTTGAGGTCAGACACCATATTTAGATGACCTCAGACCCTTAACATCATTAATTTGTTGAAATTAATCATGAGGATAACATCTTAGTTGTTGACCTCTGACCCTTATAACATCATTAGGTGGTGACAAGGTCGGAGGTCAGACACCATGCTTGGATGACCTCAGACCCTTAACGTCATTAATTTGGTGAAATTAATCATGAGGATAACATCTTAGTTGGTGACCTCGGACCCTTATAACCGCATTAAGTAGTAACAAGGTCTGAGGATAGACACCATACTTGGATGACCTCACACCCTTAACATCATTAATTTGGTGAAATGAATCATGAGGGTAACATATTAGTTGGTGACCTCAGACCCTTATAACATCATTAAGTGGTGACCAGTTCTGAGGTCAGATACCATACTTGGATGACCTCATACCCTTAACATCATTAATTTGGTGAAATTAATCATGAGGATAACATCTTAGTTGGTGACCTCTGACTCTTATAACATGATTAAGTAGTGACAAGGTCTGAGGTCAGACACCATACTTGGATGACCTCAGACCCTTATCATCATTAATTTGGTGAAATTAATCATGAGGACATCATCTTAGTGGGTGACCTCAGACCCTTATAACATCATTAAGTGGTGACAAGTTCTGAGGTCAGACACCATACATGGACAACCTCAGACAATTAACATCATTAATTCGATGAAATTAATCATGAGGATAACATCTTAGTGGGTGACCTCAGACCCTTATAACATCATTAAGTGGCGAGAAGGTTTGAGGTCAGACACCATACTTGGATGACCTCAGACCCTTAACATCATTAATTTGGTGAAATTAATAATGAGGATAACATCTTAGTTTGTGACCTCAGACCCTTATAACATCATTAAGTGGTGATAAGCTCTGAGATCAGACACCATACATGGATGACCTCAGACCCTTAACATCAATAATTTTGTGAAATTAATCATGACGATAAGTTATTAGTTGGTGACCTCGGACCCTAATAACGTCATTAAGTAGTGACAAGGACTGAGGTCAGACACCATACTTGGATGACCTCAAACCCTTAACATCATTAATTTGGTGATATTAATCATGAGGATTACATCTTCGTTGTTGACCTCAGACCCGTATAACATCGTTAAGTGGTGACAATATCTGAGGTTCGACCCCATACTTGGATGACCTAAGACCCTTAACATCATTTATTTGGTGAAATTAGTCATGAGGATAACATCTTAGTTGGTGACCTTGGACCCTTATAACATCATTAAGTAGTGACAAGGTCTGAGGTCAGACACCATACTTGGATGACCTCACACCCTTAACATCATTAATTTGGTGAAATTAATCATGAGGATAACATCTTAGTTATTGACCTCAGACCATTATAACATCATTAAGTGGTGACAAGGTCCGAGGTCAGACACCATACTTGGATGACCTCAGACCCTTAACATCATTAATTTGGTGAAATTATTCATGAAGACAACATCTTAGTTGGTGACCTCGGACCCTTATAAAATCATTAAGTAGTGAGAAGGTTTGAGGTCAGACACCATACTTGGATGACCCCACACCCTTAACATCATTAATTTGGTGAAATTATTGATGAGGATAACATCTTAGTGGTTGACCTCAAACCATTATAACATCATTAAGTGGTGACAAGGTCTGAGGTCATACACCATACTTGGATGACCTCGGACCCTTAACAACACTAATTTAGGTGAAATTAATCATAAACATCTTAGTTGGTGACCTCAGACCCTTATGACATCATTAAGTGGTGATAAGGTTTGAGGTCAGACACCATACTTGGATGACCTCAGACCCTTAACATCATTAATTTGGTGAAATTAATCATGAGGATAACATCTTAGTTGTTGACCTCGGACCCTTATAACCTAATTAAGTGGTGACAAGGTCTGAGGTCAGACACCAAACTTGGATGACCTTAGACCCTTAACATCATTAGTTTGATGAAATTAATCATGAGGATAAGATCCTAGTTGGTGACCTCAGACACTTATAACATCATTAAGTGGTGATAAGGTCTGAGGTCAGACACCATACTTGGATGTCCTCAGACCCTTAACATCATTAATTTGGTGAAATTAATCATGAGGATAACATCTTAGTTGGTGACTTCATACCCTTACAACATCATTAAGAGGTGACAAGGTCTGAGGTCATACTCCATACTGGGATGACCTCATACCCTTAACATCATTTATTCTGTGAAATTAGTCATGAGGATAACATTTTTGTTTGTGACCTCAGACCATTATACGATCATTAAGTGGTGACAAGGTTCGAGGTCAGACACCATACTTGGATTATCTCAGACCCTTAACATCATTAATTTGTTGAAATTAATCATGAGGATAACATCTTAGTTGTTGACCTCTGACCCTTGTAACATCATTAGGTGGTGACAAGGTTGGAGGTCAGACACCATGCTTGGATGACCTCAGACCCTTAACGTCATTAATTTGGTGAAATTAATCATGAGGATAACATCTTAGTTGGTGACCTCGGACCCTTATAACCGCATTAAGTAGTAACAAGGTCTGAGGATAGACACCATACTTGGATGACCTCACACCCTTAACATCATTAATTTGGTGAAATGAATCATGAGGGTAACATATTAGTTGGTGACCTCAGACCCTTATAACATCATTAAGTGGTGACCAGTTCTGAGGTCAGATACCATACTTGGATGACCTCATAACCTTAACATCATTAATTTGGTGAAATTAATCATGAGGATAACATCTTAGTTGGTGACCTCTGACTCTTATAACATGATTAAGTAGTGACAAGGTCTGAGGTCAGACACCATACTTGGATGACCTCAGACCCTTATCATCATTAATTTGGTGAAATTAATCATGAGGATATCATCTTAGTGGGTGACCTCAGACCCTTATAACATCATTAAGTGGTGACAAGTTCTGAGGTCAGACACCATACATGGACAACCTCAGACAATTAACATCATTAATTCGATGAAATTAATCATGAGGATAACATCTTAGTGGGTGACCTCAGACCCTTATAACATCATTAAGTGGCGAGAAGGTTTGAGGTCAGACACCATACTTGGATGACCTCAGACCCTTACCATCATTAATTTGGTGAAATTAATAATGAGGATAACATCTTAGTTTGTGACCTCAGACCCTTATAACATCATTAAGTGGTGATAAGCTCTGAGATCAGACACCATACATGGATGACCTCAGACCCTTAACATCAATAATTTTGTGAAATTAATCATGAAGATAAGATATTAGTTGGTGACCTCGGACCCTAATAACGTCATTAAGTAGTGACAAGGACTGAGGTCAGACACCATACTTGGATGACCTCAAACCCTTAACATCATTAATTTGGTGATATTAATCATGAGGATAACATCTTCGTTGTTGACCTCAGACCCGTATAACATCGTTAAGTGGTGACAATATCTGAGGTTCGACCCCATACTTGGATGACCTAAGACCCTTAACATCATTTATTTGGTGAAATTAGTCATGAGGATAACATCTTAGTTGGTGACCTTGGAACCTTATAACATCATTAAGTAGTGACAAGGTCTGAGGTCAGACACCATACTTGGATGACCTCACACCCTTAACATCATTAATTTGGTGAAATTAATCATGAGGATAACATCTTAGTTATTGACCTCAGACCATTATAACATCATTAAGTGGTGACAAGGTCCGAGGTCAGACACCATACTTGGATGACCTCAGACCCGTAACATCATTAATTTGGTGAAATTATTCATGAAGACAACATCTTAGTTGGTGACCTCGGACCCTTATAAAATCATTAAGTAGTGAGAAGGTTTGAGGTCAGACACCATACTTGGATGACCCCACACCCTTAACATCATTAATTTGGTGAAATTATTGATGAGGATAACATCTTAGTGGTTGACCTCAAACCATTATAACATCATTAAGTGGTGACAAGGTCTGAGGTCATACACCATACTTGGATGACCTCGGACCCTTAACAACACTAATTTAGGTGAAATTAATCATAAACATCTTAGTTGGTGACCTCAGACCCTTATGACATCATTAAGTGGTGATAAGGTTTGAGGTCAGACACCATACTTGGATGACCTCAGACCCTTAACATCATTAATTTGGTGAAATTAATCATGAGGATAACATCTTAGTTGTTGACCTCGGACCCTTATAACCTAATTTAGTGGTGACAAGGTCTGAGGTCAGACACCAAACTTGGATGACCTTAGACCCTTAACATCATTAGTTTGATGAAATTAATCATGAGGATAAGATCCTAGTTGGTGACCTCAGACACTTATAACATCATTAAGTGGTGATAAGGTCTGAGGTCAGACACCATACTTGGATGTCCTCAGACCCTTAACATCATTAATTTGGTGAAATTAATCATGAGGATAACATCTTAGTTGGTGATTTCATACCCTTACAACATCATTAAGAGGTGACAAGGTCTGAGGTCATACTCCATACTGGGATGACCTCATACCCTTAACATCATTTATTCTGTGAAATTAGTCGTGAGGATAACATTTTTGTTTGTGACCTCAGACCATTATAAGATCATTAAGTGGTGACAAGGTTCGAGGTCAGACACCATACTTGGATTATCTCAGACCCTTAACATCATTAATTTGATGAAATTAATCATGAGGATAACATCTTAGTTGGTGACCTCAGACCCTTGTAACATCATTATGTGGTGACAAGGTCTAAGGTTAGACACCATACTTGGATGAATTCACACCCTTAACATCATTAATTTGGTAAAACTAACTATGAGGATAACTTCTTAGTTGGTGCCCTCAGACCCTTATAACATCATTATGTGGTGATAAGGTCTGAGGTCAGACACCATACTTGGATGACCTCAGACGCTTAACATCATTAATTTGGTGAAATGGATCATGAGGATAACATCTTAGTTGGTGACCCTAGACCCTTATAACATCATTAAGTGGTTACAAGGTCTGAGGTCAGACACCATACCTGGATGACCTAAGACCCTTACCATCATTAATTTGGTGAAATTAATCATGGGGATAACATCTTAGTTGGTGACCTCAGACCGTTATAACATCATTAAGTGGTGACAAGGTCTGAGGTCAGACACCATGTTTAGATGACCTCAGACCCTTAACATCATTAATTTGGTGAAATTAATCATGAGGATAACATCTTAGTTGTTGACCTCCGACCCTTATAACATCATTAAGTGGTGATAAGGTCGGAGGTCAGACACCATGCTTGGATTACCTCAGACCCTTAACGTCATTAATTTGGTGAAATTAATCATGAGGATAACATCTTAGTTGGTGACCTCGGACCCTTATAACCACATTAAGTAGTAACAAGGTCTGAGGTCAGACTCCATACTTGGATGACCTGACACACTTAACATCATTAATTTGGTGAAATTAATCATGGGGATAACATCTTAGTTATTGACCTCAGACCATTATAACATCCTTAAGTGGTGACAAGGTCCGAGGTCAGACACCGTACTTGGATGACCTCAGACCCTTAACATCATTAATTTGGTAAAATTAATCATGAGGATAACATCTTTGTTGGTGACCTCGGACTCTTATAACATCATTAAGTGGTGATAAGGTCTGAGGTCATACATCATACTTGGATGTCCTCAGACCCTTTACATCATTAATTTGGTAAAATTAATCATGAGGATAACATCTTAGTTGGTGACCTCAGACCCTTATAACATCATTAAGAGGTGACAAGGTCTGAGGTCAGACTCCATACTTGGATGACCTCAGACCCTTAACATCAATAATTCGACGAAATTAGTCATGAGGATAACATCTTAGTTGCTGACCTCAGACCCTTATAACATCATTATGTGGTGACAAGGTCTGAGGTTAGACACCATACTTGGATGACTTCAGACCCTAAACATCACTAATTAGGTAAAATTAATTATGAGGATAACATCTTAGTTGGTGACCTCAGACCCTTATAACATCATTATGTGGTGATAAGGTTTGAGGTCAGACACCATACTTGGATAACCTCAGACCCTTAACATCATTAATTTGGTGATATTGATCATGAGGATAACATCTTAGTTGGCGACCCTAGACCCTTATAACATCATTTAGTGGTGACATGGTCTGAGGTCAGACACCATACTGGAATGAACTTAGACCCTTACCATCATTAATTTGGTGAAATTATTCATGTGGATAACATCTTAGTTGGTGACCTCAGACCCTTATAACATCATTATGTGGTGACAAGGTCTGAGGTTAGACACCATACTTGGATGTCTTCAGACCATTAACATCATTAATTTGGTAAAATTAATTATAAGGATAACATCTTAGTTGGTGACCTCTGACCCTTATAACATCATTATGTGGTGATAAGGTCTGAGGTTAGACACCATACTTGGATGACCTCAGACCCTTAACGTCATTAATTTGGTGAAATTGATCATGAGGATAACATCTTAGTTGGTGACCTTAGACCCTTATAACATCATTAAGTGGTGACAAGGTCTGAGGTCAGACACCATACTTGGATGACCTCAGACCCTTAACATCATTAATTTGGTGAAATTAATCATGAGGATAACATCTCAGTTGGTGACCTCTGACCCTTATAACATCATTAAGCGGTGACAAGGTCTGAGGTCAGACACCATACTTGGATGACCTCAGACCCTTAACATCATTAATTTGGTAAAATTAATCATGAGGACAACATCTTAGTTGGTGACCTCAGACCCTTATAACATCATTAAGTGGTGATAAGGTCTGAGATCAGACACCATACATGGATGACCTCAGACCCTTAACATCAATAATTTGGTGAAATTAATCATGAGGATAAGATCTTAGTTGGTGACCTCGGACCCTAATAACATCATTAAGTAGTGACAAGGACTGAGGTCAGACACCATACTTGGATGACGTCAAACCCTTAACATCATTAATTTGGTGAAATTAATCATGAGGATAACATCTTAGTTGGTGATCTCAGACCCTTATAACATCATTAAGTGGTGAAAAGTTCAGAAGTCAGATACCATACTTGGATGACTTCATACCCTTAACATCATTAATTTGGTGAAATTAATCATAAGGATAACATCTTAGTTGGTGACCTCAGACTCTTATAACATGATTAAGTAGTGACAAGGTCTGAGGTCAGGCACCGTACTTGGATGACCCCTGACCCTTAACATCATTAATTTGGTGAAATTAATCATGAAGATAACATCTTAGTGGGTGAGCTCAGACCCTTATAACATCATTAAGTGGTGACAAGTTCTGAGGTCAGACACCATACTTGGACGACCTCAGACCCTTAACATCATTAATTCGATGAAATTAATCATGAGGATAACATCTTAGTTGGTGACCTCAGACCCTTATAACATCATTAAGTGGTGATAAGGTTTGAGGTCAGACACCATACTTGGATGACCTCAGACCCTTAACATCATTAATTTTGTGAAATTAATCATGAGGATAACATCTTAGTTGTTGACCTCAGACCCTTATAACATCATTAAGTGGTGACAAGGTCCGAGGTCAAACACCATTCTTGGATGACCTCAGACCCTTAACCTCATTAATTTTATGCAATTAATCAGGAGGATAACATCTTAGTTGGTGACCTCAGACTCTTACAACATCATTAAGTGGTGATAAGGTCTGAGGTCAGACACCATACTTGGATGTCCTCAGACCTTTAACATCATTAATTTGGTGAAATTAATCAAGAGGATAACATCTTAGTTGGTGACCTCAAACCCCTACAACATCATTAAGAGGTGACAAAGTCTGAGGTTAGACTCCATAGTTGTATGACCTCTGACCCTTAACATCATTAATTCGGTGAAATTAGTCATGAGGATAAAATCTTAGTTTGTGACCTCAGACTCTTATAACATCATTAAGTGGTGACAAGGTCTGAGGACAGACACCATACTAGGATGACTTCAGAACCTTCACATCAATAATTTGGTAAAATTAATTATGAGGATAACATCTTAGTTGGTGACCTCAGACCCTTATAACATCATTATGTGGTGATAAGGGCTGAGGTCAGACACCATACTTGGATGACCTCAGACCCTTAACATCAATAATTTTGTGAAATTAATAACGAGGATAACATCTTAGTTGGTGACCTCGGACCGTTATAATATCATTAAGTAGTGACAAGGTCTGAGGTCAGACACCATACTTGGATGACCTCAGACCCTTTACATCATTAATTTGGTGAAATTAATCATGAAGATAACATCTTAGTTGGTGACCTCAGACCCTTATAACATCAATAAGTGGTGACAAGTTCTGAGGTCAGATACCACACTTGGATGACCTCAGACCCTTAACATCATTAATTATGTGAAATTAATCATGAGGATAACATCTTAGTTGGTGACCTTAGACTCTTATAACATGATTAAGTGGTGACAAGGTCTGAGGTCAGACACCATACTTTGATGACCTCAGACCCTTAAAATCTTTAATTTGGTGAAATTAATCATGAGGATAACATCTTAGTGGGTGACCTCAGACCCTTATAACATCATTAAGTGGTGACAAATTCTGAGGTCAGACACCATACTTTGATGACCTCAGACCCTTCACACCATTAATTCAATGAAATTAATCATGAGGACAACATCTCAGTTGGTGACCTCAGACCCTTATAACATCAATAAGTGGTGAGAAGGTTTGAGGTTAGAGACAATAATTGGATGACCTCAGACACTTAACATCATTAATTTGGTGAAATTAATAATGAGGATAACATATTAGTTTGTGACCTCAGACCCTTATAACATCATTAAGTGGTGATAAGCTCTGAGATCAGACACCATACATGGATGACCTCAGACCCTTAACATCAATAATTTTGTGAAATTAATCATGAAGATAAGATATTAGTTGGTGACCTCGGACCCTAATAACGTCATTAAGTAGTGACAAGGACTGAGGTCAGACACCATACTTGGATGACCTCAAACCCTTAACATCATTAATTTGGTGATATTAATCATGAGGATAACATCTTAGTTGGTGACCTCAGACTCTTATAACATCATTAAGTGGTGATAAGGTCTGAGGTCAGACACCATACTTGGATGTCCTCAGACCCTTAACATCATTAATTTGGTAAAATTAATCATGAGGATAACATCTTAGTTGGTGACCTCAGACCCTTATAACATCATTAAGAGGTCACAAGGTCTGAGGTCAGACTCCATACTTGGATGACCTCAGACCCTTAACATCATTAATTCGATGAAATTAGTCACGAGGATAACATCTTAGTTGGTGACCTCATACCCTTATAACATCATTATGTGGTGACAAGGTCTGAGGTTTGACACCATACTTGGATGACTTCAGACCCTTAACAGCATTAATTTGGTAAAATTAATTATGAGGATAACATCTTAGTTTATGACCTATGACCCTTATAATATCATTATGTGGTGATAAGGTCTGAGGTCAGACACCATACTTGGATGACCTCAGACCTTTAACATCATTGATGTGGTGAAATTGATCGCGAGGATAACATCTTAGTTGGTGACCTTAGACCCTTATAACATCATTAAGTGGTGACAAGGTCTTAGGTTGGGCACCATTCTTGTATAGCCTTAGACCCTTAACATCATTAATTCAATGAAATTAGTCATGAGGATAACATCTTAGTTGGTGACCTCAGACCCTGATAACATTATTATGTGGTGACAAGGTCTGAGGTTAGACACCATACTTGGATGACTTCAGACCCTTAACATCATTAATTTGGTAAAATTAAATTATGAGGATAACATCTTAGTTGGTGACCTCAGACCCTTAAAACTTCATTATTTGGTGATAAGATCCGAGGTCAGAGACCATACTTAGATGACCTCAGACCCTTAACATCATTAATTTGATGAAATTGATCACGAGGATAACATCTTAGTTGGTTACTTTATACCCTTATAATATCATTAAGTGGTGACAAGGTCTGAGGTCAAACACCATACTTGGATGACCTTAGACCCTTACCATTATTAATTTGGTGAAATTAATCATGGGGATAACATCTTAGTTGGCGACCTCAGACCCATATAACATCATTAAGTGGTGACAAGGTCCGAGGTCAGACACCATACTTGGATGACCTCAAACCCTTAACATCATTAATTTGATGAAATTAATCATGAGGAGAACATCTTAGTTGGTGACCTCAGACTCTTATAACATCATTAAGTGGTGATAAGGTCTGAGGTCAGACACCATTCTTGGACGTCCTTAGAACCTTAACATCATTAATTTGGTGAAATTAATCATGAGGATAACGTCTTAGTTGGTGACCTCAGACCCTTACAACATCATTAAGAGTTGACAAGGTCTGAGGTCAGACTCCATACTTGGATGACCTCAGATCCTTAACATCATTAATTCGGTGAAATTAGTCATGAGGATAACATCTTAGTTGGTGACCTCAGACCCTTACAACATCAGTAAGAGGTGACATGGTCTGAGGTCAGACACCATACCTGGATGAGCTCAAACCCTTAACATCATTAATTTGATGAAATTAATCATGAGGATAACATCTTAGCTGGTGACCTCAGACCCTTATAACATCATTTTATGGTGACAAGGTCTGAGGTCAGACACCATACTTGGATGACCTCAGACCCTTGACATCATTAATTTGGTGAAATTAATCATGAGGATAACATTTTAGTTGATGACCTCGGACCCTTATAACATCATTAATTAGTGACAAGGTCTTAGGTCAGACACCATACTTGGATGTCCTCAGACCCCTAACATCATTAATTTGGTGAAATTAATCATGAGGATAACATCTTAGTTGGTGACCTCAGACCCTTACAACATAAGTAAGAGGTGACATGGTCTGAGGTCAGACACCATACCTGGATGAGCTCAGACCCTTAACATCATTAATTTGGTGAAATTAATCATGAGGATAACATCTTAGTGGGTGACCTCAGACCCTTATAACATCTTTATATGGTGATAAGGTCCGAGGTCAGACGCCATACTTTGGTGACCTCGGACCCTTAACATCAATAATTTATTGAAATTAATCATGAGGATAACATTTTAGTTGATGACCTCGGACCCTTATAACATCATTAAGTAGTGACAAGGTCTGAGATCAGACACCATACTTGGACGACCTCAGAACTTTAACATCAATAATTTGGTGAAATTAATCATGAGGATAACATCTTAGTTGGTGACCTCAGACCCTTATAACATTATTAACTGGTGACAAGTTCTGATGTCAGATACCATACTTGGATGACCTCAGACCATTAACATCATTAATTTGGTGAAATTAATCATGAGGATAACATCTTTGTTGGTGACCTCAGACCCTTATAACATCATTAAGTGGTGACAAGTTCTGAGGTTAGATACCATACTTTGATTACCTCAGACCCTTAACATCATTAATTTGGTGAAATTAATCATGAAGATAACATCTTAGTGGGTGACCTCAGACCCTTATAACATGATTAAGTGGTGACAAGGTCTGAGGTCAGACACCATACTTAGATGACCTCAAACCCTTAAAATCTTTAATTTGGTAAAATTAATCATGAGGATAACATCTTTGTGGGTGACCTCAGACCCTTATAACATGATTAAGTCGTGACATGGTCTGAGGTCAGACACCATACTTGGATGACCTCAGACCCTTAACATCATTAATGTGGTGAAATTATTCATGTGGATAACATCTTAGTAGGTGACCTCGGACCCTCATAACATGATTAAGTAGTGACAAGTTCTGAGGTCAGATACCATACTTGGATGACCTCTGACCCTTAACTTCATTAATTTGGTGAAATTAATCATGAGGATAACATCTTTAGTTCGTGACCTCAGACCTTTATAACATCATTAAGTGGTGACAAGTTCTGAGGTCATATACCATACTTGGATGACCTCAGACCCTTAAAATCATTAATTTGGTAAAATTAATCATGAGGATAACATCTTAGATGGTGACCTCAGACTCTTATAACATGATTAAGTGGTGGCAAGGTCTGAGGTCTGACACCATACTTGGATGACCTCAGACCCTTAACATCATTAATTTGGTGAAATTAATCATGAGGATAACATCTTAGTTGGTGACCTCAGACCCTTATAACATCAATAAGTGGTGAGAAGGTTTGAGTAAAAACACCATACTTGGATGACCTCAGACCCTTAATATCATTAATTTGGTGAAATTAATCAGGAGGATAACATCTTAGTTGTTGACCTCAGACCATTATAACATCATTAAGTGGTGACAAGGTCTAAGGTCAAACACCATACTTGGATGACCTCAGACCCTTAACATAATTAATTTTGTAAAATTAATCATGAGGATAACATTTTAGTTGGTGACCTCAGACTCTTATAACATGATTAAGTGGTGACAAGGTCTGAGGTCAGACACCATACTTTAATGACCTCAGACCCTTAAAATCTTTAATTTGGTGAAATTAATCATGAGGATAACATCTTAGTGGGTGACCTCAGACCCTTATAACATCATTAAGTGGTGACAAGTTCTGAGGTCAGACACCATACTTTGATGACCTCAGACCCTTAACACCATTAATTCAATGAAATTAATCATGAGGACAACATCTTAGTTGGTGACCTTAGACCCTTATAACATCAATAAGTGGTGAGAAGGTTTGAGGTTAGAGACAATAATTGGATGACCTCCGACACTTAACATCGTTAATTTGGTGAAATTAATCATGAGGATAACATCTTAGTTGGTGACCTCAGACCCTTATAACATCATTATGTGGTGACAAGGTCTGAGGTCAGACACCATACTTGGATTACCTCACACCCTTAAAATCATTAATTTGGTGAAATTAATCATGAGGATAATATCTTAGTTGTTGATCTCATACCATTATCACATCATTAAGTGGTGACAAGGTCCGAGGTCTGACACCATACTTGGATGTCCTCAGGCCATTAACATCATTAATTTGATGAAACTAATCATGAGGATAACATCTTAGTTGGTGACCTCAGACTCTTATAACATCATTAAGTGGTGATAAGGTCTGAGGTCAGACACCATACTTGGATGTCCTCAGACCCTTAACATCATTAATTTGGTAAAATTAATCATGAGGATAACATCTTAGTTGGTGACCTCAGACCCTTATAACATCATTAAGAGGTCACAAGGTCTGAGGTCAGACTCCATACTTGGATGACCTCAGACCCTTAACATCATTAATTCGATGAAATTAGTCATGAGGATAACATCTTTGTTGGTTACCTCAGACCCTTATAACATCATTATGTGGTGACAAGGTCTGAGGTTAGACACCATACTTGGATGACTTCAGACCCTTAACATCATTAATTTGGTAAAATTAATTATGAGGATAACATCTTAGTTTATGACCTATGACCCTTATAATATCATTATGTGGTGATAAGGTCTGAGGTCAGACACCATACTTGTATGACCTCAGACCTTTAACATCATTAATGTGGTGAATTTGATCGCGAGGATAACATCTTAGTTGGTGACCTTAGACCCTTATAATATCATTAAGTGGTGACAAGGCCTGAGGTTGGGCACCATTCTTGGATAGCCTTAGACCCTTAACATCATTAATTCAATGAAATTAGTCATGAGGATAACATCTTAGTTGGTGACCTCAGACCCTGATAACATCATTATGTGGTGACAAGGTCTGAGGTTAGACACCATACTTGGATGACTTCAGACCCTTAACATCATTAATTTCGTAAAATTAATTATGAGGATAACATCTTAGTTGGTGACCTCAGACCTTTATAACATCATTATTTGGTGATAAGATCTGAGGTCAGAGACCATACTTAGATGACCTCAGACCCTTAACATCATTAATTTGGTGAAATTGATCATGATGATAACATCTTAGTTGGTTACTTTATACCATTATTATATCATTAAGTGGTGACAAGGTCTGAGGTCAAACACCATACTTGGATGACCTTAGACCCTTACCATCATTAATTTGGTGAAATTAATCATGGGGATAACATCTTAGTTGGTGACCTCAGACCCTTATAACATCATTAAGTGGTGACAAGGTCCGAGGTCAGACACCATACTTGGATGACCTCAAACCCTTAACATCATTAATTTGATGAAATTAATCATGAGGAGAACATCTTAGTTGGTGACCTCAGACTCTTATAACATCATTAAGTGGTGATAAGGTCTGAGGTCAGACACCATACTTGGATGTCCTCAGATCCTTAACATCATTAATTTGGTGAAATTAATCATGAGGATAACGTCTTAGTTGGTGACCTCAGACCCTTACAACATCATTAAGAGTTGACAAGGTCTGAGGTAAGACTCCATACTTGGATGACCTCAGATCCTTAACATCATTAATTCGGTGAAATTAGTCATGAGGATAACATCTTAGTTGGTGACCTCAGACCCTTACAACATCAGTAAGAGGTGACATGGTCTGAGGTCAGACACCATACCTGGATGAGCTCAGACCCTTAACATCATTAATTTGGTGAAATTAATCATGAGGATAACATCTTAGCTGGTGACCTCAGACCCTTATAACATCGTTATAAGGTGATAAGGTCTGAGGTCAGACTCCATACTGGGGTGACCTAAGACCCTTAACATCAATAATTTGGTGAAATTTATCATGAGGATAACATTTTAGTTGATGACCTCAGACCCTTATAACATCATTAATTAGTGACAAGGTCTTAGGTCAGACACCATACTTGGATGACCTCAGACCCTTAACATCATTAATTTGGTGAAATTAATCATGAGGATAACATCTTAGTTGGTGACCTCAGACCCTTACAACATCAGTAAGAGGTGACATGGTCTGAGGTCAGACACCATACCTGGATGAGCTCAGACCCTTAACATCATTAATTTGGTGAAATTAATCATGAGGATAACATCTTAGTGGGTGACCTCAGACCCTTATAACATCTTTATATGGTGATAAGGTCCGAGGTCAGACACCATACTTTGGTGACCTCGGATCCTTAACATCAATAATTTATTTAAATTAATCATGAGGATAACATTTTAGTTGATGACCTCGGACCCTTATAACATCATTAAGTAGTGACAAGGTCTGAGATCAGACACCATACTTGGACGACCTCAGACCTTTAACATCAATAATTTGGTGGAATTAATCATGAGGATAACATCTTAGTTGCTGACCTCAGACTCTTATAACATCTTTTAGTGGTGACAAAGTCTGAGGTCAGACACCATACTTGGATGACCTCAGACCCTTAAGATCATTAATTTGGTGAAATTAATCATGAGGATAACATCTTTGTTGGTGACCACAGACTCTTATAACATCATTAAGTGGTGAAAAGGTCTGAGGTCATACACTATACTTGGATGACCTTAGACCCTTAACATCATTAATTTTGGTGAAATTAATCATAAAAATCTTAGTTGGTGACCTCAGACCCTTATGACATCATTAAGTGGTGACAAGATTTGAGGTCAGACACCATACTTGGATGACCTCAGACCCTTAACATCATTAATTTGTTGAAATTAATCATGAGGATAAAATCTTAGTTGTTGACTTCAGACCCTTATAACGTCATTAAGTGGTGTAAAGGTCTGAGGTCAGACACCATACTTGGATGACCTCAGACCCTTAACATCATTAATGTGGTGAAATTATTCATGTGGATAACATTTTAGTAGGTGACCTCGGACCCTCATAACATGATTAAGTAGTGACAAGGTCTGAGGTCAGATACCATACTTGGATGACCTCTGACCCTTAACATCATTAATTTGGTGAAATTAATCACGAGGATAACATCTTAGTTGGTGACCTCAGACCTTTATAACATCATTAAGTGGTGACAAGTTCTGAGGTCAGATACCATACTTGGATGACCTCAGACCCTTAAAATCATTAATTTGGTAAAATTAATCATGAGGATTACATCTTAGATGGTGACTCTTATAACATGATTAAGTGGTGGCAAGGTCTGAGGTCTGACACCATACTTTGATGACCTCAGACCCTTAACATCATTAATTTGGTGAAATTAATCATGAGGATAACATCTTTTTGGGTGACCTCAGACCCTTATAACATCGTTAAGTGGTGACAAGTTCTGAGGTCAGACACCATAGTTGGATGAGCTCAGACCCGTAACATCATTAATTCAGTGAAATTAATCATGAAGATAACATCTTAGTTGGTGACCTCAGACCCTTATAACATGATTAAGTGGTGACAAGGTCTGAGGTCAGACACCATACTTAGATGACCTCAAACCCTTAAAATCTTTAATTTGGTAAAATTAATAATGAGGATAACATCTTAGTGGGTGACCTCAGACTCTTATAACATGATTAAGTGGTGACATGGTCTGAGGTCAGACACCATACTTGGATGACCTCAGACCCTTAACATCATTAATTTGGTGAAATTAATCATGAGGATAACATCTTAGTGGGTGACCTCAGACCCTTATAACATCATTAAGTGGTGACAAGTTCTGAGGTCAGACACCATACTTGGACGACCTCAGACCCTTAACATCATTAATTCGATGAAATTAATCACGAGGATAACATCTTAGTTGGTGACCTTAGACCCTTATAACATCAATAAGTGTCGAGAAGGTTTGAGGTCAGACACCATACTTGGATGACCTCAGACCCTTAACATAAATAATTTGGTGAAATTAATCATGAGGATAACATCTTTGTTGGTGACCACAGACTCTTATAACATCATTAAGTGGTGAAAAGGTCTGAGGTCATACACTATACTTGGATGACCTTAGACCCTTAACATCATTAATTTTGGTGAAATTAATCATAAAAATATTAGTTGGTGACCTCAGACCCTTATGACATCATTAAGTGGTGACAAGGTTTGAGGTCAGACACCATACTTGGATGACCTCAGACCCTTAACATCATTAATTTGTTGAAATTAATCATGAGGATAAAATCTTAGTTGTTGACTTTAGACCCTTATAACGTCATTAAGTGGTGTAAAGGTCTGAGGTCAGACACCATACTTGGATGACCTCAGACCCTTAACATCATTAATGTGGTGAAATTATTCATGTGGATAACATCTTAGTAGGTGACCTCGGACCCTCATAACATGATTAAGTAGTGACAAGGTCTGAGGTCAGATACCATACTTGGATGACCTCTGACCCTTAACATCATTAATTTGGTGAAATTAATCATGAGGATAACATCTTAGTTGGTGACCTCAAACCTTTATAACATCATTAAGTGGTGACAAGTTCTGAGGTCAGATACCATACTTGGATGACCTCAGACCCTTAAAATCATTAATTTGGTAAAATTAATCATGAGGATAACATCTTTGATGGTGACCTCAGACTCTTATAACATGATTAAGTGGTGGCAAGGTCTGAGGTCTGACACCATACTTGGATGACCTCAGAACCTTAACATCATTAATTTGGTGAAATTAATCATGAGGATAACATCTTTTTGGGTGACCTCAGACCCTTATAACATCGTTAAGTGGTGACAAGTTCTGAGGTCAGACACCATACCTGGATGACCTCAGACCCGTAACATCATTAATTCGGTGAAATTAATCATGAAGATAACATCTTAGTTGGTGACCTCAGACCCTTATAACATCAATAAGTGGTGAGAAGGTTTGAGATCAGAAACCATACTTGGATGACCTCAGACCCTTAACATCATTAATTTGGTGAAATTAATCATGAGGATAACATCTTAGTTGGTGACCTCGGACCCTTATAACATTATTAAGTAGTGACAAGGTTTGAGGTGAGACACCATACTTAGATGACCTAAGACCCTTAACATCCTTAATTTGTTGAAATTAATCATGAGGATAACATCTTAGTTGGTGACCTCAGACCCTTATAACATCATTAAGTGGTGACAAGTTCTGAGGTCAGATACCATACTTGGATGACCTCAGATCCTTAACATCATTAATTTTGTGAAATTAATCACGTGGATAACATCTTAGTTATTGACCTCAGACCCTTATAACATCATTAAGTGGTGACAAGGTATGAGGTCAGACACCATACTTGGATGACTTTATACCCTTAACATCATTAATTTGGTGAAATTAATCATGAGGATAACATCTTAGTGGGTGACCTCAGACCCTTATAACATCATTAAGTAGTGACAAGTTCTGATTTCAGATACCATGCTTGGATGACCTCAGACCCTTAACATCATTAATTCGGTGAAATTAATCCTGAGGTTAACATCTTAGTTGGGAACCTCAGACCCTTATAACATCATTAAGTGGTGACAAGGTCTGAGGTCAGACACTATACTTGGATGACCTCAGACCCTTAACATCATTAATTTGGTAAAATTAATCATAAGGATAACATGTTATTTGGTGACCACATAATCTTACAACGTCATTAAGTTGTACAAGGTGCGAGGTCAGACACCATACTTGGATGACCTCAGACCCTTAAGATCATTAATTTGGTGAAATTAATCATTAACACCTTAGTTGGTGACCTTAGACCCTTATAACATCATTAAGTGCTGACAAGGTCTGAGGTCAGACACCGTACTTGGATGACCTGTGACCCTTAACATCATTAATTTGGTGAAATTAATCATGAGGATAACATCTTAGTTGGTTACATCTGACCCTTATAACATCATTAAGGGGTGACAAGGTCTGAGGTCAGACACCATACTTGGATGACCTCAAACACTAAACATCATTAATTTGGTGAAATTAATAATGAGGGTAACATCGTTGTTGGTGACCTCAGACTCTTACAACAAGATTATGTGGTTACAAGGTCTGAGGTCAGACACCATACTTGGATGACCTCAGACCCTTAAAATCATTAATTTGGTGAAATTAGTCACGAGGATAACATATAACTTAGTGACCTCAGACCCTTATAACATCATTAAGTGGTGACAAGGTCTGAGGTTAGACACCATACTTGGATGAGCTCAGACCCTTAACATCATTAATTTGGTAAAATTAATCATGAGGATAACATCTTAGTTGGTGACCTCAGACCCTTATAACATCATTAAGTGGTGACATGGTCTGAGGTCAGACACCATACTTGGATGACCTCAGAGCCTTAGCATCATTAATTTGGTGAAATTAATCATTAGTATAACATCTTAGTTTTTGACCTCAGACCCTTATAACATCATTAAGTGGTGATAAGATCTGAGGTCAGACACCATACTTGGATGACCTCAGACCCTTAACATCATTAATTTGGTGAAATTAATTATGAGGATAACATCATAGTTGGTGACCTCAGAACCTTATAACATCATTAAGTGGTGACAAGGTCTAAGGTCAAACACCATACTTGGATGACCTCAGACCCTTAACATCATTAATTTGGTGATATTAATCATGAGGATAACATCTTAGTTCGTGACCTCAGACTCTTATAACATCATTTATTGGTGATAAGGTCTGAGGTCAGACACCATACTTGGATGACCCCAGACCCTCAACATCATTAATTTGGTGAACTTAATCATGAGAATAACATCTTAGTTGGTGACCTCAGACTCTTATAACATGATTATGTGGTGACAAGGTCTGAGGTCAGACCGATACTTGGATGACCTCAGACCCTTAGCATCATTAATTTTGTGAAATTATTCATAAGGATAACATCTTAGTTGGAGACCTCAGACCCTTATAACATCATTAAGTGGTGACAAGGTTTGAGGTCAGACACCATAGTTGGATGACCTCAGACCCTTAACATTATAAATTTTGTGAAATTAATCATGAGGATAACATCTTTGTTATTGACCTCAGACCATTATAACATCATTAAGTGGTGATAAGGTCCGAGGTCAGACACCATACTTGGATGACCTCAGACTTTAACATCATTAATTTGGTTAAATTAATCGTGAGGATAACATCTTAGTTGGTTACTTTAGACACCTATAACATCATTAAGAGCTGACAAGGTCTGAGGTTAGACACCATACTTGGATGACCTCAGACTTTTAACATCATTAATTCCGTGAAATTAGTCATGAGGAAAACATCTTACTTGGTGACCTCCGACCCTTATAACATCATTAAGTGGTGACAAGGTCTCAGGTTAGACAGAATACTTGGATGACTTCAGACCCTTAACATCATTAATTTGGTAAAATTAATTATGACGATAACATCTTAGTTGGTGACTTCAGACCCTTATAACATCATTTTGTGGTGATAAGGTCTGAGGTCAGACACCATACTTGGATGACCTCAGACCCTTAACATCATTAATTTGGTGAAATTAATCATGAGGATAACATCTTAGTGGGTGACCTCAGACCCTTATAACATCATTAAGTTGGGACAAGGTCTGAGGTCAGACACCATACTTGGATGACCTTAGACCCTTACCATCATTGATTTGGTGAAATTAATCATGAGGATAACATCTTAGTTGGTGACCTCAGAACCTTATAACATCATTAAGCGGTGACAAGGTCTGAGGTCAGACACCATATTTAGATGACCTCAGACCCTTAACATCATTAATTTGGTGAAATTAATCATGAGGATAATATCTTAGTTGGTGACCTCACACCCGTACAACTTCAGTAAGTGGTGACATGGTCTGAGGTCAGACACCATACCTGGATTAGCTCAGATTCTTAACATCGTTAATTTGGTGAAATAAATCATGAGGATAACATCTTAGATGGTGACCTCAGACGCTTATAACATCATTTTATGGTGACAAGGTCTGAGGTCAGACACCATACTTGGATGACCTCAGACCCTTGACATCATTAATTTGGTGAAATTAATCATGAGGATAACATCTTAGTTGGTGACCTCAAACCCTTATAACATCATTATTTGTGACAAGGTCTGAGGTTAGACACCATACTTGGATGACCTCATAACCTTAACCTCATTAATTTTGCGAAATTAATCAAGACGATAACATGATAGTTAGTGACCTGAAACTCTTATGACATCATTAAGTTGTGACGAGGCGTGAGGTAAGACACCATACGTGGATGACCTGAGACCCTTAACATCACTAATTTTGTGAAATTAATCATTAACATCTTAGTTGGTGACCTATGACCCTTATAACATCATTAAGGGGTGACAAGGTCTGAGGTCAGAACCCATACTTGGATGACCTCTGACCCTTAACATCATTAATTAGGTGAAATTAACAATGAGGATAACATCTTTAGTTGGTGACCTCTGACCTTTATAACATCATTAAGTGGTGACATGTTCTGAGGTCAGACACCATACTTGGACGACCTCAGACCCTTAACATCATTAATTCGGTGAAATTAATCATGAGGATAACATCTTATTTGGTGTCCTCAGACCCTTATAACACCAATAAATGGTGAGAAGGTTTGAGGTCTGACACCATACTTGGATGACCTCAGACCCTTCACATAATTAATTTGGTGAAATTAATCATGAGGATAACATCTTAGTTGGTGACCTCGGGCCCTTATAACATCATTAAGTAGTGATAAGGTGTTAGGTCAGACATCATACTTGGATGACCTCAGACCCTTAACATCATTAATTTGGTGAAATTAATCATAAGGATAACATCTTAGTTGGTGGCCTCAGACCCTTATAACATCGTTAGGTGGTGACAAGTTCTGAGGTCAGATACCATACTTGGATGACCTCAAATCCTTAATTTCATTAATTTAGTGAAATTAATCATGAGGATAACATCTTAGTTGTTGACCTCAGACCCTTATAACATCCTTAAGTGGTGACAAGGTATGAGGTCAGACACCATACTTGGATGACCTCAGACCCTTAACATCATTACTTTTGGTGAAATTAATCATGGGTATAACATCTTAGTTGGTGACCTCAGATCCTTATAACATCATTAAGTGGTGACAAGTTCTGTGGTCAGATACCATACTTGGATGACCTCAGATCCTTAACATCATTAATTTGGTGAAATTAATCATGAGGATAACATCTTAGTTGGTGACCTCAGACTCTTATTACATGATTAAATGGTGACAAGGTCTGAGGTCAGACACCGTACTTGGATGACCTCAGACCCTTAACATCATTAATTTGGTGAAATTAATCATGAGGATAACATCTTAGTGGGTGACCTCAGACTATTATAACAAGATTAAGTGGTTACAAGGTCTGAGGTCAGACACCATACTTGGATGACCTCAGACCCTTAACATCATTAATTTGGTGAAATTAATCATGAGGATAACATCTTAGTTGGTGGCCTCAGACTATTATAACAAGATTAAGTGGTTACAAGGTCTGAGGTCAGACACCATACTTGGATGACCTCAGACCCTTAACATCATTAATTTGGTGAAATTAGTCACGAGGATAACATCTTAGTTAGTGACCTCAGACCCTTACAACATCATTAAGTGGCGAGAAGGTCTGAGGTTAGACACCATACTTGGATGAGCTCAGACCCCTAACATCATTAATTTGGTAAAATTAATCATGAGGATAACATCTTAGTTGGTGACCTCGGACACTTATAAAGTCATTAAGTGGTGATAAGGTCTGAGGTCAGACACCATACTTGGATGACCTCAGAGCCTTAGCATGATTAATTTGGTGAAATTAATTATGAGGATAACATCATAGTTGTTGACCTCAGACCCTTTTAACATCATTAAGTGGTGATAAGGTTTCAGGTCAGTCACTATACTTGGATGACCTTAGACCCTTAACATCATTAATTTGGTGAAATTAATCCGGAGGATAACATCTTAGTTGTTGACCTCAGACCATTATAACATAATTAAGTGGTGACAAGGTCTAACGTCAGACACCATACTTGGATGACCTTAGACCCTTAACATCGTTAATTTGGTGAAATAAATCAGGAGGATAACATCTTAGTTCGTGACCTCAGACTCTTATAACCTCATTTAGTGGTGATAAGGTCTGAGTTCAGACACCATACTTGGATGACCTCAGACCCTTAAAATCATTACTTTGGTGAAATTAGTCACAAGGATAACATCTTAGTTAGTGACCTTAGACCCTTATAACATCATTAAGTGGTGAGAAGGTCTGAGGTTAGACTCCATACTTGGATGAGCTCAGACCCTTAACATCATTAATTTGGTAAAATTAATCATGAGGATAACATCTTAGTTGGTGACCTCGGACACTTATAAAGTCATTAAGTGGTGAGAAGGTCTGAGGTCAGACACCATACTTGGATGACCTCAGAGCCTTAGCATCATTAATTTGGTGAAATTAATTATGAGGATAACATCATAGTTGTTGACCTCAGGCCCTTATAACATCATTAAGTGGTGATAAGGTTTCAGGTCAGTCACTATACTTGGATGACCTTAGACCCTTAACATCATTAATTTGGTGAAATTAATCAGGAGGATAAAATCTTAGTTGTTGACCTCATACCATTATAACATAATTAAGTGGTGACAAGGTCTAAGGTCAGACACCATACTTGGATGATCTCAGACCCTTAACATCATTAATTTGGTGAAATAAATCAGGAGGATAACATCTTAGTTCGTGACCTCAGACTCTTATAACCTCATTTAGTAGTGATAAGGTCTGAGTTCAGACACCATACTTGGATGACCTCAGACCCTTAACATCATTAATTTGGTGAAATTAACAATGAGTATAACATCTTAGTTGGTGACCTCTGACCTTTATAACATCATTAAGTGGTGACAAGTTCTGAGGTCATATACCATACTTGGATGACCTAAGATCCTTAACATCATTAATTTGGTGAAATTAATCATGAGGATAACATCTTAATTGTTGACCTAAGACCCTTATAACATCATTAAGTGGTGACAAGGTCTGAGGTCAGACACCATACTTGGATGACCTCAGACCCTTAACATCATTAATTTGGTGAAATTAATCATGAGGATAACATCTTAGTTGGTTACCTCGGACACTTATAACATCATTAAGTCGTGACAAGGTCTGAGGTCAGACACCGTACTTGGATGACCTCAGACCCTTAACATCATTAATTTGGTGAAATTAATCATAAGGATAAAATCTTAGTTGGTGACCTCAGACCCTTATAACATCATTAAGTGGTGACAAGGTCTGAGGTCAAATACCATACTTGGATGACTTCAGATCCTTAACATCATTAATTTGGTGAAATTAATCACGAGGATAACATCTTAGTTGCTGACCTCAGACTCTTATAACATCATTTAGTGGTGACAAAGTCTGAGGTCAGACAACATACTTGGATGACCTCAGACCCTTAACATCATTAATTTGGTGAAATTAATCATGAGGATAACATCTTAGTGGGTGACCTCAGACCCTTATAACATCATTAAGTGGTGACAAGTTCGGAGGTCAGACACCATACTTGGATGACCTCAGACCCTTAACATCATTAATTCGGTGATATTAATCATGAGGATAACATCTTAGTTGGTGACCTCAGACTCTTATAACATCATTAACTGGTGATAAGGTCTGAGGTCATACACCATACTTGGATGACCTCAGACCCTTAACATCATTAATTTGGGGAAATTAATTGAGAGGATAACATGTTAGTTGGTGACCACAGACTCTTACAACGTCATTAAGTGGTGACAAGGTGCGAGGCCAGACACCATACTTGGATGACCTCAGACCCTTAAGATCTTTAATTTGGTGAAATTAATCATTAACATCTTAGTTGGTGACCTCAGACCCTTATAACATCATTAAGTGCTGACAAGGTCTGAGGTCAGACACCATACTTGGATGACCTCTGACCCTTAAAATCATTAATTTGGTGAAATTAGTCATGAGGATAACATCTTAGTTGGTGACCTCAGACCCTTATAACATCATTAAGCGCTGACAAGGTCTGAGGTCAGACACCAATATAGATGACCTCAGACCCTTAATATCTGTCATTTGGTGAAATTAATCATGAGGATAACATCTTAGTTGGTGACCTCAGACCCTTACAACATCAGTAAGTGGTGACATGGTCTGAGGTCAGACACCATACCTGGATGAGCTCAGATCCTTAACATCATTAATTTGGTGAAATAAATCATGAGGATAACATCTTAGATGGTGACCTCAGACGCTTATAACATCATTTCATGGTGACAGGGTCTGAGGTCAGACACCATACTTAGATGACCTCTGACCCTTGACATCATTAATTTGGTGAAATTAATCATGAGGATAACATCTTAGTTGGTGACCTCAGACCCTTATAACATCATTATTTGTGACAAGGTCTGAGGTCAGACACCATACTTGGATGACCTCATACCCTTAACATCATTAATTTTGCGAAATTAATCAAGACGATAACATGATAGTTAGTGACCTGAAACTCTTATGATATCATTAAGTGGTGACGAGGCGTGAGGTCAGACACCATACTTGGATGACCTGAGACCCTTAACATCATTAATTTGGTGAAATTAATCATTAACATCTTAGTTGGTGACCTCAGACCCTTATAACATCATTAAGTGGTGATAAGGTCTGAGGTCAGACACCATACTTGGGTTACCTATGACCCTTAACATCATTACTTTGGTGAAATTAATCATGATGATAATATTTTAGTGGGTGACCTCAGACCCTTATAACATCATTAAGTGGTGACATGTTCTGAAGTCAGACACCATACTTGGATGACCTCAGACCCTTAACATCATTAATTCGGTGAAATTAATCATGAGGATAACATCTTAGTTGGTGTCCTCAGACCCTTATAACATCAATAAGTGGTGAGAAGGTTTGAGGTCAGGCTCCATACTTGGATGACCTCAGACCCTTCACATCATTACTTTGGTGAAATTAATCATGAGGATAACATCTTAGTTGGTGACCTCGGACCCTTATAACATCATTAAGTAGTGACAAGGTCTGAGGTCAGAAACCATACTTGGATGACCTCAGACCCTTAACATCATTAATTTGGTGAAATTAATCATAAGGATAACATCTTAGTTGGTGACCTCGGACCCTTATAACATCATTAAGTGGTGATAAGGTTTCTGGTCAGACACTATACTTGGATGACCTCAGACCCTTAACATCATTAATTTGGTGAAATTAATCAGGAGGATAACATCTTAGTTGTTGACCTCAGACCATTATAACATAATTAAGTGGTGACAAGGTCTAAGGTCAGACACCATACTTGGATGACCTCAGACCCTTATAACATCATTATTTGTGACAAGGTCTGAGGCCAGACACCATACTTGGATGACCTCGTACCCTTAACATCATTAATTTTGCGAAATTAATCAAGACGATAACATGATAGTTAGTGACCTGAAACTCTTATGACATCATTAAGTGGTGACGAGGCGTGAGGTAAGACACCATACTTGGATGACCTGAGACCCTTAACATCATTAATTTGGTGAAATTAATCATTAACATCTTAGTTGTTGACCTCAGGCCCTTATAACATCATTAAGTGGTGATAAGGTTTCAGGCCAGTCACTATACTTGGATGACCTTAGACCCTTAACATCATTAATTTGGTGAAATTAATCAGGAGGATAAAATCTTAGTTGTTGACCTCAGACCATTATAACATAATTAAGTGGTGACAAGGTCTAAGGTCAGACACCATACTTGGATGACCTCAGACCCTTAACATCATTAATTTGGTGAAATTAACAATGAGGATAACATCTTAGTTGGTGACCTCTGACCGTTATAACATCATTAATTTGGTGACAAGTTCTGAGGTCAGACACCAAACTTGGATGACCTCTGACCCTTAACATCATTAATTTGGTGAAATTAAGCATGAGGATAACATCTTAGTTGGTGACCTCTGACCCTTATAACATCATTAAGGGGTGATAAGGTCTGAGGTCAGACACCATACTTGGATGACCTCAGACACTTAACATCATTAATTTGGTGAAATTAATCATGAGGATAACATCTTAGTTGGTGGCCTCAGACTATTATAACAAGATTAAGTGGTTACAAGGTCTGAGGTCAGACACCATACTTGGATGACCTTAGACCTTTACCATCATTAATTTGGTGAAATTAGTCACAAGGATAACATCTTAATTAGAGACCTCAGACCCTTATAACATCATTAAGTGGTGAGAAGGTCTGAGGTTAGACACCATACTTGGATGAGCTCAGACCCTTAACATCATTAATTTGGTAAAATTAATCATGAGGATAACATCTTAGTTGGTGACCTCGAACACTTATAAAGTCATTAAGTGGTGAGAAGGTCTGAGGTCAGACACCATACTTGGATGACCTCAGAGCCTTAGCATCATTAATTTGGTGCAATTAATTATGAGGATAACATCATAGTTGTTGACCTCAGACCCTTATAACATCATTAAGTGGTGATAAGGTTTCATGTCAGTCACTATACTTGGATGACCTTAGACCCTTAACATCAATAATTTTGTGAAATTAATCAGGAGGATAAAATCTTAGTTGTTGACCTCATACCATTATAACATAATTAAGTGGTGACAAGGTCTAAGGTCAGACACCATACTTGGATGACCTCAGACCCTTAACATCATTAATTTGGTGAAATAAATCAGGAGGATAACATCTTAGTTCGTGACCTCAGACTCTTATAACCTCATTCAGTGGTGATAAGGTCTGAGTTCAGACACCATACTTGGATGACCTCAGACCCTTAACATCATTAATTTGGTGAAATTAACAATGAGGATAACATCTTAGTTGGTGACCTCTGACCTTTATAAAATCATTAAGTGGTGACAAGTTCTGAGGTCAGATACCATACTTGGATGCCCTCAGATCCTTAACATCATTAATTTGGTGAAATTAATCATGAGGATAACATCTTATTTGTTGACCTTAGACCCTTATAACATCATTAAGTGGTGACATGGTCTGAGGTCAGACACCATACTTGGATGACCTCAGACCCTTAACTTCATTAATTTGGTGAAATTAATCATGAGGATAACATCTTAGTTGGTTACCTCGGACACTTATAACATCATTAAGTCGTGACAAGGTCTGAGGTCAGACACCATACTTGGATGACCTCAGGCCCTTAACATCATTAATTTGGTGAAATTAATCATAAGGATAAAATCTTAGTTGGTGACCTCAGATCCTTATAACATCATTAAGTGGTGACAAGGTCTGAGGTGAAATACCATACTTGGATGACTTCAGATCCTTAACATCATTAATTTGGTGAAATTAATCATGAGGATAACATCTTAGTTGCTGACCTCAGACTCTTATAACATCATTTAGTGGTGACAAAGTCTGAGGTCAGACACCATACTTGGATGACCTCAGACCCTTAATATCATTAATTTGGTGAAATTTATCATGAGGATAACATCTTAGTGGGTGACCTCAGACCCTTATAACATCATTAAGTGGTGACAAGTTCTGAGGTCAGACACCATACTTGGATGACCTCAGACCCTTAACATCATTAATTCGGTGATATTAATCATGAGGATAACATCTTAGTTGGTGACCTCAGACTCTTATAACATCATTAACTGGTGATAAGGTCTGATGTCATACACCATACTTGGATGACCTCAGACCCTTAACATCATTAATTTGGGGAAATTAATTGAGCGGATAACATGTTAGTTGGTGACCATAGACTCTTACAACGTCATTAAGTGGTGACAAGGTGCGAGGCCAGACACCATACTTGGATGACCTCAGACCCTTAAGATCTTTAATTTGGTGAAATTAATCATTAACATCTTAGTTGGTGACCTCAGACCCTTATAACATCATTAAGTGCTGACAAGGTCTGAGGTCAGACACCATACTTGGATGACCTCTGACCCTTAACATCATTAATTTGGTGAAATTAGTCATGAGGATAACATCTTAGTTGGTGACCTCAGACCCTTATAACATCATTAAGCACTGACAAGGTCTGAGGTCAGACACCAATATAGATGACCTCAGACCCTTAATATCAGTCATTTGGTGAAATTAATCATGAGGATAACATCTTAGTTGGTGACCTCAGACCGTTACAACATTAGTAAGTGGTGACATGGTCTGAGGTCAGACACCATACCTGGATGAGCTCAGATCCTTAACATCATTAATTTGGTGAAATAAATCATGAGGATAACATCTTAGATGGTGACCTCAGACGCTTATAACATCATTTCATGGTGACAGGGTCTGAGGTCAGACACCATACTTAGATGACCTCTGACCCTTGACATCATTAATTTTGTGAAATTAATCATGAGGATAACATCTTAGTTGGTGACCTCAGACCCTTATAACTTCATTATTTCTGACAAGGTCTGAGGTCAGACACCATACTTGGATGACCTCATACCCTTAACATCATTAATTTTGCGAAATTAATCAAGACGATAACATGATAGTTAGTGACCTGAAACTCTTATGACATCATTAAGTGGTGACGAGGCGTGAGGTCAGACACCATACTTGGATGACCTGAGACCCTTAACGTCATTAATTTGGTGAAATTAATCATTAACATCTTAGTTGGTGACCTCAGACCCTTATAACATCATTAAGTGGTGATAAGGTCTGTGGTCAGACACCATACTTGGGTTACCTCTGACCCTTAACATCATTACTTTGGTGAAATTAATCATGATGATAACATTTTAGTGGGTGACCTCAGACCCTTATAACATCATTAAGTGGTGACATGTTCTGAGGTCAGACACCATACTTGGATGACCTCAGACCCTTAACATCATTAATTTGGTGAAATTAATCAGGAGGATAACATCTTAGTTGTTGACATCAGACCATTATAACATAATTAAGTGGTGACAAGGTCTAAGGTCAGACACCATACTTGGATGACCTCATACCCTTATAACATCATTATTTGTGACAAGGTCTGAGGTCAGACACCATACTTGGATGACCTCATACCCTTAACATCATTAATTTTGCGAAATGTCACAAGACGATAACATGATAGTTAGTGACCTGAAACTCTTATGACATCGTTAAGTGGTGACGAGGCATGAGGTAAGACACCATACTTGGATGACCTGAGACCCTTAACATCATTAATTTGGTGAAATTAATCATTAACATCTTAGTTGGTGACCTCAGACCCTTATAACATCATTAAGTGGTGATAAGGTCTGAGGTCAGACACCATACTTGGGTTACCTCTGACCCTTAACATCATTACTTTGGTGAGATTAATCATAAGGATAACATTTTAGTGGGTGAACTCAGACCCTTATAACATCATTATGTGGTGACATGTTCTGATGTCAGACACCATACTTGGATGACCTCAGACCCTTAACATCATTAATTCGGTGAAATTAATCATGAGGATAACATCTTAGTTGGTGTCCTCAGACCCTTATAACATCAATAAGTGGTGAGAAGGTTTGAGGTCAGAGACCATACTTGGCTGACCTCAGACCCTTCACATCATTAATTTGGTGAAATTAATCATGAGGATAACATCTTAGTTGGTGACCTCGGACCCTTATAACATCATTAAGTAGTAACAAGGTCTGAGGTCAGAAACCATACTTGGATGACCTCAGACCCTTAACATCATTAATTTGGTGAAATTAATCATAAGGATAACATCTTAGTTGGTGACCTCAGACCCTTATAACATCATTAAGTGGTGATAAGGTTTCAGGTCAGACACTATACTTGGATGACCTCAGACCCTTAAAATCATTAATTTGGTGAAATTAATCAGGAGGATAACATCTTAGTTGTTGACCTCAGACCATTATAACATAATTAAGTGGTGACAAGGTCTAAGGTCACACACCATACTTGGATGACCTCAGACCCTTAACATCATTAATTTGGTGAAATAAATCAGGAGGGTAACATCTTAGTTCGTGACCTCAGACTCTTATAACCTCATTTAGTGGTGATAACGTCTGAGTTCAGACACCATACTTGGATGACCTCAGACCCTTAACATCATTAATTTGGTGAAATTAAGAATGAGGATAACATCTTAGTTGGTGACCTCTGACCCTTATAACATCATTAAGTGGTGACAAGTTCTGAAGTCAGATACCATACTTGGATGACCTCAGATCCTTAACATCATTAATTTGGTGAAATTAATCATGAGGATAACATCTTAGTTGGTGACCTTAGACTCTTATTACATGATTAAATGGTGACAAGGTTTGAGGTCAGACACCATACTTGGCTGACCTCAGACCCTTAACATCATTAATTCGGTGAAATTAATCATGAGGATAACATCTTAGTTGGTGACCTCAGACCCTTATAACATCAATAAATGGTGATAAGGTTTGAGGTCAGACACCATACTTGGATGACCTCAGACCCTTAACATCATTAATTTGGTGAAATTAATCATGAGGATAACATCTTAGTTGGTGACCTCAGACCCTTATAACATCATTAAGTTGGGACAAGGTCTGAGGTCAGACACCATACTTGGATGACCTTAGACCCTTACCATCATTGATTTGGTGAAATTAATCATGAGGATAACATCTTAGTTGGTGACCTCAGAACCTTATAACATCATTAAGCGGTGACAAGGTCTGAGGTCAGACACCATATTTAGATGACCTCAGACCCTTAACATCATTAATTTGGTGAAATTAATCGAGAGGATAACACGTTAGTTGGTGAGCACAGACTCTTACAACGTCATTAACTGGTGACAAGGTACGTGGTCAGACACCATACTTGGATGACCTCAGACCCTTAAGATCATTAATTTGGTGAAATTAATCATTAAAATCTTAGTTGGTGACCTCAGACCCGTATAACATCATTAAATGGTGACAAGGTCAGAGGTCAGACACCAAACTTGGATGACCTCTGACCCGTAACATCATTAATTTGGTGAAATTAATCATGAGGATAACATCTTAGTTGGTGACCTCTGACCCTTATAACATCATTAAGGGGTGACAAGGTCTGAGGTCAGACACCATACTTGGATGACCTCAGACACTAAACATCATTAATTTGGTGAAATTAATCATGAGGATAACATCTTAGTTGGTGACCTCGGACTATTATAACAAGATTAAGTGGTTACGAGGTCTGAGGTCAGACACCATACTTGGATGACCACAGACCCTTAACATCATTAATTTAGTGAAATTAGTCACGAGGATAACATCTTAGTTAGTGACCTCAGACCCTTATAACATCATTAAGTGGTGAGAAGGTCTGAGGTTAGACACCATACTCTGATGAGTTCAGACCCTTAGCATAATAAATTTGGTAAAATTAATCATAACGATATCATCTTAGTTGGTGACCTCGGACACTTATAAAGTCATTAAGTGGTGAGAAGGTCTGAGGTCAGACACCGTAATTGGATGACCTCAGAGCCTTAGCATCATGAATTTTGTGAAATTTATCATGAGTATAACATCTTTGTTGTTGAACTCAGACCCTTATAACATCATTAAGTGGTGACAAGATCTGAGGTCAGACACCATACTTGGATGACCTCAGACCCTTAACATCATTAATTTGGTGAAATTAATTATGAGGATAACATCATAGTTGTGGACCTCAGACCCGTATAACATCATTAAGTGGAAATAAGGTTTGAGGTCAGACACTATACTTGGATGACCTCAGACCCTTACCATCATTAATTTGGTGAAATTAATCAGGAGGATAACATCTTAGTTGACGACCTCAGACCATTATAACATCATTAAGTGGTGACAAGGTCTAAGGTCAGACATCATACTTGGATGACCTCAGACCCTTAACATCATTAATTTGGTGAAAAAAATCAGGAGGATAACATCTTAGCTCGTGACCTCAGACTCTTATAACCTCATTTAGTGGTGATAAGGTATGAGTTCAGACACCATACTTGGATGACCTCAGACCCTTAACATCATTAATATGGTGAAATTAACAATGAGGATAACATCTTTGTTGGTGACAACTTCTGAGGTCAGATACCATACTTGGATGACCTCAGATCCTAAACATCATTAATTTGGTGAAATTAATCATGAGGATAACATCTTAGTTGTTGACCTCAGACCATTATAACATCATTAAGTGGTGACAAGGTCTATGGTCCGACACCATACTTGGATGACCTCAGACCCTTAACATCATTAATTTAGTGAACTTAATCGTGAGAATAACATATTAGTTGGTGACCTCAGACTCTTATAACATGATTAAGTGGTGACAAGGTCTGAGGTCAGACACCATACTTGGATGACCTCAGACCCTTAACATCATTAATTTTGTGAAATTATTCATGAGGATAGCATCTTAGTTGGTGACCTCAGACCCTTATAACATCAATAAGTGGTGACAAGGTCCGAGGTCACACACCATACTTGGATGACCTCAGACCCTTAACATAATTAATTTGATGAAATTAATCGTGAGGATAACATCTTAGTTGGTGACCTCAGACTCTTATAACGTCATTAAGTGGTGACAAGGTCCGAGGTCAGACACCATACTTGGATGACCTCAGACCCTTAACATCATTAATTTGAATAAATTAAACATGAGGATAACATCTTAGTTGGTGACCTCAGACTTTTACAACATCATTAAGTGGTGATAAGGTTTGAGGTCAGACACCAAACTTGGATGTCTTCAGACCCATAACATCATTAATTCGGTGAAATTAGTCATGAGGATAACATCTTAGTTGGAGACCTCAGACCCTTATAACATCATTAAGTGGTGACAAAGTCTGAGGTCAGATACCATACTTGGATAACCTCAGACCCTTAACATCATTAATTTGGTGAAATTAATCATGAGAATAACATCTTAGTTGGTGACCTCATACTCTTATAACATGATTAAGTGGTGACAAGGTCTGAGGTCAGACACCATACTTGGATGACCTCACACCCTTAACATCATTAATTTGGTTAAATTAATCATGAGGTTAACATATTAGTTACTGACCTCAGACCATTATTACATCATTAAGTGGTGACAAGGTCCGAGGTCAGACACCATACATGGATGACATTAGACCCATAACATCATTAATTCGGTGAAATTAATCATGAGGAGAACATCTTAGTTGGTGACCTCAGACCCTTATAACATCAATAAGTGGTGAGAAGGTTTGAGGTCAGACACCATACTTGGATGACCTCAGACCCTTAACATCAATAATTTGGTGAAATTAATCATGAGGATAACATCTTAGTTGGTGACCTCAGACCCTTATAACATCAATAAGTGGTTACAAGGTCTGAGGTCAGACACCATACTTGGATGACCGCAGACCCTTAACTTCATTAATTTGGTGAAATTAGTCCCGAGGATAACATCTTAGTTACTGACCTCAGAACCTTATAACATCATTAAGTGGTGATAAGGTCTGAGGTTAGACACCATACTTGGATGAGCTCAGACCCTTAACATCATTAATTAGGTAAAATTAATCATAAGGATAACATCTTAGTTGGTGACCTCAAACCCTTATAACATCATTAAGTGGTAATAAGGTCTGAGCTCAGACACCATACCTGGATGACCTCAAGCTCTTAACATCATTAATTTTGTGAAATTAATCATGAGGATAACATCTTAGTTGGCGACCTCAGACTCTTATTACATGATTAAATGATGACAAGGTCTGAGGTCAGACACCATACTTGGATGACCTCGGACCCTTAACATCAATAATTTGGTGAAATTAATCATGAGGATAACATCTTAGTGGGTGACCTCGGACCCTTATAACATCATTAAGTAGTAACAAGGTCTGAGGTCAGACACCATACATGGATGACCTCAGACCCTTAACATCATTAATTTGGTGAAATTAATCATGAGGATAACATCTTAGTTCTTGACCTCAGACACTTATAACATCATTTAGTGGTGATAAGTTCTGAGTTCAGACACCATACTTGGATGACCTCAGACCCTTAACATCATTAATTTGGTGAACTTAATCATGAGAATAACATATTAGTTGGTGACCTCAGACTCTTATAACATGATTAAGTGGTGACAAGGTCTGAGGTAAGACACCATACTTGGATGACCTCAAACCCATAACATCATTAATTTTGTGAAATTATTCATGAGGATAGCATCTTAGTTGGTGACCTCAGACCCTTATAACATCATTAAGTGGTGACAATGTTTGAGGTCAAACACTATACTTGGATGACCTCAGACCCTTAACATCATTAATTTTGTGAAATTAATCATGAGGATAACATCTTAGTTATTGACCTCAGACCAATATAACATCATTAAGTGGTGACAAGGTCCGAGGTCACACACCATACTTGGATGACCTCAGACCATTAACATCATTAATTTGATGAAATTAATCGTGAGGATAACATTTTAGTTGGTGACCTCAGACTCTTATAACATCATTAAGTGGTGATAAGGTCTGAGGTCAGACACCATACTTGGATGTCCTCAGACCCTTAACATCATTAATTTAGTGAAATTAATCATGAGGATAACATCTTAGTTGGTGACCTTAGACCCCTATAACATCATTAAGAGGTGACAAGGTCTGAGGTCAGACTCCATACTTGGATGACCTCAGACCCTTAACATCGTTAATTCGGTGAAATTAGTGATGAGGATAACATCTTAGTTGGTGACCTCCGACCCTTATAACATCATTAAGTGGTGACAAGGTCTGAGGTTAGACACCATACTTGGATGACTTCAGACCCTTAACATCATTAATTTCGTAAAATTAATTATGAGGATAACATCTTAGTTGGTGACCTCAAACCCTTATAACATCATTATGTGGTGACAAGGTTTGAGGTCAGACACCATACTTGGATGACCTCAGACCCTTTACATCATAAATTTGGTGAAATTAATCAGGAGGATAACATCTTAGTTGATGACCTCAGACCATTATAAACTCATTAAGTGGTGACAAGGTCTAAGGTCAGACACCATACTTGGATGATCTCAGACCCTTAACATCATTAATTTTGTGAAATTAATAATGAGGATAACATCTTAGTTATTGACCTCAGACCAATTTAACATCATTAAGTGGTGACAAGGTCCGAGGTCACACACCATACTTGGATGACCTCAGACCCTTAACATCATTAGTTTGATGAAATTAATCGTGAGGATAACTTCTTAGTTGGTGACCTCAGACTCTTATAACATCATTAAGTGGTGATAAGGTCTGAGGTCAGACACCCTACTTGGATGTCCTCAGACCCTTAACATCATTAATTTGGTGAAATTAATCACGAGGATAACATCTTAGATGGTGACCTTAGACCCTTATAACATCATTAAGAGGTGACAAGGTCTGAGGTCAGACTCCATACTTGGATGACCTCAGACCCTTAACATCATTAATTTGATGAAATTAATCATGAGGATAACATCTTAGTTGGTGACCTCAGACTCTTAGAACATCATTAAGTGGTGATAAGGTCTGAGGTCAGACACCATACTTGGATGTCCTCAGACCCTTAACATCATTAATTTGGTGAAATTAATCATGAGGATAACATCTTAGTTGGTGACCTTAGATCCCTATAACATCATTAAGAGGTGACAAGGTCTGAGGTCAGACTCCATACTTGGATGACCTCAGACCCTTAACATCATTAATTTGGTGAAATTTATCATGAGGATAACATCTTAGTTGGTGACCTCCGACCCTTATAACATCATTAAGTGGTGACAAGGTTTGAGGTTAGACACCATACTTGGATGACTTCAGACCCTTAACATCATTAATTTGGTAAAATTAATCATGAAGATAACATCTTAGTTGGTGATCTTAAACCCTTATAACACCATTATGTGGTGATAAGGTCTGAGGTCAGACACCATACTTGGATGATCTCAGAACCTTAACATCATTAATTTGATGAAATTAATCGTGAGGATAACATCTTAGTTGGTGACCTCAGAGTCTTATAACATCATAAAGTGGTGACAAGGTCCGAGGACAGACACCATACTTGGATGACCTCAGACCCTTAACATCATTAATTTGGTAAATTAAACATGAGGATAACATCATAGTTGTTGACCTCAAACCCTTATAACATCATTAAGTGGTGATAAGGTTTGAGGTCAGACACCATACTTGGATGACTTCAGACTCTTAATATCATTAATTCGATGAAATTAGTCATGAGGATAACATCTTAGTTGGTGACCTCAGACCCTTATAAAGTCATTATGTGGTGACAAGGTCTGAGGTTAGACACAATACTTGGATGACTTCAGATCCTTAACATCATTAATTTGGTAAAATTAATTATGAGGATAACATCTTAGTTAGTGACCTTAGACCCTTATAATATCATTAAGTGGTGATAAGGTCTGAGGTCAGACACCATACATGGATGACCTCAGACCCTTAACATCATTAATTTGGTGAAATTAATCATGTGGATAATATCTTAGTTGGTGACCTTAGACCCTTTAAAATCATTAAGTGGTGACAAGGTTTGAGGTCAGACACCTAACTTGGATGACCTTAGACCCTTACCATCATTAATTTGGTGAAATTAATCATGGGGATAACATCTTAGTTGGTGACCTCAGACCCTTATAACCACATTAAGTGGTGACAAGGTCTGAGGTCAGACACCATATTTAGATGACCTCAGACCCTTAACATCATTAATTTGGTGAAATTAATCATGAGGGTAACATCTTAGTTGCTGACCTCTGACCCTTATAACATCATTAAGTGGTGACAAGGTCTGAGGTCAGACACCATACTTGGATGACCTCAGACCCTTAACATCATTAATTTATTGAAATTAAGCATGAGGATAACATCTTAGTTGGTGACCTCAGACTCTTATAACATGATTAAGTGGTGACAAGGTCTGAGGTCAGACACCATAATTGGATGACCTCACACCCTTAACATCATTAATTTGGTGAAATTAATCATGAGGATAACATCTTAGTTATTGACCTCAGACCATTATTACATCATTAAGTGGTGACAAGGTCCGAGGTCAGGCACCATACATGGATGACCTCAGACCCTTAACATCATTAATTCGGTGAAATTAATCATGAGGATAACATCTTAGTTGGTGACCTCAGACCCTTATAACATTAATAAGTGGTGAGAAGGTTTGAGATCAGACACCATACTTGGATGACCTCAGACCCTCAACATCAATAATTTGGTGAAATTAATCATGAGGATAACATCTTAGTTGGTGACCTCAAACCCTTATAACATCAATAAGTGGTTACAAGGTCTGAGGTCAGACACCATACTTGGATGACCTCAGACCCTTAACATCATTAATTTGGTGAAATTGATCATGAGGATAACATCTTAGTTGGTGACCTTAGACCCTTATAACATCATTATGTGGTGACAAGGTTTGAGGTCAGACACCATACTTGGATGACCTCAGACCCTTTACATCATTAATTTGGTGAAATAAATCAGGAGGATAACATCTTAGTTGATGACCTCAGACCATTATAAACTCATTAAGTGGTGACAAGGTCTAAGGTCAGACCCCATACTTGGATGATCTCAGACCCTTAACATCATTAATTTGGTGAAATTAATCATGAGGATAACATCTTAGTTCTTGACCTCAGACTCTTATAACATCATTTAGAGGTGATAAGGTATGAGGTCAGACACCATACTTGGATGACCTCAGACCATTAACATCATTAATTTGGTGAACTTAATCATGAGAATAACATATTAGTTGGTGACCTCAGACTCTTATAACATGATTAAGTGGTGACAAGGTCTGAGGTCAGACACCATACTTGGATGACCTCAAACCCTTAACATCATTAATTTTGTGAAATTATTCATGAGGATAGCATCTTAGTTGGTGACCTCAGACCCTTATTACATCATTAAGTGGTGACAATGTTTGAGGTCAAACACTATACTTGGATGACCTCAGACCCTTAACATCATTAATTTTGTGAAATTAATAATGAGGATAACATCTTAGTTATTGACCTCAGACCAATATAACATCATTAAGTGGTGACAAGGTCCGAGGTCACACACCATACTTGGATGACCTCAGACCCTTAACATCATTAATTTGATGAAATTAATCGTGAGGATAACATCTTAGTTGGTGACCTCAGACTCTTATAACATCATTAAGTGGTGATAAGGTCTGAGGTCAGACACCATACTTGGATGTCCTCAGACCCTTAACATCATTATTTTGGTGAAATTAATCACGAGGATAACATCTTAGTTTGTGACCTTAGACCTCTATAACATCATTAAGAGGTGACAAGGTCTGAGGTCAGACTCCATACTTGGATGACCTCAGACCCTTATCATCATTAATTTGATGAAATTAATCGTGAGGATAACATCTTAGTTGGTGACCTCAGACTCTTATAACATCATTAAGTAGTGATAAGGTCTGAGGTCAGACACCATACTTGGATGTCCTCAGACCCTTAACATCATTAATTTGGTGAAATTAATCATGAGGATAACATTTTATTTGGTGACCTCGGACTCTTATAAATTCATTAAGTGGTGAAAGGTCTGAGGTCAGACACCATACTTGGATGACCTCAGAACCTTAACATCATTAATTTTGTGAAATTATTCATGAGGATAGCATATTAGTTGATGACCTCAGACCCTTATAACATCATTAAGTGGTGACAAGGTTTGAGGTCAAACACTATACTTGGATGACCTCAGATCGTTAACATCATTAATTTAGTGAAATTAATCATGAGGATAACATCTTAGTTGGTGACCTCCGACCCTTATAACATCATTAAGTGGTGACAAGGTATGAGGTTAGACACCATACTTGGATGACTTCAGACCCTTAACATCATTAATTTGGTAAAACTAATCATGAGGATAACATCTTAGTTGGTGACCTCAAACCCTTATAACACCATTATGTGGTGATAAGGTCTGAGGTCAAACACCATACTTGGATGAACTCAAACCCTTAACATCATTAATTTGGTGAAATTAATCATGAGGATAACATCTTAGTTGGTGACCTCAGACTCTTATAAATTCATTAAGTGGTGACAAGGTCTGAGGTCAGACACCATACTTGGATGACCTCAGAACCTTAACATCATTAATTTTGTGAAATTATTCATGAGGATAGCATATTAGTTGGTGACCTCAGACCCTTATAACATCATTAAGTGGTGACAAGGTTTGAGGTCAAACACTATACTTGGATGACCTCAGATCCTTAACATCATTAATTTTGTGAAATTAATCACGAGGATAACATCTTAGTTGGTGACCTTAGACCCTTATAACATCATTAAGTGGTGACAAGGTTTGAGGTCAGACACCATACTTGGATGACCTCAGATCCTTAACATCATTAATTTGGTGAAATTAATCATGAGGATAACATCTTAGTTGGTGACCTCAAACCCTTATAACACCATTATGTGGTGATAAGGTCTGAGGTCAGACACCATACTTGGATGACCTCAAACCTTTAACATCATTAATTTGGTGAAATTAATCATGAGGATAACATCTTAGTTGGTGACCTCAGACACTTATAAATTCATTAAGTGGTGACAAGGACTGAGGTTAGACACCATACTTGTATGACCTCAGAACCTTACCATCATTAGTTTGGTGAAATTATTCATGAGGATAGCATATTAGTTGGTGACCTCAGACCCTTATAACATCATTAAGTGGTGACAAGGTTTGAGGTCAAACACTATACTTGGATGACCTCAGACCCTTAACATCATTAATTTTGTGAAATTAATCATGAGGATAACATCTTAGTTGGTGACCTTAGACCCTTATAACATCATTAAGTGGTGACAAGGTTTGAGGTCAGACACCATACTTGGATGACCTCAGACCCTTAACATCATTAATTTGGTGAAATTAATCATGAGGATAACATCTTAGTTCGTGACCTCCGACTCTTATAACATCATTTAGTGGTGATAAGGTCTGAGGTCAGACACCATACTTGGATGACCTCAGACCCTTAACATCATTAATTTGGTGAACTTAATCATGAGAATAACATATTAGTTGGTGACCTAAGACTCTTATAACATGATTAAGTGGTGACAAGGTCTGAGGTTAGACACTGTACTTGGATGACCTCAGACCCTTAACATCGTTAATTTTGTGAAATTATTCATGAGGATATCATCTTAGTTGGTGACCTCAGACCCTTATAACATCATTAAGTGGTGACAAGGTCCGAGGTCACACACCATACTTGGATGATCTCAGAACCTTAACATCATTAATTTGATGAAATTAATCGTGAGGATAACATCTTAGTTGGTGACCTCAGAGTCTTATAACATCATAAAGTGGTGACAAGGTCCGAGGACAGACACCATACTTGGATGACCTCAGACCCTTAACATCATTAATTTGGTAAATTAAACATGAGGATAACATCTTAGTTGTTGACCTCAAACCCTTATATCATCATTAAGTGGTGATAAGGTTTGAGGTCAGACACCATACTTGGATGACTTCAGACTCTTAATATCATTAATTCGGTGAAATTAGTCATGAGGATAACATCTTAGTTGGTGACCTCAGACCCTTATAACATCATTATGTGGTGACAAGGTCTGAGGTTAGACACAATACTTGGATGACTTCAGATCCTTAACATCATTAATTTGGTAAAATTAATTATGAGGATAACAACTTAGTTAGTGACCTTAGACCCTTATAATATCATTAAGTGGTGATAAGGTCTGAGGTCAGACACCATACATGAATGACCTCAGACCCTTAACATCATTAATTTGGTGAAATTAATCATGAGGATAACATCTTAGTTGGTGACCTTAGACCCTTTAAAATCATTAAGTGGTGACAAGGTTTGAGGTCAGACACCATACATGGATGACCTTAGACCCTTACCATCATTAATTTGGTGAAATTAATCATGGGGATAACATCTTAGTTGGTGACCTCAGACCCTTATAACAACATTAAGTGGTGACAAGGTCTGAGGTCAGACACCATATTTAGATGACCTCAGACCCTTAACATCATTAATTTATTGAAATTAAGCATGAGGATAACATCTTAGTTGGTGACCTCAGACTCTTATAACATGATTAAGTGGTGACAAGGTCTGAGGTCAGACACCATAATTTAATGACCTCACACCCTTAACATCATTAATTTGGTGAAATTAATCATGAGGATAACATCTTAGTTATTGACCTCAGACCATTATTACATCATTAAGTGGTGACAAGGTCCGAGGTCAGGCACCATACATGGTTGACCTCAGACCCTTAACATCATTAATTCGGTGAAATTAATCATGAGGATAACATCTTAGTTGGTGACCTCAGACCCTTATAATATCAATAAGTGGTGAGAAGGTTTGAGGTCAGACACCATACTCGGATGACCTCAGACCCTTAACATCAATAATTTGGTGAAATTAATCATGAGGATAACATCTTAGTTGGTGCCCTCAAACCCTTATAACATCAATAAGTGGTTACAAGGTCTGAGGTCAGACACCATACTTGGATGACCTCAGACCCTTAACATCATTAATTTGGTGAAATTAGTCACGAGGATAACATCTTAGTTAGTGACCTCAGACCCTTATAACATCATTAAGTGGTGAAAAGGTCTGAAGTTAGACACCATACTTGGATTAGCTCAGACCCTTAACATCATTAATTTGGTGAAATTAATCATGAGGATAACATCTTAGTTGGTGAACTCAGACCCTTATAACATCATTAAGTGGTAATACGGTCTGAGCTCAGACACCATACTTGGATGACCTCAGACTCTTAACATCATTAATTTGGTGAAATTAGTCATGAGGATAACATCTTAGTTGGTGACCTCAGACTCTTATTACATGATTAAATGGTGACAAGGTCTGGGGTCAGACACCATACTTGGATGACCTCAGACCCTTAACATCAATAATTTGGTGAAATTAATCATGAGGATAACATCTTAGTGGGTGACCTCGGACCCTTCTAACATCATTAAGAGGTGACAAGTTCTGAGGTCAGACACCATACTTGGATGACCTCAGACCTTTAACATCATTAATTCGGTGAAATTAATCATGAGGATAATATCTTAGTTGGTGACCTCAGACCCTTATAACATCAATAAGTGGTGAGACGGTTTGAGGTCAGACACCATACTTGGATGACCTCAGACCCTTAACATCAATAATTTGGTGAAATTAATCATGAGGATAACATCTTAGTTGGTGACCTCAGACCAATATAACATCAATAAGTGGTTACAAGGTCTGAGGTCAGATACCATACTTGGATGACCTCAGACCCTTACCATCATTAATTTGGTGAAATTAATCATGAGGATAACATCTTAGTTGGTGACCTCAGACCCTTATAACATCATTAAGTGGTGACAAGATCTGAGGTCAGACACCATACTTGGATGACCTCAGAGCCTTGGCATAATTAATTTGGTGAAATTAATCATGAGGATAACATCTTAGTTGGTGACCTCGGACACTTATAAATTCATTAAGTGGTGACAAGGTCTGAGGTCAGACACCATACTTGGATGACCTCATACCCTTAACATCATTAATTTTGGGAAATTAATCAAGACGATAACATCTTAGTTGTTGACATCAGACCCTTATAACATCATTAAGTGGTGACAAGATCTGAGGTCATACACCATACTTGGATGACCTCAGACCCTTAACATCATTAATTTGGTGAAATTAATTATGAGGATAACATCATAGTTGGTGACCTCAGACCCTTATAACATTATTAAGTGGTGACAAGGTTTGAGGTCAGACACCATACTTGGATGACCTCAGACCTTTAACATCATTAATTTGGTGATATTAATCAGGAGGATAACATCATAGTTGTTGACCTCCGACCCTTATAACATCATTAAGTGGTGACAAGGTCTGAGGTTAGACACCATACTTGGATGACTTCAGACCCTCAACATCATTAATTTGGTAAAATTAATCATTAGGATAACATCTTAGTTGGTGACCTCAAACCCTTATAACACCATTATGTGGTGATAAGGTCTGAGGTAAGACACCATACGTGGATGACCTCAAACCCTTAACATCATTAATTTGGTGAAATTAATTATGAGGATAACATCATAGTTGGTGACCTCAGACCCTTATAACATCATTCAGTGGTGACAAGGTTTGAGGTCAGACACCATACTTGGATGCCTCAGACCCTTAACACCATTAATTTGGTGAAATTAATCAGGAGGATAACATCTTAGTTGTTGACCTCAGACCATTATAACATCATTAAGTGGTGACGAGGTCTAAGGTCAGACACCATACTTGGATGACCTCAGACCCTTAACATCATTAATTTGGTGAAATTAATCATGAGGATAACATCTTAGTTCGTGACCTCAGACTCTTATAACATCATTTAGTGGTGATAAGGTCTGAGGTCAGACACCATACTTGGATGACCTCAGACCCTTAACATCATTAATTTGGTGAACTTAATCATGAGAATAACATATTAGTTGGTGACCTCAAACTCTTATAACATGATTAAGTGGTGACAAGGTCTGAGGTTAGACACCATACTTGGATGACCTCAGACCCTTAACATCATTAATTTTGTGAAATTATTCATGAGGATAGCATCTTAGTTGGTGACCTCAGACCCTTATAACATCATTAAGTGGTGACAATGTTTGAGGTCAAACACTATACTTGGATGACCTCAGACCCTTAACATCATTAATTTTGTTAAATTAATCATGAGGATAACATCTTAGTTATTGACCTCAGACCAATATAACATCATTCAGTGGTGACAAGGTCCGAGGTCACACACCATACTTGGATGACCTCAGACCCTTAACATCATTAATTTGATGAAATTAATCGTGAGGATAACATCTTAGTTGCTGACCTCAGACTCTTATAACATCATTAAGTGGTGATAAGGTCTGAGGTCAGACACCATACTTGGATGTCCTCAGACCCGTAACATCATTAATTTGGTGAAATTAATCATGAGGATAACATCTTAGTTGGTGACCTTAGACCCCTATAACATCATTAAGAGGTGACAAGGTCTGAGGTCAGACTCCATACTTGGATGACCTCAGACCCTTAACATCATTAATTCGGTGAAATTAGTCATGAGGATAACATCTTAGTTGGTGACCTTCGACCCTTATAACATCATTAAGTGGTGACAAGGTCTGAGGTTAGACACCTTATTTGGATGACTTCAGACCCATAACATCATTAATTTCGTAAAATTAATTATGAGGATAACATCTTAGTTGGTGACCGCAAACCCTTATAACATCATTATGTGGTGATAAGGTCTGAGGTCAGACACCGTACTTGGATGACCTCACACCCTTAACATCATTAATTTGGTGAAATTGATCATGAGGATAACATCTTAGTTGGTGACCTTAGACCCTTATAACATCATTAAGTGGTGACAAGGTTTGAGGTCAGACACCATACTTGGATGACCTCAGACCCTTAACATCATTAATTTGGTGAAATTAATCAGGAGGATAACATCTTAGTTGTTGACCTCAGTCCATTATAACATCATTAAGTGGTGACAAGGTCTAAGGTCAGACACCATACTTGGATGACCTCAGACCCTTAACATCATTAATTTGGTGAAATTAATCATGAGGATAACATCTTAGTTGGTGACCTCGGACCCTTATAACATCATTAAGTCGTGACAAGGTCTGAGGTCAGACACCATACCTGGATGACCTCAGACCCTTAACATCATTAATTTGGTAAAATTAATCATGAGGATAACATCTTAGTTGGTGACCTCCGACCCTTATAACGTCCTTAAGTGGTGACAAGGTCTGAGGTTAGACACCATACTTGGATGACATCAGACCCTTAACATCATTAATTTGGTAAAATTAATTATGAGGATAACATCTTAGTTGGTGACCTCAAACCCTTATAACACCATTATGTGGTGATAAGGTCTGAGGTCAGACACCATACTTGGATGACCTCAAACCCTTAACCTCATTAATTTGGTGAAATTAATCATGAGGATAACATCTTAGTTGGTGACCTCGGACACTTATAAATTCATTAAGTGGTGACAAGGTCTGAGGTCAGACACCATACTTGGACGACCTCAGAGCCTTACCATCATTAATTTGGTGAAATTAATCATGAGTATAACATCTTAGTTGTTGACCTCAGACCCTTATAACATCATTAACTGGTGACAAGATCTGAGGTCAGACACCATACTTGGATGACCTCAGACCCTTTACATCATTAATTTGGTGAAATTAATTATGAGGATAACATCATAGTTGGTGACCTCTGACCCTTATAACATCATTAAGTGGTGACAAGGTTTGAGGTCAGACACCATACTTGGATGACCTCAGACCCTTAACATCATTAATTTGGTGAAATTAATCAGGAGGATAACATCTTAGTTGTTGACCTCAGATCATTATAACATCATTAAGTGGTGACAAGTTCTAAGGTCAGACACCATACTTGGATGACCTCAGACCCTTAACATCATTAATTTGGTGAAATTAATCATGAGGATAACATCTTAGTTCGTGACCTCAGACTCTTATAACATCCTTTAGTGGTGATAAGGTCTGAGGTGAGACACCATACTTGGATGACCTCAAACCCTTAACATCTTTAATTTGGTGAACTTAATCATGAGAATAACATATTAGTTGGTGACCTCAGACTCTTATAACATGATTAAGTGGTGACAAGGTCTGAGGTCAGACACCATACTTGGATGACCTCAGACCCTTAACATCATTAATTTTGTGAAATTATTCATGAGGATAGCATCTTAGTTGGTGACCTCAGACCCTTATAACATCATTAAGTGGAGACAAGGTTTGAGGTCAAACACTATAATTGGATGACCTCAGACCCTTAACATCATTAATTTTGTGAAATTAATCATGAGGATAACATCTTAGTTATTTACCTCAAACCATTATAACATCATTAAGTGGTGACAAGGTCCGAGGTCACACACCATACTTGGATGACCTCAGACCCTTAACATTATTAATTTGATGAAATTAATCGTGAGGATAACATCTTAGTTGGTGACCTCAGACTCTTATAACATCATTAAGTGGTGATAAGGTCCGAGGTCACACACCTTACTTGGATGACCTCAGACCCTTAACATCATTAATTTGATGAAATTAATCGTGAGGATAACATCTTAGTTGGTGACCTCAGACTCTTATAACATCATTAAGTGGTGATAAGGTCTGAGGTCAGACACCATACTTGGATGTCCTCAGACCCTTAACATCATTAATTTGGTGAAATTAATCATGAGGAAAACATCTTAGTTGGTGACCTCAGACTCTTATAACATCATTAAGTGGTGATAAGGTCTGAGGTCAGACACCATACTTGGATGGCTTCAGACACTTAACATCATTAATTTGGTGAAATTAGTCATGAGGATAACATCTAAGTTGGTGACCTCAGACCCTTATAACATCATTATGTGGTGACAAGGTCTGAGGTTAGACACCACACTTGGATGACTTCATATCCTTAACATCATTAATTTCGTAAAATTAATTATGAGGATAACATCTTAATTGGTGACCTCAGACCCTTATAATATCATTATGTGGTGATAAGGTCTGAGGTCAGACACCATACTTGGATGACCTCAGACTCTTAACATCACTAATTTGGTGAAATTTATCATGCGGATAACATCTTAGTTTGTGACCTTAGACCCTTATAACATCATTAAGTGGTGACAAGGTCTAAGGTCAGACACCATACTTGGATGACCTTAGACCCTTACCATCATTAATTTGGTGAAATTAATCATGTGGATAACATATTAGTTGGTGACCTCAGACCCTTATAATATCATTAAGTGTTGACTAGGTCTGAGGTCAGACACCATATTTAGATGACCTCAGACCCTTAACATCATTAATTTGGTGAAATTAATCATGAGGATAACATCTTAGTTGGTGACCTCAGACCCTTACAACATCAGTAAGAGGTGACATGGTCAGAGGTCAAACACCAAACCTGGATGAGCTCAGATCCTTAACATCATTAATTTGGTGAAATAACTCATGAGGATAACAACTTAGATGGTGACCTAAGACGCTTATAACATCATTTTATGGTGACAAGGTCTGAGGTCAGACACCATACTTGGATGACCTCAGACCCTTGACATCATTAATTTGGTGAAATTAATCATGAGGATAACATCTTAATTGGTGACCTCAGACCCTTATAACATCATTATTTGTGACAAGGTCTGAGGTCAGACACCATACTTGGATGACCTCAGACCCTTAACATCATTAATTTTGCGAAATTAATCAAGACGATAACATGATAGTTGGTGACCTCAAACTCTTACGACATCATTAAGTGGTGCGAGGTGTGAGGTCAGACACCATACTTGGATGACCTGAGACCCTTAACATCATTAATTTGGTGAAATTAATCATTAACATCTTAGTTGTTGACCACAGACCCTTATAACATCATTAAGTTGTGATAAGGTCTGAGGTCAGACACCATACTTGGATTACCTCAGACCCTAACATCATTACTTTGGTGAAATTAATCATGAGCATAACATCTTATTTGGTGAGCTTAGACCCTTATAACATCATTAAGTGGTGATAAGGTTTGAGGTCAGACACCATACTTGGATGACCTCAGACACTTAACATCATTAATTTGTTGAAATTAATCATGAGGATAACATCTTAGTTGGTTACCTCAGGCTCTTATAACAAGATTAAGTGGTGACAAGGTCTGAGTTCAAACACCATACCTGGATGACCTCAGACCCTTAACATCATTAATTTGGTGAAATTAGTCTTGAGGATAACATCTTAGTTGGTGACCTCAGACACTTATAACAATATTATGTGGTGAAAAGGTATGAGGTTCGACACCATACTTGGATGACCTCAGACCCTTAACATCATTAATTTGGTGAAATTAATCATGAGGATAACATCTTAGTTGGTGACCTCAGACCCTTATAACATCATTAAGTGGTGATAAGGTCTGAGATCAGACATTGTACATGGATGACCTCAGACCCTCAACATCAATAATTTGGTGAAATTAATCATGAGGATAAGATCTTAGTTGGTGACCTCGGACCCTTATAACATCATTAGGTAGTGACAAGGACTGAGGTCAGACACCATACTTAGATGACCTCAAACCCTTAACATCATTAATTTGGTGAAATTCATCATGAGTATAACATCTTAGTTGTTGACCTTAGACCCTTATAACATCGTTAAGTGGTGACAAGATCTGAGGTCAGACCCCATACTTGGATGACCACAGACCATTAACATCATTAATTTGGTGAAATTAGTCATGAGGAGAACATCTTAGTTGGTGACCTCGGACCCTTATAACATCATTAAGTAGTGACAAGGTCTGAGGTCAGACACCATACTTGGATGACCTCCCACCCTTCACATTATTAATTTGGTGAAATTAATCATGAGAATAACATCTTAGTTGTTGACCTCAGACCATTATAACATCATTAAGTGGTGACAAGGTCCGAGGTCAGACACCATACTTGGATGACCTCAGACCCTTAACATCATTAATTTGGTGAAATTATTCATGAGGATAACATCTTAGTTGTTGACCTCAGACCATTATAACATCATTAAGTGGTGATAAGGTCCGAGGTTAGACACAATACTTGGATGACCTCAGACCCTTAACATCATTAATTTGATGAAACTAAACATGAGGATAACATCTTAGTTGGTGACCTCACACTCTTATAACATCATTAAGTGGTGATAAGGTCTGAGGTCAGACACCATACTTGGATGACCTCAGACCCTTAACATCATTAATTTGGTGAAATTAATCATGAGGATAACATCTTAGTTGGTGACCTCAGACCCTTATAATATAATTAAGTGGTGACAAGGTCTGAGGTCAGACACTGTACTTGGATGACCTCAAACCCTTAACATCATTAATTTGGTGAAATTAATCATGAGGATAACATCTTAGTTGGTGACCTCAGACCCTTATAACATCATTTAGTGGTGATAAGGTATGAGGTCAGACATCTTACTTGGATGACCTTAGACCCTTAACATCATTAATTTGGTGAAATTAATCATGGGGATAACATCTTAGTTGGTGACCTCAACCCTTATCACATCATTAAGTGGTGAGTAGGTCTGAGGTCAGACACCATTCTTGGATGACCTCAGACCCTTAATATCATTAATTTGGTGAAATTAATCATAAGTATAACATCTTAGTTGTTGACCTCAGACCCTTATAACATCATTAAGTGGTGACATGATTTGAGGTCAGACACCATACTTGGATGACCTCAGACCCTTAACATCATTAATTTGGTGAAATTAATCATGAGGATAACATCTTAGTTGGTGACCTCGGACCCTTATAATATCATTAAGTAGTGACAAGGTCTGAGGTCAGACACCATACTTGGATGACCTTAGACCCTCATCATCATTAATTTGGTGAAATTAAGCATGAGGATAACATCTTAGTTGGTGACCTCAGACCCTTATAACATCATTAAGTGGTGACAAGTTCTGAGGTCAGATACCATACTTGGATGACCTCAGATCCTTAACATCATTTATTTGGTGAAATTAATCATGAGGATAACATCTTAGTTGGTGACCTCAGACTCTTATTACATGATTAAGTGGTGACAAGGTCTGAGGTCAGACACCATACTTGGATGACCTCAGACCCTAAACATCATTAATTTGGTGAAATTAATCTTGAGGATAACATCTAAGTGGGTGACCTCAGACCCTTATAACATCATTAAGTGGTGGCAACTTCTGAGGTCAGACACCATACTTGGATGACCTCAGACCCTTAACATTATTAATTCGGTGAAATTAATCATGAGGATAACATCTTAGTTGGTGACCTCAAACCCTTATAACATCAATAAGTGGTGAGAAGGTTTGAGGTCAGACACCATACTTGGATGACCTCAGACCCTTAACATCGTTAATTTGGTGAAATTAATCATGAGGATAACATCTTAGTTGGTGACCTCAGACTCTTATAACATCATTAAGTGGTGATAAGGTCTGAGGTCATACACCATTCTTGGATGACCTCAGATCCTTAACATCATTAATTTTGGTGAAATTAATCATAAACATCTTAGTTGGTGACCTCATACCCTTATGACATCATTACGTGGTGACAAGGTTTGAGGTCAGACACCATACTTGGATGACGTCTGACCCTTAACGTCATTAATTTGGTGAAATTAATCATGAGGATAACATCTTAGTTGTTGACCTCAGACCCTTATAACATCATTAAGTGGTGACAAGGTCTGAGGTCAGACACCATACTTGGATGACCTCAGACCCTTAACATCATTAATTTGGTGAAATTAATCATGTGGATAACATCTTAGTTGGTGACCTCGGACTCTTATAACATCATTAAGTGGTGATAAGGTCTGAGGTCAGACACCTTACTTGGATGACCTCATACCCTTAACATAATTAATTTGGTGAAATTAAGCATGAGGATAACATCTTAGTTGGTGACCTCAGACCCTTATAACATCATTATGTGGTGATAAGGTCTGAGGTCAGACACCATACTTGGATGACCTCAGACCCTTAACATAATTAATTTGGTGAAATTAATCATGAGGATAACATGTTAGTTGGTGACCTCAGACTCTTATAACATCATTAAGTGGTGACAAGGTCTGAGGTCAGACACCATACTTGGTTGACCTCAGACCCTTAACATCATTAATTTGGTGAAATTAATCATGAGGATAAAAAAATATTTGGTGACCTCAGACCCTTGTAACATCATTAAGTGGTGACAAGGTCTAAGGTCATACACCTTACTTAGATGACCTCAAACCCTTAACATCATTAATTTGGTGAAATTAATCATGAGGATAACATCTTAGTTAGTGACGTCAGGCCCTTATAACATCAGTAAGTGGTGACAAGGTTTGAGGTCAGACACCATACTTGGATGACCTCAGACCCTTAAAATCATTAATTTGGTGAAATTAATCATGAGGATAACATCTTAGTCGTTGACCTCAGACCCTTATAACATCATTAAGTGATGACAAGGTCTGAGGTCAGACACCATACTTGGATGACCTCAGACCCTTAACATCATTAATTTGGTGAAATTAATCATGAGGATAACATGTTAGTTGGTGACCTCAGACCCTTATAATATAATTAAGTGGTGACAAGGTCTGAGGTCAGACACTATACTTGGATGGCCTCAAACCCTTAACATCATTAATTTGGTGAAATTAATAATGAGGATAACATCTTAGTTGGTGACCTCATACCCTTATAACATCATTTAGTGGTGATAAGGTATGAGGTCAGACACCTTACTTGGATGACCTCAGACCCTTAACATCATTAATTTGGTGAAATTAATCATGGGGATAACATCTTAGTTGGTGACCTCAACCCTTATAACATCATTAAGTGGTGAGTAGGTCTGAGGTCAGACACCATACTTGGATGACCTCAGACCCTTAACATCATTAATTTGGTGAAATTAATCATGAGTATAACATCTTAGTTGGTGACCTCAGACCCTTATAACATTATTAAGTGGTGACAAGGTCTGAGGACAGACACCATACTTGGATGACCTCAGACCCTTAACATCATTAATTTGGTGAAATTAATCATGAGGATAACATCTTAGTTGGTGACCTCAGATTTTATAACATCATTAAGTGGTTATAAGGTCTGAGGTCAGACACCATACTTGGATGACCTCAGACCCTTAACATCATTAATTTGGTGAAATTAATCATGAGGATAACATCTTAGTTGGTGACCTCAGACCCTTATAACATGATTAAGTGGTGACAAGGTCTGAGGTAGACACTATACTTGGATGACCTCAGACCCTTAAGGCCAAGATGTGGTGACAAGGTCTGAGGTAAGACCTAATTTTGTTTAAACAGACATCATTGCAATAAGACTTCAGAGCTAAAACATCGCATGACAGAGAAATTGAACAAGAAAATCAAGAAACGAAGAAATAAAAACCCTCCTCGGAGGTTGTCATCCAACTGTGATTCAAAAATATATGCTGATAATAATTTTAAGAAATTACAACTAACAAGTTACAAAAGTACAAACAGATTCACAAAAGAGCCTAAGGATTCGAAGGGAGAGTGCTGGTATCCTCGGCCTGATTCCCCTGGACCACGTTGGTCACCTCAGCCCCATCTTCTCTGTTGTCAGCTCCCTTTATCTCCGTACTATCCAGTGTGGCAGTCTCTGTAGGGGCAATGACCTCCTCTTCAACCTCTTGAAGGGCTTGGGCAAGCTGAGGGTTAGCAAAACCAAGACCATTGAAGTTAAAGGCCTTTAAACTTCCTGCCTCTTTCTCCTAAGCAGCCGCTCATTTGATAGTAGCCTTAATACCTCTTTTGAGGTACTTGAAGCTGAAGCTCATGAATTCATTGTAGACTTTGTAGTCAACCAATATACCCTCAGAGGCATCTTTAAGGGCATCCTTCACTGCAGAGTCGACCTTTTGTTGGAGAGCATCATCCTTGGCCTTCAGAGCCATAGCATGGTCATTTTTAATCTTGGAGATCTCTTTCTCCAGCCCCTTCACCTTCTTCTTAGACCCATCTAAAGTAGACTTCAGGAGGTCAACCTCTTCATTCAGAGAGTTTTGCACCTTCTCAGCCTCTTGACCCTTCTGGATGAGGGGTAACTTCCTCAGAGTCCAATTGGCGAGATAATGCATAGCAGCCATGCCTTGCGATCATGTGGTCGTATATATGAGTTGAAATTCAAATCATAGGTGACACTTCAAAGCTATATAGAAATCTGAAGCCATACCTGAATAGACCTGTGGAGGCCGAACTCAACCAGCAGAGGTGTATCCATTGACCGTCAAAAATGTTTGTCAACCTCGGTCATGGCAAAGCCGATGGCGACTAGTGTTTGGAGGCTGTGGCCTATTATGCTGTCATTTATTTTTAGTTTCTCTAGACGAGCAATCAATGTGTCTGCAGATGATATAGGGATTGCAGAATCCCCACCTTTTTTCTTCTGCCTCTGATCCTCAGGGGTATGGTCACTAGCACTTCTCTTCTTAGTGGCCTGAGCCTTCGTGGTTGAGGGAGGGGGAGGAGGAGCATTCAGACCTGCCTTCTTAACAAGATTAGTCAAACTCGGTGCTGCCATTTCCCAAAGCTCGTCGGATATTCCCTTCGGACTCTCTGCAAAATAAAAAGGTCTGAGTTAGAGGGCCATACATGCATAAACTCAGAGGTATAACTTGGAATAAAAACACTTACCAAGCTCTATAAGAGGACTCCTCCTAAACCAGTCTTAGAGAGGTAGTAGGGGGTCATCAGGTGTTCAAATTTAACGAGCAGACCATGCATCCCCTGTTCCTGAAGGTCTTTCACCTTCTGAAGATTCTGCAGGCTTAGACCAGGGTCGGCCTTGGCAGACATTGTAACCTTACCCCCATCTTATAGGTATTCACGGCTCTAGTGGGGAAGAGGGAGCACATGGGCCAAATTCCAATAGCCCTGAGGCAATGAAATAACGAGGCTTCCAGTTATGATTAAAAGTCTGAGTTATTTGGATCATCTTCTTCTCAGGTTTCCAAGCTACAAAATGGTAATAGCTCGAATGGTTTTTGGCAGACGAAGGGACATAGAAACCTACAAAAACCTGGACTGGAAGGTGTGAATGATGAACAACCCTCCATAGGACTATGGCCCCAATTATTACCCTCCAGGCATTGGGTGACAACTGGGAAGGGGCCAAGTTGATGTAGGATATTACAGACCTAATGATGGGGTGGATGGGCTAATGAAATCCCAACTTGAACATCTGCTTGTACAAGAAGATCTCACCATCTCGACCGTGGTAAGACCTCTCTTCCCTCAGAGGTCTCCTGAGCTTTATGGAGGGGCTGATGGAGTGTAGGTATCTGAAGCAAAGAAGGTCGACCTCACTAACTGTGATCTCAATCTCGGCCGCCTTAGAGACGTCGACATCTCTCTCAGCATTGTCATTATCTAGCTCAACGTCGATCGGAGCACACCTAGAGGGTTACTTGGGAACCTCTGAGCTAACTCAGCCCCTGTGACGACCGACAGGGGAATGGCATCAAGTATTGGTGGAATAGCCACGCTTGGTTCAACAATCTCAACCTCTGAGGAAGAGGATGATGTGCTTGAATTTTTATGAGATGAGGCCCGATTGGAAACATCTGCTTGATCAAGGACCTGATCTTATTGATTTTAGAAGTCCATGGCCTCTTGGAAAGAGTCCACATACATATGGTCTGAGGTGGAAGACTCAGACTCAGACATGGTATAGGTTCAGCAGGGACCTCTGCTTGGCTAGATGGTTTTGATGGTTCAGGATATACTACCTTCAGGGGTGGTGGAAAGATAGGTCTCAGGAGGAATTCCTCTGACCTACGAGCTTCCTCCTGCTCCATTTCTATTTTCCTAATTTTCTCTAAAGTCTTATCTTTGAGAGAAGGGAACTCCTCTAGGAGTTGGTAAAGGGGTCTGAGCATAAGAGGCAGACACTACACTTGCAACTCTCCTAAACAACAAACAAGACTGGCTAATGGAATAATGCAATTTAAAGATCAAACTGTCAAAACCTAGAGCAAGAACAACTCTCCAGAAAAAATGGAACCCTCGCCGGAAATCTCCAAGAACTCACCGAAAAATGTAAAAGTAAGAAAACTCACAGGGAAAATGAAGGAAAAAGAATGGAAGAGGATACCTGAAGATGAAATGGTTAGGGAGAAGGAAGAAAATGTGAGGAATCACCACCAAAAGCTTCAAGCCAATGCCTTTATAGAGAGAGAAAGCTATAGACACGACTCGAACCAGGAAAATAGAGAAATGAGAAGGAAGGAGGGAAAATAGGGTTTAAACCCTTAATATGATTACATGCTTCCCAAGGCCCATCATTGCCTTGGGAGCCCCAAAGGACGGCTGACATCACATGCTTGCCAGGCATGCCACACACTTCAGCAATGGACAAGTGTCAAATAGACATTGGCACAAGAGAGACCTCGGAGATGTAGAGACCCCACAGTCACCTGCTCTCACATGTAACTAAGGGCTGGGGGGTAATTGATATGCCCCAAGTGTCACCTCGGCTCAGAAACTACAACCTCGGCCAAGACATTGCCGAGGTTGGAAATGTCTTGGATCAGTGACAACAGGCCTCGGACATAGTAAGGTCGGCCCTGGACGACACCACTACAAACCTCATCAAGGGGAGACTGCATTAATCATGGGGGTCAGCAATTCGTCAGTTCACCCGGGAATGATAACCTCGGCCAGGGATAGGCCGAGGTTACAAGGAGACATACCTCTACTAAGGTCAACCCCATCAGCGAATCGACCAATGTTCCAAGCACATTCCAGCTTAACCTCGGCCCAGGCCGACCTTAATACCTTACCTCGACTTCACTTAAGCCGAGACCATAATGGCTCATCTCGGATAGGATGGGCAGCTAGACCTTACCAACCTCTAACTCTTCCAGGCCGAGGTCATGACCAAGCATGGAGGCTGAGCACTTATTGACGTGTGGACAAGGACACATGGAAACAAATCTGTTATAACAAACCATTCCCCCCCACGTGGGGGGAATATTTTATCATCATTCTCTACATGTGACAGTGATAGATGCCTTCATCAGATTGTCTAGATCAACACACACATGCTCATTGCATGCATAGGGGGTAAATTACACCCCCCGGGTACTATATATAGTGGCCATCCTCTACCTTGCAAAGGATCCAAAATTCGCAACCCTAGCAGAAACTCTGTTCAAATACACAGTCGAGAGAGAAAGCTTGAGAGATTGTATCTATGGCCATTAAAGCCCTCATACAGTGATACACATCATACACTTGCAGAGTGGACGTAGACCTGATTGGCTGAACCACTTATATTCTGGTGATCTTCCTCTTCTCCTCGCCACCTTCTACTATATGTGTATATGCCTTTATGCTTCCATTGCTAACATTGAACTGAGCTCACAAACACCTTGAAGGGTGGTGTTGTTTCCAGCATCATCAATCATTGGTGAAATGGAAAACATTATGCTTCAATGAAGACGAGGGGGGTTTAGGTATTAGAAGTTTTCAAGACATATCTCAAGCTTCAAGGTGGATAATAAGATGGAGCTATATAGCAGGTAACAACTTATGGGTAGACTATTTGAGAAGTAAATACAAAAAAGATTCTAAATATTATGGTTCTACAGCTTATAAAAGTTTTAAAACTCATCTTCATGAGATAGATCAACATATATATGAAATAGCAGGGAAAAAATATGGACCCCATCAGAAAATGGCAAATATAACTTCAAATCTGCAATCAATATCATTAGAAGTTCAAAATATTCTTCATTCTTATTTAAAAATATTTGGGATCATTACATTCCAAAAAAATATCTATGTTTATTTGGAGGTGCCTTCTTAATAAAACTCCTCTAGAGGATAACCTCCAAAGTATTGGTATCAAAATCACTCCAATTTACAGATGCTGTTCTTCTTCTTCTGAAGAATTAAACCACATTTTCATAAAAGGTCCCATAGCTAGAAATGTATGGTCCCATTTTGCTAGTTTACTTGGCATCAACATGTCTGTTAAATCTTTCCAAATTATGCTGATGGAATGGTGGTATATAAGTAATTCAAATCTTATCATTAAGTTCATTGTAAAAATTATTTCTTTATGCATTATTTGGGAGATAAGGAACCATAAAAATTAGTCCATTTAGGAAAACATTAAAATGTCATATTCCTTTGTTATTGAAGATGTAATCATGAGTTTCCAAGCTATAGCATCTGCTCACCCATTAAAGTGTGATAAATCTCACCATGAGCTGTCTCATATGCTATCAATAAGAACTATTGGTTCATAAAAAGGGTAGAAATATTTAATCAAATGGATCAGACCTTCAAATATTATATAGAAGTTAAATACAGTTGGTGCATCAAAAGGTACAGGCCATAGAGGCATTTTAAGAAATCAAAAAGGAGAATTCTAGTGGGCTTTCTCAGATTATGGAGGTATTGCATATAATAATGTTGCTGAAGTTCAAGTTATTTTATCAGGCCTCCAAATATGTAAGAAAAATCAAATTCAAAACATAGAAGTAGAATCAGATTCTAAAGTGTTGATAAAAATTCTCAATCATTAAAAGAAGAACATCCCTTTGAAGATCATGCAAATAATTTCTGATATTATGACCATTGTTCCTGATATGGATGTTTCATTTCTTAACTGCTTTAGAGAAGCTAATTTTAGAGCCAAAATAGGCTTAGAAACTCATTTTAATAAATTTGAAGAATTGTCAAAATTAACTAGATGATTCATCAACTTAGATAAGTGGAGTTTTCCATCCATTAGAATCTTTAAATCTTCTATTAGTAGGTAGAATTCTTTTGTAATGGGGGTAACATAAATCCTCAAATTTATTTATTGCCTTTGCTCTTGTAATGGGGATGTTGACAAACCTCATATTTCTTTCTTTCTTTAAAGTTTTATTGATTGGATCTCAAGATTTCTCGTACATTTTTTTATAATAAGAGCTTGTATATACCATAAGAGAGGGGTTTTCTCTTCCATTTTAATAAAATGTGTGGGGGTACCGTCTTTCTTTCTTAAAAAAGAGGCGATAGAGAAACTTCACCAAAAATAAAATTTTGAGAAGTATTATCCTAATTAATTCCCAATAATTAGAATAATAATTGTAAGAATTATTGTTATAATATTTCGGAGAATCATTATTACAATGGTAATTAATATCATTATAATAATAATTTTGAGGAATTTTATCATTAGAATAATTTTCGTATATCCGTAAATATACTCGCCTAAAGTCCTTTTGCAATTTTTATTTTCTTATTTTGCAAGTATTTGCCAAAAGTCAGAGGTTTGGGGGAAATTTTAAAATTATTTTTATGACAAAATTGCGTACCCATAATACCATTAGAATCACAAAAAATACTAAGATAAGACATAATTACCTTAAGTGATCCGTAGATGAAATTGCCAAAAAGTTCTGTGCGGCCGAGAGATTGACAGTCCTTGAAGCTCAGTTGTGCATGACTGGTACAATGTAAAAAAAATGCAAATATATGTACAAAGAAATAAGTAAACAAAATTTTAAAACAAAACATTGCCTGACAATGGCACCATTTTGACAGGTGCGTTGTTGGGATAAAAATAATAAGTCAAATAAGCTTTAAAGAAAATCATTCCCCGACAACGGTGGCATTTTGACAGTGCGTTGTCAGTATCAAAGAAATAAATCTATTAAGATTCAAAGTAAATATCTAAACTAAAGTAATTTAAAACTATAAAAAACATAGGTTCAGATTTAAATTTGCCACTTCGAAATATGTAGCATAAATGATTACATGGTTAAACGCATTTTAAAAGGCGATTAATACTCGTTTGAACAATTATTTAAATTCAGAGTGTCAATCCCAAAATTTTCATAAAGTATAAATACGAGTTTGGCGTCAACAATAATCTCAAAATTACGCATTCAGTGTCGCAAATATGGCGCATACGTGATATACCCCATTAACGTCCCTCAGTGTATTTTCGAAAATAATCAACTCGTTAAAAATCGATCTATTGTATCATACAATAGCGAAGCAACTACACACCCAAATTGAGTTCATTAATCTCTACCTAATTAAAATTACGTACAAAGCATTTTTAAATAATAAAATAAAAGAGTGTGTGAGAAAGTGATTTTTAAAATGAGAAGAGAACTATTTTTTAAGAGCAAACAATTAATTATGTGAGCATCTAAATTATTTAAATAAAAGAAAATGAAAAAGATCAATTTATTAATGTCTAAAATTACAAATTACAAAACTAAAATTAAACTCAAACTATACTACTCTAAAAATTAGATGTCCTAAAAATTGGATTAGTGATGCCTTTTATAGGTGAGGAAAATGGACTCAAGGGTAAAATGGGTAATACAAACTATAGGAAAGTGGGAGAATGGGTTAAGTAATAATAAAAATAAAAGGAATAAACGAAAGAAGAAAGGGGAGTGGAATATGGACAAATCAGCTCACATGGGTTGAATAATACAAAAAAAAGAATTACAAAAGAAGACAAATTGGTAAAAATATTGTGGAAAACATGAATTTGGAAAGGGTAGAAAGTGGGAAAAAAATAAAAGGAATTTGGGGGAAAGAATAAATAATAAATAAAGAATAAAAAACAATAGTAAACAAAACAAGAGGTGAAGAGAAATTATGGGAATGAAAGGAGTGAAAGTAGGACCATGAGTGAGGGGAAAAGGGAATGGGTAGAACACGCCACACGTGTGTGGATGGGGGGGAGATGGGAGTCGCGCCTGGCATCAAGGGAGAATTGGGAAGAGGTGAGATTTCCACGTGGAGGATCGGCAGTTGCTGGATTGTTCTTCCTGGAGAAATCGCGATCGTTCGATCAGAACTTGGATTGAAAAAAATTGGGGCCGCCCCTGCCTCAATGACCTACCACTGCGAAAATGGCTGCTCTTCAAATTAATGGATCGAATGAATTATAGAGATAATTATATTTAAATTTCATTTGTCGAGTCAACATTCATATAAGTTCTATTGACTTTTCAACAATTAATTAGGTCCTATTTCATCTTTTTAGGGAAGTTTTTCACAATTTTACCCTATTATAACTAATCATCCCTAACTTCTTTAGGAAGTTATATAAGTGGTTGGACTTTTTTTTAATCTTTAAATGATCATAACTTTTGATTCACAAATCCGTTTTTCGCAAAATTACTATTTTTAAAATCTGCTCGACGAGATCTATCAAACAAGATCCATGAAGCTTATAAAATTTCAAAGAAAAAAATTTACACAAACAGTAAACTTTACTGTATGCACTAGAATATGAAATAGTTTTATATATGTGACATTTTCACAAACAGACGGTAACATTTACTGTGGTAATATTAGACAGTATATATATGGTGGATCCAAACCCTCTTTTTTCAAAATTATCTTATATTTAAAGGTTCGCGCTAGCGGCATCCAATCCTTACCACCATTGTTGGAGCTTCAACGACCATTATCAGAGCTCCGATTTTGGGTGGGTAAGGGAGGCATGTGGTGCCGCTGGCGCGGACCTTTGAAAATAACAGACTTTTGAATAAATGGTTTTTGAATCCACCGGAGTGTCATGAGGTGCCACTGGCGTGGACCTTTGAAAATAAGATTGGATAAATGGGATCTGGATCCTCTGGAGCGCCAATTTGGAGGAAGTAGGGTGGCATTAGGTGCCGGTGGCACAGAGCTTTAAAAATAGGAGCATATATATTAAATGTGATAACACAGTAAATGCCATTGTTTGTAAAAATGTCATAGATATTAAACTTTATTGTATACACTAGAAAATGAAAAAGTTTTATATATGTGACATTTTCACAAACAATAAAACTTATTGTGTTATTATATTTACGAAATAATTTTATATATATAACATTTTCATAAATAGTAACATTTACTGAGTTAATATTTCACAATATAGTATTTTCATAAACAGTAACATTTACTGAGTTAATATTACATTATATATATATATATATATATATATATATATATATATATATATATATATATATATATATATATATATATATATATATACACACACGGTAGATCCAAACCTTTTTTTTTTTAAATTACCATATTTTTAAAGGTTCACTCTAGCGACATTCAATCCCCACCACAACCCACGCCCAGTGTTGGAGATTCAACGACTTTCATCAGAGCTATGATTTGGAGTGGGTAGTAGTGGCATAGGTATCGCTGACACAGACCTCTGAAATTAAGAGAGTATTAGATAAATTGAATTTGGATCCACCGGAGCTCCGATTTGGGTGAGTAGGGGTGGCATTGGGTTAGGTTTATATCTATAACATTTTCACAAACATTAACATTTACTGTGTTCATATAACACAGTATATATATATATATATATATATATATATATATATATATATATATATATATATATATATATATATCCAAACCTCTTTTTTCTCATATTATCTTATTTTTAATGGTCCTCGCCAGCGACATCCAATCCCCACCACCACCGACCCCTATTGTCGGAGTTCCAATAACCTTCATCAGAGCTTTGATTTGAGGTGGCATGGGGTGCCGATGTAACATTTTCACAAATAGTAACATTTATTATTTGTGAAAATATTACAGATATAAACCTAACCCAATGCTACCCTTACTCACGCCAAACTGGAGCTCCGGTGGATCCAAACCCCATTTATCCAATATTCTCTTATTTCCAAAGGTCCGCGCCAGCGGCACTCTATGTCACCCCAAATCAGAACTCTAATGAAGGTTGTTGGAGCTCCGACTATTGGGGTTGGTGGTGGTGGGGATTAGATGCCGCTAGCGCGGCCGTTAAAAATAAGACAATATCAGAAAAAAGAGGTTTGGATCCACTATATATATATATATATATATATATATATATATATATATATATATATATATATACTGTGTTGTAACACAGTAAATGTTACTGTTTGTGAAAATGTTACAAATATAATTAACCCAATGCTAACCCTACCCACCTCAACCCAAAGCTTCAGTTGATCCAAACCCCATTTATCAAATATTCTATTATTTCCTAAGGTCCGCGCTAGCGGCACCCTATGTCACCCCAAACCAGAGCTCTGATGAATGTTGTTTGTAGCTCCGATAATGGAGGTGGGTGGTGTTGGGGATTAGATGCCGGTAACACGGAGCGTTGAGAATACGATAATATCGGAAAAAAGAGGTTTTGATCCACTGTATATATATATATATATATATATATATATATATATATGTGTGTGTGTGTGTGTGTGTGTGTGTGTGTGTGATTGCGCGCGCGCGCGCGTGCGTGCGTGTCTGTGTGTGTTAACACAGTAAATGTTATTGTTTTTGAAAATGTTAGAAATATAGACTAACCCAATGCTAACCCTACCCACCCCAAATCGAAGATCTAATGAAGGTTATTGGATAGCGTGGACCTTTAAAAATAAGATAATTTAAAAAAAATGTGTGTGTGTGTGTATATACTGTGTTTGCACAGTAAATATTACTGTTTGTGAAAATGTTATTGATATAAGCCTATTTGTCTTTCTGGTGCATACAGTAAAGTTTACTATCAGTGTAATTTTTTTTCTTTGAAATTATATACGCTTCATGGATCTTGTTTGATAGATTTCGTCGAGCAAATTTCAAAAATAGTAATTTTGCGAAAAACGGATATGTCAATTAAATGTTATGATCATTTGAAGATTAAAAAAAAAGTTCAACCACTTATGTAACTTCCTCAAGGAAGTTACGGATGGTTGGTTTTAAAAGGGTAAAATTATGAAACAAGTTCCAAAAAATTACGAGTAGGACTTATATGTAAGGGGAAAACATGGTGGGACTAGAATGTCTACAAAAAGGTCTAATAGGATCTAAATGTAAATTACCCTAAACTATAACCTTTAATTGAACTCGAGTTCCAATAATTACATTTAAACCCCAAAATGCTATAACTTTCACACACGACCTCGGATCGATGCACCGTAAGAACTAATATGACCCACGTTTCGGGACCAACAATATTTTAATAGTTCTTGGTCATGGGGTTTGACTTTGGATTTGATTAGGGACTTTGACATTATTTCGATTTCAAACTTTGCACAATTGTAATTTCTCCATTTGAGGTTAGATTGACATGTTGTTTTAACCAAGGCGTTCCTTGATTCGATGCCTACAACTTTCGTGATGGGACCAAAATTGGTTATTTGAATTTATCATTTTTCTTCTGAAGGTGCGTATGTCACCGTTCTTTGCCCAAAATACCATCCTGACTTCGTCCTTTGCATTGAAAATCCTATAAATACTTAAATAAACCCTACACAAGCGATTACCAATGAATAATTAAGGTCATATAATAAATGAGTATAAAATGTGATTTTAACGAGCTTGGAATTGCATTATTGTAAAGTAAAAAGCAAAATAAAATGCAATAATTGACATGAATAAAATTCTCTTCGTAAAAAAAAATCAGAATGGCTCTTGTTAACGAAAAGAAGGCCTCCTTTATAACGAAAAAGGTACCCACTACTATAAAGTTTTGCCTTTAGACTGAAGAATGCATGTGCAACTTAGAATACGGTTCTGAACTCCATCTAAAAGGACCTCATTGTCATATCCATGGAGGTCTATGTTGATGATATACTAGGCAAGTGTCTAAAAACTCAGGACCATGTGAAGAACCTAGGGGGAGAGTTTTTCCACCCTCAAGAGTAACCAGATGAGCCTAACCCAAAGAATTTTGACTTTGGAGTAGAGGGAGGAAAATTTTTATGCTTTATGGTCACTAGCATGACATAGATGTTAACCTATAGAAGAACCAAGCTCTAATGGATATGGAGTCCCCAAGAACGGCGAAAGAGGTCTGAATACTTGTTAGGAGAGTTGCTTCCCTCAATTGGTTTGTCCTCAAATCCATGGCAAAGTTCTTTCCTTTTTTCAAAATATTGACAAAAGCCTTTCAATGAACACTATAGGTTGAAAAATCCTTTTAGAGCCTAAAGAAGTATTTGGAGTCTCCACTTCTAATGTAATAGACCATTAAAAGGGAAGACCTATTTGTGTATCTTAATTTTTCTCCAACCACTGTAAGCTCAATCTTAATCCAGGAAGAATTTAGGATTCAATACCATGTGTATTATGTCCTTCAAGCTTTAAAATGAGATGAAACCAAGTATCCAAGGATGGAAATGCTCGTATTCTACTTCATCATCTCATCCAAATGTTTGAGGCCTTACTTTTAATCTCACATCATTATGGTCATGATGGATCAACACATCCAATAGATCATTCATAAGCATGACACCTCATAAAGGCATGTCAATTTTTCTATGGTGTTCGGGGAATTTGACATAAATATCATCTACGAAGTTCCATCAAAGATCAAAGATTAAACGAATTCATTTTAGAATTTAGCAACCTAAAAAAAGTGGAAGAAGATCCTAAGAGAAAATAAACAAAGTCTATAATCCCAAAGGAACCCAAGAAGCTATTGTTAAATGAGATAAACCCCTACTCTTCAACACAAGTCTTGGATGTGGATGGATCTTCCAACAGCTCAAGAAGTGAATCTAGAGTTGATTTTGTAATCCTATAAGGAGGTTTAATTTCTCTTTCTAATCATTTTTACTTTAAAGACTCTAACAATGAGATACTGTACGAGGCCTTAGTGGAAGGTCTAGGCTTGGACATTCATTTAACAGTACAATAAGTGAAGGCTATTAGTGACTCTCAACTAGTGGTCAATGAATTCACTGAGGTCTATAAGGACATATGTGATATAATGGTTGGTTACATGGAAATTATGAAGTACCTCCTCTAGAGAAATCCTAAGTTTATCATTAAAAGAGTTATGTGAGAGGAAAACTCTTAGGACGACTATTTTAAATGGGTGGCCTCATCAGATAAGGTAGATCATAATGCTTTGATCGTCATCCAACCAAGAAATACCCAACTCTAGATCAACTCTACAGAGGTTGGTCAAATCTCATACTGGATGACACCCATCAAGGAAAACTTCAGAGATGGAGTCCTTCTTAAGGGTAAGCTCCTTGTCAAACTACTGAAGTCCTTAGTCTCTAGATACTATTTATAAAATGGAATATTATTCAATAATGGGTTTTTCTCAGCACCTTAGTGGTGCCTCAGTCCGTTGGAAGATGTTTATATCCTCAGAGACCTCTATGAAGGTGTTTTGTTATTCACACATGACCCACACCCTTAGTCAATAAGGTTTTGCGATAAGGATGCTTCTGGAATACCCCTGGTAAAGAAGATAAATACCTAGTACAATGATGTGATAAGTGTTATATGTTTGCCTTAAGTCCAAAATAATTAATAGAGAAAATGGCCCCAATGATAAGTTTAAGGCCCTTTTTTAATTGTTGGGTGGGTTTAGTAAGTCCCTTGCCTCTCATTAAAAGCCAAAGAAAATTATGCATTGAATCAATTGATTACTTCACGAAGTTGGATGAGGATGAACCCTTGGCCACCATCATAGAGAAGAAGACCACCAACTTTATCTAGAAAATCTAATTTGCAGGTTAGGCTTACCGATATCCATCATATATAATAATGGGAACTAGTTTGATAACTCCGCCTTCAAAATGTTTTGCTCGGACTATAGGGTAAAAAATTGATATTCACCTCCAAGCCATCCTCAAGATAATGAACAAGTCAAAGTGACCAACTAAACCATCTTCCATGATATGAAGAAAAAGGTTAGAGAAAGTTAAGGGGTTTGGGGTTATGGATTTTCAAAGTATCTTATGGGCCTATAGAAGCACTCTCAGAGGTTTAACGGGGGAAGTCCATTCTCCTTAACCTTTGGCATAAAGGAATTTTTCCCAATAAAGGTCGAGATACCAACACATAGGGTGGCTCGGTTTAAAGGAAAGATATTGATTAAGGTCTCATAATGTACTTGGATGAGTTATAAAAAAGGAGAGAGGCTACACTGATTAGAATGGTCCCTTATAAGTAAATAACGACCTCCTACTTCAATAAGAAAGTATTCTAGAGTGAATTCAAGGTTGGGGACATGGTTTCAAGAGAGGAAACCATTGCCACTAAAAATACAAGAGAGGGAGAGTTAGGCTCTAAGTTTGAAGTCCATTATATGGTGGTGAGGGTGATAAGGTTAGGATGTTACCAAATCAAGAACATTAATGGGTACAAACTTCCAAACCCTCTTAATATAGAACATCTTAAGACATACTACCAATAATGTACTCTGTTATTAAAATGAAATGAAAAGAACTATTTCTTCTACATGTCGCATCTCAATACAATATTCAATATGAGTTTCAAAGCTTCAATATTTGGCTTTGGGTAAAATCTAATTTCTTAGGACCCAACCTGTGCTATAAGGCTTCAATTATTATCTTAAGTTTAATCTAAGGTTTGAGGACCCACAACGGGTTGCAAAGATTCAATCCTTAGCTCTAAGGAAATGTTTGAGGTCCCAAAAACCTTATACGAATGATTCATTGAGTTTCAAGGCTTATATCCTTGGATCCCAAAGTCCTTTAGGTATTAAACGACCAAACAAGAGGTTAAAGCATTAATCATTGACTCGAATTAATAGTCAAAGGTCTATAGAACCCCAAAAGACTAAAGGAATTTGTAAAATTTTCTTATTTATTCCACTTAAATTGACTAAGGTTTGAGGACCCATAACAATCAACCGAAGGGACCTTTTATTTCACCCAAAATGTTTTCAAAAGAACAAAAATATACAAAAATGCAAAAACCTTAGCAAACCAACTTTTTTATCCCTCATTTTTGGAAACAATCCAGCGTTAAAGTATCAAAAATATTTTTTTAAAACCACGAATAGAAAACTTCGAGACATAGAAAAGGAATTCATTTACAAAACTTTTAGGGGGCTAGGTGTTCATATAAAACAAGTGTTCAAAAATTCCAGTTTTGAAAGAAAAGGTGCAAAGTCCCAAAATCTAAGTCTTCTAGCCTTAGTTATAAATGTTAAATATGTCTTAGGACCCATTGTGCAACCCAAATTTACACCAAAAGGTTTTCATCCCACTGGACAATGGTTAAGAGGTCTTAAGACCTATTATAGAACCTCAGATTTATACCACAAGGCTTTCATCCTAGTGGACTATGGTTCAAAGGTGTTAGGAATCATTGTGCAACCTTAGATTTCATACCACAAATCTTTTATCCTCGTAAGATAAATTCGAGAGGCCTTAGAGACTATTATGCACTTCGTATCTCAAATTCCTAAAGCCATTATCTGTACATAGTCAGTCCTGAGGACTCAAGACTCTTCGTGGGAGTTTGTAAGGAATTATTTTTAATAGAGTCAATTTGTATCTATTTTATCTTATTCCCTGTCTGGAAAAAACCTTTATGTCATAGGTTATGACTTGAGTCTGTTTACCTTTCAAGCCTATGACGCGTTTGATTCAAGATCGTAGCAGCCAAGTTAGTTCATATACAGGCTCGTGTCTTGTTTTGTGTCATTTTGTCTTCAACATTCAAGGACTGCATAATGTATGAATGTATATATATATTTTGATCCTTGGATTTTAGGAATTAGGCACAAGTTTATTTAATGGTTATTTTGAAAAGATTTTAAAAGAATTTTTTTAAGGTCGTTCGAATGACATTTTGGTAGTCGTTCGAATGAGCTGTCTAAGTCGATTGAATGACATTCAAATGAACATCGAACAAGATAGCTTTGTTTCCCTAAAATATATCATTTGAAGCTCATTCTAAGACTGTTAGAATGAGATAGGCATGTTCATTTGAACAAGTTTTAGTTTGGTTTGAACGAGATGGCATTTTCATTTGAATGAACTCATGTTTTCTATATATAGGGGTCTTGGTATTAATTTTGTAAAGATACTTTTTGGCTAAATTTATTTCCTATATAGATCCAAAGGCTTCCAAACCCTAGTTTTCACCAAACTTGTTTATTCTTTGAGATCTTATTTGTGGGCGTCAAGGCGGTTTATTCTCTTCATATTATTGAGGGTAGTTTAGTGTAGGGGAATTCGTACTCTTTTTGTTGTTTACACACGGTGGAATCCGTGTTGTGGTGTTGCATTGAATAAAAGGTGGACTTTATGTTTAGATCCATATACGTGTCCTGAAGACATATTAGTGGATACCGAGGCATGTGTGGACTCACACGCCATGTCAGCTTCACGGGTGGACTCTCACGCATCACTGTGGTGAAGGTTGAAAGAAAGAAGATCATCAAGGCTTGTGATAATTTTGAGTCTATTGTGTAAGTCTAATGTCATGTCCTTTTGTAATTTCATAAATAATGAATTTGCGTGGGTAGGACGTCCGAGGTTTTTCCCATTGTGGGGTTTCCTTATTCATCGACGTGTTGCGTGCTTGATTTATTTTCTCTTACTAATCATTTAGATGCATGTTTTAGGCAAGATAAAATTTGGTTAAGTGTTTAACATAACGATTATTTAATTAGTGCAAGTCTAAAATATTGGTTAATTTGTTTAAGTTTGAAAAAAAAAATTAAAATTTTAAAATAGTGGTTTTGGACCTTATACATATTAAAAGACTTTAGTGTATTAAGATTGCACTTTCAATTGGTATCAAAGAGAGTTCCTATTAGTTTCTTAGGAATGAATCCAAATATTTTTTGTATGGAGAGTTATGCTTTGAATAGACCCCCGATGTTTGATGGGTCTAATTACGCATACCAGAAGATGCATATGAAATCAACATTGAAGGAAATAGATGAGCTAGTTGGTTAGCGGTAGTTAAAGGGTGGACATAGCTTACTATCAAAGAAGGGGAGTATATAATCCCTAAATCCATAGAAAATTGGAGTGAGGAAAAGCATATGTTAGTGAACTATAAGTCTCGAGGCTTAAATGCTCTATTTTTTATGATCACACTGGAGGAGTTCCATCGTATTATGACACGTGAAATGTCAAAAGAGGCATGGGAGATACTCTAACTCACCCATGAAGATACTAGTGCTATTAAGGCATCCAAACTCGAAAATCTCATCACACAGTTTGAAACCATTCGAGTGGATGAGAAGGAAATGTTTGATGAGTTTTGTGCTAGGTTGTGTGATATTATGAACTCATGTTTTAACTTGGGAGAGAGAATACCTTATGTTATCACCTAAAACTAGTATATATTAACTTGGTCTTAGCGCGAGCATACCATTCACCAACAATAACATATAAAGAGATGTAAATCGTAAGAATGCTTAACTAGAGTAAGCTAAAAAGAGGTATGATAAAAAAAAGGATGAATATAGATTTACATGGTTCGGCCCAAGGTGGTTCCTACGTCCACAGGTGCAAGCGTAGATTTTATTAATTCAATATGTGAAAACCTTTAATCCCTGTTAGTTGTGAATGCATACTTTGTTTTATTCTCGCCTCCCTAAATACGGGCATTGGTATATTTATTTATGGGCTATTCCAACCAGTCCATTAGAATGTGTCAGGGCTCTTGTCTTTAAAGATTAAATAAGTTCTCACTTTGCATGGTAGTAGATGAATAATTATAAGGTTAAATTAGGCACACATAGAGGAAAGGAATAGTTGTCTATTTCCCCCACGTGGGTGTTGACGTCATCCCACTATCTAACTTATGCTTGCTATGATGCAGCTATTTATTAAAGTTAATGTCAAATTTAATCGAAGGAGTTAAATATCCTTTCTTGAGTACTAGGGATGACCATTATGCATATTCCGACCTTACTAATATCTAGTCTAATCTCATTAATATATGAGCTAACCTCATTCATGTAGGTAATGAGTCTAGTTCTGATTGGTTTACGAATCATACCATTTTAATGGTATAACAAATCCCCCCAAGACTTGCTATTGATTGATGTTTAAAGTAGATTCTCTTAAGTATTGCTTATTCTCGGTATGTGTTGAGTAGATTAGGTGAGTGGAGTGTTAATTGCAGAATGTTGTCAGCTTCCTTGATTCTTCTTGTCTTTGAATCTCCTCGACACGAGACAAATAGATTAATATTGTCAAAATCTTCCCTGGATTTTGAACTTGACCCATTTTAAAAGTTGGGGAGCATTTCAGCCATATTTATGGAACATAATTTTAGGGTGACATTGCGTTATTTCTGATGTGTCAGTCTACATTTTACCATACGTGACATCATCTTACTTTAAAAGTGGTATTGATTACCGTCTAAAAAGTATAAAACATGGTTTCAAAATAATTTTCACTTTCTTCAAATGTTTTTCATCCACAAGCGCTTTCTAGAGAGAGAAATTAGTTCCCACCTCTCAAGTTCTTTTTTGGATAACCTTCCATTTTTCTTTCATTTTTAGCCCACTCTAACTGAAAAACACTTTCCAACGGAGTTTGTCCAATTTCTAAATGTTCGTTGTTAGGTCTTGAGAAATTTCTGAGTTGCCTTTGAAAGTACCCCATCTAAATCCCACGGGTTTTGAGTTGGCTCAATTTTGTAACAACAGTCCTAAATACACTCTGGTTATTTCACTAAAACCCTAATTTGAATTTTGTTTCGTGTATTCCTTATTTTTATATTAATACATTATATATGTATTTCATGCTCAAATAGTTTTTTATTATAAATTTCACGGTCTTATAATTTTCCTGATTTTTTAAAATTAATTTTCATATTTTATATGATTTTCTAGAATTTTAAAATGCCAAAATAAACAATTAAAAGAAGCAAATTAAATATTTATTTTGTTTCTTAATTAAATCGTCATCAATTAAAAATGATAGCGTTTTGGTTATTGATGGGTCATTTTGTGTCGATCCAAGTGATTGGCTTTAGACCAATTAAAAGCGAGTGTTTGGCCCACACATGAGCCTTGGGGCATGGCTGACTTGAATGTTGGCTGTCGGGGCTATTTTTAACCTTTTGGCCTCCACAGTGCCTTGGCTAAAGGATCACGTGCCCTCACCGACCTCTTTTTTTGTGATGTCCAGTTTGCCCTTTAAGACCCTTGATTGTTTACCTTTCTACTCCATTTTGTTGAAGATTTATGCTTAGGGTTGTAAAACAGATATTCGAAAATCCGCATTCGTTCGATATCCGAATTCGAATTTGCGGATATTTATCCAAAAAATGGAAACAGATACGAATATGGATACTCTATAAAAATATTCGAGAAAACGGATACGGATACGGATAGTACTAGTATCCGACACAGATAATCCGTATTCAATGCGAAGTATCCATTTTACCGGATATCCGTTTTACCGAATATCTGTATCCGTCAAACATATGTTTAAAATATTACTAATAATATTAGTATTAGTATTAATAATAAAATAATATTAAATAAAACCTTAATTGTTTATTCCCTAAAACAAAACAAACACATACTCCACTCAAAACAAAAACATCCTAAAATTATTATTTTTTTGGGTACATTATAAAATGTCATGTATTATTATTTTATTGGGTATATTATCATGGAGCTACTGTTATTTTTTTTGGATGACTTTAAGCTTATATGGCTGTAAAGTATGGATGGATTTAAGTCATATTATCATTATGGAATGCTACTATTGTTATGGAAGCCATAATTGCTGATGTTAGGAGTTAGTAATTTTGTTATATATTAGATTGGATTAGATTGGATTTCATTGGATTGGATATTTTAATAGTTATTTTTTGCGATGGCTAAACAATGTAAATGGATACATATATTATTTGAATCCGAAGTATCCGAGCGGATATGGATATGGGTAGTTGTTTTAACTATCCGGGTGGATATGGATATGGATACGGATACGGATAGTGCATCCAGATAGCGGATACGAATATGAAAAACATGGTATCCGATACGCATCCGTCTGTTTACCACCCCTATTTATGCTTGTACCAGAGCCATTCTCCAGCCTCTACAAATAGAGGGCCTGGGTATGAGTGCTAAATTTAGAGAACAATTTATAAACTCAAACCAAACGCTGCCAAAATTTCTGCAGACCTCTCTGTTTCTAAAACTTATCCAAATCGTATTTGTTCGAGAGATGTTCCCTTAACTCATTTCTAAACACCTTTTAATCCTACAAATATTATATGTGAGGTTGAGATTTTAGATATTTTTAGGGTTTTTATATTTTAGAGTTTTATGATTTTGAGGTTTTGGATTGTTTGAAATTTTTTTTAGGTTTCGGGGTTGTTCATTTGAAAACCTTTGGAGCTTTCTGGGTTTGTTCATTTGAAAGTTCTTTTTCAGATTTATGGGTGAATTGTTGAAATGTTATTGGAGTTATTTGACCTCCTGTTTGGATTTCGATCTACACTCAGGTATACTTTTTAAACGTTCTTTTACACACACACATCTATCTATCTCTCTCTCTCTCTCTCTCTCTCTCTATATATATATATATATATATATATATATATATATATATATATATATATATATATATATAGTAGTGCTCCAATAAGAGAAGACCGTATTGGAGCAATATGTGAACCATAACAGCCTTATAATATTTGTTGCAAACTGTAGCTACTTTTCATTGAGTTCAAGGTGTTTTTAGTTTTTACCCGACAATATGGGGGTGGAGGTGTATTTATGGTTGAAGCATGAAAATTTTACTGAGATGATATATCCAATTCAACTTACTTAAATCATGCACATCTGACCAATAAAAAACCTCACCCATACAGTCCGATATTTTTTTCTTGTGAGGGAAGACCACACAGGAGCAATTTTGTGTGTGTGTGTGTGTGTATATATATATATATATATATATATTATAATAAACTAAATCTATGTCTAAAACTGTTATACACCATGAAATCAAGATTTGGTTAGTTCTTTTCATATTTATGTAGATCTTTTTATGTTTTATAAGAACTCATGAACTAAATATTTTGATACACAAAACTAAATTTTTGTTTTCATACAATTTAAACTTCAAATCCTAAATCAAAAAATATTTTTATCTAGTTTTTAGATTTGATCTTCCAAACTTTTGTGAAAGCCAAAAATTAATTAACACTTAATTTATGTGGTTCGCCATCACTGATACTCTTGTCTCGAGTGTTAAGCTGTGTGTGTGTGTGTACTACTAAGTTTACTGTTTGTGTTATTTGATATATTTTCAATAATTGTGATGCTATTTAGTATTAGCCTTGGTGTACCGGCTGTATTGTCTATACTTATTCACTTACACATTATAAACTATAAATTGTACTTGAACTGTTGTAATAGTGGATGTAGACACCCCATTATAGGATCCCCCCCATAAGTCCTTCCTTAGCTCCCTAGAACCTCCCCATTCAACACAAACCCAAGGTCATACTCCAACTACCGATCTAGAGGATATTGGGCGCTCTCGGGCCCTGTTTGACTCTAGTCAACTTCAACGTCAGAGTGAAAGCTCAATGAATCTTCGAAGGGCTCTGAATCCCATTTACAAAGGTCCAACCAGTGCACAAATTGTCATAACGGTCCAGAAGAAAAGACCATTCTACTATCGAAAATTGATTTGGAGACCACTCAGTGCTCCCGGGCCCCGATTTAACCCCAATTTGACCCTAATATACTTCATCTTCAAAGCGAAAGCTCAATGAATCCTCGAAGGGCGCTGAAACCCCTTTCCAACGGTGTGCTCCATGCATAAAATGTCATAACAGTTCGAACGAACGGGTGGTCGTCATCCAAAAACTAGTCCGGAGAACCCCGGACGCTCCCAGACTCTGTTTGACCAAATTCAACTCTTCAGCTTGACCAAGACGTAATGAATCTTTGAAGGTCATAGAATACCCCATGTGCGAATCAAACTTATGGTACATATGAATGACCCGCCTTACTCCGATAGGTCACTGGGCACTTCCGGGCCTCAATTGACCAAGGTCAACTATCTGAACCGAGCAAAACTCTTTAGAATGTCGATGTACGCATCATAACCTTTCCAACGATCTACCCCGTGTGCGATTAGAACTTACAATTCATCGTTGTCTGAAGAACTCCCATCCAAAGGACCGACGAGTGCTTTTGAGCAATATTTTACCCAAAGTCAACTCCTGGACCCAGGAGCAGTCCAAAAGACTCTTGAAGTTCTCTAAATTATCGTTGTAAAGGTATGCCCCATGTGCGATTCGGATAAACAGATTGCGTTCTATGACCATTTTTCTAGAAAAATCTTCATAGGACTACCAATTGGCATGTCCATTTCTCTGCCTATCAACAATGTGCCTAGGGTTACCTGTTGATAGGTAGTGCAAAGACATAACCGATCGGCAACTGACTCCCAAGGCATACCATAGATCCATCGACATTAGTAATCTCATCACCATTCTCCTTCGATCAATAAGTTTCCTTATGTGTAAAATCTTTCCACCTTTCATCCCCATCATTTTCCAATTTGGTAGAAATCCTTCAACTTCCATCATTTGCAAGGAAGCTCAATCCTCCAAGTCTTCAAATAAGGTATAATATTATTCCCTCTCTTTGAATTTCTTTACTTTTTGCATTAGTTAAATAAATTTTCAAATTAGTCTTTTAATAAATTTTCAAATTAGTCTTTTACTTTAGATCATCATACACCTTATTATTCTACTCCATATTAGTATATTGCACATAAACTATCTTTCTTTAAAAACCCCAAAAACCAAGAAAAGAGGGTTACACTCATAAATTCCAATGAGAATTTTTATCATACATTTCCAAAACTAAACATATATTTTTATACACACACATATCATTAAAACCCATTCGAATCTTTGGGATAAACCCCACCCCTTATGCCGAATGAGAACTACCTGGACTTTGATGCCTTTATAGGCTACGTAGGTGTCTCGTGATAAAACTCGAGACTCAAGTCCTATTTTTCCTTCATTTACGTTTCTCATTTCCAGCATTTCTTTGTTCATATCTTTATTCATATATAATTCGTGTATATCATATTTTATCTTTCATTGTGTCTTATCCAACACATATTGTTGTTCCGTCATAACGATTAATGTCTTGATAAGTGCACACATTATATCTTTTTAATTATAATTAATTTTGGGAACATTCCTTTTATGATCTCACTCCGCCTTTTCCATGATGCAAGTCGAGAAATTCCAATCTCCATTTATATATACAAACACACCTTTCATGGAGAAATTAAGGAAAATAGTAGCACAAGCCCATGAGAGACCGAAAGGTTGGGATGGGTGCCTAACACCTTCCTATTCCATAACTTATCCGCCGAACCTCCAAACTATTGGTTTCGTAACTATCCGTTCGTATTTAATGCAGTCTCTCGAGGAGACGACATATTCTTTTGCCTGTTTTGTGCAAAATAGGTTGGCGACTCCATCTCTTTACATCACCCCACATCGACGAAGGCCGAAGAGGTAACCCTTTGAAGAAAAGTGATGGGGCGCGGGACAATAAAAAACTTGCAGGGAAAAGAGATGAACCTTCCGGGATGGCCACAATGGCGACTCCACTAGGGAATTACTTGTTTAGAAGGCTAGACTCTGTTTGCATGGGTGTTACTATTTTTTTCTTGTGTGCATAAGCACATACATGTATGTTCCCTTATTTCTTCTCCTATATTATTTCTTGTATGTATCTACCTCATTCTTATGTCACTTCTCACTCACAGACTTGTAGATACTCTTCATATACACCTCACACTACTTACACGTAGGATTACTAATATCCACATGTTGCACACACCACTTAGAATATCCATGCTTAGGTTTCACTAGAACACATCTCCAGTTATCAAACTTACTCATGCTCACCTATCACACACCACTTGTAGTTCACTACCAAACACTCACTTGTAGATAATCACACATTATACACTCTCACGTATCCATGCTTAGTGTAATCTCTATGCTTCACTTACTTGCACATTCTTCCCTATAAGTATAATGCTCATGATGAATAAAATACTCTCTGCATAATATACTAATCAATACTCATGAATTTTTGCCCACTACATCACCAAGAGCATGACTATTGACCAAATGATTAACCCGTACTGGGGGTCACTTTGTGATGGGTGCTAGTCCGGCAGGTCGTAGCTGGCCTAAGAAATATGGCTCCCACCTTCCATTGGCCCTGTACCTTTGACGTATATCAGGTGGTTCCCCCCGCATCTTACCTCTTGACTGAAGTCATGACGGGAGGTATATAGTAGGGAACTCATTAACGTACATTAAGTATATCTAATTCACTCTCACACGTACTATTTTCGTGAGGTATACAATGAGGCAATTCACGTACACTCAGGTATATTAAATGTCTTGTCCACACATACCAATTGCCCTCTAAATCAAGATGTATATCGTGGAAGTCATGACAAAGCAGGGAACCTTTCCATTAACCCAACTACTGCATACCCTCATATAGGTGTGAAATCTAGGGCACTCATATTTAGTTTGTCGGTTGCTACTCGAAACTCTGCCAAAATGATGGGTCGGTATGACGCCCAAAATTTTACGTGATTTCACCTTTTTTCAAAATGGGACCCTATCCACGAACCTGTTAAAAAGTCCAACCATATTTTATAAACTTTTTCAAAAACCTAATCTTCCCAGGATCGGGTCCCATCTGGCATTTCTTCTTTGCATTTAGGTAAACCTAATATAAGTGAGAACATAATAAATAATAATAATCATGCTGGGACCATTCTCTCCTTTTCCTCTCCTTCTTTATCATAAGTGTCCAAAGTATTGTTTCCTTCTTTTATCAAAAATTCAAAAACCATTTTCCTTCCCTTTATAAAAAATGTAAAAAAAAAAACAGTTTTCCTCCTTTGTCAAAAAAATATACCAAAAACATTTTCCTCTATTTTCAAATAATATAAGTTTTTATCTCTCTTTAAAAAATATATAAATTCCAATATTTTTCCTCTCAGGTCGATCACACACCCGACTCTTGGACTAGCTCCTTATTGGCTCCAGTTGTGCATCGAATCGCCCCGAGACTCTATCAGTTCTCGTGGTTCTTCCTCCGAGCTCGAAATCCATCTTCACTAACTCTCTATGGAGAACGCAGACCAAGCACAAGTTGTGCAACGTGATTTGATGATGGCACTATTCTAGCAAACTTATCATGACCCCGACCCAAAATAGTAGTAAGGAACGAGTGTCTTTACCAAGGCAGCATATATTTTGACTTAAATTGTTTCCTTAAATAAGTGCAACGGAAATACAATCACATGGTTATGAATCGTAAAATACTGAAAGTAAAGGAATTACACCATCAAAACTTTCTAAAGGAAACCTAATTTATATTCAAAGTAACAACGAGTTACAAATTAAGACAAAATTTTAAATTATTACATGAGAGCCAAACATGCTCCAAATGATAAAACAACATTTTTACTTAACATAACAAAAAGAGATCTAAAAGCTAAATCTTCAACCTATTCCTTTTTCATTCCATCCGCGAGCCTAAACATTTCCTGAAAAATGGTTATTTATACAACATCATCTAAAAGACGAATGAGATTCAATGTCTAGACATTCCAGGGTTTTTCACAAAATGGATACCTATTAAATTTAGAACATAAGGCATGTATATAGAGACAGGAATTTACAGTAATATATATAAAGTAATTGAAAATAATTATTTTCAGAATAACTAGTTCAAAATAGAACATATAATATAATTGAGCAATATGTCGATTATTCAATTTTATTTTAATAGCCATGTATGCTCTAATACCTAGACAAATCAGATAGTGTTACCAAATGTTTCCGCCTAGTAACAACACAGACAAAAAATCATGATATCTAGAATAATCCCTTATTTAAGGCACACCAGCAATAAACCAGCTCAGAAGGTACCACCCAAATATTTCCACCCAGTAGTCAAGGCCAACATAGTAAGAGAGTTTCCATAGGCCGAATCAATAATTTCATAATTCAAATCAGATGTATATATCGAGAGATATATACATATAACAAACAATGGAATCATCGGTATCTGATGTATTTTGAGAATAAAATCATTTCACAAAATATATATAGTTTGCATAATATCATATCATCAAAATACACAAGGAATGTCATAGATTACTCACCTAAAATAGAAGTTCGAAGTTACAAATGCTGAGTCTTAGATCACTCGTTAATTCTTAAAACGAAACTTCTTCTTAAAATCTCCCATATTTCCTCTCACTATTTCCCTCTGATCTTTGGAATGAATTTCGTCTAAGAACTGATCCTTAGGCCTCTATTTATAATTTACCAAAGTTATCTGGATGATGACATGTGTCATGATGACTAAGCGTTCATTTTGGTGAGTCAGCGTTAGTGTGTCATGTAACGGGGCTATCTTGCAGTCTTAATTCACCAGATGGTGACACGTGTCTTAATTTTCTCTAATTTCATGACATGTATTTTGTCCCTTCTTTTAAAGCCGACACGTGTATGGTGGAGGTGTCAAAACCAAGAACGAGGTGTTAAGCATGAGGTGTAAAGTTATTCTGGGTATAAAGGTTATTTTACACATTAAGGGTATTTTAGTAATTTTACACCATACATTTTCAATATTTCTTAGAGGTCCTTGAAAATATTTTATTTACAAAAGGTTTCTTTTCATATTTTCATTTTAGTCCTTAAACCTTTCTTTATTTAAAATTAATTCCCTAAAGTTTCATAAAATTATATTTTTTACCCCAAAACTTATGTTTTAACTTAGGATATGCTATAAGACTTTGATTTAATCCATTTTGATGAAGAATGAGGTTATTTCAAAGTGTTTAAGTCAGCCGAACCAGCCTCCTCCTCCAGCCAATCAAAATATAACATATGGTGTGGTAATAAAACAAAATACAACTTATACAATGGACGTATTTGCCCTTATTTCGTAATTTTGGTATAACTTCTTGCTTGAACCTCCGTTTAATACACCGTTTATCGTGTTACAAACCTAATTCATATGTATACAACTTTTTAGTTTTTACCTCAAGTCAATTGTTATATTATAATGGTCAAAACTAGTCTCCAATATGAACATTCCTACTGAAAACATTAAAATTTTATGTTTGTAACTAATTTGATATTTCGTGATTTATGAAAGTAGGTTTAGACTAAAAACAATAAATTATGGACAATAATAATAAAATATTTATCATATAATAAGTGAGATGCAATTGTAAAAACAAATTATATATGAGCATATAAAAGTGGGGTCATGACATAACTGCTAAGATTGACAACCTTCAAACTGAGGTCCATGAGATTTAGTACAACCGGGTCCCTATTTCGAAGAGCCCGAGGTCCTTTTTCCCCATTCTATGGGTTCGCCTTTAACTCAACCTATCTGGGTCCCCAAGGAATACTAGCACGTTCCATGTACCCCTCCTTCTAATGGCCCATCGCCAGCTCAGCTCCCATGCCAAATCTTACTCAGACGGGCGCTAACCAGCCAATGATTATCGATCCTAAAGAGGAAGATTTTAACAAAGTTAAGTAAGACCTCAAGATGTTGACCAATGAATTTGACCAAGTCCTAATCTCGGGGAACTATATGGATTACACCCACATATCTCCCTACCCCAAAGTAAGGTTGCTAGAGAAATTCAAGATGCCCAACATCGAGAAATTTAGGGGTAGCGGGCCCCCAATTGTTCATCTTCGAAGATATCACCGATCTATGAATCTCCTAGGTACCTCCGAGGAAATAATGACCCAGATGTTCCAACAAACTCTGAAAGATAGCGCTCTCCGCTAGCTTATATCCTTAGAGGAATCCAGAATCCACCGTTGGGAGGATGTGGCCCATGAGTTCATGTTGTAGTATAAGTAGAATGAGGAATTGGAGGTTTCACGCTAAGATCTAGAACTTCTGAAATAGAACCCTGGGGGAAAAGTCATTAGTTTCATAGGCAGATGGAGGGAATAATTAGCCACTATGACCAACCTACCTTCCGAAGAAGAACAAGTCAGCATTGTGAAGAAGAATTTCCTACCCCATGCCTGAGCAACGATGGGAGGTTAGTATTACCCCCATTTTCAAACCCTCAGAGAAACAGGAGTAGATATTGATGAAAGTATCACTAAGACAAAAGTTGAATCGAAAAAGTATCCGGACAGTTCACTCCGAGGAAGTACGGCAAACCTGCCAGCACTACAGTTTCCACCATCAATTACATCTCACAGTCTACTACTACTTGGGTGCCAAAAAATTTTCCTAACCCAGTCAGAAAAGAATACACCGAGATCCACGCTCCTCTATCCAAAGTTTACCAATCCTTGTTAATTCGGAATCGCATCAAGCCAATGGACCCTCATCCACTGCCAAGCCTAGTTCCCAAAAATGTCAAACATAACGCCCATTGTGAATTTCACCAAATGGCTGACCATACAACTAATCAATGTTTCCACCTACGAAATCTAATTCAGGGTCTAATTAACCGGGTACCATCACCCCACCGGCCAATCCAAAACCTAACACCACTCGCAATCCACTTCCAAATCACACCAATGCTATCTTCCGAGAAGATAATCCAGATTTTGATGCATCTAGCCAAATTATACCCAATAAATCACCCATCATACCTATATACTCACCCAAGTCTCTGAAGGTTTGCCCGTACTTTCTCCTTCACCCTACATGTTTTGAAGATCAAGCCCTGTCACTCCTTACAAGGGCATGTATTTCGAAGTAAAAGATTGTTTGTGACAATAATACAATTCATATGTGAAAACCTTCAATATCATTTATCTAATGTTCTTGAGACAAAAAATAATCGAGACATATTTCAAGGAAAGTATTTGTTAACATTTTATTACTAAACATATTTACACCTTATAATTTTCATCGAATAACGCATCAACACATAAAAATATGGATCGGTTACTACAATCTAAAGTACAAAATGAAAATAGACTAGTTTAATACAATGGTCTCACTAAGATAATGAAACCTGGTATGCTCAAAACGTTATGTAACCTCGCATTACTGCGTTAGGGAACAATAACACCGTGGCAAAGATATTTAAATTGTAATACCGTCTAGTAGTTAGAATGAAAGTTTCAAAAGCAAATGATTATAAATAAGAAACTGAAGGACAATCGAAATATTATTTCCTAACAAAAAATCATTTTTACTAGTTTTATCATTTCCTTTACTTTTCTATCGTTTTCTTTTGTTTTTTTTGGCATAATTCAACCTTTCTTGTTCAAACTATTTTGTAAGGTAGATCTCTTGTAGTTCTCTTCCACTTCAATATAAATTTCATTTTCCTTAGTTTTGCACAGCCTTACACTTTTTATTGTTAAACTGCATTTTAAGCCCCGACCTGGATTTGAACCACCATTTGGGCTGACCTGCAATCTAGCGAGAGAGTTAGGAAAAACACAACCTTTTTGAAATCTTTTATCATTTTATTAGGAAAACCCAATTTAGCAACTCAATTTCCATCCGATTTTACTTATGAAAACATGACCACTTATATACAATTGTTGTGACACCCGAATTTTTAGGGGTCAATGCGAGAAAAATCTTTTATACCTTAATTCCATCCAAGAAAATCCTCTCTTTAAATAAAATGTTTCTTTCACATTTTTTTGTCGTAAAATTCATCTAATTTAATTAATGAAATGATGTTCAACTTATGAAATTTATAAGAAAACTTGAAATAAAAGAGTTTTGCCAACTTCATATAATAAATAACGATTTAAAAAATTCCACATCATCGTGTCTTATTACAAACAAAATTTAGATTCCTTCAAAACAGTTCCAACTAATGTAGTCTAAGTTCCATTTAAATAAATAAAAATAAAGTAAATAGTAAATAGAGCTCTAGTGACACGCAAATCCTTCATTGCCTCTCACATTTTCCTTGCCTTAATCTTTTCCCGAAGTACCTCGGGGGGGGGGGGGGGGGGGTTGGATGTTAGGCAAGAGCATGCGTCCAGTAGGATAAATATTAATAGAGTAATACATATAAAGTATATTTTATCAATAATAAAAGCATCCACAATTTCACTAAGTGTTCCCATGCAAAATACAACGTGGCATGCAATTGACATTTTGACCCTGTAACCCGAGCGATGAACCCGCTCACACTTAATATTTCTTTTAATACCACCCGTATCCCGTCAATTTAACCATTAACGTTGTTGATGTAAAAAATTAGATCACTCTAATAATTCAATCACAGATAAATAAATGAGACAAAAGATTTTAAAGTGGTTCAGCCTTATAAGAATGGCCTACGTCCACTGTTATTTTATTGCTGATTGTTTGGGAATTCTAGATTACAAGAAATTATATTCTAGATCCCAAAGTTTGGATTCAGGATCAGATCCCTTACAATGAGGATTGGACAATGTATTTATAGCCCTCAGGCTGTAATGTGAAAGGGTAATACATTAAATGATATACATATGAAAGGGTAATACATTTAATGCCCTCTTTGCGTGTGCGTCTGAATGATAAGCATTTAATGAATCAGTTGAACGGTTGGTTATCCAGCTATTAATACTTTGCTTGAGATGCAGCTCGGACCGCCTGAGCTTCTCGGTGTTAATGAGTTCCTCGGAGAGGTCTTGTTCCTTGGAGCATAAGAGTTCCTCAGAGAGGTCTTGTTCCTCGGAGTGTAAGATTTCCTCGGAATAACATGGTTCCTCGGAGCGTGTGATCATCTCGGAAGTGCTTGTTGTTGTCATGTAGATAGCCACGTGTCTTCATGTGATTGATCCAAGTCAGCAGATTAAATTTGGTATCAACAAACGTACAATCACATTTTCCAAGTTATTTCATAAACTTTTATTTACATTAATTAGTGTCGTGTTGAATATCATCTTTTCATTTGATTAATCGGGGTACCAATCCATAAGTGTTATATGAACTTTCACTAAATCCCACCATGTCGGAATATTCTACTAATAAGTTGTTTAGGGTCCAAGTATTAAGCCACAAACTAGGGCTCCGAGACCTTCTTAAATTTCTAGGTTACCTCTGAGTGCCTTTTACTTGTTATATCTTTATAATCCTTTCTACCTTCCTTTCTTTCTTATCCACTGTTAAGCCTTTTTACTTTATTTTCTTTTTACTGGCCGATGAGGCCAAATACTTGGGATGAGACAAGTCCCAAATCTATTTGTAAAAATTTCGTCTTTATGTTACCTTAAACACATTACAATTTCTTGTGAAACTTAACCTTTGCATTGAAATACCCATTTATATACTTTACTGTGTTTTTCACTTTTCACGCACACTTATAAGGCTTGCATTTTATAAATTTAATAAAAAATATTTCTTTTCATATTTACTTTACAAAACCTGAGTTTTCACTAATTAAAATTCAACTTTTTAACTAGAGTCCTCTTAGTTTGCTAAATCCTTTTTAAAGCCATATTTCCCATAAAATGAAATTTTTATGCTAAAATATTTCTTTTGTCATTTCAAGACTTTACCTTTTAAAATATTTTATTAGCATTGTCCAAATTATTTCTCATCATTTTACTTTCTCACTTTCTTCCTTGAAAATCAAATTTCCAAGATCATATTCATTTTTGCAAATGTTACTAACTAATCCAAACTTTTCATAAATGACACTTTGGGTCCCCAAACCATACTTTTAACATTTCTAGGCTTGTCTTACAAATTGATAACTTTTTATTGTTACCCATGTTCCTTGTTTCACCTTGATCTCTAACTTTTCAATATTACACATTTTAACGCCCAAACTTTTACTAATTTTATACTTAGCACCCATTTAATTTCTTTTCTTCAAGTTTCTCAAACTTTGTTCACATAAATTGTTTCATTTTATGTGATTGGATTTATAAAAATTTTAAGTTTATCATTTCTTTTTCAAAGGCTCAATTTAATACATTTTCAAGATACTTAACCAATTTATCCTAATTACATGAGCTTATGTTATTGGAAGTAAGGTTTTATGCTAATAAACCCCAACAAATGCATCCTACTATTTCTTCATAAGTTCAATATAATATTTTATCATGAAATCAACAAGCTTAACATGATTTATGGAAGAAGTAATTAGCTTAAATATTCTGAAATTTTCCTTCTTTTAAACATGAACTTTTATCCATTTTTATCACATATTCTTCAACATATATTCATATTTAGTAATAATAAGAATAAGTAATCAAACATATATACATATATAAAGCATGGTTTGATTTCAAACTTAAAAATAATATAGGAACCTTACCTCTTGAAGATAAAACTCTGATGAAGAGGTAGAAAAGAAAATTCAATAAGCTCTAAACTTTAAGTTCTTCTAGAAATCATCTACCACCCCTAAAATAACACCTTTAAAACACTTGAAAATGGGAGGATAATTGTGGGGGATAGTAAAGTTTTAGTATAGAGAGTATAAGCAAGCTTTTGATGAGTTAAAATGGGGGAGAGAATGAATATTTTCGGATTTCACAAAATGCACATTTTCACTCCCCATAAATGGAAGAAAATTGGGTAGTTAACCCCCTATAAGTCACCTTATATGACCCCTACCCATCTCAAATAGCTCCTAAACATGTAGTAATTATATTTTATGCCAAATGGGGTAAAAAGGACTTAAAGAATGAATGAAAATCATGCAAAGTGGGCATCCCACCCAACTCAAATTGATTCATTTCTTTTTTTATACTAACTTCGAACATAAAATACGCTCAATATGGGTGTAAATGATTTTTTTGAAGCCGTCGAATATGGGAGAGTTGTCTAGAATTTAATTTAAGTCTCGTGGAATTTTTTTAATTTCTTTTAGAGCACTTTTATTTTTTTAGGCAAAAATCGTTATTATATATTATTATTATTATTATTATTATTATTATTATTATTATTATTATTATTATTATTATTATTATTTATTTGAATTTCTTTCTTTCATCCATATGATATTATAATATATAAAAAAGTGCAATTATATAAATCATTCTGTTTAATTTCCTTAAATTCTATTTAAAATGAGTAACTTAATTTAACACGCATAACACGGTATACAAATTTTTAAAATTTTTCTCCTTAAACTTAATATCAATTAAAAATATCATATTTAAACAATTCCCATCAATTTCTCACAAATCCAAGTCCATATAATTTGTGAATCATGCGAGTCTAAAAATATAACGCGACTTTATTAATTCATCAAAATTCGGGTGTTACAATTGTGGTCCAATTACTTATAAAAAGACTTAATGAATAATGTGACTGATTAGGCATAAACTCTTCCTTATTTATCCCTTAATTTAGGTACTTTTAGCACCTCGAACAATGTAATCGATTTGACTTTATCTCATAATCTTGATACTGACTTATCCTAACGAGTACACCGAGTTTCTGGTATTTCGTAGTGATTTTACAGGTATTTGATGTCAAGAAACGAAAGAAGGAAACCGGAAGAATCAAGGAAGACAAGAAGGAAAGTCAAAAGGGAAAAAGTATAATTTCCACCCAGAATTCGGATGAGGTACCTGAAGGGAAGTTGAAGATGTCACATTCATGAGCACATAGGATGAAACGACACCTCAATCGGAGTCCCGGAACAAAAGATATGAGCAGTCAAAGTTGAGCAAAAAGTCAAACAGCCAGATCGGTCCGCCCCTATCCCCGACCGGTCCGCATTGCAAAACTCCAGTAAACCTCGGATCGAAAGCAAACCAAAGAAGGGTGAAAAATAAATGAACCTATCCATCCCCGGATCGGTCCGCCTGGAAATAAAAAGAACCGATCCGCTTTAGAGGCAGACCGATCCGCCTAAGGCCCGGACCGGTCCGGCTATCGAGATTTTCAAATCTTATCTTCTCCAAAAAAGAATCCTAGTGCAGCTGAAACTCTTGAATTGTTGTAGGGTATAAAAATCCATTTTATTATTATTATTTGGACAGAGAATTTTAGATAATTTTCCATTCTTTTTCAGAAACCCTAGTTTAGATATAATTTACAGTTTAATTCCAAAGATTGAAAGTTAATTCAGAATTCTTTGTTCTTCATTACTGCTGCTACTGCTTTGGTAAAAATTAGTGAGTTATTTCTTCTCTTCAATTCCTTTCTACATCATTCTACCAGTTTTCCTTAGATTAATCATGGCTTTCTGCACATCAAAGATTGTTTTCATTACTTTCAGCATGCTAGGCTAGATTTTCTAAGGCCGGGATACATGAAACCAGCCTGATGTGTTAATTTCATGTGTATAAAATTAGTCCTCTTAATTTAGTGATTGATTACGATCGTATTTCGTAGGAACACAATAATTGTAGATATTTATATCTCGTTTGCCTCTCGATAACCGGGATGATTTAGAATGCAATTCGAGTGTCACTATCGCGACACCGATTTACTCATCCTCAGATTAAGTATGACGCGGGCTTGAACCTTGTATAAGTAATGCTTGGGAGTACTAAATTCCAGGTCTAATTAATTAGTTAAATTTACGATTAAGATTATAACTGCAAGACACTAGGGTTGGGGGATTGTATTCCCATCCTGTTTTTCTCATCACTTAGTTTAAAAGTTTCAAATCATCTTTCATTCATATTTAGGTAGTTTAGTATAATTTCATCTTTTCATAATTTAATAATTGCTTTTAGTTGTAATCAATTTTCAAAACCAAATCATTTTTCCTTTCTTTTTAGATTCAGAGTTAGGATTCCTTCGTCTTTTCCCGTCATTACAACTTCGTTGTCCTTTTTCCCTGTGGATACGATGCTGACTTACCGGGTTTATTACTAACGCGATAGGCTTGCACTTGAGCCTAGAGTGAACGCACATTAGAGACACATTCTGAGTCGCGTCAAGCTTTTGGCGCCGTTGCCGAGGAATTAGGTAGACTTAGGATTAGATCGAGTCAATCCAAAGCTTTGACCAAAAATTTCCAAAAATCTAAAAACATAAAAAAATTCAAAAAGCACAAAAAAGATTCACAATCATCTCTCATAAGCTGTTAATGCAAAATTATGAACTCACTCCCACCCCCCCATAATACTCCAACCCGTATTCACGAAAATCCAATAGTTAAGTACAACCCCGATAGCCCCCACACTCCTAACGCCCCACAGTTCTGAATTCCACCTCCCACACCGTCACACTCAATCTCCAATAACACTCTATTTTCCTTCTTAGGACACAACTCCAAACACACTTCGAGCACACCAAGTGAGAGAACCGAGTCATTAAGTGAGAAAGATATGTCGCAGCACGGTAGTGCAGCCACCGGTGAGGAAGAGCCCCCATACCGCCCACTGAGAGAATTCTTATATCGCAAACGCACTGTCACTCTGGGATGAATTATACCCCCGTATAATGCCGAGAAATTCCGTTTTAAAAATGGGATGATCCAGATGTTACCATATTACGATGGTATGGATTCTGAAAATCCATACCTTCACATTAGGGAATTTGAGGATGTGTGCGATACTCTCAATGATCAAACTTTCACACAAGAGGTGATCGACCTCAAACTCTTCCCTTTCTCACTCAAAGATAAAGCTAAGACCTGGCTATGGTCTTTACCTCCAAGCTTGATTCCATCTTGGAACGCGTTGCAATCGCGATTTCTCAAGAAATTTGTCCCAACACATCGAACAATCTCCATAAAGGCTCAAATTCAAGCATTCAGAAAATCTGAAAATGAGCCATTTCATCGATGTTATGAGCGTTTCAACGAGTTAATTACTTCATGCCCCCATCATGGATTTGATTCAGCGTAAGTCATCTATTTTCTCTATAATGGGTTGAATCTTAACTCCAAGCAGCTTATTGAAACTATGGGAAGTGGTCCTTTTGTCGACTTAGAAACCCACGGTGTTGAGCTTCACCTGAGGTATGTCGTAGAGACTACCCAATCCTAGGATACATCTAATCCTAATGATTAAAATCGAAATCGTCAAGTGACCACCACTCCGTCGGCGTCCGACCTATTTCACATAGATAAGAATTCTATGACAGACAGTCGATTGGATACCCTTGAAAAAGGATTTTGAGACCTATGCGAGATATATGGAAAAGGACCAGCTGGATCCATACCAAACCCCGTCGAGAAGGTGTGCCATTTGTGAGGCGGGTCATTCAACTGAGGAATGCCCGACTATACCCGCCTACAAAGTAATGCTTCAGGAGCAAGTTGGTGGTATAGGAGGATTTAAGGGTAATTTCAGTGCACCGCATGGGAATTCATACAACCCTTCATGGAAAAACCATCCCGATTTTAGCTATGGGCAACAACATGTCGCAATGAACCCTAATTCACATGTTGCTCCTTCTCCACCACAACACTTTCAACAAGCTCCACACATGCAAGTACATGTGCAAGCACCACCACCCAAGGATCTTATATCCCGCCACTACGGAGAACTCTCAAGGATACCATGAATGAATTCATCGCAAGCCAGACCGCAACCAATGCCAAATATGATCGTCTGATTGGCGACATAAATGCAAATCTGTCAAAGATACAATCCTCGTTGAGTGTCTAAGAGAAGGGCAAGTTTCCTGCCCAAGGCCAACGACCTCCCCAAGGTTAAACTAGTGTTAGCTACACCTCTACTGAACATCAGGAGAAATGTCAAGCTGTGCCCACTCTTCGTAGTGGGAGAGTCGTTGATTTATCACCTCCCCCACATGACACAACGAAAGACAAGGAGATTTTTCCCGGCACGAAAGAGGCCGAAGATGTCCCCTTGAATGAGAGTGACAAAGAAGACGCTAGTGATCCAGAGGTAGTAGTGAAACCACCCTCCGCGGTTCCATTTCCTCAAAGGTTGATTCCCTCCCATAAAGGAAACCCACGCGAGGACGTGCTAGAAGTGCTAAAGAAAGTAAAGCTGAATTTACATTTTCTGGATGCCATTAAGCAAATTCCAGCTTATGAAAAAGTCATCAAAGACTTGTTGACGGTAAAGCGAAATATGAAGGCAAAGAAGAATGTCTTTCTAGAACAAAACGTGAGCTCCATTCTACTAAATGATCTACCGCTTAAATTCAAAGATCCCGGTGCACCCACTATATTTTGCATCATTGGAGAAAACAAAATCGAAAAGGCCTTACTTTCTTGGGAGCAAGTGTCAATATACTCTCTTACTCCATCTATAGGCAACTTGATTTGGGCGACCTCAAGCCCACAAAGGTCACTCTCCAATTATTGGATCGAACAGTGAAGATTCCAAGAGGCATAGTCGAGGATGTGATTGACTACGTTGACACTTTCTACTTCCCGGTAGACTTTGTCATTTGGGACACGGAGCCCTCCTTCAACTCGAGCAATCATGTTCCCATCATACTTAGGCATCCATTCTTAGCTACAGCTAATGCAATCATCAATACTCAGAATGGGCGAATGCAACTCACCTTTGGGAACATGACATTGGAAACCAACATCTTCCATATAGCCCAACATACAGGGGAGGAAGATGATCTTCAAGTGGTGAGCCTCATAGATGAGATAGTAGAGGAGTATTTTGAGGAGAATTATTGCGCCGATGTCTTAGAGTCCTGTTTAGTGGCGAGACACAAGAGTGAGGGGACGTACACCCACTTCGAGAGGGAGGTTAGGGAGTTGAGAGGGTTACTCGATGAGAGTGCATCGGACGGGGACGCGAGAGATGTTAATTGGGTTTCTAGATTCGAGGAGTTACCTCCGAGGGATACACACATGGTTCCCTCCAGTGACAAATTTGCAACCCTTGAACTAAAGAAACTCCCCTCCCATATTAAATATGCATACCTAGGAGAGGATGATACATTTCCTGTTATTGTCTCCTCCAGCCTAGACGAAGAGCAGGAGGGTAAATTGTTGAAAATTTTGAGGAAGCACCAAAGTTCTTTTGGTTGGCGCATTGCCGATTTAAAGGGGATAAGTCCTTTGATTTTCACTCACAGGATCCATCTCTAAGAGGATGTCAAGCCCTCTAGAGAAATGAAAAGAAGACTAAATCCCAACATGAAAGAAGTTGTGAGAACCGAGATTATCAAGTTATTTGATGCATGGGATTATCTACCCAGTCTCGGATAGAAAATGGGTGAGCCCTATTCAATTCACCCCGAAGAAGCCGAGAATGACAGTGATTGAGAATGCTAAGGGAGAGCTAGTTCCCCAACGTACCACCACCGGGTGGCGCGTTTGCATTGATTACCGGAAACTCAATGCGGGAACTAGGAAAGACCATTTTCCCTTGCCATTTATCTATCAAATGCTTAAGAGAGTGGCGGGCCACCCTTACTATTGCTTTCTTGATGGTTATTCCGGATATAACCAGATTGAGGTAGATGTACTTGACCAGGAGAAGACGACTTTCACTTTCCCTTTTGGTACATTTGCCTACAAACGTATGCCATTCGGCTTGTGTAATGCACTCGCGAACTTTTAATGGTGCATGTTGAGCCTATTTAGTGACATGGTCGAAAGAGGACTCGAAGTGTTTATGGACGATTTCAGCATTTTTGGCACCTCTTTTGATCGTTGTTTAGAAAAATTGGAAAAAGTACTTTCCAGGTGTGTGGAAAAGAACTTAGTGTTGAATTGAGAGAAATGCCATTTCATGGTTACTGAGGGAATAGTTATTGGCCACATAGTATCATCCAAGGGAATAGAAGTTGATAGGGCAAAGATAGATGCCATAACTGATCTTCCCCCACCAAAATCTCTTAAGGACGTGCGCTAATTCTTGGGCCACACGGGGTTTATCGAAGGTTCATTAAGGACTTTAGTTCCATCGCTAGACCCTTAAGAAACCTACTCATGAAGGATACCCCATTCGAATGGACGGAAGCATGACAAAGATCTTTTGAAAAATTAAAAACCATGCTTGTGTTCGCTCCCATCATGCAAGTTTCGAATTGGTTTTTACCATTCGAACTTATGTGTGATGCTAGTGATTATGCGATACGGGTTGTTTTGGGCCAAAGAAAAGATAAGCAAGCTCATGTTATCTACTATGCAAGCCGGACTTTTACAGGACCACAACTCAACTACTCTACCAAGGAGAAGGAGTTGCTAGCGGTAGTCTTTGCCCTTGATAAATTCCGATAATACCTCATCGGTTCTCCCATTATTTGCTTCACCGACCATGTGGCGTTGAAATACCTACTTGCAAAGAAAGATGCCAAGTCGCGCCTCATAAGGTGGATCCTACTCCTCCAAGAGTTCAATTTCTCCATCAAAGATAAGAAAGGAGTAGAAAACGTCGTTGTCGACCACTTATCATGGCTTTCTTCCGACGTACCTAGTGATCCCGTACCCATAGATGAGTACTTTTCGGATGAGCAACTTTTTGCTACCTCTTCTTTGCCCTGGTTTGTGGATATAGTGAACTATCTTGTCACGGGAGTCGTCCCTCCCGACTGAACACGGTAAGATAATAAGAGGTTTATTATTTGGTCATGCATATTCTTTTATGACTATCCATTCCTTTTTAAATATTACGCCGACCAAATCATCCGACGATGTGTATTGGATGACGAGATCCCGAAAGTCATCCAGTTTTGTCATTCGGCAGCTTGCGGAGACCACGTTTCGACGAAAAATACGGCCGCAAAAATTCTGCAATGCGGCCTCTATTGGCCCACAATATTTTGGGATGTGAACACTGCTTGCAAATCTTGCAATAGGTGCCAATGGATGGGAGCCATTACCCAACGAGACATGATGCCTCTTACCCCTATACTCATTATTGAGATCTTTGACTGTTGGGGTATTGACTTCATGGGCCCTTTCCCCCGTACTTTGGTTTCTTATACATCCTTGTTGCGGTAGACTACATTTCTAAATGGGTGGAAGCTATAGCTACCAAGACAAATGACAACAAAGTGGTGATAAAGTTCCTGCAGGAACACATATTATCCCGCTTCGGTGCTCCGAAAATGATAATCAGTGATAATGGCACGCATTTTTGTAATAGGACATTCGCTAAGCTAATGAGAAAGTAAGGTGTCGTTCACAAGGTTGGAATGACTTATCACCCACAAATGAATGGGCAGGCCGAACTAGCGAATCGAGAAATCAAGAACATTCTTGAAAAGACCGTCAATCCTACCCGAAAAGATTGGTCACTTAGATTAAACGATTCGCTATGGGCCTCTCGTACCGCATATAAAAATAAACTCGGCATGTACCCTTTCCTCTTTGTGTATGGCAAACCTTGCCATCTTCCCGTTGAAATAGAGCACAAGGCATATTGGGCAATTAAGCAATTAAGTTATGCCATGGATAAGGCCGGTGAAGCCCATAAGCTTCAATGGAATGAGTTAGAAGACATATGCAATGATGCGTATGAGAATGCTAAAATTTCAAAAGAAAGGATGAAACTCGTTCACGATAACATCATTCGACGAAAAGAGTTTCTTCGCAGGAAACAATTTCTTCTCTACAACTTTCGGCTTCATCTCTTTCCGGGAAAGTTGCGGTCACGATGGTCTGGACCATTCTTAGTGAAGAATGTTTTCCCCCATGGAGCTATTGAATTGGAAGATTTAAAAAGGGGAAATACATTCAAATTGAATGGAAAACGCCTAAAGCCATATCTAGAGGCATGTGCAGAAGAAGTCGACACCGTCTGGTTTTTGCACCCCATTTACGAGGTAGAGTGAGCTGTTATAGCGAGATCGTCGAACCCCCGACGCGTATGGGGTGAGAGTCGTGTGTGTTATGAGAGTCATGTGTGTAGTGAGCGTCAATAGGATTAGGGTACATTTGGGAAAAAAGCATTCATGTTTCGAGAATATTGAGTCAAATCATATTGACCATTGGTATCGAGCGATTTTAGTCCAGATTAATAAGGAGTATGTTGCGAAAGTGAAATTTTTTGGAGATGAGAGATTAAAATTCAGTTCGGGGAAATCCCGCTAAAAAACCCAGAGCCGGATCGATTCCTTTAATTTAAGGTCCGACCGGTCCGCCCCCGGACTGGTTCCTTCAAATTTAAGGCGGACCGGTCCACTAGTCGGATTTTTTGAATATTAAAGGATCGAACCGGTCTTCCCCTACCTCAGATCTATCCCCCTTCTACAGATCTATTTTTAACCCTTCCCAAGATTCACCCCCTTCTCCCCAATCCTCTTCATTCCCTCAAATTCGTCTTCCCAACTCCCAACCCTACGCTTTCCCTCCCAAATTCACCCCTTTTTCCCGCCAAACCATTTCCCTCCAATTCTAACCCCCACACTCACCCCTTCACCTATAAATACAGGCAAATACCCTTCCTTTCTCTTCACACCTTCAACCAAAATCCTCTTTTCTCCCTCTCTAGTCTTCCAAGAAAAAATCCCTCTTGTTTCCATGGCCCAACGTGCTGCCCCCACCAAGTATGACTCCACCGACATCCACCCCTCTAGTCATGGCGAATTCCTCTCCCGCCAAGAGGAGAGACGGTGCCATCGGTTCTTCAGTTTGGATCGCAAACTCCATATGGAGCGCGCTGTCCAATGGACTGAGCTACCCAACTCCATCACCAACCTATTCATGGTAAGGGGGTGGTGCCGATTCCTCAACAAACCCTATGAAGTAGTTCATGCAACCGAAGTCCGGTCCTTTTATGGCACCCTAGTTCGGACGGGCCAATTCGAGGCCCAATCTTACGTGGATGGGAATGTCGTCCCATTTTCTTTGGCTCTTCTCATGACCAAGTTGGCCGAGTCTGATGCTCCGGACATTCAAGAATTCACCTATCCACGAAATGTCCCCCTGGTCGACAAGGAAGTTATCATAGCCCACATTACACCGAATGTGTCTTGGACGGGGCACACCGTTGCCGTTGGACGCTTTAACGAGAAGGCGAGCCTCACTTTTTAGATTGTGTGCGCCAACATATTGCAAACGTCTAACGATTCCGCCATGCGGCCCCGAAAATCCACTTTAACCTATCACCTCTTTGTCCCACACACTTCCATCCACTTGGCCCGCACTTTATACGCCGATATCATCAACGCATCGAGAAGGGTGCTGCCCCACTCCCCTATGCCCGTTTGATCACTTTTATCCTCAAGGATGCTGGCATAGCGGTGCCGCTCGATCATACTCGTATTCTCGATCCTTTTGGACAAGGGACCCTCACTAAGAACGCCAAATAGCTAGTTGTCCTATGGGCATGGTGAGGAGATGATAGTGAAGAAGAGGCTGCCCTGAGCGAGAGCGAAGAGGAAGAAGAGGCAGCCGGTGCGGATGTCGAGATGGGGGATATCGATCCTAATGAAGAGTCGGCGGACGAAGAGGACGATCCAGATTTTGAGTGGGCGGGAAGAGACCTCTCAAACCGAATGGACGCACTTGAAATGAACTTCGACAACTTTTTGACCGATTACCGCCGCGATACGAGATTAATACTCCACTTCCAAGAGGACATCTATCGATGCCAAGGGGAGCCCAATGAGCCACTGCCATCCTATTACCATGAACCATATGGCTCCGACGCGCCCGGTTCTTCCCATCCCCCACCCCAGTGAAGCTTGATGTGGTTATGCAGTTTTTTCTTTTTTTTTCCCTTTTCACATGTTTGTATGCTTTTCTTTGTAATTGTACCATAGTCTTGTTTGTTATAAAATTTGCTTTTTTCTCCATTTGTTTTTTTTATTTATCGCACTTATTATTTTTCCTTATTTAGATTTTAGTCCTTTTTGCTTGAGGACAATGCAAAAGTCTAATTTGGGGGCTCACAAGTGCGTATTTCTAAAACTTCACAAATTTTCAAAAATTCCCAGAAATTTCCAAAAAAATCATAAAATTTTGAAAAATCCAAAAATATTTTTGTTCAAAATAAATGAAAATTGGAATTCAAATTTTTCAAAAATATCATTAAAAGTCGTATTGAAGTCTCAAGTTGTAAATTCAACATACACAAAGCCGAAATTGACCAAAGATGGAAATTGAGCGAAAATCGACGACTTAACGAATAAGTGTGGAGATTAACAAACCCGGTGAGATTTGAGTCTATCACTTTTTGCGAGTTTTTAAATCAATCCGAGTTAATTGTTAACTCAAAGTTCTTTTCTGCGCTTAAAACGTCGTCGAGGATCTCAATCCTTTCATTTTGATCAGTTATGGAAAACGTGTGTGGTATTGCCTTAAAAAGCGCGCTACAAATCTCTAAATTAAATTCATCTCGAAATGCATATGGTAATGCAATTGATATTTTGGACAATGAAGTAGGCCATCGTTTGTCACCCAAAAATATTGGCTAGAAAAAGATGCAAAAAATCACCCCTTTTGTAACCCAAATTGAGCCGAATAAATTTGTCCTTTTGTTTGATAACTCGAAAAACCAAATAGCTCGGATTTGCGAAAAATGGAAAAATTCAGAATTTAAGTCCGAAAAGTGCATAAAAAGGGGAAAGAAAAAATAGATATGCTCAACAAAAATAGTGAGAAAAGAAAAGAAGTGAAAAACAAAAAAATAGAGAAAAAGAAGAAAAAAATGAGCAATAGCTCGGGAAAAGCACAAATGGACATCATAAATGACTTTTTCAATTCCTATCTTTCCTACCATTTTCATTTTACCCCATATAGCTTAAAACCCGAAAAAGTCCTAACCAAGTCTAAATTACGAAATTGGTTACCGCGTGGAGAGCTAATACACCAAAAGATAATAAAGGAGATTAAGTGCGCGAATAAGAGGCAATGTTCCCGTTTTTAAACCGTAATCCGTTGATGATATCCTTTCACCATGAAATTTTCGTCCTGATAATTGTATGCGTGATTTTACGTCCATTATATTTACTCTTTATATTACGCATACCGAGAGAATAGCCACAATCCGAGTGATTCGTTTGAGAGAGTATTTTGTGAGAATTTGAAATCAAAGGGAATTTTTGGATAAGTAACGTAATGATCAATCGGTGGAAATTGGCGGTTATATTTTCGGCTTCACACACATACACAAACTATGATTTGAGACTTGTACATATGACTTGATGATGACTATATTCTGGAAAAGTTTAAATTGCACAATTTTTGCGTATTTTGAATTTTCTTTGAGTAATATTTTGTGGGTATATTCTCTGCAAACCCTCACGAAACACAACTCATCCTACTTGGGTGACCTAAGGGTTTAGAGGCTTGTTGCATACGCTAAACGCAACCGCTGGCCCGCAAAAAAGGTATTCAATCCCAATAAAATGTTTTTCAAGAATTGAGTTGTGCTAGGATTCTTTTACATTGCTCAGGACGCGCAAAGTTCTAAGTTAGGGGGTTTGATTAGGCATAAATTCTTACTAATTTATCCCTTAATTTGGGTACTTTTAGCACCTCGAACAATGTAATCGATTTGACTTTATCTCATAATCTTAATACTGACTTATTCTAACGAGTACATCGAGTTTTTGGTATTTTTTTTAGTGATTTCACAGGTATTTGATGTCAAGAAACGAAAGAAGGAAACCGGAAGAATCAAGGAAGACAAGAAGTAAAGTCAAAAGGGAAAAAGTGTAATTTCCACTCGAAATTCGGATGAGGTACCTAAATAGAAGTTGAATATTTCACATTCATGAGCACATAGGAAGAAACGACACCAAAATCGGAGTCCCGGAACAAAAGATATGAGCAGTCAAAATTGAGCAAAAAGTCAAACAGCCGGACCGGTCTGCCCCTATCCCGGACCGGTCCGCGTTGCAAAACTCCAGTAGACCTCGGATCGAAAGCAAATCGAAGAAGTGTGAAAAATAAAAGAACCGATCCGTCCCCAGATCTGTCCGCCTGGAAATAAAAAGAACCGATCCGCTTTGGAGGCAGACTGGTCCGCCTAAGGCTCGGACCGGTCCGGCTATCGAGATTTTCAAATCTTATCTTCTTCGAAAAAGAATCCTAGTGCAGCTGAAACTCTTGAATTTTTGTAGGGTATAAAAACCCATTTTATTATTATTATTTGGACGGATAATTTTAGATAATTTTCCATTCTTTTTCAGAAACCCTAGTTTAGATATAATTTATAGTTTAATTCCAAAGATTGAAGGTTAATTCAGAATTATGTGTTCTTCATTACTGCAGCTACTGCTTTGGTAAAAATTAGTGAGTTATTTATTCTCTTCAATTGCTTTCTTCATGATTCTACCAGTTTTCCTCAGATTAATCATGGTTTTCTGCACATCAAACACTGTTTTCATTACTTTCATCATGCTAGGCTAGATTTTCTAAGGCTGGGATACATGAATCCAGCCTGATGTGTTAATTGCATGTGTATAAAATTAATCCCCTGAATTTAGTGATTGATTACGACCGTATTGTGTAGGAACACAACAATTGTAGATCTTTATATCTTGTTTGCCTCTGGGTAACCGGGATGATTTATAATGCAATTCGAGTGTCACTATCTCGACACCGATTTACTCGTCCTCAGATTAAGTATGACGTGGGCTTGAACCTCGTATACGTAATGCTTGGGAGTACTAAATTTCGGGTCTAATTAATCAGTTAAATTTACGATTAATATTATAACTGCAATACACTAGGGTTGGGGGATTGTATTCCCGTCCTGTTTTTCTCATCACTTAGTTCAAAAGTGTCAAATCATCTTTCATTCATATTTTAGGTAGTTTAGTATAATTGCATCTTTTCATAATTTAATAATTGCATTTCGTTGTAATCAATTTTCAAAACCAAATCATTTTTCCTTTCTTTTTAGAGTCAGAGTTAGGATTCCTTCGTCTTTTCCCGTCGTTACAACTTCGTTATCCATTTTCCTTGTGGATACGATCCCAACTTACCAGGTTTATTACTAATGCGACAGGCTTGCACTTGAGCCTAGAGTGAACGCACATTAGATACACATTCTGAGTCGCGTCAGTGACCATATCATCGGAAGCAAATAAATTTAGGAAATAAGTTATTATAACTCTGTTAAAGTGTTTCCAAAAATACAAATAGAAAGAAAAGACAAAAAATTTAATTTGAAAATAGGGCTAATAATGACCTGTATTATAGAGCATCTAATGATCGATATGTTTATCCTTCCTTTCTCTGCGCCCTTTCCCGATGTAGGGGGAGGGGGTAGCAAAATAGGGGCATGAGCGTATGAACAGTAGTTTGAAATACTATTAGGCTAAAATATAGAAACGAAATATCTATATATGTACAATGTCTTTTACTTTGCAAAAACTTTTCGTTTACTTGGTCCATTCAATGAAAGTGAAATGAAATTCATGAATTAAAATAGATAACCGACAATGGGTCTAAATCACCGTTAACCTTTCTTTTAACCTTTCCTCCTACCTAAGTCTCATAATTTAAACTATTTATGTATTTTAAAATATTACATGTTATTACTTCTTATGCCATTTTTAGCCTTTTAAAGAGTGTCGTGCTTTAAATAATTTTTTCACTTTCTTAATTGGAGCTCACCAAATCTCATTTGTGTTTATGGACTAGAACTACCACAATATGCTTCCCTGTACAGTGGTTTTGGGTCTAAGATGAAGTCGCGTCTTAGGGCTTAGGGCCCTCCTTAAACTTTCCCATTTTTTCCAAGTATCTTTTCACTTGTTACGTCATTATAACCCATTTTATGTTCTTATCCTTTATTTTCATTTGTCCTTTAGATTTAATACTGGTCGATGAGGCCAAATACCCGGGATGAGACTAATCACGAAAACATTTTTTTCCAAGTTTCACGCATTTTGAAATATCCTTATTCCAACTTACTTCAAAACTCTGTATTTTTAGAAAACATGAATTTATTTACTAAAATAAGGGGATTAATGCTAGGTTGGAATTGTGGAGAGAAACTTTAGAAACAAGAGGATTTAAAATAAGCAGAAATAAAACATAATATGTGGAGTGCAATTTTAGTAGTAATAGGAGGACAAATGGAGACATGGTGAAATTGGAGGGTCAAGAGATACCTAGAAATGATCATTTTCATTATTTACGATCGATTATTTAAAAGATGGAGATATTAGTGATGATGTTACTCATAGGATTATAGAAGGCTGGGTTAAGTGGAGAAGTGCTACCGACATTTTGTGTGATAAGTGTATACCTTTGAAGTTAAAAGGTAAATTTTATAGTACGGCCATTCGACCCGCCATGTTATATGGGACAGAGTGTTGGACAACCAAGAAACAAAATGTGCAGAAAATGAGTGTGACGGAGATGCGAATGCTAAGATGGATTTCTCTTTTATGTCATTTTAACACATCTACAACATTTAAGCCTTGTAAAATTTGGTATCAAGTGTATGTAATCCCCGTATTTCTGTACATTTGAGATTTAATTAATTTGGTAATTAAATTGTTTTATTTTAAATTACACGAGTGAAGTAATTTAATTAAGTTGAATAATAATATGATTATTAATTATTAATCGAGAGTGAAATAATGATTAATATTATGATTTATATTTACTGAATGAATATCAAATGGTTGATGATTAGAGATTATGTCATAGCGAGTGATATAGGCATAATAAAAAATTATCTCAACTCGGAGTAGCATGTAGACTAATTTGAGGTAGATATGGGATAACTAGGTAGAATGACTCGGATGATGATTTTGAGGTCATAGATGATTCCATATGGGTCAAAATAGTCAGAATAGTATACCCGAGGGTATAATTTGGGTCTAGGGACAATTTTAGACCAAATCGACACCTAATGAGGGTGTTTTGGTCATTTGAAAAATAGAGGTCAAGGGACATACGAAATTTAGAGTTCTATATCTGATGATTAGATATTGGGGTTGGTGTTAATAACACAAAAGTCTTAGAGAGGCCATTAGAGATGAGAGAGAGACCATTCTCGAAGCTTAAGGAGGAATTTGTGAGAGATTCAAAGGAGTTCTTGCACCACAAACCACTTGGGAAGGAAGGTTGGAGGAGAAAACAATCAAACCCCAATATCAACCCATAAAATCATATCATCTACCTTAAGGAAAGTGTTTATTTCAACTATTTTGAAGTTATAATGCCCATGCTATGAGGGTGAATCATTGATTGATGAAATGGTCATTTTTTAGAGAAAAAAAGAATACTTTTAATACATGCTTGGGTAGGGATTTCGTGTAGAATGATGTGATATGAGTAGAGGATAATAAATTGGAGATTTTTTTATTATTATCCACAAATTAAATCTGGGGTTTTGATGTATAATGGTGAAAGAACATAAAACCTAGGGTTCTTGGGGATTAGATGATGAAATTCATTCTTGAATATTATTCGTAATATTTTGATGCAAAAATTATGTTAGAAACTATCCTAATACAAGTGGGAAGGGTTTGGGACAATTGGTTTGAAGTTTGGTGGAAGAACATGGAGGTTATAGGTGTGTTAATGGTGAAAAACGCACATGTAAAACGAAGAAGATAAAGTGTAGTGAAAGGGACGGGTTTGATCAGGGGAAAGCAGGCCCGAATCCCAGAAAACCAGTCCGAATCACAGAAAATAAAAAAAATTCGCGTTTTGGCGTAGATTTTGTAAACTGTTATCTTGGAAAACTCTTGAAACTTTGTTTAACACCCCGCCCGCCCGGGGAGAGCGGAGCGGAGCCCCACTATCGATAAAACTTAACTAATTCCACAAATAACAAGGTATAGAGCACCTAAATAAAATCCCACAATAATATAAATCCACTAATCTCAATACTCAAATTTAAATACAACAAAGTCTATCAAAATAATATAAATCACTAATGCTCTATACAACACAATAAAATAATACAAATCTTCTGAAAAATATTCTTCCCAAAATAATCCACGCAAATATTGCGTATTTCACCCGTTAACCTACGCGTTATTAGCCCCCTCGGGTATCTTAATCCCTATACTTATGCTCGTTAACCAGACAACCTCGGATTTCTATGTTAACATGTTTTGCAGGGGTTAATTGAGCTTTTGTAGGTATTTAGGTACTAAGTATGAAGTTCGGACGCGTTCTGCTCGATTCCCATACACAATCGCATGTTCAAGGGCATTTTAGTCATTTTATAGATTGGGCACCTGGCCCAACATCTTCATGGAAGTTGTATTCCTCCTCGCAATCTTCGCGTGGCCGCAAACAGTGCGCGATTCCGATTCATAACGAAGAAGTTACGGTGATTTTAGCGGAGGAGAAATGCAAGCCAAAACAGGGGAAAATGCAGTCTGCCCCTGCTTGATCGATCGATCGACCAAAGGGTAGATCGATCGACCCTTCCCATTTTTTCCCCGTATTATATGGTAGATCGATCGACCAAATGGTAGATCGATCGACCCCCTGTTTTTCAGCAGATATTTTGCATTTCTTTTCTCTTTTCTTTTCTAAATTAATTCCCACTTGGTATATAAGCCAATGTTGATGTAATAAATAGGGTGAACGTTTTTAGCTTAGGTTTAGTTAGGGTTTTTGGGGTTTTGCTTGGTTCTTCTTCAATCCCTCTTGGTTTGGCATCTAATTTGTTTGTAAGATTGACTATTCATCTTCCCTTTCCTTTAATATAGTTGTATTTCATTATTTCCATGCTTTCTAGATAATTTCCATGCTTTCTAATTAGGTTTTCTTGCTTTATTTCTTGCTTAATTAGTTTAATTAGTTTAATTTAGTGTAGTTCATTATGCGTCCCTAGATAAATAGGGTCGGGATTGCATTTCTGCCATTTTCGGGTTCGGACCTCGAAATTTAGGACTTCGTGTAAAATCGCATTTAATTGAAACCTCGCGTATTAAAGTCGGATTATTATGCGTTTATCTTTCTTTGTCATGAAACGTTAGTGTTTATAGCGATTATCCGAATTTAATCCACGTGTGACCATTTTCCATTAAATGTTTTATCTCGCAACTTTGGGTTAAATTCCTTCTTGTGTGATGTTTATGCTTAATTGTAAATGCTCGATTAAATTGTTTTCGAACCGTAATTCTAATTAGTAGTTGTTTAGACCGTTTGGTAGAATGCGATCCCGATCCTCGCTTTCCTTTAATCTAGCATTAACTTATTCTTTTGTTTTGTCACCATAACCACCCTATCACCTTTTCGTTTATTTATTTTACACTTTTATTCCTGAAGTAATTAAACAATTAAAATCTAAAATTTAATCACTCCCTGTGGATTTCTTAAGACACCCAACTTACCGCTGTGCTTGCCTCGCAAGTGTAGTAGTAGCTTAGGTTTTCTTTGTATCGCGGCGGCGAAACACACGACGATTGTGTCCTCACACGAACACACTTTCACTGCCTCGCATCAAATTGGCGCCGTTGCCGGGGAGTGTGTTTTAGATAGTAATTATTTTATTATTTCGTAGTATTTTTCCTTTTGTATTTGTATTCTTTGTTTTAACCTTTTTTGCAGGATTTGCATAACTTGAGCGCTAAGAAACTTTGATTCGCGGTTGCTCACTTTCTTGCTCGGATTCTCCATCTGCAAACAACGAGGTAATCATGTCCTACTTTTATAGTTATAGCGGTCATTCTAATGATTCTTACTTTGGGGCTAGTTTTCAAGTTTTCCATTTTCAAGATTTTCTTGAAAATGAAAGACTTGAAAACATTTATCGAAATGAAAATCGTTATTGGGAGCTTGAGTTGGATTCATTATTCGAATCCAATGACGATTCTTATTTCATTACTTTCGAAGACGAATTTCAACCAAATGAGGAATCCGAGGATGTAGAGCCGAGGAAGCCTACTTTGGAAGAAACTTTTCTTCTTTACTCCCAAGGTTTGGAAAGCCTAAATGGTGCTGGAATGAGACTTGGTTCACTTTGCGATGAGATGAATTCTTTTGCACAAAACAACGAGGAGGTGGAAACTTGTGTTTCACCTCAATTTTTCAGAGAACTTCTCATCGAGTGTGAATCTTTCTCCTCCAAAATTCAATCTCCTTCTGACGATGAGTCGATTGAGATTGAATTTGTTTCATCACCATATACGTTTTCCGTCATTGAACCATTAGAATTACCGGTTGATTCCTATGAGTCGGTAGAAACTTTTAAAACTTCTACACTTTTTTCCGACGAGGACTCTTTACCGGACTTGTTTTCGATGGATCCTATCCCCGTGTGTGCACTATCTTCCATTCCACTTGAAAAACCTTTGGGAGATGAATCGACTTTTCTTGGATCTCTAGTGTACCTTTCCCCCTTGTTATCCAAATCCCCCATCGTCCGCCCAAAATTTCAAATTGGCGATGGCTCACTTTTTTCACCACCCTCATGCCTTCCGTTGTTCAAACGGAATTCATATCTTTCGGGAGGCATGTTCGCTTTGGAGGGTCCACCGTTGATCTTTCAAAGTCAAATCCCTTTTTGGGTGGACCCTCAACTATTTAGACTTCTAGTGTATAGTTAGTGTGAAGCCTAAATAGTAGGTTGTAAATAGTTAGCTTTTTAATTTTCTTTCTTTCCTTTTTTTTTCTTTCCTTTTAATTTAGTCTAGTGTAATTAGTTAACTTTTTGTTATTTGTTTTTGCTATGCTCGGTACTAACTTGTTTTGTAGATTCCTTTGGACTCGTGCTTATGGAGATCTCTCCAATTTTGGGTAATATCGTTCTTTTCCTCTCTTTGTGTTGTGTTCTTAATGTGCATTGGTGACAATGCAACATTTAAGTTAGGGGGTGTAGGATATTCTATCCATTTCATGTGTAGTCCATGGATTTTCTCACATTTAGTTACTAAGTATGCCTTTTTGTGAAAAATTTAAAAATTTTCAAAAATATTTTCTTTCTTTTTTCTCCTTTGTTGGGCATTTTGCCTTGTTTCCAATGATAAATTTCAATAATTTCCCGATCCAATAGACAACTCAATGATGCGTGTTCTCGATTTTAGAAGTTATTAGACTTTAGTCCTCAAATCATTGATATTGTGAATAACTTCATGAATTAAACTTTATCCCATGAGCATATGCACTTTCCTTGTTATATTGATTTGGTTTAAGATTTTTATAACTCGGTAATCTTTTGTTGCATTGAATATACTTACACCGAGTAAGCTTCGTACCTTTCGTCGTTTGTGAGTGTTATACACTATTCTTTTCTCATTGAAAACGTTGAATTCGTTGGTAATCTCACTATTCTTTCATTGATCGTTCATTAATTGAGTCCATACTTGAAATGTGTTACTTGAGCATGATTTTCATATATTTTTTTGACTCGAGAATTGCGTAAACTTTGTGAAATGATCATAGGCCTTCTTTGTTATATCACCCATATTAGACTTGACCTCACCCTTATATGTTTACCCTCGTTAACCCCTTTGAGCCTAAATATAGCCTTTCGTTTCATAACCCCATTCCCATAACCAACTCCGCATTGGAGTTTTATCCCATATATACACTTTCCGTACCTTTGTTTGGAATGTTAGTTGGGATTGAATGTTGTTGTTGTATTGCGGTTGCAATTTTAGGCATATGAGAGTTTGATAAGCAAAGAAAAGAAAGTAGTGAAAAAAGTGAAGAAAAAGAGAAAGCAAAAGGCAATAGAAAACAAAAGAGAAAAATGAGAAAAAGAAGAAAAGAAAACAAAAGAGAAAAATGAGAAAAAGAAGAAAATAAAATAAAGAGAAAGTTGTATATGTGTATATAGTTCAATAAGCTTTGATTACTCTCCCGATGATATATCTAATGCTTGTTTTGGAACTTGTTTTTCCAATTTTGTTATTGCACGCATTCTCCCATTATCCCGAGTTTTCATTCCAAACACTTTGAATCCGTACATATACCTTTCGTTTCGCACCCTACCCAAACCTACATTATAACCCTATTAAAGTCCTATGTGATCTTAGGGTGCATTTAATTTAAAAGTCATAATAGTTTTGATAATCTGTGAAAATACATTTCGCCACTTTTAGTGTGCGGTATCCTTTCATTGAGATTACAGTTTTTCATTTTATATATAGCGTTCTTCATTTGTGACATGTGTGCGGCCTAGTTTCTATTTACATTTACTCTTTAGCCCGCATGTTCCGTGTATTACCTCCCTTTTCATAATGAATTCATTTGTTGAGCGTAATGCCCGTAAGGATTGAATGTATGCTTGCTTTGATTAGTATCCGGTTTATATAAGTTTTTCACCAAATCACACTATGCATGTGCTTTCCCCCCCTCCCACTTTTAAAGTTTCAATTCTATGAGGTGCATTCAACTTGTTAATGATTTGGACTTTTGTGTGAATTCATTCACTTTGCTAATAATGCGTATGAAATCCTTTTCGCCATTATTGGGCTTGTCGCATGTTTGATTGAGAATATTTTGAGGAAACTTTATGATGTTTGTGGGTTCCATCACTGAAAACCCTCACGAGACGACACTCGTCCACTAGGGTGACCTAGGGGTTTAATGGCTTATTACATACGCTAAATGCAATCGAATCGCCCGCGAAAGTGGCCTTATCTTTTTATTTCTTTTATACCATACTTTTGTACTTCTCCTCCTTTTGGTTTACTTGTTTTTCTTGTTGCATCCTATTTCATTGCTAGGGACTAGCAATGTGTAAGTTAGGGGGTGTGATACGACGCAAAGATTGCATATTTCACCCGTTAACCTACGCGTTATTAGCCCCCTCGGGTATCTTAATCCCTATACTTATGCTCGTTAACCAGACAACCTCGGATTTCTATGTTAACATGTTTTGCAGGGGTTAATTGAGCTTTTGCAGGTATTTAGGTACTAAGTATGAAGTTCGGACGCGTTTCGCTCGATTCCCGTACACAATCGCACGTTCAAGGGCATTTTAGTCATTTTACAGATTGGGCACCTGGCCCAACATCTTCATGGAAGTTGTATCCCTCCTCGCAATCTTCGCGTGGCCGTAAATGGTGCGCGATTCCGATTCATAACGAAGAAGTTACGGCGATTTTAGCGGAGGAGAAATGCAAGCCAAAACAGGGGAAAATGCAGTCTTCCCCTGCTTGATCGATCGATCGACCAAAGGGTAGATCGATCGACCCTTCCCATTTTTTCCCCATCTTATATGGTAGATCGATCGACCAAATGGTAGATCGATCGACCCCCTGTTTTTCAGCAGATATTTTGCATTTCTTTTCTCTTTTCTTTTCTAAATTAATTCCCACTTGGTATATAAGCCAATGTTGATGTAATAAATAGGGTGAACGTTTTTAGCTTAGGTTTAGTTAGGGTTTTTGGGGTTTTTCTTGGTTCTTCTTCAATCCCTCTTGGTTTGACATCTAATTGGTTTGTAAGATTGACTATTCATCTTCCCTTTCCTTTAATATAGTTGTATTTCATTATTTCCATGCTTTCTAGATAATTTCCATGCTTTCTAATTAGGTTTTCTTGCTTTATTTCTTGCTTAATTAGTTTAATTAGTTTAATTTAGTGTAGTTCATTATGCGTCCCTAGATAAATAGGGTCGGGATTGCATTTCTGCCATTTTCGGGTTCGGACCTCGAAATTTAGGGTTTCGTGTAAAATCGCATTTAATTGAAACCTCGCGTATTAAAGTCGGATTATTATGCATTTAACTTTATTTGTCATGCAACGTTAGTGTTTATAGCGATTATCCGAATTTAATCCGCGTGTGACCATTTTCCGTTAAATGTTTTATCTCGCAACTTTGGGTTAAATTCCTTCTTGTGTGATGTTTATGCTTAATTGTAAATGCTCGATTAAATTGTTTTCGAACCGTAATTCTAATTAGTAGTTGTTTAGCCCGTTTGGTAGAATGCGATCCCGATCCTCGCTTTCCTTTAATCTAGCATTAACTTATTCTTTTGTTTTGTCACCATAACCACCCTATCACCTTTTAGTTTATTTATTTTACACTTTTATTCCTGAAGTAATTAAACAATTAAAATCTAAAATTTAATCACTCCCTGTGGATTTCTTACGACACCCGACTTACCGCTGTGCTTGCCTCGCAAGTGTAGTAGTAGCTTAGGTTTTCTTTGTATCGCGGCGGCGAAACACACGACGATTGTGTCCTCACACGAACACACTTTCACCGCCTCGCATCAGTGCGTATACCAAAGGCTTAGAACTATGTCTGCCACCACTTGCTTGTGATTTAAGATTTAGGTTCGATGAGACAGTCCGAACCAGGATCAAGGGGACAATCCGAACCAATAGTCGTTAATGTGAGATATGGGGACCTGATAGCAAAGTATCCACTTATAATATATATTGTGTGTGAAATATATACCATATGAATAATCGGCTTAAGTAAAATAGTAGATAGTGAAAAGATGTGTAGATAGCTACCAAGCGAATTAAGTAGAGAGACTTAATTATAAATATGAAATGATAGATAGTGGATGCCTAACGAAGGAATTAAGCAGTGGAACTTAATTAATGAATTAAATGAGGAAATAAATGAAATGTAAATTTCAACTCCTAACGTACAAGACACGTTAAGTAATGAAGTATGTACTGTATGTGCGGTATAGAAATTGAAAATTAAGAGTAATTAGATAGATACTTTAGTCGAGTTAGCTTGAGTGGATTTGCTAGGTGGGATAAGTATAGGATGCTCAACGTGCACTATAGTTGAGAGGTGAGGAAAATAAAGAGAGTGTACGTAAGTATAACATATTTAATCAATAACTGACTTCTAAACTACGATAAATTACTTGAAAAATATTTCAAAATGTTTTGAGTACTAACTCTTGCTATAACATATTTTCAAAAACTTTTAGGTTTCCAGCCATAGGGACGCTATGCATTATATTCTATTATAGGGAGACATCATTGATACACTAGTGGATGTTCGCAGAACTTTGTTTAGATGCATCTATTTATCACTCCTAATGTAGGAATCTATCTCCAGTTGCCAAATTTCATTCAGGGCATGTCACCCACTCATTTCAGTTTCGGTATTTAGACCTCAGTTGTTTTAGTTTGTTTATTTTACTTTGATTTTTTGTCGATGGCTTATTCGGTGAGATTTTATTTATGTCATTGATGGGATAGCACTATATCATTGTGTGATTGGTCATATTTGTTTTCGCATTGTATGTTAATCTGTTATTGAATGATAAAATTTTGACATCGGCTTAATTAACAAATAAGTGATTAGTAATTAAAAAAAATTCCGATAGTGATGCTAAGAATGAACCAGATGAGAAACCTACTTTAATTTAAAGGACTGATCACCCGGTATTTAATTAGGCGGGGTGTCACATATATTTTACCCAAACCCATTCTAATATGCACACACCACAAATGAATATTTATGGACTTTTGATCTTGATATTCGCAAATTATTAAACTAAATAATTTCCACTTTAAACTTTCATTACTTCATATTAGTTTGTTGTCACAAACTTTATCTCATAACTTTTATATTATTCAATCAAAATCATGTATTTTCATTTGCTAAAATATGTATAATAATCATACATATGCATATCACTTGTGTAAATCATATATAAATATATTAACTATCTAACTTAGCATGCACTTGAATTAATTTTTGAAAATATGGATAGAAACCCCCACCTCAAATAAGAAATCCACCAAAATATATATAAAAAATTCTCCAATATTATCCAAGAAATAATACATGAAATTATCCTAAATATACTCTAATATTTATTTAAAAATACTCCTAGAAGTCCACAAAAATACACTTCAATACTTCACCCAAAACCCATCGAGATATGTCTATAAATTAAACCTATGTGTCCCTCATAACTTCACCAATAATATACTCCAAACACACCTTCAAAAATATAATATGTGTGCTAAAAAAAATATTTGTTGACACTCACTAAAATATTGAACTCATTTTTATAAGTAATAATTTCGTAACACACAAACCCAAATTGGTGGTTTTGTGGGTCGTTTTAGTGCTCAATAATTAGTTTTGCTCTGAGTATAGCAGGAGAGAGATAGAGTGTTTCATTTGTTTTTGATTGGTTTGGATGATGGTGTATTTATAAGCTTTAGAAGGAAGATTTAGTCCTTTTGAAGCATGACATTTCGACAACACAACCAATCGAATGGTCTTAACCATGACAACACAACGATGAGATAAAAAGGCTTTTCTCTCTTTTCATCCCAATCATACACAATTACAATCACTCTCTCAAAGTTGATTTACATCAACTTTATAATAATATCAATATATAGTTACACACATGATCCACAACTCACCCCACATGCCTTTAGCCAACATATAACAAGTTTCACCTAAACTTTGGAATCTACACGTGCATTCCACCCTACCCAAGGAAACCCAAATAAATTTATCATTCAGACATCTCTCTCTCTCTCTCTCTCTCACACACACACACACACACACACACACACACACACACACACACACACACACACATATATATATATATATATATATATATATATATATAAGCTAAGAAAAAAGGGGCGATACCGCCCTCTAAACCTCTTGTCGAGAACACACATACAACCATAAATATACAAACTCACATAAGACTATATATTATATATGTAATCTAGAAACCTACAAGTGATTAGGCATAAATTCTTCTTATTTATCCCCATTAATTTAGAGTATTTTATCACCCCCTGAGGTGTAATTTGAATTCAATTATCCCATAACATGACTAATGACAACTTCTATTGAGTACATAGGATTTAGTGTATTTCTCTTACATTTTACAAGTATTTGATGCATTTGAAGAAAAGAGGGAAATCAAAACCAAGAAAAGAAAGAATAAAAAAAAAGTCAAGGGAAAAAAAGTAATTCTACACTCTTAATCCAGACATGGAGCCTAAAGCAAATCAAAGTCCTTGAGTTCACTGGCGAGTACGAAGAAATGACATCCAATTCCGAGAACTGATTGAAGAGATATGAAGATTTAAAGTTGAGAAGAAAGGATAGAATTTTCATGTTCGAACTGATTTGGAAATAAGCGAACCAATTATCTGTTGATGTCAAAATTTTCCTCGCCACTAGAATTCCGACCTGATTCGCCATTTTCTTAAGGTCCAAACCAAACCACTTTGCCAACATCTGAGTAAAATTATTTGTTCTTACTTAAAAATAAGAGTTGTTCACAATAAAAATAGTTGGGAAAACGTGATGTTTTAATTCTTTTTGTAATATAGACATAAAGTGGTTGGTTTTTCGATAGTTTTGGAGAAGAAAAGAGGTCCAAGAACCCTAGTTTTCAATTTCTTCATATTGATTTCTCTTTCAAGGATTAATTATTAAGGTGTTCTTTAATAAAGTTGATATTATTCTTCCATGTTCTTCAAGCTTATATTCTTCACATGATTTAGCTATTTTCTAGAATTACAAAATATTCCTATATGTTTAGGTATAGTTTCATTATGGTTTTGATTACATGTAACGTAGTTAATATGCTTTTTATTAATCATGTCATGTCCGGCTGAGTTTACAAAGGTTGGGATGCATAAACCTATGCCTAAGGGTATGTCTAATTGACATGGAAAATATTTCTTGGAAAATAGTTGTTTTGACTCATGTTTTGTCTTTGTAGTACCTTGATCGTGAATACTTCATATAAAAATGACACTTATCCACATTATAAGTGTTTCATCTCAAACCTCAATTTTAGTGGAAAATATTTCTTATCCACTTACCAAAGAATTGATTTCCATGGAAAATAGAAAAAGTAAGACAGAAACTCATATATTTTTCCATTCATTTTCCAACTTCTCATCCAAATGAACTATTTTGCACGCATTTTCCATGTTTGCAATCAAACACACCCAAAGTGGTTCGCATGGATATAAAAATAAGTTCTTGGATTAAATAATTAATTGGGCGTGTCATTTTGTTAATATGACCATCGTAGGACTTCTAACCTTGTTTTCCCTAGGCAACCTGAGTGTTTAAGAATGCAATGAACGTGTTAATCATCTTGTGATGAATTTTATTTATCTTCTTTATTATGTATTGTGCGGGTTCATTCCTTCATATATGTAATGATTGAAATAAATAAAGTTTATATCTTAATTAAATATTTAATTCTCGACAAGGTTTGTATCCTGTGAAAATACAAAGGGCTGGGGGATTGTATTTCGACCTTATTTCCTTTTCATAATTAATCAATTAGTAGTTTATTTCTCTTGCATGAGTAGTTAACTTAGCTAGGATTTCATTGCTTTCATAGAAGAAATATATCATCTCATCAAAATCATATTTTCTTCTTATTTTCGCGAGTCAATCGTTTAGGTTAATCGCCTTCCCTATAAGTCATTACGTATTCACGTCTTAGTCCCTATGTTGGATACCCGATATATCGGATTATTACCTTAACGACCAATTTACACTTGAACCGTATTTACACGCACTAGAGACACATTTAAAGTTGTGTAAAGGTTTTGGTGCCGTGGTCGGGGACTAGTTAGACATTTAGGTTAGTTTTATTTCATAAAAAAATTGACTTTAATTCTCAAAAGGGCAAAAAAATCATAAAAACAAAAATTTCAAAAAAAATTAGAAAAAAATAAAAAGAAAAAAATATAGCATCTCTCCAATGTTTACATGCAAAATCCTCAACAAACTCCTCAATCCACCCTTACTCGAATTCATGAAAATCCCATAGTAGAGTACGATTCCGATAGTACACACACTCCTAACGTAACTCACTTTTGGGTTCCACCTCCCACACCACCGAATTCTGTTGCGAGTCACACGTCTAGGAAATTCGGTGAGGAATTAGAATCAATAAGTGAGAGATACATGTCAGAACACGGTAATGTACGTACGAGTGAGGGTGAGGCACCATATGGTTCCATGAGAGCCCTCTTATATCCCGAGCGAATCGTTGTTCGGGGATGCTACTACCGCATAATGCTGGATAGTTTCTCTTTCGTAAAGGGATGATCCAGATTCTTCCCACTTTCCACAGTATGGATTCAGAGAAACCATACCTCCACATCATCAGAGGCGTGTGGAACTTTTAGCAATCAAATATGAACTAAAGAGGTTATTCTCCTTGAACTTTTTCCTTTCGCTTTAAAGGATAAAGCAAAAACCTAGCTATGGTCTTTATCAACGAACTCAATTGGATCCTAGAGGGATATGCAATAAAAGTTTCTTTTGAAATTCTTCCCCCAATATCGAAAGAATTCTATCAAATCTCAAATTCAAATGTTTAGAAAACTAGAAAATGAGACATGTGATCGATGTTGGAAACGTTTAACCGAGTTAGTCAACATGTGCTCCCATAACGGTTTTGAAAAGTATAAACTCATCTCTTTATTCCACTAAGGGCTAAGTATAACTTATAAATAACTCATTGAGAATATGTGCGAGAGAGAATTTTGGGGGTTAGACGCAAATGATGCAGAGGCCCGCGTTCAGTATGTTGCCTAGACTACCCAATCATGGGACACATTTGATCCTAACACCCATACCCGGGCTCGACAAATGTCCATAGCTCTTTCGGCATTCGGACTCTGTCATTTGGACAAGGAAGCCGAGTGGACCTTTAAAATAAATTAACTTGCTAAGCAAGTGTAAAATGTAGTCGAATCAAGGGCAAGAGAAATACTCGAATCCACCCAAGCAATGAGAGAAAAGGTGAGTGCTATTTATGAAACAGTCCATTCAACGAAGGAATGCCCAACGATAGTCGCCTATAAAGTCATGCTTCACGAGTGAGTGGAAGCGGTAGGAGGATTTAAGGGAAATTTTAATGCTCCTCACAGGAATTAATACAACCCTTCATGGATAAATCATCCTAGTTTTAGCTATGGGCCATAACATGGTGCGTTGAATCCTAATTTACATGTTGTCCATCCTCCACCATCACCTCCGAACTTTCAACAAGCCACACATATGCAAGAACCACCTCCCGCCCTGTATATCACCCCACCACGAAGAAATCTCGAGGATACTGTGACTCAATTTACACAATCTCAAGTGGCAACGAACGCTCAAAATGCTCGAATGTTTGTCAAAATGAATACGAATATTTTGAGATTGCAATATTCCTCAAGCCATTACCACTTTACGTAGAGGGAGAGTTATTGATTTATCACCTCCCCCCCCCACACACACACACGAAAAACCAAAGAAAAGGATGTTTCGCCCCACACGAAAGAGGCTGAAGATTCCCCCTTGGATGAGAGTGATAATGAGACCACTAGTGAGCCCTAAGTCATAGTGAAACCACCCACCGCTTCACCTTTCCCTCAATGGTTGGTTTCTTCCCCAAAAGGGACTTCCCGTGAAGATGTTGTAGATGTATTTGAGCAAGTGTAGCTTAATTTACCATTTCTCGAGGCAATAAAGAAAATTCCCGCCTATGCTAAAGTCCTTAAGGATTTATTGATGGCGAAACGTAGATTAAAAGTGAAAAAGAACATTTTCCTAGCACAAAATGTGAGCTCCGTTCTACTAAATGACCTCCCACCAAAGTTTAAGATTTGAGTGCACCGAACATTTCATGCATCATTAGAAAGAATTGCATCGAGAAAACCTTACTTGATTTGGGGGCGAGTGTTAACATTCTCCCTTATTCCATATATAGGCAACTGGGTTTGGGGGACCTTAAGCCCACCAAGATCACCTCCAACTATCGGATTGTACTGTGAAGATACCTCGAGGGATCATTGAGGACGTGATAGTCCAAGTAGACACTTTTTACATCCCGATAGATTTTGTCATTTGGGACACGGGGCCCTCCATAACCTCGAGTAATCATGTTTTCGTCATCTTTGGATGCCCATTCTTAGCTACGGCTAACACTTTGATTAACAATTGAAATGGGAAAATGCAACTCACTTTCGGGAACATGACCTCTGCGACAAATATCTTCAACATCGACCAACAAGTGGGTCATGAAGACGAGTTCCATGAGGTTGATGTTATAAAGGAGTAAGTAGATGAGCACATCGGGGGAAATTTCAGTGGGGATTAAATAGAAACGTGTATTATTTCTAGTAATGAAGTGAAGGATGTACACTGACTATGAGAGGTGGGTAGGAGAGATGAGAGCATCGAACGATGAAGTGAGAGATGTGAATTGGGTTTCTAGATTCAAGGAATTACCACTGAGGGATTCGCGCACGTTTACCTCCGAAGAAAAATTCCCCACCCTCGAATTAAAGATACTACCCTCTAATGTAAAATATGCTTATTTGGGAGAGGATGAAACATTTTCCTCTGTTGTCTCCTCGAGCCTAGATAAATAGTAATAGGGTAAATTATTAGCAATTTTTAGGAAGTATTGAAGTGATTTTGGTTGGAACATCGTGGATTTGAAAGGTATAAGTCCCCTAATTTGTACTCATAATATCCACCTTGAGGAGGAAATGAAGCCTTTGAGGGAGATGCAAAGGTGATTGAACCCTACAGTAAAATATCTAGTAAGAGCGGAGATAATTAAGCTATTGGATGCGGGCATCATTTATCCAATTTCAGATGGCAAATGTATGAGTCCTATTCAACTCTCCTTGAAGAATTCGATCATGACTGTGGTAAGAAATGCCGGGTGATCTAATTCCCCAACACACCACCATCGGGTGGTGCATTTGCAGTTATTGCCAAAAACTCAATGCCGACACGAGGAAAGATCATTTCCCCTTACCATTTATAGACCAAATGCTATAGTGAGTAGCAGGACACCCATTCTATTGTTTTATCGATGGTTATTCAAGATATAACCAAATTTAGGTAGATGTGATTGATCAAGAGAAGATGAATTTCACATGTCCTTGTGGCAAGTTTGCCCACAAACGTATGCCATTTGGATTGTGCAATGCACCCGCAGCCTTTCAGATGTGCATGCTTAGTCTCTTTAGCAACATGTTCGAAAGGGGACTTGAGGTTTTTATGGATGACTTAAGTGTTATGACCTTTATTATGCGAATCTTGAAAAAGTTCTGGCCCGTTGTGTGGAAAACAATGGGTACTAAATTGGGAGAAGTGTCATTTTATGCTTATCGAAGGAATAGTTGTTGGCCACACGGTGTTGTCCAAAGGAATTGAAGTTGATAGGGAAAAGATAGATGTCATAGATGACCTCACACCTCCTAAATCACTAAAGGAGGTTCTCCCCCCCCCCCCCCCCCCCATGCCCATTTCATAACTTCACTCTTAAGGGATGCTGGAATTCAACCACTCGCAACTCAACCCTGAATCCCCAAACCCATTAGGTGAGAATCTCTAATGACGAACATGTGGCAAATGATGGTAGTGCGTCCACCTCCAGCGACGACTGAAGATGTGGAAATGGGGGCGGAGGAGCCCGAGTAGAATGAGGATGATGACTCCAACTATGAGACGGAGGGAGAGGGTCTCACTCGCTGCATTGAAAATATAGAGGTGATTTTCAATGGGTTTTTGACTGACTATCGGGAGGACCAAAAATCTTATCACCGAGTCGCAAGCATGATAGCCCGCCTACAAATGAAAATGTATAGGTTGTATGTTGGGTCCAATGTCACTCTCTCAACATATTTTTACGACCCGTATGACCCAAACGCTCCTGAAAGTTCTCACCCACACCCACCGTAGCCCTACTTTTGAGGATTTCTGATTGTTTTGCTCTCCATTTATGTATTTCTTCTTTTTGGGTCGTTATTATCTAATTTTTTTTAAGAACTATGTAAGCTCTATCCTATCTCTTTCATTGTACTTGTTGGTTATTAATATAAATATTATATTTTGGCCTTTGTTTATTTTTATGCACTCTTAGTTTGTTTGGATTTTAGTCCTTGTTTGCATGAGGACATTGCAAAAATCTAAGTTAGGGGGGTACATGTGCGTTTCAAAAATGTCAAAATACCTCCCAAAATTAGAAAATGTCAAAAAATATCCCAAAAAAGGCCAAAAATATTTTTCTTTAAAATAAGTAAAAATTGGAATTTAAAAGCTTCAAAAATGTCACGAAATTTTGTTTGAAGTCTCAAATTATAAAAATCAAACGCACAAAGCTGAAATTGAGGAAAGATTTAAATTGAAAGAAAATTGACGACTTAACAAAAATGTGTGGAGATTAATTAACGTGATGAGATTTCGAGCCTTACAGTTTTGTGAGTAATTAAATCAATTCGAGTTAATGGTTAACTCAATGTTCATTTCAACGTTTAAAAAATAAGTCGTTGAGGATCTTTATTCCTTTGTTTCGATTGGTTATGGGAAACGAGTGAGATGTTATCTTGAACACGCCCTTAAAAATCTCTAAACTAAATATATTCTCGAGACGCATATGGTAAAATAACTAGTAATTCGGACATACGAAGTTTGGCCATCGTTTGTTACCCAAAAATATGAGCCATAAATATTAATTAAAAATGATGACTTTTTGTAAACCCAATTGAGCAGGATAAAATTTCCAATTCGTTTGAATAACCTGAAAAACTCATTTAGCCCGAAGTTGTGAAAATCGAAAAAATTCATCAAATAAGTCCAAATGGTGCAATAAAAAGGGGCAAGGAAAAAAAGAAAAGAAAAATGCTCAACAAAAAATATAAAAAAAATAGAAAGAGAGAAAAATGAGCAAAAGCCCAAAAAAGCACTAACGGACATCGTAAGTAAAATTTTCCAACTCCGAATTATCCGACCATTCCCATTTTATCCAATACACCTCAAAACCCCGAAAAATTCCTAATCGAGTCCGAATAACAAAATTAATTACCGCATGGAGAGATAAGACACAGAAAGATAATAAGACAGATTAATTGGTGTGAATAAAAGGCGATGTTTCTCGTTTTCCAATAACCGTAATCCGATGAAGAGATATCTTCACCATAAATATTTTGTCTTTCAAAATTGTGTGTGTGAATTTGTGTTCATTACATTTACTCTTTATATCACGCACACCGAGAGAAATAACCATATTCTCAGAGATTCGTTTGTGAGCGCATTCGTGAGAAATTGAATCAAAATGAATTTTCGAAAAGTAACGTAAGGATCAATCAGTGGAAATTAGCAGTATATTTTATATTTGCCCACACACACTAAGAATTGAGACTCTTGAATGTGAATTTAAGGTGAATATTTTTTTGGGAATTTAAATTGTACGATTTTTAAATATTTTGATCTTTCTTTGAGTCGAAAACGAATTTTGTGGGTATATTCACTACAAATCCTCACGAGACACCACTCGTCCTGCTAGAGTAACCTAGGAGTTTAACTTTTTGTTTTATACGCTAAATGCAATCTCTCATCTGCGAAAAGATAGTCTATCCCAATAAAAGGTTTTTTCAAGTGTTTCGATTTTGTCTTGATTCGATTAGTTTGCTTGGTACAATTAAAGCTCTAAGTTAGGGGGTTTGATTAGGCATAAATTCTTAATATTTATCCCCGTTAATTTAGAGTCTTTTATCACCCTGAGTGGTGTAATTTGTATTGAAATATCCCATATCATGAATACTGACAGCTTCTATCGAGTAATTTTGTGTATTTCTCTTACATTTACAAATATTTGATGCATTTGAAGAAAAGAGTGAAACTAAAACCAAGAAAAGAAAGAATAGAAGAAAAATCGATGGTAGAAAAGTAACTCTACACCCAAAATATGGATGAGGAACCCAAAGAGTCCTTGAGTTCTCAAGCATCTAGGAAGAAACAGTATTGAATTCCGAGACCCGATTGTAGAGATATAAAGATTCAAAGTTGAAAAGAAAGCAAGGATGAAAAGATAGAGTTTTTCATGTTCGAACCGATTTAGAAATAAGAGAATTGGTTTGCTGTTGAGGTTAAAATTTGCCTCGCTACTAGAATTCCGAACCAATTTGCCATTTTCTTAAGGGCCAAATTGAACCGACTCGTCAACATCTGAGAAAAATTATTTGTTCTTACTTAAAAAATAAGAGTTGTGAACAATAAAAATACTTGCGAAAACGTGATGTCTTTTTTATTTTTTTAATATAGACTTAAGGAGGTTTGTTTTTAGATAGTTTTGGAGAAGAAAAGAGGTCCAAGAACCCTAGATTTCAATTTCTTTATAAAGATTTCTCTTTCAAGGATTAATTATTAAGGTGTTCTTCAATAAAGTTGGTATTCTTCTTCCTTGTTCTTTAAGCTTATATTCTTCACATGATTTAGTTATTTTCTAGAATTACAATATCTTCTTATATGTTTGGGTATAGTTTCACTATGGTTTTTATTACATGAAACGTAGATAATATGCTTTCTATTAATCATGTCATGTCCGACTAAGTTTATAAAGGTTGGGATGCATGAACCCAAACCTAAATGGTTTGCATGGATACAAAAACAAGTTCTTGGATTAAATAATTAACTGGATGTGTCATTTTGTTAACATAACCATCGTAGTACTTTTAACCTCGTTTTTCCTAGGTTACCTAGGTGTTTAAGAATGTGATGCACGTGTTAATCATCTCAGCACGTATTTTATTTATCTTTTTTTATTATGTATTGTGCGGGTCCATTCCTTTATATATGTAATGCTTTAAATGAATAAAGTCTTTGTCTTAACTAAATATTTAATTCTCGACTAGGATTGTATCTGGTGAAATCATGAAGGGCTAGGGGATTGTATTTCGACCTTATTTCCTTTTCATAATTAATCAATTAGTAGTTTATTGCTCTTGCACGCGTAGTTAACTTATCTAGGATTTCATTGCTGTTGTAGTAGAAATACATCATCTCATCAAAATCATCTTTTCTTCTAGTTTTTGTGAGTCAATCGTTTACGTTAATTGTCTTCCCTATAAGTCGTTACGTATTCACATCTTAGTCCCTGTGTTCGATACCCAATTTATCGGATTATTACTTAAGTGAATGGTTTACACTTAACCCATATTTAGATTCACTAGAGACACATTTAAAGTCATGTCAATAAGCGCTCATAAGCTACCTATTATATATTGATCACCATCTTCTATTTTTGTATTCCCACTTTTGGACCTATTGAGGGAGCCTTTCCTATAGTGTTATATATATATATATATATATATATAGTCTCTATAATACTTTCTTACCAAAAATATATTTTAACCAAAGTAAGTTTTGTATCCCATATATAAAAATGGCCCTAAAAACACGTCCATGACACTTTTTATATGATATTCACACGATATGAGTGGTTCATACACTTTGATTTCATCATTTAAGGTCAAGTACCATTTCTTCCATTTATTGACCCTTTTATGTACATGGTGATATGAAATTTCATATTCATTATATTCAATCTCCGTATAATACATACATTTTTTTTCATGAAAACGTTTACGTGGAGCGTTGTTATAAAACATAAAATATTCTTACTTGACACTTATGCCACCGATGCAATGCAATGCATGTGACTATTTTACGTAAACGTTTTGGACGATCCAAATATTTAACTATTAGTTTGTTTGTTAAAATCAAGGATATTACAACTTTACATTACTTAGGTTAAATTGATTTACCTTTAATAGCTTCGAAATATTTATCGTCGCTGCTGTTAGATTACTTTACTCCACTATTTTAATTACTCCGAACAATATTTTTGCCCATAGTTTCCAATTTTCCAAACTTTTCCTTAGTCATAGTCTAGTTAATTTATAGAATTAATTGGAACTCACTAAAACTCTTATTAATTGCAGCAATGAATTATTCATAATTGCCCGATTATCATAGTCTAAGATAGCCAATTGGTAAGAAAGACCATAACCTTACGTAGCACAGTCATGCCTAATAAAAAATAAAAACACCAACCAATCCAACGAATCATATTTTTGGCACGTCCGGTGGGACTATAGTAATATTTAAGTGTTTTTCATGGCTAGGACATGGAGGAGGGATGATGGAATGTGATGAGTCTAGAAATAGTAAGTGACTTCAAACCCACAGGTGCTCCCCTACGAACCTTAGACATGTAAGAGGAGAGGAGTGTCCAAGTGTGAGACTGTAGTATAAGTGGTTCGGACCTCAGCTTAGGGTCTTATCTACTATCAAAGGTGTTGCACTGTATATTTGATAACAAAGAGTTATTAAAATTTATGAGAACTCTTAGGATTTGGCCAAGAGAGTTTGATGGCTTACGGCCTTTGTCAATAATACAAAGGACCTTTAGGAAGTAACTGGTGGACTTGTCTAAAGGTGCCTAAGTCTTCATTTAGGGATCGATGAGGTATTTTAAGATGTGTAAACACTAAAAATGATCCAAGTTAGATATGAGAACTCACAATAATGGGTAGTAGGAATCTAGAGTAGGATCTTGGATATCCAGAAGTATGATGCTCTTAATGTATTTATCTCTTAGAATGCTTCAGATTAGTTATTTTTTCCCTTCATCACCATTCCTATTATATGAAAAATCTAGGAGAAAGAGTGAGTGGACTTCCACAACATTGGCATGATGTCTTTTGAGGTGTAACGATGTCAGCTAGGTAGTGGAGTGTTAGCTAATGTATTTTCGAGCGATGTAATAAAGTTGCTAAGTGCATTAAATGTGGATGGTAACCTTCAATGTAAGTTGTCTTGATTAGTGGGAGTAGGTGAAATAGTGTTATGATTTCCTCTTACTCTTCCAGACAAGCCGTAGAGGAAAAGTTGGAGACTTTAGGCACCCGGGAACAACCCTTAGACTGTTGTAAGTTACGTTTGAGGTATTCGTCAATGATATACACTTAGGGCTCATTTCTCTTTATGGTGAGGTTTGATCTGGGTGTTAGACATAGAAGAAGTATGGTGATGTTGTCAATGATCATGGTTGAGGAGACCTTTTGGAATGATTGTCCCTTATAGGATAGAAGAAGCATGAATGAGGTGTGATATAGTATTATGGCCTTTTTTAAACACCAGGGACATCTTAGGGATCAAGGTGTGGTCTTCCAGAGGGTAGTTTATCTTCCTTGAGACTTGTGTTCATTCCTAAAGGTAGTTGAGAGGACTAAAAGTCGTTTAAATATGAAGTGTAAAATAAGGCATCATCTGTAACCCCTTATTGCTTCTTACAAAGTTTGCAAGGGGCAACAAAAAGGCCTTGAGGGGAAGATCCATTATTTTTTGAATGTGTAAGGCTAAGGTCGAGGCACCTTTTCCTGACATGGATGTATCTGGTTCGTTTGTCGAAGCCCTTCAGTCTGAAGAAGACATCTTAGATGAGGAAAATGGTTCTGATGACGTCTCTACTGAAGCCTCTTTTGTTCGAGATCTTCTTTTAGGAAGTATACACTCACCCCCTAAGCTTTCTTGGTAAGATAAAATAATATGAGTAGAAAGTTTTTTAAGACTGCTCGCACCATTTCAAGACTGGTATTTAGATATTAGAACCATTAAGCGACTAACACTTGTACTTTTTTAGGATAGATGGCCCAAAATGTCTGTATGAACAGTCCCCCCCCCCCCCCCCAAAAAAAAAATGGTAAAAAAGATGAAAGACTAAACTTTGGGTCGGTAGGACTCCCGGGGCCAACTGAGATAGGCGTAATCTCCCCCCGATCGACTCAAATTTTTCAGCACCCCACGACGTAAAAACTGTCGGAGGTACATTTCTAAACCCTCGCGCCTCTCCTATTAATGAGTCAATTCTTGTGTGATTTTAATCTCGCATTTATTTTTTGAATGGTGTGATTAATTAAATTACTAAGATTTACACCCGATCACTCATGAGAAGGGATTTCATCACCCGACTCACTCGCTTACCATTGTGTACTACCCTAGCCATCACTAAATTTAAAATCAATTAACTAGGTAGCCCACTGGGAGAGTATTTTTGCAAAGGCAATCACTCAGATAATTTCTGTAATTTTTTATCGTCCGCGGACTTAATTAAAATTTGACTACCCTTTCACTAACTTTAAAAATAAAAATTGGCTATGTGCTAGTTATGACTTATCCTTGACTTGTGTATGTCCAATTCATTTTTTTAGCAGTCGAATTTTAGTGAGTTCGTTCAAAATTCAAAGAGTCCACCTGTTTTTCCCGCTATTTTCTTCCCAAAAAAAATCCAAAAACATTTTATTCCTATATTTTTTTTAGAAAATCCAAAAAATATTTTCTTCTTTTTCATTTTTAGAAAAATCAAAAAATATTTTCTTTCCTTTTGAAAAAAATTTAAAAAATCCAAAAATATATTTTTCCCACTCTTTTCTTCCAAAAAATTCCAAAAATATTTTTTCCCTTGGTTTTCTAAAAAAAAAACAAATTTTTTTTCTTCCTTTATTTTTTTAGAAAATTCCAAAAATATTTTCTTTCCTTTTGGAAAAAAAATTAAAATATCCAAAAATATTTTTTTCCCCGCCATTTTCTTCCAAAAAATCAAAAACTATTTTCTTCCTTTCATTCTCTAAAAATCCCAAAAACATTTCCTTTTGTTTTTCAAATTATTCAAAAACCACAAAAAAGAGAACATCTTGAAAATAAAAAATAAGGTCGTGACCGGTGCCTATTCACCCTCACCTTTTCCCTTTTTTCCACCCGTCCATGGTCCACCGATGATTTCCATCGTGTGATGTACTTTGCCATACAAGTGCATTGACCTATTTTAGCTTCTATCCAACAAGACTGATGCTTCAGTCTCGTTTGGGGGTGATTCTCATCACCCAATTTTTCTACCGCCCCATGCTTTCATAGATCTTATCTTTAGGGTGAGACTGGATCGGTCTGGCTGAAGACATTAAACTTAGCGCTACCGGGAGGCAACCCACATTTCTTCTATCAGCCTTATCCTATTTGGGGGTGGTGTTCCACACCACCCAATGCTTATCATGTTTTTAAACTTGAATAATTTTGTTATCTTCTCCTTTATTCAGGTTTATTCTTGGATACCTTTGTCCATTTCATTAGCGGTTGTTTCTGGTAATTTCTTCCCATCTTATGCTCTCAATTTTAAAAATCATTTTACTTAACATCGAGGATGATGTTCCTTTTTGTTTTGGGGTGGGGAAATTTATCAAAATCGTGCCTCTTTTGAAAATTTTTGAGTTTTTAAAACTGATTTTTAAAATTTCGTGCAGTTTCTTTCATCTCACTCAATGACGTGAATTTTTTATCATCCATCCTTTCAAGTCTAGGAATCAAGCTAGAATATATTATTTGTTTTAAATAGCTTATGTAATACATAACAAGGCATTTTGCACCATGAGTTTCTAGACTCAACAAAAAATTTGCGCACGTATCACGTCAATATAGTTTTAGAGTTAAAGAGTATTACAATTCCAAAAAGAACCTTAAGGATCACTAGTAGAGACTTTAGCTTGTGAGATTCATGCCTTTCTCCCTTTTAGAGTGTTTTATGCAATCTCCAAGTCACAAATTAATTCAACGTCCTTTGGATCCGCACTTAAATCATTGTATGATCTCATTATTCTTCACAAATTTTTTGGCTAGATCACTGAGAACGACATCACTTTCGAGTTGTAAGAAACATGTGTCTTTAAGTTTGTCCCGAGCACTTGGTTTTCATCCATACACCTACCACTTTTCCATATCTCATTTCCATTTTTCACCCATACACTTCACTCATTAAACTCCTATGCTCTTCCCTATTTTCACATATTTTTCCACACCATCACCTATCATCTCCATATCATCTTTCATTTTCAAGTAAAAGAGTGTAGATTCCAAATGTTAAATGTCTTGAGTGTTGAGAGTATAAAAAAATAAAATAAAATAAAATAAAAAAGCAAAAGAAAAGAGAAAGAAAAAGAAAAATCAAAAAAAAGAGAAGAAAAAGAAAAGAGAGAAAAGAAAACAAAGAGAGTTAGTAGTTAGTAGTTAGTTTTGAAATAAAGACATTTGTTCTTCATGTATTAAACACTCTCTCACATCACATATCCATCACTCATTCATCACCATTCTATCCTATCCTACTTCATAACATCCTTCCTCATTTCATTTCCCACTCACCCATATACATCCGTATTTTTCCCTAGGTGTTCGGGCAAATGAAAGTCAACGTGATGAATAACTCGACGTTCTCACTATAGTGATTAACATTCTTTCATGAGATCATTTTATTTCTTAATGTACATTCTTTCTTATGTGTGTGTGAGACATTTGAACTTGCTTACAATTACTCACCTCCTCACACACAATAGCGATACCCTAACCCTAATCTCGAGAGTTCGTTTGAGAGAGTTATATCCAGTGATATTTGAAGTTGAAGCGTTGATTCCGAAAAGGCAATTTAGGAATTACTCTTTTGATAGTCAAACCATTTTGACTGATTCACACTACACATATTGAGTTCTAGGAAGGACGTGCCTTGTGTATTTACTTATATATGCCTTTTGCAATTCTATCTTGTATTTCCCAAGATTTTCTCTTGTGATGGGTTGTGCGATTATTTTATGTCTAATAAGAGATTGACTACCTTTCAATAAATCTTTTTAAATAGAATATTTTGTGGTTATATTCCCTACAAACCCTCACGAGACACAACTCATCATGTAGGGTAACCTATAGGTTTAAAGGTTTGTTGCACATGCTAAGTGCAATCGCAAGTATCCACGAAAGTGGTACACTATTGGTTTCTTATCTTTATCTTTCTCTCTATCTTTTTGCTCAAGGACTAACAATGTTATGTTTGGGACTGGTGTGATAAGCACCCAAAAGTTTTTATTTTATACCCCGAATAGATGCATTTTAGTCGCTCGTTTGTAATAAAAATGGTCTTATGTGCGTAAATGTTCAGTGTGTAAGCTTGATTGCGTTTGCGATTCAAAAAGTGTTATTTCAAGGCAAATTGCATCGAGAATGGAGCTAGTACTATGTACTGTAACCTTACCTGAGCCTAGGCCTAGCCTAAACCTACCCAGCATCCCATGTGTGTATAGTTTGTACCTTTTTATATATTTTTTCAGATTTTCAGTTAGAGTCATTTTATTTTTAGGTTTTATTTTAGATTTATATAGAATTTTTAGGTTTTATTTTCTATTTTTCTATTTTATTTTTATTAGTGTATTTTTATTTTATCTTTATTAGTTTTTAGTTTTATTTTATTAGGATTAATTTTTTTTAGGATTTCATTTATTTTTAGATTTATTAGATTTTACATTTTATTTAGGATTTTTGTTTTTAGTTGAATAGATTTTTATTTTTATTTTTATTTATTTTTAGTTTCTTTTTTATTTGAGTCTTTATTTTATTTATAGATTAGGATTTTATTTTTTATGATTTTAATTTTTAATTTTGTTAGTTTCTTTTAGTTAGTCTATATTTTTTTAAGGATCAAAAACTAAAACACACCCCCCCTACTACCATACACCATGATACACTCTAACTCCACACCCTTCTTCTTCAACCTCAAACCAACACCCTTTCTCTCTCATACCTCCATTAACAACCACCACCACCTCCATTGACAACAAATCAAAACCACCCCAATAACAACACAACACCAAGCTACCTGCCATCTCTAAACCCCCACCTTCCTAACCATTACAAGTTACAATCCATCTGCCTCACAAACCCCAACCCGATTCTCCATACCCCACAAATACCCCTTGAGCCCGGAATCTTAACTGAAACCCATTTCACGACCACAACCGGCCGGACCTGAACCAACTTCCAAACCGACCCCAACCCGCTACCTACCTGCATCGAACTTCCCCCTCGCCGGCCGAAAAAACTTACCCGCGACGACACCCGAAACCCCATCGACCCTTCCTCCGGTCGGCGTGCCTCAACCCGTTCCACCTCGTCATAAAACCCGAACTCAGAACCAGCTTATATACCAGGGGCTTCCCGTTAACTGACCCCAGACCTTCTCCACCTCACCTTTGACCCCACTTCCTAACTCGAGAACCACAAAAACTCAGAACCCCCTTACCCAGTTCGAGCTCACCCACAACCCATTTCCTTCTTCAAATCCATGAGCCCATTACCCATTTAAAGCCAACAACCACTTCCTTCTAAACCAAAATTGTTCCACCTCTTCAAAACAAACCTAGACCAAGTCAAACAAATGCCCACATGCTTAATAAACCAATTATAGCCGTTATTCCAATTATACCCCCAACTACCTCATTTCCCCATCTCCCACATTCACCCTTCTTTACCAATATTTCCCTCACCGAAATCTGATTTTTTACACTCACACTCTCATTACCTCACACAATCCACGACACATGCTCCTCTCACCATTTCCATGCACACTCATGTAAATTACCCAATTTAGCCCCTAGCTTCTTCCACTATAAATGCAAGACTTGGTGCCATTTTCACGAGGATCTCAAATTTAGTTTTTAAACCTTGTGTGATAAATTTCTCTACACTCCTCTATAGAGGGTATTCTCATTTTTTTACAAATATCTAAATATAGAGGCGTGTAGTGAAATTTATTTCTAGGATTAATTCAACCCAACCCATCTATAATGAATTTTTGCATTTTTAGAAATTATTTCATAATATATTGATGTAGTTGAATTAATCCATTATGAAATAGGCTTTTTCGAATCAATTTGTAGAGAGAATTCTAGAGAGAGATAGTTAGAGTAGAAAATAAATTAGGTAGGACATTTTGTAAATAGTTTTATTTTATTTTATTTATTTTTATTTTTGTTAGAGATCAGTGAGTGATAAATTAGTGAGAAATTCAATTGAGTGTGTTTTTATTGTTAAAATCATTTGGAGGATCGAATTGAATGGATGATGTGAAAATTCAAGGATTGAAGTCCAATTTCACTAAAAGAGATTTGATTTGATTGTTCTTTTCTTCTATTTAATTTTATTAGCCATTAATTGGTTGTTTATCATTTTTGATATTATGTTAGGCTAAATCCCCCTTCAAGGGGTGGGGTGAACCCGTATTTGATGTTATTTCGATATAATTATTTTGATTAATTGAAAATTTCTTTTGAATGTTAATTTTAATCTCTCTCCCTTAAATTTACACCTCAAGAGAGGGTAAATGATTTTCGAGAGAAAATCGAAATTCTAAGTTATAATACACATTTTAGATTCGAACTAGAGATAGTGGTTTCTTAAGTGTGGTATTATTCCTTGAATTTCAACTCTATTTTCATTTTTTAAGAAGTACATAAATTTTGATGAATCGATCCTAGTGAGTGATTAATTAAAAGGAGTGTAGGTCTATTTTCTAGAGTTGTGGGGGGTTAAACTTAATTTTCTAAAAGATTACAATTAAAATTACACTTGCAACGAGAGTTGATTTGTAATTTTGATATTAATTTGGGAAAATTTAAATAATTAAATTAATTAATTAGAATAGCTAGAATTTGTGGTGTAGTCTTACTCCTTGATTGCTCTCACATTTATTTACCTCACTTTGTCACTTATTTTTGTGTTAGGCTTTATTTTTCATTTTAGTCACTTTTTAATTTATCATTTGATCTTCCTTTCAGTTTAGTTTAGTTTCACCTCACCTCACCAAATTGTTTTAATATTTGAAAAGCTGAAAAAAATTAGAAAAAGTAAAAAAAGCACGAAAAGAAACTAAAAAGTGAATTACAATTGAGTTTGTCTCTCGCTTACCCCCTTAAAGTGGATTGATACCCTTACTTACCGCTCTACAATTTAGTTTGATAATATTTTGTAGGTATTTTATCCACATACGTATTGAGATAATGTGTGAGTTCACACACACATCGGTATCCACCGATACAGGATCAACAATCGTCACACAAAAAGAAGACCACTAAATGCGAAAAAGTCAGGCATGCAATTCATCGCACGAAATAAATACTCAATGGGATGAAGTGTAAACCTCGGTGACCTAAATAGGATCTTTAAATCATAATAAGAGGAACACTTGGATCCTAGGGTTTTGGAGAGATTTTTGATGGAATTTGGGAATTCAAAATATAAGTTTTTATCTCAAAGAAAATTGATGCTCCGCACTCCTATTTATAGGAGGTTTTCCAAAATTGAAAAAAGGCTAAAAAGTAATTTGAAAAATCTGGAAATTATAAAAAAATGACGTACTCATTTAAAATGACTTCTAATGACACTTCCGATGAGGTTTAAGAGAATGCCAAAATTCTTGTTCGATTCATTAATTGGGACCTTGTTCTAGCGAGATAGGGTATCTCGTTTGCATTACATACAAAATTTACGATCTCATGAAAAAATGTTTTACTTCAAAAAAATATTAAAAAAAGTTAAAATCATTTTAAGATAAATTTCATGAAAAACTAAAAACCAAATATAAAATATCCAAGGATCAAAATATTTACGCATTCACACCTAAGAAATTCTCAGAACATGAATACGAAACACGAAACGGTGGTGTTGATATTCTAACTTGGCCGTTACGTCTTCAAGAAACCACGTCATAGGATTGAAAGGTAAACACACTCAAGTCCTAACTTATGACTAAAATAATTTTGTCAAAATACATAATAATCCAAAACATACAACTTGACTCTATTCAGAAACTTGTCATTAAAAATCTCCCTCTTTGTTTATTGCAGGACAAAATAAAAAATAAAAACTCTCGTGGGTTGTCAACCTCATCTAAGACTCAATCCCCAACCCTAAAAGGAAAAAGTATAACTTGATTGTCTCATAAACTTGAGTATCTTTGCATGCTTGTCGCATGTTGCAAACATGCACACTTAGACACACCTTCAAGTACAAACAGAAAATAACAACATATAATCTGCATAAGAATAAACTCCCCCTATGTCTAACAATCCCCACATTGGTAAGACATCACCCCTAAGATAAACGTTTCTTTCTAAAACTTAAGTGAAAGATACCATATCACCCTATTTTTGTTCATCAATAGACAAAGAAAGAATGCATAATAAACCATTTCTCCCCCAAAATATGAGAACATGTGATACCAGTTGTAATTATAGAGGAAAGAATAATATCATGCTATGGTGTAAAGTTAAACAAGCAATAACAAACAAATCAGAAACACATGGACACACAATCCAAACAATGATCAATCAATATCAATATTGATGAAAAACTGATAGAATCTAGAATACAAAATGAAGTACGAGATACTAATGTAAATAGGAAACAAGAGATACCACTAAGATCATATAACATACCAATTTGATTAAAATAGAAAACACGTGACATAAATGGATTAAATGCAAATGCAAAGACTCAAAACTAAACGATACCATATATATATATATATATACGACCACAAAATGACACAAAACACATAAGCGTAACACACAAGCATAGTTTCAACGTGTCTAAACAAACGTACAGAGCAAAGGGGCATGAATTATAAACAAAAGAGTTATGATCCAATCACTCAAAAATGTCAAAGGAGTTCTATATGACTGCATTAACTTTATCAAACAATTATTTATCCTCATAGTGACAGAAACAGTGAACTTATAATGAACAAATAAGCACAATGTACACTAACCTAGAAATATTGTTGATTCTCAAATCAATAGCGTCAAACATGAACTAATGAGGACTCATTGTTCAAAACCATTAATCTTCAACTTATAACACCCTCAAAATTATAGATATATAATTTTTTCACTCTCATATTTGTAGATACCAATTTAACTAAAAAATCAATGAAACAAAATTTATCCTTGGCAATATTACTTTTCTTTTGACTCTAAATTTTTTAGGCTCTTATCAGTGGTGGCCTTTCATGCAAGGAAGATTTCTCCCTTTGTAGCCATTTTTCCTCCACACTCATATTTTCAATAAAATAGCAAATTCACGAGCAATGGTTATCAAATAAATTGGTATAATGACATGATTTTTAGGGGAACATCTCACTTAGCTCATGTAACATATGAAGTTTGTAAACACAAATTTCCAAATAGTGTCAATTTGTATGTTTTGGCATTATTTTGGAAAAAAATTCACTTTGAGTCATATGATAATCTTTACATGTTACAATTCCATTAAAGCCTATGATGTTGTGTTGAAGACATAGCAACCAAGCTTCAAAGGTAGTTCTCGGGTATAAATGCATAATGGTTTACGATTCTTAGATTTTTTTTATAAGGATGTTATTTTATTTAAAAGCGGTTTTAAATTAATTTTTATAAATATTTTTTGAGTTAAATCTAGTTTAGAGTCGTATGAATGATGTCTTGCATTTATCCTGGTTTAAATGACATTTTTCTCTCGTTTAAATGAGATTGTATTCTCACTAAAATGAGATGCTGATTTCGTTCAAACGGTATGAGGTTTTTGTTCGAACGATGCGCCGCCTCTAAGAATGTGTTTTACTATTTAAGTCGTCTTTGACTCAGAAAAACAACAGTGCAGAACATAAATGAAAGCTATACGATTTCTGCAAGTTTGTTTATAAGTTTTTTAAATCTAAAACATAAACATCCTTCCTGGTTTCAAGTTCTGAGTTTACGTAATCCTTATGTCATAGGGATTTTGGTTTGCACCAGTGGTTCGATTCGTCCATCTTTAGAAGAAGTTTTTTTGTGTGGTGAACTCCATACATGCCGATTGCGAAGAAGAAGTGGTGGACTCCGTGTTCCAATTCATAAGTGGTTATTGAGGCTGTACCTGAGGATAACAAGGCATAAGTGGGCCCGTGTGTTGTGAACCTGGCATAGCTAGACTCCTACGTTTCACTGTGGAGGAAGGGTAAAAGAGAAGAAGAGGCGTCAAGGCTTGTGGAGTCGAGTCGTTGTGTAGGACTAAATTCTCTTTTTGTAATTTTTGTATCATAAAGATTGTCTGGCCCGGGCCATCCGAGGTTATTTTCCTTACTAGTTTCCTTATACATCGGCGTGTCTTGTGAACTTGATTTACTTTATCTACTTAATCTCATTATATGGATGCTTAGGATTAAAAAGATAAAATTGTGTTAATTAAAATTGGTTCACATATTTGGTGCATGTTAAAATTGTGAAATTTTTTAAAAGTTTATTTTTTGCCTAAAACACATACATGTAGGGGCTTTTTCAAATTGGTATCAAAGCTAGAACACTCAGTTTTTATATTTTTTATCCTGTGTTTTTAGGTATGAATTTTAGAGAGTTTAATGGATTCAGAACACTTATATTTGATGGATCGAATTATGCTTACTGAAAAATGAGTATGAAGTGTACACTTAAGGCTATAGATGAGTAGGGGTCGAAAATGGGTGGTCTCCACCAGTCACAGGAGAGGGAAAGGTCATTAGTTTAAAACTTGTTGAGTTATCGACTGATGCTGAGAATAAGTTAACACAATTTAATTCTAAAGGTTTACATGTTATTGCCTCATTTGTCACCCCGGAGGAATATCATTATATTATGATGTGTGAGACATCTAAAGAGGCTTGGGATGTACTTGCACTTACACAAAAGGGAACTTGCACTGTTAGGTCTTCCAAAATACAAAACCTCACCACTCAGTTTGAAATGATTAAGATGTTAGAGAATTAGACGTTTGATGAGTTTTACACTAGGTTGTCCAATATTGTCAACTCATCGTTTAATATGGTAGAGAAGATACCCGAGAACTGAGTCATAAAGAAAATCTTAAGGTCGTTGCCCGATAGATTTAATCCAAAGGTGATCGTTTTAAACTCTTTGGGTATGCTTGAATCAACGAAACTATAAGATCTAGTAGGTGACCTAAAACTTATGAGTTTGACATGTTTACCTCCAAGCAAGTGCCAAAGAAAGAAAGGGTGTTGATTTGAAATACCTGAAGGAGGAAACTAATGTTTTGGATGATAAGCCCAAAACGGAATTCGAAGATGTGGCCATGTTTTCCAAGAAGTTCAATAAGTTTCTTGTTTCAAAAGAAATTGAAAGATGCAAAAAGACTTGAGAATTCCAAGAACAACAAGGACGATCGCTTCCTTAAGAACTGAAGTGAGAACATTAAGAGGGATGAGTCGGATAAGTGTTTTGGTTATGAGGGTTACAACCATAGGTTAACAGAGTGACCTACTAAACTAAGTAAGGAGGGCAATAAACTAATAACTTTTAATGTCACCCTTAGTGATAGTGATCCGAAAGAGGGAAAAGATTCCCCTATTAAGTGAAACTACACCGCGTTCATGGTTTGTCTTGTGAGCGATGACGATAAATCTTATCGTAAATATACTCATGTCACTCACACTTTTGAGGCCATAGTGAGTGAATCCCATGTGAGTGAGGGTGAAGAGAGTGAGGATGAGGAGATATTGGTGAATGAGACAAGTTGTCTTTCGTGATATGTATATGGAAACGGTGAAGGTGAAGAAGGCTAACTTGAAGTTGTAATCTAGGTTTAAAGAATGTGATGTAAAAAATAGAGATACATTAATTAAGGATCTTAGGGCACATGAGAAGACTCTTCGAGAGAAACTAGAATACATTGAGGGTGAGAGAGATAATCTTCATGGATTAATGGAGGCTTCAAATAAGGAGATTTTAGAGTTTGAAGAGTCTAGGTGTTTACTCGAATCTAGGATAAGAGAGCTTGAATAGAGTTTGAGAGATTCGAGTAGAGTTAAGATTGATTTTGAGGCTAAGTCGTAAAAGTTGAATAGTATATTAGGCACCGTCCATATCAAAGATAATAAGTGTGGAATTATCTTCGATGATCATGTTTCTCCCATTCCCAAAGCCAAGACCATATGTAAGAGAGAGATGACTAGGAACGTTAGGAGAGGTCCACACTTAGGTAACATTCCCCATCATATATACACTTGCACTTATTGTAGTAGGAAGGGTCACCTTAGGCATTTTTACTATGACTTTTAGAATGCTCCTAGGAAGTTTAAGAATAGAGTCATTTTGGTTACCAAAAACCCATTGCGTTATTACACAGCTACTTGGGTTAGGAAATCGAACTTAGAGGATTTAGGTATAATACTTCATGGCTCTCATTTGATTGCACGTGATACTTCCCATGTTGGATCTTACGGTTGATTGTGTTAGTATTTTTGTCATACGTTAGTTTTGCTTCATGATATATCTTTTCCAGTGTTATGGCATGTGTATTATTTGTATTTTATTTTTTCTCTTTTATTAAGTCTTATTGAAAAATAAAAAAAGATTTATGGTTTCATATATTTTTTGAAAATACATAAAGATTTTTCTATTGGATCAAAATATTTTTAAAAACACAAAACGATTTTTGGTTTTTGTGTTTTGTGTTTTACACTGATGATATAGTATATTGGTATTCTTGGACCACCTTCACTTCACTATTTCCATGTGGCTAGGACATTTGATTATGACTTTAAATGATTAGATTGATCTTAACCATGTTTAGTGAACTTGTTTCGAACTTGACTTACATTTGGATTCGACTGTGTATATACCATTTCACACACATGCATGAGATTATTTGAATGTTTAAGTTCTCATGTACATTTGAGATTGGTGAAATGATCTCCTCTAAGTCTTGTCAATAACGTTCATATATGACTTAGGGGGTAGTTGTGCATGTAAGAACTGTTATATGTGAAGATATTTATTATTTATTAAAAACTATTAGTGTGGACGGGAAAGGGCTACGAGAGACAGGCTGACTCGTCGTGAAAGCCATCGTTTAAAAGAGCTTAAGAAAAAAATAAGGCATTAAAAGAAGCATATTTTTCCAAATGGGGCCAATACGATATCTCTTAAAAGAGTGTAACACCCCACGATTTTTGGGACTGAGAATTTAATTTATTTGGGAGAAATAAGTTTATTTAAATTGAAGAACTTTAAAATTTGGCAATTGAAGTCAAAACTAGAGGATGTTATAAAGTAGTTCGGATGATGATTCTGAGTGTGCAGTTGATTCCGGATGGGTTGATATAGTCAAAATAACTGTCCTTGGGTTTTATTTCAATTTTAGAATATTTTAAGGTTAGTTTGACTCAAATTGGAGTAAACGGGTCATTTAAAGTGTGTATTACCATTTAAAGTGGGTATTTTGGATATTAGGCTTATAAAGACTTCAGGATATTGGAAATCTCATTTTTTGAGATTAAAGAGAGAGTGAGAGAAAGCCCTAGAGAGAGAAAGAGGTGAGGAAAAGAAGAAGATAAAGGAGGAAACTTGGAGATTTTCGACCAAAATTCGCGGTCTTGAGGACGATTCAACCTCTACAACTTCGAGGCAAGTGTTTAATCTTGCTAAATAATTCATTTGTGTATTTTATTTCATAATTTGTGGACAAGAGAATAGGATTTTGGGTATATATATGAAAACATATATTTTATAGGTTAAATCTTATAAATTGATGTTTGTAAATTAATTTGAGGTTCTATAATGAGTGGGGTTGACTTTTATATGAGTTTTGATGTTAGAAACCTAATTGGGTGGAAGATTAATGGTTGAAAGTGGATAAATTTGGGTGTTTGGAGATCTAGGGTTCGTCCGTAAAGGGAAATGGCCAAATGTCTGGTATATCCGGTTGACCCTGACTAGGGGGCCGGTCGATCGCGCCTCAAGGGAAAAGCCTATTTCTTTTTTTGTAAGGCAAAATTTAGAACCGCGGTCGACCGGGGGTCTGGGGTCGGTCGATCGGTCCTCTTTTTTTATCCCTAGAATGGTATTTTCTTTTACCGCCTTCCTTTTTGGGTTTAAAACTTCATGACCTTCTTAGTGGATGTATTATAGAAGGTTAGGTTATTATGTCAATATTTTCGTACCTTAGGAGGATTAGGCGGCATTCGAAATTATTTTAGAGATGGATTATGAGAGTATGATGCCTCTTTTAGTAAGAAAACGATTGTGGGACTGAAAGATAGGTGTATTATATTAGTATCATTGCAGTGGGCTATCATGACCTAGTTATAAGTCGTAGAGATATTCCCTTTTTACTTGTGAGCTTTCGAAGTCGAGTGGTATCACGATATATGTTTTAGTATAGTACCGACTAGAATAGTTATGTGTGTACTTATAGCCGAGATAGTTATTATACAATTATTCACAATTAATGATATATGTTCAGAAGTATGATAGGGTTATAAATGAATTAGGATAGAGATCGTAGGTTACTGACTATTAGGTTCTGTTTGTACTTATAGCCGGAATGATTTAGGGATACCGATATGTATCCAGATATATATGGTATTTGTATTACGATTGATATGTGCATTCAATTTTGAGATAGTATCCTTAATGTCAGAGGTATTAGGAGATTATTCACCAAATAAGTATGATGAATGGGCGAGTTCCCAGTGAACGATTGCAAGGAAATGAATTGAGTAGGTACGCGTTAAGGCGTTAGTTAGTATGGTGAGAATTATCTATACATACTCAATTTTAATACCTTTATATATACGTATTAGGATTTGGTTGTACGTATATATATAGATATGTTTATATGTGCATGTATATGGCGTGAATGTATATACTGTATGTGATGGTTAGTATATAAGATGTGATCATATGTATGTATATCTGTTGTGAATGATATATATATATATACTTATGGTGTGGCATACCCAACACATGCTATCATGGGAGGTTACGCGATGTGAGTAAGGCCCCTAGCTTGAGGATCAGGATGCGTATAGTCCCCAGGTCATAGTCGTCCTCTATTTATTGTGTGATTTCATTTTAGGGTGAAAAGTCTTGGGTATGATTCGTTCTCACTTACGGTTAGGGACTATGACCGCTTCCCATATGATGTGTTTTGTTTTTATTACCATGGTGGTGTGATAATAGTCCGGTGGATGGTAACCCGGGATAACGAGAGTAATTCCTGGAAGATGATAGCATCGTGTAGTAGATTTGTATGCTATAATCATATATTGGTATGAGTGTTTCATTGTGCGCATCTTATGTGTTATGTGTACATGGTTATAGGATTGTATGATAATATAATTATAGTATGTAACTAGAGAAATGATATATATGCCCTAAGGGAAAAATGTGATATGAGCGTTATAAGATCTACATATCATATTTTAGGTGTACATGATTGTTAGGGTTGGATGATCGTGTGTATAGAACTATGAGATTGTTATATAGACCCTAAGGAATCTAGGTGATGTCTTACTTATATACTTATAGATATTTGTTCCTAGTAAATAGCTAGAGTTATAGGTTATGGGTTGAGGGCACAATGGATCTCAACGATCAACATTGTCAAGGAGTAGTGTATCGGGGGGTTCCTTATTTGGATTTCACTTTACGAGACACCGCACGCACGAAACTTAGTGCAATGTTGGGAGTGGAGAGAAGTTTTGTCCTTAGCACTCTGAGGTATGTTGTTTGGAGAATAAGTTCTTTAGATGAAAACTAAAGATGAGGTGTGACGTGTTAAGACAAATGACTGGCTTAAGCCAATAATTTTATAACTGAAAGCCTAGTAATATATATAGATGTTTATATATGTTTGAGTTATTGGAATGGAAAGGATTTTGGGGTCATGTTAGGATGGTGGATCATGCGGGTTTACGATATGGGTATAATTAGGTATATTGTCCCTATAATGTGTTGAGTACAATAATTAAGGTTTAGGGGTATACGCTTAAGAGCGTGCTTTAGTTGAGGGGTGAGTTTGGGTTTCCACGAGAGTGTGACTCCTCTATAATTATGAGATATTGCATTTAAAATTATTATGCATTGTTAATACACTTGCTATAAATGCTTTTACACCTCGGGCTCTGACCCATTTATATTCCTCTCTTCCTGTATATATGTATATATATTGTGTACTACAGGTGTCCCCCCACAAGGATACCGATGATGCCATTCCATCTAGTGTTCTCGGAGCCGTGACAGATGCGAACTGTTATGGGATTTAGATTGTAGTCCCTTTCTATTCCTTTGTAAATCTACATAGGATTCATTTTGTATATCGGGTTTACACCTAAGAGTTTTGTAATAGTTTATATTTTTTCCCTATGAATGTTGTATTGTCTGTGACCCGACAACTTATTCGGGTATATTTTCTTGTATGTACTTACCATGTATTAATAGTGTATGTCCTTTCATCATATTGAGCATGTACCTTTTCATTCATGTTATAGTCATTTTGTTATTGGCTGGATGTTTAATGTATGTTTCAAAATTTTGGCATCCGCTTTTTATAGTTTTGGGTAGTTAGCCATATTTATTTTAGTATCGAAAGTAGATGTTAGGAATGATCCATCTGAGATTCCTGATTAAATGTAGTATAGGGCTGGCCACCCGCTATTATTTCAAATGGGGTGTCACAGATGGTGTCAGAGCATCAGGTTCTAGTGTCCGTAGGATCTATGCGGGTTTTCTGTGTTCTTCCGTAAACTTTCTTGATGTAGAGCCCTTTTATTAGGATTGTTGTGTTCGTTATGTTTATTTTATTCTATGATGTGAAATTTCTTGAAAGACGTTTTGATACGGTTGCTCTCATCTCAGACGTCACCAAGAAGAAGTCATCCAGGTAGGGTAAATAAAGGGGCTGAAAATGTGGAACCCCAAATGCCCATAGGGACTGTAACTGCAGTCGAAACTTCCAATTTTATGGCATGAATAGTAGGTGCCACCATTTTTGCTGTGGCACTCCCTTCTGCTATTTTGATGGCTCAAGACCACCTAGGACCATTTGCGTGGGAAAGAGTACGAGAATCCTTTAGGAAATGGATTTCCTCGAAATTTTGGGGGGAGATGATGCAATAATTGCAAGTCAGTGGAAGAAGGATTCACAAAGGCATCTTTGGAGGGTTGATTGCAGAGAGATGCAATGCCCATAACATATTTTGGGTATGCTTTGACTGGAAGAATTTTTTTTCGCGATTCGGATGAAAATGAGGAGGAGAGAATGATTGATGACAATTATAATGGTCCTTGGCTTTTTGCTCATGGGCCTTTTGAGGCAGTGATGCCAGAGTTAATTGATGAGGAATAGGTTTACTGGATATGACTCAAGGTGATTTTAATGTTGGTTGAGTACGAAGAATAATCTACTCTATTAGCGAACTTTGCACCCGACAAGGTACGTATGGGGAATAAATGAATAGTGAATTCTTAAGGAGGTTTAGATTGAGAATTCGTCAGCATCTGTTAGGGAACCCGATGTTGGTGACTTTTACCGATGTGAGGTGTGTGGCATTATCACATTGTTATGAGTGTCGTCTTCTTTTATGAAGGGGGTAAAAAATTTGGAGACTTGGGCTCATCAGGTAGGACTAAAGGAGTTCATACCAGCGAAGCAAGATCATTGTCGTGGCAAGGTATTAGGTAGGATTATTGAGGGTCACAATAGCGCGTTGTCCTTCAGGATGGCTAGGAAGGATTTTTGGGAAGATGTTTCTTTTGTGGAGAAATATGCCTCAGGAAGAAGGATTGTTTGGGAAGAAGTAGAGGACTTTTAATAGGAACCCATGGATGAAGTGAAGCGGTTGGAATATGGAGGTATAATGTAGAATACCTTCCTTTGGGCTTAGGTCATGCTTTACACGGTATGGGGAGCATTGCATGTAAGGTTGAACGATTGGTTAGTCTCTATAACCATAATACATGTAGAATTTCCTTAGAGGAAGGAGTGAGCATGTGTGGCATTTGAATGGTATCTTTCGGGAGAATAGATTGTTTTGCGATGGGTTAGTCGAGAGTTATGCTTTTTGATTTTTGGAAGTGCGAATTGTTAAGAATTGTTGAGTAGTAACGATAAGGTTATCATTTTATAATTAGGCTAGGTACAGGTATTTGTAACATTCCAGTTGTGGAAGGACTTATCTTGCGACAACACTTTGATGTGATGTAAAGGATTTGCATCACTGAAGAGGTTCAGAGTTTAGAAAATTCATTGTAGAGTGGGAATTTTATCTCATGACTGTATTCGTTTTGAGAACCAAGCGTTGGTAAGAGTATTTTATTTGTAGGAACCTTGTGTCTTGAACATAAGGTGTTTGATTGGCGTGTCGAAAGACATTGAATTAGTTAATATTATATTGATATATAGGCCTTCGGGCAATATCTATGATTCGAAAATCTTTTATAAAACCTTAATCCTGGTTCAACTGATCTCAATTCTCGACATAGGTACATAGTAGTGTATTGGGAGGGTTCCTTATTTAGATTTCATTTGCGAGACCTCCCCCGCATGAAAGTAGCAAATGTCAAGAATTGAGAAGAGTTCAACCAGTGGAAATTTTAAAATTTTATATACTTAGTACGCTATTATAGATTATTCTGTTGAGAATTATATCATGATTTGAGGTTAGAGGAGCTGGGGTATGTTTTTGCGAGTTAATCTCGGGTACGGGGTGTATAGGCGCCCTGGTTTTCAAATTTGGTTTTTATAATTAAAGCGATTCGTCGTGAGGATTAGGAGAGATAAGTATAGTAATCTGGAGGGTACCCATAGGAACTAGTTGAGGTTCAGAGTCCTAGGCTGATCTAAATTTCGAGGATGAAATTTTTGTAAGGGGGGGAAGCCTGTAACACCCCACGATTTTTGGGACTGAGAATTTAATTTATTTAGGAGAAATAAGTTTATTTAAATGGAAGAACTTTAAAATTTGACAATTGAAGTCAAAACTACATGATGTTATAAAGTAGTTCGGATGACGATTCCGAGTGCATAGTTGATTCCGGATGGGTTGAGATAGTCAAAATGACTGTCCTTGGGTTTTATTTCGGTTCTGAAATATTTTAAGGTTAGTTTGACTCGAATTGGAGTAAACGGGCCATTTAAAGTGTGTATTACCATTTAAAGTGGGTATCTTGGATATTAGGCTTACAAAGTTTTTGGGAGATTGGAAATATCATTTTCTGAGATTAAAGAGAGAGGGAGAGAAAGCCCTAGAGAGAGAAAGATGTGAGGAAAGGAAGAAGAGAGAGGAGGAAGCTTGGAGATTTTCGTCCAAAATTCGCGATCTCGAGGACGATTCAACCTCTACAACTTCGAGGCAAGTGTTTAATCTTGCTAAATAATTCATTTGTGTATTTTATTTCATAGTTTGTGGACAAGAGAATAGGATTTTGGGTATACATATCAAAACCTAGATTTTATAGGTTAAATCTTATAAATTGATGTTTGTAAATGAATTTGAGGTTGTATTTTTATATAAGTTCTGATGTTGGAAACCTAATTGGGTGGAAGAGTAATGGTTGAAAGTAGATAAATTTGGGTGTTTGGAGAGCTAGGGTTCATCCGTAAAGGGAAATGGTCGAATGTCTGGTATGGACGGTCGACTGCAGCCAGGGGGTCGGTCGATCGTACCTCAAGGGAAGAGCCTATTGCTTTCTTCGTAAGGGAAAATTTAGAACCGCGGTCGACCGGGGGTCTGGGACCGGTCGACCGGTCCTCTGTGTTTAGCCCAAGATTGGGATTTTCTTTTACCACCTTCCTTTTTGGGTTTAAAACTTCATGACCTTCTTGGTGTATGTATTATAGAGGGTTAAGTTATTGTGTCAAGAGATTTGTACCTTATGAGGATTAGACGTCATTCAGAATTATTTTAGAGATGGATTATGAGAGTATGATGCCTCTTTTAGTAAGGAAATGACTGTGGGACTGAAAGATAGGCGGATTATATTAGTATCATCGCGGTGGGCTATCATGACCTAGTTATAAGTCGTAGAGATAGTCCCTTTTTACTTGTGAGCTTTCGAAGTCGAGTGGTATCACGATATGTGTTTTAGTATAGTACCGACTAGAATAGTTATGTGTGTACTTATAGTCGAGATAGTTATTATACAATTATGCACAATTAATGATAGATGTTCCGAAGTATGATGGGGTTATAAATGAATTAGGATGGAGAACGTAGGTTATCGACAATTAGTTTCTGTTTGTACTTATAGACGAAATGATTTAGGGATACTGGTATGAATCCGGATATAGATCGTATATGTATTACGATTGATATGTGCGTTCAATTTTGAAATAGTATCCTTAATGTCGGAGGCATTGGGTGATTGTTCACCAAATAAGTATAATGAATGGGCGAGTTTCCAGTGAAGGATTGTAAGGAAATGAATTGAGTAGGTACGCATTAAGGCGTTAGTTAGTATGGTGTGAATTATCTATACATACCCGATTTTAGTACCTTTATACATACGTATGGGGATTTGTTTGCACGTATATATATAGATGTGTTAATATGTGCGTGTATATGGAATGAATGTATATACCGTATGTGATGGTTAGTATATATGATATGATCATATGTATGTATATCTGCTGTGAATGATATATATATACTTATGGTGTGGCATACCCAGCACATGCGATCATGGGAAGTTACGTGATGTGGGTGAGGCCCCTGGCTTGAGGAGCAGGGCGCGTATAGTCCCCAGGTCATAGTCGTCCTCTATTTATTGTGTGATTTCATTTTGGGCTAAGAAGTCTTGGTTATGATTCGTTCTCACTTCCAGTTAGGAACTATGACCGCTTCCCATACGATGTGTTTTGTTTTTATTACCATGGCAGTGTGATAATAGTCCGGTGGATGGTAACCCGCGATAAAGAGAGTAATTCCTGGAAGATGATAGCATCGTGTAGTAGATTTGTATCCTATAATCATATATTGGTATGAGTGTTTCATTGTGCGCATCTTATGTGTTATGTGTACATGGTTATAGGATTGTATGATAATATAATTATAGTATGTAACTAGAGCAATGATATATATGCCCTAAGGGAAAAATGTGATATGAGCGTTATAAGATCTACATATCATATTTTAGGTGTACATGCTTGTTAGGGTTGGATGATCGTGTGTATAGAACTATGAGATTGTTATATAGACCCTAAGGATTCTAGGTGATATCTTACTTATATACTTGGAGATAATTGTTCATAGTAAATATCTGGAGTTATAAGATGTGGGTTGGGGGCACAATGGATCTCAACGATCAACATTGTCAAGGAGTAGTGTATCAGGGGGGGGGGGTTCCTTGTTTGTATTTTGCTTTGCGAGATTCCCCACGCACGAAACGTAATGCAATATTGGGAGTGGGGAGAAGTTTTTTCCATAGCACTCGGAGGTATGTTGTTTGGAGAATAAATTCTTTAGATGAAAACTAAAGATGAGGTGTGACGTGTTAAGACAAATTACTCGCTTAAGCCAATAATTTTATAACCGAAATCCTATAATATATATAGATGTGTATATATGTTTGAGTTATTGGAATGTAAAGGATTTTGGGGTCATGTTAGGATGGTGGATTATGCGGGCTTACGATATGGGTATAATTAGGTATATTGTCCCTATATTGTGTTGGGTAGAATAATTAAGGTTTAGGTGTATACGCTTAGGAGCGCGCTTTAGTTGAGGGGTGAGTTTGGCTTTCCACGAGAGTGCGACTCCTATATAATTATGAGATATTGCATTTATAATTATTAGGAACTGTTAATACACTTTCTACAAATGCTTTTACACCTTGGGATCTGACCCGTTTATATTTCTCTCTTGCTGTATATATGTATATATATTGTGTACTACCGGTGTCCCCCGCAAGGATACCGATGATTCTCTTCCATCTAATGTTCTCGGAGTCGTGACAGATTTTTACTGTTACAGGATTTAGATTGTAGTCGTTTTCTATTCCTTTGTAAATCTAGATGGGATTCATTTTTTATATCGGGTTTACACCCAAGAGTTTTGTAATAGTTTATTTTTCTTCCCTATGGATGTTGTATTGTCTGTGACCCGACACCTTATTCGAGTATATTTTCTTGTATGTACTTACGATGTATTAATAGAGCATGTCCTTTCATTATGTTGAGAATGTACCTTTTCATTCATGTTATAGTCATTTTGTTATTGGTTGGATGTTTAATGTATGTTTCAAAATTTTGGCATCGTCTTTTTATAGTTTTGGGTAGTTAACCATATTTATTTTAGTATCGACAGTAGATGCTGAGAATGATCCATCTGAGATTCCTGATTAAATGTAGTATACGACTGGCCACCCGTTATTATTTTAAGCGGGGTGTCACAAAGAGAAAGTAGAATTTCATTAGAAAAGAAGAACCAGTTTGTTTATCTTGTGAAGGAGATTAGTTGAAAATTCAACGGGTTTGTACAATGAGTCCTTGGTTGAAAAATTTGTGTCATGGTGTTATTATTGGGCAGAATCATTAAAATTCTAGACTTATGTGCACGATGTTTGTTTAGTTCATTAAGTTCAAGTTTGAATTGTCACATATGGCAAAACTGTGGATTAATGATAGTTAGTGGTCAATTAGAGAATCTTAAATGTATCTATGTGTTTGAATTATAATTCATTTGTGTCAGTTAATCGCATTCATTCCATTCCATGTTTAGGTATATCGATACAGTGTTAAAGTGTAACTCATTTTTTTAGTTTGTAAGTCGATATTTTACCTAGTTTTTACGTATCAAATGCCTATATCAAAGATTCTGCTTTCTGGGTTGATGTTACACATTTTTTTTGGTTTGAAATCAAAATTTGTTTTTATCATTATAACGATATGATAGGGTCATTATAGTGAGTTTTCCTTATTTTTAGATGTTTGGTTCTAGCAAGGTTCGATCGAGGTTTTTTTATGTACAGTGTTGGGTCAATAGAAGGTCGTTAGAAAGGTGCCTTTAGGAGATCTTTGTATGAGGCCTACTATTTCTGTTCGCTAGAAGCGAGATAACTTTTGGATCAAATGAGATTCTTATGTCGTTAGAATGACTCTCTCTATCGTTCGAATGAGCTGAAAGTTTTTCGAATTTTTTTTAGTCCGTTTTAGTACATGTTTCTTGATATACTTTTGCGATTCATATACGGTACTTCTCGATTATTAGTGGTCACTTCCTATGAAGTTGACCTTGATTATTAATGTTTCATTCGTATACTGCATTGTGGATGATATTCTATTTAGTCACATCATTTTTATAGTGATGATTTCTTCATGTGACTGTTTACTAGCTATGCTTTGACATATTCTGATTTTTTATTAGTTGGTTATTCATGTTTATCTAGTTATGCTTCATATGATATATTCTTTCTAGATATGGAATTTATTATTTGTTTATCCTACTAGTTGTCTATTCAAGGAAAAAAGGGGGGAGAGATATATGTGATGTAGAGGGAGATTTGATCATACTGTTTATATATTATTTTTATTCCTCCGTACTTCGCTTGGTATTTGTTTGTTTTGAGTGTGTAGTGATCGTTGAAATATTCGGATTTTTCAGCCACATCACATTCAGAAAGATCATGCTTTTCGGTCCTTAATATTCTAGTTCTAGTCCTGTATTTTTACTTTTGGGTTTATGGGATGGGACATAGGTTATTCAGCTTGATGGACCGACTTTAGCATTTCATGCTTTTTTTGTTTTGTCCCGGAATGTCCAAAGGGGGAGATTTGTAAGGATAAATTTCCAAATAGTGTCAATTTGTATGTTTTGGCATTATTTTGGAAAAAAAACACTTTAAGTCATAGGACAGTCTTTACGTGTTTCGATTCCATTAAAGCCTATGATGTTGTGTTGAAGACATAGCGGCCAAGCTTCAAAGATAGATTATGCCGCATTTTTGGTGCACATTTCAGTCTTCACATGGTTTTTCGAGATTTTCCCAGGTAGGAATGCATAATGGTTTATGGTTCTTAACTTTTTTATAAGGATGTTATTTTTATTTAAAATTGGTTTTAAATTTATTTTTATAGATATTTTCTGAGTTAAATCGAGTTTAGAGTTGTATGAACTATACTTTGCACTTATCTTGGTTCAAACGAGATATTATTTTCGTTCAAACGAGATGTTGATTTTGTTAAAATTACATGAGGTTTTTGTTCAAACGATGCACCCCATTAAAAAATGTGTTTTACTATTTAAGGCGTCTTTGACTCAGAAAAATAGGAGTGCAGAACATAATTGAAAGCTATACGATTTCTACAAGTTTGTCTACAAGTTTTCCAAAGCTAAACATAATCCTTATGTAATAGAGATCTTTGTTTTCATCACTGGTTTAATTCTTCCATTTTTAGAAGAACGATTTTTGTTCGGTGGACTCCGTACATGCTAGTTGAGAAGAAGAAGTGGTGGACTCCGTGTTCTGATTCGTAGGTGACTGCTGAGGTTGTATCGGTGGATACCGAGGCATACATGGACTCATGTGTTATGTACTTGGCGTAGGTGGAGTATTACGTTGCACTGTGGAAGAGAGGTATAAGAGAAGAAGAGGCACTAAATCTTGTGGAGTCGAGTCGTTATGTAAGACAAAATTCTCTCTTTGTAATTTTCTTAATATATTGATTGTTTGGCCTGGGCTGTCCGAGGTTTTTTCCATTAGCGGTTTCCTTGTACATTAGCGTGTCTTATGAACTTGTTTTATTTTATCTTCTTAATCTCACTATATGCATGTTTAGGATTGTAGAGGGGGCTTGAAGGTAATCTTGACATTAGGGACAAATCCCCAATTAGCAACAGTGTTTGAGATTAAGCAACCGAGGTAGCTCAAGCGTGGCAGCTCATATTTTTAGCTTGTTGTATTAGTCATATTGTATTTTCATTATTGATGACTGTAAGCTTTAACGGTTGTAATGACGTAACGATAATAACAAAAGAGTTTGTATGAGGTCAAACGTTACTTGCGAGAGACCAGGCTTGGGAGGGCCTAGGAGAGCTTTCATGCTCTATCGAATGACCTCACCATGGGAACTTTAGAGGGACCTGGTTTGGAGGATTGAGAAGTAAGGCACTGTTGGGTCTTGTCCTGACCATCTTAGATACACCTGGTAAAACACCGAAGGACCTTGGAGTTCCATCGGGCGTTGAGTTATGAACCAAGTAGCCCTCATCTACTGTAGGTGATGTCACTAGCCAGCTAAACAATGTCAGGTCTGCACTTGAGTAAGCCACCATGGTATTTGGGGCTTTCAGGAAGTTGGTGAGCCACCTCTACGACAACAGCCCCCTGACACACAGTGGTTAGGCAAAATGCATGTCTTGGCATTTAATGTTTATGACGTGGAGACAACTAGCGCATCAGGCATTTAATGCTGTGACATAAAGTATGAGGGATGTCTTTCATAATTTTAATGACTGAGTTGCCTCGGGGGTAGTGTGGGGGGCTATTTAAGGACCCCAACCACCTTTGAGGAGGAGAGAGACTCTTGGAGCGTTCAGAAGTTATTGCAAAAGAGAATACACACCAGAGGGAGTTATTGTAAACCAGAGAGTTTACTCACTCACCATTGTCATTTTATTATAAAGATTTCAATATTCGACAGATATTCTAGAGGGTATTTGGTGTGGTTTTACCTGCCTACCAAGATGTATCTAGGATGCTTACTTCTCTCTCCCTTTAGCTAAGCCACTTCTAAAGTTCATTATTATCATTATTATTCCCTGAGTTATACACGAGAGACTTTATGAGTTTAAGCCGAGTCTATCTTCGTTGGGTTCATGTTTATATGTTCTGTCATTAATCCAAAGCTTTGGCCAACTAACTTGTCATTAGCATACTCAATAGGGGTTACGCCTCCATATATAATCTAAATTACCCTCCTACATTTGGCGACTCTGCTGGGGAGGCATTCTTCTAAATAAGGAGTATGGCGCAAGATAATGCTACTCGAAGACTCAACTTTGATGATATTCAGCATTATGAAGAACAGGCTGCGAGGGAGCAAGAGGCCCCAAGGGATGGGGCTCCTCGAGTAGAGGTACCTCCGGCGCCAACAACGTTAGGCATCCCAGGGGCGACACAACCTTCCACGAGCGCGGGGTTGGGACCCGCCCAAATGGTGCTCCTCATGAGCAAATTTTATGAGTTTTTGCAAACCCCATTTGCTTCAACTATGCTGGGAGGATTGGAGGCTAATGCTTTCGTAACACCAGGAGCGGCCCCAGCGGCCCCACCAGGGGCAGGTATTACAGGAACGGTCCCAACAAGTGTACCCTCTGTTGTGAATCCAGCTGTGGGTACCTCAGGAGTTTCAACGGCACCACCGGTAACGTTCGTTTCGGTTGCAACGAGCGCTCAGCCCCCTGCCCCATTGCTGGTGGCCCCAGTAGCCTCGCCCATGGAAGAAATGAGAAAAGAGATGCAGAAGGAGATGATGAAGTTCATGAAGGCTTTCTCACAGGCTGTGGGCGAGGTGTCTTCGGTCTACGATGACTTCCGAACACCTTACCCACAGGGATACAACGATGAGCCATACCCGAAGGACTATATTCCCCCTACCTTTGAAAAATATATAGGGAAAGGCGGGAACCCGAAGGAGCACATTAAACGTTTCGTTGAACATTTAGGAGCGCATTGCAATGATAAGAATCTTAGATTGAGGGAGTTTTCCAAATCCCTAACTGACAAGGCATGCACTTGGTACTCCCATCTGACTCCTAATAGTATCTCTACATGGGAGGAGATGCACGTATTGTTTGTCCAAAAGCTCTTCTTAGCAGAAGATGAGTTCACCCTGACCCAACTCGGTCGGGAGAAGCAGAGACCGGGAGAAGAGGTAGTGACCTATATTCGAAGGTTCAGGGAAAGGTCCCTTGATGTAAGAGAGGAAGCTAAGGAATCTAAGTTATTGCAGATTTGTGCTGAAGGACTACTTCCTGAATATATTTTCTACCTGATCAATGAAATGCGCGAGGGAACCTTTTCAGCATTCTTAAAATCCATAAGAAACATCTCTTTGGTGGTGCGACCTATCTCGGTACTGGCTCCCATGGTGTTCAGACAGCCGATGCAACCCGTGGGGAGAAGGTCTCAGCCCCCACGGGTGGGATACGTCGAGAGGGAAGATGGGGGCAAGGAGCTAATGAAGGACAACAAAAGAAAGTTCGGAAGATACAGGGAAGACCCGCCACCGTTACCTTGTACGATTGAGGAGGTTGTGAGCTGTTATAAAGTAATGGTCCAAGGCGAAACGGTTTATGAACCAAAAGGCATTCCAGCAGAAGAACTCGACGCGGCGACGAGGGCTAATCCCAAATACTGTCAGGTTCATCGAAAGGTCCAGCATCCAACAGAGAGCTGCTTCACGCTGCAAAGAATCATCGAAAAATACATGAAGACGGGGACATTGCAAATCCCCCCGCAGAACATTAACAATAACCCCCTTCCAGTACACGAGGCCAATTTGGTGACGGCCTATGATGAGGAGGTAGAAAGGGAAGGGGGAAGGTTGACGATGAAGCAGAAGGAGCTCGAAGAAGCTCTGGAACATTGTACCACGGGAATGGATAATGTAGTTTTATCCTATGATGAAGCAAGCGCTAAGGATGTGGAAGACGTGTATAGCGTTAAAGATGGGGAAACAAACCCAGTCATAGAATGTAGTGCAGTTTCAAAATCCCCAAAATTCACTTGGTTCTTCGATCAAGTGGGGATCCCGAAGGAGAGAAGGATGGAGATAACTCACGCAATTTTTGACATTGCAAAAAGGAACGCAGTCCCCTCGCTAAGATGAAGGGGACCCATGGCCAGGTTGGTGAAGAAATTCCTGTCAGAGGTAACCTTCAGCGATGCGGATAGAGCTGTGAGGTTCCCTCAAAACAGGCCTCTATATGTAACCGCTAGCGTCAACGGGGTTATCTTTGAAAGGACTCTTATAGATGGGGGTGCTTCCATCAATATTATGCCGATCAACTCCTTCCATGCGACTAACATTCCAGAAGAAAGGTTGGTTCCCATGCCCTTGGTAATCTCGGGCTATGACAATCAATCTTCCAAGTCCATCGGGTATGTGAATGTGGGGATAGTGATGGGAAATCTGAGCTCCCATATCAAGTTCCATGTAATAGAAAGCGCAATTTCCTATTATTTGTTAATAGGAAGAGTATGGATGCACAACCAAGGGTTAGTTCCCTCAACGTACCATCAATGTGCTAAGGCGAATATCAAGGGGACAGAAGTGACTATTAGGGCAACTAAGGGGCCTTTCGCTATCGAAGAAGCACACTTGGTGGATGCAGCCTTTTATACAGAGCTCGAAGAGGACGTGCGGGTTCTAACAAGAAGAATGGAGGGAGCATGGGTCCCCTCGATTAGAGAAAGAATGGGACCTTTAAATGAGAGTGGCGAAGGGAGGAGGATCGAGGAAACATATCGGGCGGTCCCTCGACCCCAGAACATCTCGAAGCAGCTCAAAGAAAAGATGAGGCCTAAGACAGACCCAGACGAGCATGAGGTCCAACGACAAAGCGTGTTAAGTCATTTTTCAGGGGAAAGAATCGCTGAGGCTTCCAGAGAAAGGAAGAGAAAGGCCGTAGCAACAGCTGCCAGCAGGCAATGCAAGAAAATTGTCACTGAAGAGGGAAAAATGGTGTACCGCTTATAATGGTGTGAACGGGTGGCCGAAAAGACTAACAATGAGGTTGACCCGATATATGAGTGTTTTTTAGTAGATCAACGGGGGCAGTGTATGGTGATAGACAACTCCAACATACAAGAGTTCGTAGAAGATGTCGCCGAAGAACCAAACTACATGGCAGACCAACCAAGGCCCCAGGCACAAGAGTTGGAGAAACTAAACCTAGCAGGAGAAGGGGAAGATCCAAGGCCTATCTTTATCTGGAAAGATCTTATTAAGAATAAACAAGAAGCCTTGGTTGACCTGATTCGGGAGTTCATAGATGTCTTCACATGGAAGTACACTGAAATGGAAGGGCTGGATGAGGAAGTGAGCTGCCACAAGTTGAACGTGATGCCTTCGGCTATTTCGGTGAAGCAGGCAACAAGAACTTACAAGCCTGAAATAGATTTAAAGATTAAAGAAGAGGTCCAACGCTTATTGGCAGCACGATTTATCAAGCCCATACAACATCCCCTCTGGCTATCCAGCATTGTGCCAGTAGGGAAGAAAGATAAAAACTAAATAAGGATCTGCGTGGACTTCAGATACTTGAATAGGGCTTTCCCAAAGGATGAGTTTCCCCTACCCTCCATCGACAGTTTGATAGATGCCACGGCTGGTCATGAGATGTATAGCTTCATGGATGGATATGTGGGATACAACCAGATCAAGATGGACCCCTCTGACGCAGAGAAAACAGCATTCAGAGCGTCGTTGGGCAACTTCATGTACAAGGTAATGCCGTTTGGACTCAAAAACGCCTAGGCTACGTACCAAAGAACAATGATGGACATTTTTTATGACTTCTTCCACAAATTTGTGGAATTCTATGTAGACGACTTGGTCATCAAATCAAAGAAGGAGGAGTCCCATCTGAACGACTTAAGGAAGGTGTTTGCTCGGTGCAGGAGGTACAAGTTAAGGATGAACCCGTTAAAGTGTGTCTTCGGAGTAACAAGTGGTAAGTTCTTAGGCTTTGTGGTTAACCGACAAGGGGTACAGATGGACCAGGATAAACAGTGGGCAATCTTGGAGATTCCATGTCCAAGAACGGCGAAGGAGCTAAAAAGTTTTCTCGGTAAAGTTTCCTACCTTAGGAGATTTGTGCCTAGATTGGCCGAAATAACACACCCACTGATGCAGCTGCTATGAAGGAACACGAAATTCAGATGGGAAGAGGTTCACCAGAAGTCCCTTGTTGGGTTGAAGAAGCTGCTCGTGTCACCACAAATCATGGTTCCTCCCAAGGCGGGAGCTCCGTTGTAGCTATACCTTACATCCACCACGAGGTCCGTTGGAGCTCTGCTAGCACAAGAAGTAGACGGGCAAGAACGGTCGATTTACTACCTCAGCAGAATTATACATGGGCCAAAAATTAGATATACTATCTTAGAAAGGAATTGTTTAGCCTTGGTTTTTGTAGCACAAAAACTTAAGCATTATATGTTGTCTTTTACCATTCATATTATAACTAGATGCGACCCAATTAGGTATTTACTCGCAAAGACTATATTGATTGGCAGGGCAGCTAGATGGTTCCTTATTCTCTCTGAATATGACTTAAAATGTGTGGTCCTTCGCACAATCAAAAGCCAGGCGTATGCTGACCTATTGGCCATTTTCCCTTCAGGAACCTTCGAGCCACTTAGGAAAAACATTCCAGGAGATGATTTGCAGGACAATTACCTGGATGCAACCGAGGAGGAATGGACGATGCAGTTCGATGGATCTTCGGCAGAAAAGAAGGGAGGAGCAGGGGTTGTTCTTTCAAAAGGGATGGAAGAGATTTGCCTTTCCTACAAACTAGATTTCCCTTGATCTAATAAAGAGGCAGAATACGAGGCATTGGTACGAGGGCTTCTAGAGGCTCTTCGGAGGGGAATTCGTTCACTCTGCATTAAGGGTGACTCGAACTTAGTAATTCAGTAGGTAAACAGAGAATATGCGTTGAAACACATGAGCCTGGCGCCCTATAGAACAATCATTCAAAGGCTCCTCAACCAGTTCCATCGGACCACGATCAGGAGACATCCCAGAACGATGAACCGCCATCCAGACGCCTATGCCACTATTACCCAGAAGATGATAATAAAAACTAATGAGACTACAGTTGTGATCCAACAAAGAATAGCTCCTTCGGTAGTACGGTCAATACTACCAATGGAGGAAGAAGTGGGCTGGAGAAGAGATATTAAGAAGCAACTGGAGTCTGGTGAGGGGGCGGTGGGGCTAAGAGAGTTGGCTCAATATTTTACATGCCAGGGGAATCCCTATTTTAGAAATACAGGAGGATGGCTGTCAAGATCTGTCAGCCAGATGAGGCCGAGCAAATATTGAGGAAAACGCATAAGGAACACTGTGAAACGACTGAGATACCTCTATATAGGAGAATTCAAAGGGAGGGGTATTTCTAGCCTAGAATGAAGCAAGATTCGGCAGAGCTACAACGGAAATGCAATAAGTGTCAGCTATTCTTCGTAGAAGCTGAGTGCCATTTTATTGAAGCTCAAATGGACTGGAGGCAGCCCTACATCGACTTCATTCAGGAGGGGGTTGTCCCAACGGAGAAAATAGATGTAATGGGTCTGAGGCGAAGGGCTCCAAGGTTCTACGTCTAGGAGGGGCAGCTTTATCGAAAGGGGTACTTTAACAGGCCCTTGCGATGTGTCACGAGGGAAGAAGCAGTGGAGGTCCTCAAACAAGCGCACGATCCAGCACATATAGGAGGAGCCAAGCTGTATGATCAGTTGATGACATTGGGGTATTATTAGCTAATAATGGAGAAAGACTCTGCGGAGTTTGTTCAAAAATGCAAGGCTTGCCAACTCCATGGGAATATGATCAATGCCCCATCGGTAGACTTGCATTCTCTATCAACCCCCTATCCATTTCATACTTGGGCGTTCGACCTAGTGGGGGAAATACACCCCTCTTCGAGAGGCAAGATATGGATACTAGTAGAAACAGAATGTTTCACAAAATGGGTCGAGGCAATACCACTCAGACGGGCAACGGCTGGGGTGGTGAGCAACTTCATCAGAGAATACATCATTTGCCATTTTGGGACCCCAAAAGTTATTCTCTCGGATAATGGGACCCTCTTCGTCAATTCTGAAGTAACAATGTTCACGGACAAGTACTCCATTGTTCATCACACTTCAACGGTGGCATACCTAAAGGGAAATGGTCAGGCCGAAGCAACTAACAAAACCTTGGTTAATATTTTGGCCAAAATGATGGAAGACTTTCCAGGGGAGTGGGATGACAAGATATCAGCTGTCTTCTGGGCCTATCGAACAACCAAGCGAAAACCCAGAGGATACACGCCGTTCTCTTTTGTTTATGGGGCTGAGTCAATCCTTCCATTAGAATTGGAAGTTCCCTCTGCTCGTTATGCCTTGAGAAGTAGCATTCTCCCTCATAGTAGATATATACAGCTGGAAGTGTTGGATGAACACAGAGATAACTTGATGCAACACTTTCAAATATATACGAAACAACTCTCCAGGGCATATGACAACTTGGTGAGACCAAGGAAGTTCCTGGAGGGAGACCTTGTATTATAAGCGGCAGTGAAGCACATCAGGGAACTTCCTCTACCAAAGTTCGCAGCTAATTAGGAGGGCCCTTTCGTTGTGAAAGAAGCCCATGACTCAGGTTATTGTTTAATTTCGAAGTTAGAGGAAGACAAGCCATTTACGATTAACAATAAGTGGCTGAAGGTTTATCATGTGTAAATAACCAAGTTTGAACAGATGTTATGACTAGCTATTGTTATAAATATATAAGTTTTGGGTGACATTGTTTAGCATAATGGAGGAATTGCAGAAATACAAAACTCTATAGCATACAACAACAGTCACAACATGCGAAGGGATTGAAAAGTATATATCCTTCATTCATAAACAATAGAGCATTACAAAATTTGTGTTGGGAACTATCGCCCAAGAATTACATAGATAAGAGCAGTAAAGGATCTGTATACAAGAAGCAACTAGTCTAAAAGAAACGATAAATCTGAGGAAGAGAAAAAATCTCCAGGAAGGCCCGAAGAAGCTGTTGTGAAAGACCGTTGGGCGTTAATAGAAACCTCTAGCCTCGTTTTCCCTTGTCTACGTTCGATCAGGAGTCTCTCGCGCTTCAGTTTGACCAGGCACAAAGCTTCTTCGACATCCTTTACCTCTTGATCCACTGCTTCCAAAAGGGGTGCCAATGCGACCAACCTAACTTCCTCAGCTTGCTGGTCCTCCTGGTGCTTTCGTAACACTTCCCTCTGGCCGATCAGTTGCTGGTTCTTCAAAGTCTTCAGATACATTATAATCCAGTCAAAACGGAAACCATCACGCCCCAACTCCTTCAGAAAACCCAGAAATTGGTTAAGAAGGGATCTGGTAACACTTGCAGTAGGGGTACTGGCAATTTCAGCAACAACGATCGCCATGCCTTAAAGTCTGTGACTCATCACGTGAATATTGGAGCACAGGCAATCTGGTGTAAAGGTCTTAGGGTGGCGATTCACCAGTTGTTCGATCACCAAGCGATGGTTGACAGGCATTTGAGGAGACTGCCGAAGCACCATTAGGCAGAATGCGTGAGGAGCCAGGTCAGGAAGAGGTAGTTCGCACCCAGACTCGCTCTCGGCTGCAGCACTAGTCGTAGAACCTTGACCATCATGAATAGAATTTTCCGAAACATCAGGTTCTCGGAAGGGAGAGCCTACAGGCGAAAGAACCGGGGGCAAATTTTCCCGAGCAACCTGAAAAGAAATAGCGCACATGATGAAATTATGAAAAAAAAAACTTAACAAGTGTTTTCGTTGTTAAGTCACCATTATAAGGTGGAGTTTATAGAAAATCTTAACAAGTATTTTCGTTGTTAAGTCACCGTTATAAGGTGGATTTATGGAAAATCTTAACAAGCGTTTTCGTTGTTAAGTCACCGTTATAAGGTGGAGTTTATGGAAAATCTTAACAAGTTTTTTCGTTGTTAAGTCACCGTTATAAGGTGGAGTTTATGGAAAATCTTAACAAGTGTTTTCGTTGTTAAGTCACCGTTATAAGGTGGAGTTTATGGAAAATCTTAACAAGTGTTTTTGTTATTAAGTCACCGTTATAAGGGGGAGTTTATGGAAAATCTTAACAAGCGTTTTCGTTGTTAAGACACCGTTATAAGGTGGAGTTTATGGAAAATCTTAACAAGTGTTTTCGTTGATTAAGTCACCGTTATAAGGTGGAGTTTATGGAAAAAAACTTAACAAGCGTTTTCGTTGTTAAGTCACCGTTATAAGGTGGAGTTTAGGGAAAAACTTAACAAGTGTTTTCATTGTTAAGTCACCGTTATAAGGTGAAGTTTAAGAAGTTTAAGAAAATTTTATAAAAAAAATCACAGGATAGAGACTATGGAAAATCTTAACAAAAGTTAACAAAATTCCTCAGTCATAACGGGAGCATATGGGGTAGCCGCAGGGACAGGAACCGTTGGGGGCGAGATTATTACCCCGGAAGCCATAACGGGGTCCCTGGACGCAGAAGCCTCCACGCTTTAAAAAACTCTATCACTTGTATAGGGCACCAGGGCCAGCATACTGGGTTCATCAGGCAAAGACACTGAGCTCCCAAATAAAGGCACAATACGATGGGGTATAAACACACCACTATGCTGGCTACAAGCACCAACCTGGGCCCTGACTGCAGGAGTTGGTGCAAGATTAGGAGAAAACTGTGGCACAAAGGCAAGTGTTAGAAAAGAAGAATGGGCACAGAAAATATGAAGAAATATCTCTACGTGTTACTTACCTCAGTTATGGCGCTAAAGAGAGGAATGGCAGTCAGGGGTCTCATCAGCGACGTCGGAAGAAGAACGCTTGCCAATAACGAGGATATCTTAACCTGGGGTACCCAAAACATAGCAGAATTCAGCAAGCCAAATAAGAAAAGAGTGGGACAGAAAAGACTACAACAAATAAATTATAGAGGAAATCATACCTTGGGCTCACTCTCCTCAACAAGAACAATGGGGAGAGGAACCTCAGGTGAGGCCTGTAGATCAGAGGGGGCCGAGGGTGTTATCTCGGATTGTGTTATTTCGAGTTGTGTTACCACTTCGAGCGAGGAATCACATCCCCCAACGACTTCCCTCGCACGTTGACTCCCTGCACATCGAGAATAGGTAAGCCCCATCATGGGGGAACGGGGAGGAGTCACATCGGTACGAGATGCACCGAAGCGTCCCCCCACAAAAGGGCTTACGGGAGGGCTAGAGGGGTCTGGTCTTTCTATTTCAACTCCCTGCACCACAGTTGTTAAAAAAAAAAAAAAAAAGGAAAATATATATTTAAGTAAAGACAGTCGTCCTTAAGCAAAAGGAGATAATAACTAAATCAGGCACACATACCTCCGATTCAGAAGGAGAACGAGAAGACACGACCACGGGCGAAGAAGGAGGAGTAACAACAACAGAAGGGGCAGGAGTGGAATGCACCTCAGGGGTTGGGTGAACCTCAGGAGTCCGTTTCTTCTGGGACTTGGTGCCCAGAGTCTTCTTCCTCGATCCCGCGGCACCAGTACTGACCCCTTGAGGAACCCGGGAGCTCTTTCTCCTCCTAGCCGTTGGCTCTATAGGATCAACCAACACCGTGGGGAAAGCAACGGAGGTAGGGACAACGACTGCATGCCGTTGATACTCGGCATATATTCGGTCTAGTTCTGCTTAGGCCTCCCTCCTTACACGCTCAGCCATTTCAGCAGGCATGGGAGGTGGAACGGAGGCTATGGGAAGAGCTGCCATGGGAGTTTTGGGATTCTGGGACTTCGATTTTGATGACCCACTCTTGGACGTTTTTGCCTTCTTGGCAGGTGGTGGAGAAGCCCCCTCGTGGGTAGTAGCTGCAGTAGAGGGGGAAGCCTTCTTTGGAACAGCAGGAGTCCTCGGTTTTGGCGTTGTAACTGGGACAATGGGGAAAAGTGGGGGAAGCTCGGTAGGAGGTGCTTTGTGGGTTGAACTTAGGGGGAATTCTATCCCAAGTACAGAGTTTCCTTTTAGCCCCAACTTTAGGGAAGAAAATGAAGAAACGGGAGGATGCACCGGCTCTCCCTCAACGAACTCAGTAATTTCAGCTAGTTGCTTCGGCCAATACTTAGTGGAAAACAAAGGGGTCACATCCCCATGTCTAGTAATACTGGGAATGGTGACATGCCCAGCCATTCTTGAACATATCCCCCACGCAGCGGTCGAAGAAAATAGGGAGCATGCCTCGCTAAAGGAGACCTTGGGGTTTGACGACTGAAACACTGGACGTGGCGCCCTCTGGTCAAACCCAAACTGACGGCTGCATCGGTTGGGATTATAATGCTCTCTCGTGTATCCCCACTCGGTGTAGGAGGGCAGATATCTGGGAGAAAACAGAAGAACCACGACAAGCGAAGGATCCTCAATATCGGGAGAAGGGTCCTGTATCACTCTGGCTTCATGATGGAAAAATTCACAAGTGTGAAAGAAGGCCTCTTCCTGATAAGGCCTCATGACGAAGTTCTCAAAATGGTCAATCACAGAAATCAACTCCTTTCGTCTTTGTCTCTTGTGATAAATGAAAGACCGTGGAGGCAGAATTGTTTCCCCCGAAGGAGGACTGTTGGTCTTGGCCGCTATGGTAGGAAAGCGAAAGTAAAGAAAGCTGGTCAAAAGAACGCTGTTGGAAAAATTGGCCAAGTTATAACGGCCAAGAGAGCGTTCCATATCAAATAAGGTCCCATCCAGCCAGGTGTAGAGGGATACCAAGGCAATTGCAGCCAGTGGAAGTTTTATGCCTCGAGCCAAGCGAAGGGACAGGTTGATAAGGTCCCTTCAGGGCTGGTCGTTGGGTTTGCCCGTCAAAAGGAAATGGGAAAGAATCACAATAATGTAGGTGGGAAGATCCAATGGCATACCTTGACCAGGGACAGTTGATGAGGAACTACCTTCACCAGAACTTTTGAAGAAATAATTTATCAAGGGAGAAAAGGTAGCTTTGTTGGAAGAACCGATGCAGCTTCGGCATATGCGATCCAACTCCAAACAATCTGAAGTCTCTTGAGCATTAAGAGCCTCATCGGTGTAAGGCTCATGGCCTGTTGCATCGAGGCCCAGGAGCTCGTACACGTCCTCCAAAGTTATAGTGAACTCACCCCACGCAGCGATGAACGTATGAGTAGCCACATTCCATCGAGAGACCATGACAGGAAGGGCAGCATTGTTCTTCGATAGAGTGAATTCACCAAACCATTTGGCCCGTTGCATCCCAATCTTGGTGAGGATATCAGCATAGGAACTCTGCATGTGGGATTCCAGGCAGCAAAGTGGGCGGGGGATCCCCCGGGTGCTTCGAAATCAATGTGGGACCATGAAAAGTCCCCTCGCTCCAAGAGAAATCTGAGAGTTCCTTCTGGGGGCAGAAATCCCCACTTAGACAATTCTTCATCCACATCACCCAACAGTAGGGTGTCAAACTTAGAAGAAAAATAGACAGTCTTACAGGCAAGAACAAAGTCATCACCCTCCCCAAAAATGGGAGAGCAACGATAAAACCTCAGCTGTTCCTGGCGGGCAGCACCTAGGGCGGAGGCAGCAGTGGTGGTGGCAGACAGAACACTGGTGGCAGACACGGTGGGGTTGCTTGAAGATGTCATGGCAAATAATGAAACCGTAACAGAGAAAGCTTAGAGAAAAAAGGGATTGAGAGCGAGAATGGAGAAACACGATCACAAGTGGTGGTATAGAAGGTGAAGAATGAAGCTCTTGCAACAATGGAGCCTCTCTCTCTTTCTAAAAATGAAACGCCAGTTTGAAGAAGATAATAACAGAGTAAGAAAAAACAAAGGAGAAGGTTCAAAGTATTTTGAATACGGCTGTTTGAAAATCTCGAGTTTTGGCGTTTAGATTTCCCCACCCTCGCACGTGTATGGCCGCCTATAATCATTTCACATGAACACGTGGTACCTTGGGAAGTTCTTTGACAGTTGAGAGGACTGCACCACCTCATTAATGAAGTGACATCTGGGGAACACTAATCGTTGCCTTCCTATACAAGCTTTAGTTTTGGAGCCAACAAAATTTCTTGTCAGACTTATCCCTTAAAGCCCCAACGAAGAAGATATCCCAACGGTTCTGCATAAAGGAAAAAGGACTCAATATTTTCACACAAATAAAAGTCCATCAATTTGAGACATTTCATGCAGACATTTCTTGTTCCAACAAATCTCTCCACGAGGGGGCAAATGTAGAGGGGGCTTGAAGGTAATCTTGACATTAGGGACAAATCCCCAATTAGCAACAGTGTTTGAGATTAAGAACCTGAGGTAGCTCAAGCATGGCAGCTCGGCGTGGCAGCTCATATTTTAGCTTGTTGTATTAGTCATATTGTATTTTCATTATTGATGACTGTAAGATTTAACGGTTGTAATGACGTAAGGATAATAACAAAAGAGTTTGTATGAGGTCAAACGGTACTTGCGAGAGATCAGGCTTGGCAGGGCCTGGGAGAGCTTTCATGATCTATCGAATGACCTCACCATGGGAACTTTAGAGGGACCTAGTTTGGAGGATTGAGAAGTAGGGCACCGTTGGGGCTTGTCCTGACCATCTTAGATACACCTGGTAAAACACCGAAGGACCTTGACCGTGGAACCTCAAGCGGAGCAGCTTAGAGTTCCATTGGGCGTTGAGTTATGAACCAAGTAGCCCTCATCTACTGTAGGTGATGTCACTAGCCAGCTAAACAATGTCAGGTCTGCACTTGAGTAAGCCACCATGGTATTTGGGGCTGTCAAGCAGTTGGTGAGCCACCTCTGCGACAACAGCCCCCTGACACACAGTGGTTAGGCAAAAGGCATATCTTGGCATTTAATGTTTATGACGTGGAGACAACTAGAGCATCAGGCATTTAATACTATGACATAAAGTATGAGGGATGTATTTCATAGTTTTAATGACTGAGTTGCCTCGGGGGTAGTGGGGGGGGGGGGGGGGGGGGCTATTTAAGGACCCCAACCACCTTTGAGGAGGAGAGAGACTCTTGGAGCGTTCAGAAGTTATTGCAAAAGAGAATACACACCAGAGGGAGTTATTGTAAACCAGAGAGTTTACTCACTCACCATTGTCATTTTATTATAAAGCTTTCAATATTCGACAGCGATTCAAGAGGGTATTTGGTGTGGTTTTACCTGCCTACCAAGATGTATCTAGGATGCTTACTTCTCTCTCCCTCTAGCTAAGCCACTTCTAAAGTTCATTATTATCATTATTATTCCCTGAGTTATACACGAGAGACTTTGTGAGTTTAAGCCGAGTCTATCTTCGTTGGGTTCATGCTTATATGTTCTGTCATTAATCCAAAGCTTTGGCCAACTAACTTGTCATTACCATACTCAATAGGGGTTACGCCTCCATATATAATCTAAAGTACCCTCCTACAAGGATTAAAAAGATAAAATTGGGTTAATTAAAATTGGTTCACATATTTAGTGCATGTTAAAATTGAGAATTTTTTTAAAAAGATTGTTTTTTGCCTAAAGCACATACACGTAGGGGCTTTCTCAAAGTTAAAATCTAAAAGAGCTTGTGCATGTGTGTGATTAATCATTTGACAAGTGAATCCATTAAGCAAGTAATTTTCAAACGACTCCATGAAATCACGATTAAGAATAATCTGAGCATTGAAAATCCTAATCAAATGTTCTAGATACATGAAAACATGGAAGTAAGTGGACTCAAACACACTAACATGCCATAAAAAATGTGTAAAACTAAACTACACATAAACACAAATATTTTTTAGTTCTTAAACATTTTTCAAATACACCACACAAAACTAAAAGGATAAAAAAATATTTTTGTATTTTTTGAAAAGAAGAAATACAATAAAAATCAAAATACAAAACACTCAAACAATATACAACTAATAAACACATATTACATGAAGAATAAGAACTAGTGTACATAAACATCAAAAAACAATCAACCATAAGATATAGCATGCTAAGAATCATATGAAAGCATTCGAGAATTAAGCATTCTAACATTCAATGCGTTCAAAACTTATTTCTTAACCCAAATAGATGAATACTTAATTCATTGAGTTTTGGGAACCGTGGTAATACTAGATTAGGACTTCCTAGGACCTTTTCTAATGCGAACAAGTGAAAACAAAAGGAAGATGACCTTTTCTAATGTTAGAATGCTTAATTCTCGAATGCTTTCATATGATTCTTAGCATGCTATATCTTATGCTATATCTTATGGGAACCGTGGTAATACTAGATTAGGACTTCCTAGGACCTTTTCTAATGCGAACAAGTGAAAACAAAAGGAAGATGACCTTTGGGTTAACCTTTTCTAACATTTTTGGCAGTGGTTGGCACTCTTAAACAAACGTTGTTGTTAGCTTTACCAATGTAAGAATTCGGAGTATCAAAGCCAATACCAACACTAATTGAGTCTCTCAAATCATCTTTTAACTTCAAAATCCGAGAATCAAGCAAAAATCTAGACTTTTCAAATATTAAGGACTCTTTCTTCATATTTTCAATAATTCCTAGGAGGTTATCTTTCTCCACCCTCAATGTAAGAGAACTTATCCCTAAGAGTCTTCTCATGAGTCCTTAAAACTTTTTCGATTTATTATTATTATTATTATTATTATTATTATTATTATTATTATTATTATTATTATTATTATTATTATTATTATTATTATTATTATTATTATTATTATTATTATTATTATTATTATTATTATTATCAACGGGACGTTCTTTAACCCTAGAAATCTTAGAGTCCTTTAATTCATTCTCTAAAACACGAAGTCTATCGTCACTCTTTTTCTTGGACAATTATTAATTTTTAAAATCATGTTTCATGTCCATGAGCTTCTGACGAAAGATATATCTTTAAGTTTGAACAGTTCAAAAAAATTCAATTTCAGTTTTAAAACACAAATTTTATTTTTCAAGATATTTTATTATTTTTGCATACTTAAAATTAAAATGAATTAACTTTTCATCATGACTATGAAGCTAGTTAAATTTATCTCGAATATCAAAATCACCTTCATCACTAAAAACATCGGATAACTTATCACTATGGTGATCTATCGAGAGAGAGGAAAAACAACCAATCTTAAAGTAGCACAAAATACGATCAACATGATAACTTAGTATACCATCCATGATACCAATTTAAAAGTGCTAATATACAGAATGCTCTAAACAAAAGACAATTTTTAATTTTCTAAAATTAATTATTCAACTTAAAAAGAATTGATCCTAAACACCAATTATAAAAGAAATTTGTGAAAATTAGTTTTAGCCAATTTTATTTTATCCTAAAACATAAATCTAGGTGATAGCGGGATAAAATAAAATAAACAATCACATAGCACCTGGTGTACGAGGAATACTCAAATGGAAAAAACCTCGGACGACCCAACTAATGCAATTCACTTTTATGAGGAATTACAGAGGATAGTCACTAGACTTACCACACAAACTCGATGTCCTCATAAGCCTTGACGCTCTTTAGTCTTAAATCTATCCTCTATAGTGCACATAAGAGTCCTCCTACGCATTGCTAAAATGCAGGAGTCCACACATGCCTCGATTTCCACCGATACATGCTCAACCACCGTCACACAATTTGAAGTCCACCGTATGCAAACAAATCAGGCACATAATCCACTACACAAAACAGATACCCCATAAGATGAAAAGTAAACCTTGGTGCCTGAAATAAGATCTTGAAAGCATAATAAGATGAACACTTGGATCCTAAATAATTTGGATGAAAACTAGGGTTTTAAATTGATTTTTGATCAAGTTTAGGAATATAAATATAAGTGTTTATCTCAAAGAAAACTACTTCTCTGCACTCCTATTATAGGAGGTTTTAAAAAATCAAGATAAGGATGAAAATCAATTTGGAAAATCTCCAAATTAAAGAAAATGTGCATACTCATTCGAACAAAGTACTTCATCTCATTCGAATCGTCTTCTAACGACACTTTCAACAAAGGCCCAAGTGGTCATTCGATTCATTCATTGGGACCATGTTCTAATGAGATATGGTATCTCGTTGGAATGACATACTAAGTCATTCTAAGGACCTCATGAAAAATAAATATTTTTCTTCTAAAAAATATTAAAATTAGATAAAATCTTTTTAAAAATTTAAAACAAATTTTGTAAAAAGCTCACTCCGAAATATAAAATCTCCAAGGATTAAAATATTTACGCATTCATACCTGAGAGATCCTCGGAGCATAAAGATGGAAACTAGAAGGAAACATAACATAATGATGTAGATCTTCTAAGTTGGTCACCACGTCTTCAATAAACCATAACATAGTTTTCAAAAGTCAACACACTTAAGTCTTAACCTATGACTCGAATAGTTTTGTCCAAACAAGGAATAAGCCAAAACATACAAATTGACTCGATTCACAAATTTATCGTTACAAAACTACATCTAGGGGAAGTCATCGAGGTCCAAACCTCGAACCGATAACCCGACCCAGGGGAATGCGACATAATGGGAGACAAGAACTCCCGCATCCACCATTTAACATGACAAAGAGTTTCCCTGGGCACAACGACGTGGACATCATTACTAGTTCCCGGGGACAGCAATGCCATAGTGGCAACTCTGCCGAGGATTATTTTTCTAACAATGGAAATCAACATTTCACACCCTAGCCACATTCCCAACTATGTCGTTGTAACGACCATGCAGAGGAAAAATTAAGAGAATCAAACTATCTATATGCTTCATTTTTATTATTCGTATTGCTCTTCCTCATGTCTACTTTATGTTAATTGTATAAGTGTTTAGCGGCCTCAGTTTAGGGTCCCTCATAATACAAATACATTCTTAGTGTAACACCCCGTAATTTTGAGGGTTTAATATTTAATTATTTTTGGGAGTTATAAAAATATTTAAATTGGAGAAACTTAAATTCATGAGTTGGAGAATTTAATTGAGTGAGCCGAATTATTTATAATCGGCGAATTTTAAGTTAATAGTTCAAAATCTCGTGTGTCGCATTTTGAGGTCGAAATTTGTTGATGTCGAAAATTATTTCGGATGGAAATTCTGAGTGTGCGGTTGCATCCGAATGGGTCAAGATAGTCAGAAGAGAGTACCCGGGAGTATTAATTGGGTCTCGGTGTATTTTTGGGCATAGCCGGGCCCACACGGGGGTGAGTTGCGCCACTTTAATTAAGCCCATTAGGTGAAAAATGGGATTTAGAGTTTTAACCTAAATGAGGGATTAGAAAATTAGCAGCCATCACAAATCTAAGCCTAGGGCTTGAGAGGGAAATTGGCTAAAAGCTTAGCAAAAGCCAATTTGGGGATTTGGGAGTCAAATTAAGGGACTACAACAACGGATCAGACCCTACGAACGATTCCAGGCAAGTGGTTAACTGTTGCGATTTCTAAATTGATGATTGTGGGTACCCATAATTAAGTCCACGGGCCTGGACGAGTAGCCCAGTTCTGGCGGCCCATAGTCCAGGCCCCCCACCTCTTATTTTGATCCGGTCTCTTCCCACGTTCCCCTGAAGGGAAGATATATGAGAGATGTAAGACGTGGGGGAACCCATCACCCCCACTCACCTAAATGTACATGTATATATTAAACCCTAGGTCCGGGGAAAAAGGACAAGTTGTATTCTCTGTAACCACTCTCCGGAGTATATAGAAATAACATCGGTTGCACCACCGTGGACGTAGGCACATATTGGATGAACCACGTACATCCTTTGTTGTGATTGTCATTTTTACATTCCTTGTTCCTACTTGGTGAATGCTTTTTTCTTATCTATTTGTGTTGCATAATAATTGTCACCACAATTGGCGCCATTTGTGGGAATGGTTCATCTTTCCTTGAGAAGAGCCCACACCAAGAAAGGAGTTTAAAATGTCTGGTCACAGCAGCAATGCCCCCCAGGCAGGGGATATTCAAGAACCAACTGCTCCTCGCAGGATCAGGTCTGAAGTTCGACGTTCAGATAAGAGGGCTCTCTTGGAAAAGCCAGCCTCAGAAGAAAGCCAGGGACCAGCGAGGTCCACACAGATATCCAGATTGATTGATGCATACGAGGCAAGGCTCCACGAGCAGAGGGAGTTTTCTCGAAGGTATGAGGCTGAGAATGCTAGCCTGAAAAGACTGGAGAGGGAGCTTCGTCCTGATAATAGGAGATGTCCATACCGCAATCCTAGCCCTCAGGAGAGTAAGTCTCGCAGCTGAGGAAGGTGCCCTAGGCGAGGATCTCAAAAGGTCGAGGGAGACGAATCAGACGACGACCTCCACAAGCAGTTGCGAAGAGCTCGCCCTTACCAGAGCCCTGCTCGCAGTGACAAAAACATACGAAATCTGGTCCGCAGGGAAATGTACCAACATCCTGCCCACCATGATACCAGATCAACCAGAGAACTCTCAAGGCGAGCTCTCAAAACCCAGATGAAGTCACCCTTTATGAGGGAAATCGAAAAAGAAAAAGCCCCTAAGAAATTTTCCATTCCAAGGTTCAAGATTTATGACGGTAAGACTGATCCCATCGATCACGTCAGGCAATACCGATAGGCCATGACCCTCTGAAATCACTAGGATGCACTGATGTGCCGCATTTTTCCCTTGAGCCTGCATGATGTGGCGTAGAAATGGTTCGAAAGACTCCCCCACCGGTCCATCAGAAGTTTCAAATCCATGGCCGAGCTCTTTACGGCCCGGTTCATCACTAGCAGCTCCCATCCCAAAAGGATGGATGCTTTACTGACAATGAAGAAAACGCCTTAAAAGACACTCCGAGACTACGTGAAGAGGTACTGGGAGCTATTCAATGAGGTCGAAGATTTCTCAAAACAAGTGGCAGTGGCCTCTTTCAAAATCGGGATACCCAGCTCCTCCCTTCTATACCATTCCCTGACAAAGAAGGAAGCTATAACTATTGACAACCTAATGGCTAGCATCGAGAAGTACGCTAAGGTGGAGGACGTCACCCACCTCAGCACAGGAGAAAATGGTCGAGCTAAACTCACTACCAAGGGAAGTGATAAAAATGAGAACCAGAAGATAGGAGGAAAGAACGGGGGAAAAAATGGCTCCAAGAACGGAGGGAACCATGACGCGTCGAAAGCATTCCAGGCGGTCAACACCGTCTTCAAAGAACCAATTTACAAAATTCTCGCGAAGATCAAAGATGAGCCATTCATCAAGTGGCCCAGGAAGATGCGAGGAGATCCCTCCAAGAGGAACAATGCGTTAAGATGAACTTTTCACAAAGAGGGAGGACATAAGACCGAGCAATGCAAAGCTCTTAAGTCTCACCTCGAGGAGTTGTCCCAGTGTGGGCATTTGAACGAGTTTGTGGAGAAGAAGGCAGAGAAAGCGACTGCCAACAGAGAGGTGAGACCTGGCAATGTGCTGGAAGATGACGCTGGACATGAGTTCGCGGTAATCGATGGGGCATCTGACGCCAAGCAGATACAAGGAAACTCAGCTCGAATGGAAATGAAAAAACTCACAGCGGTAATGCAGGATTTTCAGATCGATCCAGTAAAGTCACAGTCAGGAAAACATCGACGAGCAGATGACGTCGACTATAATAAGCATATTGTCTTCACAAATTAAGATCTGGTGGGAGTGAGGACCCCATATAATGATGCTCTCATCATTACGCTCAGGATAGCTAACTTTGACGTCGACAAATTGCTCGTCGATCAGGGAAGCTCGTCCGAAGTAATTTGTCTCGACCTATTCAGAAAGTTGAGGTTAAGCATTACCGACCTAAAGGAAGCTACTGCCCCTTTAGTCGGCTTCGCTGGGAAAATAACTATGCCCCTGGGAAAGTTGTACTATTGGTGCGCACTGGAAATGTCTCCAAGATGATCGAGTTTTTAGTAGTCGACATCGATTCGCCATACCAGGCCATCCTCGGCAGGGTATGGCTTCATGCGATGAAGGAGTCTCCTCGACCTACCATCAGAAACTCAAGTATGTAACCGAGCAAGGAGTAATGGAGATCCACGGTGACCAAGTGATGGCAAGGAGGTGTGTCATAGCAGCCATCCGGCCAAAGCCAGAAAAGAAGGCTGATAAACCCGGCGAGAAAGTTGAAGAAGGTGTGACACCTTCTAAATAACAATTAAAGTATGGGAGACCTGGAGTAGAGGAGACTAGGCTCCTCCCCTCCGAGCGGGTCGTCGAGGACCTAGTAGAAGTTACGACTGGAGATGGTGATAGTAACAGAGTCTTCTTGATTGGAGCGTCTCTCACCGATCAAGAACAAAAGGAATTGATAACCCTGTTGAGACGCAACGTAGACATTTTCACATGGGAACCATATGAGCTTCCTGGAATTGATCCTAGTATGGTCTGTCATCAGTTGCATGTCGATCCCATCTTTAAACCGATCACGCAGAAGGCACGGCGAACTGCACCCGAGAAGGCTAAAGCGGTCGAAAAAGAAGTTGAAAAACTGCTGCATGCAGGATCCATACGGGAAGTACAATTCCCCAAGTGGTTATCCAACCCAGTAGTAGTTCCGAAGAACAATGGGAAGTGGAGAGTTTTCATCGACTTCACTGACCTCAACAAAGCATGCCCTAAAGATAGTTTCCCCCTCCCAAAGATAGACCAACTAGCGGACACCACCGCAGCTCACGAGCGAATGAGTTTCCTGGACGCATACTCAGGGTATCACCAGATCCCCTATATGCCCCCGACCAGGACAAAATGACATTCATCACAATAGTTGTGTTATACTGCTACAAGGTCATGCCCTTTGGGCTCAAGAATGCAAGGGCAACCTATCAACGGCTAGTCACCAAAATGTTCAAAGGTCAGATGGGAGACACTATGGAGGTCTACATCGACGACATGCTCTTTAAAAGTAAGAAGAAGGAAAATCACCTGTTCGACCTGTCAAACACCTTCAAAGTCCTCAGGAAGTACCAAATGAAGCTTAACGCGAGAAAGTGTTCCTTCGGTGTCCAAACAGGAAAATTTCTTGGATACTTGGTCAGTAAGAGAGGCATAGAGGCTAACCCATACCAGATCAATGCAATCAATAGGGTGCAACCCCCTCTCACAATTCGGGACCTACAGAAGCTCACTGGTATGCTCGCTGCCTTAAATCGCTTCATCTCCAAATCCTCCGAGAAGTGCAAGCCTTTTTTCCAGCTTCTAAAGGGGAGTAAAACGATAGAGTGGAGCCCAGATTGCTTGAGAGCATTGGTCGAGATCAAGTCCTACCTAAGCTCTCCACCACTGCTTGTCATACCACAGCAAACAGATTCTTTGCACCTATACCTCTCCGTATCCAATCACACTGTCAGCTCTGAGCTAATATGCGAGGTTGCAGGAATCCATCACCCAATTATTACGCAAGCAAGACCTTACTAGACGCCGAGCAAAGGTACCTACCATTGGAGAAGCTCGCCTTTGCGCTATTAATAGCCTCGAGGAAGCTGAAGAATTATTTTGAAGCTCATACTATCATCGTCCTTACATCGCATCCCCTTAAGGCAGTTCTAAAGAAAGCAAATTTATCGAGCAGACTATCTAAGTGGTCAGTCGAGCTCGGTCGATTTGACATCCAATTTCAACAAAGGAAAACTATCAAGGGTCAGATTCTTGCTGATTTCATAGACAAATTCACGGGGCGAAGAACCCTCCAACCAACCTCAACCAACAAGGCAAAAGGAGAACCCAGCAAAAGAGGAAACCTGGAAACTGTTTGTTGATGGAGCCTCCAACTCCAAGGGGGTGAGGCCGGCATTGTCGTCATTACTCCAGAGAACACAATCCTTGAACAAGGAATCAGGCTTGGACTTACAGCCTCCAACAATGAAGCAGAGTACGAAGCCCGAATAGCAGGCCTCCAAAAGGCGCATACTTTGGGAGTAAAACATTTACAGGTGTTCGGCGATTCCCAACTGGTCTCCAATCAGATAAGTGGAGATTACAATGCAAAGAATGAAAGAATGGTAGCCTACCTTACCTTAGTGAAAAAACTAATGTCAAGCTTAGAAGAGATCAACGTCCAGCAGTTTTCCAGGGGGCAAAACAGTCATGTTGATGCCTTAGCAGCCCTGAGTTCGACAGTTCACTCGGACCTAAAAAGAGTCATCCCCATCGATTTCCTCACTTGCTCGAGCATCGACAGCAATCCACCAAGCGTGAAACAGGTACTCCAGGTGGGGTCAGCCCCCAGCTGGATGGAGCCCTTAAGAGAATATTTAAAGGATGGAATGCTCTCGGATGACAAGAAGACCGCCCACCAGATAAGAGTCAAAGCTGCTCGCTTTCACTTATCCCCAGAAGGCAACTTGTATAAGAAATCCTTCCCCTATCCCTACCACCGATGCGTCCACCCAGGGGATATCGAGCAAGTGCTACGCGAGCTTCACGAAGGAATCTATGGAAGCCACACCGGACGAAGGTCTCTAGCCTTCGAGCAATGAAGGAAGGCTATTGGTGGCCATATATGCAAAAGGACTCTATAGTGTATGTCCGTAAATGCCTGAAATGCCAACTCCATGCTCCTATGGTCCACCAACCCGCCATCGATCTAAAGTCCCCGTCCATTCCATGGCCATTCGCCCAATGGGGAATGGACATTGTGGGACCACTGCCTACCGCTGCCGGCAATCGCAAATATCTATTGATTGCGACTGACTACTTCACCAAATGGATCGAGGCAGAACCCCTGGCGAATATCTGAGACGCTGATATGATAAGGTTCATATGGAGGAATATAATCACTCGTTTTGGAATCCCCAGAACCATCATCACCGAAAATGGAACACAGTTCGAAAGTGGCTCCTTTCAGAACTTCTGTGATGAACACGGTATCAGACACCACTTCAGTTCGGTGGCCTACCCTCAGAGCAATGGCCAAGCTGAGGCTTCCAACAAAACGTTATCGATGAGTTGAAGAAGCGATTGGATCGAGCCAAAGGCACATAGGTAAATGAACTACCTCACATCCTATGGGAATATCGGACCACTTCTCGGCGAGAAACAAGAGAAACCCCATTTTCGCTGACATATGGCTGAAGGCAGTCATCCCACTCGAAGCAAGTTTGTCGATAATGAGGTCCAACCTTATCGACCAAGGCCATAATGATGTAGCATTACTCGCTGAGCTCGACCTAGTCGACGAGCACCGGGAGCTAGACCTAGTGAAACTAGAGAGCTACCAGCAACAACTCGCGAGGCATTACAACAAAAGGGTTAATCCGAGGGCATTCCGAATTAGGGACTATGTTCTAAGGAAAGTCCTAGGCAACACAGTGAAACTATCAGATGGCAAGTTAGGTCCCAACTAGGAAGGACCCTTTAAAGTCACCAGAGACGACCTGCAGGCCGCCTATCACTTGGAAACGATGGAAGGCAGAGAAATACCACGAGCATGGAACACAGCTAATCTTAAGAGATTCTATTTTTAGATCTTTTTATTGTATTCTTTTATTATACAAGTGCATTTCCCTTATTATTAATGAAAGTTATTTAATTGGTTACACTCTGATTAGTAACAGCTACATTTATCGCACATCTTTTCCATGTAACAGACACATTGATCACTATACTATAGCAGGGGAATACCCCTCCTCAGGTCATCATCATGAAACACGAAGAACCTCTTAGCATTTCCCCTGGCAATATATGAAGCCCTACAGGGGATCCTTAGGCAATACGACCAAGTTTTATACTGGTCATCAAAACTCCTTTGATTGAATAAAATCTTGATCGGATGGAACATCCAACCTCAGGTGTCTCCTCGCCAATTGCCCAACTTAGGCCTAAGGGAGTGTGACGACACAACCTATAAGGTAAAGTAATGCACAATGGTATCTCGATATTATACTGGACTGGGAGGACACTTGCATGACAAAACAAAATTAGAAGATTATAAACCAGTAAGAATATGAAGAATATGATGCACACGTTTAGTCGGCAAGATTGCCCAAAACACAAACTTTTCATTAATTCATCATATTTACAACAATGGTGATACATGTTTAATCGATGAGCTCTCCCAAAGCATTTACATTATCAAAAATACAAAAAACAACAGCTGGAATTTTTTTAATGGGGGTGAGGCCTCTGAGTGAGATAATCAGCCACTCGAGCTCTTCATCCGTCATCAGGAGTAGGAGCTAGTTCTTCCTCAACCTCATTCGCATCCGACTCCAATAACTGCCGAGGGATGGCATCGATGGGGATCCATCGATCATCCCTCCGGAAGGGGTTAGGCATCAGGGTAGAGGGAGAAATCTCATGGCGATACCAGAGCATAGAATTCCTCGGGACCTGCAGCTCCTTCAAAGCACTCAGCCACCCCTTGACAAAGGAAAGCTCTTCGAACTCCGACAACCTCGTTGGAGCATCTGACCAACCCTTGTCGTAGCCATCAGCCCATACTTATCGAGGACCTTTTTGGAACAGGTGCCACAACCGAGTACCGTCCCTTTAAAGCCCATCAACAATTATATATGCTCACTGAACATCACAGTGGAGTTCTCCCATTTACCTATCCCGAAGTTCTTCCGCTTCCTTGTTTCTGCTCCTAGTGCTCCTACCAGCTCGCGGAACGGGTGGGCGAGTGGAACCCTGTGACACAGGAGGAGTAACATTATGACCATCTCTAGTTCGCGATGGTGAGGAACCTTGTAATACTGCTGGAGCAGTGCTTGATGCATGCTCCCTAAGTCGTAAGACTTCTCTCCTCAGGTACTCATTCTCCTGCTGAAGAACCTACCCAACTTGGTTGATCTCGAAGGCCTCTAATAGTTTTGTTCTCAGCGCATTGACCTCCTCGTGTACTGAAGCACCAATGCCCTCCATCTCTTGGAGCCTGTCCTTCAGCTTGACCATAAGTTGAGATTGCTCCTTATACTTTTGATTCGTAGATTTAAGGGATTTGCAAATCTTAACGAAGGCCTGGAGAACTTCGGGACTCGCATTGGGACCAAGGGTCCTGCCCAATTGGGAAGTAGCAGGAATGTAATCATCCACATTAACTAACTACAAGCGAGAGAAAGAGACAAATCAGTGCGAGCAGAAAATGAAGCCTTTTCATTAATAAAGGATTAGAGTTACATCGAACAGTAAAGAAAAAATTTACAAACAGGAAAAACCAAAAGTACAGAGCAATCCTAGTAGATAAGTAGTTGACAACCTCAGGTGGCCCAGAGGTCTATGGCCCCTTCCCCTTGTCAACATCAGTAGGAGCACAACGCTCAGCAGGGGTAATCTCTATCCCCGCAACTAGAAAAACATCAGCAGGGGTTGCTTGAGGAACAGGATTAGTGCCTTCAACAGCTGGGGCATGAACTTCATCTACGGTTGGCTCCGGATCTGGGTCATGCTCGTCAAACAAGGGAGAATCGATGTCGATGCCAGTAGACAAAAGGGCCTTGTTCCAACCTTTCTTGATGTTTAAATGACTAATATAGCCTATCTAAACTTCAGCATCCTTATATGCTGCAGCCCAATCGGAATTGTATGAGTCCTCCTTGGCAGTAACAGCCTCAGACTCCTTCTCCTTCAGCTTTTCGGAGAGCACCCTATTCTCCTCCACGACATCAAGTTTGCTCGAGCAAACTAGGTCGTAATCCTGTCTCAGCTCCTTCAGACCATCGACTGTCGCGTCCTTCTCTTTGTTGGCAGTGGCAAGAGCCAAGTCGGATGAAATTCGAACAGTGTCAATGGCTTTAAAATTAGCCTTGAGCACTTTACCCTTCAGCTTCAGGGCGGAGTTCTCTTTCTCCAGCTCGCTGTTTCTCTTCACCAGCTAATCACGTGAATGATACAGCACGGCAAAGTCAGTAACAAAGTATAAAAAAAAGAAGTCATTAGAAGAGGAAAATGAGGGAATTTAGAACAACATAGGAGAAAAGGGAAAAACCTTACTAGAGCAAGCCTTTGACTAGCCTGAAGGGCCAACTGCTCCGACCCTACCGCCCTTTGGCGATCAGCCGAGAGGACAACTCTCTCAAGCAGAGCTGGGGCTAACTGGAGAGAAATTGCCAAAAAGGCCCCCTTGGGTAGCGCAGACACAGGGACTAAGGCCTGCCCGACCTTTGTCCTCGCTTCTGCCCTCCTTATCTCCTCCTCCTCCTTCTCACTCTCCTTTTTATTCCTCTCCTCTACCCTCCTCTTCTCTTCCATCTTCTTCCTCTCTTCTTCCTTTTTCCTCTCTATCTCTCTTACCTGCTCCTCTTCCTCTCCTGCTCCTGAGCAGAGGACCGGGAACCAGTAGCCACAACACCCGATCTAGATTTTTACTTCTTTGACCTTTGTGCGATAAGCATATGGTCTTCATCATCATCATCCCAAATTAGGTTCTTACGGGGTGGATCCATCTCTTCACTCGAACTACTGGACGTGCTCGACAACTCTTGAGCTTCAGAAACCTCCCTACGATCAGAGGAACTGCTACTGCTAGAGCTCTCTCCCCATAAATCATTTACAGCTCCTACAATGTCACTCTCAGAGCTGCTCTCTTCCTCGTCCAACTGGATAGGACCCGCAGCAGTCTCTTCAAATAAGTCGAACTCCGGGATACTGTTCACATGCCTAGCTATGAAGCTGGAACCAACGTTCTTATACTCGAGCAAAAAAATAGCATATCTGGGATGCTCGCCGTCACCCAAGGGCTCCCTGATATTCCAAGCTTTTATCAATTCCGAAAGACGAACCTCATTAAGAGAAGGTTCCAAGTTCTTTAACCTCGCTGCAAAAGAAGAACAAAGAATAATTAGAAGGATCACAAATCAACAAAAATTGAAGCAACAAGAGCAATGTCTACCTATGTATTCTTCCTCATAAAAGGGAACAGTGAACCTCTCAGATCTCAACCCCTCAAATTGGGGAGAAAACTGCCAGTTTCTGGCAAGGAAGCCTTCTTACCAATATTCCTTATTGGAATCAGGTAGGTTTACTACCAATACCCTGTCAGGACTCCTAGCTTTGAGATAGAGGACCCCAGAGCCAGTTCGACAGAAGGAATAGTAAAAACAGACCTCGGCGATTCCTAACCTAGTGCCATATAACTGATTTATTCTATGTACGCAATTAACTATTTTCCACACATTGGGCGAGCATTGTGCAGGAATAATATTGAAATAGCCAAAGAAATGCAAGAACAAATTGTTAGGAGGAAAGGTGAGTCCCCCCTGAGAAAGCAACAAAACATGAATCCAGTGGGCGTCATCTATCTCTCTAACATTTCTAGGAGGGGAAACGCGACACTCAATATCCACCCAATCAGGGACGTTATAAAACTTCTTAAATTCAGAGATTGACCTATTTCCAATCTTCGCCATTGGAAAACCCTAGAAAAGCTACAAACTCAAAGAAAAAGTACAAAGAAAGGGCACAGGAAACTTACAAAATAGAAGATCGATTCAAGCGATGAAGAAGCAAGAACACAAACAACTAGGAAGCAATGAGAATGGAGATTGAGAGAAGAAGGAACGAAGTGCTAGAGCTCACAGAAAATAAAAGAATACTGGAAAGACTGAAGCGACGGTAGAAAAGTGGCTATTCCAACAAACCTTCAAATTCTGCTAATTATAGTGCACAAGAAACGAAGCGGGTGCCGCCAAAATCAACTTCACAGCTTTCAAAGAATTGCAAAAAAGCCATTATGGCTAATCATTTAAATTTATTGAGCCCATGAACATGGCCCAACAAACTTAGGGTCAATTTTGGGTACCCAGAATTAAGACCACGGGCCTGGACGAGTAGCCCAGTTCTGGCGGCCCAAAGTCCAGGCCCCCCACCTCTTATTTTGATCCGACCTCTTCCCACGTTCCCCTAAAAGGAAGATATAGGAGAGATGGAAGACGTGGGGGAACCCATCACCCCCAGTCACCTAAATGTACATGTATATATTAAACCCTAGGTTCGGGGTAAAAGGACAAGTTTTATTCTCTGTAACCACTCTCCGGAGTATATAGAAATAACATCGGCTGCACCACCGTGGACGTAGGCACATATTGGCTGAACCACGTACATCCTTTGTTGTGATTGTAATTTTTACATTCCTTGTTCCTACTTGGTGAATGCTTTTTTCTTATCAATTTGTGTTTCATAATAATTGTCACCACAATGATAATGAATTCATATCATAGTGATGTGTAAACCAAAATTCGTTTTGGGGATAAATGGGTACAAAATGGGGTTTTTGTTCATGAAACTATTCAATGAGATTCATAGTAAAAATTCTTGTGTTGAACATATCTGAGTATAGATGTTTGATTGGAATAAGAATTCGGAATATAAACTGGGGAAAATCTGGATTTGAAATTTGGTTTGTAGAACAAGATTGATGAATTTTAATGGAAAACCCATTTCAGAAATTGTGAGATAAGTTGAGAAATTTATATACTAGAAGGTGTATATGATGTATAGGATCAAAGTTCATATGTTTATGTGATGGCATGACTTGATCAGGGGTTGAAATTAAGGTTTACAAAGCTTGAATTTTCGTTAATAGTGTAATGCTGTGGGGAAGAAGAACTGCGCCGGGATGATCGATCGATCGATCGGGGGCCATCGATCGATCGACGGTCCCAGGAACTTGACAGTTCGACCAGTTTGTTTTTAAAGAGGATTTTATTTAAGATTTAACTCCTTACTTTATTTAGTGATAAATTCATGTGAGACACATATTCCTTAACAAGTATAGGGTGATATAATTGGGTGTAGGAGGGTGGAAATTGTATGTCATGAGATGAACGGATTTTGGAAAATAATTCATAAGTATTAATATTGAGCCGAGAAGTAATATTCGAGTATTGTAGTTGGGTGATGGAACATTATTAAAGGAATTGAGGAAAAATATTTAATTATGGACCAAGTGGGCGAGTCCGGGTACGTTGATAATTATAGGTAAATATAATTGGGAAATTTATGGAGGTGCATGTGTGACACATTGTGGGCAAAAATGTGGGAATGAAATTATGAGAGGTAAAACGGACCAAATGAGCGAGTCCGGATATGTTGGTTAAGTGACACTAAAGTATTTAATTAATTATTGAGAGAGTAATTAATTTGGAGTCGGAATATAGACTCGAGAAATATTAAGGTATGGGCCAAGTGAGCGTGTTCGGGGATAATGGTTGGGCGACACCAAGTTATTAAATTAATAAGTGTGATAATTAATTTAATCAGAGTCAGATTATAGACTCGGGAAGGTATTGAATTAATAAGTGTGTTAACTAATTTTATTAGAGTCGGACCACAGACTCGGATTGGTGTAAATTACTTATATTAGATTCAGACCACAGACTCGGATTTGTGTTGATTTAATAAGTGTGTTAATTAATTTAATTAGAGTCGGACGATAGACTCGGGGAGGTATTACATTAATATGTGTGTTACTTAATTTAATTAGAGTTTGGTGATAGACTCGGGAAGGTATTAAATTAATAGGTGTGTTAATTAATTTAATTAGAGTCCGACCTTAGACTCGGGGAAATATTTTATTATTTGAGGCGTGAATTAATTATATTAGAGTCGGACCATAGACTCGAAAATATGATAAATTATTTAGTGAGAAAATTAATTGTGTTGAGTCGGGACACGGAGTCAGGAAATTACAGGCAGTGTACGGGATTTTTAGTACACGGTAAAGTCGGGGTTTATAATATATATACGATGTAGTGATAGTATATATATACGTGTATATATTGTGTGCTATATTAAATTACAGGCAGAGTATGGGATTCTGAGTACACGGTAAAGCCGGGGTGTATATTATATATATACGGTGAAGTGATAGTGTATATATATATATATATATTGTGTGTGATACTAAATATCGGTGACTAGAAACTTATTCAATCTTTATACTCTAAGGCTATCAAGGGAGGTTGCGCGATGTGGGTGAATCCCCTAGCTCGAGGAGTAGGGCGAGTATATCCCTAGGTCATAGCGTCCGGTATATATGGGTGAGGGATTTATCTCACTTTCAGGGAAGGAATATAACCGCCTCCACTACGTTTATATTTTGGGCCAAGTTGGTGAGCGATTCTAACTTGGGGAAACTATGTTTTGTGTCACACCTAGTGAGATAGCATTTTAGAGGGAATCATCCGACGAGGGTATACTCAAAGGGATGGATATATGTATGTTATATGTGTGGATGTTGTGGTAAAGGTACGTATATAAAGGTAGTAAATGTTATATACGGGTAATAATGCAGTGTATGATGTATTTCTTTATATAACTTGTGACACAGTTATATGCTACTATTTAAGAGGAATTAATTAAGTTAATTGTGAGATAACTTATAATTCAAGAGATTATTATACTCGGGTTAGATTAGTCTAGCAAGGGAAAGTTATACCAGGACTAGTTGGACGGGGTAGTACAACTAGGTGGGGTTAAGGTATCCGGTAGGTGTGCATAATAGTGGAGGGGTGAGAATGTCCTCAAGGGAGTGCGACACTAACTTAAATATGAAGCGCATTCATGCATTTTAAATTACTGCAGTTAATTCACTTGCTAAATATTTTCAAAATGTTTTGGGTTCTAACCCTTGCTATAAAACTATTTTCAAAACCTTTTAGGTGTCCAGCCACAAGGATGCCAGGATTGATATTCTATTCCAGGGACACGGAGCTGCGGCATATGTGGATGCTAGCAAGAGTTTGGATTAGATGCATCATTCATTCATTCCAAGAGTAGGAATCTTGTATCTGTTTCAGTTTTATTTAGGGCTTGTCACCTAGACTTCTCGGTACAGTTTTCAAGTGTAGTTCATTCAGGTGTTGAATATTTGTATTGGATTATTTCTTTGGTGGCGGGTGATTTATTCGGCAAGTTGTGTAATTATGATTCAGTTTATTTTCATTTGGTTGTGTGAATGGTTTATATTTTAATTCCGCGTGTACTGTTTTGTTTAATTAAAAAAGTTAAAATTGGCACCAAATTTTGGAATACTAGGTGGTTAGTATGTTTTAAAAAGTTTTCGACAGTGATGCTAAGGATGATCCAACTGGGATTCCTGTTTTAATTTGGTATAGGACTGATCACCCGGTATTTTATTAGGCGGGGTGTCACACTTAGGTACCCATGTATAGGATTGTACATTCTCCAAACATATAAGTACGCACGAAGGACATCGCAAAAAAAAAAATCAAAGTATGTAAAAATTAAATATTAATTGTTTGCATCACGCACTATATCGTCTTGATTTTCATATTATTTAAAACCTATAACCTCGAGGGCTCACAGATGCTTCTAGTTAAAAGAAGTTTGTACTTTAAAAAAGTCAATTTACCCTAAAGATAATTCGTATTTCAGAAAAGTTAACTGTCCCAAAAAAGAGGTTCCTACTTTCAAGAAGTCACTACCTCGGATAAAGCTCGTACTTTTGAAAATTCGTTTCCCAAAAGTCTACTCTCCAATGAGTTTCCTAATTCTTTTAATCCACTCATCTAGTGTATCGAACAACCTCTCTATTCATCCCATAGCCTCGGTGACAGGGAACGTTTGAAGTTTGTTTAGTAATGGGGCCTATCAAATTAGCTTTCAAAGATATTCAGTACTAGGATAAAGTGGTTTCACATGTACCATAAAGGTTGCTCAGTCCAAGCAACCCAGTATATAATGATCCATAGCATTGAAAAGTGATCCACCGATGACCGAATCTCATCACCCTTTTTGGATATATAAAAATCTCTAGGAACACACCCTATTGCACAAAAACAACAAATACTTACAACTCAATCTATTTGATGAAATTTTTCAAAAATTATCAGACGGTCGGAGGTTGGTCCAAAACCCCTTAAATTTCAGACTTAATACCTTCCATTACTATAAGGAAGATAAATTGTATGAATCTGCAAGTCATCGACCAAATAGAGCTCCTTTATGTTGGATTCCCTTAACCGCATTCTACTTTTGAGAAAATAATAGATCTCAGTTTATTGTTACATCGCTCCTCGCGCAAAAAATGATAGCTCACTCTTGTTAACTCGAATCCAACAAGACTCTGTTTAGTTATTCCCATTTGAAAATACTACCAAATAGAAAAACAAAAAAAATATCGTTTACATACGGTAAAAAATAGATAGAATAATTGCACATATAAGTCCATATCACCTGTGTGTTGTCCTTATGGTAGCCCTCATGTCCACAAAAACTTGAACAAAAACGGCTCGACATATTTAGCAGTTGTTATCATCAACAAAGAGATCACCCTAAGTTCTTAGCCTGGAATCCCGAATCCATGCATAGTGCAGTTATCTAGTTTTCATTATCAATCTCCCCACCAACGACTATCAAGTTTGCTCTGCAGCACGTTCCATGTCTACTAAAGAAGACCAGGTTCCATCCACGATGGATCAAATAACGAGCCATCTCAACAACATCACCGCTTCGCAGATAACCATACAGTATGAGATCAGGACACTAAACCTATCATAAGTATGACTGCAAGAGGTCACTATTACACTCAAAATATGAGAGAATGTACTTCCACTCTGTCCGGAGGAGACCTTACTTGGTATATGGGGCTCAAACGCAAAGGAGCCACTAAAACATGGGATGTTGTATGTTATTTAATCACGAAATAGTACGAATATAATGAAGAACTTGTCATCACTCCTAAAGACTTAAAAATGATGAAGGAGGAAGAAAGAGACGCAATTGGCATCTTCATCACTTGCTGGAGGGCGAAGTTCGTTCAAATGGTCAATCGTCCCTCAAAGAATGACAAGCTATAGATCATGATCAGGAACCGCCATCAAAGAATTACAAAGAGAACTTGATATCACCTGGATCCATGACTTCAAAGACCCCAACCACACAAGGTGTAGAATAGAGGAAAGCTTGGTTGCCAAATCTTCCAAGACTATCGAAGAGGCTCTCCGATGTACCAATCAGTTCTCCACCTGTAGGAACTCTCTAAGATCTTCTACATCTCACAGCACCACCCTTATAGTCAGCCCAAACTTAGAATAATGACCGATTACCAATACTTCCCAAGTAATGGTATCCATCATTACACCTTTTCTATAAGGACGCTCTACTAGAAATTACCATGTTATACCCCCTCCCAAAGAGTCCAGGCATCCCCCGAGGCAATTCAATAGTATTCAGGCTCCCCTCATTCGATATATATCACATTTAAAATGGATGGTCACATGAGACCTCTCAACTCTAGACCATACATTTCCTTCCTAGATAATAACTCGCAGGTCGATACACATTGTCAGTTCCACCAAGGACCCGATCACATTATTGACAATTATTGGTCCCAAAAGTTTTCCATCCAGGACGTGATTTATTCTGGGATCCTCATCCCACCAAAAAAAATACCACTAATAATACCCTACCATATCATCCTAACCCTGTCACTAATGCCTTATCAGATGCACTCATTACAAACATCAACCCCTCCACCTTAATAGTTCCTATTCATCACAAGCCAAGGATAAGGACACCCCCCAAACTAAACAACTACCCCTATGGGCACGTCATCTCCCACTATAAAAATCATCACTAAAACCAATCCCACCATCAGCCATATGACCTTCTTTAACATAGGCAACCATTTCCTACAAAACAATCATTGCAACTCGGACCTCCTCCTGGTCACGAAATTTATGCCCTCTAAAGAGCCGAGACTTATTTCCCCTTTCCTAGCAGAAACCAATCACTCAATTGAATAGGAAAAAATATACAATGAGGCCCTATAGGAAACGGAACACATCACCTTTGCAGTACTTATTTAGTCCATTATATGGGAAATAACTACCTATGAGGTGCACTTTTTTGTCCTCTCAGATTCAGAAACCAGCAATAGTACCCACCTTACCTGCACTATCCACTCACCCTAAGTCTACTCTCCAAAAAACAATAGAAATACTAAGGCTTCCACTTTTGGAATAAGAGAAATCATGATTCGACCACTTAATATTCGAGTTCTCTGATGAAAATGAGTGAGAAAAATTAATAACTTCGGGCCAACGATCATGTTACCTAGAAATATTGAGCTTGCCGTCAGTTTCTATACGACAAATAAGAAAGGGTCATAACCCACTACATCCAAATAGAAATAACTTGGCAAGCCAAGTCAATGGATAATCCCAAAACTATCAAGTACGAAGCCAACCAAAAACTCATAATAAATAATTGGAACTAACTTAGAGAGAATGAAAGGATGGTAGTCACCCAAGTTCTATTTGAATCACATAATGATCGATAATATAAAGTACTAACCCCAGCCCCTCCCCAAGGAGATGAGAGAGAGGAATAACCCTTAGGCACCATCCACATGATTAAAATAGACAATGGGAGTGATGTTGATCCCTCACAGCTAAAAAGACCAAATCCCATACTCAACCCGTATATAAAAAACACCACATTTGGTCGATCGAAACACGCTCTGAGAACTTCAACATACTATCCCAACCATGTATACTACATTAACCTACCTGAACAAGGGATTACTGACTTCTTTAAGCTTCTCCTCATCACCAAAGGGAACACATCCCTACGTCCAAGAGATAAATTCAACAACAACCAGTAGGTTTGGGAATCGATGACACAGCGAGACTACTTCCCATGAAAAGCTCTTGAGCTGCATATACAAGGGCACATTTCCTTCAAATCCCATAGTATATGAGGCTAAATATTTAGGATCGGATACCTATCCTCTAGAGAAGAGTTTGATCAACTTGAGCAACACAAACATTAGGTCTACCGTTCGATAAAGAAAGGCTACACTATAGAAAATCTATAACATAACCTCTCCTATGGATGACCACCTCTCCAGTTATTAGCAAAAATATAGAACTCCAACATTGCAATATCAACATTTATCAGAGCATCCAAAACACTGCATGGGATGATTTACCCGTAAAAATATAAGATACCATGTGAAACTTCATGACAGTGGAAACTAACCTCCTTGAAATCCCTCCGCCCGAGGAAGACCCTGTCCATCCTGATAGTGAACTAGATATTCTCATCTTACAACTATCTTATGACATCTTTGTGTAAGAGATATATCCTTGGTCCCACCACTACAACGACAAAAGATAAAGTTATGGGAATGCATATCTATATGCAACCCACATAGTTGGTATTAATGAACTAAAAGATAAGGTGACCTACCGACGCAGTTCCCCACCCAAATGTCCCCCTCACGGAGGTACTCATACACATTCGAGATGGAACTTATCCACCTCGATCCCCACGATCATGATTAGGGTAAATTTGATAGCCTACAATACGTGGTATCTTCACAAACACTTGCTGGGTTTTTCTATGAAATCTCACTATGGGGGCAAGATTTTATAGAGTATCAATACTACAATGGAGAGATCTTATGCATGGCCGATAGAATCATAAAGGAAATTGACCCATGGGAACCATATCTCCCTTTATCCACCAGAGAGGACTAAGAAATTGCCTCAGACGAACGCCCTTTTGACGATGAAGAATACTAAGAAACTTTATCGAACGACAATGTTTGGTCGGGATCCTCAATGTATAACGCCCACCAAAGGGACGTGACCAAACATATGACCAAGTTTTGGACATAGTTGAAGAAATACATACTCTCATTCTAAACTCAGACGTAGCTGTAGGATGGATAAAAAAATCCATGTCCCAAGCTCCATAAAAAACCTAGAACAAATCTTCCAAGATCCCAAAACAAAACCCTATCTTGGACTGGACCGCAGTCATGGCACCAAAGGCAACACCGTCTTCCTCTGGCCCTACATCCTTAAAGGATCTCATGCTCCGCTTAGAAATACTGAATAAGAAACTCAAGAAAAAACCATTCTCACTTCGGACAAGGAGGTTAGTTTCCTCACAAAGTAAAGTTGACATTCCACTCCTCCAAACCCTACTGAAAGGAGAATGGCTCCCCTGAAGTAAACATTATGCCTCCTTCTTGGGAGAATAACCAAATTCAAGAACAACTTCGGAGAACATCATCTAACATCACCATCTCGGAATTTCTAGCTACATCCCAATAACATCGAGCTTTACTTGTTCAATTTTATCTCAAGCCTAAGTTCCCACTAATCAAGCATAAACTTTGTATTTAAAACGTGTGTCGTTACGCCCCATACAAAACAAATACCATAACTTAACACATTATAAATGGAAGTGTAGAGGCAAGTAGGGATCGAATGCACATGGAACGATATTTAGGATTACATTGGTTTAACACTTAGAAGAGGGAGAAAAGAAAAGATGATAAGGTGAGACTAGGAATTAACACTAGGATATAAGTAAGCTAAATCAAATGGAAAAAAACGATATTAGGATCACATCCCCACCATGGGCTAACAACACGTAGTTAGGAATTTCGTTCGAAAATATTTAACTGATCATAAAAAATTGATTATAAACATCAAACGTGAAGAAATTAAATTCAAATATGAAAGATTAAACTTTCGCTCGAATGAGATCATAAATGGATTACTGTTAGAATATCACTATAAACACTATCGTTGCATGGCAAAGAAAGTTAAACGCTCAATATTCCAACATTAATACACAAGCTTTCTATTATAAGTCATTTAAACAAAACCTTAGATTTTAAGATAAATTCCCATTAATGTTGGAAATATGACCCCCAAAATTTAAACTAGGTAGTGCACATTCTAAGAGTAATACATAAGATGAATTAACCAATGGAAGTAACTAATTAAACAACAAAAACTAAGTAATAAAAGAAAGAAACTAAATTAAACAAAGCTTGAAATAAGAAATGGAATTATATTAATAAAGAAGATAATAAAAAGCATGCTTACAAACAAAGAGGATGAAACCCTTAGTGAGAGAAAGAAGGAGATCCCAAACCCACATCCTACTCTAAACTACAAAATTTGATCCCCTAAACAAGTGAGAGTAAATACCTATTTAAACAAAACCCTAATGGCAAACTTGTAAATCAAAAAATCAAATCTGCAGGGCTGAAATGATTCTGGCCAAGGGCTGAATCAATTCTGGTACAGGGGAAATTCGCCGAATTGATTTTCCCTATATGGACGAATCGATTCGCCCCTTGAGGTCTGAATTCTTCTTCCCGGATCAACGTGCCAAAAATGCCGCAACTTCTCCATTATAAATCGAAATAAGGTATGGTTATAGGGCTACAACTTCCATGAAGAAATTGGTCAAGAAACCCTAATGATAAAATGACTAAAATGCCGTTGAATGTGCACTTTATAATAAAACTTTCTCGAAATATAACAAAATTTCACGCTAAGAACTTTAATACCTACAAAATATCCATTATACCTCACAAAGAATATAAACATGTATAAAAGAGGTTTCCTGATTAATGAGCATAAATATAGGAATTAAGGTACTCGAGGGGGGGGGGGGGGAACTAAAATGCATAAGTATAAAGGGTAAATGAATGCAGTATTCGATACGAATCACCCCCCCCCCCCCAACTTACATATTGCTAGTCCCCTAGAAATGAAATGCAAATAAAGAAGAGCGACAAGTAGCACCTTAAGAGGGGATATGTATAAAAAGGAGATAAATGTCACTTTCATGGGCGAACAATTGCATTTATCATATACACTAAGCCATTAAACCCCTAGGTTACCCTAGTGAACGAGTGTTGTTTAGTGAGGATTTTCAGGGATGAAACCCACAAACATCAAAGTTTCCTCAAAATATTTCCAATGAATCAAAAAGATATGCTCAACAATAACGAAAAAGATTTCAAACACATTATTAGCAAAGTGAATGTATTCACACAAAAGTATGTAGTTATTAACGTTATAGAATGAACTTCATTGAATCGAAACCTTAAGTGTGGGAGGAAAAGAGAGCAAATGCAAATTATGATTTGACAACCTTTTTATAAAACGGATAAGCATTAAAGTGTGCATGATATCAATCCTCTTTGGGTATTACACTCAACAAATGAAATCACTCAGAACGGGTGTTGATGTAAAAAACTAGATTGCTCTAATTATTTAATCATAGATAAATAAATAAGACAAAGATTTTTAAAGTGGTTCGGCTAGGAATAAAGCCTACGTCCACTGTTATATTATTGCAGAGTGTTTGCAGAATTCTTGATTACAAATTCTCTCAAGAAATTCCTCTCCCCTTGAATGGGTTTGATACAAGGTATTTATAGCCTTGAGGCTGTACATGAAAGGTTCGATACATTAAATGGTATACATGTGAAAGGGTAATACATTTAATGCAGCGTGCGCGTCAAGAATATAAGCATTCAATGAATATTTGAGCTGTTGATTATCTGGCAATTAATGATACGACCGAGGTGCAGCTCGGACCGCCATAGTTGCTCGTTGATCAGGAGTTCCTCAGAGTATTAGAGTACCTCGGAGCGCTAGAGTTCCTCGGTGCGCTAGACTTCCTCGGTGCACTAGAGTTCCTCGGTGTATCCTTGTTGCTCGGAAAGAAGCATGGTTGGTTGGGAAATGAACTTCCTCGCTGCTATCGTGCCACGTAGATTGACACGTGTCTTCGTATTATTCGTCCACATCAGCATATTAATTTTGGTATCAACAGAAGCCCCCAATGTTTCATATTTCGAACTTTGAGGAGTATGGAACATTCTTTCTCGGTATATGGCAATATTAAATGACTTTTCCTGGGTTTCAGGAACATTGTGTTCAAATTTCCTTCTCATTTCGCAGCTTCCGCCCTTTTTTTTGAATTTTTTATAAGCATTTCGATCTTCGTGCAGTTTTTGTCCTTTTCGCCGCCGAAAGTTCAGTAGTTTCTTTTTGGTAATCATTTCTTTCGCCGCTTCCCAATGCAAAATATTTAAACTTCTTGGGTAATCATTTCGTCTTCTACGTTTTCCAATTTTCTGCATTCAAGCTTTCTATTCTCTCCTTCTCTCTTGTACGTTCATCCTTGTTTTCGTTCGTTGTCAACATTCCTCCTTTCTTCCTGTAAGATCTTCTTCCTTTCTTCTGTATCTCTTTTATTCAATATGGTTTATATTGTAGAATCTGTTGAAAAATTTCGTTCTGATTTTTCCATTCCTTCGTGGGTAAATCTAGAGATTCTTTCTGAGCCTTTAGATTACTTCCGATTGCCTGAGGGACATTGGTTCCCCAGTCTTTTTATCGCTGAATGTGGTTTTTCCTTTCCACCAAATCCATTGTGTCTTGAGTTTTGTCAGTATTTCGATCTTGTCCCTGCAAAAATAGCCCCCAATTCATGGAGAATAATTAATGGGGTACACAAATTAAATCTAACTCATGGAACTCGTATTGGGATCCCTGAGATTATGTATTGCTATAAGTGGGCCACTCTAGATAATATTTATTACTTAAAAACTAGGTTTTTAAATAGAGCCCTTGTAGTTAACCTCCCTGACTCAAATAGAGATTATTTTGAACATGGGTTGGTTATAAAAAATTGGCAATATGCCCCTTTAGTTGGAAATGAAGTATACGACGGTCCCAGATGTCCCCCATATGGCAATGGGATAGGTTTATTTTTCATTTTATTTTACTTATGAAATTATGCTTTCATCATGTTTGACAAAATGTATGACTGATATTTCATTATGTATTTATTTGCAGTTGATAGCAAAAGAAAAACTCCAAAAGAATCAGAGGTTAATATCAAACATCTGAAACTTATCTGGGGTTTGCACAAGAATATTGCAGACGAACACATCAGGTCTTCCTCATATCTGCTACAGTATAAGAGTTACACAACCTCTTATACTGCTCGCCCTGTTGAACCAGCTTCAACTCCAGAAGGTTCATCTTCAGATTCTCATCTTCCTTTAAGTCAAAGGATGGGTAAGAAAAGAGCTCCTCCTGCTCTCTTTGATGATGTTACTTCTGCTGCTGGGGCCAAGAAAAACAAAGCCGATGTCCCAGAGGGGACTAAGAAAGTGGATGCTGGGTCTTCTAAGGCTACCGAGAAGCCTCCAGTAGTTCCGAGCAAGAAAAATGCTCCTGCAGATGTAATTACGATCTCTCCAACCAAGACCCCTTTGGTTGAAGGTTCTGACCGCCCGTTGAAGAGATTGAGGAAATCATCCTTAGTTACTCCGGCTGAAACTGCCTCCTCCCTACCTGCTGGTGGTACTGATGTTCCAAACATCATTCTTCCAAGTTCTGCAATGAACTCGGTTGTACCCGAGGTCCATGGTATTGATGAAAGAATTCCTAGGGATATGCTGACATCCTTAGCTGCTCGTCACCTTGCTTCAGTAAATTTCTTATACTTCTGGTTTTTCTTTCTTTCTCTGAAAGCTTGCATTTTGTATTGACTTTGCTATTTTTCTCATCTTTCAGTTGGTGAACTGCTTTAATAATATTGTGAAGAAGGATGAAGCTATTAAAGCTTCAAGCTCCTCGTCAGGTGTAGAGGATGCTCTGTTGGGTTTGACCCAGTCTTTAAAGGAATCTCGTCAACAGTATGTTGACGAAAAAGCTGTTTGGGAGAAGAAATTAGCTGAGGCTGAAGCTGAGAAGGTGAAAATGGCCAAAACCTCCAAGAATTTGGAGGAGAAAGTAAAAGGTTTAGAGGTTAAACATCAAGAATATGATGGTCAGCTGAAAAAGGCAGAGGAAGAGTTATGTACCCTGCGAGATATCAAGATCAAAAAAGAAGAATTGGATGTGAAGCTCTCCTCGGAGAAGTTGAGGAGAAAGGTCGCAATCAAGAAACATTTCAGTGCTGGTTGGGAGAAAGGATGGGAGAGAGGGATAGTTGCAATGACATCCCAAGTCCAATATGGGAAGTTGAAATACTTCCACGATGGCTAGGTAGCTGCTCTACAAGAGTTGAAGGTCCAAAACGATTATGAGCTATTCCAACAACATCTCCCTGGTCCTCCTCCACCAATCGTGGAAGAAGAAGAAGATGAGCCTGCCTCAGATGAGTCTTCTATGGCTATGGGTGACCCAGTCTCTACTTCTCAACCCTCGGTAGTTGAGGACGTTTCTTCTATGCCTCCTCCTACCGAGAAGATTCCTGCTGATCAACCCGTTGATACCACCGAGCAACCGAGCTCCTCATCCCAGCCTCCCGAGAAAGTCTTGGGGGACAAGGAAAAGTTGTGAAGTTGTTCGGTATCATTTATATATTTCAATTCTTGTAATTGAACAATGTAATCTTTTGATGATCTAATAAAACACATCTTTGCTTCTCTTCATTGTTGATCCTCTGTTTGTTTTTATTTAACTGCTGCTTTCTCTTCGTTATTAGTTTTTGGCCAGAATGGAATTCATATCTGCTCCTGATACTGAGTTGATGTGACAATGCAATGGCTATTATAAAGCTGGTCATACAGACCTAAGTGTATTAGAGATTGTTGACATTCTTGGTCACGATGCTTCAGAACAAGCAGTTGAGGCTTACCGGTACCTGAAAGATTTACTTGATAGATCTGTGGCCAACAATGTGGCATACTACAAATTGATCGAGGAACTTCATGGTTCCATAGAGGATCTCCAAGGTCAGCACAATGAATCGATGGCTTTGTTACACAAAGATTATGAAAATAGATACCAACAACTTTCTTCTGAAACAGGCCATAAGAAGATCATTACTGGATATGATATTAGGGAAAGGACCCTAAAAGGTGAAGTTGAAGCTTGCAGGCAGATTGCCGAGATCCTGGAGCAAGAAAATAATAATTTACAGAAAAAGTTGGCTCAATATGAATCTGCAGCGTCATCTTCCGCTGCTCTAGTGCCCGTTACTGATGAAGGTTTCTCTTTCTTAGAGGTCGAAAATGCCAAATTAAGGCAAGAACTGGATGATTTAAGAAGATCTACTGTTTCTGGGACTGCTCGTGGACGAGGAAGAGGTTCTCGGGGGCGAGGAAGAGCTGCTCAAAATATTGCCGAGGAGCAAAGTTCTCCAGTCGCTTCTCGGAGTCGATCAAGAGTTCTTAGTCGCAATGTTGAAGAGGCTCGTAGCCAATCTACTTTGGAAACTCAAGCATTCCAATTAAGCGTCAAAGATCGGGCCCTATCAGAAATGTCCAAGAAGAATCTATCCTTGGAAGATCAACTTACAGCGACGAAATCTGCTCTGCATAATAAGGATCTTTTTGCCAAAAGCCTTCATGAACAATTGGATAGATTAACCTTCCAATTCCATAAACAGCCAAGGGAATTCTGGATGGCAGGATATAATGAAGCTCTTGTTCATCTGGATGCTCGTATTGAACATGCCAACAATGAAGGTTACAAGCAAGGATGGTTGAACGCACTGGGTGTGTTAAAATTGGAGCAAGGGCATTATTTATGGGATTATCATGCCCCATCATTATTAGACTTGCCTTTACCACCTTTCAAATTGGACATGGCATGGATCCCAGCTCGTTCCATTCCTCGTAGCTTGATTTCAAAGTACCTTGGTGATTATAGCCTTCATTCTCAGGTTGAATTGTCTCGTCCTGAGCATCTCTTGGATACACCTTCTGTGATGAACGTCAGAATGCTCAGGGATGTTAATTTCATTAATTCTCCTCTTTGCCTAGAGGATCCTCCTGTTGGCGAGGAGCCTGTTTCAAAAAATAAAGGAAAGAAACCAATAGAATAGGTTTTCAATGTAACAGTTAGTACATTCATGTAACTTGTAATTTATTTTGAATTTTTAATGAAAGACTTCATTTTTGTTTGTAAATCTGTATTGGTATTATCTCGTGCTTATCAAACACTTTACACTTATGCATATGTATCTGTTAAAAAGATAACAATAATATTGTTCATTGAGCAACTTAACAAAAAGTTACAAGTATCGGTTATTCAATAAAGTAATGAGTATAAATTGTTCCAACTGTTTCCAACCAACCAAGGTGGATAAATAATGTTTGTCGACCAACTACAGTTGATGGATTTTTATCCCCGACCAGCCATACCTGGTTCAATTTCAAATATTTTCATAAAATGTGTCCGACCAACTAAAGTCAATAATTTGTCCTTGTCGACCAACTATAGTTAGTGGGTCTTTATCCCCGACCAACTATACTTGGTGTATTTTGGAATATTTTGTTTTTCCTAACCAAAGGAGTATTGTTTTGGCTCCTTAGAGCTTTTGGCTCCTTAGAGCGCGTTTTGGCTCCTTAGAGCACTTTTTTCTCCTTAGAGCGCCTCCTAACCAAAGGAGTTTTGGCTCCTTAGAGCTTTTGGCTCCTTAGAGCACTTTTTGCTCCTTAGAGCGCCTCCAAACCAAAGGAGTTTTGGCTCCTTAGAGCTTTTGGCTCCTTAGAGCACTTTTTGCTTCTTAGAGCGCCTCCTAACCAAAGGAGTTTTGACTCCTTAGAGCTTTTGGCTCCTTAGAGCACTTTTTGGCTCCTTAGAGCTTTTGGCTCCTTAGAGCACTTTTTGTGTTGGTAGTGTATTACACTAGTATTCCCCGAAAAACGTTTAACAGAAAGAAAATGGTGGAAATGTCCTCGTTTTATTCATACTGAAGGAAAAGCTTTACATTTTACATTACTGATAATACTTGCGTAGGTGTTCAGCATTCCACGCATTCTTAAATTCTTCTCCTTCTAGAGTTGCTATTCTGTAAGTTCCTGGACGAACAACCTCTATAACTCGGTAAGGTCCATGCCAGTTTGCTTCCAACTTATTTTGCTTCTGAATAATTTTCTTTAGCACATAATCCCCTTCTTTTAAGTCACATTTCTTCACCTTTTTGTTGTAGAACAGAGCTGTACGTTGTTGATAAGCAGCATTCCTAATGGCTGCCTCTTCTCTAACCTCCTCGAGCATATCCAAATCCAGTCTTCTCATCAAATCGCTGACTGGGGAGTTAAAATTCAGCACTCTATGAGTTGGGAGACCCAATTCGGCAGGTGTCACGGCTTCACTTCCAAATGCTAACATATATGGTGATTCTCCAGTTGTTGCTCGGGGCGTTGTTCGGTAAGCCCATAGTACTGATTGGAGCTCATTGATCCAATTTGCTTTAGCTTCACTTAACCTCTTCTTCAAACCATTTAGTAATGTTCTGTTTGTCACCTCAGTCTATCCATTGCTTTGGGGATGGCCTGGTGCTGAATGATACTTCAAAATGTTCGACTGATGACAATAGGCAGCAAATTCTTCATTATCGAATTGTGTTCCATGGTCTGTGATGAAAGCATGGGGGAGACCATATCGACAAATGATGTTCTTCCAAATGAACTGATATACCTTCTCATACGTCATATCAATTAGTGGTTCAGCTTCCACCCACTTAGTAAAATAATCTACTGCCACGACGAGATACTTGAACCTTCCTCGGATCATCGGCAGTGGTCCAACCAGATCAACCCCCCACATGGCAAATGGCCAAGGTGAAGTTATGGGTGTCAACAATGCTTGTGGAGTTCTTCGGATGGATAAAAACGTTGGCATTTGTCACACTTCTTAGCATAGGCTATACAATCAGCCCTCATCGTCGGCCAGTAATATCCTTGTGTCATTACCCTTTGCAAAAGTGTCCGACCTGCTACATGAGCTCCACAAGATCCTTCATGGATTTCCTCAATCAATTCTTTAACTTCTGATGGATGCACACATCTCTGTAAACCTGCCATAATTCCTCGTCTATACAAAACACCATTAGTTAACACATATTGAGCAACTTTATACTTCAATTTCTTGGCAGCTAGTTTGTCCTTCGGTAATGCTCCTTCTTCAATGTATGCCCTGATAGGATCCATCCAAGATGGTCCCAAATCAAGGGTAATTATATTTACCATCAGATCTTCCTCTATACTCCGATTTTCTAATACTTCAATTGGTATCGTTCTTCGCAGCTCGGCGCGCGTAGCTGACGCTAATCGGGCCAATGCGTCTGCTCTAGCATTCTCCATCCTCGGTATTCTCACCAATTGAATAGCATCAAATTCTGCCAATAACTCCATCGCCTTTGCATGGTATTTCACCATTAATTCTCCCTTAACTGCATATACTCCCATCATTTGATTCACAATTAATTGAGAATCACTGAAAACAATTATTTGCCGTGCCTCCATAACTTTTGCCAAATGAAAACCTGCTATCATGGCCTCATACTCAGCTTCATTATTGGAAGCTTTGAATTGGAATCTCAAGGCATACTCCATGTCAATATCGTCTGGAGTGTTTAAAATAATCCCTGCTCCACATCCAGCTGTGCATGATGATCCATCTACATATAATCTCCATGTAGGTACGTCGTCTTCAAATTTCTTATCTATCAGAGTTCCTCGGTAAAATATCTACTGTTTTCTTCCATCATCCCCTGGTATCTTTCGCTCCTCATCGGTCATCTGTTCGCACCCTTTTACCAACCTTAGTTGGTCTGGGTTTGAATATGATGATTTTTCTACATCCACAAGTCCTTTTACCAACCTTAGTTGGTCTGGATTTGTGTCTGTTGATACTATATCGTCCACAGGTAGGTCAGCAAGTACCTTTTGTTCCTCGGGGGTATCAGGGTATGTGAACTCTGCTATAAAATCTGCTACAGCTTGCCCCTTCAATGATGATCTAGGTTCATACACAATGTCATATTCACCGAGTTCTATTGCCCAATACATCAATCTTCCTGACTTTTCTGGCTTGTGAAGGGCTTGTCTTAATGGCATGTCGGTATACACAATGATTGTATGGGCTTGGAAGTATGGCCTCATTCTTCTACTTGCTTCAATTAGTGCCAGTGCCAATTTTTCTAGCTTTGGGTACTTGATTTCTGCACCTCGGAAAGCTTTACTTGTGTAATAGATAGGTTTCTGGACTCCATTCTCCAATCTGATCAATGCTGAACTAACTGCATTTTTTGATACTGCCAAATACAAGTACAGCTTCTCTCCAGTTATTGGCCTAGACAACAATGGTGGGGCTCCCAAATACTTCTTCAAATCTTGAAAAGCCTTCTCACATTCATCAGTCCACTCAAAACTTTTTCGCAGTGTTTTGAAGAATGGGAGGCATTTATCAGTTGCTCGGGATACAAATCTATTGAGCGCTGCAACTCGTCCGGTAAGACTCTGTACTTCTTTCCTCGTCGTTGGGGATCTCAGCCCTAAAAGAGCTTTGATCTTTTCTGGATTTGCATCAATACCTCATTGATTGACGATGTATCCGAGGAACATTCCTTCTCGTACTCCAAAGGTACACTTCGTCGGGTTGAGCTTCATTTGGTATTTATCCAGTTGATCAAAGGTCTGGCCTAAGTCAACTAGATGATCAGTAGCTCTCTTGCTTTTGGTGAGCATGTCGTCGACATAGACTTCCATATTGCAACTGATTTGTTCGGCAAAAACCTTGTTCATCAGCCGCTGATATGTTGCACCTGCATTTTTTAAACCAAAAGGCATAACATTATAACAATAAGTTCCCCTTGGGGTAATAAAAGAAGTACTTTCCCTGTCTTCAGGCTTCATTTTGATCTGATTGTAGCCAGAATATGCGTCCATAAAGCTGAGTAGCTCATGTCCCGAGGTAGCATCCACTAGTTGATCAATTCTGGGCAATGGAAAATGATCTTTTGGGCATGCCTTGTCAAGATCAGTGAAATCAACACACATTCTCCATTTGTTGTTCTTCTTCTTTACCATCACCACATTCGCCAACCAATCTGGATATTTCACATCATCAATGAATTGGGCTTTCTGGAGTTTCTCGACCTCCTCTTGTATGGCCTGGTTCTTCTCGGGACTAAACACCCTTCTTCTCTGCTTCACATGCTTGATCTCCTTATTCACATTGAGCTCATGACATAAGAAGTTTGGATCTATTCCTGGCATGTCTTCATGACTCCAAGCAAAAGTATTTTTCCTGTTTCTCAAGAAAGTTATCAACTCCTATTTTATTGAAACATCCAACGACGATCCTATCTGAGTTACTCGTTCAGGATGCTCGTCGTCCAGAATAACATTTTCTGTAGTTTCCACCACCTGCCCTTTTACGAGTTGAGATTCATCTCTAGGGTCTAGAGTTTCAATTTCTGTACCTTCCTCCACTTGGTAAGTAGTAGTCTTTTTCCTTGATTCTTCAAGTTCTTCTTGCTCTGTAGATGAATAATAGCATTCCCGAGCTACTTTTTGATCACCTTTCATAATTCCAACTCCAAAATTCGTTGGGAATTTCAAACACTGATGTACTGTAGATGGAACTGCCTCGAACTTCTTCAATCCAACTCTTCCCATGATGATGTTGTAGGCTGACTGCACATTTTTATCCATCACAAAGAAGCGTATTCTTTCTGTTCGACAAGCAGGCCAAGTTCCGATGAGTATATCCAACTTGATCATCCCAAGTGGAAAAACTTTCTCGCCAGCAAAACCCAGAAGGGGTCTGTGATAAGGTTCCAATTGAGATAATTTTAAATTCAAGCTATCAAAGCATGAATAGTACATGATGTCTGCCGAGCTACCATTGTCTACTAACACCCTTGAAATGACCACATCCTTCATCCTCATTTTGATCACCAAAGGATCATCATGGGGGTAAAGAACACCTGCCAGGTCGTTTTTTGAAAAACCAATCACTAGCTTTTCTTTGTTTACCTTCCTCGGACAATCATCCTCGGCCAGATTTATTCGCTGAATATATGAACAAGCTTGAGCCTCTCCGAGGTAAGCTTTTCTTTCTGCAGTAAGGTCTCCTCCTCCTGCATCTCCTCCTGTAATAACATTACAATCAAATGACCCAAAACGAATGGAAAATACCTCTCGTTCAGGCTGCCTTGGCTTCTTGGGAAGATCAGGGTCATCATCTGGATCATCTTCATGATCCCTCTTCTTTTTCTCCTCTGCACGACGAGGAGATCTAGACCTCTCTCTAGTTCTGTCATCATTCTTCCTTTCACATCTACGATCTACATACTTTGACAACTTTCCTCTTCATATGAGTGTTTCAATCTCGTTCTGAAGGGCTATGCAGTTTTTAGTCATGTGGCCGTGATCTTTGTGAAACTCGCAATATTTGGCCTTATTCCTTAGATCGGGATTTGTCTTCAGTTTCTCTGGCCACTTGATTTCTTCGTTGTTCTTGATTTCTTCCAAAACATGATTAATACCCATTTTTAATGGGGTATAATTATCGTACTTCTTTAGGACTTCCAACATTGTCCTATTATTCCTGTAATGCTTGTCACCACCATTACCTTTCTGATCTTTCTTCTTAGACTTGTCGACCTCCACTTTTACTTCTTTATCCATATTCTTCTTCGCAGCCATAGCCTCCTCGGCATTCATAATTTTGGCTACTTTTGACATCAACTCGGACATAGTTTTAGGTGGATCTTTGGCCAAGGTGTAGTACAGCTTATTAGGCAGCAAACCACTCATCATAGTAGTGATTGCTGTCTTTTCTTCGTAATCTACGACTTCCAACTTCTCGTTATTAAAACGAGTTATGTAGTCTCTAGTACTTTCACCTGATTTCTGTCTAACACTTAATAAATGTGCTACTCGCTTTATCGGCTTCGCCCCAAAACAAAAATTCCCAATGAACAACTCTGCTAATTGAATAAAAGTTGAAATCTTACCCCGAGGAAGATTGTTATACCATATCTGTGCAGATCCGGTAAGAGTTCCCGAGAATGCTCTACACCTCATCTCGTCGGGGACGGTATATATGTCGGCGGAAGCTTGGTATTGTTCTATATGGAGTACATGATCTGTCTTTCCATCATACTTGGGGGTCACCACAGGTGCTTTGAATTTCGATGGTGTAGGAAACTCCACAATGGCTTGCACAAAAGGTGTACCTTGAACAAAAGTTCTCTGTAAGGGGTTTCTTGCCTTAGCCATTTCGCCCAGTCTATCCTCCAACCGCTGAATGGAACCTTTCCATACCTCATTTCCTTCCTCAGGCCGCTTAGTCCGAGCAACTGATTGTGCTGACGTAGCTTCCTGAGATTTATCTCGACGAGTAGCTGGTCGTGATTGTGCTGATCCTTCTCTCAAACCTGATGGTGGCCGAAAACTTCTCGATGGAGCTCTAGGTGGACTCATATTCCTCCTTGGTCCTAATCGACTGAAAGGAGACGCCCTGCTTAATCTTTCCAAAGCGCTGGTTCTTTCCGGAGAGAGAGATATAGGTTGATTTGTATCCGTAGCCCGTATCGATGAAGTTCGCCCAGGTTGATAAGAAGAATCATTAGATTCCCCATTGCGATATGACGCAGTACGCCTGGATCTTGATTGCCCATGATCACTCTGTTGTCCTGAATAGGTAGGTGCACCGCCTTGAAGAGTTTGAATGAGTTGCCTCATAGATTCTTGCATGGCGGTTTGTCCTTGAGCCAGATTTGTCATAATTCCAGCCAGATCTGGAGTTGCAGATGGACTTGGAAGATTTCCGACATTTCCAACATTTCGATTACTGGATTCTGGATTATCTGCCATTGATAACAAATGATTTTTGATGAAAAACGATTGCAACAGTCGTTTCCCACAGACGGCGCCAATCTGTTGATGTAAAAAACTAGATTGCTCTAATTATTTAATCACAGATAAATAAATAAGACAAAGATTTTTAAAGTGGTTCGGCTAGGAATAAAGCCTACGTCCACTGTTATATTATTGCAGAGTGTTTGCAGAATTCTTGATTACAAATTCTCTCAAGAAATTCCTCTCCCCTTGAATGGGTTTGATACAAGGTATTTATAGCCTTGAGGCTGTACATGAAAGGTTCGATACATTAAATGGTATACATGTGAAAGGGTAATACATTTAATGCAGCGTGCGCGTCAAGAATATAAGCATTCAATGAATATTTGAGCTGTTGATTATCTGGCAATTAATGATACGACCGAGGTGCAGCTCGGACCGCCATAGTTGCTCGTTGATCAGGAGTTCCTCAGAGTATTAGAGTACCTCGGAGCGCTAGAGTTCCTCGGTGCGCTAGACTTCCTCGGTGCACTAGAGTTCCTCGGTGTATCCTCGTTGCTCGGAAAGAAGCATGGTTGGTTGGGAAATGAACTTCCTCGCTGCTATCGTGCCACGTAGATTGACACATGTCTTCGTATTATTCGTCCACATCAGCATATTAATTTTGGTATCAACAACGGGAGGTAATAAACGGGACATGTGGGCAAAAAGAGTAAATGGAAATGGAAATTAGGCTACGCACATGTCATCAATTTAATGCTATATAAAAAATGAAAATTATGTAATGTCATTAAAAGGATATCATCATTAAATGAGGTGAAATGAAGTTTCATAGATTATTGCAATTATTACGACTTTCGAATCATGCTCACTTTATGATCACATAGGACTTTTATAGGGTTGTAATGTATGTTTGGGGTTGAGGTTATGAAGTAAGGGGATATATACGGATTCAAAGGTGTTTGGGAATGAAACACTTGGGATAATGGAAAATTGTGGTCAATTTCAAAATTGGAATATGATTTCCATAACAAGCATTGGATATAACATTTGATAGTGATAAAGATTATTTAACACTATATACAAAATGGAAATGCTTTATCTTTCTTTTCTTCTTTTTCTTTTGTTTTCTTTTTCACTTTTTTTTCTTTTTTTTCACTTCTTTATGTTCTCTCACACTCTCACATGTTTAATTGAAACTACATAACAAGAACATCATTCAATCCTAAATATCATTCTGAACAAAGATGTGGAAGGAAATATGTATGGTTTAAAACTCCAATTTGGAGTTGGTAATGGGGTTTTGAGTTATGAAATGAAAGGCTATATTTAGGCTCAAAGAGGTTGATGAGGAAAAAAATTTGAGGTGAGGTCAAGGTCAATATGGGTAATATAACAAAGAGATCTTATGATCCCTTCCAAAGTTTATGCAATTATTTGGTCAAAGAAACTTTAAAAATCATGATCAGGTAACACGTTTCATAAATGAACTCAATTAATGAACGATCAATGAAAGAATAGTGAGACTACCTATGACTTTAACGTTTTCAAGGAGGAAAGAGTAATCTATAAACACTTAAAAATGAAGAAAGGCCCAATGATCACTTGGTGTAAGTACATACAATGCAATAAAATATTACTGAGTTATAAAGGACTTAAACCAAATCAATTAAACAAGAAAAGCGCATGTGCTCATGGGTTTAAAGATCAATTAAATAGGTTTCTCATAATATTAATCATTTGAGGACTAAAGTCTAAGAAATTCAAAAATAGAGAGTATGCATCATTGAATTATATGTTCGATTGGGACTTTATTGAAATTTATCATCGAAAGCGAAGGCAAAACGCCAATAAAGGTGAAAAAATAAAGAAAATATTTTTTAAGATTTTTTAAATATTCAACAAAGGCAAGCTTGGAATGAACATGTGATCAAATCAATGAAACTCATAAGGAAGTAGGAATAATAACCCACACACTCTAACTTAAATGTTTCATTGTCATTAATGCGAATCAAGAACAAAACATAAAGAGAGGAAAATAAGGATATTATCGAAAATGGAGCGATCCCCAAATAGCACACTTCCAAAGATTCTAGAAAACATATTTGCACCAAGCATAACAAAAATAATAATAAAAACTTTAACTAATTACACTAGAGAATAAGTAAAAAGAAAAAAATCAACCTAATATGGACCACCTACAATTCCAATTTCTAGCTAACTATACACCAGAAGCTGAAATTTTTGAGGGTCCACTCAAAATAGGATTTCACTATTAGCAATAAAAGGTGCTCCCGAATTTCCATGCATATATTTTAAAAAATAGGAATTTTGTTTGAACAACGGAAGGTATGTGTAAGGCGTAAGAAAGGAACCATCATCAATAAAAAGTTATAGGTCGATGATGGGGGGTTTGGATAAAATGGGGGACAAAACCAAATTGTTCCCAAGAAAATCAAAAGTAAAAGGTTTCAAACGTGTTTAAAATTTTTTTGCACTTTGAAGCTCAAGAAAAATCTTACGAGGAAATTGTTGTAGGAAGTAAGTTTGATTATGAAGATAAATTTGGCCTAGCTTTCGGAGAAAAGGTTTATACCAACAAAACGACTGTGTCTCCTGAAATGGTATTTTTGTTGAAAAAAGGCCAGAATTTTCAAAATACTCAGAAAGAAAATTGTTGCGAAAATTTCTCTAAGGCAATATAAAGTGATTGTAATCAGCATCCTAAATCTAATGGTCCAGCTAAGTATGTATGTCCTCCAATTAGAGACTAACGTAAAAAACTCAAGGCTAATAACAGTTGGACAACTATACTAAACAAGGCTAAACCTATCTTTAAAGACTTTAGCAATAGAGTCAAGCATTTGTCCCGCTAGTACTATTCATAATGTGATGTTTATGGACACACCATTACCAAATGTTTTCAAAAGAGACTGTATACACCTACTTTTCAAAATTTTAACTATTTTAGAAAGAGTATGAATACTTATGTTCTCCCAAAATAAACCACACATAAATCTAACTATAAAAGGAAGGGAGGATCTAAAACTAAGAAGAAATCATTTAGAAAGACCCAACAAACCTTTCTAAATCAAAGGCTAATAAAAAATTATAAACTAGGCCCATTTGGATTAGAAAAGATGACATGTTACCCCAGCTCAAGTGCAATGTTGTCAAAACTGCTTTTAAGGCGTAATGCACTTCATCTGGTTAGTACTTGGACTCCAGATGTTCTAAGCATATAATCGAAGATGAAACCAAATTGAAAAAAAAATGGACTTCTTTAGAGGTAGTGTTGTGCTTTTTGATGGTATTTTATCTCAGATGATATGTAAGGGAACATTGTGTGAGGAAGGGCTCCCCAAACTAAATGATGTTCTACTAGTTAAAGGTCTCGAGGCTAAACTACTACTGTTACATTTTCAAAAGCTGATTGCAAAATTATTAATGAAGAGGGAAACTGTATTTTAACAGGAAACAAAAATGAGGATAACTGTTACACAGTAATTCCAAAGTTTGAATTTTGCCAAGTTTTTAGATTAGAAGATGCTGATCTATAGCACAATCGATTGAACATACAAATTTTGATAATATTTGTAGGTTAAGTTCCCAAGAAATAGTTAGAGGTTAGCCAAAAATTAAAAATCCTTTTAATCATATTTGTGGTCCTTATCAATAGGGAAAGATAAGTATATCTCCTCATTAGAAAGTTAAAGATGTCTTATCTTAAAAGTCTTTGGAACTAATCCACATGGATCTTATGGGTCCCTCCAGAACTGTCAGCTTCTTTGGTAATAGTTATATACTAGCTATTGTGGATGACTGGACACGATATACTTGGGTTTCCTTTTTGAAAATAAATCCGATACCTATAGTGAGTTCCTAAAAATTCTTTTAAAAATTGAGAATGAGAAGGATACCCAAGTACGTCTCATTAGAAGTGACAGAGGTGGAGAGTTCAAGGACTCCGATGTTACAGAATATTGTATAGGAAATGGTTATACACATGAGTTTAGTGCACCTAAAACCTCATAGCAGAATGGTATTGCTGAACGAAAAAATATAACCTTACAAGAAATGGCCTGGGTGATGCTACACACTAAGAATTTGCCTAAGTATTTTTGGGTTGAAGTCATATAGATTGCATGTCATATCATTAATATTTTATACCTTATGAAAAATTCTAAACAAATTTCTTATGAACTTTGGTTCAAAAAAAAGCCTAACATGAAATTAGGAAGTGTTTGTTATGTCAGGAAAGAAAGGGAACATCTTTTAAAATTTGACACCCGAGGAGAGGAAGGAATATTTCTTGGTTATTCTCAAACAAGTAGGGCTTTAATTATCACACCAAAGTCATAATGGAGTCTTTTAATGTAATTGTAAATGATACTAGTGCTAAGAGTAGTGCCAGTTAAACAATCGTCCTGGATGAGGAAGAAACCAATTTTACTCCTGAATCTCCAGAGGTAACTGATTCACCGTCACCTGAGAGTCCTTCTGTACCAATTTGTGTTTATAAAGACCACCCTATTGAAAATATTGTTGGTAATCCTTCTAAGCCAGTTAGAACTAGATCCCAACTTTAAAAAGTGGTTCAATTTTCATGTTTCATTTCTCTTGTAGAACCAAAAAATGTAAATGATGCCCTTTGTGACTCATTCTGGATCAATTCTATGCAAGAAGAGCTTGTGCAGTTTATGAGTCATGATGTGTGGTATCTTGTTCCTAGGCTAAAAGATAAAAAGGTTATCGGCATACGATGGATTTTCAAAAACAAAACTGACAAAAATGGGGAAGTAATTAGAAATAAAGCTAGGTTGGTAGCACAATGTTATTCTTAGATAGGGGGAATTGACTTTGACGAAACTTTTGCTCATGTATCTCGTCTTGACTCGGTTCTTCTCCTCCTTGCGATATCATCTTATTTATAATTTAAACTCTTTCACATAGACGTTAAGTTCACATTTTTAAATAGATATTAACTCAAGAGGTGTACGTAGAACAACCCAAGGTGTTTATAGATCGTTCATATCCTGGTCACATCTTCAGACTTAAGAAAGCCCTATAAGGTCTTAAACAAGATCCTAGAGCTTGGTATGAGTGCTTGTCTACCTTCTTGGTCTCTCATGAATTTATTCGAGGGGGAAAAGATCATACCCTATTTATTAGGAAAACAGAAAAAACATGTCTTTATTTCCCAAATATACGTTGATGATCTCATATTCGGTTCAACATGTCGTAATCAAGTAAATGATTTTTCTGATATAATGAATGCTTTGTTTCAGATGTCTCTAATAGGATAATTACAATTTTTCTTAGGATTACAAGAAAAATAATTTAATGATGGTCTATTTATCACTCAACCAAAATATGTTGCCGATGTCATTAAAAAATTTGGGTTAAAAAACTCTAAATCGGCACATACACCCATGAGCATGTCAATAAAATAATCTAAGGAAGAAAATGGGAAAGACATTGACCCGAATTTATATAGAAGTATGATAGGGTGTCTGTTACCTTACAACGTCCTGAGCAGACATTTCTTTCGCTATGTGTGCCTATGAAAGATACTAATGTATACTTAAAGAATCCCACATGTTGCGTGTTAAACGTATTATTAAATATGTTAGGGTACACTAAATTATGATAACTGGTATACAAAGGACGCCATTAGTTGTCTTGTAGGATACACTGATGCCGATTAGGCAGGGTGTTCGGACGATAGTAAAAGCACATCTGGCGCCTGCTATTACTTAGATCTAATTTTTTTTCTTGTAGGATACACTGATGCCGATTAGGCAGGGTGTTCGGACGATAGTAAAAGCACATCTGGCGCCTGCTATTACTTAAGAAATAATTTAGTGGGTTGGAGTAGTAAGAAAAAAATTAGATCTCCCTTTCTACGGTAAAGTTAGAATACATTGTAGCAGGTAGTTGTTGTTGTCAACTTTTATGGATCAAACAAATGCTTAGTGATTATGGTATCTTTGAAGGAAATTTGACTATGTATTTCAATAACCAGAGTGCCATGAATATATAAAAAAATACAGTCCAACACTCACTAACTAAGAACATAAACTTTAAACATCATTTCATTCACGATCCCATAGAATCCAAGGAGCTCGACATTGAGTATCTCAAAACTGACAAACAACTTGCCAATCTGTTTAAACAACCTCTTGATAATATTACATTTGAGAACTTTTGAAATTCCATTGGAATGATAGTTCTCATGTAAATCCCTTGTACACATCAATCACAACCTCTGTAGTTTCTAGCTTATAATTGGTTTCTGAGGATTTCGGGCATGGATGTTTCTCAAATGACAAAAGACGCCTCCTAAAATCTATTTAATGTAGGAGACTCTAGAATCTTCCCTTGTTTGTGATTTTGGTTGTGTTGTATTCATTGCTTCTATCCTTCTGATTATATATTTTTACCCCGTTGTATATTTGAGAAAATTTGGAGGAGAAGAACTTGAGTAACTCATTTCCAATTCATATTTTATCTCATATAAACTCAACTAATATGCCATTGAGTGTTCATTTTTTTCAGGCATTTTTTGACACGATTGTATAGCTTGTTACATTATTTAGGGTATTGGTTTGTATTGTAAGTTGAGTAATGTATTTTTCTTCTCTAATTTGCGGTTCTAGGATGCGAATGGGTAGCTATCTCTTTTGTATAGAAAATCAAGGATTTTACATTTCTTTACCCACGAGTACACGTTAATTAAGGAAATTTTGTCTCCAATATCTAAAGGAGGAGATAGAGAACAAACTATATGGTTGACTTACTTGAGTCTATACCATATAGTAGTTCCAACTAATTTGGATATGTAGAGAAAATGGTTTATATTTCAAAGAGCATTCCACTGTCAAAGTTTCCAAGCTTTAACAACATCTCATGCACTCAAAGAGCCTCAAAAGATCTTCCAAAGGGTTGTAAGCTTAAACTCCTGAACCACATTAGGACACACTCACTGCATATAGGTGTTACTACGTGTGCACAAGAGTTCAAATATTTTTAGTACTTTTTCTAACATTTAAAAAACATTTTAAACATTTTTTAATCATTTAAAATGATTTTTGAATTAATTAAAATTATGTCTTTAAAAACGTTGGGGTTATAATTCAAATATTTTTTTCTTTCTAAAAACTATGTGTGGGTAGAAAACAAATCGGGCTGAAAATATTATGGGTGCTTTTTGCATTATCAAAACTCTTAAAAACACGTGTTTAAACATCAGTTAGATCTCACCATGTGTTTACACTCCACAGGTTTAGTTTGTGCTTTCTCTTAAGTCTATATCCTTAGAACATATCCCAACTCTTGGCTCGTTTTAATTGATGATCTGAATGTCTTTTCTTATGATCCCTGTAAATCTCGTATTGACCAATTAAAACCAATCTTTGAGCGGTACATTAACGACCTTTGGATCTTGGTCAAACCAGTAAAACCTAATTCTAACCCTTGATTCCATTCGACCTTCTGGATCCTTCTCAACCTACTATATAAGGAATCTTAGGGCCAACCCTAACCGACTTTTGTCTTCGTCTCATTTTGAGAGAAAAAAATTTAGAGAGAAGAGAGAGAGGAGAGAAAATAAAACATTCTTAGATAAAAAAAAAGTAATCTTTTTTCTCCATATACCAAACATCAAACTTCCATTTTATCCAAAACCTATGAACCCAAACCTGAAAGTTAGATCTTAAGGTTTATGTGAGTTGTTGTGATGTTGGCTTGTACGTCTTGAAGAAATCTTCAGCGTATATATCTCTAGGAACCTATCTCTTCGAAAATATTAGGTTTCTTTGTAGAAATTGTGAGATTCTATAAAGAGAAAACTACACGTTTTATATTAGGTTATTGTTCCTCTTAGATCTTACTTTAGTTATTGTAATTTTAGAAGATCCAATCTCTATTTTCAAATTATTTTGAAAAAGAGACCTCTGTATTAACAAGGTTTTCAGATGTGAACATTTTATGTTTCAAACTCTATATTTCACAGTTTGTGAAATAAGGTTGTAAAGTAAATAAGGTTTAAAATAGATGAATTATAATTTTAAAAAGGATTTGACTTAGATCTGGCAAACACTGAAGTCTGATTTTCAAAACTAATTTGAATCAGTCTTGCATTTCATATAGTATCTATGCAATTCATAGGAATTGTTTGTATAACTATTGAGCATTGTGAGTTTCATTTTCATGTAATTAGGCACTTCACTGTCACTATTTCACTCTCACACGTACACTTAGAAATTTTGGTTCTTGGAGAGATATAATGTCTTTTGAGCTACTAAAATTAGTGGATAAGGAAAAGGCAAGGAAGCTTCTAGAGGTACATCAAAGTCAATTAGACGCTAACTTTGAGAGTTGATTACTCATGTAGGTATAATTTTTGAACTTAGACTTAGGATCTTTATAACGCGTTCTTAGTGCTGTAACTTGTAACATGTGATAGTTTTAGTGGATTTTTTTATTTTGTGGCGTAGAGGTCACCATGGATGTTTTCCCAGTCTTTGGGATTTTACCACGCTTCGCGTAGCCGCCAACCATGCCTATTTCTAATCTATAACAAAGATGTTACGTCATTTTCTCTATGTTGGCCCGGGAAGAATAATGCATACCTAAATGGGCGAATCAATTCGTCCATATTGGGAGAATCAATTTAGATTAAACCAAAATTGAATTTCCCCTGTACAAGAATCGATTTGGCCCCATAGGTTTTAACTTTTTGATTTACAAGTTTTCTCTTAGGGGTTTGTTTACATAGGTTTTACTCTCATTTGTTTTGGGGATCAAATTTTGTAGTTTAGAGTAGGATGTGGGATTGGAGGCTCCTTCTTTCTCTCTCTAAGGGTTTCATCCCCTTTGTTTGTAAGTATGTGTTTTGTTATCTTCTTCATTAATATAGTTTCATTTCTTGTTTCAAGCTTTGTTTAATTTAGTTTCTTTACTTTGTTAGTTAGTTAGTGTTGTTTAATTAGTTATTTCCATTAGTTAATTAGTCTTATTTATTATTCTTATTATTTGTAGTAGCTAGTTTAAAGGCCGGGGTCATATTTTTGAAAAACAAAATGTTTACTAGATTGTTAACTAAAAGTTAAGCCTTAAGTAAACTCTGAAATATAACTCTTTGAGCGAAACTCTTTTCGAAGTAAAACACACAAGATGTGTAAAACAAATTTTATGTATGGATGATGGATATGGTAGTTCGATTACCTTATGTTTTCCAAATAAATTCTATATTAAGTCTTTAGTGTGAAACCAAGCAGTAAAGCAATTAAGAACAATCAAGCAAATTAACACCAGGTTCTTAAGCTAACTAAGGGGGATACAACTTCCATGAATACATTAGGCCATAAACAAAAATGATAAAATGACTAAATTTCAATTAAATGTGCATTTTGTGATGGAACTTTCCCGAAATGCAACCAAACTTCACGCTAAGCACTTTAAAACCTACAAAAGCTCAATTATAGCTCGCAAAGGATATAAACTTACATAAAATAGGTTTTCTAGTTAATAATCATAAATATAGGAATTAAGGTTTCCGAGGGGGCTAAAATGCACAAGTATATAAATGGTAAATAAATACAATATTCGATACGAATCACCCACGGATCTAACTCCAGCCAAAATCTCATCCACCATCGGATCCATCACTATTTAAAAGATGTAAGGACAAATTTCCAATTGAGTCAATATGTAGTATTGACTTAATTATGGACAAAACTAATTGATTTATAGGATATTATTTTATTATATCCTTTCAAGCCTATGACGATTGAGTTGAAGATGTAGCGGCTAAGCCTAAAGTTAAGATGCCATTAGTGCCGATTTTTATGCCAAGTTTATATATCATCAACATTTGAATTCCAAAGTCTCTAAAGTTATGAATGAATTAATAAATATATATATAAGGACTTGGAAAATTTTTTTGGGCGTTATAATTTTCTAAAATTATGTTGAAAATGACTTTTAATTTTTTAAAGAAAAATAATTTTTTTCTTAAAAGTCGTTTGAACGAAACTGGGATCTCGTTCGAACGAGATGCCCAGGTCATTCGAACGAACTGATCAAATGAGCCTTTGACCTTTTCTCTATTTTCTCATTTGAAGGTCGTTAGAACGAAGTAGTTAGAACAAAGTGGTTAGAATGAGATATCAAACGAGATATTTTTTGAAATATCATTCGAACGAACTTTTCTTTTAAAATCTTGTTTGAACTATGTCGTTCGAATGATATCAAAAGTCATTTGAATGACCTGGCAATTTTTTGTCCCTTTTTGCCAGTTTTCAATTTTTAACTGTCAATTACCCCACTAATTTTTACCAATATTAAAAGGTGCAAGAATAAAGTTTTTCAAGTAACTTTTGAGAGATTTTCTAAAACTTTGAGAGAAAACAATATTCATCCAAAAGTTCCATTTTTGTGTTGATATTTCTATGGTTAAATTTCTAGCAAAACACAAAAGCTTACACACATAGTGTATCATGATTGAAGTTTCAATATATAAACTTATTTGAGATCACCATTGTTGGCACCGGGTATTTTTCTCATCCCATAAAGAGATGTTTCCTATGGAGGAGTCCGTTTGTTAAAGATTCGTGGTGTGCATACGTCGGAGGGGCCTTCATATATTTTGATGATTGATTCGCCCCATCGGTGGATTCTGAGACAACGACGAATTCCAAAGTTATCAACTAGGCGGAGGTAGAAGCAAGAAGAAGGGTCAAGTCTTGAGAGGGAGTTGAGTCGAGGAAGTAAGTATTTTGTCTTGTTTATGTAAAACCATACCTAGTGAATTTAAGGCTGAGCCATCCGAGGTTTTTTTCGTTGCTCGTTTTCCTCATACATCGTCGTGTTGTGAGGTGCACATTTATTTTTATCTTGCAAAAATCACTTAGATGAATGTGTAGGTTTAAAAAGATAAAAATGGTTTAATCACAACTCGTGTTTAATTTTGGTGCTACTAAAGTTAGGGTAAATTTAAGTTAATTTAATTCAAGTTGGAATATCTAATTTGGAAAAATTGATGCTTTGTTTGTTTAGCATAATTTTATCTTGAATTAAATTGAATTAATTTTATTTAAGTTGGAAATTCAAATACCATGGTTAGTTTAATTTAATTTTAAGTGTGAAGAAATTAAAATTTAGGTATTTTGAAAGAAATTTAAAATTTGTGTACTTTGATGAACCATCATTTATAACATTAAAATTGGGGTCTTTCAAATTGGTATAACAGTGGGAACGCTAAACTGTTGTGTCATGATCATTTTTGGGATTTAATATGGAAAATATGGATTTTACAAAATTTCCTATTTTTGATGGTTCTAATTATGCATATTGGAAAGCGCGTAAGAGGTCGGCACTTTAGTCGTTAGATGAGAGGGTTTGGTAATTGGTAGTTAGAGGTTGGTCCCCACCTATTCATCTACATGAAAATGTGCATATTTTTAAACCCGTAAGAGGATGGAGTGATGATGAACTTAAACTTGTAAATTTTAATTTCCATGGTTTAAATTCTCTTTTTAGTACGGTCACACCAGATGAGTTCCGTCGGATTATGACTTGTGAAACGTCTAAGGAGGCATGGGACATTCTTAAATGCACCCATGAAGGTACAAGTATCATTAAATCTTCAAAGCTCCAAAACCTCACCACTCAATTTGAAACCATTAAGATGTTAGAAAGTGATAATTTTGACGAGTTCTATGCGATATTGTGAATTTGTCTATTAATTTGGGAGAAAAAATACCCAAAAATCGTGATGTAATGAAAATTTTGAGATCATTACCCGATAGGTTTATTCCGAAAGTGACCATTTTAAATTATTTAAACACTGTAAATTCTACGAAACTTGAAGAGCTTGTAAGTGACTTATAAACCTATGAACTTGACATGTTTTCCTCCAAGGATGAGAAGAAGAAAGATAAGGGCATAACTTTGAAAGCCCTAAAGGAGGAAACATTAGTTTTGGAGGATAAGTTTGATATCGACTCCGATGATATGGATATGTTTGCTTGGAAGTTTAGAAAATTTCTTAAGTTTAATAAAGAGAATATTAAAGAAGATTATAAGAAATTTGATAAGATTAAATATAACAAAGTTGAGAAATGCCCTAAAAAGAAAAATGAAGATCTTAATAGGGACGAGTCGAATAGATGTTATGGTTGTGAGGGTTATGGCCATAGGGCATACGAGTGTCCCACTAGGCTAAGGAAGGAGGCCAAGAAACCTATTTCATATAAAGATACCCTTAGTGATAGTGAAACGAAAGAGGGACTTGATTCCCCTATTGAGCGTAACTTCACTGCGTTCATGGCAAGTCATGTGAGCATCGATAATGAATCTTTCCATGAAGATATTTATTTACAAGGTCAAACTTATGAGGCCATTATTTATGAATCCCAAGAGTTTTATAGTAGAGAGAGTGGAGGAGAGAATGAGAATGTAGAGGAGGTAGAGGATACTGAACTTCAAGTAGCCTTTGTAAGGAAAAGTTTCCAATTGAGTCAATTTATAGTATTAGATTAATTCCGAACAAAACTAATTTAGTCATAGGATAGATGTTTGTTGTACCTCAATCCTATAACGATTGAAGAGTTGAAGACGTAGCGACCAAGAATTTGAATAATAGATCATTGTCGGTTCATGCCAAATGTATACATCATCAACATTCCATTATTTCCAAGATCTCAAAAAGGTACGAATGCATTTAATATATAGAGAGAGACTTGGATATTTTTATAGGTGTTATTTTTTATAAACTTTTGTCATAATGACTTTTTAATTTTTCTATTAAAATCTTTTTAAACTTTACATTAAAAGTTTTTGGGCTTGAAAAGAATTTTTGGATTTTCTGAAAAGTCGTTCAAATGAATCTGGAATCTCGTTCGAACGAGATTCCCAGTTCATTCAAAAGACATTCAGACGATCTTCTAACGACCTTCTACCATTAAGTTCCGTTTTCTCGTTAGAACTCCATTTGATTGAAGTCATTCGAACGAGATTTATCAAACGAACTTCTAACGAGATTTGGTGATTTTGTTATGATTTCTCATTAGAAAGTTGTTCGAATGAAGTCAATCGAACGAACTGGGAGCATTTTTTCATCAGTTTTTGTTTCCCCTCCCCTTTTCCCACTACTTTTTACCTGCTTAAATAACTACAGGAACAACATTTTTACTAAGGCTTTACACATTTTTCCAAGGGCCTTTGATAGACAAATTCCTAAACCAAACGTCTTCTTTGTTTTTCTGAACTAGAATGATTTGATGTTTACACAAAAATAAGTTTACACCCATATACTTTGATTTGATCCAAGTCCTAAATATATATTTGTTTTGAGATCACCATCGTTGGCACCAGGTTCATTCTCATCCCCAAAAGGTTAAAAAGTTTCCTACAAAGGATTTTGTGTTTGAGTTATGGTACGCAAATGGAGAAAGGCTTCGTGTGTGTTTGATTGTAGCTATGCCCCATCGGTGGATTCTGAAACTTTGGTGGACTCCAGAGTTATCTACTAGGAGGGGGATGAATAAGGAAGGAGAGTTAAGGCTTGAAGGGATCGAGTCGAGGAAGTAAGTCTTCTATCGTAGTGTTTGTAAAAATTCCACACATAGCGGATTTGTAGGCAGGGCCTTTCGAGATTTTTCTCGTTGTGGGATTTCTTCGTACATCCCCGCGTAGCATGATTGTTTTATTTTTATCTTTCAAAAATCACCTACATGCATGTTTAGGTTAAAAAGATAAAAAATCATTTAAGCACATAATTAGTTTAATTTGGTGCTAATATTAATTTTGGGTAAGTTTAAATTTAATTTAATTCAAGACGGATTTAATTTAACTTGATAATATTTCTGCTTGGTTTGTTTCACTTGAATTGAATTAATTTTGTTTAAGTAGAAATTAAAATGATTGTGTAGTTTAATTTCTCCTTAAGTTTTATTTAATTTTTTATTTGTTTATTGTGCTTTTAAAGAAAATAAAATTAAATATTTTTTTTGAAAATTTAAAATTTAGTATACACTATGTGAACCATCACTTTTAGACCCCCCTCCCCTCAAATTGGTATCAGAGCTAGTAGCTCTAATTTATCGAGTTCAGATCTTTTTGGGCTTTATTATGGAAAATATGGGTTTTACGAAATTTCCAATTTTTGATGGATCTAATTACACATATTGGAAAGCGCAAATGAGGTCGGCACTTAAGTCTTTAAATGAGTCGGTTTAGCAATCAGTAGTTAAAGGGTGGTCCCCACCTATGCGTCTACATGAAAATGTACATATTCTTAAACCCATGGAGGGATGGAGTGAGGATGAACTAAAACTTGAAAACTTGAATTTCCATGGTTTAAATGCTCTTTTTAGTGCGGCCACACATGGTGAATTTTGCCAGATTAAGATGTGTGAAATGTCTAAAGAGGCATGGGATATTCTCTAACTCACCCATGAGGGAACAAGTGTCGTTAAAGTTTCAAAACTCCAAAACGTCACCACTCAATTCGAAACCATTAAAATGCTTGAAAGTGAGACTTTTGATGAATTTTATTCTAGACTTTCCGACATTGTATTTTTTAATTTGGGAGAAAAGATACTCGACAACCGTGTAGTAAAGAAACTTTTGAGGTTATTATCCGATAGATTTATTCCCAAAGTGACAGTTTTAAATTCTTTACCCACTTTAGCCTCTACGAATCTTGAGGATCTCGTAGGTGATTTACAAACCTATGAACTTAACATGTTTTCCTCTAAGGATGAAAAGAATAAAGATAAGGGCATTGCGTTGAAATCCCGAAAGGAGGAAAAATAAGTTTCGAATGATGAGAGTGACATCGAATCCGTGGACATTTCTATGTTTCCTAGGAAGTTTAGAAAATTTCTTAAGTTTAATAAAGACAATCTTAAAAATGATTTTAAGAAATTTGACAAGTCTAAGCATAACAAAGACGAGAGAACCCCTAAAAATCATAATGAAGGTCTTAATAGGGATGAGTTGAATAGGTGTTTTGGTTGTGAGGGTTATGGTCGTAGGTTATTTGAGTGTTCCACTAAACTAAGGTAGTAGGGAAAATAATCGATTTCATATAATGCCACCCTTAGTGATAGCGAACTATAAGAGGGACCCGATTCCCCCATTGAGCGCAACTTCACCGCATTCATGGAAAGTCATGTGAGCATAAATAATGAATCTTCTTATGAAGATATTCCTTACATGACACTTCTGAGGCCATTGTTTATGAATCCCAAGAGCGTGATGGTAGTGAGAGTGGAGGAGAGAGTGAAAATGAATAAGAGGTTAAGGGGAGTGAACTTCAAGTAACCTTCCATGAGTTGTATGAAGAATCGATAAAATTAAAAAAGGGAAAACTTGAAGTTAGATGATAGTTTGATAGATCATGCCATAGCTAATGATGAGAGTATTTTAATTAAAGATCTTAGGGCATGTGAGAGATCTCTTCATGAGAAGCTTGAGTATATTGAGAGTGAAAAAGATAGTCTTAAGGGCAATGGAGACAATGAAGAAAGAGCTTCTCATGTTTGAAGAGAGTTAGTGTTTTCTTGAGTCTATAATAGTAAAGCTAGAAGAGAAAGTGATAGACTCAAGTCATGTAAAATTTGATTTTGAGTGTCGGTCGGAGAAATTAGATAAAATCTTAGGAACCGTCCAAATTAAAGATGACACATGTGGTATTGGCTTCGATACTCAAAAATCTTTCGCTAATAAATTCAAAACCACAATTTGAGAGAATCGACTGGGAACACTAGAAAAGTCCAAGCCTTAGGTAACACTTCCCACCTTATTTTTACTTGCACACATTGTGGTAGGAAGGGTCATCTTAGGAAGTTTTGTTTTGACCTTTGAAATGGTCCTAAAAAATCCAAGGTTAAGGTCACCAAAACTTGAGAGTGTCATGCTTCACTTGTTTGGGTTAGGAGATCCGATTTAGTGGCTTTACATGATAGGATTTATGATTCTCATTTTCTTTCACATGATTCCTCTCTTGTTAAATCTAAAGTTTAATTGTGTTAGCTTTGTTTACATACACTAGATGTTGTGCATCATGCTATATTCTTACTAGTTGTATGTTTGTTTGTCATTTTTTAGTCTTTTCTTCATCATTTATCACCTGCTAGAATTCTGACTTGTGTATCTTTTGTATTTTATCTTTTTCATTTATTATGTCTTATTGGAAAATACAAAAAGATTTTTGTTTGTATTTTGAGTTATTTTTTGTGTTTTGCTTGAAAATTTGAAACACTCAAAAAGATTTTGTGTTTTTGTGTATTTTAAGTTATCTTTGTCTGGCATGTCCTTGTGTGTGAATCCTATATCATTTCGCTTTCACATGTCTTGAACTTTTGGTTAAGACTTTCAATCCTTAAAATGTTCCTTACCATGCTTACATGGAGTAGTTTAAGTTTGACTTGCCTAATGGATTCACTTTTTATATGCCTTCTCACACACATGCGCGAGCCCTTTTGAACTTTAACTCCACATGTATATTTGAGCTATGTGAGATGTTCTCCCATCAATTTTTTTCATCTACATGTGTTTGTGACTATGGGGATTTTTGCATGTAAGGATCGTTGCCCTGATTTAAAAAAAAAAGAAAAATATTTATCCGGTGTAGTTTGTTTATCAACGGGGAAGGTCTACGAAAGGAACACAAGTCCTTTGCGAATAAGCCACCATTTATATATGAGCTTAAAAATGTGGCATTATAAAAATGAGCCAAGACCAAAAGAGTTTAGTTTGATATATTCAAAAGAAAAAAAGAAAATAAAAGAAATATCATATTGAAGGAGTTTGAATGGATATATCAACGAGTTTGCACAATGAAGCCTAGTTATGCCTATTATTGTCATGACGCTATTAATTTGTAGAATCATCAAAATATTAGGCTTATATGGATTGTGTCTGTTTGTTTTATGAGTTCACTTTATCTTGTCACATAAGGCTAAATCTTAGTTGATAAAGTTTTGCAATCAAATAAGAAATCCGTGAACATGTTTAAGTGATTAGGTCTAAATTCTCTGGTTACTAGTTCACACCCATTCATTTATATTTACCACGTGATATTTAGAAACATTGATGCCATATGAGTGTGGAAAGCTTTATGTATTTTGTGTCCTTGTGTGGTGTTTATACATATGTATATGTGCGCGAGCGTTATTGGTATCCATTATATATATATGGTATCCCTTAGTTTGAGTCTTTGCCATGCTAGCTAACCCATTTATGCTTTTAGTTCAAATAGATATCTATTTTGTTACGACTCTTGTTTGATATCACATGCTTATATTAGCTCATTATAATTGGTATCTTTTTGCGATTGCATCATAGTTGGTATTTATTATCATTTGTATTGGATTAGTTACTTTACTTACAAAGTTGCTATATCTCTTGTCACTTTATTCACCATTGCATGTTATACTTTTTTTTTCCATTATTCATATCCCTTGTTTCATTTAGGGGGAGATTGTGCTTTATTTGGGGAGAAATAAGTTATTTTATGATTCTTTAACCTTTGTCTATTCCTGAACAAAAAGCGGGGGGGGGGGGGGGGGGGGGGAATGGTATCAAAACATTTAGTTTGGGGAGATTTAATTTAGGGGGAGACGCGACATTCTTAGGTAGATCAAGTTAGATAAAGGGGGAGAATTAATTAATGGGGAGAATCTACTTTACGCACTTTATAATTTGATATTCCCTATGAGTTTAATGGTGTGTTTACGTGTGCAATATTTCATCTTTAGCGGCACATTTTAAAGAGGCGAAGCTTCTCAACTATGAGTTGTGTAGATAATTGTAATTTAATTTTTTAGGTGAGATTGAGTCAATTTAGATGTGCTTGACGACCCATAGGATTTTTGATTTGTTTTGACCCGGAATAGCCAAAGGGGGAGATTTGTAAGGACAAATTTCCAATTGAGTCAATTTATAGTATTGACTTATTTCTAGACAAAACTAATTAAGTCATAGGATAAATGTTTGTTGTACCTCAAGCCTATGATGATTGAAGAGTTGAAGACGTAGTGGCCAAGAATTTGAATAATACATCATTACTGGTTTTCGTGCCAAGTGTATACTTCATTAACATTCCATTATTTTCAAGATCTCTAAAAGGTATGAATGCATTTAATATATATAGATACTTGGATATTTTTGTGGGTGTTATTTTCTATAAAAAAATTTCATAACCACTTTTTAATTTTTCTTAGAAAATCTTTTTAGAACTTTACAATAAATGTTTTTGGGCTTACAAATAATTTTCGGATTTTTTGACAGTTGTTCGAACGAATCTGGAATCTCGTTCGAACGAGATTACCAATTCGTTTGAACGATAATCAGATGAGCTTCTAACGGCCTTTTGCTTTTAAGTTTTGTTTTCTTGTTAGAATTTCGTTCGATCGAAGTCGTTCGAACGAGATTTATCAAACGAACTTCTAACGAGATTTGGCAATTTTATTATGTTTTTCATTTGAAAGTCGGTCGAACGAAGTCGTTCGAATGACCTTATTCGAATCACCTAGGAGAAATTTTTCATCAGTTTTTGTTTTCCCTCCCTTTTCCCACTACTTTTACCCACTAATTTTTAGCTAATTAAATAAGTGCGGGAACAACATTTTTAGTAAGACTTTACGCATTTTTCCAAGGGCCTTTAAGAGACAAACTCCTAAACCAAAAGTCTTCTTTGTTTTTGTGAGTTTAAAATGATTTGATGTTAACACCAAAACAAGTTTACACTCATGTAGTTTGTTTTGATCCAGGTCCTAAATATATATATTTGCTTTGAGATCACCAGTGATGGCACCAAGTTTATTCTCATTACCAAAAGGAAAAAAAAAATCCTGCGAAGGATTTTGTGGATGAGTAGCGGTATTCATATGGAGAAAGGCTTCATATGCGTTTGACAATAGATGTGCCCCATCGGTGGATTACGAGATTTCGTTGGACTCTGGAGTTATCTATAAGGCGGATAGAAGGACGAAGGAGCGTCAAGGCGTGAAGGGAGTCGAGTCAAAGAAGTAAGTCTTTTGTCGTAGTGTTTGTAAAATTACCATACTTAGTTGATTTGTAGGCAGGTCCGTCCGATGTTTTTCTCGTTGTGGCTTTTCCTCCTACATCGCCGTGTAGTGTGATTGTTTTATTTTTGTCTTGCAGAAATCACGTACATGCATGTTTAGGGTAAAAAGGTAAAAGTTAGTTTAATCACATAGTTAGTTTAATTTGGTGCTAATATTAATTTTGGGTAAGTTTAAATTTAATTTAATTCAAGATGACATTAATTTAACTTGATAATATTTATGCTTGGTTTTTTCACTGGAATTGAATTAATTTTGTTTAAGTGGAAATTAAAATGTTTATGCAGTTTAATTTCACTTTAAGTTTTATCTAATTTTTATATGGTTATTTTTCTTTTAAAGAAAAGAAAATTAAATAAATTTTGTGAAAATTTAAAATTTGGTAAACATTGTGTGAACCATCACTATTAGAAGCCCCTCCCCTTTTCAGCCTTTCGTAAGTTATATGAGGAATCTGTAAAATTAAAAAGGGCTAACTTGAAGTTAGAAGCTAAAATGAGAGAACGTGCCATAGAAAATGATGGGAGTGTTTTAATTAAAGATCTTAGGGCAGGTGAGAGAACTCTTCGTGAAAGGATTGAGTATGTTTAGAATGAGAGATTGTCTTAGAGGTTTAATGGAGACTATTAAGAAAGAGATTCTTGATTTTGAAGAGAGGAAGAGTTTACTTGAGTAAAAAATAGTGGAGTTAGAAGAGAAAGCAAGCGCCTCGAGTCAGGTCAAATTTGATTTTGAGTGTAGGTCGGAGAAATTAGATAAAATCTTAGGAACCGCCAAATCAAAGATGACATGAGTGGTATTGTATTCGATACTCAAAATGATTCCGCTAATAAATCCAAAACCATAATTTTAAGATAATTGACTAGGAACAATAGAAAAGTTCAATCCTTATGTAATAATTCTCATCGTGTGTTCACTTACACATATTGTGGTAGGAAGGGTCATGCTAGGAAGTTTTGTTTCGACCTTAGAAATGGTCCTAAGAAGTCCAAGGGTAGAGTCACCAATGTCACCAAAACCTAAGAGCATCAAGTTTCACTTATGTGGGTTAGGAGATCCGATTTGGAGGCTTTACATTATAGGATTTATGATTCTCACTTGCTTGCACTTGATACCTCTCTTGCTAAATCTAAAGGATGAATGTGTTAGTTTTTCTTACATACACTAGATTTTGTGCTACATGATATATTCTTGCTAGTTGTATGTATGATTGTCAATTTTTAGTCTTTGCTAGTTGTATGTATGATTGTGTTGATATTTTCATGGTTCAAATTCTACCAAAACACAAAATCTTATACCCATAGTTTATCATGATCCAAGTTTCATTATCTATACTTGTTTGAGATCACCATTGTTGGCACCAAGTATTTTTCTCATCCCATAAAGAGATGTTTCCTACAGAGGAGTCCTTTTGTTGAAGATTCGTAGTGTGCATATGTTGGAGAGGCCTTCGTATGTTTTGACGGTTGATTCGCCCCATCTGTGGATTTCGAGACGACGGTGGATTCAGAAGTTATCAACTAGGTAGAGGTAGATCAAGAAGAAGCATCAAGGCTTAAGAGGAACTCGAGTCGAGGAAGTACATCTTTTGTCTTGTTTATACAAAACCATACCTAGTGGATTTGAGGTTGGGTCGCCTGATATTTTTTCCGTTGTCGATTTTTCTCTTACATCGTCATGTTGTGAGGTGCACATTTATTTTTATCTTGCAAAAATCACTTAGATGCATGTGTAGGTTTAAAAAGATAAAAATTGTTTAATCACAACTCATGATAAATTTTGGTGCTATTTAAGTTTGGGTAAGTTTATATTAATTTAATTCAAGTTGGAATATTTAATTTGGGAAAATTCATGTTTGGTTTGTTTAGCATAATTTTATCTTGAATTAAATTGAATTAATTTTATTTAAGTTGAAAACTCAAATATCCATGGTTAGTTTAATTTAATTTTAATTGTGAAGAAATTAAAATTTGGGTATTTTGAAAGAAATTTAAAATTTGGTATACTTTGCTGAACATCATTTATAACATTAAAATTAGGGTCTTTCAAAAGCACATCAAGTTCTCGAATAAAAACCCTCCACTGTAAGGATAAAACCACCAGTTTTCCTTAAACATCAATTTTGAGACCCGTGGAAAGATAATAACCTTATTACTAAGGAAAATGGGTCTACCATCAACGTATGTCCCTCTACACTGCTATTGGTTTGGGATTCGCTACATCAGAATTTACACCGTCTTTCGCTGCCATCAGGGACTATGAGATCACTCGCCGAGAGATCCTCAGGGTAATTGTCCTTACTGTCATAATATGTCCTATTAAATGCAATGTTGAGTTCTAAGTACTCGACGTACCAACCAGTTTTAATCACCTACTCGGAATAGCCTGAATACAGCCCATGGGGGAATTACCCTCATCACTCCATATGAATGTCAGATTCCCATTTAACATTAAGGTCATGACCATTGAGGGAGATGAAAACTAAGCCACAATAGATAATACGAATACTACCCTCTCATAAAAACCATCACGATAGCCATGACATTTGTCTCAGTGGTTTATGAGTCATTCGGTTTGCTCACATAATAGAGGAGGGTCTAGTCATTCACAATATAGTTGCTCGTATAATCCACAAAATTGGATAAATTCTAGGGTTAGGCCTTGGAAGAAACCAATAAGGAACCCTAAAAGTAGTTTCCTCTATGGAACATAATGCAAAATCTAATCTCGATTATACCCCTAATAGTAAAGCTCCAGCCCCCGGTCCTAAATACCCCTATTAAGGGTGGAATGGTAATTTATGTCTCTAAAGAGAGGATTTTCCATATCGCAAATTCCCCTAATCTTGGTGGAACGAAACATAGAAATTCCTACAACCCGAAATGGAAATCCTATACGAAGAAGGGTTACACATAGATTATGAGGGTGAACTTAATATGTCATGGATTACCCCAAAAATAGAGGAGCCTCCCAGCTTGATCCCAAATGAGGATTACCCATGCTATTTCTCGATGAGAATGCTCTGATTTCCATGCTGGGAATCACTGACTTAACCCCTGTAGAATGATTCCACAATTGGGACACTGCCTCGTCCACTCGAGATACCACTATGGAGAAAGGATGATCGGTTAGCATGACTGAGATCAATCTCTACCTCTGTATAATAGATTACACAATCCTCCAACTTAAAACATCGCCGTTGATCAAGCCTCAGGATATGACCAGCAAACCCCAATAGGATTACTAGTGGAACGATAAAAGTCACCATCTTTTTTTGAAATCCCTATTCAAGGCACAACTATACAGTAACCCTATTAGAGACCCATATGGGATCCCAAAGAGCATCCCAAAATAAAATAAACACCCTCTCAAGAAACGATGCCTACGCAAGCCTACGGACATTACTCGGGTTACTGAACACTCAAATCTCACTCCAAAGGCACCATGGAAAAATTCGAACCACCACGTCACCAACATCATGAGAACTACAGTACTAAGAAACTCAACCTCCGCTGGATACATCCTAGTGCCCATCATATAAAGTCCCTTTATGTTTGTCCTATTAGCTAAAGAGTCCCTTCATCCTCTCTCCTAATGTATCACTCTATAAAGTATTCTTTTCTTCTATTGTTAATGGTGTCCTCCTCCTTGTGATTTCATAATACATAGTGATTTCTATGTGTGCTACACGTGATCAGTATAAATCCAATGATGAATTATAAGTCACCTCTAACAATGATAACTCTGCAGACTTAGAATACTTAAAACACTTACAAAAGCCTGACCAAATTCAAAGTAGACGCATGTATCCCACAAAGGATGAGACGATAACCATAAAACTAGCCACTCCCCAAAATCCCAAACAATTACAAATAGGGGACTCCCTATATGAGAACGAATGAAAGCAACTCACATGTCTCCGTACCAGTTTCATAGATGTTTTTTCTTTATCATACGCTAACATTCCCGACATCGACCCTTACTATTATCATGCATGAGATACCCATTATCCCTTATGCCAAACCCATAAAGTAAAGATTTCATAAACTCGTGCATGAGTGGTCCTTAAAAATAAAGAGGGACATAGAGATACAACTCAGTGTTAGATTTATCTCGGTAATAAAATATCCCATTTGGATATCCAACATCATGTTAGTACCCAAAGCCAATGGAAAATATCAAATGTGTGGACTAAAGGGATCTCAACGAATTTGTAGGTTATAATCATATCAAAATTCACCCTGACTATCAAGAAAAAATTAGGTTCATTACCCCCTAGGGGACATACTATTATAAAGTTATGCCACTCTGTCTGAAAAAATATAGCGGAAACTTACCAAATATCTTCCATATCCATACAATATGATCTCATACATAATGAAGTGTAAGTCTATGTGGATGAAATGATCATTAAGTTTAACGATCTACACTAACACATCCTGGCACTTCAGAAAATCTTCCAACGGATACGCCTCTTTAAAATGAGGCTAAATTCACAAAAATATATTTTCAGAGTCACTAAATGTAAGGTGTTATGATTTATCTTTAGAAAAGATGAAATTGATGTATATCACTCCACTGTCAAGGACATACGGGAAATACGCCCATTTAGAATAGAAAAGGAAGTTAGAAGATTCTTGGGCCAAATACAGTTCATAAGTTGGTTCATCAACCAACTCACCACCATTTGTGAACCCATCTTTCAGATAATCAATAAAAACTCACCAAGATAATGGAATGCTCAATGAAAAGATGTATTAGAGAAAATATATGAGTACCTCACTTATCCACCAATTCTAGTACCTCCCCAGTAAAGATGACCTCTCCTTCTCTACATGACCCTAACCAACATGGTTCTTGGAGCTATGCTAGCAGAGTACATCAAAAGATTTCGAAAAGAATGTTCTATATACCATGTCATCAAAAAACTTGTATACTTTGAGCTGAAATACACCTCATTGGAAAAGGCTTATGTATCCCTCGTATGGATCTCTCGCAAACTACAACATTGCATAATATCCTTCCGCGTACGAATCATCTCCAAGATTGATCCCCTAAAATATCTATTTGAGAAACCCATTTTCTCTAAACGAATGGATAAATGCTACTAATGTTGTCTTAATTTGAGATCACGTATGTCACACAGAAAGACACCAATGGATGATCCATCTCCAACCTTCTCGCATGATATCCTCTATAAGATGAAAAAGACAAAAAAAAAAACACAAATCCCCAACGAGGATCTCTTTGGAATAAATGATAAAGAAACTTCAGAACTCTACTTCGATGGTCCATCCAACAAGAGAGGATTTGGAATAAAAAGTCTCCTTATATCCCTGTACCTAATACGAATCCCCACTGCTATCAAAATCACATACGAATGCACCGAAAACATGTCCAAGTATGAGGCTTGCATCACGAGTCTCAAAATCACCATGGAAATGGAAATCATCGATATGAAAGACTATGGGTATTCCATCCTAGACATCAGTTAAATTCTGGGAAAACTGAATATTCAAGATGACAACTTGCAACCATACCAAGTCTAATTACAGGAGGCAGCTTTATAATTTGAACATCTTGAGTTCGAAGTTCTCCCATGGGATTAAAACAACTTAGCAGCATATTCACCACTCTAGCCTCTATGATAGACATGACGGAGGGCACGACGGAGATTACGTTCACCATAACTTGACGTAACACCCCCTCGTATTTATTTGAAGTTTATACCATCGAAGAAACAACCGTATGACCCACATCCTGATACTATGATATATGGAACGTTGTTGAAAAAAACCACTATTCATCAAAGGCCTTTGCTAATGACTGATTTACCTTGAGATGATTGGAAACCTAATTCAGCATCTGTGGGGGGCATTTCTACAAAAGAGGGTTCAACGGATTACATTTATGGTAAATCAACAAAGAAGAGACCTTTGAAACCATAGACAAAATCCATGGCAGCGAATGTGGACAGCATATGAGTGGGCACACCATCTCATGGAAAATCCTTTAAAGTCATACTACTGAACTACCATGCAAAAAGAATGAACCGATTACATTAAATGGTTCTTCAAATTCCAATTGTACACCCCACTAAAACATATACCTCCTCGAGAGCTCTATGGAATTACCTCACCTTAGCTTTTTTCCATCTAAGGGATAAACATCATATGTAAGGTAACCCCTACGGGCCTCCATTGAGCATAAATTTATAATGGTTTCCTTTGACTACTTCACCAAATGGGTCGAGCTCGAATCTTATGCAATGTAAAATGCTAAGCAAGTGACTAAATTCAAATGATAAAGTATCATCTTCCACTTCGGCATGGCTCATGAGTTAGTATCACACAATGTATCTCACTTAAAAAAAATAGGTTTCCAACCTACAATGTGAGTATGGGATCACTCGACATAAATAACCCCCTTACAAACCACAAACCAATGGAACAGTTAAATCCGCTAACAGAAATGTCAAAAACATCATTTATAAGATGACTGCGACATGCATCTACTGGTCAGACAAACTCCCATATGCCATTTGGGGCTACCACATGACATAACATAACTAAATGGGAGCCACCACCTACTATCCAGTTTATGGTATGGAATTAGTCCTACCTATCGAATTCTAAGTACCATCCTTATGGGTCATGCTTGATAGCAATGTAATCAAAATCGACTAGGTCTAAGACTGTTATGACGAACTATCTATACTTAAGGAGAAGAGACTAACACACTATTAACATAACTAGGGATACTAACAATGGACTCGGGAATTCAATAAACAAGTCAAGAAGATAAACATCCAAGAGGATGATGTAATCTTGAAAGACAATCTCAAACCTGACTTGAATCTCAAAGGAAAATTTTTCCAACTGGGGATGACCCTATCTAGTATAAAAAATAAACTCCAAAAGGGAAGCTACTTTAGCTGATCTCGGTGGAGTCAAGTTTTCCCAAACCTTTAATGTCGAATAATTAAATAAATTATTTCCTTGAACCCACTTAGGGAAAAAAGGAAAAGGGTTGAACAATCGGTCATCGGGGGAAGGGAATACTATGCAAGAACATAATAATCTTTTTAAATAAAAGGGCTTCGGTCTGATTATGTTCGTATCTACATTATACATGCATAAAATAAAGAAAAATCAAACACAATATATACTAAAATAGACCCTCAAAAGGGGGGATATTCTTATTTTGTACATCGATGTATGAAATAAGACTCCCCATACAAAACACAAATGCATCAATGATTCCTAATGTTCCCCATAAAGGAACATACTACCTATATATAACATCCAAAAAACTTAGAAAATGATAAAAAAAATATCCTATTTGGGGGTTACATTAAATTTAACAGAAAAGACCAACCCCAAAACACCATCACCATAAAAATTATCCAGCACGAGGCCTCTTTCCAAAACAACTATCATTACGACCATCATCCATACTCCCTGACCTTAGAACCATAGCCCTCACATCCAATGCAGAAAACTTTCTCGGATAGGATAAACCACTCGAACCCAAGACCAGACCCATTGAAAATTGTAAATAGTTTATATATGCATCCTTCACAACCTTCGCGGTTAATTAGTGTGAAACCCAGTGAGACAATGACCATCACATTAACATCTCCTATAATTGGGATGCATCAATCAGTTGCTGCTCAAAATTGACAAAGCACAAAATCAGTCAAAACTCAAAAAATAAAAAATAGTCACAGACATACAAAAATAAATAACTATCCCAAAGCTCATGTCATTTATAAAGAGATCAGGGTCCAAAGATGACGCCAACATACCGAAGCCTGAGCCACCTTGATGAATATGTAACACTTTGTCTTCTCCGTGAAGAACCACTATGAAGGCAGACGATATCACCGAGAGCGTGCGAGGACTAACTCGGGACGCCAATGAATATGGGATTGAGGAACCCCAGGAGAATTAAGTAGGATCCTGTGCCACTATCGGTGCACTTAGAACCTAGGAAGATACTAGCATCCCCACCGAAAGGCCTCCTAATAACGATAACGAAGACGGGAAATATGTCATGACAAAACTCAAGTCGCTTCCTTTATCCATGGTGAGTAGGACCATGGGAATAGATGTACATGATGGATATCCATAAAAAATAGCAGTACCAGTTCGGGGATAAAAATCATTAAGGCAAATAAGAGGAACTTTCCATAAATGGAAGCTCGAGCTTGCAATAAAAACATCCCCACTCAAATACCAGAGGTAAAAACACCCAAATAGACACCATAAAGAATCAAAACCTTATAAAAAAAGATATAACCAAGTAGTGTATTTCGTTACCACGATCCTCAAATATCCTAAAGCAGGCCTTAACTACGTCCAAAACAAAAACCACCCCAAATGGGTACTAAAAAGAACAAAAAATCTATAATACAAAACTTATTGAGGTCAAATGTGAAAAGAAGAATAATTACAAAAGGTCCTAAGACCTTTTCCAGGATCCTTCTGTCGATCGTCAAAAGGCTTTGAGATCCTTCTAGTGATTGGTAGAAGGACTGTTATAACACTCAATCCCAGTCATACATGTGGTAGCCCTGTTTATAAATAATGTCCCACATCCTTCGGTTGAACGACATAAGGACTCACCCAATTTCCTATAAATAGAGGCCCACTCCTCTCATTTTAAGCACTTCAAAAATCATTGAGATCCCCAAACCTAACCACAATCCTATTTTCGAACTTCCTTCTCCCCCGAGGGTGTGAGATACTCGAGCTCATTTTGAAAGTCCCGAGGAAGCACATACTCCAAAAATTCATTTCCCCTCAAAAGGAAAGCTCGTACTTTTGCGAAGTCACTTATGAATTCCAAAAAGATTCAAACATTTGTTAAAATTTTGAGAAACCAAAAACTTATAGACAAAGCTCTACTTGAGTAGAACAATACCTAACACTTCTAGACGAAGTTATGCCCGACTAAAAAACATTAGAACAAAGGGATATTACCACCACACAAAAAGTTGGCTTTTGTCAGGATGGTAAAGAGCCTAAGTCTAAATTTTAGGGCAATGCACCCCCCATATATATATATGCAATAAATTATACATATATATTTACATCTTTTAACTCGTCTCCCATTTAAGGGATTAGGTTTGCACTCTATAATGTTTATATTTCAAAATCCTGGTTCTAATCCATCACATATACATGTGTACTTAATTGACATGCTCATATGTTAAAACAATGTTAATTAAATACCATAATGGCCATCACAAAGCATGAAAACAGACTTCTCAAATTCGTTTTGTGGAAAATGTTCCTGTGTTGAGTCAGTCCAAAATTTTGCATCGATCCAAAGTCTAAAACCCCACTTCTCCAAATGAACCAAGCTCGTCCATGTAGTGGTACACCAAATATATGTTTTCATATAAAAATACTAGTCAAATGTTAACCTGTGATTCAACATTATTTTAATACATTAGTATATGGAATCCAACACAACGAAAATGCTCTATTAAGGACTAGGTTCCATAAATATCATAATTTTGTATATTATATACCCGGTATCCCATAGCCTACATCTGTAAATATACCTCATTTACTTTAACAATCCTATCTTTCATCCTTAGTCTTCTTGGGTATGTAGACGCCATACCGAGCAAAACAAATGAAGTCGAAGCCTCATAATACGTTTCTCGGCGTAGTATTTCTTAGGGATACATCCATCCCCAGTCCAAACCCCTAACTTCTTCTGGTCCAATCCTATATTAAATACATTATCCCCTCTCCCTGTGCACCTCCAAACTACCCCATAGGTTAAATAATTCCCTCTAGTTAGTGATCGCCCCACATACATGGATATCTTTATCGGCGGTTCTTAGGGTCAACTCCCATTCTGATCTAACTATACATAAACCCTCTCCCTCCCAAGACAAGCCTTACATTTTCACACACTTCACATTCGAGAATGTGAACATTCGAACTACGTAGGCTTTGATCTCATGTCTATACGAGTACTTCGGCAAAATGCCAAGTCTTTCCTCATGAGCTTGAGCCTCGATAATATGTCTCATGACATATTATCCCCTTAATATATGCATTCATATCCTACAAACTATCTCAAGATGTTATCTTCTAACTATGCTAATATACATACCTAGAAATTATCCCACATAGATGCACCCATCTCTCGTCTATATCCTATACATACTAAAATAAGATATAAAACTATCTCAAGGCGGAATAATACTTAACATATACATATAATTTCTCAAATGAATATTTGTAGAAACCACATTCTAGGACCGCCTAGGTCCTTAGCACCTTCCCAATCAACACAAACCCTAGGCCATACTCCGAGTACCGACCTAGAGTCCATTGGGCTCTCCCAAGCTCCGTTTGACTTCAATCAACTTCATCATCAGCGCGAAAGCAAAATGAATCTTCGAAGGGATCTGAATCCCCTTTCCAACGGTCCACCCTGTGCGCAAAATGACAAAATGGTTCGGACAAACGGATCATTTTGCTACAAAAAACCAATCTGGATGCCATCGGGCGCTCCCAAGCCCCGATTGGATCCCAATTGACTCCATCGTCAGAGAAAAAGCTCAATGAATTCTTGAAGGGCACTGAAACCCCTTTTCAATGGTCCAACCCATGCACGAAATGACATAACCCTTCGGACGAATGATTCGTTTTCTCCTAAAAACTTATCTGAAGGCCACCGGGCGCTCCCGAGATCCATTTAACCAAAGTCAACACTTCATCTCGACTGAGACTGAATCAATCTTCAAAGGAAATATAATACCCTTTCCAACAATCTATCATGTGTGTGAATCAGCCTTACGGTACGGACGAACGTCCCGTTTTACTCCAATAGGTCACAGGGTTCTTTCGAGTCTCGATCAACCAAAGTCAACTCTCCCAATTGAGTGAAGTTATTTCAAATTCGAAGTACATCTCATAACCTTTCCAATGTTACACCCCATGCATAATTCGTATTTATCGTTCGAATGAACATTCCATCATCGTTTGACGATCTCTTGTCCAAAGGATCGACGAGTGCTTTCGAGCCACATTTGACCTAAAGTAAACTCCCAAACTCGGGAGAAGTCTAAAGGATTATTAAAGATCTATTTATTACGTTTCCAACGATATGATCCATTCTCTATTTGGATCAACGGATTTCATTTTATGATAATTTTTTCAAAAAAATTTGCACGAGACTATCAATTGGCAGGACATTTCCCTGCTTATCGGCAATGTGTCTAGGGTATCCTGTCGATAAGAAGTGAAAGGACAACGTTGATCAATAGTCCCCTTACCTTATATAAGGAGGGCATGAGCTATCTCTCAAGGCACACCTCAGATCCATCAACTTCAGTGATCTCAGCAACATTCTCCTTCGATCAACAAGTCTCCTTGTGTGGAAATATTTTTGACCTTTCACTCCCATCATTTTCCAATCTAGTAGAAATCATCCATCATCCTTCACTTATAAGGAGTCTCTCCATCAATCAAGATCAAGTTTCAAGTTTTCAAAGAATGTTCAAACATTCTTTCCTCTCTTTGAATTTCTTTACTTTTTCATTAGTTTCATAATTTCTTAATTTAGTTTTTACTTTAGATCATTCACATTAATATTTCATCCTTTATTAGTATATTGAACATAAGTTATTTTCTATAAAAAAAACCTCGAAAACAAATAAAAAGAGGGTTATACACATAAATTTCGACGGGATTTTTATCACACCTTTTCTAAAACTAAACACATCTTTTTATACACACACATATCATAAACTCCAGTTTGAATATATGGGATAAGACCCACCCTTATGCCGCATACGAACTACATGGACTTTGATGCCTTTATAGGATACGTAGGCATCTTGGGGAAAATCCCGAGACTCGAGTCCTATTTCTCATTTCTCATATTTTTATTATGTCACCCATATATATATATATATATATATATATATATATATATCGTATTTTTCATTCATGTATCACGTCTCATCCAATATATATTGTTGTTTCATCATAGAGATCAATATTACGATAAAGCACACATATCATATGTCCTAAAATATTATTTTGGGAATATTCCTTTGGATGACCTCACTCTATCTCTTCCATGATGCCAGTCGAGAAATTACGATTTCCATTTATATATACACGCATACATAATTAACGGAGAAATTAAGGAAAATAATAACACAAACCCATGAGAGACTGAAAGGGCGGGATGGGTGCCTAAAACCTTCCCATTTTGTAACTTAGCCCCCGAAGCTCCAAACTATTTGTTTCTTAAGTATCAGTTAGTCTTCGATGCCGTCTCTCGAGGCGACGACATGTTCTTTTGCTTGCTTTGAGCAAAATAGGTTGGAGACTCCATCTTTTTACATCACCCCAAATCGATGATGACCAAAGCGCTACCCCTTTGAACAAAAGTACCAGGACATGTGACGTTTTTTTATTTCCTCCCCTCACCATATCCCTTTCGGGAAGTGCCTCAGAGAGAGGAAGGGAGGAGACAAACCTCGGGATGGCCACAATATTTACATAACATAAAATTAGATATCAAACTATCTCAAGGCAAAAATTTACATATAAATATATATAGAATTTATGAAACGCACAAGATATCAAACGATCTCAAGATGGGATCTACCAAGCATCACTACTAATGCTCAAATACATACAAATGTACAATTGCGTATACACTAGTGTACCTCTCACACACCTTTTTATATCTCCTCAAACCTCGAGTCGGATATCAAAACATCTGAAATCCAATATTTCTCACACACTCTCATTTACATCAACGGTCATCCGTTATACAATACAAGCGCAAAGCCGTGCGTAAGCAATCTTGTGCACCTACACCAGTTGAAGTGACGTTTTATATAACTCGCACTGATATAAATTTACGACCTAAGAACATATATATCATTAAGGGACCCTCACACTAAGGTCTCTAATAAATTACAAAATTAACTAAAAAGTAATCAATTGATGTAAAGATTAATAATAATTATAGAATTAAGAATGCATGCAGAACATGTTAAGTGCCTCATACCTTCCCCACTTGTAAAATGGTCCTCGAACCAACATAATAAGAATCTCTGGAAACATTCCTTAGGATTATTCTGAATCTTTGATTTGTTTTGTATAAAACATATAGGTGACTCTAAAAAAACCAATGGACCCCTTGTCGCAAGAAAAACACACACACTCGGACCTAGTTATGAGAATTAAGGGTGTGCGAGTCATACTATATAAGGTGTGAAACAACATCGAGGGGCAAGTCACTAAGGGAAAACTTTGAATCAATAACCTCACCCATAGGGAGATGGAAGAATGGGATACAAGCACTCCTGTATCCACCATTAAACGTGCGAAAGAGTTCCCCTGGGTGAAGCGATGCTACCACCCCTCACTCTCGGGGCCCACAATGCCACATCGCTAGACACAACAAAAACGTGGTGTTGTGGTCTCTGATCTTGGTTGAGGAGACATGTTGGAACAATTGGCCCTTGTAGGATAAAATAAGCATGACTAAGGTGTGATACAGTACTATGGACTTTTCTAGAGACCAACGGAGGTAATGGAGACTAAGAAGTAATTTGTTTGAGGGTAGTCATTCAGCCTTGAGACCTTTGTCCTTTACTGAGGGTAGTTGAGGGGAGTAATAGTATTTTAAATACCCAGTGTAAAATATGTCATCAATTGTAGTTGCTTCCAACAAAGTTTGAAAGAGGCAACACCATGGCCTCCAAGTGAAGATCCATTCTTAAGTGAACTTGTAAGAATAAGTTCCAGGAACCTTTTCCTGACGTGATGTATATGGTCTATTTACCAAAGCCCCTCGGTCCGAATAAGAGAGATCAAATGAGGAAGATAGTTCTCATGGCATCTCTACTAAAACCTCTTATGTTTGAGATATACCGGTAGTTAATATACCATCAACTCCTAGGATTTCTAGTAAGGAAAAAATAATATGACTAGTAAGTTATTTGAAGACTTCTTATGTCATTTCAAGACTGAGGTCTATAATGGGGACTTAGATCTTAAAACCATTGAGTGACTGATACTTGTACGCTTTTAGGACCGACGGTCAATTTTTTTATAAACAATTAACCCCCAAAAATTTGGGGATAAAGACCAAAGACTAAATCCTCCGATGGTCATAATACCTTCAGATTTTAAATTTTCAAATTTGAAGTCCTCATAAGGGTCATAAGATCTCATGACGAGTAATTTTGAAATTTGAAGTCCTTAAAGCATCTTAGGACCTTTGAATATAGATATTTTGAAATTTGAAGTCCTTATAAAGGTCACAAGACCTCTCGACTGCGAAAATTTGAAATTGGAAGTCCTTATAAGGGTTACGAGACCTCTGGTCTGAGGACTTTTGAAATTTAATGTCCGTATAATGGTCATAAAACCTCAAGATTGAGAAAATTTTAAATTTAAAGTCCTCATAATGGTCACAAGACCTCTAGACTTTTAAGTTTTGAAATTGAAGTCCTTATAATGGTCATATGACTTATAGACTGATAAAATTTGAAATTGGAAGTCATTATAAGGATCAGAAGACCTTCGAATAGAGAAGCTTTGATATTTGAAGTCTTTATTAGGGTTATAAGACTTCAAAACTGACCAATTTTGAAATGGGAAGACCATATAAGGGCCATACGATCTTCGAACTGAGAAATTTGAAATTTAAAGTCTTTACAAGGTTTATAAAACCTCTCGACTTAGAAATATTGAAATTAAAAGTCCTTATAAGGTTCATAAGACATTCTGACTTAGAAATTTTGAAATTAGAAATTCTTTTAAGGGTCATAAGATCTCCAGACTAAGAAATAATGGAATTAGAAGTCCTTATAATGGTTATAAGACCTCCAGACTAAGATATTTTGAAATTTGAAGTCCTTATAAGGAACATAAGACCTACAAAGTAGGAAATTTTGAAATTTCAAGTCCTTACAAGGGTCATAAGACCTCCAAACATAGGAATTTTGAAATTGGAAATGCTTATTAGTGTAATACAATCTATGTATTGAGAAATTTTGAAATTGGAGTTCCTTATAAGGTCATACGACCTCCGGAGTGAGAAATTTCGAGATTTGAAGTCCTTATAAGGGGCATACGCCATTCATACTATTTTTTTTTAAATTTGAAGTCCTTATAAGGGTAATAAGACCTCCAGACAATGAATTTTTGAAATTTGAAGTCCTTATAAGGGTGATGAGAGTTATTATAATCTGTGAGACCTTTTGGGCTTTGACAAAGATAGTTTAAAGTCCCGTGTCATTTATCAACAATCTAAAGGGCCTTAGGAATTAGTTGATGGACTTATCTAAGGGTCATTTAGTCTTTATTTAGGATCGATAAGCTATTAAAATTTGTGTAAGCTCTCGAAGTGATTCAAGTTACATACATAGACTCACAACATTGGGTTGTAGGAGTGTGGAGCAGGGAGTTAACACCCACGAATGTTAAGGCTCCTGGATCTCTAGAAGTATGATCTCATGAATGCATTAATCTCCTAGATTTCCCAATATTAGTTATTATTTAATCCTTCACCAAACCTCCTTTTATATTCAAACTACATGAGATAGAGTGAGTGGACCCCTACAATATAGGAATGATGTGTTCTGAGTCATGACGGTGTCAGCAAGGTGGTGGGGGTTTGCTAAAGTATTTGTAGGTAATCTAAGAGAGTTGTTAAGTGCATTAAATACGGATGGGAACCTTCAACGCAAGTGGGTTGAGTAGTGGAGGTAAGTGAAATAGTGTTTTTATTTCCACCGACTTCACTAGGCAAGTTGTAGAGGCAATGTCGGAGGCTTTAGGAGCTCGAGAGATACCCTTAGACCTTCATAAGTTTCACTTGATGTATTCTACATTGATATACCATTATACTATGGGTTAAGTGAAATTATGAGGTCATTTATCTTTAGGTTGAGGTATACTCTATTCATTAGACATAGTGAAACTGTGGTGGTGTGGTTTTCAAACTTGGTCAAGGAGACCTATTGGAATGACTTTCCCTTGTATGATAAAAGATGGATGGCCGAGGTTTGGTCAATTACTATAACCTTTTCTAGTGACCAATAGAGGTATTGGAGACCACGTAGTAGTCTATCTAAGGGTAATCTGTCATCCTTGGGACCTTTGTTCTTCCTTGAGGGTAGTTAAGGGTACTAAGAAATAGGAAATCATCGTAACTAAAAACATTGTTAAATTTGGTTCAACAAGTCAACCCACCACTTGCAGTGACCAAATATTTATGGAAAGTAGTCAAAAAATAAAACCAGACACTCAAAACCGAGAATATGATATGATAATGACTTTGAGGTCCAGGAATGCAAAAGTAATACTTGGTGTGGGTGTGTCTTCAAGCACCAAAGATAAGATAATATATCAGTTGAATTTAGGGTCTTATCATTTCGATAATGTCATGAAAAATATTAGCCAAATGATCACGAAAATAATAAGTACGCTATCGTCTCATATAGTTATAGGATCAAATTGTCAAGGCTTGACACCACTTTGTCGTGTAAACACAACTAGACATCCTATTGGATTTGATCTCATTATTATACACCTAACAATGGGAAAACAAAACTGGGTTCAAATTTATTGATGGGGAATTAAGTAAACAATACAGGATTCGTAGTGAATAACCCAGTGGACGGTATTTGAATGAATGATTGCTAATAACAAATGGGGTATAAGAAACTAGTGGGAATAATACCTATTCCAAAAGTGAATAATCACAAGCCATATTTCAACGAGCCCACCCTAGGTTTTCTTGGGGCATTAAAATATGGAGTCGTCACTCATCCAATGTTCAAATATGAACCTGGGGGTTGGGAAATAACATGAGGGTTGGTAAAGATACTTTCCAAAGGACTGATAACAAGATTCCTTACCTCCCCCAATTCATTTCCCAATGTCAAAATATATACATCCATAAATCCCACCTCCATTGGTACAACTAACACCATTGGTAAATCTACGTATTGTCCAACCAAATAGTCAAATACCTAGGGTAGTTAAATTTTAGATCTCATACATAAGATTTATGGTCCAATGGCCTAGGGGTGAAGACCCCAATGTATCAAGATCCATCCCCTAAAAGGATGGATATGATTGAACTCCCAAAGAGTTTTAAATTACAAACTCTCTCCATATTGTCATGTGATGTAGGGACTAATGATTATCGCAAACTACATTTGTTCTATAGTTCTTACACATATGCGACTTTCACTTGGTTAATTAGTCTTCCACCCAAATCTATTAATAATTGGTAGAAAATGGAAGACAAGTTGTATACTTAATTATTTTAAATCGAACCAAAAGTATCAATCGATGAGACTAAGCAAAGACAGATTAAAAGTCCATTGGCTTCATAAATAGGTTTAAGAGGGCTAGGAGTAAATGAAAAATAATATTTCCTACGTTTGAGTTTATTGTTGGCCCAAAATGGGCTAGAATTTAGGCCTCACAAAAAGTTAAATGCGATATATTTAAAATATTGGGTGGAAATGACAACCAAAGTACTAGTATATGAAGCCCTATTAGACAAATAACATGAAAGGAGTAGTCCCTCCTTCAAAACATATTATAATGATTCAATTTTGGATATAGATGTTGTTGTAAGGATTGGGACCGAGTCCATAATTTACGAACCCATAGTTCGAAAGAACGAAACAATGAAATCATATCCTCACAAGTAAAAGGTAATGATTAAGAAATAGGGTTTTGACATATCTAAGGTTGGAGAGATTTTTTATTACCTTTTAAAAGTCCGGATGATAAAACTTCTTAATGATGTCAATAGGCCAAGTAAAAATGAGATAAAAGGAAACAAATATTTGAAATGACAATGTTTTCCCTCACTCAACTAATGCTTGTTATATTTTTTAAGACACGGTACATGTGTTAATTAGGAGGGATAAAATCAAGTTTTAAAATAAAGACGGGAACATTATGGGGGGTGATGAAGACCCATTTCCCAAAGTCAAAGAAATGAGAGCTAACATATAGTCTATGTAGTTTCCAAGGACAAAGGCTATGTTGAGTCTAGAATCAAAACTAAAGTAGACACAAAGGCTTCAAAGAGTGAGATAACTGAATGTCGAGATAAAAAAATCTTAAAACACCATTGCATTAGGTGTGGAGATTAGTAGTCCAAAATGTATCAAATTTTAGCTTCGAAAGGGAAACAACTACATAAATTCAAGAAGGAGTGACATGGTAGTCACGTTCCCAAACCTCGGGGGAAAATGAAGCCATTTTCTGGGACTTATCATAAGCGATGAGAAATAAAACTGCCAAGGAACTTCCAATATGGTAGGACAGGTTTCTAGGGGGTCCAATCTCACCAATACATGGGAACCCCAAGACCCATGGGAATTAATAAACTGACATACATGGTGAAAGGAGTACCAGATTAGTTTGTGGAATAAGAACCTTAAATATCTCAATAATTCAACAAAATGCTTAGAAAGACATAGGCACTAATGCCTGAGAAAGTGGCTCTAGGGAGGTGGCACATGGGATATCCACCTAAATCTAATAGGAAAAAACCAAAAACAATGATCTCTCTCACCCAACAAAGGAGGATCCAGAGTAATTATATGGCCCTAAAAGAGGCCTCAGAGGTTTTATGCCTAAATGGATATGAGAATATCACATATTCATCTTCAAATCCAAACCCTAAGTTTCATGAAAAGAAAAATGGGATCTGGTGTTCTTCAAACATGTTGGGTGAAAATATAAACGAACTAAAAAAGTCCATGAATGTGGATGAAAGAAGCATGTCAAAGGATTGTTCTTCTAATAAAGAGAAAAAATAACAAATGATGGTTGTGGATGTATTAGGATATGTAAAAGGACCTAGTTAAAATAAATTATTCTAGTTTAGATCATTTCCATAGTTGGTTCCAATCGACATGGCAATTTCCCTCCCACAAAGGTCTGAAGTTGAGGAAGGGCAGGAGGTTTTAGAGATAAATATAAAGGAAGATAATGTCTCAAAGATAGATGAATTTAAATTATTTTTCTCTATCTTAGATCTAATTTATGGGGTTAAAATAGCCTATTGAAGAATGGGGTAATCACATTAATCCTCTGTTTATAAAGGCTTGTGTGAATGGAGTCTTAATAAATGAAATATTAGTTGATGAGGGTGTTGCCATTAATAAAACTCCATATTCAATGATGTCTAAAATAAGTAAACAACATAGTTAGTTAATTCATACTCAAATTATAATCTCTAGTTTTGTTTATGATAAAAAATCAACCAAAGTCATATTTCCAATTGATATTGAAGTTTACATAAAAAAGTCTAAAATGGACTTCTTAGGGAAAACCAAGATCTGATGCTTTACTTAGCAGAGATTAGATTCATTTTAAAAACATTATCCATTATTCCATGAACCAAAAAATATTGTTGATGAATGAAGAAGGGAATGTGGAGGAATTGGAATCAGACCCACTGCCAATCTACAGTACTTCTAATTATATTGAAGCAGAGCTTTCTGGGAAAACTTCGGACCTATCAAAGTAGAAGCACTAATAACTAAGATGTTAGGATAAGAGGTTTTAAATGAAGTTTGGGAAGAATTAGCCTTTTCTCTAATGGGATAACCTTAAAAGGATAACATGGTTGTGTAATGGGTAGCATACCATTCGAATTGGAAAATACCAATGCAGCTTTGCCTATATTATATTAAAAATTCAGAGAAGTCAAATTAAAAAAAACACGGGTGAGGAAAGGACCATTTGTTGGGACAATTATGTATTCAATGAAGAGAAATAGGAAGAAACATCTCAATAAATTAGTGACCTAACAAGTTCTCTAGTAACATACGAAGATCTCATATCATTTAACTAGATCATTTGATAGAGGTAAATAATAGAACAAAAAAGGAAATGTACATCAGAACCAGCCTTAGAACATAAGACCAACAATTAGTTATGGACCTTTAACATCGGTATAAGGACTTATTTACTAAGGAATATCATGAATTTCCCAGTTTAGACAGAAAATTATTGAAACATAAACTGCCAATTAGGGAAGGATAATGCCAGTGAAGTAAATACCTTGATAGATGACTCTAAATGTCACAAAAAAAGAAAGGAGGATGTAGAAATGTTTTTAGAGGTTGGGTTCATTTGAACTTCCAGGTATTATGAATAAATCTCAAATGTAGTGTCATCCGTAAAAAATAATGGCAAATTAAGAGTGTACTTTGACCCCAAAAAAGTCAATGCTCCTATCCAAAGGATGAATATCCAATGCCAGGGCTAGATTTATTGGTAGATAGGTCTGCTGGCCATGCTATCATGTTTTCCATGGATGGCCATTCGGGACATAACCAACTATGAATAGTAGAAGTGGACGTGAACAAAACTCCTTTTTAGGTGCCCATGAAATTTGACAACCTTCAAAATAAAAATTCAATTAGGTTTTATGAATGCAAGATCCACTTATCAAAGGGGAATGACAACTATTTTCCATGATATGGATGTCACCTTTTTAGAATGTTATTTTGATGGTACAATTTTCAAATAAAAAATAGTAACAAATCGCATAACACACCTACAAAAATCATTCAAAATGACGAGGCTTAATAAACTCAAAATGAATCCTCTGAAATGTGTCTTTGGAATTTCTGCATGAAATTTGGTAGGATATTTTATGCATCAAAAGGGATTCAAGTTGATAGGATCAAATCCAAGGCTATTATTAAAATCACAACCCCCAAAAATAAAAATGAACTACAATTTTTTTGGGAGAAGTTAATTTCCTTTGAAGATTTATATCTATTGATGCACAAAAAACTAAAAAAGTTCTCCATTCTTAAAGCTAAAATATCAAAAGAAGATAGATTAGAAGGAGGAACATGAGTCATCTTTTCAAATGATCAAACAATATTTGTCTAGGATGCTTGCATTTGAACCTCCAAGGGATGAAATGCCACAAAAGCTTTACATTGTTGTTATTGATACTTTCATTAGACTTTTCTGGCACAAGACTTTGGGAAGAACAAGGAATATGTTGTGTATTATTTAAATAGATTGCAAAATTACTATGAACAAAGATATTCAGTAATGGGATAGCAATGTTTGACTTTGTATTTCACAACCATGGAATTAAGATATTACTTATTTCCAAGGGAGGAGTTTGTTATTTCAAAGATGGATTTAGTTAAGTACATGCTCATTAGTAAAGTACCCTTTCGGAATGTCATGGGGTTTATATTGGCTCAATATTATAACAACGGTACTAAATACACTCGGGCCATTGCACACACAAATTTGAATTTGTTTAATATATTTCATATTTTTGTATTTATACATCATATATGTATTTTATACTCAAATATTTTTTACATTATTGATTTCTTGGTTTTATAATCTTTAAATTAATTTCCGTACTTTATATCATTTTTTAAATTTGTAAATGTTGAAATTAAACATTTAAAAGAAACAAAATTGAAATACATTTGTGTTTCTTAATTAAATTCTGCTAATATTTAAATGATACCGTTTTTATAGTCAAATGGTCGTTTGGTTTGCGATCCATGTGATTGGTTTTGGACCAATTTGGGGTTGGTATGTTTCCCACATAATTTCATCACGCTTGTGTCTTAGGGTTTGACAGCTAACTTTCTAGTGTTGTTTTACATTACTACCCTCTGCAGTGCTATGGTCTTTTATGCATGTGCCCTCACCGACCCCTATTTTGTGCGATGCCCAATCTACCCTTAGGTGCCCGTGGTTGTTTTCCTCTTTACATTATTGTTTGGGGAATTACTCTTTTACTAGATCCATTTCCCTCTATATAAATAGAGGGGTTGGGGTTCATTTTTTTAGATCATAAAATTTCAAAACCGAAACGAAACTCTGCCAAAATTTTCTCTTCCCTTCTCTCTCAAAAATTTTCAAATATTTTACATATGCTTGCGATATTTCTAAACCTTTTTATAAAAATATTTTATCTTACAAATCATACAATATATTTTGTGTTAGGACGAGGATTTAGATGTTCAGTTTGAAAGTTTGGGAGTTTTCTAGGTTTGATCGTTTCAATTCAAGCCTTTTTGAGTATATTGTTTGGAGGCTGGCTTGTTTAAACCTTGTTGGGCTTTTGTATTATGCAGTGGGGTGTATTTTATAAATTCTTTTCATACGTGCAAACACAAAAACACACACACTCACACTCTCTCTCTCTCTCTCTCTCTCTCTCTCTCACACACACACACACACACACACATATATATATATATATATATATATATATATATATATATATATATATATATATATATATATATATATATATATATATATATATATATATATATATATATATATTATGTTTAGTAGATCTGATTTAAAAACCAAATTTGTGTTTGAAACGTATATATTCTTCAAAACAAGATTTAGTTATGCTATAAAACGTTTTGATTTGTGTAAATATTTTTGTCGTTTTGTAAAACTCACAATCTAAACCTTTTTACTTACAAATTGGTTTTTCTCTTTTCACACGGTTGAAACATAAAATCTTGAAGCAAAGCCCTTTATATATCTGACTTTAGATTGGATCTTGTAATAGAGAATATTTACAATTGCTCATAGCTTAGGCTTTATTTTTATTTTGGCGTATGCCATTGAAATCCAACTTGTCAAACCTAATTCTAGCATCCCCTAGATCTAAGACACCCCTACAACTCATAAAGGTATAAAACTTTGGGTGTTCATAGATTTTCTAAGTCATATTCGGGATGTTATTTTTTATAAACCCGGGTTTCTTTTCCAAAAGATTTAAAAATAAAAATAAAAATATATTTATTTTGGCCTCATTCAAATGAGAGTCTTTCTCATTTGAGCCCATTGGAAGCTTGTTTGATGCTGGCTTCGAACAACATTACATTTCTTTACAACGAGATACTGACTCGTTCGAACAAAAGCCTGTTTCCATTCGAAAGACCTTAATTTTCTTTCGAACGAATTGATCTACCTCAAATTTTGTGTCAAACTTATATACCTATTCTGAACTCTTTTTTCATGGGATTTTGAAAAAAATGCAAACAACTTATCTTTGCCAAAAAATTTCATATTTCATTTCACAAAACACTTTTCAATTCACAATCTTTACATCCCCCATCTGATTTGCGAATTTTTATGGAACCCTATAGTTCCAATACCTTACATACATTTTATGGAGAGCAATATCTACAAATGACTTGTGAACATATGATTCATTGCTGAAGAAGGAAGAAGGCAGATCAGTCCATACCAATGGTAGACCGCTACTTGTTGACCACTTTGTACTGAGCCGTATTCTACTGGATGTTTTAGGACTCTACGCATCCCACTTATTTTAGTTAAGTCTCTATAAGTCATGTCTGTCAACACTTATGATAGTGTGAAATAAAGTTTTTGAACTTTTTAGGGATTTTCCCTCAATTATTGTATCGATTGCATGAGTAGTTTAATTATTGTGTTTGGAACACTTATTGTATGCAAACCTAATGTAATCGAAGATAAAATTTGGTAAAAAATGGATTTGTGTGTTGGGAATCAGTTATATAAATGAATCAATTAGATCACGTGCACTCTTAAATTGGTATTAAAGCAGGTTGCACTAATTTATTATGTAATCATTTTCTACGAATTTTTTTGTATAAATGTTTTAAAAAATTGTTGATCTTTAAAATGTCAAAATTTAATGGATAATTTATATAATCGGATGCCCATTTTTTATGATTCCAATTATGCTTACTTGAAAGCTAGGATGAGGGCTACATTAAAATCAATTGATGAATGTGCTTGGTTACTTTATGAAAGAGGGTGGACACCACTCATTGTAACTATTGATAATGTTGTTGGCCCTAAACTTGTCTCCTAAGGGACATAGGATGACTTTAAATGGAGAAATTTTCACTCATGTTGTTTGAGTGCCATCTCGGGATACATAACTCCTAACGAATTCAATCGCATTATGAAGTACACCGCGTCTAAAGAAGCTTGGGATACCCTCCATCTCACTCATAAGGGAACCAATGCTGTTAAAGCTTTTAAGAAGCAAAATCTCATCACACAATTTGTAACTATAACTATGCTTGAACCAGAATCATTTAATGATTTTTATACATGATTGGCCGATATAGTAAACTAGAGTTTCAATTTAGGTGAGAGAATACATGAGAAGAGTGTCGTTAGGAAAATTTTGAGATTGCTCGCTATCGATTTTATTCCATTGTTATCGTACTAAATTCGTTAACAATCCTAGATACCCTTAGGTCAGAAGAACTTATAGGAGATCTTCAAACGTATGAGATAGATAAGTTTACTAAAAATTTTAACCCTAAGGAAAAGGGAATTGTAGTAAAAACCCAATTCAAAACTAGAGAGGAAGTGTCGTCAAATTCTGAGTGTGATTTTGATTTAGACAATTTAGCCCTTTTTGCTAAAAATTTCAAACATTTTCTCAAACTCAAAATGCAAAATACTTCCAAAGAGAAGAAAAGTTTTGAAAAAGATAAAATATATAAATCAGGCAAGAAAAATTTTGAAAATGAAAAGAAAGATTTCTCCAAGAAAGATGAGGAGCGATGTTATGAGTGTGAGGGAAAGGGTCACAAAGCTCATGATTGCTTGACTAGGTTAATGAGACAAGGGAAAGGCAAAGCTACCTTAAACATCACGCTTAGCTGTAGCGAGGTCGAGTCGGTGAGTTCGGGGGATGAATCACTGCATGGATGTAACTTCACCGCATTCATGGCTAGTCATTACATCGAGTGCACCTCATGCCAATAAGGAAGCTACTAAACATGGACACCTCAACAGTGAGTTTAGTCATTTTAATGAGAGTGAAGGGAAAATGTTTTAAGTGAGAGAGAGAGTGACCTACAACACGCCTATGCTAGTCTTTATGTTGAGTCCTTTAAAAGTAAGAAAAAACAAAGGTTTATCAATGAGATTTTTAGCCTTAGATAAGGAGTTTAGAGAGAGTGAGTCCTCGGTAAGAAAAGCTGTTGGAGAGGGAGTTTGTTTAGTTGAGAGAGAGAACGAAGACTTGACCAATAAAGTGGCTAGTCTTACAAGAGATATTCAAACATCCATGGAGACTCTACAGAAACTTGAAGCCCTTGTATTTCAACTCAAGAAAGATCTAGAATATGCCCGGGAGGTCAAGGTAACAATTAAGGATACATCGAAGAAGGTAAGTTAGATGTTCCTCGGCCCGACTTTAGGTTTTTGTGAGAGGCATGGAATAGGTTATGAAAGTGCATCCACTTCCTATACCACACCGAAATCGGTTCCTAAATTTGTGGTTAATCCATATGGCCCTCAGCCTAAACCACAAAGAGATATTTCAATATAGAAAAGCGAACCAAAGTAGACCCAAACGTGTCCATGTTTGAACTTTTATCAAAATGAGAGGTCACTTTAGAGAGTTTTGATATAATTTAGGTAGAACTAGGCGTACACATACCCCCACACACCGCATTAATGACTTTTCTAGTCTTAGAGAGCAAGTTGAGTTCCTAGTCATGACTTATCAAAGCTTAATGTAAGAATTTCAATGGATGTCTTTTTCATTTGAGAACGCTTCCAGTGCTTCAATTAGAGCCAATAACAATTAGGGCAAACAAAAAGTTACCTCCACTTGGGTACCTAAGCAAGACGTCAAAGACTTTATTGTGCATGTTTCTCTTAAGGCTTAAAATACTTCCCAATGGTATTTTGATATTAGATGCTCTAGGAACATGGCTAGTGAGTTTTCTTTTTTTATCCACTTTGAAGGAAGGTAAAGTCACTTTTGGAGATGGGAGTAGGTCTAGTATTTTAGGGTGTGGATGTGTTGATATACCCAAAATTCCCTAAAAAAGACAATGTGTTGTACCTGAAAGGGTTAAAGTAAACTTAGTTAGCACAATCCAACCGGTGTAAAGTTTGATCGGTTCGAATGCAATGTTTATGACCAATTTAGTGAACGTTTACTACGAGGTGTAAGGATCGAAGATAAATGTTATGGGATGGTTCCCAACACATCCTTTGTATGCAACAGTTCCACAGTTTCTACTATGGACATTTGGCGTCAACGACTAGGTCACATGAACTTTAAAGATATTGAGAAATTAGTGAAAAAGGGCGTAGTCCGTGGCTTACCATCACTTAGAAAACCAACTTCCTCAATTTGTGAACCTTTCTAATAAGGAAAATAAATTTGAAGTCCCAATCGGAAGTTGAATACCATTACCACCTCCCGTGTTTTGCAGTTGATTCATATGGATTTTATGGGTCCAACTTTCTCGAAGAGGTAAGGTGGTAAGAGATATATTCTCATGATGGTTGATGATTTTTCTAGATATTCTATCATTGGATTCCTTAGAGAAAAGTTCCATGCGATTCAATTCCTTACAACCAAGTGTCGTGTCCAACAAAACCAACACGGTATCACTATTAATCGGATGCGTAGTGAGAATGGCACTGAATTTAAAGAAGCTAAAGTGGATAGCTACTATGATGAAGTGGGCATCAGACATGAGTTTTTGGTCATTCATAATCCTTGTCAAGATAAGATTGTTAAGAGGAAGAACCAAGCGATACAAGAAATGGCTTGATCTAGGCTTCTTAGGAGAAACGGGCCTAGATGTTTTTAGGCAGAGGCAGTGAGTATCGCATTCTATATGGTGAATATGGTGTATCTTCGTCCTCACACACTTCACACACCTTATGAGTTGTGGACAGGGATGAAGCCTAACCTATCGTATTTACGTGTCTTTGGGAGTATTGGATACATCTTGAGAGAGAGAACTTAGGAAAGTTTGACTCTCGAAGTGACGAGGGGATATTTTTAGGATATTCATAGACTAGTAGGGTTATAGGGTTTTAACCTCGTAAGCTCTAAGGTTTCCCAAGTCTATGTGGACAATATAGTCTTTGGATTAATGTTCTCTCGTCATGCTCACACCTTTGAGGAGGAGATAAAGAGTGAGTTTGAGATGAGCATGGTAGGTGAGCTTACGTTCTTACTAGGACACCAAGTTTGTCAACTTGAGGATGAGATATTGATATCTCAATCCAAATATACAACAGTCCTTGTGAAGAACTTTGGTGTAGACTCCACTAAGCACTCACGGACCCCTATAAGTACATCGATAAAGCTTAACAAAGATGCTTTAGGTAAGGACGTAGAGCAAACCCTTTATTAAAGTATGATAGGTAGTCCCATATACTTTATCGCTAGTCGTCCCCATATTTTCTTTAATGTTGGAGTCTCTGCACGATACTGGGTGTCCCCGAAAGAGTCACACTTATGCATATCAATAAATACGTGAGTGAAACTCTTTCATATTGTATTTGGTATTCCTTTGATATCGATGACCGTTTGTCCTCCCATTCGGATGTCAACAAGGGTGGGGATATAGGTGGTTGTAGGATCACTTCGGGTGGGTGTTTCTATTTTTATAGTGCTCTTGTCTCATGGTTTAGCAAGAAGAAAAACTCCATATCTCTGTCACGATGGAGTCTGAGTATATTTCCGTCGGGAGTTGTTGCACGCAACTCTTGTGGATGAAGAAAATGTAGGAGGATTATGGTATTTAATAAGGAACGATGACTATTTATTGCAATCATACGAGTGCAATCCATATTGCCCGTAATCATGTCCAAAATTTATGCACAAAGCACATTAGGATTCACGAGCACTTTATATAAGACTGAGAGTGCGCTTGCCATCTTAATGGAATATTCATATAATTAAGTGTCCACTAAACACAAATCCATATTAATACCAAATTTTAATCTGATTAATTTAGGTTTTCATGTGATGATAGATACAAACGTGGTATATTAACTACACATGCAAGAGCAAACAAATATGAGGAAAAATCCCTAAAATTGCAAAGCCTATTTCAGCACTTTAGAGTTTTACAAGAACATAACTTACAAAACGTCTAAAGAATAGGACTCTATCCTGAGTCTTCCATAGGTGGCGATCCACCCTTGGTATTTACCGATCAACCTTTGTCTTCCTTCAACACTTATTCCCTTGAGAACCCCAAGATCAGCATTGAAGAATGTCTCTCAATAAGAGTAACTTCAGATATGAAATACTTTAGGGTTTCAAATGGATTAACACAAATATTGGGGATGAAATTTGTGAATCAAAAGGTGTTTTAAACCAAAACAAAGTGAGTACTTTTTCATTAGGTATACAGTTTTCGAATTGCAAAAAGTCCCTATGAAAAATTATCCGAAAAAGGTCTTTATAAGACATCACCAAATTCGAGGATACGTCATTCGTTCAAACAAAAACAAGCTTTGTTCGGACGAGAATAACATCCCGTTAGAATGACATAAAGGTCGTTCGAACGAAAAAACTATCTCATTTGAATGAGCTTCAGACGAGGACAAATAGTATGTCACGTTAGATGCATATTAGTTAAAATGAAGAAACGAGGCTTCTAACGAGTTAGACTTCTCATTCGAATGAGAATGACTTCTCGATTGAACGAAGTCAGTGAATTTTGAAATTTTTTAAACATAAAAATTGCTTCATTTTTATTAAAAATATCTCCCAATATAAATGTAAATAAATCTGAACTCTTAATTTATTTATACCTTCATATTTTGGAGATCATCTTGAATTTGGAGATGTTAGAGATTCGGTTCTTCATGATGGATCGAGTAAAATGATAACATGATATGCTAAAATGTATGTAAGCCTAAGTTATGAGCAAATGACAAAATTATGCTCTTACAAATCTCTCCCTTTTGGCTATTTTGGTACAAACATAAAAAAAATTCCAAATTACATTAAAAATCCCTAACACAATGAAAATATCCTATTACCCTCTCAATCTCTAGAAAATTGATAAGTACAAGATATTGATGTATTCAAATGATGTCTTCAGATCTCCACTTATTCCTTTTATCTTTTGGTCCCTTTGTCTTCATCGAGTATGAAGTGAATATGATCTTCCAAAAGTACCTACACACATGAAACAAAGAAAATACTTGTGATGCATACAGTTTGAAATATAAAATAAAAGTCATAAAAATTCTCCCCCGCAACTGAAACTTATGTAATCTCCCCCGTAATTTGCTCACCCTCCTTTTATTTTATCCTAAATAGACAAGGAGTAGAAACTAAAGGATGAATTGCAAAGCATCATAAATAAGAATAAGATATCATCACAAAAATATATGAATGATAAACATGCAATGATAATATCAAAGGGTCCACAAACTATTTTTGAAAAAATTTCAATTTTGTTTAAAGTATAAAAGTTAACAAATACAACACACCATGGAGAAACAAAAAAATGCCCGAATCATGGCAACTGAATGTAGGATTGTGAACAAATCCTATAGGTTAATCAATGTAAACAAACATGACGCATTGCACAAAGGATTGAGACACCAGTAACAAAAGATCTCAAAGCCTACCTTATGTGTAAAAATGGTGAACTTATGTGAAATTGACTTAACCTAATTGACTAATCAATACCGTAAGTGATTTTCACCCCAATGACACCCAAAACTATGTAATGTCTTTCGATATTTTTATAGTACGTACAAACCCATTGATCGTCGACTAAACTCCCTCAAAATCTCACATATTGAAATTATACTCTCAATTATTTTGAAGAAATTAATGCTCATTTGTAACAAAGGATCAATGTTTTAGAAAGTAGAACGACACTTAACTTTTTATGTGCCTTTAATCTTTTTGGATCTTTTCATTACAAATGGTGGCTTTTCACACAAATTCAAACTGTCTTTCGCAGCCCGATTCCATTGTTTAATATATAACAATTTTATCGAGAAAATGGTTTTTTAAATCTAGGCAATGGTTCTTACAAGCAAAACTTTTAATATCTCATTTTTCACATTTGGTTTGTTTTAAAAGAATAATTGAGATGAAAACACTATGACCGACATGCGAGAGGTAAGTGCAATGTTCAAATAAGTTTGTGGTCGTGTGCATTAAAGGAGGCAAGGAGTCAAACATGTTGTAGGAGGGGCTTAATGATAAGCCTCTCATTAAATTATTAAATGAGATTAGAGATGATTAATATTGACAAAAGTCCATGTGTTTATGCGACTGAGGTATTATTATGCGCGTTGGACATGTCACGCGTATTTGTGTATTATTTACATATTAACTAGAAAATATTCTAGTATTGAGGGTTTTGACATATGTTATGGGACACATGCCACTTAAAATAGGACATGTGTCACCACGGGTTAATTGACATGTGGCGACCCACTTTGGTGGGTTTTGCTATAAATAAGCCCTACCCCCATACATTTGAGGGGGATCTTCTTGGAAGAGGAGGGTGATTTTCTTATCTTATGAGGTTTTAGAGAGAGTTTTTGAGATGAGTTCTTTGAGAAGAGGGGCAACACCTCCCATCTCTCCGAAAAACCACCACAATGAGTTTTCCGGCGAATAGTACGAACCCACGAACTACGCTGACTTTGATTCCGAGTATAACGGATACGTAGGCGCAACCGAAGTTGCTCAAGTCAAACACGTGCTAAAATCGAGTATTTCCCCAAAATTAGACTACTCTCTTACATTTGGCGACTCTGCTGGGGAGGTATTCACGATTTTTATCATGTAACGCCTCATTCGTGAACGGAAAAGTGGACGGAGATAGAGGAAAGCAGTTGACAAATCAACATTCTGCTCTAACATTCACCAAAGAAATGTTCAACTCCATTTCAGATAAGGAATCCAATACTTCTATCTTATGATTTCTCATGCTTTATATATATAAAAAAAATGATATATTTATATGTAAATATTAGTTGAGATGTCTATCTTGAAAGTATGCTTTAGACATTAATATTTACATAAGAGATCGAGTAATATGTCTTTGCATAAATTTTTTATTGACAAAACTAGTCAGACTCATGTATATTTGTTTTTTTCACGAGAGAGGCTAAAAAAAAAAAGTTATCTTTTGAAGTATGAAGGCTAACATGATGCAATTGTTATGCACCGATGAGCCTTAAATTGTCTCTATAAGGTGACTCAATGAAAAAAATTTGATGATCATTTGGCCTGAACTATTTACAATGAGGTGACTCAATGAGAAAAAAGGTTGTCATGAAGAGACATTCTTGAAAAGATAATGATGTACCTCGATTAAATTAATTGATGGCCTGCAACAATTTAAGTGTGTTTCGTAATTGAACAGCCTAAAAGGTAGAAAGTACTGACTAAAAGAAAATACGTCATGTCTTGTTGTAAGTAAATAGTAAAATAGTGCAAGTTGATAATATTTTATATTATGATAAATTGTGATATTTTCAAAATCACATGGTCGTACAGTACAATAGCTGATGAGGCCACGTGAGTAGGCCTGTGTGTGTGGCTGTCACAGACTGATTAGAAAATGTGTCGTACAATTATGGATAACCCTTTATAACTTGACCGCAGAATAGATTTTTTTTTTATATATTTAAAGTCTTTGAGATTTCCTGGCATGTAGGACTTTCAGCAATAGTACGCTATTTGAAAAAAAATCTTTCAGATTTACACTATTTCAGCAATATTCTCGTTAGTGATTTACACATTTTTGGAGTCAGAAACCGAGGAAACTTTGAGATTTAACATGTCCTTGCTCCGAAGAACCTTACCTCCGGTAGAAATCGACGGAGCTTTGCTCCGATGAACCTCTTCCCGATGAAGCTTGGATTGAACAGTAGCACCTGTCGGAAGAAACTCGCTCGAAGAAACTCAAAACCCAAACCTAACCATATAATCAAATGATTCATGGCATACTCAAAATCGATTCACCATAAAGTAAGATAAGGGTTACACACCACACTGATTCAATCCGAAACACCTTAGAGGGTACAAAGCTGAAACACCTTGCACAGCCCAAGTCGACTCATCATCATGTACGTCATCTAGAAATTGAAGTCTGATGCACCTTATTAGGCATACCTTTGATAGAAATCGACGGAGCTTGCTCTGAGAAACCTCGAGTCGATTGATCTCGAACCGTTACACCATAAGTTTCTACGGTTATAAATTGAAACTGATTGACAAACCTTGTTTTTTTTTAGAGAAGCTTCATCGGAATATATGTGACCCACCACGAAACCTGGGAATTAGCACAACTGACGGCAATAATCTGAGGGAGCTCGTTTTATATAATCAAAAGATGAAATTCTCCATGAGATTTCAAGATCGTTTTATCATAAAATATACAGACCTCCGTGTACTACCATGAATTTTGGGAACCGATTTAACTGAGAACCAAAACCGAATCACCACGGCATACCATAAATCGCAAATAATGGATTAACACCTGTTCATGACAAACAACGATGGAGCTCTGAAAATTTTTGAGCTGATGGAGCTCGGACAAGAAAACAGTAACTGAACTCCGATTGAGCATAAGATGGGTCCAAAACGAACCCTAAGTTCTGAACTGAGTTAGAGTCGAATCACCTCAAATGGGTACTCCGATTCAACACGAGTCTACCCATTTACCTAGTTTGTAAAACCAAAAATGACTGACCAAGATTGTGAGACCCAAGAAATGATTCACCATGACTGAGGTACAAAGCAGATTGGCCATGGGCAATAAATCCACATTTGAGATATGAGTTCCAACGGAGTTTTTTTTATTTTTTTCTCCTTACTCCGGTGCTTCCTGTTATTTCGAGATCAACAACAGAATTTGGGATTCAAAAATCCATCCACGGTCTTTCGAATTCTTGAAAAAAAAAACTTACTTACCATTGTTGACATAACTCGTTCTTCCCGCATTAAAAAACGATGAACTGAGCAGGTCGTATTACACCTTTTCCACTTTGCTCCGGCAAAGGAGCTGACTGACCAGTCTAAAAACCGACGAAGTTTGCCCAGAAAAGCACGAATCGAGGGAGCTCAAACCATCATGGGTTATCACGGATTACCCCTACCCATCTTAGATTTCACCGATCCACCATGAGATTCTGATAAAACCGAAACATCCGATGAACCTCCAGCGTTAATAGGCGCCTGATTCACAAACATTTTGGCAGAAAAGGTTAAGGGTGAGAGTTTCCCCAAACCGAAGAACCTTAGAGTTGTGACAAAATTGTTGGGCATATAAATCCATTTGTGTTTTCAAAAAAAATTGAAGGTTAGAAATGGTTATATGTTGGTAGTTTGTTTTGAAACTAAGACTGTGAGGTTTTGGATGGCTCATCTAGATTAACACGATGGGTTTTATTAAAATATTTTATATTGTGCCCACCCTTCTTTGAGTGGCATGAAGGCTCTTGATTTTAGAGATGTTTTATATTTTTATTTTGAGGTTACTCTAAAAAAAAATATATATATATATATTATAAATCATGACATGAGCCTATTTAAGTTCAATGATTAAAAATATTGAGCTATTAATTGATAGACACTATCTATTTTGGTATGTGTATACATAATATACCGATCGAGAATCAAAATATGATTTACGATACCTTTCCATTTTGAGTTCGATCTTTCAAAAGTAAAAAATAACAGAGGCATAATGAAGGACACATTCGAATATTTTATGTCATTTACAAAAGTTATTCTACGAGTTTAGAATATATTGAGCAGGGTGCACCGATTTTGAATTTATTTACGATACATCTGGAGATTTTGTATGCGATGAACCATGTCACCTAAGATACAACTATTAGGATTTGCTATAGAATTAATAGCATGATATATCCACGCACTATGCAGAAATATAAAGATAAAAATGAGTTAGAGGCTGTGTAATGAATCTTCATCTAAATACCGAGTTTTCATAAAACATTTTGCAAATGTTATGTCTTTAGTTGGAGACCATGTTGAACATGATTAATATATTACAAAACATCTCGAGTATGCTTCAATTCAGAATTCACCTGGATATTTTACACACTCGTGAGTTTGAAAGGATGTGTGCTTAAACGACATTAAATTGTCCACGATACACCTTCGAGTATGGGTGGTTACGATTCATTACACAAATATCCCCGGACTTTATTTAAATTTTATTACATCAAATAAAATAAAAATAAAATAAAGGGGGCATGATGAGAATTGTACTTGGATATTTCCTGAGTTTTACTAACCATTTGCAATATTATATTATTGTGTCAGAAAGATATTATTTTGCAGAGGCTTCTGAACGAGTAAATATTGAGCGACACAAATATCAAATCATTGTTCAAAGACTCGACAATTTGAGATACACCCCATGAAATGTAATAATTAGGTTACTTTCATTCTTTTTCGGGTGGGAATTGTAAAGGATATATGTAGTTTATTTTATTTTATTTTATCTTAAGATAAAATAAAATAAAGGGGGCAAATGGATATTATGATGTAACGTAACTCGTAGTCTAAAGCTTCTTCGACATCATCCACGTCAAGGTTAGATTGATGAACCTTCAGAGTATAGTAACATCCAAGCAGGCCATTACAAAAGCTTCTTCAGTTTCTTTCGCAAAGAGTTCAAACGGGTTAATTAGTTATCACTCAGAAATTGACAAAGTCAACCATCCTTCAGATATGACATCATATTATGAGAACTTTGCGAGTGTTGAGATAAGTCTTCTACAGAGGTGTATTATATTCCAAAAAACATTATCAAATTGGTCGGTAGTTGAACCACGATCGTTATGACTTGACTCATCCGAAGAAGTTGGTCATTGATGGAAACAGGCGAAAGATTGCGCCTAGTTTGCCATTCGACAGGTATGGGCTCCCGTCCCGAAAAAACTGGTACAGAAGAATAAGTTTACGAAAAATCTTAACAAGTGTTTTCGTTGTTAAGTCACCGTTATGGGTGTCGCCGTTACGTGTAAAGTTATATAAAAATCTTAACAAGCGTTTTCGTTGTTAAGTCACCGATATAAGGTGAAGATTATATAAAAATCTTAACAAGCGTTTTCGTTGTTAAGTCACCGTTATAAGGTGGAGATTATATAAAAATCTTAACAAGCGTTTTCGTTGTTAAGTCACCGTTATAAGGTGGAGATTATATAAAAATCTTAACAAGCGTTTTCGTTGTTAAGTCACCGTTATAAGGTGGAGATTATATAAAAATCTTAACAAACGTTTTCGTTGTTAAGTCACCGTTATAAGGTGGAGATTATATAAAAAATCTTAACAAACGTTTTCGTTGTTAAGTCACCGTTATAAGGTGGAGATTATATAAAAATCTTAACAAGCGTTTTCGTTGTTAAGTCACCATTATAGATGGAGTTTATGAAAAATCTTAACAAGTGTTTTCGTTGTTAAGTCACCGTCATGGGTGTGCCGTTATTGGTGAAGTTTTACAAAAATCTTGACAAGCGTTTTCGTTGTTAAGTCACCGTTATAGGTGGAGTTTGCGAAAAAACCTTAATAAGTGTGTTTTCATTGTTAAGTCACCTCTAACGGTGGAGTTTGCGAAAAACCTTAACAAGTATATTTTCATTGTTAAGTCACCTCTAACGGTGGAGTTTGCGAAAAACCTTAACAAGTGTGTTTTCATTGTTAAAGTCACCTCTAACGGTGGAGTTTGCGAAAAACCTTAACAAGTGTGTTTTCATTGTTAAGTCACCTCTAACGGTGGAGTTTGCGAAAAACCTTAACAAGTATGTTTTCATTGTTAAGTCACCTCTAACGGTGGAGTTTGCGAAAGAACCTTAACAAGTGTGTTTTCATTGTTAAGTCACCTCTAACGGTGGAGTTTGTGAAAAACCTTGACAAATGTGTTCTCACCATTAAGTCACCTCGTAGGTGTGAGTTTGCGAAATACATTAAAAAGTGGTAATTTGAGCAAGTCAAATATTATGTACACGCACAAGAAACCTCATCGAGAATGAAATAAATCAAAAACATGTGCATGCACTAAAAGATTAATCGAGAACAATGAAGTAGTTATTATGTAAACCATAATAATACTTTCACCAAGCGTAGTTGAGAATGCTAAAAGAGAATGCTGAAGTAGTTATTATGTGTTCATGATAATACTCTTTACCAAAGCAGAGTTACAAACAATCGCAATAAAAATGTGGATGCATGATCATTTAAATAGGAATGGGGGCAACACTCGGTGTATATCATTCATATGAAAATAATGATAAACGAGGTCCTTCGGAATAATCTATGAGATCAAAGCTGCAAAATGGGATTTAAGATATGAGATATAAAATTGATGTATATCATATAACTGAGATATAAAATATGAGATTGCATTATATCATAAAATGTGATATATGAGGTAAAAGTACATCATCAAGATGAAATGAGATATGAGATTATTACCCACGATCCACAGGTCGATCGAATATATGAAAACTGTCTAAAAATTATTTCGTACATACAGTCGATATATTTCAGACATGCATCAATATATCAACTATATGTACGAGGGGGCAAATGTAGGAGGGGCTTAATGATAAGCCTCTCATTAAATTATTAAATGAGATTAGAGATGATTAATATTGACAAAAGTCCATGTGTTTATGCGACTGAGGTATTATTATGCGCGTTGGACATGTCACGCGTATTTGTGTATTATTTACATATTAACTAGAAAATATTCTAGTATTGAGGGTTTTGACATATGTTATGGGACACATGCCACTTAAAATAGGACATGTGTCACCACGGGTTAATTGACATGTGGCGACCCACTTTGGTGGGTTTTGCTATAAATAAGCCCTACCCCCATACATTTGAGGGGGATCTTCTTGGAAGAGGAGGGTGATTTTCTTATCTTATGAGGTTTTAGAGAGAGTTTTTGAGATGAGTTCTTTGAGAAGAGGGGCAACACCTCCCATCTCTCCGAAAAACCACCACAATGAGTTTTCCGGCGAATAGTACGAACCCACGAACTACGCTGACTTTGATTCCGAGTATAACGGATACGTAGGCGCAACCGAAGTTGCTCAAGTCAAACACGTGCTAAAATCGAGTATTTCCCCAAAATTAGACTACTCTCTTACACATGTATCAAGTTGTCATCAAATCACATTTAAATGACTCCACGCATTAAAAAAATACATAAATGAAATGATGTCACATCTCAAAACAGTACAAAATAGCCACGTGGATATGGAATGAATCGTGACTCCGACAACTATAATGTTCATCCACTTATGGTGAAAAAAAACTCTTTTTAGATTTGTTCAAAAATTTTATCAAAAAATAAAATATTTTTGTTCTTTCACTTTTTCTTAAAAAGACACCAAAAATCTTTTGTATTTTTCCAAAAAAAAATCAAAAAAATGTAACTCTTTTTGGATTTTTTGAAAAATATATCAAAATGAAAAATGTAAATACATTGATAATACAATGGTGATACAATCTAGCTATAGGAGTAAAAACAAATAATAATGAGAATCATCCTACACTAGATAACATATCAAATCTCAGACAACGATGCAAATACCTAAAGATTTCCTAACATCCTCAAATCGAAGTGCATCTAAAGGTTTCGTGTAAATATCGTCTAACCAATGATTGGTGCTCACAAAGATCAAGGACATGACCTTCTCCTCAACTAGGTCTCGGATAAAGTGCTCGCGTATGCTAATAAACAACATAACCGCGTTCAAGTTAATGAAGACTGCTATTGTTAATCTCGATTCTAGTAGCCAACTATGCGAGATTAAGATAAAGGCCACCCTTGACGAGCGTCAGCGTCCGAAATTCAAAGAATTAATTAAAGAGTTTGTGGATATCTTTGCATGGTCCTATGATGATATGCCCGACATTGATCCCAAGATCGCACAGCATGAGATCCCTACTCTCCCTGAGTATAAACTGATCAAGAAAAAACTGTGAAAGCTTCGCATCGAATGGTCACTCAAGGTCAAGGAAGAAGTGGTCAAACAATTGAATGTAGGATTTATTTTTGTGATCGAATATCCCACATGGATTTCCAATATTATGCCCATACCAAAATCAGGAGGGAAGGTTCTCATGTGCGTAGATTATCGATACTTGAACAAGGCCTCCCTGAAAGATGATTATCCGCTGCCTAACATCGACATGATTGTAGACAACACAACCAGCTACGCCTTAAAATCATTCGTCGACGGTTTTTCCAGATACAACCAAATCAAGATTCACCCTGATCACCAGGAGAAAACTGCATTCATAACCCTGTGGGGAACATTCAGTTACACGGTTATAACATTTGGTTTAAAAAACACAGGGGCTACTTACCAATGGGCAGCCACCACTATCTTGCATGATTTGATACACAAAGAAGTTGAGTTTTACGTTAATGACGTGATTATCAAGTCCAAAACTAGGGAAAGGCATGCTCCCTCTCTTCAAAAATTCTTTGAACGTCTGCGTTAATATCAAATACGACTCAATCCGTAGAAATGCGTCTTCAGTGTCACCAAAGGGAAACTCTTGGGATTTATGGTCAGTGAAAAAGGGATAGAAGCAGACCCTGCTAAGCTGAAAGCCATACTTAAAATGTCACCACCTCGAATAGAGAAATAAGTGCGAGGATTCTTTAGAAGACTGCAGTATATCATCCGATTCATTAGCCAGCTGACTTCTATTTGCGAAAACATTTTTAAACTCCTTCGAATGGATTCTACCAAAATTTGGAATGAAGATTGGAAAGAATCCTTTGAACGAATCAAGAAATACTTTACCCAACCTCTAGTGCTCATGCCACCACATCTTGGTCTCCCTCTACTTATATACCTAACGGTAACAGACATCGCAGTTGGGGATTTTCTAGCCCAATACCTGGAAGAAACCCACAAAGAGAGGGCCATCTACTACGCGAGTCGCAAATTGGTCGGATATGAAGTGAATTACATAACTTTGGATAAAGTTTGTGTCACCCTCGTTTAGGTCACTCAAAAATTATGACACTACATGCTTGCCTTCCCCATCCAACTTGTGTATCGAATGGACCCCATAAATTACTTACTTCAGAAGCCTACCTTGTCCAGTTGAATGGTCTTTTGGATGATACTTCTGGCCGAATTTGATTTCATGTATATCATATAAAAAGCCATGAAAGGGAATGCCATCTCCGATTATCTTGCTGATTACCCTATGGAAGAAGCCGGTGTATGGATCTTCGAGTTCTCAGATGAGAATATCCTTTATGCACCCAGGAAAACCTTTAATGTAAAATGTTCTTCGATGGTGCTGCCAATAAAAAAGGGTATGGCGTTGGGATACTCCTCATTGCCCCCGATGATTATCATACTCCCATTGCCATCAAACTAAAATTCCCTTGCACCAATAACATGATCGAGTACGAAGCATGCATGGTAGGCCTCAAAGTCGCGCTTGAGAAGGGAATTCAATACCTCGATGTTTACGGAGTATCTGCCCTCATCATCGGTCAAATACTAAAAAAACGGAAGGTCAAGAATGAAAAGCTCTTACCTTTTCACGCCTATCTTGAAGAATTGGCCTCCCACTTTCAAGATATCACCTTCCACTATTTGCCTCAAGCCAAGAACAACCTAGCCAATGCCCTCGCAACCTTGGGCTCCATTGTCGACATGACCGAAGGAATAACATAGATCCATTTCTTGATCCAAAATCAAGATAATTCAACCCACTGTTACCATATCGAGCCCGCCACAAAGGAAGATCCAGAAAAGGCTAATTATTGGTTCTACGATATTTGGCGCCTCCTCAAGCATGGAAAATACTCTCAAGGTGCTGACAAGAAAGACTGGGTAACTCTCAATACAATGGTCACCCAGTACATCCTCTTCGATAAATCACTATTTAAGATAAACTTCGATGGAACCTGTGGCCATCCCCGATCCTCGCCTATGGGCGAGCGCATGAAGGAAGGATCCTCGGGTCCCGCGCATCCCTCTCGGGAGCTCTTCGGTCGACATTATTTGAGATGAGGTGTAAAAATGTAGAGAGATTTAGAGTCGCCAGTCTATTTTAGTCAAAACAGATAAAAGAAAAAGGGGAAGCCATGCCAAAGGATGGCATCCAAAGACATACTGGTGCATACAAAACCAAAATGATTCGAGAAGGGTTCGGAGGCAAAGTTACGAAATGGGAAGGTGTTAGGCACCCATTCTTCCCTTTTGGTCTCTCATGGATGTTTGCTATTTTCCCTTTTTATTTTCCCCGTGATATGTGTGCATGTGTATATATATTGTGGAGATAGAAATTCTTGACTTGTATCATGGAAGAGATAAAGCGAGTCATCCATAGGGAGGTATAAAAATAATATTAGAAAATAACATTTTCGCGATTACTCTTATGTTGATCGTTATAATGGAACGATAACACATATGGAGCAATATGTCACTAAGAATAAGTATATAGAATATAAGAAAATTGGATTTAGATAAGATAGAAAATGAAAGAGAAAGTGAGAATAGGACTCGAGTCTTGGGTTTTACCCCGAGATGCCTACGTAGCCTATAAAGGCATCAAAGTCCACGTAGCTCGCATACAAAACGAGGGGGTGGGGTTTATCCCATAAACCCAAATGGGGGATCTCTTATTTGTGAGCTTGTGTGTGTAGAAAAAGTATTTTAGTTGCGAGAAAAGCGTGAGAAAAGTATGAGAATCTCTATTTGGAATTTATGAGCAAACCCTCTTTTTCTTATTTTTTGGGTTTTGTTTATATGAAAATAAGCGATGTGAAATAATACTAAATAAAAAGTATATTAGGATGTGTGAGATGAGATAATAATAGTGCTAAGTAATAAAACAAGTTATTGAGAATTTAAGATAAAGTTGAGAAAGTTTGACCTTCTTGAAGATCTTGAGCTTAATCTTGAATGTTGGAGAGCAGCCCTTGCACTTGGATGATGATGGATAGTGGATAATTTACCAAGTTTGATGAAAAGGATGATGAAAAGTGGAAGTTAGAAAGGGATTTGGATGTTGAAATCGCGCTGTCTTCGAGAGAGGTTTTTGGGATTCGCTGAGAGCGATTGTTATCAGATTTGGCCTTCCTTTGCAAATGAGGTGAAGGCCTACTTTTATAGGCCTAGGTCACTGCCGATCGGCATAGACCTGGTCCTGCCTATCGGCACCTGCCGATAGGCAGGGTCTGGAACGTGCCATTTTGCTGTGTCTTTCAGGCCTTTTCGAAAAATTAGTTATTGAGGGCGAATCATTTGTCAGAATCGCTCACGGGGCAGACCGTTGAAAAGGTAATTCAGAGACCTTTGAAAATCCTTATATTTCTCCCAGGTTCAGGAGTTAACTTTGGGTCAAATATGTCTCGAAAGCGTTTGTCGGTCCATTGGACGGGGAATCATTCGGACGCAAACGGATCGTTCGTCCGCATGGTAAGTCCGAATCGCGCATGGGGTAGACCATTGGAAAGTTTAGGAGATTTAATTCAACATTCGAAAGAGTTTGACCTAGTTTGGGGAGTTTACTTTGGTCAACCGGGCATTGGAAGCATTCGGTGACCTCTTGGAGTCAAACGGATCGTTCGTCCGTATGGTAAGTAGGAATTGTGCACGGAGTGGGCCATTGGAAAGGGGTTTCAGTTCCCGTGGAAGATTCATTTAACCTCGATCGATCTAAAGAGTTGACTTAGGTCAAACAGAGCTCGGGAGAGCTCGGTGGCCTCTAGATCAAGTTTTAGACGCAAATGGATCATTCGTCCGCATGGTAAGTCATGGGATGGATCGTTGGAAAGGGAATTTAGTGCCCTTCGAAGATTCATTCAGTCTTGGTCGAGCTGAGGAGTTTTACTTTTGGTCAAATGGAGCTCAAGAGTGCTCGATGGCTTCTAGGTCACTACACGGGACATGACTTGGGTCTGTAGTGATGAAGGGAGGTACTAGGGACCTAAGGAGAGTTAGGGGGTAACAAAATGGGGTGTCTATAGAGCCCCTCGATGGGTGAGTTTGGAACAAATGAGAGCCCTCAAATAGACACCACATGATGCTTTTGAGGGAGTATGACCGATTCCGAGGGTCGAGGGCGATTCAGATGACCTCAGGGGTGTGCTAGGGATGACCAATTTTATGGGTCAAAGGAAAATCTATGGGCTTAAGTGACGAGGGTGACTGATTCTGTGGGTCAAAGCCAATTCTACGGGCTTAGGGTGAAGATCTAATAACCGATGTTAATTTTTACCTAAAAGTGGTGACGACCGAGGATCGAGGTCATTTTTTACCTAAGAGTGGTGACAACCGAGGATCGAGGTCATTTCTGACCTAACTCAGGTGACGATATAAGACCGAGGTCAATTCTGACCTAAGAGTGGTGATGATCAATAACCGAGGTCAATTATGACCTAACTTAGGTGACGATCCAAGATCGAGGTCAATTCTGACCTAAGAGTGGTGACGACCGAGGACCAAGGTCAATTCTGAACTAACTCAGGTGACGATCCAAGACCGAGATCAATTCTGACCTAAGAGTGGTGACGACTGGGGCGGAGGTTAATTCTGACCTAACTAAGGTGACGATCCAAGACCAAGGTCAATTCTGACCTAAGAGTGGTGACGACCGAGGACCGAGGTCAATTCTGACCTAACTCAGGTGACGATCTAAGACCGAGGTTAATTCTGACCTAAGAGTGGTGACGATCGAGGACTGAGGTCAATTCTGACCTAACTCAGGTGGCGATCCAAGATAGAGGTCAATTCTGACCTAAAAGTGGTAACGACCGAGGACCGAGGTCAATTCTGACCTAACTCAGGTGACGATCCAAGATCGATGTCAATTATGACCTAAGAGTGGTGACGACCGAGGATCGAGGTCAATTCTGACCTAACTTAGGTGACGATCCAAGATCGAGGTCAATTCTCACCTAAAAGTGGTGACGATCGAGGACTGAGGTCAATTCTGACCTAACTCAGGTGACAATCCAAGACCGAGGTCAATTCTGACCTAAGAGTGGATAAAGATTCGATACTGCTGGAGAAAGTGCCTTGTGATTTTGATATGAGCTGGGGAGCTGATAGCTGGGGAAGCTTTTGTTTCTTTAGGAGGCCTCGCGGGGGGGGGGGGGGGAATAACCAATTTTGGTGCTGTAAAAATTCCGCTGGGGAAGTGATCAAACGATCCTTAGATATCCTCTCGGGGCTTTATCGAGAGGAGATTCACTTGGTTTTTGAGGATTCCGCTGGGAAAGAGGGGTTCCACCTGAGGGAATGTGAAATTTTCCTAGTGAAAATGTTCTAAATACCTCCTGGGATTTTTAGGATATTTTCGAGGATTTTTCGGGGCTTTTTGGTATTTTTTGTGAATTTCTCTACGAAATTTTAGGGGGGTACTGGTCGGCATGGTATGAGGGGTTCCATTCGACAGTGGCACAGACTTTTGAACTGCCTCGGGAAGCTAAGGAGTCAGTGCCGATCGATATGGTTGGGGTCAATGCCGATCGGCATGGTGTTTGGCATCCTATATAAATGGGCGAATCCCTTCATTTTTTTCATAGCTTCTTTGCTTTCTCTCTTTCAGCGATTCCTTTGCAATTCATTCTAGCATTCTGATCTTCAAGAAATGGTCGCTTTTGTGAGCACTGTAGTCCATAGGGAGTGGTTGACCGTTGATGACTGGGCGAATGTGGAGTGGAGGGCCAGGGTGCCTCTTTCTTTGGGGAGTGAGAACTTCCTTGATGCGTTTGAGCCTGTTGCGGATGAGCAGACTTTGCTGCGGGAGCCATCGCGTAATTGCTCCTCGAGAGTGAATCCTGGCGATTATGTAGGTGACCTGACCTTTGGCATTCCTTTCTTTTTGGTGATTTTTCTTTCTTTCTTGACTTCTGATGAGATTTGTTTCTTTTTCCCAGTCTGATATTTCTTTGAAGAACATGCGCGCCCATGGGACGACGGGGCTCAGGGATGTTTGGGAGCGTCTCCCACCTGTGGTACGTTGGGTGGTATCATCAACGGGTTTTGGGAGGTTGGCATCTGCGCTGGATGAGATGCCTCATTCGACAATGGTCCTGTGCGCTTTGGGGGAGAGGTGGTGGGACACTATCCTCACCTTCCATTTTGGCTTCGGGGAGATGACTGTGACTCCCATAGATGTGCAACAGCTATTGGGGCTGGATTGTAATGGAGAGAAGATAGAGGTGGATCACTCTTTGTGGGTGAGATATGAGGCAGTGCGTTCGAAACTTGGTGATGTAGGGAGGATAGTTTCTGGGGATTATATTCGACTGTCCCTACTGAAGGATGTTCAGTTGGGTAGGGTGATTGATATAGAGGATGGGATGCAAATAAGGCAGATGGCCCGATTATTTATTTTTCTGGTGTTAGGAGGTTTCATGGTGGCTTCGAGCGGCGACGTCGTTCATTTGTGGTTCTTACCGTACCTGAGGATATTTTCGATTATACCTTTCTATGATTGGGGGAGTCTAACTTTGGCGACCCTTTACTCTTCTCTAGATGCATTTAGCCGGTGCTGTCGACAGATCTTTACTAGAACCATGTACCTTCTTGAGGTATTCTTTAGTTTGCGCATTTCTTTTCATGCATTCGCATTTTCCTTTTATGCATTGACATTTTCCTTATGCATCTCTTTTTGTTTATGAATTCTTATCTTTGACAGACCTAGTTTTATGAGGTGAATGGGTGTAATACCCCGTTGATCTCTTTGAAGGACGACACTGTTGGGGACTCCTGCCGATTGTATCAATGGCGTAAGGCCAATCGACAGTCGAAGGGATCTCTCTTTGAAGGCGGCACGTCAGGTATTGAATGACCTAACCAGTGATAGGGTAAGACTCTTTCCATTTCAGTCATGGTTTTTTGCGCCTTCTGATCTTGTATTGATTTATGCCTGCTTGGAAATTTTCAGTTGACCTTTTATCCCTAGGGGACAGTCATTCAGGATGCGGGGATGACCGGAGTGAACGCGCAGATGAGGCATTTGCTGGCGTATAAGTTTGGCCATTCCTGGTATCTCGGGGAGAGGGTGGTTTTGCCAGATTACAGAGGAGGAGGTGGTGGTGCCACCTACGAAGCCTCCTATGTCTATGAGGCGGGAGCGACTGCTGTCGGAGGATACGAGGATTGCTATGATGATTGGCGAGTACTACTTATTATACATCGATACGGCTACACTGTATGACTATTTGGACATTATGATGAGCTGGTTGATGGCGCCCAACATATATGATGCCCTGCCTTTCCCTCCTGCGGGTTTGAGTTGGGCGATGGGATCTTACCATAGTGGCGGTGGTCCAACGGCATCTGCGGAGGCTTCAGAGGTTCCTTTTGTGCAGTTGCATACCCCTTCATATAACATTCGACGGGCTGATGGAGGGATGTTGCCTATGCTACATCGTCCTCATGCGATGGATCCAGAGGAGTTGGGTTTGACAGAGGAGGTCCTCTGATCTGCGGTATACCTTTATGTTCTTCTCTTTCTTTCTTTTTTGTTTTGGTCATCTCTGCTTTGATACTAATTTTGCCTTTTTCTTGCAGCAAGTCTGAGTGTCGACCACTTGGCAAAGAGATATCAGAGACTGGATATCTTCGGCGACTGTCCATCTTCGGGATGTGGTTCCCGTTCCTTCTTGCTTGGTTCCATATGCTTTGTTCGGAGAGGACTCTGGCTTGGGTAGTGGTGGTGTATCGTCTCACCATAGGGGAAATAGAGCACGTCGCAGGTTGGAAGCTCTTAGAGATAAATGTGGGTGAGAGCTGAGTCCCATTGTTTTTGCTTTTTCTTTTTATTTCCTGTAAACTTGATGTAACACAGAAAACAGATAGATGCAATGCAATGGAGTTTTTTTTATTATCTTTTATTAATGATGAATGAATGCATGCACATGTGCTTTTTTAATTTGCTGCTGAGACCGTAAAAAGGAGTATTTTTGGTATTTTTTGAAGGAAAGTTTTTTTAATTAAAAGGGAAAATTATATAAGGAGGAAAACGGATTTTGAAATTCTGTTGAGAATATCAATTTATTTTTATTGAGTTTTCTGATTTGATAAAAGAGGAAACAAGGGAAATTTCTAAAAATGGGAGCTTGCAGATCGGCAAGAACCCTGTCTTGCCTATCGACAGTTCAGTCCAGTCCCATCCATTCAAGACTTTGATTGGTACCCTCTTCAGCCTTTTGTAGTTTGTGGGGTAGGATTCCCTTCGATTTCTGCAGGGATTATGTCTCTTGTGAGGGTTCTCAAGTATAAAAAGGGGTAAGGGTGGAGTGTTTTCATCACACCTTCTCATTCTTACTTACTTGCCTACTATCTCTTAGCTTTGCAAGATGGCTCTCCCTGGTAGCATTGAGTTTGCTAACAACCTCGAAGCCTAGGAAGCAATATTCTCTTATAATGTCGACTATGATGCTTTCAACATGCGTTGAGTCTCCTTGTGGTGCAATCAGCCTATTGAATGGAACATGTTGATGGCGGTGGTACAATTCTGGTACCCCGAAGACCATGTATTCCTCTTTGGGTTGGATGAAGTTTATCTTACCTATGAGGAATTTTCTTCCATGCTGGGTATAAATCCCAGTGTTGCTGCAGCTTTGCTCGAATTTTCCCGTTCTCCCAGGGATTTGTTGGTCGGGCTTCTTCATATTTCACCTTCGGCGGCCAGATCACTAGTTGCTGGAGGAATGATCTCCCTCTCGGCGATGTTGTAGTCCATGCATTTGAGGGAAGTAGGTGATGCTTGCTATGTTGGAGCCGTTGCTCTGGGCCTACTTTTAAAATTGCTGCTAGTGACCGGGGAACTACTGGTGGATCCGCAACTTACAGCTATTACTTTATGAATGTCATATCGTCGTAATCCTACGGAATTAATACTGGCAGAGACTCTGAATGGCCTGGATGTCTCGAGAGAAGTTCGTTTTGACTTTTTGAGGGGTAGCCCCGTGATGCTGTTCATGTGGTTGTCTGAAAGACTCCGCTTGGTGGCCCCTCCAGAGTATCCTTTATCATTTGTACCCAACTTCTTTTCGCATTACTTCTTCAACGTCAACCTAAATATTGGGAGCTAGGAGAACTGGTTTGTGGAGAATGGGGCCCGGAATCTGTATTGGTCAGTGCCTTGGTGGGGGAAGTTGGAGCCTGTCCTGGAGCTAGGAGAGTACTCATATGTGCGGTTGGTTGGTCTCAGAAAGACCTCTTTCGATTTCCCTTGGCGACTTCTGTGCCAATTTGGCTGGGCACGAGTCGTGCCACCTCGGACACTAAATTTCTTTTCGGTAGACGTTTTGATCGAGCGTCTGCGTCTGTTGCTTGGATCTTTATGGGAGAATCGACGTCCGTTGACCCGTCCCTCTTAGTCTGTCGAGAGAGTTTGGCATGTCCCTAAGGATATATGAAGTGGTTATGGGATAAAGTAGTCAACAAGATATTGGCAGTGGAGACATGACAAAGGTGGTTCATTTTATTTAACACTATGGAAGGGGTGTTGTGGTTTTTTCGAAGCTGGTGAAGGCTTATCGGTCCATGGAGTGTTTACGGCACTCTGTTCCGGTAGGGGAAATTTGGGAACCCCAAGATGTAGATAATGAGGGTGCAGGCTCCTCTGGTAGCTGTGGGTAGGACTCTTGGAGAGTGTATTTGTGTAATAGGGAATAGATGCGGGGATTTTATTTGGCTTTTTGTGGAAGTAGGGGGAAGGGAGTTATCCGTTCCTTTTCTTATGTAATCTGTGCTGTAATTTCATATTAATGGACTAAGCAAGTTTTTGATCATCCAGCTGTGCCTTTCGACGAATTTTGTAATTTTGAATTATTTATACCGATCGCTAAGGCATATATAATCCTTTTGTTCAAGTATTTGTTGGAATGAACTGCCGTTCTCGGAGATAAGAAAAGAATAGTATTTTATGAAAAAGAAAGGGTCGTGCTCCTGTAAGATGTATGAGCTGCCTATGTACCTCTGGGGATTTTGAAGGGCATGGCAGCACCGCTGGATAAGATTTTCTTTATAATGTAGGGGACACTCCAATTGGGCTTGAATTTCCCTCTAGGGTCCCAGATGGGTTCTATTATCTCCTTGAGGGCTAAATCCCCTTCCCAGACATCGCAGTCCTTGACTCTCTTATTGAATGATCGCGCTATTCGGTGATGGTATCCCTGTATGTGGTAAATAGCTTTCAATCTCCTTTCATCTAGGAGGGTCAGCTCGTCGAGATGGCTTTGGCACCAGTCTTCTTCACTAACTTTTCTTTGGAGCATAACGCATAGCGAGGGTATTTCCAGCTCCATGGGTAGGACTGTTTCCATGCCATAGACCAGAGAGTAAGGGGTAGCCCCAGTAGAGGTTCATATTGACGTTCGATATCCCTAAAGGGCGTACGGGATCCGAACATCCCAATCCCTATAGCTTTCGGTCATCTTGTTGATGATGGGTTTGAGGTTGTTATTGGCGGCTTCAACTGCACTATTGGTCTGAGGTCAGTAGCGAGAAGATTTGTGGGTCTGAATCCCGTACTTGTTGACTACTTTTGTGACTTCTACTTTGAAGTACAACCCGTTATCTGACACTAACTCGTGTGGGACCCCATATCGGCAGATGATGTTTTTCTTAAGGAATTTGGCCACTTTCTTGTTGTTTAATACTACGTATGACTCAACTTCGACCCATTTGGTGAAGTAATCAATGGCAACTAGGATGAACTCATACCCGTTTGAAGCCTTTGGTGTAACCTTACCTATGATGTCGACACCCCAGGTGGATAACGGCCAGGGAGAGCTCATGTTGTATAATTATCGTGGAGCCAGGTGTTGAAGATTGGAGAACTGTTGGCATTTGAGGCATCTCCGGACATAGGCGGTGCAATATTGGGCCATGGTGGTCCAGTAATATCCCTGTCGGATGATCTTCTTGGTAATCATGTGACTGTTCATGTGGGGCCCACATTCCCCCCTGTGGATCTTCTGTATTATTTCTCAATTTCAGCCCCTGTGATACAGTGTAGATGAGTTCCATCGAAGTTCCTCTTCAGTAGAGCTTTATGACAAATGATGTACTGGGCGGTTAGTCTTCGAAGGGTTGTTCCATCTTCCTTGTTGGAACCCTTGGGATACCTACCATGTTTGAGGAGGCACCAAATATCTAATACCAGCAATCAGCTAGTTTGGGATCTTCGGTGGAGACAAGATCAATATGGTAGCAGTGGGTTGGTTTTTCTTGCTTTCGAACTAGGAAGGGGATCATTGTTATTCCTTCGGGCATGTCGACAATGGAGGCCAGGGTAGCGAGATAATCAGCTAGGTTATTCTTTTCTCGAGGTAGGTAATGGAAGGTGATATCTCAAAATCGAGAGGCTAACTCTTCTAAGTGGGCATGGAAGGGTTGGAGCTTTTTGTCCTTGACTTTCCACTTTTTGAGAACTTGACCGATGATGAGGGCAGAATCCCCGTAGACATCAAGGTATTGAATACCTTTCTTGAGAGAAACTTTGAGGCCTACTATGCATGCCTCATATTCCATCATGTTGTTAGTGCAAGGGAAATCCAATTTGATGGCGATGGGAGTGTGGGAGTCATTAGGGGCGATCAGAAGTATCCCAATGCCATATCTCTTTTTATTGGCAGCACCATCATCGAAGGTGGTCTTGAGCGGTACAGAGGATGTTTTCATCTGGGAATTCAGAGATCCAGATATCTTTTTCTTCTATGGGGTAATCAGTGAGGTAGTTAGAGATGGCTCTTCCTTTAATGGCTTTCTGCATGACATACACGATATCAAAGTCGATTAGGAGCATCAACCATTGGGACATTCGACTGGATAAGGCAGGTTTCTCAAGCAGGTATTTGTTAGGATCCATTTGGGATACAAGTTTGATGGGGAAGGTGAGCATGTAGTGTCGCAACTTTTGGGTGACCCAGACAAGTGCGACACATGCATTTTCCAAAGTAGTGTAATTGACCTCGTACCCGATCAATTTGCGACTGGCATAATAGATGGCTCTTTATTTGCAGGAGTCTTCAAGGTATTGGGATAGAAAAACCCTAGCTGCAGTGTTGGTTATGGTTAGGTATAGGAGCAAAGGGAGACCAGGATGTGGTGGCATGCGCACCGGAGGTTGGTTCAGATATTGTTTGATTCGATCAAAAGATTCTTAGCAGGCCTCGTTCCAAACCTTGGTCGAATCCTTTCGGAGGATCTTGAAGATTGGTTCACAAATGGAGGTTAGTGAGCTGATGAACAGCTGATTTATTATAATTTCCCAAGAAAACCACGGACTTCTTTCTCTGTTCGGGGCGGTGGCATCTCAAGTATGGCCTTCAGCTTTGCGGGATCTGCTTTTATCCTTTTCTCACTGACCACGAATCCCAAGACTTTTCCCTTTGTAACGTCAAAGACATATTTATGTGGATTGAGTCTCATCAAATACCGTCGCAGTCGTTCGAAGAACTTCCGTAGAGCGGGAACATAACCTTCTCTAGTTTTGGACTTGATAGTCATATCATCCACATAAACCTCGACTTCTTTATGAATCAGATGGTACAGGATGGTTGTGGCAGCCCTTTTGTAGGTAGCCCTAGCATTCTTGAGATCAAATGGCATAACGGTGTAGCAAAAGGTTCCCCATGGGGTGATGAACGCGGTTTTTTCTTTGTGGTCTGGGTGAATCTAGATTTGGTTTTATCCGACAAACTCGTCAATGAATGACTTGAGAGCGTGACTGGTTGTGTTGTCCATGATCATGTTGATGTTGGGTAGCAAATAATCATCCTTAGGAGAATCTTTGTTTAAATCTCGGTAGTTCACACATTCAAACCTTCCCTCCTAATTTTAGCACAGGTACTATGTTTGCTAGCCATGTGGGATTTCGATCACGCGAATGAAGCCCACGTTCAACTGTTTGACCACCTATTCTTTGACTTTGAGCAACCATTCGATGTGGAGCTTCCTCAATTTTTTCTTAATCGGCTTGCAATCTGGGAGAGTGGGGATCTCGTGCTGAGCTATTTCAGGATCGATACCGGGCATATTATCATAGGACCATGCGAAGACATCCACGAATTCCTTTAGCAATTCTTTGAGTTGTGCGCACTCAAGCTCATCAAGGGTGGCCCCTATCCTAATCTCGTACAGTTGTCTACTAGAACCGAGATTAATAACAATAGTCTCTTCTTCATTAACTTGAATGTGGTTATGTTGTTTATTATTAACCTTATTTAGATTAGTTAAGAATTGTTCATTTAAAAATCATCATCGTCAAAAGTTTGATTAGAATCCAAGAAGTTAATGTAAGGCACAGCAAGATACTCAAAATATTCGTTTATTTCATTGATAGGAAAAACGGCATTGAGAACATTATCAAAAGAGGTCTCGATTACATTTGAACAAGGATAGACAACAGAAGAAGAAATAGGGTAAACATTGGGGTTAGGGGATATTTCAAGAGGTAGAATTGGTGCAGCATACCAGTTGAGGATGGTTGTATCAGCAGCTTTAGTCAGATGGGATGGATCCATTGATGTAGTGCCTGAATGAACCATGCAGAGTGCCAGCCCCAGTGTCTGTAAATTTAAGGAATCTTCGAAATCACTTTCCTCAGTCTCTTTGATATCTTTGATGAGAGGTTGTACTCGGTGTTGGAAACTTTCGACCCATAGGTAGATATCTTGGAAAAAGATCTCCATTCCAGACCTCATCTTCTTGTCTCCGTGGTCATACCATGGTTCTGAAATATCGCAAAAGGGGAAGTCTTCACCTTTTTTGATGAATCGTCCATTCAAGGAGTCTCCTGGGATAGTTGGGATGCAGTCTAATCTTCTCTTTGGTCGAGATCAGTGGATCATTCTGAGCTCTTGTTCTGATGGTTGATATCCCAAGCCACAAGGAGGGAAAGCTTTCTTCGGTTTGATGGGCTCAAGTATCCCTTGCTGCTTTTGCCCTAGCCCCAGTCCGGGCATGAAATGCATCTTTCTGAACATCTGAATCACATTGACATTGTCGTGAGGGTCATATTATGGACAAACACTTTTTTTGAAACCGTCCCCTGTCGGGAGTAGGAGTGGCTCAACTCGGAATCCTGATAGGAGCATATCATTTTACACGTGCTGTATCTCAAGGATTGTACTGTTGGTGCTTGCACCCTAGATATTTTCGTCGTCGCCCAAAATGGTTATGACTCGCCCGTCGGTAAAGAACTTTAATTTTTGATGGAGTGAGGAAGACACACCCTTGATACTATGAGGCCAGGGTCATCCGAGAAACAGGTTGAAACAAGCTGGGATGTCTATGACTTGGAATTCAACGACATGGTTTATAGGGCCAACCCCTATTACAAATTTTATGGAACCATCACCTCCCATCGGGTATTATCATAGGCAAGTATAGCAGTGGAGGTTGGAGAGAGGTCAGTTTCTTTCAGGCCTAAACACTTGAAGGTTCTCAGTGGGAAGACATTCAAGGCGGATCCATTATCGATGAGAGAGAGTGGCACGGCCTTCCCCATAACTTCGACGGAGATGTTGAGTGCATGATTGTGATTTGTCCTAATTATGGGGATTTCTTCTTCAGAAAATGATAGCATTCGAGTAGAGGTCAAGGATCCAACCATATTTATCGCTTCTTCTGGTGTGGTAGAAGGAGGAACTGTGGGTCCAGTGAGCAGCTTGATTAAAGCATTTCTGTGCAGCTAGGAAGACATGAAAAGCCCCTATAGAGTGATTTTAGCTTGATTTTTCTTCAGTTGATCGAGGATCTTTCTCTCCTCGATGGTCATCTCTGGCATAGGAAGATTTTCAACGCCCTTCCCTTTGTCATTTGCTGGTAGTGAACTTGGAACCCGGTAATGTCTCCCTAATCTGGTCATGTGATTTACTGAAGAAGGGAAGAACACGAATCCAATTTCCTCATCAATCTCAGGTTTTTCTATCACCCTATTTATTTCTTTGAGGATTTCTTCGAATGATATCATCCCACACATATCGATTACTAGGCCAGTTCTTCCTGAAGCTTGTTCTTCACTCGAATCTTCGAATTCTTCCCCCCATCCGGTGGCAGTAATTCTGTCTTTCTATGTAAAGTCAATGCATTCAACTACTTTAACGGATTCTTCATATAAGTCTTACCATTCTATGGGGATATGTATGGTTGAAGGGACCAAGCGCCCTTATAGCTTCAAAATGTTGAAAGAGTTGACGCTTGCGTTCAATTAAGAAATAATATAATAAATACCATTTTTAACCCAAATTAACCCTAAGCATGCAACTAGGTGTGATTGAAACAATATGAAATCATGCAATAAATATTCAACACACAAAGTTAAGGAAAAATCCCCCACAGGGGCAAAACCATTTGTATATCACTATAATTTGTAAAAGACGGTTTACAATCGGATTACAATGAAATACAGGTTGACTAAGAATTACCCTCGGGTATCGGATTCTGTAGTCGCGGCTGGAAGAAAAAACCCTTTCCAGTAGGGCTGGCGGCTGGAACTATCCCTGTCCAGTAGGGCTGCAATGAAGAGGAAGGAGCGGTCCACTTCACAAGGGTTGAACAACAGCAATGGTGTTCTTTGGGTTACCAAACTTGATTCACAAGGATATGGAAGATGTGTGAATCTAAAAACCTAGAATCATAGGACTCAATAGGTGAAGACTTTAGGGTTGATATGCTCTGAAAATCGTGGGAAAGTCTTGTCAATAACAACCTCTGATCGTGGATTAAATAAGGAACTCTTTGCCCTAGAAAATCTGACCACGATCTGGCAAAGTTTATCCTCGTCGGATCGGTCCGGTCCCTTAGGAGGATCGGTCCGGGAAACTCGGATCGATTCTTTTTCTGAAGTCGGATCCATCCGGTTGGCATCGGATCGGTTCGGCCTTTTTGCCTTCATCGGTTCGTTATGGATCCGGGGTGTACTGGTCTCAACTCAGCAGGCGGATTGGTCCGGTGAACCGGATCGGTTCTTTTATCTGAGCCGGATCGGTCCGGTCAGTTCCCTGATTCCTTTTCTTCTTTTGATATTCGGATTCCGTTGATGAGCGAATGATTCTTGAATTTTCTCAACGGTGTAATGGCGTACGACATATAAAATGCTAATGGACAAAAATGTCCTTACAAATCTCCCCCTATGTCTATGCCGGTACATACATAAAAACAAACATCTAAATTATCAATCATAAATAATTGCCTATACAAATCTACCCTTCCATGAACCCAAAACTGAAAGAGTATAAGTGAATAAGACTGCATCGTTTGATCTTCAAATCTTCAGGGATCTTAACGCTTTTCTCATCAGGGTGTGCAATTCAGTTATCAAAGTAGTACCTACACACATGAGACAAAGCAAATACCAAGTGACGTATCGAGTTTGAAATCAGATAAACATAGATACATAGATACTAATATATGATAAGCATAAACTCCCCCAAAATCAAACTCCCCCATAAGATGATAATTCTTTCTCCCCCTTTTTATGATGTCCCCAAAAAGACAAATGAGAGAAATGAATCAAATAGGCAAGTGCGGGATGTCACAAGGCATAAAATCACACCATGAATGAACATAAATGTGATCAAAATTCGATAGGAAAATCAAAGCATACAAACATGACATATGTGCACGATGAATATTGGATATTCCTAACGAATGAACTCAAATGCTTCCTTTGGTGGAAAAGATTGGAAATATAAGACATTGACTATATCAAATCTACAAATCAAAGCTCAAAGTGATTTCTACACCAATAACGTCCAAAATGATTTTCATGCTTTTTCAGGACTTTCAAGGAAGTGCAAACCCGTTTTTCAATCTCCAACCAAACTCCCTCAGATTTATATTTTGAATAGAGGTATACTAAATTCTTAAACTTTGGAGAATTGATGGTGAAACCTAAATGGCCCATATTTGGCATGTATTGCTTTTTATTGCCTTTAAATTTTTTTTTTTCGGGCTCTTTTAACCTCTTAGGACCTCGGATATTAAAATTCCTCCATTTTTTAGGTCCTTTTAACGGTGGCTTTTGCGCAAAGGATAAGAATCAACTTTCGCAGCCCCTCCCCGTTATGCAAATAATCACACAGTCTCACCAAAACGATTTTTACATGCAATCCAATCTTGTCAAGTTTTATCGCATTTTATACATTGTATAGACAGGATTGAGATAGAAACACTCAGGCCAATATGTGATAGACAAGTGCAATAAGAAAATATAGCCGTGCATGTGTGCATTAAAGGATATAGGAGTCAAACATGTAGGAAGATATCACTAATTACATCTCAAGGACTCCAATCAATGTTAAGCACATGGATGAAATGATGTAGCATCTCAAATCTCTACCAAACGGTCACATGGATATATGAAATGAAGGTGTGACTTGGCTATCTTAAATGCTCATCCATAAACGGCAAATCTCTTTTTGAATTTTTCAAAAATTTTATTAAAACAAAATCTTTTTGTGCTTTTTCTCAAAAATTTTCTTAAAGGAAAATCTTTTTGTATTTTTCAAAAGAAATATAAAAAGCAACTAGAATAAAACAAAACTGTACAACTAAGCAATGGTACATATAAACAGACTAGCAATAGGAAGCATATGATATGAACATGAAGAAACATCCTATTCTAGACATAGACCAACCCCTCAGTCAACTGTGCAAATCCCTAAAGATTTCCTAAGACTCTCAAATCTAAGGGCATCTAAAGGTTTCGTGAAAATATCGACTAACTGACGGTCGGTAGGAACAAAACTCAGGGTTACGACCTTCTCCTCAACTAACTGACGTATAAAGTGCTCGCGTAACCTGATGTGCCTTATGCGCGAATGTTGGACAGGATTGTGGGATATGTGTATCGCGCTCGTGTTATCACAGGAAATGAACATGGTGTCCTGTGAAATCCCATAATCCTCCAACATTTGCTTCATCCACATGAGTTGCGTGCAACAACTCCCGGCGGAGGATGGACAAAGAGATGGAGTTTTGATTCTTGCTCAACTAAGAGACAAGAGCAGAACCAAAGTAGAAACACCCACCCGAAGTGCTCTTACATCCATCTACGTCCCCGGCCCAATCGGCATCCGAATAGGCGGACAAACGGTCATCGGTATCAAAGGAATACCAAATACCGTATGAGAGAGTCCCACTCACGTATTTGATAATACGTTTTAGAGAAAGTAAGTGTGACTCTTTAGGAGACGCCTGATAACGCGCACAGACTCCAACACTAAAGGCAATGTCGGGACGACTAGCAGTCAAGTAGAGAAGGCTGCCTATCATACTCTGATACAAGGTTTGCTCTACGTCCTTACCTGAAGTGTCCTTACTAAGCTTGGTAAAAGTACTCATAGGTATATGTGCATGCTTAGCGGAGTCTAAACCAAATTTCTTCACTAGGTCTCTAGCATACTTGGATTGGGAGATGAACATCCCATCCTCTAGCTGACGAACCTGGAGACCAAGGAAGAATGTAAGCTCACCAACCATGCTCATCTCAAACTCACTTTTCATCTCCTCCTCAAAGTTATGAGCATGCTGGGATCATGTGGATCCAAAGACTATGTCGTCCACATAGACTTGGGCAACCAAGATAGCACCGTCATCTCTCCTGATGAACAACGTCATATCAACTCCCCCTCTCTTGAAGCCACGGGCTAAGAGATAAGAAGTAAGCCTCTCATACCAAGCAAGGGGTGCTTGCTTCAAACCATACAAGGCTTTTCTCAGATAGTAGACGTGATCTGGGTGCTTAGGGTCTTCAAACCCTTTTGGTTGTTCGACATAAACCTCCTCCTGTAGAATGCCATTCAGAAAGGCACTCTTGACATCCATCTGATATAACTTGAAGCGCAGATGACATGCGATGGCGAGCAGAAGACGGACATACTCAAGCCTTGCAACAGGAGAAAATGTCTCCCCAAAGTCTACACCCTCTATCTGTGTGTAGCCTTGAGCGACCAACTTAGCCTTATTTCGGATTATGGTACCATTTTCATCCATTTTTTTCTTAAAAATCTACCGGGTACCAATAACATTAGTATTACTAGGTCGGGGGACAAGTTCCCAGACATTGTTCTTCTTAAACTGAAGCAACTCATCCTGCATAGCAGATATCCAGTGTTCATCTTTGAGTGCTTCTTTGTAGTTCTTGGGCTCGACTTTGGACATGTAGCAATGATGACTAACAACGTTCTCTAGTTGAGCATGAGTCTTGACCCCTAAAGTGGGATCGCCAACAATGGCTGAAGGATCATGACTCTTGCGAACCCAAGCAGGTGTGTCCCCTAACACAAGAATAGGGTCCACAGAGTGTGGGAGAGGAACAGGAAAATCACTGTCAGAACAATCCTCATCCTCACACTGAAGGTTGGGATCAATAACCGTCGGAGGTTCGTCATCTTGCACAGTGACGTTTATTGATTCCATAACCTTAGAGTTCTTCAGGTTAAAAACCCGGTACGCTCTACTGTTCGATGAATATCCTAGCAATATTCCCTCGTCGCTCCGGGAGTCAAACTTTCCTAAATGCTCTCTATCCCGTAGAATGTAGCATTTACTCCCAAAAACACGGAAATATGCCAAGTTGGGTTTCTTGCCAGTCCACAATTCATAAGGCGTCTTAAGTGTGTGTGGACGAAGATAAACCCTATTCACCGTGTGGCATGCAGTAGACACTGCCTCTGCCCAAAATCTCCTAGAAACTTTATGACCTAGAAGCATAGATCTAGCCATCTCTTGGATCGTTCTATTCTTCCTCTCAACAATCCCATTTTGCTGAGGAGTTCTCACAACAGAAAACTCATGTTTTATCCCAAGGCTATCACAGTACAAATCCACCTTTGCTTCCTTAAATTCAGTGCCGTTGTCACTACGTATTCTGTTAATAGTAACCCCGTGTTGATTTTGCAGGACACGGCACTTGGTCGTTAAAAATTCTACAACATCAAATTTCTCTCTTAGAAAACCTACAATAGAGTATCTAGAGAAATCGTCTACCATCATGAGAATGCATCTCTTACCACCTAGACTCTCCGTGCGAGTAGGACCCATAAGATCCATGTGAATCAACTCAAGAGCACGGGAGGTGGTAATGGAATTCAACTTCCTATGAGGGCTACGGATTTGTTTTCCCAACTGACAGGGTCCACAAATCATGGAAGTTGGCTTTCCAAGAGATGGTACGCCACGTACTAGGTCCTTTTTGACTAAACGAGATAAGTCTATAACGTTCATATGACCTAGACGTTGGTGCCATAGATCCACAGGAGTGATCGTGGCGCTGTTGCAGACAAGTGAGGATGTGGGCTCAGTCCCATAGCAGTTATCCTCTGTCCTCACCCCTTGCACTAAAAGTTTACCGGCTTGATTATAGACCTTACAAGCTTTCCGGTCAAACTTCACTGCAAAGTCATCGTCGCACAGCTGGCTGATGCTAAGAAGGTTTGCTTTCAAACCTTTGACGTACAGCACGTTCTCTAGCTTTGGAAATCCTGGTAACTCTACTGTACCTCGTCCAACTATGCTAGATTTGCTACCATCTCCAAAGGTGACTTTCCCATCAGTATAATCCTCAAGATGGGTAAAATATGAGACATCACCTGTCATGTGTCTGGAGCATCCACTATCAAAATACCACTGTGAGGTATTATGGGCTTTGAGAGCGACATGGACAAAAAGGGCCTTTTTCTCTTTCTTAGGAACCCAAGAGTAGGTACCTTTTTGTATTCCCTTGTTGTTGTAGGTTTTAGCCGGAATGCGGGGCGCATTCATTGATGGTAAGGTCATCCGTCGGAATTCCTCCATCAAACTCTGTGATGTGGCGGCTAGAAACTCAACACACTCTCTCAGACTGGCAAACTCATCAGTCTGATGTGGTGGAGCAAACGTACGTCATGTCCGACCCAACTTATAGCAATCATCCCTAAGGTGTCCATTTCTTTTGCAATCGGAGCAAAAGAGCACAGTATTAGGAGGACCTTGGTTTGCTTTTCTTGGTCGAACTCTCCTTCTTGGTTTTTTATGACGGCCATAAGGAGTCGTAGTAAACTCAGGAATTGGTCCGGGTGCAATTTGGGACGTGGAGGCACCATCAAAACCTATTCCTTGCCTGTCACCAAAACCTAAAGCGGGATCGAGGAGCATCTTTCCCATCTTCCCAGATCTGTCCTCGATTTGTACCTTGACTTTCCTAGCTCTCTCAAGGTCATGAGTAAGCTGAGCAACAAGGGCTTCAAGTTTCTTTCGAGTTTCCAGGGAGGAATGGAGCTCACTCGTAAGACTAGCCACTTGTTTAGTCAAGTTTGCTTTCTCTTTCTCAAAACTGCTCTCTCTCTCTTTAAGCAAATTCTCTTTATTAAACCAGGCAGACTCTCTCTCTCTCATGGAGGTGCAGGTGGAGGAATCTCTCTCTCTCGTTTCTTCTAACTCTTCTTCTAACGCGGTGATCCTAAGAACTAACGCCTTGTTACATTTTTTAGTTTTAAAAGACTCATTATATAACTCGGCGTAGGCGCGTTGAAGGTTACTCTCATCCTTACTACCTTCCTCCTCTCCCTCACTCTCTTCACTCTCGCTGTCGAGGTGTCCCTGTGCAGTATCATCCTCATCGTCGTGAGATGCACTAGGAGTACTCACATGACTAGCCATGAACGCGGTGAAGTTACGCTCATGCGGTGACTCATCTCCCAAGTCCACCGACTCGACCTCACTGTCGTCACTAAGGGTAGCATTTAAGACATCTTTACCCTTTTCCTTATTCAGACGAGTGGCACACTCAAATGCTCTGTGTCCCTTACCGTCGCACTCAAAACACCTCTCACTGTCTTTAGGGGGTTCTTTGAAATCTTTCTTTTCAAACTTATTTTTCTGAAAATTCTTCTTATCTTTGAAGTTTCCACCCTTTTTAAATTTCAGAATTTTCTTGAAGTTTTTAGCAAATAATGCCAAATCATCTAAGTCAAACTCACATTCAGAATCAGAATTTTCTATCTTTCTAGATGACTCGACTTTCTTTCTTGCTGACCCCTCACTTTTTCTCTCTTGGGCTTTAAGGGCAATTCCCTTATCTTTTGGCTTGGCAGATTTAGGAAACATGTCTATTTCATAAGTTTGTAAATCTCCTACCAGTTCTTCCAATTTTAGAGTATTTAAATTACCCAAGGAATTTAGCACAGTGACTTTAGGTATAAAACGCTTAGGAAGGGAACGAAGAATCTTTTTAACAACTCTAGCATTAGGAATATGTTCACCAAGATTATAGCTAGTATTAACAATGTCAGAAAGCCTAGCATAGAATTCATCAAAACATTCATTTTCATGCATGGTGATGGTTTCAAATTGAGTTGTTAAATTTTATAATTTTGACTCTTTAACAGCATTTGTTCCTTCATGGGTAAGTTGCAAAACATCCCATGCTTCTTTTGACGTGGTGCACGTCATTTTGCGTTTGAACTCATCAGGTGTGACAGACCCAGAGATAGCACATAGACCCTTAGAATTAAAAGATGACCATTTGAATTCTTCATCAGTCCAAGTAATGTCAGGTTTCAAGTTGGTCACATTATCAACAATCACGGTGGGAGGAGTCCACCCTCGTTCAACCAAAATCCAGACTCGTTCATCAATGCCTTTTAAAGCGGACCTCATACAGGCTTTCCAATAAGCATAATTTGACCCGTCAAAAATAAGCATTTTATAATATGACTTCTCCATATGAACACGCTCTTTTCAAAAATCAATTTATTTCAAAAATTGATATCTTAGAAAAATTTTGCCGAAAAAAAGGAATACGCGATAGATTAGCGTAACCTGCTCTGATACCAATTTGAAAGAGTTGGCACTTGCGTTCAATTAAGAAATAATATAATAAATACCATTTTTAACCCAAATTAACCCTAAGCATGCAACTAGGTGTGATTGAAACAATATGAAATCATGCAATAAATATTCAACACACAAAGTTAAGGAAAAATCCCCCACAGGGGCAAAACCATTTGTATATCACTATAATTTGTAAAAGACGGTTTACAATCGGATTACAATGAAATACAGGTTGACTAAGAATTACCCTCGGGTATCGGATTCTGTAGTCGCGGCTGGAAGAAAAAACCCTTTCCAGTAGGGCTGGCGGCTGGAACTATCCCTGTCCAGTAGGGCTGCAATGAAGAGGAAGGAGCGGTCCACTTCACAAGGGTTGAACAACAGCAATGGTGTTCTTTGGGTTACCAAACTTGATTCACAAGGATATGGAAGATGTGTGAATCTAAAAACCTAGAATCATAGGACTCAATAGGTGAAGACTTTAGGGTTGATATGCTCTGAAAATCGTGGGAAAGTCTTGTCAATAACAACCTCTGATCGTGGATTAAATAAGGAACTCTTTGCCCTAGAAAATCTGACCACGATCTCGCAGAGTTTATCCTCGTCGGATCGGTCCGGTCCCTTAGGCGGATCGGTCCGGGAAACTCGGATCGATTCTTTTTCTGAAGTCGGATCCATCCGGTTGGCATCGGATCGGTTCGGCCTTTTTTGCCTTCATCGGTTCGTTATGGATCTGGGGTGTACTGGTCTCAACTCAGCAGGCGGATCGGTCCGGTACCTTTAGCCGGATCGGTCCGGTGAACCGGATCGGTTCTTTTATCTGAGCCGGATCGATCCGGTCAGTTCCCTGATTCATTTTCTTCTTTTGATATTCGGATTCCGTTGATGAGCGAATGATTCTTGAATTTTCTCAACGGTGTAACGGCGTACGACATATAAAATGCTAATGGACAAAAATGTCCTTACAAATGTCAAGTAACCCGGTGATACTACAAATGCTGTTAGTTTACCCGAATAATTCTGCCATAATCTGGACAACATCATCTAGGATGACTTCATCCGTTGGTACCACCCACTTGTCTGAATCTCGAGCCCATTATCGTGCTTCCAAGAACAGTGTACTGGACCTTTGGCAATCGATGACCATATGTGAGGGAAATTTCATCCCGAACTCTAGGAGTTGGTTTAACACCTCTGATAATTCCATATTTCCATTTTCAGAACGGGTACGGACAGCGATGCATGCTTTGATAAGGAGTGATAATGCTTGATCAACGAGGCTAGTAGGGTGTAAGAGGAAATATGGACAAATTTGATGAGGTTTAGGAGAGTATATGGGTGTGATTTGAGTTGAGGGATTGAAATCTGGGTTTTCTTTTAAGAAGATGGCATTGGCATGATTTGGAAGTGGATTGTGAGTAGTGTTTGGCTTAGGATTAGTTGGTGGGGCGATGGTACCCCGGTCAATAAGAACTTGGATTATGTTTCGGAGGTGAAATCATTGGTTGGTTATATGGACAGCAGTTTGGTGAAAGGCGCAATGAGTGTCGGCCTTGAAGTTTCTTGGGAGTGGATTTGCCAATGGACGGGGATGCAAGGGTTTAATGAGGTTTCGGTTTAACAGGTCTTGGTAAACTTTGGAGAGGGGAGCATGGAGCTCAGTGTATTCCCTTCGGATGGGGGCAGGGCGGCTTTCTGGTGCTCATGATGTGGTTGGTTGAGAGATAATGTTAATGGTTGATACTGTAGAACTGGCAGGCTTATCATACTTTTTATGGGTGAACTGTCCAGACACTTTCTTCGTTTTAACCTCTGTTTTAACAAGGCTTTCCTCGATCTCTACTCCTGCTTCTCTATGAGCTCATAAGTGGGGATAGTATTGTCATCCCATCGTCGCTCGGACATGGGGCAAGAAGTTCTTCTTTAGTATGTTGACCTGTTTTTCCTCAGATGGCCGATTGATCATGGTAGCTGTATGTTCCCTCCACTGGGTTATGAAGTTACTAACTGATTCCCCAGGGTTCTATTTGAGCAGCTCTAAATCATGACGGGTGACCTTAAGCTCCTCGTTGTATTTGTATTGTGACATGAATTCTCGGGCTACATCCTCCCAACTACGGATTTTGGATTCCTCAAGAGACAAAAAAACATCTAAGGGCACTATCCTTCAAAGTTTGCTGAAATAATTGGGCCATCACTTCTTCAGAAGCCCCTAGTAGAGTCATGGAACAATGATAACTACGAAGATGAACAATCGGGGTTCCACACCCTCCAAACTTCTCGATATTTGGCATCTTGAACTTCTTAGGTAACCTCGCTTTAGGATAAGGAGATATGTGCATGTAGTCTATGTAATTCCCAAAGATTCTGACTTGGTCCAACTTCTTAGTTAGCATCTTGAGATCCTCTTTGACTTTATTCAAATCCTCCTGTTTTGGATCAACGACCATAGGAGGGTTAGCCACAGGCTGGGCATTGTTTGGCATCGGAAGCTGGGCAAGCGACGGCTTATTAACAAGAGGGGAACGTGGAGCGTGCTGATATTCTTTAAGAACCTAGATAGGCTCGGTCGGAACCGTAGCATGAGGGAATAGGGCCTAGGGCTCTTGAGGAATAAGAACCTGGTTTCGTTGCATCTCTCGGACCTCAGTTTGGAGGTTGTCATTCTTGGACACGAGCTGAGCTAGGACTGCCGTCAAATCCGGCTGTATGAATGGTACTTGATCTGTATTCTCCATGGAAAGTGAATGGATTCTAGACTTGGAATAAGTAGTAGAGGAACGGATGAAACTCCGGGGTGATTTGACTGAAGACCGAAGTTAGTAAGGAGCCAGGCCAAGGGCTTGCGATTGACCTGAGAAGGCATAGAATGGGATTTATTTTTGAGAAAAAGAGAAGAAATTATTTTTAAATTTTTGATAAATAAGGTAGAAATGTTTTGGAGATGGAACTCAACATGATTATTACGATTATTATGTTCTCACTCGTATTTAATTCTCCTAAATGCAATGCCGGATGGGACCCGAGCCTGGAAAAATGGGGCTTTTAATATGCGAAGCTACGACTGGACTTATAACCAGGCTCCCGGATAGGGTCTCATTTTAAAAATGCATGAAAATTGGGTGACAGGCTGACCCGAAATTTTTGTAGAGTTTCGGGTTGAAACTGGCAGTCTAAAGTGCGTGTCCTAGGTTTGACACCTATATGCGGGTATGCAGTTGGTTGGGTGAATCGTAATGGGTTCCCCCCTTCGGCATGACTTCCACGATATACGTCTTGCTCTTGCGGGAAATCGGTACATGTGGTCAAGCGATTTGATATACCTGAGTGTACGTGAATTGCCTCACTATATACCTCGTGGGGACAGTACGTGTGAGAATGAATTTGATATACTCGGCATACGTGAACGAATTCCCTACAATATACCTCCCGTTATGACTTCAGTCAAGCGATACGATGTGGGGTAACCGTTCGATATGCGTCGAAGGTACTTGGCTAATGGAAGGTGAGAGTCATATCGCATAGGCTAACTGTGCCCTGCCGGACCAGCGCCCATCACAAAGTGACCCTCCAGTTACTGGGTAAAATTTGGCCAATAACAATGCTCTTTGGTGATTTCGTGTGAATCATGCATGATTCTCTTATTAGTATCCTATGATGAGCAATTCTTTTCTTGATTATGCCAAACAGGGAGTGATTAAGGGTGAAAAGTATCGCGTGTCAAGACGCTAATCGTTGTTTTCGTTTCACCTCCTCAATACAAAAACCTAAATTACGACTGCACTTGCGATACAAGTATAGCGGTAAGTCGGGTATCGAAAATCCACAGAGACGAGTTGCTAGAATTTATAGGATTTAATACGCCTAAAATAAAAGTGTAAAAGGTGATAGGTTGGAAATAAATAAAAGGGAAAAAATAAGAAGTTAAGTCTAAACTAGAATTAATAAAATGAGAGTCGGGATCGTGTCCCCACCATGGGCTAAACAACTAATAATTAGAATTTCGGTTCGAAAACATTTAATCGAGCATTTTCAATTAAGTATAAACATCACACAATAAGGAATTTAACCCAAAGTTGCGAGATTAAACATTTAACAGAAAATGGTCACACGCATCTTAAATTCGGATTACCGCTATAAACACTAACGTTGCGTGACAAAGAAAGTTAAACGCATAATAATCTGACTTTAATACGCGAGGTTTCAATTAAATGCAATTTTACACAAAACCTAATTTTCGGAGCTCAACGCCCATCAATGGCGGAAACGCAATCTCAACCCGTTATCTACTGACAATACATGGATTAAACTACTTTAAACAACAACTAAACTAATTAAAGCAATAAATAACAACAATAAACTAATTTGAAAGAAACGAAACTAGTTATCAAAGCAAGAAATCAAGAAATTGAAGCTTTATTAAAGAGGAAGAAGATGAATAGTAACAACTTACATACAAATTGGGATCGAACCCTAGGAGAGAGAAGCTCTCAAAAATATCACCCAAAAACTAACCTAAATGAATTATATCCTCCAAAGAAAAGCCCCTAACACTCTATTTATACCCCAAAATAAACCCCAAACAAAACCAAGCCAAAAAACCCAAAATAAGTCAATTTTCGTCCATATCTGATAGGGTCGGTCGACCTCTATTTTGGGACCGGTCGACCGCACTTTTAGAATTTGCCTTGGCCACTTTTCCACTCCGAACCAATTTTGACCCGTTGTACGGAAATGGCCATAACTGCCTCATACGAAATTGAAATGAGGCGTGGTCGGAACCGATGCGAAGCTAATTCAATTATCTACATGATTATGTTTTGAAACCCTCCAAATTATGCAGTATGAAATTACCAAAATTCCCTTGAAGTAGAAGAAAATACCGAAACCTTCCGAAAATGGGCATAACTTCCACATACGGAGTCAGAATGACGCACGATCAGTGGCCACAGAAGGATAATTTGATGATCTACATGTTGGTAACTTCATTCCATAAAAAATAGTGAGTTTGAAAAGACCAAATTGCCCTTGAAATAGCATTCGACGATGGAACTTCTCCGAAATGCAATCGAACCTCACTTTTAGCGTTTCAATACCTACAAAAGCACAAATAACCCCTTCAAAGCATGTATATATCCAAATCCAAGGTTGTCTGGTTAATGATCATAATTATAGGCATTTAGGACTGTAAAAGTGCTAGAATGCATAAAGATAACGGGCGAAAATATGCAATATTCGATACGAATCAGGGAGAAAAGTATAAGTACCCAAGGTACACCAAGTATGGATAGGTGATGCGTGAAACATGTGGATATATGTGATCCTAGGTGCACGTAGTGTGAAGTGTACATGGAGAATTTTCTTCAAGTGTGTGAATAGAAGCATAAGTATGGGATACACATAAAAAGAGGAATATGCAGATATGGGGGGAATATAAACAAATATAACATCCATGTAAATAGAGTCAAGCCCTCAAAACATATCAAAATCCCCAGCAGAGTCTCCACTGTGGCCATCCCCGATCCTCGCCTACGGGCGGGCGCGTGAAGGAAGGATCCACGGGTCCCGCTCATCCCTCTTGGGAGAACTTCGACCGGCGTCGTTTGAGATGAGGTGTAAAAATTTAGAGTCTCCAGTCAATTTTACTCAAAACAGACAAAAGAAAAAGGGGAAGCCATCCCGAAGGATGGCATCCAAAGACATACTAGTGCATACGAAACCAAAAATGATTCGAGAAGGGTTAGGAGGATAAGTTACGAAATGGGAAGGTGTTAGTCACCCATTTCGCCCATTCAGTCTCTCATGGATGTTTGTTATTTTCCCTTTTTATTTTCCCCATGATATGTGTGCATGTGTATATATATGGAGGAGATAGGAATCCTTGACTTGTATCATGGAAGAGATAAAGCGAGTCATCCATAGGAAGGTATAAAAATAATATTAGAAAAATAAGATTTACGCAATTACTCTTACGTTGATCATTATAATGGAACAATAATGCATATGGAGTAATACGTCACTAAGAACAAGTATATAGAATATAAGAAAATTGGATTTAGAGAAGATAAAAAATGAGAGAGAAAGTGAGAATAGGACTCGAGTCTCGTGTTTTACCCCGAGACGCCTACGTAGCCTATAAAGGCATCAAAGTCCACGTAGTTCGCATACAAAATGAGGGGGTGGGGTTTATCCCATAAACCCAAATGGGGGATCTCTTATTTGTGAGTGTGTGTGTGTTGAAAAAGTGTTTTAGTTGTGAGAAAAGTGTGAGAAAAGTATGAGAATCCCTATTTGGAATTTATGAGCAAACCCTCGTTTTCTTGTTTTTGGGTTTTGTTTATATGAAAATAAGAGATGTGCAATAATACTAAACAAAAAGTATATTAGGATGTGTGGGATGAGATAATAAAAGTGCTAAGTAATAAAACAAGTTATTAAGAATTTAAGAGAATTTAAGATAAGGTTGAGAAAGTTGGACCTTCTTGAAGATCTTGAGCTTGATCTTGAATGTTGGAGAGCAACCCTTGCACTTGGATGATGACGTAGAGTGGATAATTCACCAAGTTTGATGAAAGGTGGAAGTTAGAAAGGGATTTGGATGTTGAAATCGCGCTGTCTTCGAGAGAGGTTTTTGGGATTCGCTGAGAGTGATTGTTATCAAATTTGGGCTCCCTTTGCAAATGAGGTGAAGGTATCCTTTTATAGGCCCAGGTCACTGTCTATCAACATAGACCTGGTCCTTTCTATCGGCTCTGTCGATAGGCAGGATCTGGAACCTACCATTTGGCAGTGTGTTTTAGGACTTTTTGGAAAATTGGCTGCCGAGGGCGAACCGTTGGTCAAAATCATACATAGGGCAGACTGTTAGAAAGGTAATTCAGAGCCTTTGAAAGTCTTTTGGACCTCTCCCGGGTTCAGGAGTTAACTTTGGGTCAAATATGGCTCGAAAGCGTTTGTCGGTCCATTGGACGTGGAATCTTTTGGATGCAAACAGATCGTTCATCCGCATGGTAAGTCCGAATCGCGCATCGGGCAGACCGTTGGAAAGGTTAGGAGATGTACTTCGACATTCTAAAGAGTTTTGAGCAGGTTTAGGGAGTTGACTTTGGCCAATCGAGCCCTGGAAGCATTCGGTGACCTCTTAGATTCAAATGGATCATTCGTCCACATGGTAAGTCGGAATTGCGCACGGAACGGACCAGTGGAAAGGGGTTTTAGTATGCTTCGGAGATTCATTCAGCCTCAATCGAGCTGAAGAGCTAACTTATGTCAAACATAGATCGGGAGCGCCCGGTGGCCTATAGATCAAGTTTTAGATGCAAATGGATCATTCGTCCGCATGGTAAGTCGGAATCGCGAACGGAATGGTCCGTTGGAAAGGGAATTCAGTGCCCTTCGAAGATTCATTCAGCCTTGGTCAAGTTGAGGAGTTTTACTTTTGGTCAAACGGAGCCCGAGAGTGCTCGATGGCTTCTAGGTTAGTACTCGGGACATGACCTGGGTCTATAGTGATGAAGGGAGGTACTAGGGACCTAAAGAGAGTTGGGGGTAACAGAATGGGGTGTCTACAGAACCTATTTACACTGTATTATAGGGATCAACGTTGAAGAAATGATGTAAAAAATCCACAACGGGGAATGAGGCCCCCATATGAATGGTCATATGCTCTCCAAGAAGATCATCCGATAAGGTTATTGCTAGACCACCATGGTTTAGGATTACACTACCTATGTCTGAAATGCTAACAATTTTCCAACCTCCAATACCTGCCTCTGTAGGAACTATACAACATGACATTTCCTTAGCCATTCTCTACTTGAGTCATTGATATTATCGGGAAAGTCACACCTAAGGCCTCCAACGGGCATAAATTCATCTTGGTTGCAATCGATTACTTCACCAAATGGGTCGAAGATAAGCCGTGAGTAGTTCTAAATGCTAAGAAAGTAACCAAATTCATCAAGAAAAATAATATCTACCCGTATGGGGTCCCACACGAACTCGTGTCAGACAACGGGTTGCATTTCGAGGAAAAAGTTACAAAAGTGGTCAACGAGTATGGGATTCAGAGGCACAAATCTTATCCCTACCGACCTTAGACCAATGGTGCAGTCGAAGCGGCTAACAAGAACCTCAAATTCATCATCAACAAGATGATCGAAAGCTATCGAGATTAAGCCAACCGGATCACCTACGCCCTCTAGGGATACTGCACTTCGATTCAAACATCTACTGCGGCTACCCCTTAGTCTCTAGTATACAGCATGGAGGCATTCCTACTAGTAGAGTTAGAAATACCTTCACTGCGTGTCATGATTGAAAGCAAGATTGGCGAGGAAGACTGGCAGCAAAGCCATTTCGACGAGCTCGCACTCTTGGATGAAAAGAGATTGAAGGCGCTATATCATATACAGGGATACCTTCGCCGGATAGCACCATAATTCAATAAAAAAGTCAAAGCCCGTGATATCTGAGAAGGGGACTGTAACACCCCGCCTAATTAAATACTGGGTGGCCAGTCCCATACCAAATTAAAACAGAATATACAGTTGGCTCATTCTTAGCATCACTGTCGAAAACATTTACAACTCACCCAATACTCAATTAAGCTGGTGTTAAAAACTTTCAAATTTAAATTTCAATAAAACCATTTTTAGTTTAAGAATAACACTACACATTTTATTTTACAACACTGATAACCAAATAGATAACACAAAAGAATTTAGATGCAATTGGAATAAACATTCCCAAATAATATTAATCCATTATAGTAATCCAAATAATATCAAATGTATTAAAATGACACGAACACAATAGTATTTGACCTCGATAGAAAAGATAACTGAATCCTTTGGGCGACATGCCCCAACTAAGAGAATACTGTGAATCAAATGAAGATAAGCGTCTAAGCAATAATCCATAGCTCCATAGCTCGTCATAATTCACTAAGGTTGGCGTCCCTGCTGCTGGACACCTGATATAGAAGATACAATAGAAGAGAAAATATGCAAGGAAACGGGTCAGAGCCCGATTGTGAAAATGATTTTTAAAACAACAAGTATTTAACAAGTGCAATAAATCTTTTATTATGTACATATTAGATCCAACTCTCACTTGCTATTCTCACCTCTCAACTAGAGTTCACGCTTAACGTTTCCTATTAACCTCCTAGTTAATGGTTACTCTTTATAATTTCCATATTATAATTGCATTCCCATTTCATAATCCCCGTATGTCCCATACCATACGTAACATTATTATTCATTTTCTCCTTTATATGATTAGTTTCTCATTAACATGAATTATTTCTCATTAATATGAATTAAGCTTTTCACTTCTATAAGAATAAACATTCATTAACTTACTTAAATTCTTTTCTCAATTTGCCATTATCTACAATTATCACACAGTAGATGCTTTAACTACAATATATCCATTCATTCATTCATTCATTTAATCCATTATATATATATTTATCTATAATACGGCACCCCGAGTCACAGCTGCAGTGCAATGCATTACTCTGCTATCATGTCCCAATATCGTTGGTCGCCGAATAAGAGACAAAAGGTTCGGTAAGGATTTCTCGAACCACAAACAACAACACAATCATTGGAGGCGAACATAGTTCTCATACCCATGGGTCACGCACATACCTACGTTCCCACAATCAGCGGACTTATCAACTCCCCGATAAGTCTTTCATAGACCTATGTTCTCGAGCGACAAATTAAAGATCCCATGGATTCATCAGGATATGACTGCCCTCACGCGCAAACCTCCCGTCAATAGCAAGTAAGCTAGGTATGTCATACACATAATCATCAATCAATAAAATAGGCATTATCATACCTATAATGTAATATCAACAAGGTATTCACATTACCCTTAGATTATTCTCATACGTAGTATTAAAATATCATATCTTTACTTCATAATTTAATTACCCTCCATCATATAACATCTCTCCACTCCCGACGTCGTTAAGGTTCATGCGCGGAGCGTCTCTCAAAGAGAAATCCAAACAAGGAACCCCTCCAATACACTACTACTTAACTTGTCGAACGTGGAGGTCCGTCAACTTCAAATACGCGATCGGGATAACCTCGTACCCTCTTTCAACCAAATGTGTTCTAAACTCCCATCTCTATCCAGGAGCCATACCACTACGCTCTTGAACTACACCCAATCCTTGCGAAATCAATAATGAGCTTAAACTCAGTCCTTGGTATTCAAATTGTAACGCTAAGGCTACCCTCACCTTATATTAAATCTTCCCTACTTGACCTATCCTTTATCCTCATGCACACCAATTAGAATCCAACACGTGAATCTAGCAACCGAAATATCTTTCAATTTAATTATCATCATTCTAATCAATTAAATTCCAATCACTTTAATTCAAATCTTTTCAAGGGTCTACTGATCTTTTCTAAGTCCCATAGTATCCAATTAATAATCACCAAAGATCCACAAAAGTTTTGGGATAAGAACCATCATTAAAAAGAAACAACATCATGAATTCTCATATTTTAAATACTCAGAAAAATCAGATCTAAAAATTATTCAAATCATCAATCCGACTTCAGATTTGGATTCTACACGAAAAATTGAGTCAGGTATGTGTTTTGAGTTTTTCTTAAATCTCATCCAAATGCACTCAAAAAGAAGATCTAAACATTCCAAATTGGCTCTTCTCATTCCACTCGGTTTTGCCTCTTTGTCCAGAAAATTATCAACATATTATCTTCAAGAACACTAAATTATTTTCAGAATTTCTTCCACAGATTGATGAATATTTATTGGATTACTAACTACGTACAACATGAGTTTAATTCCTATATATTTTTAGATTCCAAAAATCCATTAAAAACTATATCCTTTCATCTTCCAAGCATGAAAATCATCTCTTTTTATAACTATCCTAACATGGACAATATACGATCTTAAATTGCAAATATCAAACACTTTCCTTTACTGAAGATCTGATCCTTTGGAGTTGAATAACACAGGTGGTGATGGTGGTGGTGACCTTTGACCTTTGGTTCTCCTCCTTTCCAAATAACCTTTCACTATCTCTAAGAAGATGACCTTTCAATTTTGTGTAGGAGAGATGAATGAACCCACATTCAACTAATCTCCAAATACTTATAATAAGACAAAACTCAAAATCACTATTCACCCCCCCAGAAAAATGACCAAAATGCCCTTTTGGGTTGCCTTTTAATTTCCAAATGACCCGAGACCCAAAATTAACATCCAAATAGACTTTTATAACTATTTCAACCCTTCCGGATGCAATGACGCAGTAGAAACGACTATAAGGTTGATGTAAAAATAATTTTCCTTTTTAATTTAATAAATTAGTCCCGACACGTCCCATACCGCGTCCGACTAAAAAATACAAATTACCGAATTTATATCATACAGTCATATCAATGACATCACATTCATATATTACCTAAATACCTTTAAGTAATATTCAGAATCATCCATTTTAATATCCAAAATTCGGATAAAACCCAAATTAATTAATTAATATTAAAATCCAATTAATCCATTAATTTAAAATATAACCCATTTTAAAGGTCATTTAAAATTACGGGGTATTACAGGGACCTGGCCCTTAAGGAAATAATTGAACATGTTTGGGGCCCCAGGGGGAAATTTAAGCCCAATTGAAGCGGCCCCTATATTGTGAAGAAAATCCTATCCAGCGGCGCCGCCATGCTCATTGACCTTGACAGAGAAGAAACGACCCATCTAGTTAACCTGGATCCTCTCAAGAAATGTTACCGTTAGTCTTGACGCGCTACGACTCTTATTATCTCCCTTTTATTCTAAATAAAAAAATCCTTCACTTCATCTACTCAGAACTACATGGGACCTAATCCTTCAAAAATATTTTCAAAACCCCCGGAGGTATGTAGGCAATCATACACTTTATATGGGCCCGAAGTCCTTCTTTTTCACAAAATACTATTCTTTTCTTACCCCGAGAACGACATTTCATTCTTAACATGTACATGAACAAAAGGATTATGTATGCCTTAGTAATCGGTATAGATAATTTAAGAAACAAAATTCATCAAAAGGCACAATTGGGTGATCAAAAACTTGTTTATTTCATTACTAAGAAATTTCAGTACAATTAGATAAAAGCAAGCCATTACCTACACTACCCTTTGAAAAAAAGCAACCTAACACCCCTTACAAACCCTCACAGAATACATTACCCAAGAATTCTACCCATAACTTCCAGAAGAGCCAGCTCCATCATCATTCACATTTTTGGGCCCCCAAATTTCCCCTGTGTGAATAGAGTGTCGCAAACTCTCCACAAAACGGTAAGATCGAACAAGTTTTGGAAATACAACAACACCTCCATCCATGGTGTCAGATACGGCAAACCACCTTTGTCTGGTCCCTATAGCTAGCATATTGGCAACCACTCTCCTCCACAACCATTTCATATAGTCTCCCGAGACATGTCAAACTCGCCCAATGGATTGGGAGGGACGAGACGACGAATGTCAACTCTCCCACAAGGAACCAAGTCACATAAGCAGGCACTCCGTCAAGTCTTATACCGAAAAGAAATCCGGTGCCCGCGGTGGCACAATCTATTCCTAACTAAATTGGCACAAAAGCCACCAAGGGAAATAGAGAGAGGTATGTCTGGGGCCAACTAACCAAACTACCGGTATTCTCCAAGTTCTAAAATGGGAGGTAGTTCCCCCAACATGGCACTAACCAGTGCAAGCCTCGATCCTCGTGCTCCACATATCAATTATCCTCGCTCTTAACATCCAAGCCTATACTGATGAAGTAGTACGATAAAAAGTTTGGCACTGCCAGTAATGGAAACTCAGGAGGGATCACCATCCAGAATCGTTCTGATAACCACATAAAACAACATCACATGGCTACCCCTCATAAAGTCGGAACGACCTTCTTTCCAGGCATCCAGACCATTCAAAGTCTTCGCCAGTATTACCGCCGTCAAATTACAATGAAATGACATCCAAGAAGAAATAGATACAAGTTTTGGGTCAACCAATAACTCCCCAGTCACCAACAACAGTTTCGAAAGCAAGCCTAGAATAATGGCTCCAGCATATCCCTCATTATTAACTTCCTGCAGCCGCACCGAGCACAGCACAACGGGGAGAAAAATTATCCCCCAGTAACTAAAGACTTGGAAGCCGAGAGGGAAATGTGCAGAAGTCCCACCAATAATTCTTGGGGGGATCAAGAAAATTCAGGCATCACCACCGCTACACTAGGGTCAACCCCCAACATGGTAGAAAACTCCTCATAAGTTGGGCAGACTTCTTCCAGACCAAAGAAAAACATATGGTCTTAGGGGTACCGTAATTGTATCACCACTTTCAGCATATTCTACTCTATGGGCTGATTACGCCATAAGGAGGCTCGACGCTTGTTGAAGGCATCGTAGTCAATGATATACAAGAACATCGTCTCCAAGGTCTCGAGGTAGGCGATAAATTCAATACTTTTAGGAAGATCCATTTTACAAAAGTAAGAAATAAGGAATGCAAGAGAGGAAGAATGTGGCGAAGTCAGGAAAAACATCCCACATTACCTTCCCTTTTATACTTAAAGGCCTTGGAAAAAGATAAAAATGCTGCAGATTTCAAAAGGAGGTCTATCCCACCAAGTACCAAGCTGATGGGAAGAGTACAAATCAAATCCTTATATTGATTGGACTGGACTAACAGGCCGGTAGGCAGGACAAGGGGCTTGCCAATCAGTAACTCTCTATTTTGGAAATTTCCCTTTTTCCTTTTTTGTCAAAGTCAAAAAAATAAATTTCTTCTTTATCTCAAGGGGATTCTGAATTTCCTTATACTCATGTTTATCCCATTTTAAAAATAAAATCCTTCTCAAAACCATTTTAAATTCTTTTTTTACGGTCTCAGCAGCAAAGTAAAAAAGTGCATGCACATTAATCACTAAAATAAAAAGAAAATAGTAAAAACTTCATTGGTATATATATTTTTGTATTACATGAATATTTTGAAGGAAAAAAATAAATACAACGGGACTCAGCCCGAACCCAATTCCTTCCACTTTCACTCTGTCTCTCCCACTCCTACGATGCTCCCTCTTCCCCCGACGACGAGAGGATGCACCACCACTCCCCGACCCAGATTTCTCATTAGATGAGGCGGATGGAACTAAGCAAGAAGAAACCAGGATCGCATTCCGAAGTTGGGCCATAGCTGACAATACCTAATCTCGAATGTCCCTCAGTAGGAAGTCGACACCTGAATATTCTGTAAATCAGTCAAAAGAAAAAGAAAAAGAAAATTAGTTAGAAGCAAAGCAAAAGCCAAGGAAATAATAGCTATACCGATGGCTGAAGAACATCATCTGTCAAGCCCAAATCCTCTGAATCCATTGTATTAGGATAGTGCTGCAGACGCACCGACCTTCCATCAGCACAATGAATGTTGTAAGAAGAAGGATCCAACCATACAAAAGAAGCATCCAAAAAAGTCGCCGCAACTGATGCCGACGCACCCCCTACACTGTGGGAGGAGATCACTGGTCTGCTCGAACCCGGATGGGGGAGGGGCATCATATCATATATGTTGGGCGGCATCAGCCAGGTTGAGACGAAGTCCATATAATCATATATCACCGCTATGTCAGAATACAACGAGTATGACTCTCCCACCATCGTAGCCACACGGGCATCCTCCGACATATCCGACACACGCATCGTAGGGGGCCTCACCAGTGCCACTACAAACTCCCCAATCTATCAAACTACTCTCTCTCCAAGATACTAGGAGTAGCGAACTCATGCGCCAGCAAGCACCGCATCTGCGTATTTTCCCCAATCAGCCTGGTATCTTGGATAGCCATCCCCCAGGGGTAAAAGGTCACCTGGAAGATCCCCAGCAGAAAATCAACATCAAGAATAGAAACGTCAAAGAAGGATAATCTCAAATAAATAAAAAATTTACCCGGTCCCTCGTCAGACCATTTAGAATCTGACGGCCCACCTCCAAAGAGAGAGACTTCTTCGACTTTCGGTTCACCTTCCGCCTCCTATAATCCGACAGGCCTCCCCCACAGACTCATCCTTCAAAGCAATCAGTTTGATGTCGAACCCAATCACTTTATAGAACCACGTCTATAAAAGATAGGAGTTAGCCAAATCAAAGAAAAGACACATAAAGGAAAGAGGCAAAGGCATAAAAGTGCGCAAATTAAAGAATACCACAAGAATATATGTGGCTCCAGTAAAAGTATGATGGCAGAACCGATTGAAAGCATCAAGAGAAGAATAAAGGGTTGCCAAAGTCAGTCTCCCCCACTCATACATAGGAACGTTCGAAAGCGTCCTCAATAATGGCAAAAATCATAAATGGATGACGTCTCCGCTCGAGGACACCAAGAAACCCCCCAACACCAGCAGTATAAACAACTAGGCCACCTGTCGCACCTACAACCCGTCCTCCACATCAATCACCCTACGCAACAGCAGCTCCCTTAAAGAAGACAAGCGTAGAGAATCCCCAGAGACCATCCTCTATAAATCACCCAACGTCGCCATCACCGCCTCCGGAGTCACCCTTAAAGTCCTATCCACCTCTATCTATACCCCATCATAATTCATCCCCAGTAGCTGTTGTAAATCAATGGGAGTCCCCATCATCTCCCCAAAGACAAAATGGAAGATGTGGGTGGTGTCCCACCATCTCTTCCCTAATACGCAAAGAACTACTGTAAAATGAGGCATCTTATCTAGGGACGATGCCACTCTCCCAAAACCAACAGACGCCACCATCCAATGCACCATAGGAGGAAGGTGGTCCCAAACATCCTTGAGTCCCGTCATCCCCCGAGCATGAATAAAAGACATAGAAGCATCAGACTACCAAAGATAAAAAAGATTTATCAAAATTAAGGAAGAAAAGAAATACCAAAAGAGAATACTAAGAAACACCAAGATACTTACATATCCTTCGGGGTTTACGGCCCTAGAAGATCGATGCCACGACGGCTAGCGAAGAAGAGTTTTCTCGTCGACCATATGCTCAAACAAGTCAAAAGAGTTGTCACTGCCTAGTGCAAGGGTCCCCATATCCCTCCATTATAGGTTCACTTAATTCTTAACCTCGAGCCACGCCCTGTGCGCCGCGTTACTCACAAAAAGGGCCATTTCTTTGGTTACAAGACATTAGAGAGATTCGCAGAAGATAGTTGCTAAAGAAAGAAGGTCAAAAAGGTGTGAAAAATAAGGAGAACCCTCCCCTTTTTATAGAAGGCCAAGGGTCATGCCGATCAGTAATGTACCCTCATCTGCTCGAGGCAAACCAAAAGACCATGCCACTGCCGGCTGGCACCCTTTACACCATATCGGTTAGCATCCCCCTTGACATTTTATATAAAAAATTCCAAAAGATGCCAAAAAATTCTGAAAAATTATCGAGTAAACTCCTAAAAACTTTCCATGCACAGGGGAACTTTTAACCACCCAGGAAACAATTTTTAAACTGCCAGACTAATACCTAGTTTGTCTTCCCCAGCTTAAACTCTACAAAAACCCCCGAAAGGATCCATTTCCCTGGCGAAATCCAAAAATCCTAAGCAAAGGACACTCCTAGATACGATCTCCCCAGCGGAACTCCCCTTACTTTTCTCCCCAACAAAACCCTGACAGAATGTTACCTCCCCAACGGAATTCCGAAAAATCATTTTCACATCTCACGGGAGAATTCTCCCAGCTTAGAAAACATCCGAGTCTTAGATTATTTCCTACTCCCCAATGGAACCTGCAAAAGTTCTTCCAAAATCCCTAGCTGGATCGCAAAGGAACATATCCCCAATAAAGTCTCAGGTCCCAAAAAGGAAGTAGTCACCATTTCTAGGTCAGAATTGACCACGGCCCTCGATCGTCACCCTCTTTAAGTCAGAATTAACCTCGGCCCCCCATCGTCATCTCTTCTAGGTCAGAATTGACCTCAGCCCTTGATCGTCACCTTTCTGGGTCAGAATTAACTTCGGCCCCCGATCGTCACCTTTTTAGGTCAAAATTTACCTCGGTCTTTGGTCATCACCTTTTTAGGTAAAAAATGACCTCAGCCCTTGACCATCACCTCTTCTACATTAGAAATTAACCTCGGCCTCCGGTCGTCACCCTCTTAAGGTAAGAATTGACCTCGACCCTCCGATCGTCACCTTTTTAGGTCAGAATTGACCTCGGTCCCAAGCTGTCACCTCTTCTAATTCAAAATTGTCCTCGACCCCCGATCGTCACCTTTCTAGGTCAGAATTGACCTCGACCTTCGGTCGTCACCTTTTTTAGGTTAGAATTGATCTCAGCCCCCCGATTGTCACCTCTTTTAGGTCATAATTGACCTCGACCCCTGGTCGTCACCCTCTTTAGTTTAGAATTAACCTCGGCCCTTGATCATCACCATTTTAGGTCAAAATTATCCTCGGCCCCTGGTCGTCACCTCTTCTAGGTCAGAATGAACCTCGGCCACTGGTCGTCACTCCCTTTAGGTCTGAATTGACCTCAACCCCCGATCATCACCCTCTTTAGGTCTGAATTGACCTCAGCCTTTGGTCTTCAACATTTGTAGGTCATAATTGACCTTTACCCCCGGTCTTCACCCTTCTAGGTCAAAATTGACTACCCCAAACATCCATTTAGGCCCTCAGAATTGACCTCCTCTCGCTAAATCATGTGGTGTCTATTGGACGACTCTCACTTGTCACAAACTCACTCATCGAGGGGCTCTGTAGACACCCCATTCTAGGAACCATTAGGTCCTTCCATAAGCATGTAACAACTCTCCCTTTCACGTAAACCTTAGATCACACTCCGAGTACCGATCTATAGGCCATCATACGCCCCTCGAGCCCCATTTAACTCTAGTCAACCCCATCATCGAGGCTAAAACTCAATAAATTCTCAAAGGGATCCGAATACCCTCTCCAACAGTCCACCCCGTTCCCATAATGGCATAACCATTCCCATGAACGAACCACTTTACTCTTAAGAATCAATTTGGAGGCGACCGGGCTCTCCGGGTCCCAATTTAAACCCCATTTAACTCCGCCATCAGGGCGAAATCTCGATGAAATCTCATAGGGCACTGAAATCCCTTTTCAAAAATTCTCCCCGTACGCAATTCTAACTTACCATGCGTACGAACAGTCCATCGTCATCCAAAAATCGAACTAGAGCCCTCCGGGTGCTCCCGTACTCCGTTTGACCAAAGTCAACTCTTTAGCTTGATCGAGACTGAATGAATCTTCAAAGGGAACAGAATACCCTTGTGACACCCTGCCTAATTAAATACCGGGTGATCAGTCCTTTATTAAATTAAAATCGAGGTGCACGATTGGTTAATTCTTAGCATCACTGTCGCAAAATATATATTTCTAATTTAAACACCCTAAATAATTAAGATAAGTGTCAAAACAATTTAAAGTCTGATTCCATTTATTAAATTCCAACATGAAAAACCTTTTTAAATGTAAATCAGTTTAAGAATCACATAAATGCTAAGGATGGAAATCAACCCAAAAGAATTAAACCAACTAGATTAACCAAAACAAGTCAAATAACCATAAGTTAAATCATAATGACAAGAATTAACTCCAAATGAGCACTGATTACTGAAAACATAAATAAATACAAAATTTCTAATAAGTCTAAACTGAAATAGGAAAACGGGCGACACATGCCCTAGCTATGAAGTACTAAAATAAGATCTGAAATGAGGAAGAGGTCGTCTAGAGCAAGGGCCTGCAACTCTCACATAAGTTGCAGCACGTCTAATCTAAAGAACCTACGCCTGATGTCCCTGTGGCTAGACACCTGTAATACATACATATATATACAAGAGGGAGAAAAATGACAGAAAACGGGTCAGAGCTCGAGTGTAAAACATTTTTAAAAATAGTTTAGCGAGTATTTAAAATGCCTACCTGCTAATATAATAACCATGTTAGTACGCGACACTTTCTTGAGAATTATCACAACTCCTCTAGTGTGCACGCCTACCGTACTATGAAATGCCTCATAAATCTATCTAACTCATCTCCCATAAGTTTTATTTTGAGAAGTCACAAGACTATTGTTTTAGTTTAGAGATTATTCTATTAATAATATCTAACGTTAATTATGTATTTCTCAATACTGTTATAAAGTTCCTAAACACTTACTATAATTTTGGAGCATTTATTCAATATTTATGTACTTACACGCACAGTAGAAGAATTCCATATATATATATATATATATATACACTATCGACACCCCACATAAAATCTATGGTGCTAGCATACTCTACTATCAAGTCCCCGTATCTCTCGTACTAAGGGAAATACTAGTTTGAAATCACTCTCTAACTGTATTAACACATTACAAAAAAAATGGAGGCGAAGTGTAGTTCCAAGTCACTAAGAGGTCAGCACATACCCCTCGCGTCTCTTAGGAGCATCTGAGTATCATTCTCAGATAGCCTGTACCAAGGAACCCTATGTTCTAGGGTACAAGTTAATATACCCATAAAGGTCGCCGATAATCTTCCTTAGTACGAATCGACGCAATCCTTGCATTGCCATGTACTCTTGTCCCAAGGTGTTAGCCCACAATAAGTTGAATAATAAATTCATTAAACCTTAGACAACGATTGTGAATACGCCACTATTAGGAAGATCACAACGATAGACTTCCCTCCTTAAGAGAGGTACCTGTGCCTTTTTATTTAACCCTGACGAACACCAATAAATACTAAAACGTTGTTGACCTCTCGTAGTTTTCATGCACAAAAAATTTCCTTACTTATTGTAAACATAATACGTCTTGACTTGAACCTCAAAAATTAAACCAAACTAAACATTTTTGTCCTACCCTTTGCCGTAATATGTGAGTGATGAATGCCCAAGAGCATTATCACAGATACCCTACCTCGTTATGTGTCCGTTGACTATGGGTGTCGTGTCACACTGACAATTATCATATATTTCACAATAACTCGAGGCAATATGACTTCACTTGGGTTTCATTCTTATTACGCCGACCGACGTCGACACCTTTGAAAGGTCTGGGATGCTCGAACCGCATTTTACCCTTTACCCTGCATTCCTTAATTGTTTCTTCCTCCTTAGGAAACACGGTGGACGAACTTATTCCTATTGCCAAAATTTAGCCGGAGAGTGTTAACATGCACACGATGCAATGCCACTTTCACTTACCACCCATGCTTAGATATCACTCCTAAATCGCAAAAGCGACATCACCATCACTCTTGCTTGCTAATTATTCACGAGGAGAAAACGTTTACATACGACTTTCCTTTATGAACTCGCTACTCTACTTAGAAATTTTGTTCTCATCCTGAAGTAAAGTACCAAGACATTCCCAACATTAAGCTACCTAACATCGCTACATGGGGTGAAGTTGCTTAACCCTCACAGACTTTAACCTTGAGCAAAAAAAAAATTCTATAAGTATCCAAAGGTAGCAAGGCTATAAATTTCCTATTCCTCTAATGATCCATGATCATCAAAACTCTCTTATCCTCAAAGATGTCTTTTACAGCACCCTTGTGAAAATGCATATATAATCAATATCGTTCACCGAGGATGAGAACCCTTCTCAACTTCTACAACTCTTACAAAATGAGGTACCTCAACGTTTTCCCTACGGTGTGTCTTAACATGTATCTCATATACATGCGATGTAGTCATTTATGATATTTTGGGCGAACATAAGAGGCATTTCTAAATATTTCTCCTTCTAGACCTAACCTTACCTCAAGTAACTGTTCTACAAGAGAAACAGTTTAAGGATTATCCATTCTATGTCCTGTACGTCACCAAATACTACACCAATCAACAAAAATTCTTCTAACCCATGCTGCGGTGTAAGACACCTTATGAGGGATTAACACATTTCATAGAAAATGGACACCCTTTATACTAGGTACTAAACCCTATGGAACTTCTGTTCAATGATACATAAAATTTGCCAATACCTACCCTTGGTGTGCATTCCCACACTATTAATTTCACTTGTTTGTTCTCTAGAACACGTTGTGACATTACCTATGATGAGACACAACCTCGGTTCCAAAAACCTCTTGATTGTTGTTACCACCTTTTATATGATAATGGGTGCAAAACTAAGGCACATGGCTTGTGTATTATGGTCCCACCACACTTTCTCTATGATACTATGATAACTTCACAAATGATTAAAATCCTTCCTAGGGAGCCATATCATAGTGTGCACCCCGCCTATTCTAATAACGGGTGATCAATCTAAAATAAAATAGGAATCTCAAGTTGGCCCATTCTTAGCATCGCTATCGTAAATTAAATTAATTACTCATAACCTGTTAAGCCCAACGCCAATTTTAAAAACTCATTAATTTTCCTTAATAAAACTTCAATCAATGTAACAAACCATTCCATCTAACTCGTCCATATACCAAAATAATAAAATGAATAATGGAAAAGATGAAATAAATAAATTAACCGATAACTCTCGGTAAAAAACCTAATACAATTAATCCAACCAAAACTGAAATGAATAAAGTCTGAACAAATACAATAACTATCTAATTTTGCAACATGCTCGAAATAAAACCTTATGTAGGCATACTATCTGAATCAAAATGATAGAAGCATCTAATCAATCCCTACAGACATCCACAACTGCAGCAACATTGTTTGATCGAAAGGATAACTAAGTCTGGCATCCCTTTGGCTGAGAACCTAAAAGGTTTTGAAAAGATTTTGATATGGGTCAGAGCCTAAAAACTATTTGAAAATATTTTTCAAGTGTTTAAAATAGAATAATAAATATGCAATGCAATATTTCATATTTAAACTGGTGTCTCAATTCCAAGAGATAATCCTCTATAGTTCGCACCTAATGCATGTATTTTAAACACCCTATCTATGCTATCATGTCTAACTATTATCCACACTTATCTTAGTCCCATGCGCTAAGCTTCAATCCAAACCGTGTCGCACATTTTTATACTTTGCCTTAATTCTCATTTAGCTAACACATATGCAAAATCATTTAATTCTCATCGTTAACTGATTGACATAATTTCCCACTAGTTATTAATTCAATGTTCACACATTCGTTCAATTCACATGGATATATTCAACACAATATATATGTATATATATATATATATATATATATATATATCATATCTTACGCACATACATATATATATCGCTCGCTATGTACGTATAATCACATCCCTAGAGCTGAGACCTCGTGGATACATTAAATTTCATGTTCACACATTCATTTAATTCACACATATACGTATATCATTCTTCACTATGTATATAAATATCAAATCTCATACATATACATATGTATCACTCACTATATACATATAATCTCGTCCCCAGGGATTAACCTCGTAGATGCAATCTCTAGCATTCTAGTAGGCGCCAGGTACATAACGTACAACTCTTGGGCCAAAGGGTCAGAATCTCGTCACCAAACTCAAATTGTAAACACATAACCGAAGGCGGTCATAGACATACATTCGTGGGTCATAACCATACCACATTACCCCACTAGACTCTAAACTCATACACATTGGTCATGCAATAGTCCTATGACTAGGTAAACCGACCCAACGCCTGCTGGTCCACGCCAAGGTGGGTTATCCACTACGCTCAACCTTCAACGATATCATCCATAGAGTAAATCTGTTCAGATATATCAATAACGCATATATATATATATATATATAACCGACAAACCGTACATAAATCACTCGTATCACTAGCTCATAATTCCCCGAGTCTAACCCTGGATTCCAACAGTTTTACAAAATAACCAAAATAAACAACCTGGGTCGAATAGGTGGTCTGAATTGGTTCACCCCCTAGACGAACCAGTTCGCCCTTAGCTCAGGCTTGGGCGGGTTTGTTATGTTTTTGACCAATTTCTATAATATTCCTTATACTATTTGGAGTCCCATCTTCATCCAAACTCAACCTAACATCATCTCGTCAATTCTAAACATATAAATACACATTTTTGCGTCCCATTTCATCTGATAACATATTGATCCATGAGACTCGACATAAACAACAAGAAATTAATCACTTTCTTATTAAATTTCAAGATTCTTTATATTCTCCCTTGAACCATTCAAGATTGTATCTTCTCAATGAATCAATCTTAGATTTTATTTAAGATCACATCTTTTATATATAAATCAATCTCAGATTTCACATGATATTACAATTAAATCAACTCCTATAATATCATTCCCTAAATCCCATTTTTATCATGTGAATCTCACCCAAAATCCATATTTTTTCACGAACCATAATATAAATTATTGACATAGCATAAAATATCAAAGAAAGTTTAAACACTTGCCTTTAGTCATAGAGAATTATGATCTTCCTCTTAGGATCCTCTTTACGTGTTGATTCTAACCGGAATATTGATCTAATTCTCTCCCAAATTGATTTTCTTGTCTTCTTCTTGAGTTCTCCATTCTCTTTTCTCCTCTCTCTCAAGTTTAGATATTTTAGAATCGTGAAATTGATGCCCACTCCATCCACCATCCTTAATAAAATCATAAATCCCAAAATTATGCTTAGGGTTAAGTGAAAAATTACTCGGATGCCCCTATACGGGTCTTATTTATTCTAAAAATCCATCGTAACCCGATTACCACTCCTGGCGATAGCCTTTTTACCAAGTGTCGTTGCCAAATTTTTGAGTGGAGGAGTGTTTTGAAAACTTATACATTTTTTCATTTGTGTACATTTTTTATTTTTCATAGATTGGTTATACTAGGATATTAAGGCCTTCTATATTTATTTGTGGTAATTTAAACACCAATTATTTGTAATAATTTAATAAAAAAAGAAAAAACGAAAATGGGACAAATTAGAGAGAGGGCGTCGTTGGAGTGGATTATAAGCCTCTCAATTTTGGGTCCGTAGGACACTCGGGGATGACTAAAGTTAGGTGAACTTTCCCCAAGTCAACTCAACTCGGCCTTCACCTCACACTTGTAAAATTTATGGGAGGTACATTTCTTTATGATTCGGGTGTCTCCAATTAGCGAGTCCATTTATTGTTCGACTATGTGCCCCCATGTGACTTTATTTTATGCGTAGTCTCACTTTGAATGGTTTGATGAATTAATTGAACTTAGGACCTACACTTGATCATTAAAACAAGAAGGGACTTCATCACTCGACTCAATCACTTATCCATTGTGTGCAACCCTAACTATCATTAAAATTCAAAATCAATCAACTATCTAGTCCTATAGGATAAAGTGTTTATAGGACCCTTATTAGACAATTTAACTTGTAAGGAAAACCATTGAGTCTTCTTCGCCTGAAAAAACCTCTATCGGTTCTCTTTGAGGCACGTTAGTATCCAAGGAAATCAAGTTTTAAGTGCAGTCGCCCAGTAAAATGGGTTTATGTTGTCCCCAACGTTGAACCAACTGATCAATTCGTTATAGTAGTTTTGTGGAGAATCTCTCTAGCAAGCCTCTAGTTGTCTTGTGAAGGAAGTAGGGACACACATTTTTCAAAGACTCCATGCTTTTCTTACCCGCGGATTAATTAAAAGTTGACCACGCCATCACTTAATTGAAAATTAAAATTGGCTAGGTGCTAGTTAGGATTTGTCTTTTGCTTGTACGTGTCTGATTCAAATCCTTTGGTAGTCTATTTTCTATGCCCCGTCCTTGTGCGTTTCAAAGAAAGTTTTTTATTCCTTTTAAAAAATCCAAAAATATTTTTCATTATTTTTCTTATATTCAAAAATCCCAAAAATATTTTGCTTCTATTTCAAAATTCAAAATACCAAAAAGATTTTCTCTCTTTTTCAAAAATTTAAAAATCCAAAAATATTTTTGGAGAATCCTTTTTTTCTCCCGAAGAACATCCTTTAAGGGACTACTTTGTCTATTTCCCATATTCGTCGTGTACCTCTTCCATTCAAGCCAATCACTTATCCCATGAGTGCCTATACCCTCCTTATCCATCTGAACCAACCATGGGCCAAGTGTATCCTTATGACAATATTTTGGAACCCACTTCGGCCTATTATCATAACATATCCCATATCGAGTGGTGTGAGTAACCCAGCTATTTTTGGAGGCTTGATCACCTTCCCACACAATATGAATCCCAACCTTATGTTGTCGATCCTCACGATTTTCGACAGTCATCATGGGAACCAAGTGCACCCCATCCCGATCAGTCCCTTCACAACGCTCCACTTGATTATCAATCTTTTGTCTTTTATAGAGTTCCTCCTCTCGTGACTGTTCTCCGTTTAATCATGCTAATAGCTTGTTATGTCCACCTCAACCACCGTTGCCACCACCATCCACATTCTTTCTCAAAAGCCTCTTGCAACAGTTCATCCTCGAATAAGAGCACACTACTCAATATCAAAATTAACCGCTGTAACGACTTGAATAATGCTTAAATGAATTTAAGTGTGATAGAGAGTCGGATTTTCCCCCAAATCAATCTATTGTTGCACCCACGTGGAACGGTGATGAGTCATTTTATGATACATATTTTGAGTGTGACGAACCCTATCACCCAGAGAATCTCGATGTTAAGACCACCATGTGGCCTAGAACCCAAGTTGCCAATTGTGTTGACATATCCATAGATTTCGAGACTGGTCCATACCCTGATAATCCAAAAGAACGTATTTGAGCTTCCGCTACCCGTGATATACAAAAATATTCTCGAGTTTACACCTATTAAGCCAACTATGTGCGTCCTTGAGGCACCTATTCCTTATAAGTCAACTCCGGCTATGAGTGCCACCCAATTCATCGAGATTCATTCGAAGAAAGTTCCCACTTCTCATTATATGGTTCCACTCCTAAAATGTTTGGCTCACTTTGAGTATGATATTGATGTTAATTCATATATCTTAGATCTTAATACCTTGTTAGACCCTTTCACCACCCCATATGGTCACATATTGGTTGCTAAGTTGATCTCTCCATCACTTGATGCCACACTCCCTCTTCAAGTTGACCTTGAGGATCATTTTGGCCCTCCTAATGAGTGTGTGTACCCTACTCTCAAGTTAGATCATCTTCCCCCACCCATTGTACCACCCGACCCTCCACCATGTTTAGACCTTTGTTACCGTATCTCTCTCATTTCCAATGATCTCTTTAGGTCCTTACTTGACCCACCCTCCATCCTCGAACTCCACGAGCCATCTCGTGAGCTCTTCCTCTATCCTTCCATCCATGAGAGTAATTATGGTGCCATTCTCAACTTACGTGATATTGAGCTTGGTCTTCCTTATGCACTCGTTCCTTATGGTACTCATTACTATCGTCATCTCATCGATGTGTCATGATGTGACCATTATCATCTCCAATTTATAGAATGGTCCCTCAATTTTTATGAGCCTCACCATATTCTGATTACTACACCCTTTTGCCTTCCTCGCCATATTGAGAACCATGCTTATAGGGCCCTTATTGACCTTACATTTAGGCTCAATACGGCTCGTGATTGGAGACTCTTCGCCACCACCCTTACCTTTCTTCCATATACATGTATCCCCACCCACCCTTGGTCCTCTAATGATTTGTATCTTATGAAGCACTTTGCAATACAAGTGCACCGACCCTATTGCCTTTATCCAACAAGACTGACCTTTTAGTCTTGTTTGGAGGTGATTTCCATCACCCACACCTTCTGCCGCCCTGTATTATCATAGTTCATACCTTTAGGGCTGAGTACCTTTATGTCTAGATGAAGACGTTAAACTTAATGATATTGGGAGGCATCCCGTTATATCATTGTTCCTTAGTATGGGTCTTACCTTGTTGGGAAGTAGTTTTCTATCCACTCCCCAATGCTTTATGTATGATTTATAGACTTGTACCTATTTTTTTGACTCCATTATTGTTCAAGTTTACCATTTGATCCGTCATGCGGTGCAACTTCATTTGCGATCGATTCGATATAATATTTACTACCATGTTCTTTCAAAAGTTCAAAATAATATTTTAAACATCAAGGAGGATGTTCTCTTTTGTTTAGGGTGGGGTATTTATCAAAATCGTACTTATTTTGGAAATGTTTTGTCAGAAACAAGCCATATTTTCACCTTTTAAGCTATTTTATCTAGTTCTTGACATGATTTATCAGTCATCCATCGTCTAAGTCTAGAATACTCTAAATCGAACATGAAGTTGATCTTTAAACTTATAAGCTTAAGTAAAACTTCATTGAGCATATCGCATCATGAATTTCTAGACTCAACACTATTTTTGCACTTATCACGTCATGACAGTCTAAAGTTGAAGAGAGTGAAAATTATCAAGAGAGCCTTAAGAATCACCAATGGAGACTTAAACGAGTGAGATTTGAGCTTTTCACCGTTTTGAGATTTTTTATGCAATCTCTGAATCACAAGTTGACTCAACTTCCTTTGGGTACCGCATTAAAGTCGTTGCATGATCTCATTATTCTTTTCATTAGGTTTAACCAATGAGAATGACATCACTTTTGAGTTATAAGAAAAAATTGATAAAGCTAAAGATAGATTAAGAATGAGAACTCAACTTTTAGTTTCTGAAATAGAAAAGCGAAATGAATGTGATAACTTAACTCCTATAAAATTGGCAAGTGAAGATGGGCCGGGTTATCAGCAAAATTAATTTCTTCAACATGTGTCAAATACAAAAATCAACTCTGAATTAATCTAGACATCATCAAAATCAAACAGCAAATGAATATTATATATGTTCACTAGTTTATATCTAAGATAAAATAAAAAAGAAAACGAGAAACACAAAAAGAGGAAAACCCCCAAACCGTTCATATAAAGCGAGATAACTTATTACTTCTTAGGATTACATTAAAAACTGAAATATTAAAATAATCAGGTGAAACAAAAAGCGTTAAGATAAAAAGCGTCGATATATCTCAAAGCCAATATTACAATATCAATATTTTGTACCCATTACACTACTCAACCATGAACTATTTGAAATGAAATTGATAGTTATTACAAATATGGAATGGTAGAGATAAATTGAATACCATGAATCTCACAGAAGAACATAAAAAACCCTAAAATGAGGTTTCAATCCAAAAAGAGAATCGCATTGTCATCCCAACCAACGCAACCCCCACTTATAAAACTGGAACTGAAAAATACCTCAGTCACATTCATTCTTATCCGTACAAAAAAGTGAGTAAAACCCATGTGTTTTTATGCAATGGAAACCCCAGTATGTAGACAAACTTTTCCAAAACTGGTTGAAAGTTATGCTCGGTGAAAAGAATTAAGAGAAAAAAATATTTTGCAGTTAAATATACCATGATGCAAGCATTCAATTATCATTTCGAATTTCTAATTTAAAAAAAATACACTAAACCTTATTCCTTTTAAGTTGTTACAACTAAAACTAAACTTATTCTACTATTTTACTTTGCAGCAAGAACAAACAAATTCTTAGCTTTACTGTGTGTGAGTTGAAGGAATAAAGTTTATAAAAAATAGTTAGGATGACTACAGATAGAGATATTTCTAAATAAAGAATTAGTAAAATTAGATGGATACGTAAATATATAATTTTTTTTGAAACAATACAAATAAAACATCAACAAAAAATCTTAAACAAAATTAGTTACTTACAAAGTTACAAATAAACGTAAGATTTTAAAAAATGCATGTTTTTTTAAGAAAACAGAATCCAAAGTAGTATGAAAAAATTAAAAAACTGGCAAGACAAATTAAAATACATTTTACATGAGGTATACGCGCACAGTCTTACAAAATGTAACTAACCCCGAGAGAGAGAGAGAGAGTACTTGGGGTATTGTAAATTTGATCTGCAAATTAGATAAAAAAACTAAACAAAACAAAACAATTAGAAATGTATAACATAAATGCAACTAAGAACCCAAAAAATCCTAATTGAACAAAGCAACCCTATTTTGAAATAAAAACCCACCACAAATTTTGAATAAAAAGATCGAACCAAATAGATCTAAGTGGGTCTTCTCTTTCATCGTTTACACAATCTGTAAATTAGAGAACTATTTGCATTAACGTTAATTACAAACCTTATGAGTGCATTATTTTGTATTATTTACACCCAAATCTAAGTGTTGTTATTCCCATTTTATCATAAATAAAGAGCTTTTATAGATATTTTTATTATTTTAGAGAAAAATACAAATTTAAGAATAAATGGGGTTAATAATGCACTTTTGGGAATTTTAAGCTCACATCTTATATTCATTGCTAATCTCTTGTTCAAGTTATTTTTTTAGTATTGACAGGTTTAAAAAGAAAGCGGTGAAGTCCGGACGCAAATTGAGCATGAAAAGGTCACTTACGCACCTTCAGGGGCAAAATTGTAAATTCAAATGGCTGATTTCGGACTCGTACCAACCATGGAAATTGAAGGCCTTGAATCAAGGGACACCTGGGTTCAAACGGCGTGACAATCGGAGTTGAAACGAAGAAGTTATGGTCGTGCAAAGTTCGAATTCAAAAGAAAGTCAAAGTCAAAGCCTCGGGTCAACGCCCAAAGTCAATCCCGAGACCTGGACACTACTGAAATATTATTGGCACCGAAATGAGGGTCACGTCGGTTCAAACGGCATGTTAATCGGGCTCCGAATGAAGAAGTTATGGTGATTTGAGCTATTGTGCAAATTATGAAATTTGGGATTTAATATGATGTTAAGTATAATTGGAGGCATATTATAAACAAAGATGAAACTTGGCTTAGTGGCTGGACACTTGGGGGCGCACAGGAGAGGGCAGGGGTTCGACCCCTGCCAGTTCCATTTATATTTTTGGCGAAAATCTCATAAAATATGCCCCCACTTGCCCACTAAACCCAAGCCCACTTGCCCACTACCCAAACCCATTTTCTTTTTTCCTTCCTTTTTCTTCCGCTGAAGCAGAACAAACCTCCCCACCAAACCATGTTTATTCGCATAATTCCACCCCATTTTCCCCACGTTATGTACCTAATTTTGTCCCATTTTTTGGTTATAAATTAGCTGCCAATTTCGTGAAAAAAAGGAAGAAAGGAGGGCTTTACTTTTGGAAAGATAAAAAAAAGACACACTTTGAGAGATAAAAAAAATTTGTGTAGAGAGTATTTTGGAGGCACACGTTGGAGGAGCATATTGTGTATTGTAATTCAAGTATTGGACCCGAAATTTTGTAAGTTGACATTTATTAATGAAAATTATTTTTTCAGCTTGCAATATTTGTGTGTCAATTATGTCGTGTGAGTAGTTTAATTACTAGGACTTAGGTGATGTTTGTCATGACTAATTAAACCACGCATGTTAATTTAATTTCGTAGATATTCCGACGTGTTCTAATTTGAAATAAAAAAAAATCGGTATTCGCTTAAAATTACATGAGAGTGTATTTTTAAACCTCAAGAATTAATTAGAAATTCATGCTTTAAAAATTTAGAGTTGTCATTTTTGATGGGTTATGCTTGCACTTAGATGTTTTGATATCCCATGCTTAAATACACATTAAAAATTTAGAACGTGATATTTTCGAGGGAATAGGGATTTTGGTGTCTAATTTAAGAGACGTTAAAATATTTTGAGCGCATGTATTGTTTTATTCTCCGAAATGTACGCGACGAGAGTCGGTATATTTTGTGTTATAAATTCGGAAGTACGAAATTAAATTGATGTGTTAATTTAATTAAAATTGACAAACGGAACCGACATCCTAGATTCTTCCACATTTAATATTATCTCTTGTACTTGTTCGTTTATTCCGTCTTTATTTTTATTGTTACATAATTTGTGTCACGCATTTATTTATTTATTTTGTTCCATCACTCAATCACATTGACACACTCATATGTCTAGTTGGACAATCGATATTTTATAAAAGTTGACGAAATCTCTGTGGGTTCGACCCGTACTTACACACGCTATATTTCAATACCCCGTGCACTTGCGGTAATTTTAACTTTTAAAATTTGACAACAAGTTTTTGGCGCCGTTGCCGGGGATTTCGATTGATTTTAAGAATATTGATTTTCGGACTAGTTAAAAAAAACGAAAAAAAAAATCAAATATTCCACTTACTATTTTATTTTCAGAATTAAAACAAAAAAAAAACATTTAAAGTATTTTATGAAAACTATTTGTTTTTAACACTACTTTTGTCATAAAAGTACTCAAAAAAAACAAAACAAAAAAAATCCAAAAATTCCAGCAGCAATTTTTTTTTTTTCAGAATTAAGAATATATAAAAAAAAAAAATCAAATTAAGTCTTTTGTGATTAAATAGCGTTTTCAACACTAGTTTTGTCATAAACTAACTAAATATTTTTAAATTCGAAATAAATTAAAAAAAAAAAAATTGGAAAATTTTCAGATTCAAAGCTGCTGTAATAAAATAAAAAAAATAAAAGAAATCAAATTTAAGTTTTTTTTTAATAAATAGCACTTTTGGCATTAGTTTATCACAAAAATACATAAAAAAAATTGAAAAAACGTGAAAAAAAAATATTTTTTTATGTAAATTTCCAGATTCGTTTTTTTTAATTAGTAGACCCAAAAAAAAAAAAAAAACTTTAAGTGTTTTATGAGAAACTAGTTGTTTTTTACACTAGTTTGTCACAAAAGTACTTAGAATTTTGAAAATTTCGAAAATAATATTTTTTTTTTTGGAAACTTCCAGATTTTCGAGTTTCTATAGGCGAAAAAAAAAAAGGAATTAAAGTCTTTTTGTAATTAAATAGTGTTTTTGACACTAGTTTTGTCTTAAACCAACTAAAAATTTGAAAAATTCGTAATTAATTTTTTTTTCTTCTGGGAAATCTCCAGATTTTCGTGTTTTTGTAATTTCAAAAAAAAAAATTTTAAAAAAAAAAAAAATAGAATTTTTTTTTTAGTCATTTCAGTAGCATAATTTATATATTTTTTTTCGGTATATAATTTTTTTTTCCTCCATTCTTATAGTGTGTTTTTGGTTATTATTTGTTCTTTTTTTTTAGTGTACAAATTCCTTGTAAATGCATGCGTAAGTATTTTTGTATTTAATAATTTTTGCACTTTACGCTTGGTATTTTTTTTTTGTGTGTTCTTTTTCAGAAAAAAAAAACAAGAGAAAAAAAGGGCGAAAAAAAAGAGGAGAAAAGAGAAAAAAAAAATCGAAAAAGCAAGCAACCGTGTGAAAAGCGCTAACGTTACTTGTGCAATCTTGCCACGCGCACAAGGTACTCTCGGAGACGACTGAAACGGAGGCGACGTTTCCCTCCGATCGACGTCAAATAAAACTTCGGCCCGGCGTCAACAAGTGACCGTAAAAAGTCCACGCCGGAGGTAAGTCTTGTGTGCTCCTACGTGAAACTATTTTCGCATATTTCAATAAGCACGTGCATAAGTTGACTTAAGGGAAAAACCCAATTTTAAGATAATGTGGGGATTTAATCACCCCGCCTTGGCCCACAAATCATTAAGTTATCCGAGCATCTGCATAACCCAAGCCATAATTTTAATTTAAAAAATATTAGACATTGGCCATAGGGTGTCACATAGCTCATAGGCATATTCTTTTCAAGGCTAGGATTAAAAGTTGATCCAAACACGGAATTTTCAAATCGATGCCATTTTGACCTTGACTACGATTGGTGGTTTTTAATGAGTCTTCGTACCGACCACCTACCTGGAGGAAATATTTGGTAATTGAGGCGATAGTCCGGAGTTGGTCGTCTTTTAAATTCTCCCTCGTCAAGAATTAGGAGCTCTTTAATTAGGGAGATTATTTCGGAGACCCATTGTCGTCGAATAATCTCGGAAAACTAGATCTTAAAAATTGAACTTCCCCTCACCTAATTCAGATAAACTCAAATTGCTTTGTGTTAGCTTAGGAATTTTGTGGTCCTGTGTCAAATTATTTTCTTTTTATATATAAAAAAAAATAATATATTAAAAAAAATAAAAAATAAAAAAAATCGATTGAGTACGGTGTATGCTAGGTTGGTGTCGAGATTCTACGGGTCGTTTAGCTAGAGTGGAGTCTAGTATTCCCGATACTATTATAGGTAGCACCTCGATTTTCACCGAAATGGGAGATGAGCTAGCAACTCGTGCCCTAAAGGATTACCTGTATCCTAATAGGGCAAGTCAACCATCATGCATACTTCTTCCCCCACACAATGCAAACAATTTCGAGTTCAAGTCGGGAATAATTCATTTACTTCCCATCTTTCGAGGCACAGAAAAGGAGGACCCGTACCTCCATGTGCGTGAGTTTGAAGAAATTTGTGGAACGGTTAGGTTACAACAACTCACCGATGAGATTGTTAAACTAAAACTATTTCCATTTTCTTTGAAGGACAAAGCTAAGAGTTGGCTACTCTCACTTAAACTAAATTCCATCACTACATGGAATCAGTTGAGTGTTGAATTTTTTCAAAAGTTTTTCCCTAACCAAAAGACAGCGGCAATACGTCATGCCATCAATACTTTCAATCAAAAAGAGGGAGAGACTTTATGGATGTACCTGGAAAGATTCAAGGACTTGCTCCTGCAATGTCCTCATCACGGAATCGAATTAGGTCGTCAAATTCAGATTTTATATGAGGGTTTCGATTACACTACTCGATCTATGCTTGAACTTATGTGTAGTGGAGATTTTACAGAAAAGAGTGAGGCCGATGCATGGTCGTTTTTAGAATCCGTTGCTCAAAAGTCCCAACGATGGGAACCCCATCGGGATTCGAAGAACACCACAATTAATGAGGGTAAGGCTCAACCAGAAGAACAAGGTTTTGAATTAGATGCCAAAGTGGCCACCTTGGCCCGTCGTTTAGAAGCCTTGGAAATGAGTAAAGAGGGTAACCGAGCCACACATGCCGTCGTGCAACATGTAGGGTCACCTATGTGTTTACTTTGCGATAGTTTCGACCACCTCGTCGAAAGTTGCCCCGCCCTTCCGGCCCATAAAGCTCTCACCGAGCAAGCAAACGCCCTCTATCAAAACAAGCCGAAGTACGACCCATTTTCCAACTCGTACAATCCAGGTTGGAAGGATCATCCCAACTTTTCATGGTCTAAAGGTCAATACCAGGGTAGTGGAGGTCAATCTTTAAGTAACCCACCCCCGGGTTTCCAAAAAAGCACCCCCGCACCATCGTTCCCTTCACCCCAAAAGATTCAATCCTTAGAAGAAACGATGAATTTACTTGCCCAAAGTACCTTACAACTCCAACAGACCACGCAAAGTGTCCTTCAATCCACACAACAAAACTTGCATGCCAACACCCAATCGATTGCCAAATTAGAGGTACAAGTGAGTCAACTAGCCAATGCTTTGAGCGAGAGAAATAAAGGAATGTTCCCAAGCCAACCCGAGCCTAATCCTAAGGGTAACATGCCTAGGGGTCAGTATGTTGTCCAAGATAACACTAGCATGTCCACTACCCAAGAGCATGCTAAGGCTATAATCACGCTTAGGTCAGGTAAAGAAGTTGAGAATAATGTCTCACGACCCACCATGAGTGAATCCGAGAAAGGTAAGGAAAAGAAGGACCCAGCTTTGGATCCGCCTTCTTCCTCGCCCTCATCTTCTGAACCGTCTATTGAGACCTATGTCCCGAAAGCTCCATTTCCACAACGTTTAGTGCCACAAAAGAAAAAGGCGCAAGTGGATAAAATGTTAGAAGTATTTAAGCACGTACAAATTAATATCCCGTTGCTTGATGCCATACAAGAAGTTCCATCCTACGCTAAATTTTTGAAGGACCTTTGTACCTTCAAGAGAAGCACCAACGTACCCAAGAAAGCTTTTCTCGCCGAGCAAGCAAGCTCGATCATTTCTTATCGAACTCCCATCAAGTATAAGGATCCCGGTACTCCTACGATCTCTATCAAGATAGGGGAGCACCCCATTGAGAAAGCCCTTCTAGATTTAGGAGCAAGCGTGAACCTTCTGGCGTACACCGTGTACGAGAAACTAGGTTTGGGGGAGTTGAAACCGACTAAGATTACCTTGTCCTTAGCCGACCGTTCTGTGAAAATTCCGAGAGGCGTTGTTGAGGACGTCCTAATTAAAGTGGGTGACTTTATATTTCCTGTCGACTTTGTTGTCTTGGACACCCAACAAGTGCAAAATCTTATTGCACAAATCCCTGTTATTTTGGGTTGTCCTTTCCTCGCCACATCTGATGCCGTCATTCGGTGTCGTAGCGGCCAATTGAACCTATCATTTGGAAACATGACTATGGACCTTAATGTGTTCAATTTTGCCAAACAACCACCCGATGACGACGAACCCGTGGATGTCGACATGATTGATAATATCGTCCGAGAGACTTTCGAGCAAACTTATAATGACGACCCTTTAGCATCTTGTCTTGCCTTTTTTGGGTCCGAATTTGATGTCGAGCAGTCCATCGAAGAAGTCAATGCCCTTCTCGACTCCGCCCCTATCATGGAAGTGGGAAATTGGAAGTCTAAACCTGAGCCCCTCTCACTTTCCATGTCACCTATTCCACCCTCGATTGAAAAAGCCCCCGAGCTTGAATTAAAGCCGTTACCAGAATCACTCGAGTATAGGTTCTTAGGACCTTCTGATACCTTGCCTGTTATCATAGCATCTGACCTAGATAAAGAACATGAAGGTAAGTTGTTGCGTGTTCTCAGTGAACACAAAGAAGCCCTCGGTTGGACCATAGCCGACATCAAAGGGATAAGTCCGTCAGTGTACATGCACAGAATACACTTAGAAGAAAATGCTAAAAATTCTCGTGAAGCACAACGTAGACTTAACCCCATACTTAAAGAAGTCGTCTGAGCCGAGGTGCTCAAGTTGTTAGATGCGGGTATTATTTACCCCATCTCTGATAGCCAATGGGTCATCCCCATTCAGGTTGTTCCAAAGAAATCTGGTGTTACAGTGGTGAGAAATGATAATAATGAGTTAGTCCCCACTAGGATGCAAACCGGTTGGCGTGTCTGTATAGACTATAGGAAGTTGAACACTGTCTCACGGAAGGATCGCTTTCTCCTTCCGTTCATAGACCAAATGCTTGAGAGATTAGCCGGTCACCCCTATTACTGTTTTCTCGACGGTTATTTCGGTTATAATCAAATTCCAATTACTCCCGAGGATCAAGATAAAACCACATTCACTTGTCCATTTGGTACTTTTTCTTATCGACGCATGCCCTTTGGGCTATGTAACGCACCCGCTACCTTTCAGCGGTGCATGATGAGTATCTTTTCGGACATGGTCGAAAGGTTTCTTGAGGTTTTTATGGATGATTTCTCTGTGTTTGGGTCTAATTTTGATGAGTGCCTTCACCACCTTACCCTCGTTCTGAAGAGGTGTAAGGAAAAGAACCTTGTACTTAATTGGGAGAAGTGTCACTTCATGGTTAAACAAGGCATAGTATTAGGTCATATCATCTCTAAAAAGGGTATCGAGGTTGATAAGGCTAAAATTGATCTAATTTCTAATCTCCCACCCCCAAAAACTGTCTGTGAAATTCGATCATTCTTAGGGCACGCCGGTTTTTATCGGAGATTCATTAAGGATTTTCGTAAAATCTCTTGGCCTTTATGCAATCTTCTAGCCAAAGACACACCCTTTGAGTTCACCGATGATTGCCTTCAAGCCTTTGAGAGGCTAAAGAAGGAATTGACCTCAGCACCTATTATGCGACCCCCCGACTGGGGTCAACCTTTCGAAATCATGTATGACGCTTCTGACTATTCACTAGGTGCGGTTCTGGGTCAGCGAGATGAGAAACTTCCTCATGTTATATACTATTCCAGCAGGACTCTTAACGACGCTCAATTGAATTATTCCACCACTGAGAAAGAGTTCTTGGCTGTCGTATTCGCACTAGAAAATTTTAGGTCTTACTTGATAGGATCCAAAGTCATCATTTTCACCGATCACGCGGCCTTGTGACACCTTTTATCTAAAAAGTATGCTAAGGCTCGGCTCATTAGGTGGATCCTATTACTTCAAGAGTTTGACCTTGAAATTCGAGATAAAAAGGGTTGTGAGAATGTAGTGACAGATCACCTATCTAGGTTGACCGTTGAATCTTCCAATGACTTGTTGCCGCTTACTGAGTCTTTCCCTGATGAGCAACTGTTCCTTATCAACCAACTTCCGTGGTTCGCCGATATTGTGAACTATCTTGTGACGGGTGAAATGCCACTGCATTGGTCTAAGCAAGATCGTTCTAAATTTTTAAAGGAAGCCAAGCATTTCTTTTGGGATGACCCATATCTTTTCAAGTATTGTCCCGATCAAATCATTCGAAAGTGTGTCCCCGATCATGAGATTCATAGCGTAATCTCTTTTTGCTATGACCAAGCTTGTGGAGGTCATTTCAGTACTAAGAAAACCGCTGCGAAAATTTTACAGTGTGGATTCTATTGGCCCACCATTTTTCGTGACTCCAATGACTATAGTAGCAGTTGTGACCGATGCCAACGGTTAGGAAAGATCACTCGTAGGAATATGATGCCCTTAAATCCCATATTGATTATTGAGGTTTTTGACTGTTGGGGCATTGATTTCATGGGTCCATTCCCGAAATCCTACGGTAATCTTTACATCCTTTTGGCAGTTGATAATGTGTCTAAGTGGGTCGAAGCTATACCGAGTCGGACAAATGATCGCCATGTGGTAGTCAAATTTATTCGAGAAAATATTTTTTCCCGATTCGGTACACCTCGAGCCATCATTAGCGATCAAGGAACCCATTTCTGCAATCGAACATTTGAGAGTCTCATGAAAAAGTATTCAGTCACGCATAAAGTAGGATGCTCTTATCATCCTCAAACCAGTGGACAAGTTGAAGTGTCTAATAGGCAAATCAATCTAATCATCGAGAAAACAGTGAATCCAAATCGAAAGGACTGGTCCTTACGGTTATTAGATGCACTGTGGGCTTATCGCACTGCGTATAAAACCCCACTTTCTATGTCCCCGTATAGGCTTGTCTACGGAAAAGCCTGCCACCTTCCGGTAGAGTTAGAACACAAGGCCTATTGGGCCATTAAGACCTTTAATTTCGATTTACCTGCTGCAGGAGAGGTCCGAAAACTCCAACTCAATGAGTTAGAGGAGATTCAGAATGATGCGTACGAAAACGCAAAATTGTACAAAGAAAAAATGAAAATGTTCCATGACAAGTCCATCCTACGGAAGTCATTTGAGCCTGGACAAAAAGTTCTCTTGTACAATTCTAGATTGCATCTCTTTCCTGGTAAGTTAAGGTCTAGATGGTCCGGTCCCTTTATTGTTAGGACAGTCTACCCACATGGGGCGGTTGAGATAGAGAATCCTAAAAATGGTGAAATTTTCAAAGTTAATGGCCAAAGATTGAAGCCGTATCTAGAATTGCGAGATCGGGAAGTGGAGGACATTTTCCTCCAAGACCCGGTATACCACGAGTAAACATAACTTGGGTCGTATTTTTGTATTATAGTTTTTTTTTCTTTTTGTAATTATTTTTCTTCCAGGAAACATGTGTTGGAGAAAGTCCCTCATTACGGTAATATCTTTCATATCTTTCTCGCCTTTTCAATTTTTGTCTTGTACATTGAGGACAATGTAGAAATTAGGTTTGGGGGTATTGAGGTCATTTTTCTCCGCTAAAAAAAAAAAATTAAAAATCCAAAAATATATTCAATATAAGTGAGTTTTGAAACAATTTCTTAACATAGAATTAATTCACAAATCTCTCAACTTATAATATTTTACACTTAGCCATATAATATGATCGAAAATGGATATTGAGGCGAAAGTTAATATGCTTAAAGAATACATGTGGAGATTTTAGCCCGGTGAGATATTGTGCCATTCATCGTTTTTGAGAGATTTAAATCAATCCGAGTTAAAATAACTCAAACTTTCCTTCAGTGATAAATTCGTTGATGATCTCAAATTCATTGTTTTGTTCGATTACTGAAAACAAAAGATCAGAATCTTACGCACTAGAAGTCTTAGTAAGTCGTCTTGAGACACAAATCAACTTAATGAAACTTGAGAAATGAGATTAGGCCCTCGTTGAAAGCCCAAAAATTAAGCCCAAACTCCAACATTTTTTTACATTGTTACATTGCAAGCCCATTTGAGCCAAAAATAATATAAGTCTGTTGTTGAAAGCCCACTACCCTACCCAACTCCAACTAGGAGTTTAAAACCCATAAAAAGAAGCCATACCCATTTTCTGAGAATACTAGGGTAAAATTACGGTTGGAAAAAGCCCAAAAGAAAATGAGGTTGCAAGAATGATGTGTGAAAAGAAAAGAATAAAAGAAAAAAGAAGGGAGAAGAAAGAAAGAAAAAAAAAGGGGGAAAATGTGAGAATAAAAGAAAAAAAGGAAAGAGAAAAGAAAAATGGAGGTGAGAAAAAGTACCTAAAAGTCAAAATACCGAAAAACCTCTATATTCTCAGAAATTTTGAACTCCAAAATCCATTCTTTCTAGCCAAAATTCGAGCCTACAATAAAACCAAAGAAAGTCCTAATCGATCTCAAGTGAAGTTAGTTAAAGTGTGGAGAGAAGATGAATAGGATCTATGGTGTGATTCAATGTTTTCAAAAAGTAATCGATTTTCCGTTCATGAGATCATATTCATCCATTATAAAAAGTTCGTTCTTGATCATGTATATGTGAAATTTGTTCATATAAATTTACTCTTTTATTAACATATACCAAGAGAAAATAACCCATTTTCGAGTGTTCGATTGTGAGTGCATTCTGTGAGACTTTGAAATCAAAACGAACTTTCGGCTAAGAAATGTAACGATCAAATCTTTTGAAATGGACGGTTATATTGGCCATGCACACACACACACGATAAGTTGAGATTGAAAAGTGAAATTCTGCTATATTTATGAAGTTTGCATTCAAACTTGGTTATATTACTTTTGAGTCTTTTGTATTGAGTCAAGTTTTTGAATTTTGTGGGTATATTCACTACAAACCCTCACGAGACAAAACTCGTCCACTAGGGCAACCTAGGGGTTTAACGGCTTGTTGCACATGCTAAGTGCAACCGTGATTCCTACGAAAGTGAGTTAGATTTTAAAATTTTAATTTTGCTCAAGGACTAGCAAAGTTTAGGTTTGGGGGTATTGGATGAGTGCATTATTTTGTATTATTTACACCAAAATCTAAGTGTTGTTATTCCCATTTTATCATAAATAAAGAGCTTTTATAGATATTTTTATTATTTTAGAGAAAAATACAAATTTAAGAATAAATGGGGTTAATAATGCACTTTTGGGAACTTTAAGCTCACATCTTATATTCATTGCTAATCTCTTGTTCAAGTTATTTTTTTAGTATTGACAGGTTTAAAAAGAAAGCGGTGAAGTCCGGACGCAAGTTGAGCATGAAAAGGTCACTTACGCACCTTCAGGGGCAAAATTGTAAATTCAAATGGCTGATTTCGGACTCGTACCAACCATGGAAATTGAAGGCCTTGAATCAAGGGACACCTGGGTTCAAACGGCGTGACAATCGGAGTTGAAACGAAGAAGTTATGGCCGTGCAAAGTTCGAATTCAAAAGAAAGTCAAAGTCAAAGCCCCGGGTCAACGCCCAAAGTCAATCCCGAGACCTGGACACTACTGAAATATTATTGGCACCGAAATGAGGGTCACGTCGGTTCAAACGGTATGTTAATCGGGCTCCGAATGAAGAAGTTATGGTGATTTGAGCTATTGTGCAAATTATGAAATTTGGGATTTAATATGATGTTAAGTATAATTGGAGGCATATTATAAACAAAGATGAAACTTGGCTTAGTGGCTGGACACTTGGGGGCGCACAGGAGAGGGCAGGGGTTCGACCCCTGCCAGTCCCATTTATTATTTTGGCGAAAATCTCATAAAATATGCCCCCACTTGCCCACTAAACCCAAACCCATTTTCTTTTTTCCTTCCTTTTTCTTCCGCTGTAGCAGAACAAACCTCCCCACCAAACCATGTTTATTCGCATAATTCCACCTCATTTTCCCCACGTTATGTACCTAATTTTGTCCCATTTTTTGGTTATAAATTAGCTGCCAATTTCGTGAAAAAAAGGAAGAAAGGAGGGCTTTACTTTTGGAAAGATAAAAAAAAGACACACTTTGAGAGATAAAAAAAATTTGTGTAGAGAGTATTTTGGAGGCACACTTTGGAGGAGCATATTGTGTATTGTAATTCAAGTATTGGACCCGAAATTTTGTAAGTTGACATTTATTAATGAAAATTATTTTTTCAGCTTGCAATATTTGTGTGTCAATTATGTCGTGTGAGTAGTTTAATTACTAGGACTTAGGTGATGTTTGTCATGACTAATTAAACCACGCATGTTAATTTAATTTCGTACATATTCCGACGTGTTCTAATTTGAAATAAAAAAAAAATCGGTATTCGCTTAAAATTACACGAGAGTGTATTTTTAAACCTCAAGAATTAATTAGAAATTCATGCTTTAAAAATTTAGAGTTGTCATTTTTGATGGGTTATGCTTGCACTTAGATGTTTTGATATCCCATGCTTAAATACACATTAAAAATTTAGAACGTGATATTTTCGAGGGAATAGGGATTTTGGTGTCTAATTTAAGAGACGTTAAAATATTTTGAGCGCATGTATTGTTTTATTCTCCGAAATGTACGCGACGAGAGTCGGTATATTTTTTGTTATAAATTCGGAAGTACGAAATTAAATTGATGTGTTAATTTAATTAAAATTGACAAACGGAACCGACGTCCTAGATTCTTCCACATTTAATATTATCTCTTGTACTTGTTCGTTTATTCCGTCTTTATTTTTATTGTTACATAATTTGTGTCACGCATTTATTTATTTATTTTGTTCCATCACTCAATCACATTGACACACTCATATGTCTAGTTGGACAATCGATATTTTATAAAAGTTGACGAAATCTCTGTGGGTTCGACCCGTACTTACACACGCTATATTTCAATAGCCCGTGCACTTGCGGTAATTTTAACTTTTAAAATTTGACAACAAAACCCTACCATCATTGTTGAGCTGTTAGGGCAGCATAATTAGCGTGAGGGCGGCAACGTTGGGAGGGAGGGTCAAACATGAGAGAGGGTCTTGTTTGGTTTCGTTTCGTACGGCTTTGCAAATGATGAATTGAGCGAGGGTTTTGTTTATTTTCTCCAAACTTTTCCATGTCACAAATCTCCTTATGAAATGGCACAATGTGAGACATTAGATCCGAATTGATGGACTAATCTCAACCATCATATTTTTGGAACAGTAAAACACCACTCCTCAATATATTATATAAGGTAAATTACACCAAATCCCCCTAAACTATGATTTTTTACATCCAACCTCTTTTCGTAAAAAAACGTATTGATAAAACATGATTTTATGCCTAAAAATGTTAAAAATTTGTTAAAACTGGATTAGGTATATATATATATATATATATATATATATATGTGTGTGTGTGTGTGTGTGTGTGTGTGTGTGTGTGTGTGTGTAATGTAAGGATTTATGAAAACAAAAACAAACTGAAAGATCACGCAGACTCAATGATATGTGTTGTGCTTTGTAGAGACTTATAAATGATTGGTGTATAGGGTATTTAAGTCTCTTCGTGAACATTAGGGTTATAAAATAAATTTTTAAGGCTTCTTAATGAAACAAAAAACAATTAAAATTTCACCAAAATGTTAACATTATTGCCCTTCCTTCAAAAGGTAAAAAAAAATTCAATACAAGTAAATAGTCTATACACTAAAATTTCTAGTCGCATGTGAAATTGTTGTATTTAGAAAAATGTCTTACTCGGTGCACAATATTCCCGTTTAACTGCAAGAACTAAAAGATGAAGATGTCGACTTATCTTACCCTATTTATGAATACGAGGAGACTATTCCTATGTCGCAAATATGAATTTCTTACAGTATATGCTTGAAAATTATTGATTTATAGTATCCCTCCACGACGAGTAACGAATTTGGATCGGGAAGTGCAAAATATAGTACTTATTTTGGATTTGGATTGATGGATTGGGAAGTGCAAGTCTTTTTAGTATTGTTTATAGTGTTACGTAAGTGCCACGTGTCAACAATGAATTGCACCTATGTACAATACTATTAGAGTTCATCACTATAATCAATTACCCGTGTCAACACTATCGAAGCCTACCACAAAATATAAGTGAGATGAATTATCTATTTTATGACACTCCATGGCGCTTTCCTATGAATAATTGTTGTTGTTTACCACAACGCAAACTTGTGGGTATGATAAAGTTTAAACAAATAAAAAACTGGTGAACCCGCAAAACAAATTTAGGAACACAACTAACAAAGTGATTAAAACATAAATAGGAATTACACATGGCAACCGTCCACTACAAGATTCCAAGAGAACAACCGAACTGTTTCAATAGCATTTTTGAATGTTGTTCACCAATGCCCTTGAGTTTCAATATTCCATAAAAAGATCTCAATCTGGTATTGCTTTTAGATGCTTTAATTGTTCATCACCACCACCCCTGAGTTCATTATTTTCTCCTCCAAAACTTCAGCATTCGTAACAAAGTACCTTAACACTTCAGCTCCATTTTTCGGAATGAATCTTGTAATTTCAATTGTCTTTAGGTGTGACCTCAAACAATTCGGCACATCCCATTCCCACCATGATGTCCCGGTTTGTTCATAGGAAAATGAAAAACCCTATTAAACAAAAGAAACAATATCATCAATACATGTCATCAATATCAAACTCTGCATATAAATATATAGCTACAAGTGTTGTTATTAGCTCAAATTTAAGAACCTCTCATATAGGACAGCTCTTGAGAAACTCCAGCACCAATTTCCACTTCCAGTCGATATCTTTATCGACAACCAACTTCAAACAAGTCAAATTATGAAATATTGGCCAATTATAAGAATCAACCGCCGCAAGAGACTGCACGAGAGATTGAGAGAGTTTATAAATGATTACAATATAATATATATATACAGAATGTAGCTTACAGATAGAATGTTGCTTACCAACATGGTAGGACATGATAACGAAAGAAATCTAGCATTGGAAATCCCGCTAAGAATCTTGCATACATGTGAGTGAGAATTTGTCACATGAACTAGCACTTGGTGTGGGGAAGACAAGTCTCTCACCTCATAGTATTTTGTCACGTTATCGTCGATATTTATATAATTAAGAGCAGGGGCATCAATCACCATTTTCTTCCCATAACAATTTCGAATGTCCGGATATTTAAATTCCACCCATAACCTTTTAAGTGATTGAGAAATGACACTTAAAGTTTACATATTATCATATAACTTTTTTACTATTACCAAATCTTCGAGAACGGGACTGCTGCAGAAGAGATTTGATGCTGAATTTTCATCTTTATACAAAATTGATTTTAATGTCAGGAAATTCAAACTCGAAAAGCACGTGGTAGCCACCGAAAAATTAAGAACCAAATTCACACTTACTCTTAGAACCACTAATGTATTGCAAGAAAATAAACTCTCTAGCAACGCATGTGTTGGTTGGAAATTGAAACCAAATACAATGTCGAGTTCTCGAACCTTTCGTTCTATAACAACACATATCTGAGGTCCTATATATGAAGGATGAATAACATCACATCTTATAACAACCTTTTCAAGGAAAGTTTCGCTCAATTTTCTATCTAAAAAATTCAAGAACCTGATGCGCGTATTTAATTTGTTCCTTATACAGCAACCTGTCTCAATGAAAAAGTCTTTTTCACTCAAGAACTTCCTTTGCTGAAAGAAATGAAAGAATGCGAGTAAGAAGCTCATCTGATAAACCTCTCTGCCTATCTTCCAAAACACCAACTTTTGCTTGCTTAGGCATGTCTCGTCTTGCGCACGTAAGCATGATTTTTTGATGAATTCAAATGAGCAAAGTCATTATTCATTCAACACCACATAACAGAACGATAGAAAATTGTTAAAGAATTTCACCCACACTAAAATGCATATATAATTTCATGCAGATAAATAAGATGTAGGATAAAAACTTCTTGTACAAGAGGGAGAGGGAAATAGAGAGAAGAAGATGAGCATAATGGAATATTAGAGATTCATTAAAAAATATAGGTTATGTCAACAAGCCCACAGTTGGCTTGACAATCCAAAAAGTTACTAGTTTCACCCAAACCAATTGGGTTCCCATCAACTTTTTCATAAGAATTGCAAACTACAATGAAGTCTCCTCCTCCAATCGAACAACTATAATCAGTTATCATGTACCCCTCTTATCACATTTTACATTAATAAAAGAGCATCTAATATTTTCATCGAATAATGAATGACCAACTTTTAATGCGATACATTGGCCCATTTGAGAATCCACTATTAAAGATATATTGTGGGTAAAAAAAATACCCAAATGGAGTTTAAGTCATTACTTAAACCTCCTTGGAAACCAATTTTAATGATAAACTCTTTCAATCTATTAGATTGGATATTAGGATCCAACACAACTACAAGATATAAGTTATGTTTATGTTTTTTTTATTCTTCTCACAGTTCCTTTCTTCAAAATCCCCCTCATATTCCATATCAACAGTTTAATCAAAGTCATCGCGCCTTGAAGAATTTGTTTTAAATCTCTTATTTACCCATTCTTTGGTGTTTTCATTCTCATTCTCTTTCAGTTTTTCTTTCTATCTCTATTCGTTCAGCAGTACCATTGTTTTGTCTTCTCTCTTGATTTTGGGGTTCTCTAATTTTATATTCAGATTTGGAATGTCCTTGTTTGCCATATTTAGAACAGTATTTTGGGATATTTTCATGATCAATATGTAAAACTAAAAAACATTTATTGGGTTGTTCCCATTTCCTTTTACACCAGTGCCCAAACAGCTGCGGCCCTTGCTTAGAATTTCCAAAAACAGTTGGAGGGCCGAAAGAGCCCTTATGGATCCGATTCAGTGCCAAATCGACATCAATACAAGATATTTCCAGCCTTTTCCTCCCTTGGATATTTTTACGTATTTCGGGCATGTTGCCTGCATGATATATGCTTGCTTCACCCGAACTTATCATTGTCGACTTCGTATGAGGAACGCCCTTTCGTTCCAACGACTTCATCGATGTGAGAAGACAATCGACTCTCTTTCTTCTTCTCCCCTCTCTGAAACAGCCTCAAACCCATAGCAGATGTTGGTTGTCCTTCAATGAGAACCCTAGTCACCACCACTTTTAGCCAGTTTCTTCTTTTAACACTAGCTTTGTGCACCTCACATGAGTGCTTGGCAACGATGGCGAGTGTGAAAGTAGGGCTTGACATAGGGATTACTGGCGGTTGGTGCGATGAGCCGTTCTTGGCGGGAACTTCCTAGTTTACGACAATGGGGCTTAATATTTGAAAATGTTAGGAAAGGTCGCATTTGAATTGTGTGAGCGCTTGAGTGGCTACAAATGGGGTTACAATATTTATAGGTGGAGGAGAGGGAATATTTTAGATATGTATTTTAGAGGTCGTACCTTGAAGCGATGACAAGTGCCCTCGTCCAAGCTACAGTTGGTCTCGGGTTCGATACTTGGGAGCGGTCTCTTCATATTATAAAACAATATGGGGGTAAGATCAGCCGACATCTACCCCTCCCAGATCCTACAGTGAGGCGGGAGCCTTATGCAGTGGGTACAACCTTTATTCTAGTTCTAACCAACTAAGAAATGTTTTAAACTCCTTCTGAGGTCATGGTGATGTAATAAGTTTGAGTGTGTGACCTCATCCAAAATTTCATAAGAGTGAGGACATTCTTGTTGGATATGGACTAAAATATCACTATAGATTATACTAAAATACTATTTGACTGCCAACTATTTTTTAGAATATTAGTTATAGGAATATTCTTAGCCTAATAAAAAATACAATTAACAATGTTAAATTGTTTTCGTCATCCTTGGCTCCCATTTGCGTCTACGCCACATCCCAGCACACATCAGTGTGTAGTTTACACACTGAATTGAAGCACATTAGTGAAGAAAAAGAGAAAAAAGAGGCTAACCCTTTACAGTATGTATGTTTTATGAAAAAAAAACAGATTCAAATTTTGGAGGGAATTCAAATTTTGAATTTTGGGAGGGATTCAAAACCTCACATGTGTAGACTTAAATTCAAAGGATAAATCACAAGGCTCAATGTAAAAAAAAGGTCTATACATGTGCATACTCTGAAGGATAATCTAATATATAATTAGTATAAGTATTTAAAGAAATGATTGTACCTATAACCATGAACACGTAAATTAACTAATATGATGGGAAACGCATATTAAGTGAAATGAATATGAGGAAATGGACCAGACCATATTTTGTAGACTAACATGTCACCTCGTTGTATCTCTTTTATTTGGTTCTTCTGTTACTATGCCAATGACACGGTAAAACTGATAATCTAGTTAAAATTTATTCAAATATATGTGATTTATAATGATAAAATTAATAAAAGTCAATTTTTGTTCTCAATCATATTTTATCATGACTTGTTCAAATGCGAAACTAAAACATTTAATAAAAATCCTAATATTTTAATATAGTTTTTTAGTTTTAGTCCCATTTTTTAAGTTTTATTAGTCTCTCATCCCATGTGTTTTTTAAAATGTTTTAAGTTCCATAACCATCTAAATTAACACATGTAACCTTTTTTAACCTCTTATGTCTCTTTTTGTAGAGAATGACAAGTGCAAAAATATAGGACCAACAGAAAAAATAATGCCATGGAATTAAACACACATATATTCACAAAAGTAAGAATAAACACTTGTAATCCCATTTTAATACTTGGTAGACATGGTAACATATACATTACGGCATCTCACTAGCACTAAAAAACATGATATTTGGCAGGACTAACAAATGAAAATTAGAGTGTATAGTGTAGTTTTCTTGTATAGAGAAGTCATGTGGTTGTTTAGAACAATCTTTGACACAGTGCCTAAGCATTAGGTGGTGAGTGATCGATTGAGATGTGTACCACGATTTACAAACACAGATGGTCTCCACGGGTAGTCCGACATTTTCTTAAATTTTAAGTCATTTATATATATAGTCATGGTAACTTCATCATCATTATCCAGGAGATCAAGCAGTCCAGTATTACGTTTTAGGAGATCAGAATCACCACCAGGCTTCTTCTTCGGTTCGATTTTCAATCGACAGATGGAACTGGGTTATGTTAACTCAAACTCTTCTGTTTCAAGTTCCAATGGGGGAATAGATGGATTATCTCGTGTCTTGTGCTTTGTTATAATACATATTTAGAGAGACGGGGGTCGGGTGGTGGTTGTCCTATACTTTAAAGGAAAAGGTAATGTTTTCCTAAGATTAAGTCAGAGAGAGAGTTTGGCTCTCTTATAGCGACCCTTATGGGTATGCTAAAAGAGCAAAAATGGGGTTTTGATATATGTTATTGGTACCGTATATATTCATACTAGTTTTTGGTCCCGCGAGATGCGCGGGCGAATTATAGTTGTCAACGATCCAACCACAGGCTTCCCTACGCTGACTTATTCAACTCGTTCCAAGACTACTTTGACGATCAAGACATCAACTGATCATCCCTTTTTCCTATTCCTCTCTTGGATCTTTATTTTCTTAAACAATCTCTACTCATCTTTCCTCATTCATAAATGTAAATTAGAGCCTGCTTTGTGCTTTTCTCATTAAAAAGAGAAACGTAGCATCAGAAGAGAAAAAAACCATATCTTGAAATGGGTCTTACAATTAGATTAACGGATATTAATTTTTATCTGCATAAGTCATAGAAAAATTCAGAAGGCATAAATAAATTGCTTCTATCTATGGATACAATTAAAACAATGAACAAAATCTTCAATCGGCACATGTATATATATATATACACACAACATTTGGGGTATTCAAATATCTGGGAGGAGGAATAATAGAGGGATACCATATTGCTGCATAAACTGGAGAGGGTAAAGAGATACCAGTGCCTTTTATCAATACGGTGGAAGGCAAAGAGACCGTTTAGAGTGGTAGAGACTGATGGAAGGCAAGATGCCTTTTCACTACCCTTATGTTCCGCTTAGAGTTTTCCCAACTTTTGCAAAATCCACTTTCTACCCCTAAATGTTTAGTTCCTAGAAACAGATAACAACTTGTGTTATTTTTTTTATTTTTTTCCAACGGCTATTTTTTTTTATAAATACATGTTGTTTCTTCTCAAATAAATTACCCATTCTACTCCCAAATATTATTTATACAAATTGAAAATTCATTTGTTTCCTGCAATTTATATATTTTAGTTAATGCGATATTGTTGATTAGTTCAGAATAACTATACGTATATTTTCGAAGTGTAAAAAATCAATTTTTAGGTACTTGTCCATTAATATTTTTATTCAAAACACTCTCTAGTATCTTCATTTTAATTATTACCAAATATTATTTTTTTAGCTGCAATATATATTATTTATTTAACCAAAAATAATTTCAAAAATTTTATATTTGCTTAAATATATTTTGTGATTATTTTACAATGGTTCGAGATCAAAATATGTCTCAACACGACGATCAAGTATTATGCACCGCTTATGTAAATCAAATAAATGATGGTTTACGAGGAACTAATCGACCTAACACATTATTTTGGGATGCGGTCGTCGAAGAATATAATACAACGACGGCTATCACTGAACATCGGAAGGGAGGCAGCCTACAAACCCGCTACAGCAAAATTTCGAGACACGTAATGTTATATGTTTCTAAATTGAAAGATGCATCGATGATAAATCGTGGTAGTGGGACTGTGAACACAGACTGGGTAAAATCACTACTATTTTGTAATTTATTTTTAAATATTATTTCTCGTAAATCTGTTGCTAACGAGGTAATACAATTACATTGTCGTATTATTTCAAGTTACTGCGGATAATCTAGCATTCCAGCGAGAGAACAAGGGAAAATCATTTAATTTTGAATCTTGTTACCAAAATTTAAAAGAATTCCACAAATATCAAATTTCCCAAACATTTTTAGATTCCCCTCAATTTCATTTTGATTCACCAATGATCGGTGCGACAGAAAGTGAAGGAAGTTCGAATGTTGGGTTTTCCGTAGGAAATTCCAAAGATGGGAAGAAGTTGATATCGAAAGGCCTTATTCGAGGTCACCTCGAAGGAAAGAAATGAAGCAACGGGCTAAAGGAAAAGCCTCAGTAGTTGCTCGTCGTTCAATGAATCATTTGAGCGATTATGTCAGGCTATGGAGATCATGTGAGGGGCTTAAACGTTCACTGCAACTTAAGGAGCATAGTTTGGATCTCAACGAACGCAGTATATTGGCTATGGAGAGGAAAGATATGCGTGAACAAATATTGCTTGATCAACAAATTCTGAGCACCGACACCTCAAACATGAATTCATCCCAGAGGGAGTACCATTAATACCTCGTGGTTAATATACTCAACAAAGCACGGGGCCAACATGGGAAATCAAACTTTACAAATTATCCACCACATGGAGGTCATTCTGGATTTTAAAATTTCTATGCTTCTGAGTATGTAACCTGTTATTTATTTTTAACGTTTGTTGTACTTTGTAATATGATTATAAAAATTATGAAATGAATTTGCTTCAAATTTCCATACATAAACATTAGTTGGGTACAATCTTAACGATACAGCATTAATAATAAAGATAATAACATAACAACATTACAAAAGAAAGATAAATTGGTTAAAATCACACACTTTTATTATCAAACTTTTCCCAAACATGTTCAACGAGATTTTCACGTAGCTGTAAATGCTTCCTCTTGCCGTGCATGTGCATTGTCCTAGCCTCGATCGCATAATGTTGCTCGAGAGAGTTTCGAAACATAGGAACCAGGTCAGGCAGGAAGTCGTATTCTTCTCTCCAATCACAATCACGCCTCTCATCTTCAACAATTATGTTGTCCATTATGATGCACGGATGCATAATAGATGACAATTTATCCTTACTCCAGAGTTTTGCTGGCGTATGAACGAAAGCGAACCTAAGTTGCAGGACACCAAACGCTCATTCCACATCTTTTCTTGCCCCCTCTTGCACTTGAGCGAAAAGTTTTTCCTTTCGGTTGGTTGGCCTTTTAAAAGTTTGCACCAATGATGCGTAAGGCGGATAAATGCCATCGGCTAAAAAATTCCCCATATCATAGACGTTGTTATTTATTTGAAATTGGATTGGTGGAGTTTTATCGCGGACAACATCGGAGAAAACACTTGGTCGATTCAATACATTAATGTCATTACAACTACCCGGCATCCCGAAAAATGACCTCCATATCCAAAGGTCAAGTGATGCTACCGCCACTAGTATAATTGTCGATGACTTTTTATGTCTAGTATATTTCCCATGCCATTCGGTTGGACAATTTTTCCACTCCCAATGCATGCAGTCTATGCTCCCCAGCATTCCGGGAAATCCACGCAACGCATTTTATTCGGTAAGCCTTTGCACATCTAGAGCCGTAGGCTTTCTGTTATACTCCGGGGGTAAATACCACGATAAAGGGAAGGGATAATCGAACCAATGCCTTATAGGTTATGGATTCTGTAAGGACATAAATTTCCAATTGAGTCCCTGTATTGTTTTGACTTAATTCTGTGATCAAAACTGTGTTTGTAATATGTCATAGGGAGAATTTTATTTTGTCATGATCCCACTTGGTCTATGACGTATTGAAGTAATTGAAGATGTTGCGACAAAGCTTCAAAGATTTAATCATGCCGATGTTTATTTGGTGCAAGTTTACTCGTCTTCAAAGTTAATTTCATTTTGAGATCACTTAGGTATGAATGCGTATAATTAATGGTGATCGGAATTATTTTATAAAAGATAAGGATGTAATTTTTATATAGAAAAATGTTTTTAAATGTGTTTTAATGGTTTAAACTTTGTTTTATGATGATAAGCTCGAAATAGAGTTTGACTAATTTGAATCTCTTTGTTAAGAGACGTTTTTATTCGAAAGTCAAAGAAAGTCAAACTTTAGCAAGGTCGCTCGAGTGACATTGGATCTCGTTCGAACGAGATACAATGTTGCACGAACGATATGCTTAAGTCGTTTGAACGACACGTTTTTCGAGGTGGTGTTTAAATCCTATTTAAACAGGGTTTGCATCATAATTTCGGAAGTGTGCTTTCTGGAAAAAAGTTTTACGAACCAGAACCTTATTTGCACATGTTTTCTAAGGTTTACAAAGCATAAACACATCCTTAGAGTTTCCAAAGATTCGAGTTATCATTCTTATATGTTTACGTGATCTTGCTGCACCAAAGTTGTTTGTTCTACACATGAAGAAGCGACGGACATCGTGTTCGACATCGTAGACGTATCAAAGCCATATCGGTGGACACCGAGACATACGTGGACGCGTGTGTTGTGGACAGAGATCGTGGACGACGGAATTTTTGCGTGGGCACTATTGAAGAACTGTTGAAGATCATAAGGAGCGTTAAGACCCGTGGGGATCGAGTCTTAGTGTAAGGCTAATCTGTCTTTGTAAAACCATTATTCATAGTGATTGTCTGGCTTGGGCCGTCCGAGGTTGTTTTCCCGTTTTGGATTTTTTCCTCGTACATCCGGCGTTGTGAGTATTCTTCACTTTACTTTACTTGTTTTAATCACTATATGCATGTTTAGTATTAATCAAGATAAAATTGGTTTAAAGTGAGAATTGGGATTTCACAACTTGGTTTGGTGCATAATTAAAAGTTAGAATTTTTTCGAAGAAAAATTGATTTTGTTTAAAACACACATATTGGGCACTCTTCAAATTGGTATCAGAGCTAGAAAACATTTTTATTTGTTTTGTGATCCCGTGTATTTTCAAAGATGAATTCTGGATATAGTGAATTTTCTCGAACTCCTATTTTTGATGGCACTAATTACACTTATTGGAAGATGAGAATGAGATGTGCTTTAAAATCTATTGATGAGCGTGTTTGGCTTGCTGTTGAGAAAGGTTGGACACCCCCTGTCACTATGGTAGGTGAGGTCACTAGTTTAAAGCCTGTTGAGTCATGGACTGAAACTGAACAAAGACTTGCACAATATAATTCTAAGGGTCTACAAATTATTTCTTCACATGTTACACATAAAGAATATAATAGAATTATGACTTGTGAAACATCAAAAGAGGCTTGGGATATTTTGGCACTCACTCACGAGGGTACTAGCACGGTTAGGGGGTCAAAACTTCAAAATCTCACTATACAATTTGAGACCATTGGGATGTTATAGAGTGAGAACTTTGATGATTTTTATGCTAGGTTGTCCAATATTGTCAACTCATCATTTAACCTAGGTGAGAAAATTCCCGACAACCGTGTCATTAAGAAAATCCTTAGGTCGTTGCCTAGTAGGTTTGATGCGAAAGTGACCATTTTAAACTCCTTAGGTAGGTTAGAATCAATGAAACTAGAAGAGATTGTAGGTGACTTACAAACCTATGAAATCGACATGATTACCTTGAAACAAGTGCCTAAGAAAGAAAAGGGTATTTCTTTAAAAACCCAAAAGGAGGAAATTAATGTTTCGGATTCCGATTTCGATTCTGATTTTGAGGATGTTGCTTTGTTGACAAAGAAATTTAAAAAATTTATTAAGTTTCAAAAGCAATCGAAAGATGCCAAGAAATTTAAAAAATTCAAGAACAACAAAGTAGATCCCATCTCTAAGGATAAGTTTGAGAAGCCTAAGAGAGATGAGTCGGATAAGTGTTTTGGGTGTGAGGGGTACGGTCACAAGGTTAAGGAGTGTCCCACTAGACTTAAGAAAGAGGGCAAGAAACCCATTGTCTACAGTGCCACCTTAAGTGATAGTGAACCGGAAGAGGGAGAGAGTTCCCCCATTGAGCGTAACTTTACTGCGTTTATGGCATGTCATAAGAGCGACAACGACAATTCTCATGTGAATGACTCTTCCAAGGAGGTTTTGAGTGTATCCCATGTTAGTGAGGGAGAAGAAAGTGACGAGGAGGAGGTTGATGTGAAAGAGTTGCAAAATGTGTTTAATGAGTTGTATGCCGAAACGGTGAAGGTGAAAAAGGCTAACTCAAAATTGCAATCTAAGTTGAATGAGCGTGCCATAGAAAATAATGATAGTTTGATTGAGGATCTTAGGTCACGAGAAAATAAGTTTAGGGAGAAACTAGAGTTTGTGGAGAAAGAGAGAGACAATCTCCGTGGTCTGATGGAGTCCTTGAAAAAGGAGATTTTAGAATTTGAGGAGACTAGGCGTTTACTCGAGTCTAGGATTCTTGAGTTGGAGGAGAGGTTGAAAGACTCGTCTAGAGTCAATTTTGATTTGGAGGTTAGGTAAAAAACGTTAGATAAAATCCTAGGCACCGTCTAAATTAAGGGAGATAGGGGAGGTATAGGTTTTGGTGAGAGAGTTGTTCCCATTCCCCCCGCACGTGTGAGAAAAACTAGGATGGTTAGAAAAGGTCCACATAAAGGTAATCATTCCCACCACCGCTACACTTGCACATTTTGTGGTAGGAAAGGTCACCTTAGGCTTTATTGTTACAACCTTAGACAAGATCCTAGGAAGTTTAGGAATAAAGTTTCCCCGGTTCCCCACACCCACATGCGTCGTTTTACACCTACTTGGGTTAGGAAATCGTATTTAGTGGATTTAGGAATTAAACTTCATGATTCTCGGTTGGGTGGACTTGATTCTTCCCATGCTAAATCTAAAGGATGATAGTGTTGCCATGTTTGTCATATGCTAGTTTGCTTCATGATATATTCATTGCTAGTATTATGACATATGTATCATTTTGTATTATAATTTTCATTTGTTTGAGTCCTATTTGAAAAATACAAAAGATTTTGTTTTTGAGAATACTTTTGAAAATCCAAAAAGATTTTGCTTTTCTTTGAGTTAAAATATGTTTGAAAAGCCAAAAAGATTTTTCAGTTTTTTTTGTTTTTGAGTTTACATGTTTGATGTGGCATATTGGTGTGCTTGGACCCCCCCCCCCCCCCCCCATCGTTTCATTATCCATGTGGCTAGGACATTTGGTCATTATTATCGATGCTTAGAATGATCTTAACCATTGTTTATATGGGGTTGTTTCGAAGTTGATATGCATTTTGATTCGACTTTGTATATATGCCAACATCGCACACATGCACGAGTTTATATGGATGTTTGACTTCTCTTGCATATTTGAATTTGGTGAGGCGTTCTTATCTCAATCTTGTCATCTATGCGTAAGTAAACTTAAGGAGCACGTAATAACCGTTTATCGTGAGGATTTAAAATTGGTAAAAATGATGAGTGATTCACGGGAAAGGGCTGCAAGAGTTCAAAATTAACTTGTCGTGAAAGCCACCATTTAAAAAGAGCCCAAAAAGAAAATGCAATATGCTAAGAAAAGGGACAATAAGATTTTCTCTAAGTTGAGAATGTTAGAAACCTCAAAAGAACTTGAATTTGTTATATTTATGAGGGTGTTTTGGTTGGAGAAAATTTAAACGGGTTTGCACAACTAATCCTAATGTTGAAACATTGCAATTTGACGCTATTGTTTGTAGAATCGTCAAAATTCTGGATTTGTGTGCATGTAGTATGTTTAGTTCATTAAGCTCACACTTTAAATGTCAATTGGCTATGATAAAGTTTGATGATTTATCGCTATCAATTAGAGCTTCTTGATTGTTTCGATGTGTTGGAATTATGACTCATTTGTTGCAGTTTCACGCCCATTCATTCCATGTCCATGTTTGAGCACATCGGTACTATGTTTGCATGTAACTCGCATTTTTAGTTTTTATGAGTTTTTGCGTTTTGTGTTAAAAGCCTACTGTTTTAGCACTGTTTTGCTTCTGTCAGTCCCTTCCTGGAATTTTTTTGTGGAATTTTTTTCACTGGGCAATACTTTATAATATTTCTGGGAAACTAGAAAATTTTGGCAGGTCACGCGAAGTCGTTCAAACGACATCTCATCTCGCGCGAACGACTTCTGTACTTCGTTCGAGCGACTTGCTCATCTCGTTTGAGCGAAGTCCCTGGCTCGTTCGAACGACAGGGTGAAAAATGTCTTCTAATTGGTTTGCAGTCCTCTGGCTTAATTTGATATATTTTTGGTACTGCTTGAAGCATTTTTTGGATTAATTGGTTTATATGTAGGTTCTTTTATGTTCCAAATTGATATTTTGCATATATGTCTATTTATCACACTTGTTTTGACTGGTATACTCTTCGTGTAATTCATTGGTTTACTAGCTACTGATTTCTTATTGCTTGATCATATTTAGCTGGTGGTTTCATGATTTTCTAGCGATTTTCAATTCCCAAATTGGTATCAACTTGATTCTATTTGGTATCATATTCTCATGCTAGATATTTCATATTGGTTTATCTTTTCATCGGATTGTCTATTCGAGACAAAAAGGGGGAGAGATGTATGTGATGTAGGGGGAGATTTGTTGAGCGCTTATATTTGTTTCAAATTGGTAAAAAATTGGTATCTAATAATTGCTCACATGTTTCAAATGATATGTTCTTATTGAATATATAAATTGGTTTCATTTGTTCCTCCATACTTCACTTGGTATTTGCTTGTCTATTTCATGTGTGTAGGTATGCTTCAGCTATTTGAGATTTCAAGTCTACATCACATTCAGACAGTTCATGTTTGCCGGTGCTACATATACTAGTCCGTGTCCTGTTTTTTTTATTTTGGGTTTATGGGATGGGATTTAGGCGTCATACGGCTGGACGGCCCAGTTAGGCATTTCACTGGTTTAGTTTTGTCCCGAAATAGTCAAAGGGGGAGATTTGTAAGGACATAAATTTTCAATTGAGTCCCTGTATTGTTTTGACTTAATTCCGTGATCAAAACTGTGTTTGTAATATGTCATAGGGAGAATTTTATTTTGTCACGATCCCACTTGGTCTATGACGTATTGAAGTAATTGAAGACGTTGCGGCAAAGCTTCAAAGATTTAATCATGCCAATGTTTATTTGGTGCAAGTTTACTCGTCTTCAAAGTTAATTTCATTCCGAGATCACTCAGGTATGAATGCGTATAATTAATGGTGATCGGAATTATTTTATAAAAGATAAGGATGTAATTTTTATATAGAAAATAATGTTTTTAAATGTGTTTTAATTATTTAAACTTCGTTTTATGATGATAAGCTCGAAATAGAGTTTGACTAATTTGAATCTCTTTGTTAAGATACGTTTTTATTCGAAATTCAAAGAAAGTCAAACTTTCGCAAGGTCGCTCGAGTGACATTGGATCTCGTTCGAACGAGATACAATGTCACGCGAACGACATGCTTAAGTTGTTCGAACGACATGTTTTTCGAGGCGGTGTTTAAATCCTATTTAAACAGGGTTTGCATCATAATTTCGGAAGTGTGCTTTCTGGAAAAAAGTTTTACGAACCAGAACCTTATTTGCACATGTTTTCTAAGGTTTACAAAGCATAAACACATCCTTAGAGTTTGCAAAGATCCAAGTTATCATTCTTATATGTTTACGTGATCTTGTTGCACCAAAGTTGTTTGTTCTACACATTGAACACAAAGGGTTTTGCGGTGAAACGATATAATAGTAATATTATATCAAATATCTAGATATAAGATCCAAACAATCCTTCCCTACAATGAAATGACAATTCTATATCAAATCTATGGATATATAATCCCAGTAATAACAATTTTATATCAAACCAGTGGATATAAAATCCCAACAATCCTTCCCTGCTACAAAATAAAGTTTTATATTAAATCTGTGGATATGAAATCCAAACAATCCTGCCCGTTGGCAATAACAAATCCTAGAACATAAGTTCCAATAAATGCTTGTCATAAGACAAATCAAATTATTGGATCTTTGTCCAATTCCAATCCTGGATCATAAGATCCAAACAAATCCTGGATATTTTAATATCCAAACAAATCCTGAATACCGAAGTATTCAAACCATTCCTGGATATTTTAATATCCAAACAAATCCTGAATACCGAAGTATTCAAACAACCGTTCTTAGAGCTATATCCATATTTATGTATGAAACAAATCATAAGTACACTCACCTTAGCAACTAATCAGGCTTTTCCTTTTCTTTTGTCTGGCACTTGTTCAATCAGTTCTTCTTCCCTTCCTATCATTCTTACACTATTAGTATCACCATAATAATATCAACAATCCAAGGAATATCTCAAACATAACTTAGTTCATAAGCATCATTTGATTCTATTCAAATCATTTATTACGAGTGAAATTCCATCCAAATTCATGTTAATATATTTGACATATACAATTCATAGACTAAACATACATTCATTTCTTCTTGGTATTTCAATCCTTATCATATTTGGATTTCAATACAAAATACGTCACATCATTTCAAGTTTCCCAGAACAAGATAGGCCCGTTTCTTGACTACATAGCAAATTTTCCCTATAGGTTCTTTTATTGTTCATTCATCTTCCCGGAATTTTCATAATTTTTCTAAAATATAACTTTTTATGATATTTCACCCAACATTAGTAAACATAATAAACAATACAAAATTAAAGTTTCATAATTTTTAAGGTTCATTTGCTATGTCAAGCAAAACATCTAACACATGGCATGCATACTTTCACCCTTGGGGAAGATTTCATATCCGAACTTCAAACCATCACCCAAGATTCATTTCTTGGTATTTTCACATGATTTTCGAATATGTCGCACATATCTGAGTCTATTTTAATCTCAAATTAGAATCAATTAATTCCAGTAAGGATACAAAAATATATGGAAGGTTGAATAAACAAGGTTACTAAACGAAGCAATTTTAAGGGTTTGTACATTCGACTTACCTTAAACTTGCATCTAACCATACATATACATCAAGGGCTAAAATTTCAGTAAAAAAATGATGATTTGTATCATCTAAATAAGTAATATAAATAAAACAACAAGATTTGGGGTTAGGATTACCTTCGGGACTTTTACGTAATTTCTACGGATTTTTCTCCAAATTTTACCCTCACTTTCTTCCTAAACTTTCCAATTCTCTCTTCCTCTCAAGCCAAACTCTTAAATGGATGAGTTACGCTGAAGGATGGGCTTATTTCAAGCCTTTAAATTCGGCCAAAACCAACCTCCTTCTTTAACCAATCAAAATCCACCATTTGTTAGCCTAATAAGATGAAATATCATTTAACGAATGGACAAATTTATCCTTGCTTCGTAATTCCAGCATAACTTCTCGGTCGGGCCTCTGTTTAACACACCGTCTGTCGTGTTACAAACCTAAAGCATATATCTACAACTATATAGTTTTCTCCTCAAGTCAATTGTTATGTCATAAAGGTCAAAACTAGTTTTAAAGATGAACATTCCTACCGAAAACTTCAAAATTTCATATTTATAACTAATTTTATATTTCATGCTTTATGAAGGTAGGATTATACTAAGCATAATAACTTAACATTATATATACTAATAACATATGATCTATATCACATAAGATAATCATGATTTAAACATAATTTATCATAATTATATTCGGGTTGTCACACAGGTACTCTCCATTTATATCCGCAGAAGACCCATATGCTAACATTTGCATAGCAGAAACAATTTTTTGATGCGAGGACAGGGCAAAACGACCAAGTGCATTTGGTTTTTATGTGAACCAGGAGTCGTAACTACATACTGCCTTATAAATACATCCATATAGGGCTCGATTCATTCTAAAACATGGTCGAAAATGGTAGTATTTGTATACCGATGCTTCACCAAAGTAGTCGGCGATTAGTCTTACATTGCCCATCTCTCTGGTTCGACATATCATCCTCCTAGTCTAATCCTCCTGGGAATCGCATACAATGTTATGAAGGGCCATATTTTGAATTTATTGCATATGGCCCATAGCTATTTTCTTTTTCTTTTTGGCTATATTTGACTGTGCAGTTTGCATGGCTTGTATTTCTTCGTAATCTTCCATCTCACTGAGGTATGACGTTTGATCTACAAAGAGCATATGGTGTTCTTGCATTTTTAATAGGTTGCAATATGCTGATGAAGTTAAAGTATCCTCTATGTTAGGTTTTATAAGATCTACGGTGGAAGATCAAGGACAGAATATCTAGAGCGGAAGATATAGCTCGGATCACATTGGGTGAAAGATCGAGGGAAAAATATGTAGAGTGGATAATCTAGGGCGGAAGATCTAGCTCATATCATACTGGTAGGAAGATCAAGGGCGGAATATCTAGGGAGGATTTTGTGGTTAATTATATAGCTATAAATGTTAATGGCCACATTGAGTGTTAATGTGCACAATGGCAGCTTACGAAGATGTGATTGATGTGTTTTTAGCTGAAGCCTTGACAAATTCATTCCCACGTGGTCTTTTTGGTTGTGAGATTAGCCAAATTCATAATCTACGAACCCCTTGGGAAATAATTGCCGACAAATATCATGAGTTTCTACCTAGGCATGATTATCAGAGCTCGGGTAACTTTATGGATCGATGGTTGGAAATTAAAGACGACATCGAAAAAATTTGATAACATTTTCAATAGGGTTGAACAAGATATGCAACCATTGGATGAGGAAGACGATCCATATGAGGAGGAAGTGAATTCATACATTCACACGTTTGGTGAGAATTTTTAAGGCCTAACGACATGGTGTGCATTGAGGAGAAATGCTTATTATATTGAATTTTACTAGTTTTTCTTTCATCTTCTCTAAATAAAGCCAGTGCATTTTTATTTAAATCATTGCATCTTTACGCGTTGAGGAGAAATGCTTAATTTGTATCATTGCATGTTTATTACTATCTTGTTTATCGTTAAAATAAATGTAACAAATATAATATAATAATATTATATAGTTACAATTATGCTATGAACAATAAACTCATACTATTCGACACATTACATTTATAATTGATAATTATCGAAATTCCAATCTACATCATCCAAATTTACAGCATCAGACATGTCATAATTTTGTGTTGATGGACTAGGATGGCTTGTATCTTCTTGGGCACCAATGTCATCCATGTGTGGTCGATACACTGTGGTCGAATGTGGGGGATCTTTTGTGGGGTTGCAAACTGCCCATGGGGTACAACTAAAAAAATTAGGTGGGGGAACAATTCGCTCGTGAGATACACCCACCTCATGAAGCTTCCTTGTAGCTATATCCAACTCATGACTCCAATAGTTATTTACATGCATGGTTGCACCTAGATCGGTGGCTCTTGAGGATTGCCAATAATCTGATAATTCCCGACTACTAAATAGGAGGTCATTGTATATGGGCATTACTTCTTCGTCGATCGTAATCCTATCCGGCCGTGGAACGGGAATCAATATGGGTACACCAGCGGGACTGCAAAATGGTAGATCCCAAGTCATCTGGGGTTGAGTGGCATGTACCCGACATGTGGGAGTCTCATAAGCGCCAGGTGCCTGTGAAGGGACAGTGGGTATTTAGATGTGGTATGGTAGTGCGCTGGGACTTATGACATCAGTGTTGACTGCTCGGTAGAGGGGTGGCATTACAAGGCCTAGGGACACTTGCTTCCAGTAACGGTCATACATGGATTGAGAAATAATAGATACACTAGGGTATGTCTTGTCAATAAGAATCCCATGCCTTTCAGGGTGAAAGGGTATCCTCATCATTTGCAGGGGAGGGTCATTTGGTATGCGAATTTCACCCATGATCTGTCGACGGAATCGATCACCCAAGTAATACATCTTCCCATATTGAGGATCCATAAGAACATATCGTTTCAATGATATGTACTTCGCATGTTGAACGTCGGCGTTCATCTTCACAGTAGACCCTAATTAAGGTAGCCAATTGACTGAACCTGGCGATCGCGTTTCAATCTGACCCTGGGCGATGGGAAAATTATACTGGATTGAGCCATTTGTCTCCTTACGATTTAATCGATTTTCTTTTTTCCATCGATTAATCATAGGCCACCAGTCACCAGTATCTTCCCTAAATAAGGGACACGACCATTATATGTATTCAAACTCGAAAAACTACAAAACATTAATGAGTATTATAGGACCATAATAATTTAATTAATTATATATTAAATACATATAATTTCACTTTTTAACACTTACCAAAATGAGTTGCCAAAAATAATTCATAGAGTCTACGCGACATCTTGACAAGAGATGGAGAGAGTAGTATATGCGAGATAGAATTGTCGAACCCCAATCGTATGATCCCACAAACTCCAAATCCTCCAAAGCAAACAACCATCCAATAGGAACGCTGTCTCTTGCAGTCGGGAAGAAAATATGTCCCACAAAAAAAATAAAAATGCTCTAGCAGTGTCCTCAGGGCCAATAATCAAATTATTTAACTTTATGGCCTCAAACCACTTATTTAAGCTCGACACTTTCACTCCACAAGAATCACTATAATTTGGTTCAATGCCGGTAAAATATTTTGTAATAATGTCACCCCGGATTTGAGTTTTCCCGTCAAGTATGATCAAGTATTTTCTATCATCCATCGGTACCATGGGACCGCTTCCGATGGGAATACCTGTAAGATGTGAAGGATAGCAATCAATTGTAAATTTAATTATTGTACTAATCAATGTTATTACTAAGGTAATTTTTTATATAAAAAACTAACCAGTCAAAACCGTAAAATCATAAGGAGTAATGGAAGCTCCCCGGTAGGTAGTTGGAACGTGTTGGTTATGTCCCACCAATGATCATCGAGCACTTGTACCAACCCCAACCTGTCTTGGGAATTTGAGTGTCCAATAATTCTCCCCAACCGTTATGGTGTATAAATGCATGACCTCGGGAGATGTCTTAAAATGTTTGTATGTGGCTCTAAGATTATGCCAATTACCATGCAGGTTTATTATGTTGCCATTTGTGGTCGTGTTCGGAGAAGCTTTAATGTGATCTCCTTCGTCCATAATACGCCTATAGTTTTCAAAAACTATAGGTCGCTCGGCAGTAGGAATTTCGGGCTCTCGCCTTTCTTCTTGAATTTTTCTAGACTTTCTAACCCCAAGAGCCGTCTAATTTTTTTTCCAAGTTGTTCCATTATCAACACTGCAATATCAACAAAAAGGTTATCAATTTTCGAGCATATTGGGTACTGAATAAATAAATATTATGTAATATTTTATTTGGTAAAACAATCTTGACGGCATAAAAATTTGCTATCAAAATCAATAGCAAATTGAGTTTAACTATTTTACTATATCATATATTTCCTAAAAAATCACACATGACATAATATATAGGGATTTCCCGAAATAGGTTTCAATAAAAATAAAATTGACTCAAAAATAAATTTTACAACTAACATAACATAAAAAATTAAATTAAATTATATAATTACACATGAATATTTAGTAAATCGTTGTGTAGAGCATATATTAACATATCACATTAACTAATAATATTTTTTGGTTTTTTTCTACATAACATTAACTAATAATATTTTTTAATTTTTTTCTACACAACTATTTACTAAATAATATATACAACTATACAACATAAATATTACAACAACTAAATTATAAATAAATATAGCATGGAAATTAAAACAACCAAAAAATTACCTCTTTTTTTAGCTGGGAGATGAATTCTTTGTTATGCAGAATTTGGTTTTCTTTTTTTAGCTGGGAGTTGAATTATTTGTGTAGAATTTGGTTTCGGTACCCTAGATATTTAAAGGGTTATTACATTTATTTGGGTGGTTGGTAAAAGTGGTTGATATAATTAATTTGGGCCCTTGTTTAATTATCATAAAATGTGTATGGTGGAAGTATGAATGATGAAACCCTTAAACGGAACATCATGTTCCGCATAAGGGGGTGAGCTGGCATCTAAAGCTGAACATCTTGTTCCGCGATTGGCAACGGGTTTTTCACCACGGCGTCGTTTTGCCTCTTATAGGGTATATTTGATATATATTTGTTTTTCCCGTAGCAATTTCAGTAGTTTTTGTAACGTATTTTTATACTAGTAATGTGTATTTTTACCCGTGCCTAAGGATTGCTCTAAGTGTGTGTTTATCTTTTCTCAAGACTTATCAACTTTTTACTTATTCATAGCTTTTTTTGCTCTTATTTTCCTCGACCAATTTCTTTTTATCATTATCATCACGTCATCTTTCGAATTCAAGCCACAGACTAATGTTTAAGATATTTTCATATTAATTTATGCTATACTTTTAAAATCCACTCGAGCACTTGCCTCAATTTGAAAATTGAAATATAAAATGTTATTCTCATATAAAAAGTGAAATTTGAACATATACTATGCCCGGTGGAAATTTACTTCTTAGATTAATTGAGAAGTTTATTGTCAGATCGTACAAATTTGACATAGTGAAAAAAATGCAATTCAATTAGAAGCATCTTAGAATTGAGTAGTAATACACTTGTGTACTACCAATATAAAAAAGGATTAATTCTTTAAACTTTGATCCTCCAACACTTTACCATCATTTTTTTCAATTTTTTCAATCCCCCTATTTTGAAAACAGCCACAAGTAACCTCCAAACGACAACACAGTTAAATTTCTGACAGAAAGTGACACGTGACACGTGACACCCCTTTTGACTTTTGCCAAAATGCTTTTTGAATATTTTGATCTTTTTTGAAAAAAAACTAATACTTTCTCACCCTCTTCTCTCTCTTTCTCTTTCTTCTCCACATTTCTCTCTTCTCTCTCTCATACACATCCGCACGCATGTGCACGAACACATACATACAAAAAAAAAAGAATCGCGATGGGGGGAGGGGGGCAAGGGCAGGGGAACTGCTGTTAGGGTTCCGGGATTTTTTTATTTGCTTGAATTTTTTTATATTGGCAAAACCATTTTTTGTTTGTTGGAGTTAATTTTTTTTATTATGGGAAATCATTTTTTGACTGAAAATAATATTTTTTGTTGGAAATCATTTTTTTATTTGCAGAAAATCATTTTTATCTTGGAAAAACAATTTTTTTATTTATTGAAACCATATTTTGTTTGTTAAAATTAGTTTTTTAATTATTGGAAATTATTTTTTATTACTGAAACTTATTTTCTTATTGTTGGAAATCATTCTGTATTTGCTTAAAATAATTGTTTATTGTTGGGAAAAAAATTATCGTTGAAAAAAAATTTTATTTGCTGAAAATAATTGTTTATCATGTGAAAACCATTTTTAGTTTGTCGAAATGATTTTTTTATTTCTGAAAATATTTTTTATTATTTTAAATATATTTTTCTGAAATATTTTTTTTAGAATTTTTGCATGCTTGAAATCGTATTTTATATGCTAGAAATAATTTTGTATTTATGAAAATCATTTTTTTTATTGCTGGAAATAATTTCTTTTTGTGGGTAATAATTTTTTCGTAATAATTTTCTACAATTGTGCAGGTTTTTAATATTTTTTTGGTATTTTTTAGTATTTTTAAATATATATACATATTTTCCAAATGTTTTTAAAAATTTAGAAACTTTTCAATTTTTTTTTATATTTTTAAAGGTGTTTTTGGGTAATTTCTTAATTTTCAATTTTTTTTCTATTATTTAAAGATTTTTTTCAAAAACAGCTGGGCATGGATAAAAATGCTCTTACTGAAGGTCATGTGCCATGCGAATGACTAAAGGTTTTTGCCAAAATTTAGCGCAGTTAGACGACATGGGATTCCTTGTAGCCGTTTTCAGGGTGGGGGGGGGGGGGGGGGTCAAAGTTCAAGGGGCATAGGTATCCAAGGTACAACACATGTAAACCATTCTCGATATTATTTCGGTGCTCATTGTGAATAAGTATATAACATTTTCGTTTAGATATTTAATATTTGAAAAAATAAGGCAGGAATGCAATGGTCTGGTGCCAATGGGGGTGATTGCTATAGATTTTTTGAAGAAAAAAAAGTTCTTCATGGTGCCTATTTTTTAACCTTTCGCCTAGGGCCCCAATTTTCTTTGAGCTACCCCTGCGGACTACCAAACATCGTTGTTTTGATTACTCAAATCGAAGTCGCAACATTGTTCAAAATGTACGGTTCCAGATAATTTCCAATCCAAATGGCTCCCAGACAACTCCCTTTGTTATGTTTCAAAGGCCTCTAATGTCTCATTTTCGAAAAGATGGGCTGACAGGAATGAGGTTTCTCCCCCCCCCCCCCCCTATCGCCTTATATTGTTGTCAAAAAGATGTTTTAAAGTTACATGAGGTAAGTTAGTACCTGAAAACAGTTTTACTATATTGGATAACTTATTGTATTAGATAATATATATAATATTATATTAGTTTAACTTATATAATAAGAACATTAGAAATACAAATCTATGATTAAAATTAATATTAGCAAATAACGAACTTTATATATTGTGCCTAATAAAATATTATTGCATACCTATTGGTGAATGGTGGACTGATAGTTTTTTAATTTAATTGTGGATTGATATTGGATCACTTATTCTGAATTTATTTGTGAAAGGATGTCGCGGTAGAATTATATTTGTTTTATACATACTTTTGTTTTTATATTAAGTAGCTTTATATGTTTTTATTAAGAAACTAAATAGCCAAAATGCTTACGTGTAACGCAAATTTGCTTACATGACGCCCAACATCTATTTTAAACCTCGAAACAAATAGAAGTTACATGATCAATTCGTTACGGGTGCATGAGAAATAGCGAGAAGAGAATTTTTAAAACACCAACTATTAAGCACCAAGACGTATTAGAGTAATTCAATCAAATGGTCCAAACTATGTTCCTATCGTAAAGTGATCCCTCAACTATAATTCACTGCAGTTCAACCTGACAACTAATCTTATGCTAACACAATTTGGTGATACCGTTTTATTTAATTGGATTTGGAATTGGTAACTTTTTAGTTCAAAATTTTAGACTTTTGAACAAATTTCAAGCCATGGAATTGGGTTCCCTTAGTTCATTAGTGTGTCAAATTTAGATAATAATGTAAACGAGGCACATACCTATTAATAAATTTCAATTCCCCTCGATAGCCTCTTTCTGGTCTGATGGGTAGTGATAGTAAGAGGAACGCATAGTGGATTGTAGAAATACAAATAATCCTAAGCCAAACACTAGAAAAATTAAAAACCTTTTGAATTACAAGATTATACAAGATCTTAAATTTAGTTTAAAATACAATTTGATTGAGTATTTGGTATGTAAAGCCATGCTATTTAACCACGGCAGTAAAAAATAAATGAAAAATATGTACACACTTACATTCAAATATATACATACCTAGTGGCGGAGAGAGCATAGGATTGGCACGTGCACGAGCATGCTCTAGGATTAAAAAAATAAATAAATAAAAGTGACCTAAATAAATCACTTTAGCAGCAAACCTACCCAAACAAATACCCTTTCTCTACTTTTCTCCTATCCCAAATTTCTTGCTCCAACTTCGGTGAGAAATACCCCCTTTGCTTCGCCACTAGCTTCGGGCCAGTGATACCCTCTGCTCCGGTGATTCGGTGATACCCTTTGGAGACCCAATCTCTGCTCCGGTGATACCTTCTGCTTCGGCCTCTAATCAAGCTTCGACCTCCGTGATAGATACCCTTTGGCCTCTAATAAAGCTCCGGTGATGAAGGTATAATTGATTTTTACAGTTAATTTCAATATATTGTTCAAGATACCTTTCGGCCTCAAATTTTAACAGTTCATTGTTTCAATTTTTTTAACAGTTTCTTCTATATAAACATACCTAGCTTTGAATTACTCTACACTAATTGATAAAAATTGAACGCACAAAAGATAAAAATGGAACTCATAACTTCTTTATACAGTTCATTATCTTTTTTTAACAGTTAATTTTTTTAATTTTTTTAGCAGTTAACTTTAACAGTTAATTTTTTTTAATGCTTTCAATTTTTTTAATATAGTTCAATGCTTTCAATTTTTTTAACAGTTAATTTTTTTTAACAGTTGATTTTTTTTCCTAATTTCCTAATAATATTTTTTAGCAATGAAGTATTATGGTTTGGTTTGTTCTATTTTATTACTAATAATGTGTGAATATTTATTTTTTTAGCCACGACGTATAAATGTGTGAATCATCCTAAAAAAAATCAGGGGCTACCGCCCCTAACCCCAAACGTTTTTATTATGGTGCTCCACCTGTTGGATATTCCTGGCTCTGGCATTGTACATACCTCGATTATTTTTCGAATATGAGCAACACCAAAATGAGAATCCCAACCCAAGTTATTCTTACAAGTATCTTAATCAATATGAGATAATATATTAACATTATTATATACTATTGTGTAGAAATAGTATAGCAAGTTGTATACGATTGTATATAGTCCAAAGTTTTTTGAATCCAAAAATTACTCCTCATATTTGTGCTTCCCTCAACGGATTTATATTTCCAAAAATATAAACAATAAGGATCATTTGATATACTAGCATGAAGGCCCGCGCGATGAGCGGACAACTGTAATGCGTAATATAATTATACTAGTTTTAAACCCCATGCGATGCGCGTGTGGGGTGCATAAAAAGTTACATCCCATGAACTAATTTAATTTTTTTTATTAGACTTTCAAAAATTAGAAAATAAATTATTTAGGGTTATAATCATCCCAATTTGGTTGGTTTTGTCACCATGAACCTCATTGTCATTACGACACACATCTTTATCCCATCGAATTCACCAACGGTTGTAGCTTTTTTAATTAAAATACCTGTAATAATAAATTGCGAAAACAAAGATGAAGAAATGTGGAAAGTAGAGATAAAATTTCAAACTTAAAAATCATTTATGTTAAAACTTTTATAGAATATTGTAAAATACTTTTTGTAGAAGGATGAGCCCAATAGTTCACTTCTATTTTTCTAAATAAAATAAACTAAAGTAATATTTGTAAAATCCAAATGAGGACAAAAATATTTTTGTAAATGCCTATGCCAGATTCTCACATAACTATTTCGACAAAACTAAATTGAAAAATGTAATTTGTGGAAACTTCAAGGATTTTCTTTCATAAAATTTATTATTATATGAATTTTACTTTTTAGTTTTAATAAATATTATTATATGAACATTATATGGTTGCCAACAAAAAGTTAATATGCACTTCAAGGGAGATCAAAAATTAAATATAGGCTCTAAATACCATTCGTTACAAAATTAATTTAGTAGAATTTATATAAACAGTTTTGAATCTAAATTTGACAAAATGAAAGAAAAAATAAATAGATGATAGTAAAAGAAGGTAATTTTTTTTCCTTTTTTTTGGAAGTACGAATATTAAATATATAACAAAGTTATTCTTTAATTCAAGACTTACCTTTATAGTCTAACTTTAAGTTTTGGATCTTAAATAAAAAAGTGAAGGTTGTATCATTTTATATGAAATAAGACTATTTATGTATAAATGAAAACATATAGGATGTTTATAATTCTAATGTTAATTCCATTCATAAAAAGATTTATGGGAATACATAGGGAGGATTTTACACATAAATTATTCGATAGACTAAGGTTTATGCTTTCCAATTACATTCATATTGATCTTGGACTTGATTACCATGTACCAAAAAAAATAAGATTTTCTTAGAAATGTGTCGCCTTATAAATATACTACATAAATATTTCAAATAAATAAATAGTCACTTTGCTTTAGAATGGGTGGAGAATTCTATCTCTAAAGGGATTCCAAAAGTGAGTAAATCAATATATATAAATTATTACATAATCTTCTAAAACAAAAATATGATAAGATATAACTTAAGGGAACCAAATAGATTTATTCTACATGGCATTCTACCAAATGGTTGATGTGCATTTGTAAGGATAAATTTTCAATTGAGTCAATTTGTTAGTATTGGCTTAATTCCGGACAAAACTATTTGTGTCGTAGGATAGAAATTTGCGACCATCAAGCCTATGACGTTTGAGTTGAAGACGTAGCAGCCAAGCCCAAATTGAAGATATAATCATTGTCGGTTTACATACCGTGTTTAACATCATCGATCTCTCAATTTACCCAAATATATTGGCTTGTTTACATGACGGTTTACATGCCTTGAATATATTGGCTTCGATACTCAAAATGCTTCCGCTAATAAAGCTAAAACCATGATTTTGAGAGAATCGATTAGGAATACTAGAAAATGTCAATCCTTAGGTAATACTTATCACCTTGTCTACACTTGCACACATTGTGTTCAGAAGGGTCACCTTAGGAGGTTTTGTTTCGATCTTAGAAATGGTTCTAGGAAGTCCAAGGGTAGAGTCACCAAGGTCACCAAAACTCGAGAACGTCACTTTTCACTTATGTGGGTTAGGAGATCCGAGTTGGAAGCTTTACATGATAGGCTTTATGATTCTCATTTGCATGCACATGATTCCTTAATTACTAAATTTAAAGGTTGATTCTGTTAGCTTTGTTTACATACACTAGCTTTTGTGCTTCTTGATATATTTTTACTAGTTGTATGTTTGTTTGTCATAGTCTAGTATATGCTTCATTATATAAATTTTTCTTGAATTATGATATGTGTATATTTTGTATTTTAATTTTTTCATTTATTGTGTCTTATGAAAAATACAAAAAGATTTGTTTGTCTTTTGAGTTGTCCTTTTTGTGTGTTTAAAATTTTGAAAAACTCAAAAAGATTTTTTTGTATATTTTAGTTTTACACATTTTATGTGGCACACCTTTATGTTTGAATCCTATATCATTCCATTTTCATGTGGCTAGAACTCTTAGTTAAGATTTTCAATGCTCAAAGTATTCTTTATCATGCTTACTTGGAGTAGTTTGACTTTGATTTGCTTAAGGGATTCACTTTTTATTTGCCTTTTCACACACATGCATAAGCTCTTTTAAACGTTGACTTCACATGTATATTTGAGCTTTGTGAGATGTTCTCCCATAAATTTTGTCATCTACATGTTTTGTGACTATGGGGATTTGTGCATGTAAGAACTGCTGCCCGGATTAAAAAAAAGTAAAAAAAATATTGTTTATCAATGGGATCGAGTTGAGAGAAAATAAAAATCTCGTCGTGAAAAGCCACCATTTGCAAAGGACTAAAAAAGTGTGGCATTGTAAAAAGTATCCAAGGCCAACATAGTTTACTTTCGTGAAAATAACATAATTATTATTTATGAGGGAGTTTAGATGGATATATTAACGGGTTTGCACAATGGATCCTAGTTATGCGTATTTTTTCATGACATTATTGATTTGTAGAATCATCAAAATTTTAGGCTTGTATGAATTGTGTTTGTTTGTTCTTTGAGATAACTCAATCTAGTCATAGAAGGATAAATCTTAGTTGATAAAGTTTTGCAATCAAATAAGAACTCTTTGAACATATTTAAGTGATTGGGTCTTAATTCTTTAGTCTCTAGTTCACACCCATTCACTTCGTTTACCACATGGTTATTTAGACACATTTATGCCATATGAGTGTGGAAAGCTTAATGTATTTTGTTTCTTGTGTGGTGTTTATACCTATATATATATATATATATATATATATATATATATATATATATATATATATATATATATATATATATATATATGTGTGTGTGTGTGTGTGTGTGTGTGTGTGTGTGTGTGTGTGTGTGTGTGTGTGCGTGTGCGCGCGCGCTTGTGCGTTATTGGTATATTTAGTGTATGTATATATATAGTATCATTTGTTCATGAGTCTTTGACTTACAAATGATTTCCCATGAAATTATTTCTGAAGGCATGGCTTTAGATGAGCAATTTCAGGTGAATGTGATTATTATAAATTTCCTCCATTGCTCAAAGAATTCAAAAATACTTTGAGGCATAAATCTAAAGAATTTTCACTAGAGTCTCTTATAACAAAATTGAGAATTGAGGAGGAATCCTGAAAATAGGACTATAAGGATGAAATTCTTGTTGTGTCTAACAACAAAAATCAGAAAAAGAACCATACTCCCGTGGTTTTAAGGCAAACGGAAAAATATAAAATTTCAGGAAAAGAGACACAAATAGAATTTTAAAAATCAGATTCAGAATAAGAATAAGAATAAGAACCTTGGAAATGGACAGTTTAGCAACTCGGGACAGTTTTTCTATTTCAAGTGTAGAAAGCCTGGCCATATGGCTCGTAAATGCCGTAGTGCGACACACTCACATGCAAACTTAATCGAAGAGGACCTATGTGCTATGATTACTGAAATCAACATGGTTAGCGGTGTTGAAGGGTGGTGGGTGGGTACTGGCGCTATTTGCAATATTTGTCATGAACGTACATTGTTTAAGACTTATTCTGAGGTTGCAGATAAGAAAGTATTATTGGGTGATTCTCACTCCACAAAGGTTGGTGGTGTGAGATATGTGTAATTGAAGTTTACTTCGAGCAAAACTGTGATTCATAAAGATGTTCGTCACACTCCTGAGATAAGAAAAAATTGGTTTTGGATTATCTTATCAACAAAGCTGGATTTACTGAAACTATTGGTGCTGATTTATTTACTTTGAATAAAAATGGAATTTTTCTAGGCAAGGGTTATGCCACTGATGGGATGTTTAAGTTGGACATTGATGCTATTAACAAAAATTTTCCTTCAGCTTATATTTCTTGTTCTTTTAATGTTCGGTATGCTAGACTTTGTCATGTTAGTAAATGACTTGTTAAAAATATGCGCACCTTAGGATTAATTCGAGAATTATCTATAAATGATTTTGAAAAATGTGAATGGTGTAGTCAAGATAAAATCACTAAGACACCATATAAATCTGTTTTTAGAGAATCTGAACCGCTTGATTTAATTCATTTGGATATTTATGAATTAGATGGTCTCACAACTAGAAATGACAAACGTTATTTTGTTACTTTTATTGATGATTGTTCTGATTATTCATTTGTGCATTTAATGAAAAATAAACGTGAAGCATTTGACATGTTTACAATTTTCTTAAATGCAATTGAAAATCAATTTAATCAAAAAATTAAAAAGTTATGTAGTGATAGAGGGACCGAATATGATTCTGCAACATTTATTGAATTTTATAAAACCCACGGTATTGTTCACGAAAAAACTGCCCCTTATTCACTGAAATGAACGGTAAAGCCGAAAGAAAAAATAGGACATTAACTGAATTAGTTGTTGCCATTTTATTAAATTCAGGGACTACTTCACATTAGTGGGGTGAAATTATTTTAACGATGTGTCACGTATTTAATGGAATTCCGAAGACTAAAACGAAAATATCTCCAATTGAAATTTGGAAAAATATTAAGTCCAATGTATCATATTTTAGAACTTAAGGGTGTTTAGCCTACATACATATACCCGGCCCTAAAAAGTTTAAATTGGCTAGTAGAGCACATGAGTGCTTTTTAATTGTCCATGTCATTATTAACATGGCATACCAATTTTATGACTTGAAAAATCATTTTAACAAAGAATTCAGAATCTAGTGAAACTATTTTAGAACTAAGAAAAAGTAAAAGAGCTCATGTTGAAAAGAATTTTGGTTTTTATTTTTACGCATATACTTTAGAGAAGGACCCTAAAAATAATTGAAGAAGCATTATCTTCTTCAGATGTCGATTGATGGAAAAAGGATATTAATGATGAAATGGAATCTTTGAAAACAAATAAAACTTGACATTTAGTGGACCTTCCTCCCGGTTGTAAAACAATTGGGTGTAAATGGATTCTTAAAAGAAATTAAAACCTGATGACACTGTTGAAAAATATAAGACTCGTCTTGTTGCCAAAGGTTTTAGACAACGAGGAAAACATAGACTTTTTTATACGTTTTCACCCGTGACTAGAATAACTTCCATACGTGTATTATTTTCCATAACTGTCTTAAATGATTTAATTGTACACCAAATGGATGTTAAAACTGCATTTTTAAAGGGAGATTTAGAAGAAGAGATTTATATGGATCAACCTGATGGTTTTATTGTACACGGTCAAGAAAATAAAGTGTGTAAACTAGACAAATCTCTTCATGGTCTCAAACGGGCACCTAAACAATGGCATGATAAATTTGATAGCTTGGTCATCTCTAGTGGGTTTAAAATTAATGAAAGTGACAAATGTATTTATGATAAATATGAAAATAATATTTGCACTATCATTTCTCTTTATGTTGATGATCTAGTTATATTTGGTTCTAATATTCATGCCATAGAAAATGTTAAATCAATGTTATACGCCAATTTTGATATGAAGGATTTAGGTGAAGCTAGTGTAATTTTGGGAATTAAAATTACTAGGTCAGAAAACGGACTTTATTGGACCAATCTCATTATATTGAGAAATTTTTAAAGAAATACAATTACTTTGACTGTAAACCAGCAAGTACTTCATTTGACCCTAGTGTAAAGTTATTTAAGAACACTATCGACATTGTAAACCAAAATGCTTATGCAAACATCATTGGTAGCTTACGTTATGTTACAGATTGCACTAGACCTGACATAGCTTATGCTGTGGGAGTACTATGTAGAATTAGCTGTGGGCCTAATATGGAGCATTGACATGCTATTAAAAGGGTCATGGGGTATCTTAAAAGGACGATGGACCTCAGATTACACTATTATAACCATCCCCACTACACCAAAATGGTCAAATTGAGCCAGCCTTGTCATGGTCATTGACCATGACAAGTCCGTGACAACTCTACTTGTCACGGACTTGCCACGGTCATTGACCATGACAATCATATAAAGTTGTCCCGGTAAACGATCGTGACAATTCTGTGAGTAAAAAAACCTCCCTCTTCTTTTTTTCCCATCGATTCTCATTCCCTCCATTTATCTCTCTCTCTCTCTCTCTCTCTCTCTCTAGCGACTGCGCACTCTCTCTCTTTACAACTTTGATATGTTTACTCTCTCTATTTATCCTCCATTTATGTATATATGTATGTATATGTGCGTGTGTGTATATATGTGTGTGTAAATATGCGCGTGTGTGTGTGTGGTGTATATATGCATGTGGGGGGGGGGGGGGTGGGGGGGGGGGGTGGGTTTGTGCGTGTGTTTGTGTGTATATATGTGTGTGTATATATGTGCGTGTGTGTGTATATGTGCATGTGTGTGTATGTGCGTGTGTATATGTGTGTGTGTGGGCAGCGGCAGTTGGGGAGGGAGGGGACAAGGCAGGGGGTGGGGTGGGGGCAAGGGGTGGGGGGCTGTGTGTGTATATGTGCGTATGTGTGTTTTTTTAATTAAATTTTTATTGGTTTATTAAATATTTCCCCTCATATTGTAGTCCCCCTTGTAAAAGAATTGATTAATTTAATATTGATTAGTTGTTAATTTTTTTGTAAATTAATAATTAGTTCCCCTTTCATATGCAAGTATGATTGCGTCTCATTGTTAATTAGTAAATTAATAATTGTATACTTTAATTGTTAGTTTAATTGATGAAAATAATTAATTGAGTAGATGAAGTAAAAGCAGTACGGGATACACCTTTGTTGTTGCCATTGCGGTTGGATTATAGTGGATCGATGTTGGGTTGGTTAATTTTAAAAGTGGCATGACCACTGGATTATTGTCCATATGGGGTGGAATTTTTCAACTTTTTTTGTAAATTACTTTCTATAACGAACAATATATATATAGTATGATAATTAAATGAAACATACTTGAAATTACATATAGTGCGGATAGATAATAGCCTTCTAGTTCTTATGCGTACGCATTCAATAGCCCTTAGACCTGTTCGAGAGTCATTACCCCTATAATGAGATCTCTCGAATTATCTCGTTTGGACAGTTTGGGAGTGCATAATTTCTGTATAATAATATTCTTTGTGGCTTAAAGTTGTTACTTTGGGAGGAAGTTCTGTAGTCGTATCCTAATGTTCTCTGGGTACGTACTAGATTGACAAGTGTGACTGTTATTTCAATTGATCAATTGAAATAACACTCACACTTGCCAATCTATGTCGTGTACTTGGAGAACTATGGGGATATGCTGTCGAATTTTTCTCAAATCGTAACAATGTGCATGAGCTGTTAAGTATATTACAGAAATATGCGGTCTTGAATGGGATAGGACCATTCACCCTTTAGAGGAGATGGAGGAAATAGGAATTTCTATTATAAATTGAATTTGAATTTGAAATTCAAAAATCGAATATAAATAAGACAAACTATAAATCTAAGTTTTGTTTATACTAATCCATGAATATACGCTTCTTACCTTTAATAGGTGATTAGTTGTGGTAGTTGTGATGGGATATCCGTAATACAAAGAGTGGATGGGTGAGACAAATAGAATGGGGGATGTGTTTCGCAGAGGTGCTAATGAATTTATGAAATACATAAAGATATGTCATAATGATGAAGAGTTTACGTGTCCTGTGCTAGGTGTAACAATTGTAAGGTGTTTGAGTGGAAAAAAGTTGAACTACATTTGTTAAGATCGGGAATGAAAGATAATTATCGATTTTGGATTTTTCACGATGAGTTGAAAGTTCCTTTTGTCCCCGAACAACCTTCACAAACCTTCAACAAGTAAGATAGATGTAGAAGGGGATGGCGTACGTTGATGATGCGTACGGAGTTTATGAAGCAGGGGATAATGAGGGTACTGATGATGCATAAGGTTCAAGTGCTCGTGAATATATCACGATAAAACTTGACGATGACTACCAAAGTTTACAATTTAAGGCGACCCAACCATTATACTCTAGTTGTGAGAAAGATCAAACAACTTTACATGCCATGGTTGGTTTGCACAGTTTGAAGATGCAGTACGGTTTGTCTGGCAATAGCGTGACAGGAATTCTGAAATGGGTGAAGGGCTTACTACCCAAGGAGAATATGCTTCCAAATAGATATCCTGTTATGAAGAACAGTTTGAAAGGTTTGGGAATGACGTATAAATCGATTCATGCTTGTGTGTATGAATGCATTCTATACCGAAAGGAGTATGAAAATCTCGATCGTTGTTCGGTATGCAATGAACCTATATATGTCCAATCTCCTGGTAAGGAAGGCACAAGCTCGAAAGTGCCTCAAAAAGTGTTGAAATATTTTCCTGCTGGGCCTAGATTAAAGAAATTTTTCACAGTACCATGGATAGCGAAGGCAATGACTTGGCATGCTACGGCAGAAGTAGGGGTAATCTCATGCATCATCCTATTGATTCTACAGCTTGGAGGAGGATGAATTATGAGTATCCTAATTTTGCTCAAGAACAGCGCAACATTCATTTGTCTATATCAACAGATGGTTTCAATCCATTTGAAAATCTAAGCACCAATCAGAGTGTATGGCCGGTGATCCTAGCCCCACTCAACCTCCTTCCTTCACAGTGTATAAGACCTAAAATTTCGATGATGTCTTTGTTGATATCGGGAAAAAAAGACGGACGTACACTACTCCGACCAGACGTCTTACGCCGAGGTGGAGCATAGGATGATGGTAAGATTTAATTTTTCTATAACTACAGAAATATATTATTTTGCATTATTTTACTTTGCGGGGCCGATACTAATTTTTCTTTATTTTATTTCAAGGAACAGGGAGTGGCCCTAGGGGTAGGCTACATAGGCTTGATACTTATGTGGCTATTCAGAAGAAGAAGGGGAAGGATAAGGAGGTGTCCCCGAGCTTCGTGGCCACGATTGTAAGTAATCCGACATTTTACTTTTTGTTAGTTACGTTATAATTTGTTTATTTACTTATTTTACTAATCATGTGCTTTTTGTCGTTTCAGGCAAAGCTTAAGGAAGTGCATGAGTCACAATCTGATGCCGATAAGGCATCTTTGTCCACAGACGCACTCAGTAAAGTTCTTGGCGCTGATCCTAAGGGGAGGACAAGGGGTGAGCTCGCGATTGTCCAAATCTAGGATCATCAGATTGGAGGCGAGCGACACCGGGTTGGCTCGAACGGTGGACTCGCATAACGCAAAGTTGTCCCATTTGGAGGTGGCGGTCCAAGATATGTTCTCATTCATAAAGCGTTCATTGGGCGAAAATTGTAAGGGGAAAGGGAAGGAAAAGGTTGTGGAGGAGGAGGTGCAGGAGGAGGAGGATGTGGACCTTGCTACTTTGTCGCTGACACTCATGGACTTTGATGATCCACTCCCCTATTTGGATCCCTTCGATCGACCGATGTTGATACTTGGTTGGCCAAGCATGTTTTTACTGGACATATTTGATGGCCAGCGTATAGGGCGGGGGTTGAGGGACCCGAATACTGTCCAGGGTATCCCAGTTCATGGACGTTCGCTTCAAGACATCGAGTCCAAGGTGCTCATCATGCATATGATACCCGGGAAGGAGAACTCCCCCTTTTGGTTGCGCGAACAATACGGCATGATGTATATTTCTAGGTGTGTCAATTCGTATATCGTGTGGCCTACTCACCTCCTCAGAGCTAATCTTATCCCAGATATGTAGTGACATTATTTGAATTGAATTATTTTAAGTTGTTACATTTGAATTATATTTGGATTATATCGTGATGCATATTATTTTCAATGTATATTTGCATTATCTCTATTTTATTTGGATATATAATGTTTAAACAGGTACAACGTTGCTATAACAGGTACAAATATACTGCTGGGCAGTGGCAGTGGCCATACTACCTAGCATATTTTTTTTCATTTCTGCCCAGAATTATCACGATCATTGACCGTGACAATTTTTTATTAAAAGTCACGAGTGTGTCACGTTTTATGACCGTGACAAAACTTGTCATGGTCATAGCCCATGACATGACCGTGATAATGATAATGAACTTGTCACGGTCATTGACCGTGACACGTCCGTGACAACAAAAATTGTCACCCCCAAAATTATCACGGTCATTGACCTTGACAATTCGACAGATTTGGTGTAGTGCCCGTTGTCATTGAAGGATGTAGTGATGTTGATTGGAACACCCTATCTGATGTATCTAAAGGTACTAGTGGATATATATTTAGCATCGCTGGGGGTACAGTTTCCTGGAAATCTAAGAAACAAATAATTTTGGATCAATCCACTATGGAGTCTGAGAGAACAGCACTAGTTGCAGCTAGTGAAGAGGCAGGTTGATTAAGAAACCTTCTGTCAAATATCCCATTATGGGAAAGATCGATAACAACTATTTTTATTCATTGTGATAGTACTGCGGCTATTGCAAAAGTAGAGAACCGTTATTATAACGGTAAGAGATGATAAATACGTCGTAAACATAGTACTATTAGAGAATTTATCTAGAAGTGTGATGTGAGGGTGGATCATATACGTTCGGAATAGAACTTCGCTGATCCTTTGACGCAAGGACTAGCTAGGGAGAAGGTATGGAACACCTTGAAAGGGATGGGACTAAATCCCTTGTATAAATGAGCCATCTATGATGGTAACCCAACATATAGACTGGAGATCTCAAGAAACATGTCCAAAGGGTAATAACAAGTCACAAGTGATATGAGTTGAATCATGCTATTATTAATTAATATAGAATGTGATCTTACTCCGAGTCCATCCCTATGGAGCATGATATCCTCAATCGAGTAAAGGATGAGTTATTAAAACTCTTAATGAGATCTCTATCTCTATTTTGAGTGGGGTATCAAGCTACAGGAGTATCCTTGATAGACTCACCTATGTGAATGTGGAAGTGTGGTCGCTTCCTTTGGATATTAAGGGAAAATTCCTAGAGCATTCACTATACTGGGATAGAAGCCCACGACCGTAACGTGATGGCTATTAGAACTACATCCAGGTAGGGTTGTGTGTAGGATGTTGAAAGAGACAGTTTTAAAAACTATGATTACTATAGTATATTCCGAATTATTTTTACTATGAAAAGGTTCAAGTCGAAAGACACCTTTGCTTATCCACAATTCTATGAAATATTGCTAGATAAAATGATTTTAAATTTTGCAAGTGGGGGATTGTTATAACAATTATCTCATATAACTCACAATGCAAAAGTTGAAAGGGTAGAGTCCCACATCGATGGGATATAAAATTGAGTAGAGAAAATATACTCTTTTTGTGGGTCTAAAGGGCAAGCCCTTTGGGCATTAGATGTTTTGTGTGTATGGGTGGGAGATTATTGGGCTAAGTCACACGTCCATCCGGGCCATGCCCGTGTCCGGGTCTTGGGTATTAATCTTGGGCAAATTATGAAATAATTTTTTGGACAAATAAATTATTGTATTTCGGGCTTAAAAAATATTATTAATAGTAATTAATTCCGAAAAAATGCAATTTTTTAACTATTGAAAAATTCCACCAACTCAACGCGTTTTTCTAAAATTTTCTCCCCATTAAACCACTTACAAAATTCATATCTTTTTTGTTAAATAGAGGTTTTCCGTCATTTTTAAGTAAGTACTCTGAACAAAACAAAACTTCCAGCAAAAATAAATTTCCCAAAAATTCTTCTGCACATAGAGATAATTATTCATCACCCCTGAATAATTATTAATTTACAGAAATAATTAATCTCGACTCAAATTAATTATAATTCATGAAATCAAGCAATATTATAGAATGGGTGTTGGTTGAACGGATTTGGATCGTGATCCTAGTTCGTATATTTATTCGAGGTTGTTTTATCCTGGGGTGGCAAGGCTTTTTTTCTGTCGGCACAAATTGGAAGCAGAGCCACGAAACATCTGAAAGAGAGCAGCATTGTCCATAACTCAGCCATATTCAAGTCTTGTCTTGCATCTCAGAGATCTTATTATTATTTATGGGTCTTATCTGCTCGTCATTGGGTAATTTCGTTCCTTTAATTAAGCATTTAAATTGTTGCTATCACAACAATAACGTTGCATGTTTTAACATTCTTCCCACATCTCACGAGTCCTCCATTCAAGAGGATATGTTAGCCTTTATATATTCTTTTGGGGTTGGACGGGCCATTGACATTACTCGTCTTATGTTCGACTATATGGTAAAACTTATCTCCTATAAAGGTTCAGACTATTACCATTTTTCTATTAAACTAGGGGTATAGATTTGTTGTGTCCCCATTATGGAGCATGAGCTTAAGGTTACTGTTACCCCTCCTCACTGTAATACCCCGTGCTTTTATGGATATCCAAATTACATAAGTGGGCGTAATTTGATAATTAGAGGAATTTCTATTAATAGTAATTTTGGATTAATGAGTGTTAGATTATCATTGAGGTGTGTTACATTTACTTTTGGGATTAAGTAAATGAGTCAGAATATTTATATATCATGTCGTCAGTTGTGTTAAGTGACGGGAGATAGTTTACATTGTAGAAAACGTGTGTAGAGACGTGTCTGGTACGACTAGTGAAATTTATTTAGGTAACTCAGATGGAGATCTTGAGTAAACGATTTGTTTCAAAATGGCCAAGATAGTCTTAATAGAGTATCCGGGGGTAGTGTTTAGGTTTCGGGGACTTTTAGACTAGTAGGGACTCACATTTGTGTATATGAGTCAAAATTGGGTTTTATAAGGGATAACCCTTATTTCTTTCTTATAAGGCACGAGAGAGAGAAAGAGAAGAAAAAAAAGAGAGAAAATAAGAAGGAAAGAAAGGAAGAGGGAAAAGAGGAGAAAAAAGGGGATTTCCCGTCAAACTCCGGGGGATTCGACTCGAGGTCGTCGGATTTCATCCACGAGGCAAGTGTTCACTTGCTTTATTGATTTGAGCCTATGTATCTCATATTGTAGTTGGTAAACTAGATAATTTTGGGTTAGAACCCTTAAAATAAATTTGGGAAAATTAGATTTTGAAATCACATATAGATGTGTTTTTAACTCTTGATGATTTCTAGTGATAAACCCATATTAATGATGTGTATAAATGATGTGTATAAGAAAATTGGTTTAACATCACAAAATAATTGATGTGTTATTTAGAAATCATACATTAGATGATTATATTTTTGTTGGTTGAGATTAGAAACCACAAAAATGGAGATGGGATGAATATTTAGATTTTTGGAGAAGAAGAAACCATAGTAGATTTTCGGAGCTGAACAGGCCGAATCGATTTGGACAAGCCGAATAAATTTGGTATGTGACAGTAGGATAGTTGAACCATTTCGAATCGATTCAAAAAGGCCGAATCGATTCGGTTAGGAGTGAATCGATTCTAAAAGGTCGAATCGATTCGGTGCTGCAAGATTTTAAAAATTCTCCTTGGGTTTTAAGGATTTAATAGAAATGGTTTCTTGGAGATTATCACTAGGGGATTCTAGAAAGGATATTAGGACTCCCAGATAATGGTATAGAGGGTGAGAAAACTTAGGTTGAAAGATAGAACCTCGGATTATTTTTATGTACAATCCGGGGCATGGATTTAATGAATGTTTAGGATGAGTAACATTCAAGAGAAGTATTCGACAAGCGTGTATATATATTTTTATGCGGTTAGAATAAATATGGGACGATTCCACTTGAGCAAATCCTAGGATGTGAATAGGATCGAATTTAGGATATGGGCTAAAGGGGATTGAGCGACTATCCGGTAGGTCTATTGACGACTATTATTATAGGTGATGCGATACCTATGGAATTAAGATACGTAGCTTGTATACTTATTCAAGTATTACGAATTGGTATATTCGGGATTATATATAAATCCTTAAAAGTGATTAAGGTAAGTAAATCTTAAGTAAAAGATGCTTACAGGTTTAGCATTTTAAGTGTGTAAATACTTATATACTATTACGAATGTGAACATTCGGGATTTTGGCTATCGCTATAACAGTTCAGCAATTATAGCCATGGTATATAGAGAAATGTTATATAATATATATATACGGGTGTTGTTACGGTATATATATATATATATATATATATATATATATATATATATATATATATATATATATATATATATATATATATATATATATATATATATGATTTGGTAATAAATATATTGGTATGTTAACGATATATTTATGTATACATATATCTCTAGTGCTATCCAGGGAGGTTGCACGATGTGGGTGAATCACCTGGCTTATGGAGCAGGGAGAGTATATCCTCAGGTCATATCGTCCCGCATATGGGTGCGAAAATGATCCCACTTTCAGGAGGGAATATGACCGCCTCCACTGTTTAGTGTTTCCTACCATGATCACAAGTAAGTCTGACTTTGTACCTAGGTTAAGTTGTGTCTACCCAGATGATGATAGCACTTTGGACTGCATCCTCGAGTTATAGGCCGGTGGCATGGTGGTTATATTTATGATTGTAATGTAGGTACAAATATACTTGTTGCGTATGATATATTGCTTGTATATGAAGATTAGATATCATATAACTTTGAACGGCGTAAAGTGTAAAATGAATAAGATGTTATTCTTCTTTCGGTAGTTTTATATCTGGAGTAATAAAAATGTGAATTCTAGGTTCAAGTGAGAACCATTTATAATGAGGGATATTATATGTTAAAGTAAAAAGGTTATTTTAAACTAGTGAAAGTTACGGTATATGAACGATATAGTTTTATATAGAAACAAGGCCTATATATATATATATCACATGGATGATTATATCAACAAAGCTTTTGTAATAGCTTACGGTATAACATATTATATCACGCAAGGTAGGTGATAGTTATGATGATTTAGAAGATGGACGAAAGATATTAGTTAGACAGGGTATTTTAACTAGGTTGTTTCAATGTATACGATAGGTGTGCACTAGTAGAAGAGGGGTGAGGTGTATCTCATGAGAGTGCGATACCAGTTTAAATATGAGAGATTTCATATTTTAAAATATAGAATTTGAGCACTTGCTAAATGTTTTCAAACTCGGGTTCTAACCCGTTTCTTTATTTTCCCTCTCTTGCTATATATGTATATATATTAGTTGTCCATACATAGGGATGCCTGGATGATGATTCTTTCGAGTCAAACGTTTATTGCAGCAGCTGTGGATGCAAGCAGGATTATTTTAGACGCTTTTATCCTTATGATCTAGATAGGAGGTAATGTAGAAACACTCGGGCTGATAGCCCAAATGTATTAATTTATTCTTTTATCACATTTTAGTTTGCGACAATTCGATTTGGTTGTATTATATCGTACCGAGAGTTCAGTTATTTTACTTCATTTCATTTGTTGTATATAAACTGTTGTGGTTGTTTTACTTGGTTGGTTTGGTTAAAAATATTAGTCAAATAAAATTTTGACGCCAGTCTAATAAGTTATTAGTAATTAAATTGGTTTTTGACAGTGATGCTGAGAATGAACCATATGAGATTCCTGTTTTAATCTGGTATAGGATTGATCACTCGGTATTTTATTAGGCGGGGTATCACACTCACGATATCACATATCTTTCCAGTATTTGTCTTATCCCCACCTCACATCATGGTCTACATCTTCTCAGCCTCCGCAGTAGTCTGATTCATCATTTGCCAAATTTAGTCACACCATGGACCAATTATTCGCCTATGTAAGTTCCATGCACACATACAATTGGGATAAGTTTACAACCATTCATATTCTCTATGGGTAGTTGTACACTCGTTAGTTAAACATTCTTCAAAACTAAAGAAACATTGAGCTTTGAATGACAAGACCTTCTTGTTGGGATTTTTTTGATTAAAAACATGTATGGAGTTTATTTTTGAGTAAATGTGTGTTAGTTCATTTTAAAATAAGAATCATGATTATGATAATGCCTTATATTTGATTTAAATATATTACAAATATGGTTAATAGAGCTTAGTAGTAATTTCAATGAGTCAACTTTTGGTTGATCACTAGGAGATTGAAATTCTGTATCTAGAACTATTGAAACGTTCACAACCTAGATATTTATTTGACAACCTATCGGAACATTTGCAATGTAATCCTAGTATTTATTTCAAACTATGGGAACCTATGATATGGTTCGAGAACTTTTTTGATAGTCCAACAGAGAATTGCAATCAATATACCCTATGAATGTATTGAACAGGGCCACCTAATAGATTTTAGTTTGATGGTTGTCTTGATTAGACTCAAACCATCTCACACCTTTTTGAAGATGTTGAATAAATTCTTGATCTCGAGAATTATAAGGATTGGAATGTTTGCGTAAATGTCACTTTGATTAATATGGGTGCAATATGATTTTATATCGGGTCAAATGATTCCTGCATATTTTGTAGTAGTTGTGTGAATAGGTGTGAGATCATAATTCAGAAGAATCCTCATCTGGGGGATATCGTGGACTACAGTACCCCCTTGATAAACTTCTATATTTAGTTTCCACCATGTAAAACTTGGTCGGTGGACTATTTTATAATCCTGATGGAGTAGAAAATAAGATAAGTGCGAAGACCCATTCTAAGAGTGTGTGCTTAGACAAAGATGGTCCGAATAAACCAATTTTTATATTTTTTAATTTTTAAAGATTGAAACTTTAAACTCAATTTACCCAATTAAAATCCTTTATTGTGGAAAATTGTTTTACCCAATTTCATCTACCCTACAGCATGCATCTAAGTGATAAGTAGATAAAATAAAGAAATCATATACAAGACGGAGATGTACTAGGAAAAACACAAAGGTAAAAACCTCGGACGACCCATCCAATCAAATCACTATGATGCGGAATTACAAATGTTGACAGAAGACATACTCACTGTTGATGTAGAAAACTAGAATTGATCTAATTAATTAATCACAGATAAATATAAATAAAGAAATAAGACAAAGGAGCTTTAAAGTGGTTCAGCCTTATGAAAATGGCCTACGTCCACTGTTTTGTATTGCTAGATGTTTTGCCTTAATCTTGATCATGATCGTAAGTGATCGATTCCTCTATTATGGTGGGTGTTATAATGTATTTATAGCCATTGGGTTGTCCGTGTGAATAGACAATATGTCGTTATTTAATTGACATATACATCTGTACATAATAAGAATATTCATTGAATTTGTCTGTTCTTGTCGCTTGATCTTCCTGGCTAGATGCTCTGTACGTTGAGTAGCTCGGGGTGCTATGTAGCTCGGCACTATGAGTTATTTGGTGAATATATGTTTCTTCCACGTAAGATGACATGTGTCTTCATATAATTGGTCCACATCAGGTGACTATTTTTTGTATCAACAGATGCACCCAGTGTTTCACAGTTGAGGTTTGATATGAGAGTGTGGAACATTATGCTCAAGAGTTGCTCGGACATGTTTTACCCTGTCTTGTTAGATTACAAATCTCCGATACTTAAGAAATTTTCCTTTTAGTCTTGTCATTTGAGCGCAAAATGGCAAACTTGTAAATATTTTGAATTTTCAACAGACGCTTGGATATTTGCGTCCTTTTCATCATTTAGTCGTCGAAAACACAATCTTCTTTTCTAGTAATCATTTATTTTCTCGCTTCCCGATGCAGGGCATTTAAAAGCGATATAATCAAATCATCTTCTACTTTTTACTTCCAGACTTCTAAACTCTTTGTCTTCTCGCTCTATCCTTGTACTGTCATTCTTTCTGTCATCCGCCTTAGAAGATTTCCTAATTTTTCGTAAGAACTCCGTCGTTCTTCTTTCTTAGCTTTAGCCACCATGGTTTATCTTGTCGAATCCATGGATAAGTTTTGGGCTAATTTTGCGATTCCCTCTTGGGTTATTCTAGAGGAACCTCCTTGCCCTTCTGATTTATTTTCTTTAGCTGAGGGACACTGGTTTCCCTCCATTTTTGTAGCGGAATGTGGTTTTTATTTCCCACCTAATCCCCTGTGTTTGGAGTTTTTCCAATATTTCGATATTGTTCCTACAAGAGTAGCTCTAAATACATGGAGGGTAGTTAATGGAGTACATAGGTTAAACCAAATACATGGAACTCGCTTAGGAATTCTTGAAATTATGTATTGTTATAAATGGGTTACCAGTGACACTACTTTCTATTTAAAAACTAGGTTTTCAAATAGAGCTTTAGGGTCAATCTCCCCGATTTTAATAGGGACTATTTTTATCATGGGGTTGTGATGAAAAATTGGCAACACCCCCCACTAAAAGGAAAATATGTGTATCAAGGTCCCAGATGTCCACTTTATGGCAATGGGATAGGTTGTTTTTAGTTTTTTTCAATTTAGCTTTGTTTATGTTTGATGAAATGCGTCACTGAAAATCATTTTTTATTTGTTGCAGTTGACAGTAAAAGAAAACCTCCAAAAGAGAGTGACATAAATATAAAAAAAATTTAACACTTAGCTGGGGTTTGCATCAGTCCATTAATGGGGAGCACGTGAGGTCTGTTTCTTATTTGCCGAGATACCAGAACACCACTTCATATTTTATTGCCCATCCTCTTGACCCTCCTGTGATAATTGATCTTGATCAAGTACATTCATGTCGAGCAAGCGTAGAAGAATCTTCTTCTGATTTGGGTACCTCTATTCCTGATCTGATGAAGAAGAGAAAGGTTCCTAAATTCTTCACCAAGTATGCTCTTGGTGCTGAAGGGGCAAAGAAAAACAAAAATGAGGTCCTAGCTGAAGGGATTGATCCTACCAAAGATATGAGCAAGAAGCCCCCTATTGCCCCTAAAGAGGTAGAACCTTTGACTGAAGTTGTTGTCTCAAAAGAGGCAACACCTTTGATTGAAGAAGAGGCAGCCCATGTGATTGAAGGTGCTCCTTTAAGGAGGTTGAGGAGGGGTCTTACTGAGAGGCATGTGGATACTGTTTCCCAACCTGTTGGAGTTGGGATTTCTTCCCTGAAGGCTAGTTCTCCAACTGTCCTTAACCCTGTCTTAGCCAATAAATTGATCAAGTTAGGGACTCTCCCTGACTACCGACCTGCTGAAACTTCAACTCCTCGGGATAAGGTTGTCGATGTAGCAACTCAACTTCTTGCATCAGTAAGTGGTAATTATACTTATTTTCCTAATTTTTCATTTCCATGTTCATGCTCTAATTCGCGCCTTTCCTTTTCTTACAATTCTTGGTGTACTTCGACAATATCATGGAGAAGGATGAAGCCATAAAAGCTTCAACCTCATCTAGTGGAGTAGAGGAAGCCCTTGCTGGGTTGTCCAAATCTTTGGGAGAGTCCCGACAGAAGTACGAGGAGGAAAAAGATGCTTGGGAAAGAAAAATCAAATCTACTGAGATAGCTCGACAACAAGTTGTTGAAGCGGCTAAAGATGCTGACACAGCTTAGCAGGAGGCGATTATATCTCGGCAGACAGCTGATGCAGCTATGTAACAAGCTATAAATGCTTCCAAAGAGGTGGAGGAGAAATTAAAAGTCGCCATTTCCAGCAAAGTGGAAGCTGATGGCAAGCTCGAAGAGGCTGAATGGTGTTAGAAAGACCTTGAGGAGCAGGTGAAGTCTGCTAAGGAGCTTTTAAGGGAAAAAACCTCCTCGGAGAGGGTGAAGAGGAAAGCTGCTGTGAATAAATCCTTTAGCTCTGGCTGGGATAAAGGATGGAATAAAGATTTAGCCGTTGTTACTTCCCAAATGGAGTATGCAAGTTTGAAACACTTCAGAAATGGATGGGTTGCAGCGTTGAAGGAGTTGAGTGTTACTGATGATTCTGAAATGTTTCAGAAACATACTCATAGCCCTCCTCCTACTGTTAAAGAAGAAGAAGAAGAAGAAGAAGAAGAAGAAGAAGATAAATATGCATCTGATGAATATTCTATGGTAATAGTATAACAAACACCTGCTTCTACCCTTCCTCAATCTTTCGAGCAAGTTCAGCAGGCGATAACTTCTATCGAGCAACGCCAACTGCCCTCCAAGCAACCAACTCCTTCATTCAAACCAGGTGAAGATGTTGTAGGAAATAAGGAGAAGGTGTAAAGTTGTTCGTCTCTTTAACTATGTTATTTTTCCCTTTTTGGTTGTAACTTTGGTTATACTTTCTCATCTTGTGATCAATAAAATGGACTTTGTTATTTATTCTGAGTTATCTTTTTTACTTGCTCGATCCGTATTGTTGTGATCCATTTTTACTTTTCCTTGCTATTTTATTGCCAGGATGGAACTCTTGTCAGCTCATGATACAGTACTGATGAAGAAGTGTAATGATTACTTCAAAGCTGGTCATGTAGACTTCACTGAAGTTCAAATAATTGATATCCTTAGATCTGATGCTTCTGAGAGGGAAATTGATGCCTACCAATATTTAAAGTGTTTTGTTGATCGAGTTGTGGCTAGTAATGTGGCTTACTATGAAATCATTAAAGATCTTCAAGGAACAATCGAGGAACTTTAACTTTAATATAAGGAAACCACTGTACTTGTGCATGAAGGTTATGAGAAGAAGTACCAACAGTTGAGTGCTGATCGGGGCTATGACAAGTTCATTTCAGCCCATAAAAAGAGAGAGAGTGTGCTTAATCTTGAAGTTGAGGACCACAAAAACATTGCTAAACTGTTGGAAGAGGAAAATATTGCCCTGCAAGAAGAATTAAGGCAACTAAAATCTTCTTATTCTTTGGGAACTCTGGTTCCAGTCAATAATGAAGGCTTTTCATTTTTGGAAATTGAAAATACTGCACTGAGAGAAGAATTGGATGCTTTGAAACAAGCCAGATCTACATCTTCCTCGCGAGGTAGAGCAAGATATAATCAAAGAAATATTGAGGAGACTAGGACTCAGCAAGCCTTAGCAAAGATGAAAGTGAAAAATCAAGCCTTTTCTGAAATGTCCCAGAAAATTCAAAGTCTTACCGAGAAACTCTCCAACCAGAGCTCTGCACTGGGAAGTAAAGAAAACTTGGTGAAGAAACTTCATCAGCAGCTTGAGAGATTGACTTATCAATTTCACAAGCAACCTAGAGAGTTTTGTATGGGGGGATACAATGAAGCTCTATGCCAGCTCAATGCTCGATTGAAACAATCAAATAACGAAGGATACGAACAGGGATGGTTGAACGGTTTGAGTGTGATGAAGATTGAGGAAGGAAATTCGTTATAGGATTATTATGATCCTGGGGTGCTTGATCTCCCTAATCCTGCCTTTAAACTGGATGTCAGCTGGATTCCAGCCTGTGCCATTCCTCAGTGTTTGATCTCCAGGTATCTTGGTGATTACCAGCTTCATGAATATTTTGAGATATCTCGACCTCAACATCTGCTTGATCGATCGAGTTCGAGCAACGTCAGAATGCTATGAGATATGAATTTTATCAATTCTTCTTATGCTTTAGATGATTCTCCCGCTGGAACGGATCTTGTACCTAAATCAAAAGGAAAAAAAGCCAATAGAATAGGAAATTTGTATTTAATAAAGAAAATTCATCTTTGTGTAATTTTCTTACCTTGGACATAATTGTATTTAATGAAGAAAAGTTCATCTTTGGGCAATTGTCTTTCCTTGGAAATAATTTGTAAGATGTTTTTTCTTATCATATTATCTTTTAATGAATGTATATAAAGGGACAATTTGTCCTATTTTGTTTTAATTGCCTAGACAATGTAACTTTGCCCCATTTGTTGCCTAGTTGTAGTGACTTGTCACCCATAAGTGCCTAAGAAATGGAATGATTTTCATCCCACGATCCTGCTTAGTTGTAGCAATATTATCTAGATTACCTTGGTGCTTAGGTAGTGGATGCCCCGTGAGGTCACCCATCTTCTTACCTAGTTTTGAATGCCCCTTGAGGTCACCCATAATCAAACAGGCCTTGTCTTGTACGATTGTTATGCCAACATTGTTGGTTCAGTTTATTGATGTCGACCAACCTTAGTTAGTGGTTGCGGATATGCCCGACCAACCGTAGTTGATGGTGTAGTGTGTAGCACGAGTACTCCTACAAAAATTGAATAAAAAGTAATATGGGGAAAATATCATTTTTATTCATATTGAAAGAAATGGGGTACATGTGAATCTATATTACTGATAATATTTGCGCAGGTGCTCCGCATTCCATGCATTTTTGAATTCTTCTCCCTCTAAGGTTTCAATTCTGTAGGTCCCAGGTCAAACAACCGATGTAACACGATAAGGTCCATGCCAGTTGGCCTCCAGCTTACTGTGCTTCTGAACCACTTTCTTGAGCATATAGTCTCCCACCTTAAGATTATATTTCATGACTCTTTTGTTGTAGAACATGGAAATTCATTGTTGGTAAGCTGCGTTCCTGATTGCCGTATCTTCTCTCACTTCCTCGAGCATGTCCAAGTCTAAACGTCTCATCAAATCGCCTACGGGAGAGTTAAAATTGATCACCCTGTGAGTGGGTAGGCCCAGTTCAGCTGGTATAACTGCTTCACTTCCAAGGGCTAGCATGTAAGGAGATTCCCCCATTGCTGTTTGAAGAGTTGTTCGGTAAGCCCATAATACAGAATGTAGCTCGTTAATCCAATTCCCTTTTGTATCATCCAATCATTTCTTCAATCCGTTAAGCAGAGTCCTATTCGTCACTTCAGTTTGCCCATTACTTTGGGGATGGCCTAGTGCGGAGTGGATATTTTGGATGTCTGACTGGTGACAATATGCAGTGAACTCCTCATTATCAAACTGGGTACTATGGTCAGTGATGAAAGCATGAGGCAGACCATATCTTCAAATAATATTCTTCTAAATAAACTTGTAGAACCTTTCATAGGCCATGTTAATAAGAGGTTTATCATCCACCCATTTGGTGAAATAATCAACAGCGACCACTAAGTACTTGAATCGTCCTCTGGTAGTTGGCAGAGGCCCAACCAAGTCTATGACCCACGTGGAAAATGGCCAAGGGGAAGTGATAGGTGTTAAAAATGCCTGGGGAGTTTTTCGTATGGCAGAAAATTGTTGACACTTATCGTATTTCATGGCGTAAGCTATATAATTAGCGCGCATCATTGGCCAATAATATCCCTGCGTCGTTATCCTCTACAGGATTATTCGGCCTGCTATATAAGGACAACAAGACCCTTCGTGAATTTATTCTATCAAATCTTTAACTTCTGATGGATGAACACATCTCTATATACCTGTTATCATACCTCTTCTATACAAAACTCCATTGTTCGATACATACCGAGAAGCTTTAAACTTCAGTCTCTTGGCTGCAAGTTTTTCAGTTGGTAAAATTCCTTTATTCGATATAAGACCTGATGAGGTCCATCCAGGAAGGTCCCATGTCCAAAGTGATGAATCTCACCATTAAATCTTCAGCAATTCTTCGGTCTGCCAATATCTTAATAGGAATTGTTCTTCATAGCTTGGTGCGAGTAGTTGAGGCTAATCGAGCTAGTGCGTCAGTTCTCGCATTCTCTAATATTGGTATTCTTATCAATTGAACCTCTGTAAAAGTGGACACAATATCAATAGCTTTGTTGTGATACCTACACATGAAGTATCCCTTCGCCGCATACAACCCAAGAATCTGATTTACAATTAACTATGAATCACTGAACACCGTAACTTGCTCTGCATTAAGTGTTTTGGCTAAACTGAGGCCTATAATCATAGCTTCATACTCAGCTTCATTATTGGAAGCTTTGAAGTGAAAGCGCAGAGCATATTCGATATCCAATCCATCTGGACTGTTAAGAATTATTTCGACTCCGCTGCCTGTGGTACACGAAGAGCCATCAACATACATATTCCATATAGGTATACAATTATCAAACTCTTGGTCTGACAAAGTTCCCTGATGGAATATTTGGAACTTCCTTTTATCATCTCATAACACTGAGCAGCTATCCGATGATTCTTGTTGCTTGGTGTCTGTCCCCTCCCACAATTATGCTGATGTAAGTTGATCGGGGATAGTCTTTGATGATCCCCCAACATCCATGGATTGTTCTGCATAAGACCTTATTGGTCGAAGGTGTATGGGTAAGTGAACTCCGCAATAAAATCTGCTACTGCCTTCCCTTTGAGTGAAGACCTTGGCTCATAAATAATATCATACTCACCCAATTCCACCGCCCAATACATCAGTCTCTCCAAATTTTTTGGCTTATGCAAAGCCTATCGGAGTGGCATATCAGTGTACACCACTATGGTATGGGCCTGGAAGTATGGTTTCATCCTCCTGCTCGCCTCGATCAATGCTAATGCCAGCTTCTCCAACTTTGGATATCTAATCTATGCTCCTCATAATGTTTTACTTGTATAATACACCAGTTTTTCCACTCCGTCCTCTACTCTTATCAACGCTAAACTGACTGCGCTTTTTAAAATGGCTAAGTACAAGTATAACCTTTCTCCCATTACCAGCCTGGACAGCAATGGAGGTGTCCTCAAATATCTCTTTAACTCTTTAAATGCCTTCTCACGTTCATCATTCCATTCAAAAGTTTTTCTGAGTGTCTTGAAGAATGGAATACATCTGTTCGTTGCTGTGAGATAAACCTGTTGAGAGCTGCAATACGCCCCGTGAGGCTTTGCACTTCCTTCTTCATAGTTGGAGATTGTAGTTCCGACAGAGCTTTAATCTTTTCAGAATTTGCCTCAATGCCTCGCTGATTCACGATATACCCAAGGAACATGCCTTCTTGTACGCCAAATACGCACCTAGTCGGGTTCAGTTTCACCTGATATTTCTCCAGCTGGTCAAAAGTTTGGCTAAGGTCAGCTATGTGGTCAGCGGCTTTTCGGCTCTTAGTCAGCATGTCATCGATGTGATCCTCTGTATTTTTGCCGATTTTCTTTGCAAACACCTTATTCATCAGCAGTTGGTATGTTGCACCTGCATTCTTAAAACCAAGCGACATAACATTGTAGCAGTATGTTCCCCTTGTGGTAGTAAAAGAGGTATTCTCCCTGTCTTCTGGTTTCATCTTAATCTGGTTATAACCAGAGTAAACGTCCATGAAGCTCAATAATTCGCGCCCTTAGGTACCATCTACCAGCTGGTCTATTCAGGGCAGGGGGAAGTGATCTTTTGGGTAGGCTTTGTTGACATCTATGAAGTCTAAGCACATGCTCCATTTATTGTTCTTATTTTTTACTATGACTACGTTAGCTAAACAGTCAGGATATTTAACATACTCAATAAAAGAGGCCTTTTGTAGCTTCTCAACTTCCTCCTGTATATCTTGGTTCTTCTCTGGGCTGAAGACCCTTCTTCGTTATTTCACCGGATTGACCTCCTTATTAACGTTGAGTTCGTACCACAATAAGGCGAGGTCTATCCCAGGCATATCTTCATGACTCCACGCAAAATCTTACTTTATGTGCCTCAACAACGCCACTAACTCTTACTTTGTCATCGGGTTTAATAAAGTGCCAATTTGAGTTAATCGTTCTGGTTGTTCGTCATCCAGAATAATGTAATATGTTGCTTCTATGACCTGCACCTTCACGAGCTTTGATTCATCTCTGGGGTCCAGTGTCTCAATCGCTGGATCTTCATACTCGTCCACTTGGTAAGTGGTAGTCTTTTTCCTGGTTTCCTCCAACTCTTCTTATTCAGCAGATGAATAGTAACATTCTCGAGCAAATTTCTAATCACCCTTCACAAGTCCCACACCAAAGTTGGTCAGAAACTTCAAGCATTGATGTACCGTGGATGGCACTACCTCAAAATTTTCCAGGCCTACTCTTCCCACGATTATGTTGTAAGTTGATTGGACATTTTTGTCCATGACGAAAAAGCATACTTTTTTTGTTCTACAAGCAGGCCAGGTACCAATAAGCATATCGAATTTGATCGTCCCAAGTGGAAAGACTTTTTCGCCAGTGAAACCTAGGAGGGGCTTGTGATATGGCTCCAACTGGGCTAGTTTCAAGTTTAAGCTATCAAAGAAAGGGTAGAAAATGTTGACTGTTGAGCTACCATTGTCTACCAATACTCTTGAGATGACCACATCCTTCACCCTCATCTTGATCACCAAGAGGTCATCATGAGGATATAAAATACCTTTTAAATCATTTTAAAAAAAACCGATGACCAGTTTGTCCTTGTTCACCTTCCTCGACCAATCCTCATTCGCCAGATTTATTCACTGTATATAGGAACATGCTTGGGCCTCATTAAGGTAAGCTTTCCTTTCATCAGTGTGATCCCCACCTCTTGCATATCCACCTGTAATCACATTACATTCGAATGAACCAAAATGGATTGAAAATACCTCACGCTCGGGTTGCCTTGGATTTTTGGGGAGGTCGGGGTTATTCTTCGAATCATCTTCATGGTCCATTTTCTTATCATCTCTTATTCGGTGAGGAGATTTAGATCTTTGCCTTGCTCTATCGTTGGTCTTCCCATCATTCTGGCGATCAACAAACCTGCTCAATTTCCCTCGTCTAACGAGTGCCTCAATATCATTCTGGGGAGCTATGCAATTCTTGGTCGTGTGACCATGATCTCTATGGAACTCACAATATTTGAACTTATCTCTATTTTTAGGGGCTATCCTCAATTTCTCCGTCCAATTCAGTTCTTCGTTGTTCTTTATCTCCTCCAGAATATGGTTTATATCCAACTTTAAGGAAGTATAATTCCCATACTTCCTCAAGTGATCTATCGTCTCTTTGCCTTTCGATTGCTTGTTGCCCCATTATGCTTTTGATCTTTCCTCTCAGATTTACCTTCAACTTTAGTCTCTACTTTTGTATCAGCATTTTTCTTTGCAGTCATGACTTCTTCGGCATTCATAATCTTAGTTGCTTTTGTCGTTAACTCTGCCATGGATTTGGGGGATCTTTGGCCAAAGTATAATACAACTTGTTTGGTAAGAGACCAATAATTAGAGTTGTAATGGTTGTCTTCTCTTCGTAATCAATTACCTCCAGTTTCTCGTCATTAAAATGAGTGATATAATCCCTGGTGCTTTCTCATGCTTTCTTCCTTACACTCAACAGATGTGCTACCCTCTTGACTGGCTTCAAACCAAAACATAAGTTTCCTATAAAGAGCTCTTCCAGTTGATGGAAAGTAGCGATTTTCCCCAGAGGAAGGTTGTTGTACCATATTTGAGCTGACCCCGTGATAGTTCCTAAGAATGCCCTATACCTCATTTCATCAGGAATTGCATAGATATCGGCAACAGCTTGGTACTACTTTATGTGGAGGACAGGATCAATTTTTTCATTGTACTTCAGCGTAACTACAGGAGCTTTAAACTCCGATGTTGTGGGAAAATCCACAATTGCCTGTACTAAGGGTGATCCCTTGACAAAGGTTCTTTGGAGAAGGTTTCTGGACTTAGCCATTTCCCCTAACCTATCTTCAAACCTCTGAATGGAGCCCTTCCATGAGTCATTTCCAGCCTCTGATCTATTTTCCCGAGCAATAGATCTCACTGAGTTCTCCTCTTAGGATCTTTCTGTATGAGCTACAGGGCGTGATTAGGCAGAACCTTCCCTTAGATCATTTGGTCGTTGAAAATTTCTCGACGCGATCCAAGGAGGATTTCTATTACTCCTGGGGACCAAACGATCAAAGCGAGAAATTCTACTCAACCTCTCCAAAATGCTTGTTCATTTCGGAGTTAAAGTAACATTTTCTTGAGAGCCTATGACTCTTATGGGAGATGTTCGACCAGGCTAATAGGAGGGATCGCTGGACCTCTCAGTAGGATGAGATTCAGTATGCCTAGATAGGGAAGCATGAGGAAAAAGAGTACTTTTGGATCTCGAAGATGGAAGGTGAGTGTTTCTATGAATGCTTCGCTGGCCTGACTGAGCAGGCGTTGCATTTTGAATAGTTTGAGTGAGTTATCGCATGGTATCCTGTATGGTTGTTTGTCCCCTGGCTAAGCTGGCCACTATTCCAGTGAGTTCATTGACAGTTGGATGAACATACGAGTTGGGAGGAACTCTGTCATTGCTCTTATTGCTAGATTCTGGGAGCTCAGCCATGTATAGTGAATTTGTTAGGGAAAAACGCTACGTATAGTCAATTCCCACAGACGGTGCCAATCTTTTGATGTAAAAAACTAGACTTGATCTAATTAATTAATTATAGATAAATATGAATAAATAAATAAATAAATAAATAAGACAAAGGAGTTTTAAAGTGGTTCAGCCTTATGAAAATGGCCTACGTCCACTGTTTTGTATTACTAGGTGTTTTGCCTTAATCTTGATGATGATCGCAAGTGATCAATTCCTCTATTATGGAGGGTGTTACAATGTATTTATAGCCCTTGGGTTGTCCGTATGAATAGATAATATGCCATTATTTAATAGACATATAAATTTGTACATAATAAGAATATTCATTGAATCTGTCTGTTCTTGTCGCTTGATCTTCCTGGCTAGATGCTTTGTACGTTGAGTAACTCGGGGTGCTGTGTAGCTCGGCACTATGAGTTGTTTGGTGAATATATGTTTCTGCCACGTAAGACAACACGCGTCTTCATATTAAATGTCCGTGTCAGCTGACTAATTTTTGTATCAACACTCACTAACCTGATACTCACAACCCTTGAAGCTCTTTAATCTTTGACTGCTCCTCCACAGTGCAATGCATGGGTCTACCCACGCAAGATGCCATAATGCACGAGTCCACGAATGCCTCGATATCCACTGATGAGGGTAAGCAACTGTCAACACCCAAAACATCACACGCAGATTATAACTCAAGATAAAGAGAAACAATCTTTGGTGACCAAACTCAAGATCTCAAAGCATATGAATTATAAATCTTGGATATTTAAACATATAGGATGAAACAAGGGTTTTGAAACTTTGGTAAATAAGTAGAAAAATTTTTTTGCCAAAAGTTCTTAAAAAATTTGAGTCCAACACGCCTTAAATACTAAAAGCATGAATTTTGAGGTAGCAAACTCATTCGAAAGAAAACAAAAGGACATTCGAACAGGATTAGCATTTTTGTTCTAACATCATTCCATTTTGTTCGAACGAAGGTGCTTTCTCATTTAAATGGCCTTTCGACGAGATTCAAACAAAGTGTAAATCCTTGTCAGAGATCCCTTGTTTTATGGTTATTAGATAGTCATTTTAACGAGATCTTAATTTCGTTCGAATGAGAATAAAAGTTATTTGAATGAAAAATGCAATCTCGTTCTAACATGCTTAATTATCGTTCAAACGAGATTAAAAAATGCTTAAAAACAGTTCCAAACGTTGTAAGTACAAAAATAAACACCCTTAAAATATTCAAGGGCCCACATTCAATATGCATTCATAGCTGTGAGATCCTCGGTAAGCGTGAAGACAAACTTGGCACCATAAACATGGCACGATGTATCCAATATTTGAAGTTTGGCCGATACGTCTTCATAAAACACGGCATAGGCTTATCGGATCAACAACTCAAAGTCTATTATATGACTCAAATGTTTAGTCCGGAATAATGTCAATTACATACAAATTGACTCAATTAGAAATTTTTCTCACAGATCTCCCCCTTTGGCTATTCCGGGACAAAACCAAAACAAAAATCCTATAGGCCATCAAGCTCTATAAAAAGACTTATTTCCGTACCCCAAAAGGAAAAAGAGTATAGACGCTCGATAGACACACAAACTTGAGTATCTTTGCTTTGCTTGAAAACTTTTTCGCATTTGTAAACTTGTAATTCTGCACATTTAAACACACCTTTAAATTGCAAAGAGAATATAACAAGTATAAATCCACAAATGAATAAAAATTGAACAATGTCTAAAAGAATATCAACCTAGGTAAGACGTCTTCCCTTAAGATAAAGATATCTTAATTATGTAAAGAAAAGATACGACTTCTCCCCATTTTCTTAAGGAATAGACAAAGCAAGATATCATAAACAATTACTCCCCCCAAAACCAAATCTCCCTCTTAATATGTGATCATAATATAACAATTTTATACAAAGGGAGAAGGGAATAAAGCATGCGATGGTTTAAAGTGTAATAAACGCACAACATGACAAATCAAGCATAAATATACCAAACTGTGATAAACCAATATCAATATCAATGCAAAAATATACCAATATAAATATGCGATTAAATATGATACTAATTTTGAAATTGCCAATTTTGAGAAAAGGAATTTCAATGCACACAATGAGATATATCAATTTGATCATATGACATGCCAAATAAAATCCAATGATAAATCATTTGGCAAACATGGACTAAATTCAAACCACAAAGGCCCAAAACACGATACGATATATATATATATATTGGTAAAATTACCCGACATACGTATATATGGTATGAACGACCATAAAACTCGACATAAAATAAATATGTTTTACATACTAGCATAGTATCGATCTGTTTAAACATGTGGGATGAAATGAATGGGCCTGAACTATACACAAATTAATTATGATCCAAACACTCAAATACGTTCAAAAAGTTCTAATTAACCGTAAAACTTTATCAAACTAAGATTTAGCCTCAATTGACAAGATAAAGTGAACTTAATAAACAAACAAAACAATGCACACAAGCATATAATATTAATGACTCTACAAATTAATAGCGTCACGATAAAATAAGCAAAACTAGGATTTGTTGTGCAAACCCGTTGATCTTCAATTAAACACTTTCAAAAGATGAACATATTACATATTTTCTTTTCTTTTATCAATTCTTTTGAGGATATTTCTTTTGAAAGATCAAACAAACTAAACATGTTGGCCTTTGATAATTTTATTTATTGCCTTTAATTTTTTTCATTAGTCTCTTGTCAACGGTGGCTTTCCCGTAAAGGAGATTTACACATTTCGTATCCCTTTCCCATGCATCCTCATATTTTCAATACAAATCAAATAATCTCACGGGTAACAGTTCTTACATGAATAAATCCCCCATAGTCACAAAATTTATATGACAAGATTTATGGGAGAACATCTCACAAATATTAAATATACATATGAAGTTAACATTCAAAAAGCTCACGCATGTGTGCGCGGAGGCATATACAAAGTTGAATCCCTTAAGCAAATCAAGTTCGAAACAAGTTTATGCAAACATGATTAAGAACAATCTAAGTATCAACAATCATAACTAAATATCCTAACCACATGAAAATTATGGAATGAATTGGATTCAAAAACAAAAATATGCCTCACCAAATGTATATAATTAAATTACACAAAACCAAAGTTTTTTGAGTTTTTCTAAAAAATTTCAAAATAAAATACCATTTTTTTCAATTTTTTAATACAAACTTTAACTCAAAAGACTAACAAAATCTTTTTGTATTTTTCAATATGACTCAAAAAATGAAAATTCAAAATACAAAAGTTACATATATCATAACACTAGAAAACATATATTATGAAGCACAAACTATAATATGATAAATAAGTTAACACAATCAATCATTAGATATATCATGAGAAGTATCATGTGCAAGCAAATGATAATCAACAAATCTAATATGTAAAGCCTCCAAATTAGATTTTCTAACCCACGTAGGTGTGACATGATGCTTAAGGGCTTTGGGAACAACAATGACCATATTCTTAGAATTTCTAGATATGACAAAACCTACTAAAGTAACCTTTCCTTTCACATTGAGTGCAAGTGAAAACACAATTATGGGTGTTACCTAAGGGTTGATATTTCCTAATGTATGGTCTTGGCTTTAGTAGTGGAAGCATTATGATCATCAAAGCCAATTCCACACTTGTCATCTTTGATTTGGAAGGCGCTTAACATTTTATCCAACTTTTTCGACCTAGACTCCAAATCTTATTTGACATGACTTATATCTCTAAATCTCTCCTCAAGCTCAACTAACCTTGACTAGAGTAAACGCCTAGATTCCTCTAACTCTAGAAGATATTTTTTTATAGTCTTCATCAATCCATGAAGACTACCTCTCCCCCCTTCAATGCACTCTAGATTTCCTTAAAGAGTCTTCTCATGTGCCCTAATATCCTCAATCAAAACACTATCCTCATTCACCACGACACGTTCTTTCAACTTAGTTTCCAACTTTAAGTTAACCTTATTTACCTTCAAATTTTTTCCTACAATTCACCAAAGGCAACTTGGAGTTCAGTCTCCTATTCCTCTTCTTTATTCTCACTCGCATATCCACTCTTTCTACCATCACTCACTTTGGGTCCACAAATAATGGCCTTGAAAGTTTCATGCAAAGAAATATCTTCAAGGTAAGAATTCTCATCAAAACTCACATGACTAGCCATGAATACGATAAAGCTACGCTCGATGGGGGAATCGTTTTCTTCTTTCAAATCATTATACCTAAGGGTGGCATTAAATTCTATAAGTTTCTTACCCTCCTTCCTTATTTTAGTGGGGCACTCAACTGCCCTATGGCCCTAACACTCACAATCATAACGTCTTTCCAACTCATTCCTCTTAAAATTGTCATTATGATTTTTAGGCAAGTGATCAGCCTTGTTGTGCTCATTTTCTCAAATCATTTTGCATCTTTTGATTGCTTTTGGAATTTGAGAAATTTTTTTCCAACGTGGTCACATCCTCAGACTCAATGTCAGAATCATTATCCGAAATACGTGTTTCCTCCTTCTGGGCTTTCAAAGAAATGCCCTTTTCTTTCTTTGTCAAATTCTTGGAGGTAAACATGTCAAGCTCATAATTTTGTAAGTCACCTACAAGCTATTCAAGTTTCGTAGAGTCAGGAGTACCCATATAATTTAAAACGGCCACCTTTGGATTAAATCTTTCAGGCAACGACTTTAAGATATTCTTTATTACTCGGTTTTTAGGTATCTTCTCTCCCAAGTTAAAAGACAAGTTAACTATGTTGAACATTATATCGTGTAACTCATCAAAGATATCACCCTCCAATATTTTAATCGTTTCAAATTAAATGGTGATGTTTTGAAGCTTTGAATCCTTAACAACATTAGTTCCTTCATGGGTAAATTAGAGTATGTCTCAAGACTCTTTATATATCTCACAAATAATAATATGATGGAACTCCTCTAGGTGACATAAAAAAATAGGGAATTTAAACCTCAAGAATTGAAATTTTCTAACTAATGCTCAGTATCGGTCCATGTATACAGGTTTTAAATTAATTTCCTCTCCATATTTTGTGACATGCGAAGACCACCCTTTAATGATTGCTAACCATACCCACTCATGTATATCCTTTAGTGCTGATTTCATACATATTTTCAAGTATGCACAGCTAAACATCGGGGGTCTAGTACTATTAAATCCTTCAAAATTCATGCCTAAAGACATAGTATCAAAACGCAATAACTAAATGTTCTAGCTTTGATACCAATATGATAAAATTGGTATTCTAAAAGAATTCTCACTCAGCACAAGGATCACGCATAATTAGTGTAACTCGTTCTAAAACCAATTTGGGAAGACCCTTTTAACAGTGTGTGCTTAGGCAAAGATGGCCCGAATCAATAAAAGTTAACTTTTTATATTTTTTAATTTTTGAAGATTGAGACTTGAAACTAAATTAACCCAATTAAAACATAGCACCAATTAAAATACTTTATTGTGGAAGACCGATTTACCTTATTTTATCTTTTTACCCTAAAGCATGCATTTAAATGATAAGTAGATAAAATAAAGAAATCATCCACAAGTACGAGGAAAATCACAAATTGAAAATTTTTGAAACTTCAGCAAACAAGTAGGAAAACATTTTTGCCAAAAGTTCTTAAAAAATCTGAGTCCAACATGCCTTAAATACTGAAAGAATGAATTTTGAGGCAGCAAACTCGTTTGAATGAAAACAAAGGGTCGTTCGTATGAGATTAGAATTTTTGCTATAATGACATTCCATTTTGTTCGAACGAAGTCTCTTTCTCATTCAAAAGGCCTTCTAACGAGATTTAAATGAAATGTAAAATCCTTGGCAGGTTTGATGGTCGTCAGATAGTTGTTCTAATGAATAGAAGTCATTCGAACGCGAGATTAAAATAAAAAATATATTTTTTCTAAAAAATATTTAAAAACAATTCCAAACGTTGTAAGTATAAAACAAACACCCTTAAAATATCCAGGGACCCATATTCAGTACGCATTCATATCTGCGAGATCCTCGGTAAACATGACGAAAAACATGGAAGGATGAACACAACACGATGTATCCAATCTTTGAAGGTTGGTTGCTATGTTTTTATCAAACACGTCATAGGCTTATGGTATGAACAACACAAAGTATATCTTATAACTCAAATATTTTGTCTGGAATAATGCCAATTATATACAAATTAACTCGATTGAAAATTGGTCGTTACAATAAGTTTAAAAATCAAGGAAATTGAATAAATGTTAGTTAAAGTCGATTAATAGTAAATTAAATTGATCGAGCGGATATCGAACAATTAACGAGAGGAATCATACTATGTACCACAATACATTTTGCATATAAGACCTCATTATATTCAAGTGATTGATGAGATAATTAAATTGGAGTGCAGTCATAACTATTTGGTGGAATTAATTATGATTAAATAAAGAAAGAAAATAAATTATACTATTTGTAATTGGGATTTTTGAGTATTTCTTTTAAGATAATTTAATTATTTGTCTTGGGTCCCTAGTGTAGTCCACATACCCAAGTAGTTAGGCCCATACTCTCAAGAAATTCATTTTGTCCCAAGACCACCTTATATACTTGTATATAAAGGTGTGGGAAGGGGTTTTAAAGCGAATAATTCATCCTTGGTGTTTGGAAAAGGTGAGAGAAAACACTATTCACATTTTTATGAAAAGGACAAGAAAGAGACCATTATATCTCACTCATAGGGAAGGATTTTCTTCTCAAAAATTTTCCTACACACCTACCATTCTTTGGGGAGTATGATACGCCCGAATTGTAACAACCCGCCTAATTAAACCTTGGGTGATAAAGCCTTATTTTAATTTAAACAGGTTTCTTAAATAGTTCATTCTTAGCATCACTGCTGAAAGATTTGTAATTTACTAACCACCTAAGTGAAAAATAAGCGAGTGTCAAATTTTATCTTCTTTAAATAGAACAATTAATCCAAACCAACATAATATAATCCTAGTAATATTTAAAACAGTTGCATAAATAACTGAATGCAGATAAAGTCTTGCCGAAAACCATGGCCAATAAAAGACAACTCAAAATCCAGAATCAGAATAACTGTAGAAGTAAATATAGGACAACATGTCCCAACTAAGAGTACTAAAACTGAGATCCTGTACTAGAATTGAAAAAGAGGAAGCGTCTAAACAATCCCTGCAACATCCACACGTGTTGCAGCTCCCAAATCCCTGGAATGAAATCATGCTGGGTGTCCCTGTGGATGGGTACCAAAAAGGTTTTTAAAAATTTTACATAGCAAGAGTTAGTACTCAAAACATTTGAAAAAATTTTGCAAGCAGTTATCACAATTGAGTTATTGATTACACATATTATGGTTTCGTACAACTCCCTTGAACTTCCTCACCTCTATTCTATAGTGCATGTCTAACGAGGACACTTAGTTCACCTAGTTATACTACTCATAAGCGTAAGTAACTTATTTACTGCTCGTTATCCTTATTCTTGTAATAATTACATCACACTATAAATTATTACTAAGATATTTACAATTCAGTTCATTATCTACTATTCTCAATCTGTAGATTATGCACATAGAATACATTTTATCACACAATCATGTATTTAATATCAGTTATCACTAACATATCCTTTTACCACACATAAAGGACTCTTGGTTCGGAATGATTCATCGAACCCAAGTAAGAGTTGGTTCGGAATGATCCATCGACCCCAACTATTTAAAAATATAAATATATACACATATTCTGGTTCTGGACTCTTTCATCGAGACACCAGTTTAAAGTTTGGTTCGGCATTTTTTTTTTCATCGACCCCAAACATATAATAACTTTATGTTAGTTCGGAATGTCCCATCGACCCTAACATAATTAATTTAGGTAAAACTCTCTTAACCCAAACTTTTATATAATTTAGTAGGTACACACCCGACCTATCAAATCATGCCCGTACGTAATATATTTTTCTTATATTCATCGTACTCATTAATTTACAATTTATTTCACTATTGTAATTATTCGAGTATTCACGCAACTCTAAGGGCCCTAGTTACACCTCCCTTAATTCAGTAGTTAAGTTAACTTTAACCTATTAGTATTTTTCCGGAATTTAATCTCACTCTTTCCGTAGCTAAATTCTCACAATCCCAACATACGGTTCAATCGATCATTCTCCCTTCGGTCCATTTCTCCAAAATTCCCACTCAATCATTTATGAAGAAATCTAATGGTACACATACTGGTATTTATGAAGGCTCCTCATAGGTAAAATATCATCCCTAAGGTTCTCATTAAGCGACGGTAATTAAAAAAAAATTATTCACAAAATTATCTAAAGTCCAGCCAGGTTCGATCGATCGATGGGATATGGTCGATCGATCGACTGCTAGATCGATCGACATTCAAGGGTCGATCGATCGATCAAGCAGTGACAGACCCAGTTCGTCTTCTTCATGCGGGTTTCACCATTTTTATCTATATATCTTTCATGATAATCCACCATATTTGTAACCAATAATTCTAATCATTCCTACATGTTCTGGGATGATTACTAACGATTTAAAACAATAAAATCATTATAAATCTTGGCCAAATTAACTAAAAATCCTACTAATATTCAAGAACCCTAAAAATACATTCTTTACATCTTTCATCATAATTCCAGATTTTTTAGTTCGATTTAATCATCTAGTTTTCAATGATATCAGAATATTTGGAGATCCAAAAATGTCCTACATGCAATCCTTACCAATCATGGATCATAATCAATCGTTTTTCTCCCAAAAATATCATAAAAACCATGTTCTTCATAAAGCTTGAATATGGGTATTATAACTCAATTTATTTTGCAAATAACCACTTGCCTTATGATTTGAAGGGTCTGATTTCATGGTTGTTGATGATGGTTGATGATTTTGATCCTTCAATCCTCCTTCCCAACAAATTTGTTGTGAAATCTCCTTAGAATTCCCCCTCCTTCCTTCTTTTGCCTTAGGAAATTGCCTCTCTCTCTTCTCTAATGGCTATGGTGTATTTTCTTTCTTTCTAACCCTAGCCTCAACTCTTATAATCTGATTTAGGGTTTCAAAATTCCTAGGTCTACTTACCCATAAATGTAAAGGGACCAAAATGTCCTCGAATGGTCCTGGTTTAGCCCGAAAATGATCCGGCACTCAACTAGTACCCCCGAGTACACTATTTTGACTAATTCGACCCTTTCGAAATCATCTATGGACTCTAAATTATCGTTTGAGTCTCTTAAAATATTTTTCTAATCTCATCTTCAATTTTTGTCTACGCGTGGCACTCGGTTGAGATAACTTAGGTACGTCCATATAATCCCTAGACCGTACATATCAACATTCAAAATTTACTACTCACCTTTAGTAAATTTTTAATCGTCATTTTAATCTTTATTAACATTATATTACATTAAATTACTCTACTCACGTAATTTAAATAAAACGTATTTTATCACATTAAATTACTCTACTCACGTAATTTAAATAAAACGTATTTTATCATATTAAATTACTCTACTTACGTAATTTAAATAAAACGTATTTTCCTAATTATGCAGAATTACGGGGTATTACATACTTCCCCTCTTGCAAAAGCAATTTCGTCCTCGAAATTAGAAAATACCTGCTGTGAATAATTCTGGATATTGTTCTCGCATATCCTCCTCCCGTTCCCAAGTAGACTCATCCATATTGTGATGTCCCCACTGTACTCGTACTAAGGGTACCACCTTGGATCGTAGTTTGCGCTCACTATAATCTAGAATAGCCACGGGTCTTTCTTCATACGAGACATCTGGCTGCAAATCGATCTCTTCCAGTGGGATGTGCCAGAAGGCTCTCTCACTCTCCTATATTTCTTCAGCGATGCCACATGGAATACATCGTGTATTCGCTGAAGATGCTCAGGGAGTCCCAATCTGTAAGCTACCGGTCCCACCCTCTCAATGATAGGAAACGGCCAAACATATCTCGGTGCTAATCTCCCCTTCTTACCGAACCTCATAATGCCTTTCATAGGAGATACCCGAATTAACACCTAGTCGCCCACATCTAGTTCCACGTGTCTCCTACCGGCGTCAGCATAACTCTTCTGCCTATCCTGAGCTATTAGAATACGTCCTCGAATCAACTCTATTTTGGAGTAAGTCTCCTGTATCATCTCTGGCCCCAATAGCTTGTTATCCCCCACCTCTAACCAACAGGCGGGCGAACGACAAGGCCTCCTGTAAAGTGGTTCAAATGGAGCCATGCCGATAGTGAATTAGTAAGAGTTATTATATGCAAACTCCACCAAAGGAAGTTATGGCTCCCAACCTCCCCCAAAATCTAGGACACACATCCTTAGCATATCCTCCAACATTTGGTTTACCCTTTCGGTCTGACCGCCCGTCTGTGGGTGATACGCCGTACTCAACCATAAGTCGGTGCCCATGGCTTCCTGAAAGCTCTGCCAAAAATGTGACACAAATATTTTGTCTCAATCCGACACAATATTAATAGGAACTCCGTGCAGCTTAACAATCTCTGAAATGAATAGCTGCGCATACTGCATCGTATCATAATCCGTACGAATCGGTAAGAAATAAGCTACCTTAGTCCGCCGATCCACTATCACCCATATGGAATCGTGACCCTTTTGTGATGTTGGTAACCCAGTAATAAAATCCATCGAGATACTCTCCCACTTCCACACGGGAATCTCCAGTGGTTGTAGCATCCCTGAAGATCGCTGATGGTCAAATTTTACGAGCTGTCACGTAACACACTTTGAGACAATTTATGCAATGTCTCGTTTCATACCTGACCACCAATATAATCATCGCATATCCTGGTAGATTTTGTCCCCACCTGGATGTACCAAAAATTTTGACCCGTGTGATTCCGTCATAACGGCATGCCTCAAATCATCATCTTCGGGTACTATCAGCCTACCATTAAACCATAGTCTGCCCTCTGAGCTGATGGAGTAGGACTCTACCCCCGCAGCCAGTAACTGTCGTACTTTGTCCTGACAAAATGGGTCCTCGAACTGTGCCCTCACTACCCGTATAACGCTCTCGGGAGTGAAAGCTATAACTACCATGCATGCTCTAGCTATCTCATCCTCATGTCGAAGTTCACTCCACTTCGCCTTCCAAATCTCTGCCAACTCTCCAGTAGGTCTTCTGCTTAACGCATCAGCCACCACGTTAGGCTTGCCAGGATGATATTGTATATCAAACTGGTAGTCCTTCACGAATTCAAGCCACCTCATTTTCCTCATATTCAGATCCTTCTGAGTGAACAGATACTGCAGTGACTTATGATCCGTGAACAGGGTGAACTGCTCGCCCAAAAGATAATGTCTCCATATCCTCATTGCAAAAACGACCACTGCCAACTCGAGGTCATGGGTGGGGTAATTCTTATCATGTGGCTTAAGCTTTCGGGACGCATAAGATATAGCCTTCTATTCCCGCTGTAACACACCCCCTAGCCCTTGTAAGGATGCATCAGTATAGACTCGGTAATCCACTCCGCTCCTAGGAAAGGCAAGAACGGGTGCTAATGTCAACTTGTCCTTTAATTCATCAAATGCTAACTGACAACTGTCACTCGATACGAAGGGCACTCCCTTCCGAGTGAAGTTCGTTAAAGGTCCGGTAATTTTTTAGAACCCCTTGATGAAGCAACGATAACAACCGGCCAACCCTAAGAAACTGCGAATTTCGGTCGGTGTCATGGGCTGTCCCCACTCCCTCACCGCCGATACCTTACTCGGGTCAATAGCAATGCCTCTGCTAGATACAACGTGGCCTAGGAACTGAACCTCCCAAATCCAAAATCCACACTTCTCTAATTTGGCGTATAGTTGATGGTCCTGCAATGTCTGTAGAACCATTCGTAAATGTTCAGCGTGTTCCTCCTCCGTGCGAGAGTAAATCAGAATGTCGTCTATTATCACAAACTGGTCCAAAAACTCCCTGAATACCCTGTTCATGAGATCTATGAATACTATCGGCACATTAGTTAGCCCAAATGGCATCACTCTGAACTCGTATGACCCGTACCGCAATAGGAAAGCGGTCTTGGGTACATCCTCCTCACGAATGCGCAATTGGTGGTAACCCGACCTCAAATCGACCTTTGAGAAGTATGCAGCCCCTCTCAACTGATCAAACAAGTCGTCAATCCTCGGCAACGAATACTTGTTACGTATCGTCACTTTGTTCAGCTCTCTGTAATCTACACACAGACGAAGTGAACCATCCCTTTTCTTTACAAATAACACCAGCACACCCCATGGCGATGTACTCCGTCGAATGAAACCATGTCCTAATAGCTACTGAATCTGATCTCTCAGTTCTCGCATCTCCAAAGGCGCCATGTGATACGATTCTCTGGCAATCGATCTCTTCCCCGATGCTAGGTCAATAACGAACTCTATCTCCCTGCTAGGTGGTAACCCTGGTATCTCCTGAACGACATACTCAAAATCCCTCACAACTGGGATTGAGTCCAGAGAAACGGCAACCCCATGTGAGGTCTCCTCCTCAATATAATATAAATGAGTTCGCGATCCACCTTCGGGGAGTGGCATTGCCACAAGGAACATCTCTTGTCCCGGGATGGAGAACACGATAGTCCTCTCATAAGAATCTACCATTGCCCTATATTTCGCCAACCAATCCATGCCTAGGATGACGTCATATCCCTCTATATCCAGCACTAGGAGGTCTTCCGCTAGACTCAATCTACCGACCATAATGTCCACACCCTTACAAATCGAGTGTATAAGGGACCCACTACCCATTGGTGACTCCACGCACATAAGATGAGTGTCAGCTGTTGCTAATAGGCCGGTTGCCCGTGCAAATCTAGTGGCAATAAACGAATGCGTCGCCCCCGTGTCAAACAAAATAATACCCTCAAGTCCATGAATAGGAAACATACCCGCAACTGCCGGCGGTGCTGGAGGTGCTGGCTGAAATGGAATATCACGGACGTTGAACACACGTTCGTATTGCATCTATCCTGGCTGTGGGGCATGTACTGTTGCTGGGTCTAACGGAGCCTGCTGTCCCTGTTGGGCACCCTGTTATTGTGCCCTTTCTGGCTGTGGACAATTTCTACTCTTGTGACCCTGCTGGCCACAAGTGAAACACTGACCCTGAAACTGTCTCTGCCCTTGGCCCTGTTGGCCCTGACGTTGTCCCTGTCGACCTTGGCCTTAATGTCCTCAATTTTGATTCCCTTGGCCCTGTCGGCCCTATGGAACTTGTTGTTGGGGACCTTGCTAGCCCTGTCTATCAAAGCGATGCCTCCCGTGCTTAAAATTTTTGGTAGAGTTCCCCTATCGGGGATCCTGCCCTAACTGGCCTACTGTTTGTTGCTGTGGTGTGCTACTGTCGCTACTTCCAACTACCTTGCCCGGTTAGCTAGGCTCACCTCTCTTGTTTCCCCTTGCATGAAAGCGGTGGTCCTACAGTGTAGTAGAGCGGCATTGACGACATCTGTATAAGTCACTAACGCCGGATTACCGATCAAATGTTGCCTAATTCTCCAGGTCAAGCCATCCATAAATTTTGACTTCTTCCTCTCCTCATCGCTCACCTCGTTTGGCACAAAGTTAGCCAAGCGGGTAAACTCCTCCTCATAATCAGCAACTGAGCGATCACCCTGAACCACTTCGCTGAATTTCTTCTGCATCTCTGACTCTACTGCTGGAGGAAAATGTTTGCGGTCAAACCGCACCCAAAACTCAGAAATTCCCATAGTGTCCCTTTCCTCGGTGGTGGCAACTGACTCCCACCACTGTAAAGCCGCTCCTGATAGACGGAAAGTGTCTAGCATTTGTTTCTGTACCTAGATGCACTCTAGCATGCGCAAGTGGCGCTGGATATTTTTCTTCCAATTGCACGCCTCCACTACATCGGTACTACCCTGAAACTCGGGTGGGTGTCCTTTCTAAAATGTCTCTCTGACTCGCTGCCAAGTGGATGGTCCTGCAGGAGCCTAAACTACCGGTGCCACGGGAGGAGGCACTTGGGGCTGAGGAAAATGGGCTACCATGGCCCTCATAGCTGTCTCGACTGCCTGGGCCACTATCACTGCAACCTGAGTATTGGAAATTAACTCGGGTGGGGGTGGTTGTATTGGCACCTATGGCTCCTGATGAGCCTCCCTCACATCATCTCTGGCTTCAACCCTCTCCGCTCGCTGTCTCCTTGGTGGCATCTGAAATAAGATTCAAATTGTATAAGTAAACTGTTTATACAAAATTTAAGAGCAGATGTACGATAACGCAAAAGCGGATATTGAATCAACAGTCCTAATAGTAAGGCTCTAATACAACCAAACGTTATGCTGAAACGTAGTAAGCCGTACAGATCTTATGGACACTAGAACCTGATGCTCCGATACCATCTGTGACACCCCGCCTAATTAAACCTTGGATGATCAAGCCTTATTTTAATTTAAACAGGTTTCTTAAATGGTTCATTCTTAGCATCACTGCAGAAAGCTTTTTAATTTACTAACCACCTAAGTGAAAAATCAGCGAGTGTCAAATTGTATCTTCCTTAAACATAACGATTAATCCAAACCAACAGAATATAATCCTAGTAATATTTAAAACAGTTGCATAAATAACTGAATGCAGATAAAGTCTTGTCGAAAACCATGGCCAATAAAAGACAACTCAAAATCTAGAATCAGAATAACTGTAGAAGTAAATATAGGACAACATGTCCCAACTAAGAGTACTAAAACTGAGATCCTATACTAGAACTGAAAAAGAGGAAGCGTCTAAACAATCCCTGCAACATCCACACGTGCTGCAGCTCACAAATCCCTAGAATGAAATCATGTTGGGTGTCATTTTGGCTGGGCACCTAAAAGGTTTTTAAAAATTTTACATAGCAAGAGTTAGTACTCAAAACATTTAAAAAAAATTGCAAGCAGTTATCATAATTGAGTTATTGATTACACATATTAAGATTTCGCACAACTCCCTTGAACTTCCTCACCTCTCTTCTATAGTGCATGTCTAACGAGGACACTTAGTTCACCTAGTTATACTACTCATAATCGTAGGTAACTTATTTACTGCTCGTTATCCTTATTCTTGTAATAATTACATCACACTATAAATTATTACTAAGATATTTACAATTCAGTTCATTATCTACTATTCTCAATCTGTAGATTATGCACATAGAATACATTTTATCACACAATCATGTATTTAATATCAGTTATCACTAACATATCCTTTTACCACACATAAAGGACTCTTGGTTCGGAATGATTCATCGACCCCAAGTAAGAGTTGGTTCGGAATGATCCATCGACCCCAACTATTTAAAAATATAAATATATACACATATTCTGGTTCGGGACTCTTTCATCGAGACACCAGTTTAAAGTTTGGTTCGGCATTTTTTTTTCATCGACCCCAAACATATAATAACTTTATGTTATTTCGGAATGTCCCATCGACCCTAACATAATTAATTTAGGTAAAATTATCTTAACCCAAACTTTTATATAATTTAGTAGGTACACACCCGACCTATCAAATCATGCCCGTACGTAATATATTTTACTTATATTCACCGTAACCATTAATTTACAATTTATTTTACTATTGTATTTATTCGAGTATTCACGCAACTCTAAGGGCCCTAGTTACACCTCCCTTAATTCAGTAGTTAAGTTAACTTTAACCTACTGGTATTTTTCCAGAATTTAATCTCACTCTTTCCGTAGCTAAATTCTCACAATCCCAACATACCGTTCAATCGATCGTTCTCCCTTCGGTCCATTTCTCCAAAATTCCCACTCAATCATTTATGAAGAAATCTAACGGTACACCTACTGGTATTTATAAAGTCTCCTCATAGGTAAAATATCATCACTAAGGTTCCCATTAAGCGACGATAATTAAAAAAAAAATTATTCACAAAACTCTCTAAAGTCCAGCCAGGATCGATCGATCGATGGGATATGGTCGATCGATCGACTGCTCGATCAATCGACATTCAAGGGTCGATCGATCGATCAAGCAGTGACAGACCCAGTTCATCTTCTTCATGCGGGTTTCACAATTTTTATCTATCTATATTTCATCATAATCCACCAAATTTGCAACCAATAATTTCTAATCATTCCTACATGTTCTAGGATGATTACTAACGATTTAAAACAACAAAATCATTATAAATCTTGGCCAAATAAACTAAAAATCTTACTAATATTCAAGAACCCTAAAAATACATTCTTTACATCTTTCATCATAATTCCAGATTTTTTAGTTCGATTTAATCATCTAGTTTTCTATGATATCAGAATATTTGGAGATCCAAAAACCTCCTACATGCAGTCCCTACCAATCATGGATCATAATCAATCGTTTTTCTCCCAAAAATATCATAAAACCATGTTCTTCATAAAGCTTGAATATGGGTATTATAACTCAATTTATTTTGCAAATAACCACTTGCCTTATGATTTGTAGGGTCTAATTTCGTGGTTGTTGATGATGGTTGATGATTTTGATCCTTCAATCCTCCTTCCCAACAAATTTGTGGTGAAATCTCCTTAGAATTCCCCCTCCTTCCTTCTTTTGCCTTAGGAAATTGCCTCTCTCTCTTCTCTAATGGCTATGGTGTATTTTCTTTCTTTCTAACCCTAGACTCAACTCTTATAATCTGATTTAGGGTTTCAAAATTCCTAGGTCTACTTACCCATAAATGTAAAGAGACCAAAATGCCCTCGAATGGTCCCGATTTAGCCCGAAAATGACCCGACACTCAACTAGTACCCCCGGGTACACTATTTTGACTAATTCGACCCTTTCGAAATCATCTGTGGACTCTAAATTATCATTTGAGTCTCTTAAAATATTTTTCTAATCTCATCTTCAATTTTTGTCTACGCGTGACACTCGGTTGAGATAACTCAGGTACGTCCATATAATCCCTAGACCGTACATATCAACATTCAAAATTTACTACTCACCTTTAGTTTTAATCGTCATTTTAATCTTTATTAACATTATATTTCATTACATTACTCTACTCACATAATTTAATTTAAAGCGTGTCACATTAATTTACTTTACTCACGTAATTTAAATAAAATGTATTTTATCACATTAAATTACTCTACTCGCGTAATTTAAATAAAACGTATTTTATCACATTAAATTACTCTACTCACGTAATTTAAATAAAACATATTTTATCATATTCAATTACTCTACTCACGTAATTTAAATAAAATGTATTTTCCTAATTATGCGGAATTATGGGGTATTACACGAATATCCGAGATTTACAAAAGGTTAATCAAGGTTTTCGAATACCTTAGAGGGCAGAACGAATTTCATCATCTTATACATTTGTCTCCTCATATGAATCATGATTCGCTATGGTATTTTATTCTTGGCCCTGGATTTAAGCCTTAAACCTTGTTCTTAATTTCTTTTCAATGCATGATTGATCAAAGATCTTTTGGGATTAAAATTTTATGCGTTTAAATGCAAATCCTAAGTTATTTTTCCTAACACTTATCTTTATCTATCTACAATTACAATACACTCAAAGCATGAATCAACAAACCATGCTACTCATTCAACAAGTACAGGCTGCGCAACTCCTCATCTATGGCGAGTGGGTTATTGAGTAATGTCATCACTATCTTCCTCCTTGTAATGCCTTGCCTTGATTTATGGCTCACTCGTGGGTCAATCGAAGCAGTCTAACTGCATTAAATGTGGAGTGATGTGAAGTAATCATGGAAAATGTTTCTACTCCATTTTATTTAGTTAAATTCACCGACTGAGCATGCAATTCTGTTTTCCAGGCATAAAGTAAATAATAACAAGTATGGAACCAATTAGGCCATGCCCTAGGATTAGTGTAATCAGAGTTACTGACGTAGATAGTAAGAAGCACTTACTTGCGAAATGCTCTCAAAAGATAGAATATCATTTCACCTTCTCTAAAAAATAAAAAGTGTGAGCCAATGCCTAGTGCGATTACAAAAAACAATGCAATAATGAAACAAGTGGCAAAAAGGAATGATACAATAACTAACATGCAACAACTAAACAATGTATGCATTAACCATGTTCTATTAAAAAACATTTACTTTTATTAGGTTAAATACATCAACCGTAAACTATTATACTTCACCATTTCATCACGCAAAAGTTTCTTTAATCCACTAATCTACATGGTTAGTAAGTACAAAAACTAGTTTTCATGTCACTTATTCAGTTTGGTAAACCATCACTTTCACCTTTTAACCACCATTGTCGTGGCATTTCTCAAAGCAACATTAAAACACATGAACTCGGTGTTTAACGACTTGTTAAAATTAAAATTTACTTTGGACTTATAATCACCAGAGATTATACAAACGCCCTGTTACATTCTATATCAGTTTATTTTCTTTATATTTGAACTTCTCAACACATTATTGTGTTAACTTGTTACTTTTCTTGAATTAAAAAATAGTGACACGTCAATGATATCAATTGCATATTTAACCATTATTACATTATATATTGTGTACATCCGAAATAACTCGTTCGCATACAATTTATTCAGTGTAACCCCTTTATATCCTTTAAATAGAGCCATGCTCAAAATCATCTTTTACTTTCTTAATCAGAGTACCAAATTCCATTTGTGTTTACGGACTTACACCGATGATCATAAATGTCACAACATGCTTTACTTTCCATTGATTTTCGGTCTAAATCAGGCCCTCCTTAAACTTTCTTAATTTCGGTTCTAGTCCTATAAACACTTTAATTTTGAAGTTTCACATACTTTAAATTCCGGTTTTCTAGTTTACCTCATAACATAGGATTTTTCTTTTAGAAAATGTTGCCTTCTTTACTTAATTTTAAAAACTTAATCTTTCCAAATTCAAACACATTTTACACATTTCTTTTGTCCCTTTTGCAATTTATCTAACTTTCAAGTTCATTTTCTAAGCAATCCTTACTTATTTTAAGACTTTACCATTTGAAACTAAGTTTGTTGTAATTTACTTTATATCCTCCTTGAAATGTTAAACATTTATAGTTTCCTTTTAATATAAAGTCACCTCTTTTTATGTAAACCACTTTACAAAATATTACATTCTTGTAAATAAATTCTTATACATGTCCACATGTAAGGGCAAGTTTTATGATTGCTCGTATTTTTATTTTATTTGGTTGGGCATATTCCGTTACTCAAACATGTCACTGTCACAGCTTCTCAGTACTTGAAGACTTTGTTGAAGACAATTAAAGATCGAAAGATTTAATCATCTCAACAATCATAGAAGAAGTATGTGAACGTAGTTGGTAAAAAGTTTTTTTTTATAATTTTGGGGTTTATTTATCTTTCATGAGGCTATTTTTATATAAAGGAAATTAAATTTTTTATTAGAAAAAATGCCGAAAAAATGACGCTTCCTTCTAACGAGATTAGAGTTCTTTCGAACGAGAATTTAAGGGTCATTCAAATGAGAATCAAACAAGGAATTTTCCACATTTCACTGGAATGTCGTTCGAAGACTTCGTTTAAAGTTGTTATAACAAGAACGAACCTGGTTTTGTTCGAATGACCGAGCGAATTTTTGTTTTTTAAAGATTATCTTTCCCAAATCTTTTGTGTTTATCCTTTTTATCCAATCTTCTTATAAAATGGGTGAATGGGATCAGATACTTCAAGAACTCTTTTTGAAGAACAAAAACTTATTTTGAGTTCTCCTTTTGCGATCAAATACCTTATATCATATTCCACACCCCCTTGAATTTTTCATGATCAGTTTACCACATCACAAGAAGTTTTCTTGTTGATACATCCATATAGAGACTCTTCTCTACTGTTGACCTTGTGAAATGAGGTTCCTCGACTGAAGAAGAAGACAATCCTGATTACTAGATGCTGAGGGTAGACCACTACTTGTGAACAGCTCTGGAGTTGAGTTGTGTATGTTGAAGTTTTGAAGAATATGCCCATATAACTTAATATAGCTAAGTATTTTGTAAGTCGATTGTATTCAAAACTCTCAATAATGCTTAATTAAAAAGCTTTTTCCCTTCATAGGAAACTTTCCTCACTCGTGTTTTTTCATGTTTGGCTTGTTTATTACAAATTAGAATTTGAAATCAACTCGTATGCACACCATAATTAATTAAAGATAAAAATTGGATTTGTGTGTGTAGGCATTTAATTATATAAATTGGTCCATTAAATCACATGCACTCTCAAATTTCTATTAGAGAGGGTTATACTAAAATATTGTGTGATCCTTTTTCGCAAATTTGTTTTATATAATTTTTTTGAAAAAATTGTCGATCTTTAAAAATTCGTAATTTAATGCATAATTTATATAATCGAATGCCCAAATTTGATGGTTAAAATTATGCTTACTGAAAAGCTAGGATGAGGTTGACTTTAAAGTCAATTGATGAACGTGTCTGCTTAGTCTGCGAAAGATGGTGGACACCACCCACTATGACCGTAGATAATTTCTTCAGTCCTAAACCTCTTTCTTCATGGGCAAAGGATGACTTTAAGTGGAGTAATTTTATCTCGCGCGGTTTGAGTACCTTCTCTGGAGCTATCACCCCTGATAAGTTTCGTCGGATCATGATGGGCACTATGTCTAAGGAAGCATGGGATATCCTCCAACTCACACACGAGGGTACCAACGATGTAAAAGAGTCTAAGCTTCAAAATTTGAACACCCAATTTAAGACCATCACTATGAAAGAGTCTGACACTTTTGATGAATTTTATGCATGTTTTACGATCATCGTAAATTCTAGGTTCAATTTGGGTGGAAATATTCCTGAGATGAGATTTTTTAAGAAAATTTTGATATTGCTCCCTGCCCACTTTTTTCCTAAGGTCACTAGACACTCTTAGGTTAGAAGAACTTATAGGAGATCTTCGAACGTATGAGATTGATGTATTCCCTAAAACTATTAAACCTAAGGAAATAGGGATTGCTTTTAAAAACTCAAACTAAGAAAAAGAAGAAAGAAAAAGGGTTTTATTCTAAGTCTGAGTTTAATTTTGAGTTGGATGACTTGGCCCTTTTTGCAAAAAAATTCAAAAAAATTCTCAAAATTTTCAAAGAAAATTCTTCCACGGAAAAGATTTTTAAGAAAAATAAAAATAAGAACGAGGGCATAGTAGTGGTGAGAAAGAGGAAGAGATAAGGTGATATGGAAGTGAAGGAAAAGGGAACAAGGAACATGAGTGTCCTACCAGGCTTAATAGAAAAGCCAAGAGAGTGTCGAATAAGGACACTCTTACCAATAGTGACGTCGAGTCGGTGGATTCTGGGGGAGAATCACCACATGAATCATGCATGGCTTTCATGGCTAGTCGCGTTAGTACTTCTAGTTTTTCCCAAGACGATAAGGATATATCTAAGCGTGAAAGCCTCAATGATGTTTCTATTCATTTTGGAGAGAGTGAGGGAGAGTATAAGGATTTAGATTGAGGGTGAAGATGATCGTCAAAAGTCTTTTAGTGATCATTACACCAAGACTTTAAAAACGAAAAAGTTTAATAAAGAATTGTCTCTTATGGTGTTATATTTGGAGAAGGAGGTGAAAGTTTTCAAATATTGCGAGGCATCGATGAGTAAACTCGAGAAGGTGAAAATTTCTTTGTGTGAGCAGTTGATTGCTTTAGGTAGGTAAAAGAGCGATTTGACCAACACCGTGGATAGTCTTACGAGAGTTCTTCAATTATTGGATACTCATGAAAAACTTGAAGCCCGTGTATCCCATCTCAAGAGTAATCTTGAATATTTCCAGGAGGTCAAAGTCACTTTAGAGGACATATCTAAGAAAGTTAGAAAGATGCTCATTGATCCCGCATTAGGTAATGTTGAGAGTCCAGGAATAGGTTATGATGGTGCATCCACTTTCCATGTCGCGCCCGAGTTAGCTCCTGAGTTTGTGATGGATCCTTATGGTCCTCGTCATAACCCACCCAGGAGACCTTACCCGCCTAGGAGAGCTCGTCCCAGATGTTTTGAGAAAGGTGGACCCAGGACCGTTTATGTTTGTACCCATTGCAAATAAAGAAGTCACCTTAGAGAGTTCTATGTTAAGCTAGAGAGAGTTTCTTGTAAGCGTGTTTCTTGCTATGCTCCCACACGAGTTCCTATATATGCTCCTGTACGCACTCCCACATAGGTTACTCTGCATGCTTCCACACATCATCATAGATATTTTGAGAGTTTTCGAGAGCAACTAGAGTTTGTACTCAAAATATAAAAATGTTTGATGGAGGATTTTCATAGGATGTCATTTCCGTTTGAGAACTCCTCTGGGCCTAATGATTGAGGTTAAAACTTGTTTATAGAATAGGGTGCTTATCATGTTTACATCTTATATCACTATTGCTAGATTGTATCATTATTGTATTTGTTTGTATATTTCTTCGTTTCATATATTTTTTCAAAAAATCCAAAAAGGTTTTGTTTTTCTTGAAATTTTTTGAAAGATTCAAAAAGATTTTCCATTTTAAAGAAAAAGTTTAAAAAGTCAAAAATATTTTATTCTTGATAAAGTTTTGAAAAAGACAAGAATTTTGCAATTTTTTTATCACCATATATGGATGAACATTTAAGATATTTGAATCATCCATACACTTTATTCATCCATGTGACTTTTTCGTAGCATTTTGAGACATGACGTCATTTCTAGTATGTGCTTAATAATGTGTGGAGTCATTACATTGATCTCTGATGATTACTTGCTATATGTTTGACTTCCTGTCTCTTTTATTGCACGTGTGGAAGAACTTATTTGAAAATTGCACTTACTTGTCACTTATCGAACACGGAGTTCTCATCTCAATTTTGCTTTAAAATGAACCAAATGTAAAAAATGAGAAAAAAAGTTGTGCATGTAAGAACCATTGCCCGGATTTACATTTTTTGCGAAGATACCGCTATATGTTAAGCAATGTAAAGGGGCTAAAAAAGATCAAATGGTCTTTCCATTTGTATCAATAATCCTAAAAAGATTAAAGGCGCATAAAAAAAGAAGTACCAGACCAATTTTTGATTCATTGATGCTTCTCTACATATGAGCATCAATTTATTCCATCATTACTGAGATTTTATTCTTAGTTATGTGAGATTTTGAGAGATTTAAAGTAATAGATCAATGGGTTTTCACAAGAAAAAATTTTCTTGAAAAACATTGCATAGTTTGGCGTCATAAGTGTGAGAATCATTTATGTTCTTGACATATTGATTAGGTTAAGTCAATTTCACACGAGTTCACCATTTTTACACCTAAGGTGGACTTTGAGATATTTTTTTAGAAGTGTCTCAAAACTTCGTGCACATATGCTATAATTGTCCATGTTGATTAACCTACGAAAAATGTTCACACCCCTACATTCCGCTTTCACGATTCGGGTATTTTAGTGTTAATCCATGGTGTGTTGTCTTTGTGCATTTTATACATTTTTATTTGAAAATGGAAATTTTGAAAAATAGTTGGTTGTTATCTGTCTTTGAGATTATCATTAATCATTATTTCTTGATTATACTTATAATGATATCCTACTTCTTCATGTGATACCTATATTTCATGCTTAGTTTCGATTCCTTTGTTTATTACAGACAAAAAAGGGGAGAACAATTTGAGGGGGATTTTTTATTTTCTGTTTAAAACTCTATGCTTCGCGGTATCTTTTTTTGTCTCATGCATGTAGAAAGTTCCTCTTGGATAATGCTAATTTGGACCCTCAAAAGATGAAGACAACGCCAGCCAAAGTAAAAATCCAAACAAGGCATGTTCCATGTTTCTCTGGAATGTCGTTCAAAGACTTCGTTCGAAGTCGTTCTAAAGAGAACATTAGTGTCGTTTGAATGACACTTGGTTTCGTTCTAACGATCGGGCGAATTTTTATTTCTTAAAGATTATCTTTCCCAAATATTTTTTGTTTATTCTTTTTACCCAACCTTCTTATAAAAGTGTAATACCCCGTACTTTTGGCTATATTTATTTTTGGGATTTATTAATTAAATGCGTATTAATTGGAAATTAATCCGGGTTATAAATACTAACGAGATGCGAGTTGGTATTTGATTATGTGCATATATGATTATATATGAATTTGGAATTATGAAATTTATCGTGAGATTTATATACGGCAATTTGGGAATTTTGTTGAGACGCGTGTGACCGCCGTGTCATTATATATTATTTTGATTATAAAAGTGAATTTAAAATCTATAATCTGTATGGTCATTTTGAGTGCACAAACGCGTCCAGAAGGATCGAGATAGTCAAAAAACACTAGCCGGCGGTGTAGTTTGGGTCCTGGGGTATTTTTAGGCCATACCGGCAACTTAAAGGGTATTTTGGTAATTTTACATTTTGAGGAATTAAAAGTGACGAAAATTGGGAGTTTTAATCTGATGTGGATTTAACCCACTAAACCCACTAACCGACCCATATTAACACATTAAGCTACGGAGGCTATCATTAGGTTTACAACTTTCCCAAAGAAAACCCTAGCCACCTTAAGCCACCATTGGAGAAGAAGCTTGGAGAAGAGAAGAAATTCTGCAGAAATCTTCATCAAACCATCATCCAAACTCAGAGACAATCAAGGCAAGTGTTTTAATTATATTTAAAATCGTATAATGTTCCTTCCATGTTAGAAAATTGGAGAATATCAATTGTTCTTGAAAGATAATGAAAACCCATGTATTTTGAAGCTTAGAACTTGAAATCTTGAGGAGAATTGCATGTAGAATGATAGGTAGATGATTATTCCCATAATATTTGTGATTGGAAGAAATTAAAACGAATTTATATTGGGTTAATTCATGATTCAAAAAGTTAGGGTTCATGTTCTAGATAATTGGGGAAAAAGTGTAGAGATTTGTAAATTTGGTTGATGTTAGGATGGATAAATCCTTCAAAACGTGTTAGGATGTGATTATAATATGTTTAGGATTGTTTAGAGACCTTAAAATGATTGTTGGGACTTAGTTTAGAAGAGATTTGAGGAGTAAAAATGGTGAAAAACGAGATTAGACAAATCTGGGACGAATCTGGTAGGTCGTTAGAAGCCCCTGCCCAGGTCGTTCGAACGAACTCGTTCGAACGAGCTTCTAATGAATTGACCAGTCGTTCTAACGAAAGGGAGCCTCGTTCAATAACTTCGTTCGAACGAGATCTCGTTAGAAGGGACACTTCGTTCGAACGAACTGGATCTCGTTCGAACAGCCTCGTTCGAACGAGTTGACAGAGGAATCTCGTTCGAACAGTCTCGTTCGAACGAGACTTCTAACGAGTTGACAGTTTGGGCCTTTTTGGACTGTTTTGATTTTTGGAGTCCCGTAAACTTGATCGAGGATATAGATAACATTCCGATGATGATGTAATGATAGAATTGGGACTTTTGGGTATTTATGAGAAGGAAATTATATACGAGAGTTAAATTAATTGGACGGTTTGGGTTGAGACGTGAGTGTCTACTACGACGTGAGTAAATTATGGCGCATATGATTATAAACCGGAATAGTATAAATAGTGATAATTATAAGTTAGTACGAGAAAGCGATATGTACTACGATTAAACTACGGGATTACTAAGATGTGTGTTTACTTAGTATTGGTATATGAATTGTGTGTATAACATACCTACCATACTTGCTATCACGGGAGGTTTGCGTTCGCTTAGGGCCCTCTAATCCTTGTGTTGCCCGAATTTAGACTGGTTACCTTGATGAACATAGGTCATAGAAAGACTTATTGGGATATTAATAAGTCCGTTGATCGTAGGAGCGTAGGTATGTGCGTGACCTATGTGATGTGACTGTGTTCGCCTCCATTGTTTGTGATGTTGTTATCTGTGAACTATTCCTGAGAGATTCGGAATATGTAATCCTTATGTACGTGATGTACCGGGATGGATAGCAGAGTATGTGTGCACCGCAGCTTAGTTCTCGGGGTGCTTGTATTGTATATTTATGTTGTGAATAATATACACTTAATTAATGGGAACCTTCATGTTAATGTTGTGAATATAATTACGGTATTGTTTCGAGAAATATAACGAGTTAACTGATAGTGATATATTGTATATTGAGCATCTGAATTTACGTTAAACCCCTACTTAATTATGAGCGTTATAATGTTAATAGAACCGAGTAAAATGGGTAGGACCTATGGCAGTCTAGCTAGATATGATGGCACTTAGCTAGTGGTTTGTGTCGTTATAGATGGGTACTAACGTTAAGAGTGCACAGTTAGACGAGAGGTGAGAATATCATGTGAGTGCACGTCCTAACATGTACTTTTCATTTAATATTTTAAATGTTTTTAAAGCACTTGCAGGTTTTTAAAATATAACTCCACATTCGGGCTCTGACCCGTTTGCTTTTTAAATCTATTTTCTTTGTAAAACCATTTTAGGTGCCCAGCCACAAGGACACCATGCATAGGATATTCATTCAGGTGACGAGATGTAGCTGTTTGTGGAAGCTACAGGGATTTGCTTGTAGACGCTTCTATCACTTGGATTCCAGATTCATTATCTATCAGTTGTAGGGCATGTTGCCCATTTCTATTAGAGTTACATTTCCATTACAGTTTTCAGACTTTGGCATGTACTGTATTAGTTTTCGGTTTACTTATTTCAGTTGTGGGATTGTAGTGAGGAGTTTTTCCTCCATACTTCATTTACGTTTTGTGATGGTTATTCTATTTACTTCATTATGGTGAATGGTGTTATTATCCTTATTACACTTGTTGCATGTTAATCAGACTTTAATTAAAATTTGGCACTTACTTTTTAAATACTAGGTGGTTAGTAATCATTAAAATGTTTTCGACAGTGATGCTATTAACTGGACCAACTTGGCATTTTGAATTAATTTAATAAAGGAGTAGCTACCCGGTATTTAATTACTCGGGGTGTCACAGGTGGTATCAGAGCATCAGGTTCTAGTGTCCTTTAGGATCTGACGGCTTATTATGTTTCCGCTAAGTTTCTTTGATATAGAGCCCTATATTTTAGGACTGTTGTACTCTTTGTTTATGCTTCGTTCTTCAGCTATTTTAAGTTTATAAACAGCGAACTTATAAAATTTGTTCTTATTTCAGATGCCTCCACGACGTGCACGACGAGTTCCCAGGGATGCAACGCCCGAACCCCAGCCCGCTCCAGTTCAGGGCATGATGAACGCCGCTAAGGTTGCAGCTATAGTAGCCCAAGCGGTAAATGCCGCAATTGCCGTTGTTCAGCAGGCACCACCTCAGGCGCCGATTGCCGCGCCAGTACAGGAAAATGCATTCTCGTCTGCTTGGGAACGTGTACGTGACGCTTTTCAGAAAGCGCATCCACCAGAGTTTGCAGGTAGCTCAGATGTGGTAGTCTCTAGCCAGTGGAGGAAGGATATGCAGAGGCACTTAAGGATGTATGAGTGCACGGACGTTCAAGAGCAGGTGCTAGCTACGTTCAAGCTAGTTGGATCTGCGCTGCAGTGGTGGGAGTCTATTACCACCATGGAGGAGAGGGATACTCTCACTATTCAGGAGTTCTGGGTGCGATTCGACCGCAAGTACTTTCCGTCAGCTGTTCATACGGAAATGAGGAAGAGATTGATGAGTCTGAAGCAGAAAGGTAAGACTGTGGCCGAGTTCACGAATCTGTTGAATATCGTTCCAGATGAGATACCAATAGAGAAGAAGAAGATTGAGAAGTTCACGGACGGGTTGACTTGGAGGATCCGTCAGCATCTGCTAGGGAACCTATCGTTGGCCACCTATTCCATTGTGGTTAACGCTGCATTGTTGCACTGCCAGGACCACCGTTTTTATATGGCCGAGGGTAAGAGGTCGGGGGAGTCTAGCCATCAGGGCAGGACTGGAGGACATGGTGCCAGCGGGGCACAATCTGGTCAGGGGCAGAGACAGAATGAGCAGGGCTCCCAGCAGGGGGATAATAAGAGGTTCCGGTCAGGGAACTACAGACAGGGATAAGGAGGTTTCCGTCAGGGCCATCAGGGTCCAAACGGCCATTAGGGCCAACCGGGGCAGAATGGGCAGCAGTTTCACCAGGTCCAGCAGGGCCAAGGGAGGAACGGTAACGGCCACCAGGGCCGTGGATAGCAAGGACAGAGAGGAGGGAACTTCCCAGGGAAGTGCTTTGTTTGTGGCAAGATTGGCCATAAGCGACAGGATTGTCCTGATAGGGGCAGGGCCCCACAACAGCAGCAGCAGGGTGCTCGCCAGGAGCCACAGAGGCCTATGTTTCCCGCCTCTCTTCCCGCACCGCCATAGACGGCAGCATTGCCACCCATTCTAGCAGTCCCAGCTCAGCAGGGGCAGCTACAGTATGGACATGTCTACAACGTCCACCAGGCTGCAGTTCCACAGGCACCGCTCGCGATTGGGGGTACGTTTCCTATCCATGGCACTATGGGTCGGGTGTTATTTGATACGGGTGCTACACACTGTTTTATAGCTACACACTTCGCGAAAGCTTTAGGATTGTTAGCTACGGCAGAGAGCACAGTGACGTGTGTCGACTCACCATTGGGGAGTGGGTCACTTATTTTCTTTAGATGCCGGGGAGTGGGGGTAGAGATTGGTGGTTTGGTATTACCTGCAGACATGTTGGTATTAGATATGCATGTTCACGATGTGATTATCGGTATAGACTGGCTCGTAGCTTATAGAGCCATGATTGATTGCTTCAGCGGGAGCATTATTTTTGCCATTCCGGGGCAAGAGATGTTTGTAGTGGCGATGCCTCGCCTAGAGGGAGGATCGACCGCTCATCTGTATTACATTGAGGAGGATACCTCTAAGGAGGTAGTGATTCCTTTATATTCTATCCCAGTTGTCAGGGAGTATTCAGATGTGTTTCAGGAGATACCAGGCTTACCCCCAGTCGAGAGATAGACTTTGTTATAGATTTGCTACCGGGTACGAGACCTATAGCACGCGCACCGTACCGTATGGCTCCAGCTGAGATGAGGGAGTTACGGGATCAGATAGAGCAGCTGTTAGGTCAGGGATTTATTCGCAGGAGTACCTCATCTTGGGGCGCTCCGTTCTGTTTGTGAAGAAGAGGGACGGTTCACTGAGATTGTGTGTGGACTACCGAGAGTTGAATAAGGTCACGATACGGAATAAGTATCCGTTGCCTCGAATCGATGACTTATTCGACCAGTTGAGAGGAGTTTCTTTCTTCTCGAAGATTGATTTGAGATCGGGATACCATCAGTTGCGTATCAGGGAGGAGGATGTCTCGAAGACTGCGTTCTTGTCGAGATATGGTTCATACGAGTTTCAAGTTATGCCTTTCGGTTTGACCAACGCTCCAGCAGTGTTTATGGACTTGATGAACAGAGTGTTCAGGGATTTCCTAGACCAGTTTGTCATTGTCTTCATCGATGATATTCTAGTTTACTCCCAGACAGAGGAGGAGCACGCCGAGCATTTGAGGCAGGTTTTACAGACACTTCATCAGAACGAGTTGTATGCAAAATATGAGAAGTGTGGGTTTTGGCTGAAGGAAGTCCAGTTTTTGGGACATATCATTTCCGACCGGGGAATATCTATTGATCCGGGGAAAGTATCAGCGGTGAGGGAGTGGGGACAGCCCACGACACCGACTGAGATTCGTAGTTTCTTGGGTCTAGCAGGATACTACAGGAGGTTTATTCAGGGTTTCTCGGAGATAGCAGGTCCTTTGACATATCTGACTCGTAAAGGTGTGCCATACATCTGGAGTGATGCCTGTCATTTGGCATTCGATGAATTGAAGGAAAAATTGACCTCAGCACCTGTGTTAGCATTGTCGAGACCGGGAGTTGAGTATTTGGTTTACACCGATGAGTCTTTGCAAGGACTGGGAGGTGTATTGCAGCAGGAGAGACAGGCCATAGCTTATGCTTCCCATAAGCTTAAGCCTCATGAGAAGAATTACTCCACGCATGATTTGGAGTTGGCGGCAGTGGTATTTGCCCTACGGATTTGGAGGCACTATCTTTTGGGGGAGAAGTTCCAACTATTCACGGACCACAAGTCCCTACAGTATCTGTTCACGCAGAAGGAATTGAATATGCGGCAGCGTAGGTGGCTTAAGTTTGTGAAGGACTACCAGTTCGACATCCAGTATCACCCAGGTAAGGCTAACGTGGTAGCAGATGCGTTGAGCCGTAGGCCAGCAGATGAGGTGGCAGAGGTGTGGAAGGCTAAGTGGAAGGAATTGGGACACCAGGATGCAGTGGCCCGATCTTTCATGTCTGTGATGACCGTTACACCGCAGATTGTCATGAAGGTAGTACGGGCACAGGCTAATGACTCGTTCTGTCAGGAGCAGATAGTTAGATTACTAGCAAAGGGAGCCGAGTCCTATACCATTAGCTCAGACGGGGGATTACGCTTCAATGGGAGATTGGTGGTTCCGAAAGGGGAGGAATTGCGACACGATGTGATGGCAGAGTCACACGGCTCACGGTTCGCGGTACATCCCGGAGGGGACAAAATGTACCAAGACATGAGACGCCAGTATTGGTGGAGCGGTATGAAGAGATATATCGCTGAGTTTGTTTCGAAATGCGCCACTTGTCAGCTTGTAAAAGTGGATCATCAGAGACCGGCAGGATTGCTACAGCCATTGGAGGTCCCGGTGTGGATGTGGGAGAGCTTATCCATGGACTTCATCATGGGGTTGCCTACGTCGCAGAGGGGTCACGACTCCGTTTGGGTAATTGTGGACAGGTTGTCCAAGGTCGCTCACTTTTTACCCGTAAGGACTGACTACACTACGGGACAGTATGCCTAGCTCTTCATTTCAGAGATTGTGAGACTTCACGGTGTGCCCCTAAATATCGTGTCTGACAGAGACAAGATATTTGTTTCGAGATTTTGGGAGAGTTTCCAGGAGGCCATGGGCACGGAATTGCGGTTGAGTACGGCTTATCATCCGCAGACTGATGGGCAGACTGAGCGCACAAATCAGATGTTGGAGGACATGCTACGCATGTGCATTATTGACTTTGGGGGTGGATGGGAGCAGTACCTTCCACTGGTGGAGTTTGCTTACAACAACTCCTATCAGTTCACTATTGGCATGGCTCCGTTTGAGGCATTGTACGGTAGGCCTTGTCGTTCCCCAGCATGTTGGTTAGAGGTGGGGGACAACAAACTGCTTGGTCCAAAAGTGATTCAGGATACTTCGGCAAGGATTGAGTTGATTCGGAGTCGCATTCGGGTAGCTCAAGACAGGCAGAAGAGTTATGCTGATGCGAAGAGATTTTTCAGGGAGTTCCAAGTAGGGGACCAGGTTTTGCTCAGGGTATCTCCTATGAAGGGGATTATGCGTTTCGGGAAGAAAGGGAAGTTGGCACCAAGGTATGTGGGGCCGTTTCCTATTATTGAGAGGAACGGACCGGTTGCGTATAGACTTGGACTACAGGAGCATTTGCATTGGAATCACGATGTGTTCCATATTTCCTCGCTGAGGAAATATCTTAGAGATAATCTGGCTCATTCTCACATTGCTGTGGAGGACATCGATCTCCACCCGAATAGCTCCTACGAGGAGGGGCCGATTGCTATTTTGGACCGAAGCGAGAGGAAACTGCGGTCAAAGATAGTTCCGTTAGTGCGTGTTCAGTGGCGACATCACAATGTCGAGGAGTCCACATGGGAGCGTGAGGGTGAGATGCGCGAACGTTATCCAGAGTTTTTTTTAGCACGTACTTTCTAGTTTCGAATTTCGGGACGAAATTCAGTTATTAGGGGGGGAGTATGTAATACCCCGTACTTTTGGCTATATTTATTTTTGGGATTTATTAATTAAATGCGTATTAATTGGAAATTAATCCGGGTTATAAATACTAACGAGATGCGAGTTGGTATTTGATTATGTGCATATATGATTATATATGAATTTGGAATTATGAAATTTGTCGTGAGGTTTATATACGGCAATTTGGGAATTTTGTTGAGACGCATGTGACCGCCGCGTCATTGTATATTATTTTGATTATAAAAGTGAATTTAAAATCTATAATCCGTATGGTCGTTATGAGTGCGCCAACGCGTCCGGAAGGGTCGAGATAGTCAAAAAACACTAGCCGGCGGTGTAGTTTGGGTCCCGGGGTATTTTTAGGCCATACCGGCAACTTAAAGGGTATTTGGGTAATTTTACATTTTGAGGAATTAAAAGTGACGAAAATTGGGAGTTTTAATCTGATGTGGATATAACCCACTAACCGACCCATATTAACCCATTAATCTACGGAGGCTATCATTAGGTTTACAACTTTCCCAAAGAAAACCCTAGCCACCTTAAGCCACCATTGGAGAAGAAGCTTGGAGAAGAGAAGAAATTCTGCAGAAATCTTCATCAAACCATCATCCAAACTCAGAGACAATCAAGGCAAGTGTTTTAATTATATTTAAATTCGTAGAATGTTCCTTCCATGTTAGAAAATTGGAGAATATCAATTGTTCTTGAAAGATAATGAAAACCCATGTATTTTGAAGCTTAGAACTTGAAATCTTGAGGAGAATTGCATGTAGAATGATAGGTAGATGATTATTCCCATAATATTTGTGATTGGAAGAAATTAAAACGAATTTATATTGGGTTAATTCATGATTCAAAAAGTTAGGGTTCATGTTCTTGATAATTGGGGAAAAAGTGTAGAGATTTGTAAATTTGGTTGATGTTAGGATGGATAAATCCTTCAAAACGTGTTAGGATGTGATTATAATATGTTTAGGATTGTTTAGAGACCTTAAAACGATTGTTGGGACTTAGTTTAGAAGAGATTTGAGGAGTAAAAATGGTGAAAAACGAGATTAGACAAATCTGGGACGAATCTGGTAGGTCGTTAGAAGCCCCTGCCCAGGTCGTTCGAATGAACTCGTTCGAACGAGCTTCTAACGAATTGGCCAGTTGTTCTAACGAAAGGGAGCCTCGTTCGATAACTTAGTTCGAACGAGATCTCGTTAGAAGGGACAGTTCGTTCGAACGAACTGGATCTCATTCGAACATCCTCGTTCGAACGAGACTTCTAACGAGTTGACAGAGGAATCTCGTTCGAACAGTCTCGTTCGAACGAGACTTCTAACGAGTTGACAGTTTGGGCCTTTTTGGACTGTTTTGATTTTTGGAGTCCCGTAAACTTGATCGAGGATATAGATAACATTCCAATGATGATGTAATGATAGAATTGGGACTTTTGGGTATTTATGAGAAGGAAACTATATACGAGAGTTAAATTAATTGGACGGTTTGGGTTGAGACGTGAGTGTCTACTACGACGTGAGTAAATTATGGCGCATATGATTATAAACCGGAATAGTATAAATAGTGATAATTATAAGTTAGTACGAGAAAGCGATATGTACTACGATTAAACTACGGGATTACTAAGATGTGTGTTTACTTAGTATTGGTATATGAATTGTGTGTATGACATACCTACCATACTTGCTATCACGGGAGGTTTGCGTTCTCTTAGGGCCCTCTAATCCTTGTGTTGCCCGGATTTAGACTGGTTACCTTGATGAACATAGGTCATAGAAAGACTTATTGGGATATTAATAAGTCCGCTGATCGTAGGAGCGTAGGTATGTGCGTGACCTATGTGATGTGACCGTGTTCGCCTCCATTGTTTGTGATGTTGTTATCTGTGAACTATTCCTGAGAGATTCGGAATATGTAATCCTTATGTACGTGATGTACCGGGATGGATACCGCAGCTTAGTTCTCGGGGTGCTTGTATTGTATATTTATGTTGTGAATAATATACACTTAATTAATGGGAACCTTCATGTTAATGTTGTGAATATAATTACGGTATTGTTTCGAGAAATATAACGAGTTAACTGATAGTGATATATTGTATATTGAGCATCTGAATTTACGTTAAACCCCTACTTAATTACGAGCGTTATAATGTTAATAGAACCGAGTAAAATGGGTAGGACCTATGGCAGTCTAGCTAGATATGATGGCACTTAGCTAGTGGTTTGTGTCGTTGTAGATGGGTACTAACGTTAGGAGTGCACAGTTAGACGAGAGGTAAGAATATCATGTGAGTGCACGTCCTAACATGTACTTTGCATTTAATGTTTTAAATGTTTTTAAAGCACTTGCAGGTTTTTAAAATATAACTCCACATTCGGGCTCTGACCCGTTTGCTTTTCAAATCTATTTTCTTTGTAAAACCATTTTAGGTGCCCAGCCACAAGGACACCATGCATAGGATATTCATTCAGGTGACGAGCTGTAGCTGTTTGTGGAAGCTACAGGGATTTGCTTGTAGACGCTTCTATCACTTGGATTCCAGATTCATTATCTATCAGTTGTAGGGCATGTTGCCCATTTCTATTAGAGTTACATTTCCATTACAGTTTTCAGACTTTGGCATGTACTTTTTTAGTTTTCGGTTTACTTATTTCAGTTGTGGGATTTTAGTGAGGAGTTTTTCCTCCATACTTCATTTACGTTTTGTGATGGTTATTCTATTTACTTCATTATGGTGAATGGTGTTATTATCCTTATTACACTTGTTGCATGTTAATCAGACTTTAATTAAAATTTGGCACTTACTTTTTAAATACTAGGTGGTTAGTAATCATTAAAATGTTTTCGACAGTGATGCTATTAACTGGACCAACTTGGCATTTTGAATTAATTTAATAAAGGAGTAGCTACCCGGTATTTAGTTATTCGGGGTGTCACAAAAAGGTTGAACGGGATCAAATACTTCAATAACTATTTTTGAAGAACAAAAACATATTTTGAGTTCTCCTTTTGTGATCAAATACCTCATATCATTTTCCATACCCTTAGAATTGTTCAAGATCACTTTACCACATCACTAGAAGGTTTCTTGTTAATACATCCTTGTAGAGACTTTTCCATACCAGTGACCTTGTGAAATGAGGTTTCACAACTGAAGAAGAAGACGAGGTTGATCGATGGATACTGAGAGTAGACTGCTACGTGTGGACGACTCTAAAGCTGAGTCGTGTTTGTTAAAGTTTTGAATAATATGTGCGTCTAACATGGTGTAGCTAAATATTTTGTACGTCGACTGCATTCAAAACTCTCAATAGTGCTAATCAAAAAGGTTTTACCCTTCATAGAGATTTTTCCTCAGTCACTGTGTTTTTACATGTTTGGCTTGTTTATTGCAAATTGGAATTTGAAATCAACTCGTATGCACACCATAATTAATTGAAGATTAAAATTTGATTTTTGTGTGTAAGAATTTAACTATATAAACCCGTCCATCAGATCACGTGCACTCTCACCACATAAATTCCAAACATCAATTTTTGACTTATTTTTACTTTTCATACATAGAATATCAACCATTTTAAAACTATATATCTATTGATGAAATAATACATTTTCACATTAACCTTACTAAATATTACACAAGAATATGAGCTTCAATATTATAAAATTATTGGGATAATATTCATATATTCAAGTCTCGTACTCTCATAAATAGTGTCATGAAAAACACTAATTCTAACACATTCTATTATTTTTATTTTAGAAAAATCAATATTTGATATTCTAAAAATTTACAACTTGAGGCCATATTCAAAACTCGCCTTTTGACATTTTACTTCCCACGAAATTACTACGTGATTTCATAATCTTTCCCATTTATATTCTGAAAATTTAATAATTTGAGGACCATGATTTAAACCCATTTTAACATAAAATCATGACATAATATCACAAATAGGTACCATGTACAAACTATGTATAAATAAACACCACATACACATCTAACGTGAATAATAATAATTTCATAATACAAACGCCTTAAAGTAAAACCCCAACTCAAATGAAAAAATCGTCCATAAATTTGTGTAGAAAAGCATTCCAAGGCTCCAAGAAAAATACTCCATGAAAGCTCTTTGTAAATCCCCCCCTTCTCAACTCCAGAAACTACTATAAAGAAAGGCTTCAAAAATGACTCAAGTGTACTCCAAAATATACCCCAACAACACCTCTAAAATAGTATGTTTATATCCAAAATACTCAATCAAAATATAAAATAAAAGAACCTCTCAACAATATTATAATGCTCATAATTTATCCACACTCACGAACATATATTAATCCCGAGATAAATTGAGAAGGAGGTTGTGATGTAAATGGTGTCTTCAAGCAAAGTGTGTGGTCTTTACGCTAATATATAAAAATTAGACTAGACCAGATGTTTTAAAAATGGGAGCCTTTGTTCCTCTTTTATACGCAAGAGATAATAAGTAAGAAATGACACGTTTCGAAAAGGAAATGGTTTGGAACAAAATAAGATAGGCACATTTCAAAATCTGGCAAAATTGATTGGGGTCCGTTCTCTACCACCATAGCGTCTCCATACTACCACTAAGGTGGCCCCCCGTCAGGCATATCATTTTTTATCTCTTTTATCTATAACGATTACAAATAACTTGGTTCCCCAACCTTTTTTACCTAAGGAGACCATTGAATACACATTTGACCCTCCTCCCTCCACCACTTCTAACATTAACGATAAAATTTGAGTTTATATACTTGGTATTTACCATTTTTTATGCATTATAACCACATAAACTCTACATGTAATTAAAAATATAACACCTGCCACCAACATATAAATCCTATCGAGAATAATTGTTCTAAACCCCTTTCCATGCTTGGTTCTCCTGCAGGTAGTTACGAATTCGTAACTTTTCCTTAATTACTACAAGTAAACCTGCTTAATAATATATTACATTAAAAATACCCTTTGTACCCATTAATTTAACTGACTTATTAAGATCACAAGCATTTTTGCAACTAAACCAAATTTATACAAAACTATTCAACTAATTATTTAATCTAATTAAATAAATCTCCTTACATATAATTTGAGTAAAGTTACTTAAGTTTACACCTTTGCCTTCTTTCTTATGAAACTTTCCAACATTGTATTCGTAAGAAGAAATTAAACCTTCCCGTATGCCATATTCGTAATTATCGCCCAACATGACAAATTATACATCCAAAATCACTCGTGGGTGTTCGACCTTATGCTATTTGTCACATTAATTTATCGACTTTAATCAAAACTTCTTCTCTCTTGATAATTAATCTATCCAAAAAATATAAAACTTTTCACCCTTTAATGCCACATGCACAATCCCAACACAACTTTATCATAATTATTTCTGAAGTCATTGCTGAAATTTTAGGTTATTGCAGTAATCCCTCCTTAGGAAATTTAGTCATCAAAATTTCTTCCTTCCTCCATAATCATTATGCCTCCACTTCGTAAAACTCCTAGTTTCTTTTGTAATCATTTCATCCCAATTATAAACTCTATGCATATTTAACCCCATCCTAGGCTTCACAACCTATAATCACACCTTTTTGAAGCACGGCAACCCATGCAAGCCCAATACGACACAACAATGATAGACTTAACATCCCTATTACGAGGGCCAACCAAATGAATTCTTACTTCTAAATCGATGACCATAAATCCATCTCTTAGGATCACAAACTGGAATTATAAAAAGTTTACCCATGAACTATGGCATATCTAATGCCTTACCGACCATATACAATGGACCACTAGTCCCAAAACAATTAAACACACAAAAAATAGGATGCTCATACAACCTAAATGAATAATCTTGTGGAATTCTCCCTTAACTATCGTGGTGGAGCATCCATGCCCGACCTAACCCTCACTAAGAATAAACCCTCTTGTATCCAAGTAACCGATGAGTAACAATTTTTTACCATTACACTCAAACTAATAATCTACAAAATATAGTAGAATTCCCAACCTTCCTTTTTAAAGTCTGAGACATTTTACACGCAACCAACGAACTCTATCTTACTCATCGTGGATTCAATGCCACATGTAATTAGAGATCCCGATAAGCTTCCTTAGTATGAATCGACGAAATCCTTGCATGGCTATGTACTCTTGTCCTAATGTGTTAACCCATAATAAGTTGAATAATAAATTCATTAAAACTTAGATAACGATTATGAATACACCACTATTAGGAGGATCACAACGATAGACTTCCCTCCTTAAGAGAGGTACCTGCGCCTTTTTATTTAACTCTGACGGACACCGATTAAAGACCAAAATGTCGTTGACCTCTCTTAGTTTCCATGCATAAAACATCTCCTTACCTATTGTGAACATAATACATCTTGACTTGAACCTCAAAAATTAAACCAAACTAAACATGTTTATCCTACCATTTGCCTTAATATGTGAGTGATCAATGCCCAAGAGCATTATCACTGATACCCTACCTCATTATGTGTCCATCGACTATGGGTGTCGTGCCATAATGACAATTATCATATATTTCACAATAACTCGAGGCAATATGCCTTCACTTGGGTTTCATTCTTATTACATCGACACCTTTGAAAGGATCGGGATGCTCGAACCGCACTTTACCCTTTACCCTACGTTAATTAATTGTTTCTTCCTCCTTAGGAAATGCAGTGGGACAATTTATTCCTATTGACAAAATTTGACAGGAGTGTGTTAACATGCACACGATGCAAAGCCACTTGCACTTACCACCCATGCTTGGATATCACTCCTAAATCGTAAAAGCGATATCACCATCACTCTTGATTGGTAATTATTCATGAGGAGAAAACATTTACATACGACTTTCCTTTATGAACTCGTTACACCACTTAGAAATTTTATGCTCATCTCGAAGTAAAGTACCAAGACATTCCCAACACTAAGCTACCTAACACCGCTGCACGGGGTGAAATTGCTTAACCCCCACAGACTTTAACTTCGAGGAAAAAAAAATCTATAAGTCTCGAAAGGTAGAAAGGCTATAATTTTCCTATTCCTCTAATGATTCATGATCATTAAAACCCTCTTATCCTTAAAGACGTATTTTACAGCACCCTTGTGAAAAGGCATGTATAATCAATATCGTTCACCGAGGATGAGAACCCTTCTCAACTGCTACAACTCTTACAACATGAGGCACCTCGATGCTTTGCCTACGATATGTCTTAACATGTATTTCATCTACATGCGACGTAGTCATTTAAGATATTTTGGGCTAACATAAGAGGCGTTGCTAAATATTTCTCCTTCTAGACCAAACCTTACCTCAAGTAACTGTTGCACAAGAGAAACAATTTAAGGCTTATCTATTTAATGTCCCCTAGGTCACCAAATATTACACCAATCAACAAAAATCCTTCTAACCCATGCTACAGTGTAAGACGCCTTATGAGGGCTCAACATTTTTCCTAAAAATGGGTACCCTTTATACAAGGTACTAAACCCTGTGGAACATCTATTCAACAATACTTAAAATTTGCAATTACCTATCCTTGGTGTGCATTCCCACACTATTAATTGCACACGTTTGTTCTCCAGAACACGCTATGACACTACCTATGACAAGACACAACCTCGGTTCCAAGAACCTCTTGATTATTGTTACCACCTTTTATATGATAATGGGTGAAAAACTAAGGCACATGCTTGTGCATTATGGGCCCGCCACACTTTCGCTACGCTACTATGATAACCCTAACTTCACAAATGATTAAAATCCTTCCTAGGGAGCCTTATCATAGTGTGACATCCCACCTATTCTAATAACGGGGGATCATTCCACTTCTAAAATAAAACAGGAATCTCAGGTTGGCTCATTCTTAGCATCATTATCGTAAACCAAATTAATTACTAATAACCTGTTAAGCCATGCCCCAATTTTAAAAACTCATTAATTTTCCTTAATAAAACTTCAATCAATGTACTAAACCATTTCATATAACTCGTACACATACTATAATAATAAAATGAATAATGGAAAAGATGAAATAAATAGATTAACCGATAACTGTCAGTAAAAAATCTAATACAATTAATCCAACCGAAACTGAAATGAATAAAGTCTGAATAAATACAATAACTATCTAACTGTGCGATATGATCAAAATAAAACCTGATGTAGACATCCTATCTAGATCAAAATGATAGAAGCATCTAATCAATCCCTGCAGACATCCATAACTGCTGCAGCATCGTCTAACTGGAAGGATAACTAAGATTGGCATCCCTATGGCTAAGAACCTAAAAGGTTTTGAAAAGATTTTGATACGGGTCAGAGCCCAAAAACTATTTGAAAATATTTTACAATTGTTTAAATTACAATAATAAATATGCAATGTAATATTTCATATTTAAACTGGTGTCGCAATTCCATGAGATAATCCTTTATAGTGCGCACCTAATGCATGTATTTTAAACATCCTAGTTATGTTACCCTACCTAACTATTATGCACACTTATCTTAGTCCCATACGCTAAGCTTCTATCCAAACCGTGTCGCACATTTTTATACTTTGCCTTAATTCTAATTTAGCTAACACATACGCAAAATCATTTCAATTCTCATCGTTAACCGATTGACATAATTTCCCACTAGTTATTAATTCAATGTTCACACATTCGTTCAATTTCAACACACTTATATACGTATATATATCATATCTTACACACATATATATATATCGATCGCTATGTACGTATAATCGCATCCCTAGAGTTGAGACCTCCCAGGTGCATTAAATTTCATGTTCACACATTCATTTAATTCACACATATACGTATATAAATATCACATCTCATACATATACATATATGTCACTCAATATATACGTATAATCACATCCCCATGGATTAACCTCGCGGATGCATTCTCTAGCATGCTATCAGGTGCCAGGTACATAACGTACCACTCTTGGGCCAAAGGGTCAGAATATCGCAACCAAACTCATATCGTAAATACATAACCGGAGGCGGTCATAGACATACATTCGTGGGTCATAACCATACCACATTACCCCACTAGACTCTAAACTCACATGCACTGGTTATGCAATAGTCCAATGACTTAGGGAACTAGGACTGTAAAACAAATCAAGCTATTCGATCTCGACTCATGTTTGTTCGGATAAAATCTCGTTCAAACTTAACTCGTAAGGTAAACAAACCAAACTTGAACAAAATTTTAAGCTCGTTACCTTATTGAGCTTGACTCGAATTCGGTTCGATTACAAATAATCATACAAAAATAGTGTAAAAAATTCAAGCTACTCGAACTCGGCTCGTGTTCATTTGGATTAAAGCTCGTTTGAGCTCATCTCTTGAAGTAAACAAACCAAATATGAATACATTTTTAAGCTCGTTAATCTTTTCAAACCAAGCTTGAGCATCCTAGTATTTGGCTCGGCTCGACTCCTTTACACCCCTATAGGGAACTGACCCAACGCCTGCTGGCCCACGCCAGGGTGGGTTGTTCACTACGCTCAACCTTCAATGATAGCATCCATAAAGTAAATATGTTCACATATATCAATGACGTGCACACACACACACACCGATATATATATAACTGACTAACCATGCATAAATCGCTCCTAGCACTGGCTCATAATTCCCCGAGTCTAACCCTGACTCCCGAATACATAACTAGTCACTTTTTTATAATTAATAGCACTTACTTATACTAAGCTATTCTACTCAAGTCTGTATCCCGATTCAATTCGAAATCCCAAACTGATTTTATTAATAAATTTTCGAGCGTCGTTCATCCTAAACACCCATATTTCTATACCTCAAACTTTATTCCTGACTACCCAAGGCAATATAATCTCCCGCATATTTTTCCAAAGTCCTAAATCTCATCTACGGACCTCCAAAATTAACCCGGACACTAATTGTTTTGCGAAATAACCAAAATAAACAACTTGGGTTGAATAGGTAATCCTAACCGATTCACCCCCTGGCCAAACCAGTTTGCCCCTAGCTCAGGCCTGGGCGGGTTTGTTATATTTTTTTGACAAATTTCCTTAATATTCCTCATACTATTTGGAGTCCCATCTTCATCCAAACTCAACCGAACATCATCCCATTAATTCTAAACATATAAATACACATTTTTGCATCCCAATTCATCCGATAACATATTAATCCATGAGACTTGACATAGATAACAAGAAATCAATCACTTTCTTATTAAATTTCAAGATTCTTTAAATTCTCCCAACAACCATTCAAGATTATATCTTCTCTATGAATCAATCTTAGATTTTATTCAAGATCACATCTTTTATATATAAATGTATCTCAGATTTCACATGATATTACAATTAAATCAACTCCTATAATATCATTCCTCAAAATCCCTTTTTTATCATGTGAATCTCACCCAAAAATCCATATTTTTGCACCAACCATAATATGAATTATTGACATAACATAAAATATCAAAGCAAGTTTAAACACTTCCCTCTAATGGTAGAGAAGTATGATCTTCCTCGTAGGGTCCTCTTTACGTGTTGATTCTTACCCGAAAATTGATCCAATTCTCTCACGAATTAATTTTCTTCGCTACTTCTTCAGTTCTCCTTCTCGTTTGTCCTCTCTCTCAAGTTTAAGCATTTAAAATGGTGAAATGGATTCCCACTCCCTCCACCATCCCTAATAATATCATAAATCCAAAAAGTATGCTTAATAAAAATTGTATAATTTTCATTTCCTCATTATTGTTTGTTGCTTGTCACTGACCGATGGGTTCATCAAAAGAAAATCATTCCACTAAGCTCACTCATGGGGATCATTTAAAGCAGAACATAAAACTTAATGCAAAATGCATTTCATTTCAATGGACCCAATCGATATTTGATTTTTCCAATCATGGATAAACAAACCAAATTTTCTTCATTTATCTTTGGAGGTGAATTCCAAATGAATTTTCCTCTTTTCCTGTCCATAATTAATGAGTTAAGTGAAAAATGACTCGGATGACGCTATACGGGTATTATTTATTCTAAAAAGCCATCGGAACCCGATTACCACTCCTGGCGATAGCTTTTTACCATGTGTCCTTGCCAAAATTTCGAGTGGAGGAGTGTTTCGAAGAATTGTACATTTTTTCATTTGTATACATTTTTTATTTTTCATAGATTGGTTGTACTAGGATATTGAGGCCTTGTATATTTATTTGTGGTGATTTAGACACCAATTATTTGTAATAATTTAATAAAAAAAAGCAAAAAGGGAAATCAGACAAAATAGAGAGAGAGCGTCATTGGAGTGGACAATAAGCCTCTCTATTTTGGGTTCGTAGAACACCCGGGGATGACTAAAGTTAGGTGCACTTTCCCCGGGTCGACTCAACTCGGCCATCGCCCCACGCGTGTAAAAGTTGTGGGAGGTACATTTCTTTATCATTCGTGTATCTCCAAGTAGCGAGTCCATTTATTGTTTGACTATGTGCTCCTATGTGACTTCATTTTATGCGTAGTTTCACTTTGAATGGTTTGATGAATTAATTGAACTTAAGACCTACACCCAGCCATTAAAACAAGAAGGGACTTCATCACTCAAATCAATCACTCATCCATTGTGTGCAACCCTAACTATCATTAAAATTCAAAATCAATCAACTATCTAGCCCTATAGGATACGGTGTTTATAGGACCCTTATTGGAAAATTTAACTTACAAGGAAAACCATAGAGTTTCCTTTGCCTAAAAAAACCTCGATCGGTTCTCTTTGAGGCACGTTAGTATCCAAGGAAACTGAGTTTTAAGTGCGGTCGCCTAGTAAAACGGTTTTATGTTGTCCCCAACATTGAACCAACTGATCATTTCGTCATAGTAGTTTTGTGAAGAATCTCTCTAGCAAGTCTCTAGTTGTCTTATGAAGCAAGTAGGGACACACATTTTTCAAAGATGACTTATAAGACTTCGTGCTTTTCTTAGCCGCGAATTAAGTAAAATTTGACTACCCCATCACTTAATTGAATATTAAAATTGGCTAGGTGCTAGTTAGGATTTGTCTTTTGCTTGTACGTGTCTGATTCAAATCCTTTGGTAGTCTATTTTTATGCTTCGTCCTTGTGTGTTTCAAAGAAAGTTTTTTATCCCTTTTAAAAATCCAAAAATATTTTTCATTATTTTTCTTATATTCAAAAATCCCAAAAATATTTTACTTCTTTTTCAAAATTCAAAATACTAAAAAGATTTTCTTTCTTTATCAAAAATTTATAAATCCAAAAATATTTTTGGAGAATCTTTTTTTTCTCCCTCTATCCATCCCGCTATGGCCGAAGAACATCCTTTAAGGGACTACTTTGGCTATTTCCCATATTCGTCGTGCACCTCTTCCATTCAAGCCATTCACTTGTCCCATGAGTTTTTATACCTTCCTTACCCATCCCGATCAGTTCCCTCACTACTCTCCACTTGATTATCAATATTTTGTCTTTTATAAAGGCCTTCCTCTCGTGTATAACGAACTTGACCTCGTTCCCCACACTCCATATGAGTGTTCTCTGTTTAGTCATGCTAATAATGTGTTATGTCCACCTCAACCATCGTTGCCACCACCATCCACATTCTCTCTCGAATGCCTCTTGCAACAGTTCATCCTCGAATAAGAGCACCCTACTCAATATCAAAATTAAGCCCTTTAACGACTTGAATAATGCTTAAATGAATTTATTTGTGTTAGAGAGTCGGATTTCCCCCCAAATCAATCTATTGTTGCACCCACGTGGAACGATGATGAGTTGTTTTATGATACATATTTTGAGTGTGACCAACCTTATCACCCCGAGAATCTCGAAGTTAAGACCATCCTGTGGCCTGGAACCCAAGTTGACAATTGTGTTGACATATCCATAGATTATAAGATTGATCCATACCCTGATAATCCAAAAGAACACATTTGAGGTTCCCCTACCGGTGATATCCAAAAATATGCCTGAGTTTACACCTATTAATCCCACTATGTGCGTCCCTGAGTCACCTCTTCCTTATAAGTCATCTCCGGCCATGAGTGCCACCCAATTCATCGAGATTCATTCGAAGATAGTTCCCACTTCTCATTATATGGATCCTCTCCTGAAATGTTTGGCTCACTTTGAGTATGATATTGATGTTGATTCATATATCTTAGATCTTAATACCTCGTTAGACCCTTTCACCACCATATATGGTCACATATTGGTTGCTAAGTTGATCTCTCCATCACTTGATACCACATTCCCTCTTCATGTTAACCTTGAGGATCATTTTGGCCCTTCTAATGAGTGTGTGTCCCCTACTCTCGAGTTAGATCATCTTCCCCCACCCATTGTACCACCCGACCCTCCACCATGTTTAGACCTTTGTTACCGTACCTCTCTCATTTCAAATTATCTCTTTAGGTCCTTACTTGAACCCACCCTCCATCCTCGAACTCCATGAGCCATCTTGTGAGCTCTTCCTCCATCCTACTATCCATGAGAGTAATTATGGTGCCACTCTCAACTTACATGATATCGATCTTGATTTTCCTTATGCACTCGTTCCTTATGGTACTTATTATTATTGTCAGCTCATCGATGTGTCATGATGTGGCCATTATCATCGCCAATTTATAGAATGGTTGCTCGATTTGTATAAGCCTCGCCACATTCTGATTGCTACACCCTTCCACCTTCCTCACCATATTGAGAACCATTCTTATAGGGCCCTTGTTAACATTACATTTAGGCTCAATAAGGCTCATGATCGGTGCCTCTTCACCACCACCCTTACCTTTCTTCCATGCACCTGTCTCCCCACCCACTCTTGGTCCACTAATGCTTTGCATCGCGTGAAGCACTTTGCAATACAAGTGCACTGACCCTGTAGCCTTTATCCAACAAGACTGACCTTTCAGTCTTGTTTGGAGGTGATTCCCATCACCCACACCTTCTACCGCCTTGTGTTATCATAGTTCATACCTTTATGGGTGAGTACCTTTACGTCTGGCTGAAGACGTTAAACTTAGTTATACTGGGAGGCATCCCTTTATGTCAATGTTCCTTAGTATGAGTCTTACCTTGTTTGGAGGTAGTTTTCTATCCACTCCCCAATGCTTTATGTATGATTTATAGACTTGTACCTATTTTTGTGCCTCCATTGTTGTTCAAGTTTACCATTTGATCCGTCACGCGGTGCAACTTTATTTGCGATCGATTCGATATAATATTTGCTACCATGTTCTTTCAAAAGTTCAAAATAAGATTTTAAACATCGAGGAGGATGTTCTCTTTTGTTTGGGGTGGGGTATTTATCAAAATCGTACTTATTTTGGAAATGTTTTGTCAGAAATAAGCCATATTTTCACCTTTTAAGCGATTTTATCTAGTTCTTGACGTGATTTATCTATCATCCATCGTTTAAGTCTAGTATACTCTAAATCGAACATGAAGTTAATCTTTAAACTTGAAAGCTTAAGTAAAACTTCGTAAAGCATATTGCATTATGAATTCCTAGACTCGACAAAATTTTTGCAATTATCATGTCATGACAGTCTAAAGTTGAAGAGAGTGAAAATTATTAAGAGAGCCTTAAGAACCAACAATGGAGACTTAGACGAGTGAGATTTGAGCTTTTCACCGTCTTGAGATTTTTTATGCAATCTCCGAGTCACAAGTTGACTCAACTTCCTTTGGGTACCGCATTAAAGTCATTGCATGATCTCATTATTCTTTTTTTGGGTTTAACAACTAAGAATGACATCACTTTTGAGTTCTAAGAAAGTATTGATATAACTAAAGATAGATGAAGAATGAGAAATCACCTTTTAGTTTCTGAAATAGAAAAGCAAAATGAATGTGATAGCTTAACTCCTATGAAATTGGCAAGTGAAGATGGGCAAGGTTATCAGCAACATTGATTTCTTCAACATGTGTCAAATACGGAAATCAACTCTGAATTAATCTAGACATCATCAAAATCAAACAACAAATGAAAATTATATATGTTCACTGGTTTGTATCTAAGATAAAATAAAAAAGAAAATGAGAAACACAAATAGAGGAAAAACCCCAAACTACTCATATAAAGCGAGACGACTTATTATTTCTTAGAATTACACTACAAATCGAAATGTCAAAATAATCGGGTGAAACAAAAAGCGTTAAGATAAAAAGCATCGATATATCTCAACGCCAATATTACAATATCAATATTTTGTACCCATTACACTACTCAACCATGAACTGTTTGAAATGAAATTGATAGTTATTACATATATTGAATGGCACAGATAAATTGAATACCATGAATCTCACAAAAGAACATAAAATCCCCTAAAATTAGGTTTCAATCCAAAAAGATAATCCCATTGCCATCCCCACCAACGCAATCCACACTTATAAAACTGAAACTCAAAACTACCTCAATCACATTCATTCTTAGCGACACAAAAAAGTGAGTAAAACCCATGTGTTTTTATGCAATGGAAACCCGAATATGTAGACAAACTTTTCCAAAACTGGTATAAAGTTATGCTCGGTGAAAAGAATTAAGAGAAAAAAAATATTTTGCAGTTCAATATACCATGATGCAAGCATTCAATTATTATTTCGAATTCCTAATTTCATTAAAAAAATTCACTAAACCTTATTCCTTTTATAAGGTGTTACAACTAAAACTAAACTTATTCTACTATTTTACTTTGCAGTAAGAACAAACTAAGTCTTAGCTCTACTATGTGTGAGTTGAAGGAATAAAGTTTATAAAAAACATCTAGGATGACTATAGGCAGAGATTATTCTAAACAAAGATTTAGTAAAATTAGATGGATACGTAAATAGGAAAAAAAAAATATGAAACAATACAAGTAAAACATCAACAAAAAATCTTTAACAAAATTAGTTACTTACAAAGTTAGAAATAAACATAAGATTTTAAAAAATGCATGCTTTTTTAAGAAAAAATAATCCAAAGTGGTATGAAAAAACTGAAAAACTGGCAGGACAAATTAAAATATATTTTACACGAGGTATACACACACAGTCTTACAAAATGTAACTAACCCCATAAGAGAGGGAGAGAGAGAGAGAGAGAGAGAGAGAGAGAGAGAGAGAGAGAGAGAGAGAGAGAGAGAGAGAGAATTTAATCTGCAAATTAGATCTAAAAAACTAAACAAAACAAAACAATTAGAAATGTATAACATAAATGCAACTAAGAATTCAAAAAAAATCCTAATTGAACCAAGCAGCCCTATTTTGAAATAAAAACCCACCACAAATTTTGAATTAAAAAAATCTAACCAAATAGATCTAAGTGGGTCTTCTCTCGTCATTTACACAATCTGCAAATTAGAGAACTATTTGTATTAACGTTAATTTCAAACCCTACCATCATTGTTGAGTTGTTAGGGCAACATAATTAGCGTGAGGGTGGCAGCGTTGGGAGGGAGGGTCAAACGTGAGAGAGGGTTTTGTTTGGTTTCGTTTAGAACGGGTTTGCAAATGATGAAATGCGCGAGAGTTTTGTTTATTTTCTCCAAACTTTTCCATGTCACAAGTCTCCTTATGAAATGGCACAATGCGAGACATTGGATCTCAATTGATGGACCAATCACAACCATCAAATTTTTGGAACAGTAAAACACCACTCCTATATATATATATATATATATATATATATATATATATATATATATATATATATATATATGTGTGTGTGTGTGTGTGCGCGCGCGCGCGCATGTGTGTACACTCACACATGTTGTGTGTGTGTGTGTGTGTATGTATTTATGTGTAATGTAAGGATTTATGAAAACAAAAACAAATTGAAAGATCACCCAGGCTCAATCATCAGTGTTGTGCTTTGTAGAGACTTATAAAGGGTTGGTGTATAGGGTATTTAACATTAAGGTTATAAAATAAATGTTTAAGGCTTCTTGATGAAACAAAAAACAATTAAAGTTTCACCAAAATGTTAACATTATTGCCCTTCAGTCAAAAGGTAAAAAAAACTCAATACAAGTAAATATCCACTAAAATTTCTAATAACATGTGAAATTGTTGTATTTAGAAAAAAGTCCGAAGACGCAGATGTTAACGCCCAAGCTACAAAAATTAATTGTATACATAAATATGGATTTATTACATTATAAGCTAGAAAATCATTGATTGATAGTATCCCTCCACGACGAGTAACGAATTTGGATTGGGAAGTGCAAATATAGTACTTGGAGACCCACTACGTGTTCAAGGACTTCTGTTCTTCTTGGCATATGTTATTTTAGAACAAGTCCTTTTAGTATTGTTCATAGTGTTACGTAAGTGCCACATGTCAACAATGAATTGCACCTATGTACAATACTATCAGAGTTCATAACTATAAGGGCCCATTTGGTTCTATATTCTTGTTTAAAATTTTACGCAAGTGCCCGTTTGGCATATGTAAAATTTTACGCAAGTGAAAACGTATTTCACCATATTACTTTTCACCGCGTTGAAACATATTTTACCCCGAACCAAACGGGTCCTAATTAATTATCTGTGTCAACAACACTATCGAAGCCTACCACACAATATAATTGAGATGAATTATCTATTTTATGACACTCCATGACATTTTCCCATATCAGAAATTGTATATGAATAATTGATGTTCTAACAAAAAAACTCGTGAACCCTCAAAACAAATTTAGGAACACAAGTAACCAAGTGAGTAAAACATAAATAGGAATTACATATGGGAACCGTCCACAACAAGATTCCATGAGAACAACCTAAGATATCAAAAAATAATATATAGTTAATGTAGTTCACCAATGCCCTTGAGTTTCAAGATTCCATCAAAAGATCTCAATCTGGTATGGCTTTTAGAAGCTTTAATTGTTCATCACCACCACCCTTGAGTTTATTATTTTCTCCTCCAAAACTTCAGCATTCGCAACAAAGTACCTTAACACTTCAGCTCCATTTTTCGGAATAAATCTTGTAATTTCAATTGTCTTTAGGTGTGACCTCAAACAATTCGGCACATCCCATTCCCACCATGATGTCCCGGTTTGTTCATAGGAAAATGAAAAACCCTATTAAACAAAAGAAACAATATCATCTACATGTCATCAATATCAAACTCTGCAAATAAATATATAGCTACAAGTGTTGTTAATACCTCAAATTTAAGAACCTCTAATATAGGACAGCTCTTGAGAAACTCAAGCACCAATTTCCACTTCCAGTCGATATCTTTATCGGCAACCAACTTCAAACAAGTCAAATTATGAAATATTGGCCAATTATAAGAATCAACCGCCGCAAGAGACTGCACGAGAGATTGAGAGAGTTTAAAAATGATTACAATATATAATATATATACAAAATGTAGCTTATAGATAGAATATAGCTTACCAACATGGTAGAACGTGACAATGAAAGAAACTTAGCATTGGAAATTCCTCTAAGAAGCTTGCATACATGTGAGCGATAATTTGTCTCATGAAGATGTGCTTGGTGAAGGGAAGACAAGTTTCTCACCTCATAGTCTTTTGTCACGTCATCGTCGAGATTTATATAATCAAGAGCAGGGGCATCAATCACCATTTTCTGCGCATAATGACTTCGAATGTTTAACGATGATTTGAATTTTACCCATAACCTTTTAAGTGATTGAGAAATGACACTTAAAGTTTTCATATGATCATATATCCTTCTGACCATTACCAAATCTTCAAGAATGGGACAACTGGAGAAGAGATTTGATGCTGAATTTTCATCTTTATACAAAATTGATTTTAATGCCAGGACCTTCAAACTCGGAAAGCATGTGGTAGCCACCGGAAAATTAAGAACCAAATTCCCACTTACTCTCAGAACCACTAATGTATTGCAAGAAAATAAACTCTCTAGCAACGCATGTGTTGGTTGGAAATTGAAACCAAATACAATGTCGAGTTCGCGAACCTTTCGTTCTATAACAGCACATATCCGAGGTTCTATATATGAAGGATGAATAACATCACATCTTATAACAACCTTTTCAAGGAAAGGTGTGCTCAATTTTCTGTCTAAAAAATTCAAGAACCTGACGCGCGTATTTATTTTGTTCCATATGAAGCAACCTATCTCAACGAAAAAGTCTTTTTCACTCAAGTCGAGAGTTGGTGCAAAAGCCCAAACAGCCTTCCACCTTGTTGATAAAATACTAGTTCTTACAGCTTCCTTCGTTGAAAGAAATGAAAGTATGTGAGTAAGAAGCTCATCTGAAAAACCGCTCAGCCTATCTTCCAAAACCCCAACTTTTGCTTGCTTATGCGTTTCTCGTCTCGCGCACATAAGCATGATTTTCTGATGAATTCAAAAGAGGAAAGTCATTAGTCGTGCAACACCACATAACAGAACGATAGAAAATTGTTTAAGAATTTCACCCAAACTAAAATGCATATATAATTTCATGCAGATAAATAAGATATAGGATAAAAACTTCTTGTACAGGAGGGAGAGGGAGATAGAGAGAAGCAGATGAGCATAATGGAATACTAGAGATTCATTAAAAAATGTAGGTTTACATATTGAGAAAATATTCTGTTTTTGATGATAGTGCGATTACACGGGCTAAGTGTAGGTTTACATATTGAGAAAATATATTGTTTCAAACAATATATTTGGTTTACATATGGAGAAAATCCTAAGAACAGAATATTGTAATCCTCATCTGCTTTTTGAATATATATATATATACCAACACACATTTCCTCAAAACTAATAGTATGGACACTATAATGGTAAGAATGATAAAGGCGTGAATGGTATAAATTGACCATTTTTGAATTGACCATTGAGAAAAGATAGTATCACTGTTCCTCTGTCAAAAATATGTCAATGAGCCCACAGTTGGCTTGGCAATCCAAAAAGTCACTAGTTGCACCCAAACCAATTGGGTTCCCATCAACTTTTTCATAAGAATTGCAAACTACAATGAAGTCTCCTCCTACAATCGAACGACTGTAATCAGTTATCATGTACAAGTAATTCCACAAATTGTGCCTCTCCCCTCTTATCACATTTTGCATTAATAAAAGAGCATCTAATATTTTCTTTGAATAACGAATGACCAACTTTTAATGCTTGGCCCATTTGAGAATCCACTGTTAAAGATATATTGTGGGTAAAAAAATACCCAAATGGAGTTTAAGTCACTACTTAAACCTCCTTGGAAACCAATTTTAATGATAAACTCTTTCAATCTATTAGATTGGATATTAGGATCCAACACAACTACAAGATATAAGTTATGTTTATGTTTGGTTTTTTTTTTATTCTTCCCACGGTTCCTTTCTTCAAAATCCCCCTCATATTCCATATCAACAGTTTAATCAAAGTTATCGTGACCTGTAGAATTTGTTTTAAATCTCTTATTTACCCATTCTTTGGTGTTTTCATTCTCATTCTCTTTCAGTTTTTCTTTCTATCTCTATTCGTTCAGCAGTACCATTGTTTTGTCTTCTCTCTTGATTTTCGGGTTCTCCAATTTTATATTCAGATTTGGAATGTCCTTGTTTGCCATATTTAGAACAGTATTTTGGGATGTTTTCATGATCAATATGTAAAACTAAAAAAACATTTATTGGGCTGTTCCCATTTCCTTTTACACCAGTGCCCAAACAGCCGCGTCCCTTGCTTAGAATTTCCAAAAATAGCTGGAGGGCCGAAAGAGCCCTTATGGATCCGATTCAGTGCCAAATCGACATCAATACAAGATATTTCCAGCCTTTTCTTCCCTTGGATATTTTCGCGTATTTCGGGCATGTTGCCTGCATGCTATATGCTTGCTTCACCCGAACTTCTCATTGTCGACTTCGTATGACGAACGCCCTTTCGTTCCAACAACTTCATCAATGAGAGAAGACAATCGACTCTCTCTCTTTTTCTCCCCTCTCTGAAACAGCCTCAAACCCATAGCAGATGTCGGTTGGCCTTCAATGAGAACCCTAGTCACCACCGCTTCTAGCCAGTTTCTTCTTTTAACACTAGCTTTGTGCACCTCACGTGAGTGCTTGGCAACGATGGCGAGTCTGAAAGTAGGGCTTGACACAGGGATTGCTGGCGGTTGGTGCGATGAGCCGTTCTTGGCGGGCACTTGCTGGTTTGCGACGATGGAGCTTAATATTTGAAAATGTTAGGAAAGGTCGCATTTGAACTGTGTGCGCGCTTGAGTGGCTACAAATGGGGTTACAATATTTATAGGTGGAGGAGAGGGAATATTTTAGATATGTATTTTAGAGGTCGTACCTTGAAGCGATGACAAGTGCCCTCGTTCAAGCTACGGTTGGTCTCGGGTTCGAGACTTGGGAGCGATCTCTTCATATTATAAAACAATATGAGGTAAGACCTGCCGACAAGTGAGGCGGGAGCCTTATGCACTGGATACAACCTTTATTCTAGTTCTAACCAACTAAGAAATGTTTTAAACTCCTTATGAGGTCATGGTGATGTAATAAGTTTGGATATGGACTAAAATATCCCTATAGATTATACTAAACTACTATTTGACTGCCAACTATTTTTGAGAATATTCGTTATAGGAATATTCTTAGCCTAATAACAAATACAATTAACAATGTTACATTGTTATCGTCATCCTTGCTCCCATTTGCGTCTACGCCACATCCCAGCACACATCAGTGTTACACACTGAATTGAAGCACATTAGTGAAGAAAAAGAGAAAAAAGAGGCTAACCCTTTAGAGTATGTATGTTTTATGAAAAATAATAAAAAAAAACATATTCAATTTTTGGGGGAATTCAAATTTTGAATTTTGGGAGGGATTCAAAACCTCACATGTGTAGACTTAAATTCAAAGGATAAATCACAAGGCTCAATGTAAAAAAAAGGTCTAGACATAAACATAGTCCGAAGGATAATCTAATATATAATTAGTATCAGTATTTAAAGAAATGATTGTAGTTATAACCATGAACGCGTAAATTAACTAATATGATGGGAAACGCATATTAAGTGAAATGAATATGAGGAAATGAATCAGGCTATATTTTGTAGACTAACATGTCACCTCGTTGTATCTCTTTTATTTGGTTCTTGTGTTACCATGCCAATGACACGGTAAAAATGATAATCTAGTTAAAATTTATTCAAATATATGTGATTTATAATGATAAAATTAATAAAAGTTGATTTTTACTCTCAATCATATTTTATCATGACTTGTTCAAATTCAAAACTTAAACATTTAATAAAAATCCTAATATTTTAATATAGTTTTTTTGGTTTTAGTCCCATTTTTAAAGTTTTGTTAGTTTCTCATCCCATGTGTTTTTTAAAATGTTTTAAGTTCCATAGCCATCTAAATTAACACACGTAACCTTTTTTAACCGCTCATGTCTCTTTTTGTAGAGAATGACAAGTGTAAAAATATAGGACCAACAAAAAAAAATAATGACATGGAATTAAACACACATATATTCACAAAAGTAAGACTAAACACTTGTAATCCCATTTTAATACTTGGTAGACATGGTAACATATACATTACGGCATCTCATTAGCACTAGAAAACATGATATTTGGCAGGACTAACAAATGAAAATTAGAGTGTATATTGTAGTTTTCTTGTATAGAGAAGTCATGTGGTTGTTTAGAATAATCTTTAACACAGTGCCTAAGCATTAGGTGGTGAGTGATCGATTGAGATGTGTACCACGATTTGCATACGCAGATGGTCTCCACGGGTAGTCCGACATTTTCTTAAATTTTAACGGACATTTTCTTAAATTTTAAATCATTTGTATATATAGTCATGGTAACTTCATCATCATTATCCAGGAGATCAAGCGGCGGTCCAGTATTACCTTTACGGAGATCAAAATCACCACCAGGCTTCTTCTTCGGTTCGATTTTCAATCGGCAGATGGAACTGGATTATGTTAACTCAAACTCTTCTGTTTCAAGTTCCAATGGGGGAATAGATAGATTATCTCGAGTCTTGTACTTTGTTATAATATGTATTTTGAGAGACGGGGGTCGAGTGGTGGTTGTCATATACTTTAAAGGAAAAGGTCATGTTTTCCTAAGATTAAGTCAGAGAGAGAGAGTTTGGCTCTCTTATAGCAACCCTTATGGGTATGCTAAAAGAGCAAAAATGGGTTTTTGATGTATGTTATGGGTACCGTATATATTCATACTAGTTTTTAGTCCCGCGCGGGCGAATTAAAGTTGTTATTTAAAAAGGCGTCATAGGCAATATTAAAAACTTATGGGTCTTTATAAGTCGTTATAAACTCAAATTAAGATGACAACAAACAGTGGCGGAGCCAGGATTCAGAGTTAGTGGGTGCGAAACTGTTTGATGTAATTTTTTTGGGTTATCTGTACTATTTTCGGCATAAATCTAGTACTAAAATAGGATAGTGATTACAATACAACTTTCCTAGACTTCATTTTCTGGAAAAATTGAATGATATGTTCAGTGTCAATATCATCCAACACGTCTCTTTCGATATATTCATCCAACACGTCTCTTTCGATATATTCATCAAACATATTTAATCTAATTTAAACAAGTTATTTAAAATTAATAGAATTAAAGGAAAGGGATTAATCTAACATAAAAATCAGAATTAATCTAATATAAAATTTGTTGGAAAAAGATTAACCCATTGATGTTGAAATTTATTATTGAATTTATTTAATAAATTAATTCAGTAAAATTTTATTCACTTTGTATGATTAATCATTTGGTAAATTTCAGTATTAAATTCAGTAATAATTTCAGTAATAAAATCAATGTAATGGAGGAGAAAATTTTCAATAATAATTTTTATCTTGAACTAGGGTTCGTAATAATTTTCAGTAATAATTTCAATAAACTAGGGCCGTTCACATTCAGGAATTTTTTTATCTTAAACCCGTTAATGTGTTGTAGACTAACAAATATGTAAATGGAGGAGAGAAAGGGGGCTTACCTTTTGTTTTGTTCTTGAATAGAAATAGAAGACAAAACTTTGGTTGGGTTGAAAAACTAGGACCGGCTGCTGTTGTATATATATTGACTTAAGTTTCAAAAATTACCAATTTAACCTTAATATTTAAGTTATTACACACATGTATATAAAATAAATAAATAAATAAAAAATCCCAAAAATCCAGTGCATGCGCCCGCACCCTTTCGGGTGTGTGTGGCTCCGCCCCTGACAACAAAACATTTGGAAACTGAAATAAAGACTGAGAGAATGTAAGTGTGGTGTTCACTTTGTGTAACTATTCGAAGATTAACACAAATCGAACGGTTTCTACTACAGTAGTTGATATAATCCAACATATTTCCAATCCAATTATTACGAAAAACAAATTCATAATGATACAAACAAAATCATACTAATTTAATCAATTTGTTATAACAAATTAAGTAGTGAGAGAGAGAACATATATGGTAACTTTTTTTTCTCATTCAAAGGGTAAGGAAAAGACTGGGATTTATTATGTTAAACAATTATAACTATGATTTATGGGTGGGTAATCATCTGATACTTATTATAATTTTAATACCATAAATTATAATAAGTATGGCTACTTTTGGGAGGTGGAGGAGCAGAGATCGAGTATGGCTATGGACGTAGATGATGTTGAATCCCTCGAGATTTTCGGAGAGGGACCTGTGGTTGCCGACAACCCAATATAGCATCAGAAGAGAAAAAAACCATATCTTGAAATGGGTGTGCAATTAGATAAACGGGTATCAATTTTGATCCACATAAGTCATAGAAAAATTCAGAAGGCATAAATAAATTGCTTCTATCTATGGATACAATTAAAACAATGAACAAAATCTTCAATCGGCACATGTATATATATATACACACAACATTTGGGGTATTCAAATATCTGAGAGGAGGAAGAATAGAAGGATACCATATTGCTGCATAAACTGGAGAGGGTAAAGAGATACCAGTGCCTTTTATCAATACGGTGGAAGGCAAAGAGACCGCTTAGAGTGGTAGAGTAGAGATGCCTGTTCAATCCGCTTAGGGTTTTCCCAATTTTTGCAAAACTTCACCTTCATGTTTAGTTTCTAGAAATACATAACAACTTGTGTTATTTTTTTTTTTTTTTTTCCACGGCTACCTTTCTCGACGGCTATTTTTTTTTTATATATAAATACATGTTGTTTCTTCTCAAATAAATTACTCATTCTACTCCCAAATATTATTTATACAAATTGAAAATTCATTTGTTTCCTGCAATTTATATATTTTAGTTAATGCGATATTGGTGATTAGTTTAGAATAAATATACGTATATTTTCGGTAACGTAAAAAATCAATTTTTAGGTACCTAAATATACGTCCATTAATATTTTATTCAAAACACTCTCTAGTATCTTCATTTTAATTATTACCAAATATTATTTTTTTAGCTGCAATATATATTATTTATTTAACCAAAAATAATTTCAAAAATTTTATATTTGCTTAAATAAATAATATATATTGCAGCTAAAAAAATAATATTTGGTAATAATTAAAATGAAAAAAATTTATATTTGCTTAAATATATTTTGTGATTATTTTACAATGGTTAGAGGTCAAAATATGTCTCAACACGACGATGAAGTATTATGCACCGCTTATGTAAATCAAACAAATGATGATTTACGAGGAACTAATCGACCTAGCACATTATTTTGGGATGCGGTCGTCGAAGAATATAATACAACGACGGGTATCACTCACTACACCAAAAAGTCTAAATTGGCACCCTTTAGTCGGCGAGCCTTGTCACGGTCATTGACCTTGGCAAAAAAATACGCGTTTTTTGTCACGGTCATTGACCGTGACAAGGCCGTGACAAAGGATTGCCACGGTCAATGACCTTCACAATAGGATTAACTTGTCACGGTCAATGACCGTGACATGTCCGTGACAATTTCTTCAGTAAAAAAAACCCTACGCTTTCTTTTTTTCCCACCCTTTTGATTTTCCTTCTCTTTCTCTCTCTAAGCGATCTCTCTCTCTCTCTCTCTCTCTCTCTCTCTCTCTCTCTAAGGTATGTTTTTTTCCTTTCTTTCTCTTTCATTTCTATATGTGTGTGTATATATGTGTTTGGTGGGGTGAGGGGGACAGGGGGTGGGGGTGGAGGGGGTGTACGTGTGTGCGTGCGTGCGTGTGTGGTGGCGTGGGGGGGAGGGACAGGGTGGTTGGGTGGGGGGCGAGGGTGGTGGTGTGTGTGTGTGTGTGTGTGGTGGGGTTAGGGGGTGGTGGGGGTGGTGGTGGTGTGTGTGTGTGTGTGTGTGTGCAGGTGTGTGCATGTGTGTGTGGTGGGGGGAAGGGGGCAGGAGGTGGGGGGTCTGGTGGTGGTGGTGGTTGGAGGGGGTGTGTGGTGGGGCAATCTCAACAATTGAAACGGACAAATTGATTAATAAAATATGTATTGCACCTTTCATATGCAAGTAGGATTGCCCCTCATTAACAGATAATTGTTGAGATTCAAAATAACTTTAATTGTATAACTTTAATAAAATAAATTGTATAGCTTTAATTGTAACTTTAATTGTATAGTTTTATGTGAAAGTAAATTAATAATTAGTGCCCATTTCATATGAAAGTAGGATTGCCCCTCATTGTTAGTTTAATTGATGAAAATAATTAATTGAGTAGATGAATTAGAAGGAGTACGGGATACACATTTGTTGTTGATATTGCTGTTGGATTATAGTGGATCGATGTTGGGTTGGTTAGTTTTAAAAGTGGCATGACCACTAGATTATTGTCCATATGGGAGTGGGATTTTTCAACTTATTTTGAAAACTACTTTGTATATCGAACAATATATATATAGTATGATAATTAAATGAAACATACTTGAAATTAAATGAAACATACTTGAACTCACCTTTTAGAGGAGATGGAGGAGAGGGGGGCAAGGATGGGTGGGTGGGTGGTGGGGTAGGGGGATTGCGTGTGTGTGTGCGTGTTTGTGCGTAATGTCCCTTGTAATCGAATTGATTGGTTATTAATTTTTTTTGTAAATTAATATATGATTGCCCCTCATTGTAAATTAATGTATGATTAATTATGAAAGTAGGATTGCCCCTCATTGTAAATTAGTAAATTAATAATTGTATACTTTAATTGTTAGTTTATTTGCATGTCTTCTTTTAATTCATTTTGATATGTACTAATAACATTTTTTTACAGCAAATGTCTCCTTTAGGTATTAAGGCGAGGATGATGATGCTTCTTATGATGATGTTGTCTGGGCTCGGTGGTAGAGGAGGCGACGAGGGCTCCTCGGCCCCTAGGCTCCCCAAATATGGAAAATTGGGGATGGCCATCGAGAACAAGTCAGGGCTATTAGCGAGATCCCTCGAGCTGGTAAAGACGATCATCGGCCCAGGGTACATTAGTTGGAAGGAGGTGCCATATGAGCTCAAGTTAGCTGTTTGGGTGACACTACAAGTAATGTATTTATATTTATATTTATATTTATATTTATATTCATATGAATATTTCAATTTCAATTTTGATTTTGATTTCAATTTCATTTTATATTTATATTTATATTTATTTGCAACTAACATTGTAATTGTTGGACAGGAACAATTCAGCCTGGATCCAAAGCTACGCGATTTCGTCTTGGAGCAGTTAAGGGAGCAACACAAGACGTAGAAGAAAAATATGCAGACCCGGTACTTTGGGAAGACACGAGAGTCCATTATCCAAAGGAGTGAATCCGTCCCGCTGAAGGAGCCAATTTCATCGGCACAATGGCAAAAGTTCATTGACAATGAGATCGGGGAGCGACCATTGGTATCTCGCCAATCAGGGAAGGAAAACCGGGCAAAAAAGACGGACTTGCCCTACTCCAGCCGGATGTCTTACGCCGAGGTGGAGCATAGGATGATGGTAAGATTTAATTTTTCTATAACTATAGAAATATATTATTCTGCATTATTTTACTTTGCGGGGCCGATACTAATTTTACTTTATTTTATTTCAGGGGACAGGGGGTGGCCCTGGGGGTAGGCCACATAGGCTCGATACTTATGTGGCTCTTCGAACGAAGAAGGGGAAGGACAATGAGGTGTTCCCGAGCGTCGCGGCCACGGTTGTAAGTAATCCGACAGTTTATGTTTTGTTAATTACGTTATAATTTTTTAATTTACTTATTTTACTAATCATGTGCTTTTGGTCGTTTCAGGCAAAGCTTAAGGAAGTGCATGAGTCGCAGTCTAATGTCGACAAGGCATCTTTGTCCACAGACGTACTCAGCCAAGTGCTTGGCTCTGATCGCAAGGGGAGGACAATGGGGGTAAGCTCGCGGGTGGCCAAATCTAGGATCATCGGATTGGAGACGAGCGACACCGGGTTGGCTCGAACGGTGGATTCGCATGACGCGAAGCTATCCCGTTTGGAGGCGACTATCCAAGATATGTTCTCATTTATGAAGTGTTCGTTGGGCGGCGGAAAATGCTAGGGGAAAGGTAAGGAGAAGGTGGGGGGGAGGACGAGGTGCGGGAGGACGGGGTGAAGGATGACGAGGATGTGGACCTCGCTGCTTTATCATCAACACGTGCGGACTTTGATAATCCACTTCCCTTTTTGGCTCCCTTCGATCGACCGATGTCGACGCTTGGTTGGCCGAGCATGTTTATACTGGAAATATTTGATGGCCAGTGGATAGGGTGGGGGTTGAGGGACCCGAATATCCTCCAAGGTGGACTAGTTCATGGACGTGAGCTTCAAGACATCGAGTCCAAGGTGCTCGTCACGCATGTGATACCCGGGAAGGAGAATTCCCCGTTGTGGTTGCGCGAATAATGCGGCATGATGTATATCAGTGGGTGTGTCAATTCGTATATCATGTGGCCTACTCAGCTCCTCGGATTTAACCTTACCCAAGGCATGTAGTGACATTATTTGAATTGAATTGTATTGTTTTTAAGTTGGTACATTTGAATTGTTTTTAAGTTGGTACATTTGAATTATATTTGGATTATATCATGATGCATATTGTCTCTATTTTATTTTGATATATAATGTTTGAACAGGTACAACGTTGCTATAACAGGTACAAATATACTATTGGGCATTGGCAGTGGCCATACTACCCAGCAGATTTTTTTTCAATTCTTCCCATAATTGTCACGGTCATTGACCGTGACAAGTCCTTGACAAAGACAGTTGTCACGAACTTGTCATGATCAATAACCGTGATAATTTTTTTAATATTGTCACGGGTTTGTGACGGTCCTTAACCATGATAAAACTTGTCATGACCAGGGACCGTGACAATTCTAACGAGCTTGTCACGGTCCATGACCGTGATAAAAAAAAAGTTGTCTCGCCCAGAATTGTCATGGTCATTGACCTTGACAAGTTCAACTTGTCAAGGTCAATGACCGTGATAATTCAACAGATTTGGTGTAGTGACTGAACATCGCACGGGAGGCAGCCTACAAACCCGCTACAGCAAAATTTCAAGACATGTAATGTTATATGTTTCTAAATTGAAAGATGCATCGATGACAAATTGTGGTAGTGGGACTGTGAACACAGACTATGTAAAATCACTATTATTTTGTAATTTATTTTTAATTATTATTTCTCGTAAATTTGTTGCTAACGAGGTAATAAAATTACATTGTCGTATTATTTCAGGTTACTGCGGCTAATCTAGCATTCCAGCGAGAGAACAAGAAAACATCATTTAATTTTGAATCTTGTTATCAAATTTTAAAAGAACTCCACAAATTTTAAATTTTCCAAACATTTTTAGACTCCCCTCAATTTCATTTTGATTCACCAATGACCGGTGCGACAGAAAGTGAAGGAAGTCTGAATGTTGGGTTTCTCACGGGAAATTCCAAAGATGGGACATAATTTGATATAGAAAGGCCTTATCCGAGGCCACCTGGCAGGAAAGAGATGAAGCAACGGTCTAAAGGAAAAGCGAAGGCTACAAACATTGAGGTGAACCGAGAAATACTCAGTAGTTGATCTTCGTTCAATGAATCATTCGAGCGATCATGTCATGATGATCGTGTACGTGAAGAAAAGGCCCGTGGGAGGCTTAAACGTTCACTGCAACTTAAAGAGCATAGTTTGGAGCTCAATGAACGCAGTATATTGGCTATGGAGAGGAAAGATATGAGTGAACAAATATTGCTTGATCAATAAATTCTAAGCACTGACACCTGAAACATGAATTCATCCCGGAGGGAGTACTATTAATACCTCGTGGTTAATATACTCAAGAAAGCACGGGGTCAACATGGGTAATCAAACTTTACAAATTATCCACCACTTGGAGGTCATTCTAGATTTTAAAATTTCTATGCTTATGAGTATGTAACCTGTTATTTATTTTTATCGTTTGTTGTACTTTATAATATGATTATAAAAATTATGAAATGAATTTGTTTCAAATTTCCATACATAAACATTAGTTGTGTACAATCTTAACGATACAACATTAATAATAAAGATAACAACACGACAACATTACAAAAGAAACATAAATTGGGTAAAATCACACACTGTTATTGTCAAACTTTTCCCAAACATGTTCAACGAGATCTGCACGTAGCTGTAAATGCTTCCTCTTGTCGTGTATGTGCATTGTCCTAGCCTCGATCGCATAATGTGTAACACCCTGTACTTTTGAGGATTTAATATTTAATTATATTTGGGAACTATAAAAATATTTAAATTAGAGAAACCTAAATTTATGAGATTTAAATTGGAGAAACTTAAATTTATAATTTGGAGAATTTATTTGAGTGGGAAGAAATATTTATATTTGGCGACTTTAAGTTTATTTATTCAAAATTTCGTGTTTCGCATTTTGAGGTCAAAATTAGAGAATGTTATAAAGTATTTCGGATGACAATTCTGAGTGCGCGGTTGAGTCCGGATGGGTCGAGATAGTCATAAAAGATTACCCTGGGGTAGTAATCAGGTCTCGGGTCATTTTTGGGTATAGCCACCACACGGGGTCATTTTTTGTCATTTTAATTAGGCCCGTGTAGCTAAAAACGGGATTAGGGGTTTTAAACCTATTTGAGGGAGTGTTGAACGACAGTTAGCAAATTCTAAACCTAGGGTTTGAGAGAGAAACAGAGGAAGCTAATCAAGAACCAATTGGGGATCTTTTGGAGTCAAATTAAGGGAGTAATTGGGTGTTCTTCATCAACACTTTCTCTACACCAACGGATCAGACTCTACGAATAATTCCAGGCAAGTGGTTAACTGTTGTGATTCTTAAAATAATTGATAACCAATTCATATTATAGTACGTGTATATGAAAATTCGTTTTGGGTGTGTAACCATAACTAAAATTGGGTTTTTTTGAATTTAGTGTAATGGATAGATTTAATTACTCGATGGATGTTAAGTTATTATTTGGGACTGTTAGGATTGAATTATAGGCTGGATTACAACATGTATTAGCGATTAAATTTACTGAGAATGATGAGGTCGAATTCGGTAAAAACGAGACCCGGGTGAAAAACCCAAATCGAATTTACCCAGAGTTTTATATAAATTTGATGATGAATTAAGGTCTCTAGGTTGTTTAGAACCTTTTTCTTATGTGGAGGTATCGTTAGTTGTGCTTGGGTTGGAACAGGGGAGGAGATAAAACCTTGGAGAAGTCGTTAATGGCTGAACAGAACAGTGGAGAAGAGAAGGAGGGACATGCTCGATCGATCGATGGTCCCAGATTTTTGGCAGATCGGCTTGTTTAATATATAAAAGGGAAATTAATATAAGATATTTCCCCTACCTTTTATTTAGTGATAAATGCATATGTAGAACATATTCATTAGCAATTATAAGGGGATATAATTGGGTTTAGGAGGGTGACAATTGTATGTCACGAGATGAATAAATTTTGAGAAATAATTCGTAGGTATTGATGTTGGACCGAAGGAAAAATGTTCGGGTATTGTAGTTGAGTGGCACTACATCATTAAAGGAATTGAGGTGTAATTAATTAATTATGGAGTGAAAAAGAAATAGAATCGGGTATCAACGATGGTACAGGTCAAGTGAGCGAGTCCGGGTATATTGGTTCGGCGACACCAAGTATTAAAATAATTGATGTGTAAATTAATTAAAGTAGAGTCGGACCGAAGACTCGAGAAAAGTAATAAATTTGTTAATGAGAAATTAATTAAATTAGAGTCGGACTGTAGACTTGGGAAGGTAATAAATTAATTAAATAAAAATTAATTAATTTGAGTCGGACCATAGACTCGGAAATATACAGGCTAGTGTGACGGGTTTTAGTACACGGTAAAGCCAAGATTTATATTATATATATACGGTGTGGTGATAGTATATATATATATATATATATATATATATATATATATATATATATATATATATATATATATATATATATATATATATATATATATATATATATATATATATATGTGTGTGTGTGTGTGTGTGTGTGTGTGTGTGTGCTATTAAATATCAGGGACTAGATATTTATTTAATTTATATACTCAAGTGCTATCATCGAAGGTTGCGCGATGTGGGTGAATTCCCTAGCTTGAGGAGTAGGGTGAGTATATTCCCAGGTCATAGTGTCCGGTATATGGGTGAGGGATTTATCTCACTTTCAGGGAAGGAATGTGACCGCCTTCACTATGTTTATATTTTGGGCTAGGTTGGTGAGCGATTCCAACTTGGGTAACTAGGTTATATGAGCACACCTAGTGAGATAGGACTTTAGAGGAAATCATCCAGCGAGGGTATACTCGGAGAGATAGATATACATAGGATATATGTGTGGATGTCCATAGTACATGTACGTATATAATGGTAGTAAATATTATATGCGGGTAATAATACAATGTGTGATGTATTTATTTTATATAACTTGTGTCACGGTTATATGATATTATTAAAAATGAATTAATTAAGTTAATTGGTGAGATAACTTATAACCCCCCATTAATAATAATACTCGATTTAGAGTATAATGGCAAGGGGAGATTATACCAGGACTAGCTAGTTGGATGGGGTAGTACAACTAGGCGAGGTTAAAGTAACCGTTAGGTGTGCACATTAGTGGAGGGGTGAGTATGTCCTCAAAGGAGTGCGACACTAACTTAAATATGAAGCGCATTCATATATTTTTAATTACTGCAGTTAGTTCACTTGCTAAATATTTTCAAAATGTTTTGGGTTCTAACCCTTACTATAAAAATTATTTTCAAAACCTTTCAGGTGTCCAGCCACAGGGACGCCAGACTTGATATTCTATTCCAGGGGCACGGAGCTGTGGCACATGTAAATGCTAGCAGGAGCTTGGATTAGGCGCATCGTTCATTCCTTCCTAGAGTAGGAATCATTTATCAGTGTCAGTTTTACTTCGGGCTTGTCGCCCAAACTTTTTAGTACAGTTTTCAGATTTATTTATTCAAGTGTTGGATGTTTGTATTGGACTATTTACTTTGGTGACCGATGGTTTATTCGACATATATTTTATTATTTATTCAGTTGATTTAATTCAGTCATGGTGTATGACTTATATTATATTTCCGAATGCTATTGGTTGTTTAATTAAAAGATAAAATTTGACACCAACCTTTTGAAATACTAGGTGGTTAGTAAGTTTTAAAAAGGTTTTCGACAGTGATGCTAAGAATGAACCAACTGGGATTCCTTTTTTAATTTGGTATAAGACCAATCACCCAGTATTTTATTAGGTGGGGTGTCACATAATGTTGCTCGAGAGAGTTTCGAAACAAAGGAACCGGGTCAGGCAGGAAGTCATTTTCTTCTCTCCAATCACAATCACGCCTCTCGTCTTCAACAATCATGTTGTGCACTATGATGCACGGATGCATAATAGATGACAATTTATCCTTACTCTAGAGTTTTTCTGGCATATGAACGAATGCGAACCTAAGTTACAGGACACCAAACGCTCGTACCATATCTTTTCTTGCCCCCTCTTGCACTTGAGCAAAAAGTTTTTCCTTTTGGTTGGTTAGCCTTTTAAAAGTTTGCACTAATGATGCTTAAGGCGGATAAATGCCATCGGCTAAAAAATACCCCATATCATAGACATTGTTATTTATTTGAAATTGGATTAGTGGAGTTTTATCGCGGACAAGATCGAAGAAAACCCTTGATCGGTTCAATACATTAATTTCATTACAACTACTCGGCATCCCGAAAAATGACCTCCATATCCAAAGGTCATGCAATGCTACCGCCTCTAGTATAATTGTCGGTGACTTTTTATGTCCAGTATATTACCCATGCCATTCGCTTGGATAATTTTTCCACTCCCATTACATGCAGTCTATGCTTCCCAGCATTCCGGGGAATCCACGCGCCGCATTTTGTTCAGTAAGCCTTTGAACATCGAGAGCCGTAAGCTTTCTGTTATACTCCGGGGCAAATACCGTGACAATGGCAAGGGATAATCGAACTAATGCCTTCTGGGTTGTGGATTCCCCTATACACAGGTAATCTCCATTTATATCCATAGAAGACCCATATGCTAACATTCGCAAAGCAGGAATAATTTTTTGATGCGAGGACAGGCTAAGACGACCAAGTGCATCTGGTTTTTGTATGAACCAGCAGTCGTAACTACTACTGCCTCATGAATACGTCCATATAGGGCTTAATTCATTCTACAACGTCGTCGAAAATGGTAGTCTTTGTATACCGATGCTTCACCAAAGTAGTCGGCGATTAGTCATTCATGGCCCACCTCTCTGGTCTGACATATCGTCCTCCTAGTTTTATCCTCCTGGGAATCGCATACAATGTTATGAAGGGCCATATTTTTAATTTGTTGCATATGGCCCATAGCTATTTTCATTTTTTTTTTTGGCTATATTTGACTGCATGGTTTGCGTGGCTTGTATTTTTTCGTAATCTTCCATCTCATTGAGGTATGACGTTTGATCAACAAAGAGCATTTGGTGCTCTTACATTTTTAATAGGTTATAATATGTTGATGAAGTTAAAGTATCCTCTATGTTAGGTTTTATAAGGTCTACGGTGGAGGATCGAGGGCGAAATATCTAGAGCGAAAGATATAGCTCGGATCACATTGGGCAGAAGATCGAGAGCAAAATATATATAGAGAATAATCTAGGGCGGAAGATCTAGCTCGGATCATACTGGGAGGAAAATCAAGGGCGGATCTAGGGCGGATTTTGTGGTTAATTATATAGCTAAAAATGTGAATGGCCATATTGAGTGTTAATGTGCACAATGACAGCTTACGAAGATGTGATTGATGAGTTTTTAGCTGAAGCCTTGATAAATTCATTCCCACCTGGTCTTTTTGGTTATGAAATTAGCCAAATTAATGATCTACGAACCCCTTGGGAAATAATTGCCGACAAATATCGTGAGTTGCTACCTAGGCATGATTATTAGTGCCCGCGTAACTTGATGGATAGATAGTTGTAAATTAAATACGACATCGAGGAATTTGATAACATTTCAATAGGGTTGAACAAGATATGCAACCATTGGATGAGGACGACGATCCATATGAGGAGGCAGTGAATTCATACATTCGCACGTTTGGTGAGAATTTTGAAGGCCTAACGACATGGTGTGTATTTAGGAGAAATGCTTATTGGAAGGACTTTTACTAGTTTATCTTTCATCTCCTCTAAATAAAGCCAGTGCATTTTTATTTGGATCATTGCATCTTTATGCATTGAGGAGAAATGCTTAATTTGTATCATTGCATGTTTATTACTATCTTGTTTATCGTTAAAATAAATGTAATGGATATAATGTAATGGAATTATATAGTTACAATTATGCTATGAACAATAAACTCATACTATTCGACACATTACATTTTATAATTGATAATTATCGAAATTCCAATCTACATCATCCAAAGTTACAGCATCAAACATGTCATAATTTTGCGTTGATAGAGCAGGTTGGCTTGTATCTTCTTGGGCACCAATGTCATCCATGTGTGGTCGATACACTTTGGTCGGATGTCGGGGATCTTCTGTGGGGTTGCAAAGGCCCATGGGGTAGCACTAAAAAAATTAGGTGGGGGAGTAGTTCGCTCGTGAGATACACCCAACTCATAAAGCTACCTTATAGCTATATCCAACTCATGACTCCAATAGTTATTTTGATGCATGGATGCACCTAGAGTGATGGCTCTCAAGGATTGCCAATAATCTGATAATTCCCGACTACTAAATAGGACGTCATTGTATGCGGGCATTACTTCTTCGTCGACCGCAATCCTATCCGATCGTGGAACTGGAATCAATATGGGTACACCAGCAGGACTGCAAAATGGTAGATCCCAAGTCATCTGGGGTTGAGTGGGATGTACCCGACATGTGGGAGTCTCATAAGTGTCAGGTGCCTGTGAAGGGACAGTGGGTATTTGGATGTGGTATGGTAGTGCGCTGGGACTTATGATATCAGTGATGACTGCTCGGTAAATGGGTGGCATTATAAGGCCTAGGGAAACTTGCTTCTAGTAACGGTCGTACATGGGTTGAGAAATAATAGATACGCTAGAGTCCGTCTCGTCAATAAGAATCCCATGCCTTTCAGGGTGAAAGGGTATCCTCATCATTTACGGGGGAGGGTCATTTGGTATGCAAATTTCACCCGTGATCTGTCGGCGGCATCGATCACCCAAGTAATATATCCCCCCATATTGAGGATCCATAAGAACACATCATTTCAATGATATGTACTTCACATGTTGAACGTAGGCGTTCATCTCCACAGTAGACCCTAAGTAAGGTAGCCAATTGATTGAACCTGACGATCGCATTTCAATTTGACTCTGGGCGGTGGGAAAATTATACTAGATTGATCCATTTGTCTCCTTACGATTTAACCAATTTTCTTTTTTCCATCGATTAATCCTAGGCCAGCAGTCACCAGTATCTTCCCTAAATAAGGAACACGCTCGTTGTATGTATTCAAACCCGAAAAACTGCAAAACAATAATGAGTATTATAAAACCATAATAATTTAATTAATTATATATTAAATACAGATAATTTCACTTTTTAACACTTACTAAAATGAGTTGCCAAAAGCTATACGCGACATCTTGACAAGAGATGGAGAGAGTAGTATATGCGAGCTAGAATTGTCGAATCCCAATCGTATGATCCCACAAACTCCAAATCCTCCAAAGCAGCCAACCATCCAATAGGAACTCTGTCTCTTGCGGTCGAGAAGAAAATATGTCCCACAAAAAAAAATAAAAATGCTCTAGCAGTGTCCTCAAGGCCAACAATCAAATTATTTAACTTTATGGCCTCAAACCACTTATTTAAGCTCGACACTTTCACCCCACAAGAATCACTGCAATTTGGTTCAATGCCGGGAAAGTATTTTGTAATAATGTCACCCTGGATTTGAGTTTTTCCGTCAAATATGATCAAGTATTTTCTATCATCCATCAGTACCATAGGATCACTTCCGATGGGAATACCTGCAAGATGGGAAGGATAACAATCAATTATAAATTTAATTATTGTACTAATCAATGTTATTACTCAGGTAAGTTTTTATATATAAAAAACTAACAAGTCAAAACTGTAAAATCATAAGGAGTAATGGTCATCTCCCCGGTAAGTAGTTGGAACGTGTTAGTTGTGTCCCACCAATGCTCACCGAGCGCTTGTACCAACCCCCAACCTGTCTTGGGAATTTGAGCATCTAACAATTCTCCCCAACCGCTACGGTGTATAAAATAGGGGTGTGTAGAAAAACCTACCGAACCGCCGAACCGACAAAATCGATGAAATCGGGTCGGTTTTTTATATGGTCGTGTCGATTTGTTTTAAGCAGCAAAAAAACTGATATCTTCGGTTCAGTTTTCGGTTTAGACTCGGTTAGGACCTAACTAAACCGCTCTTGTTATAAAATATAATACATATAATATTTAAAATAAACATACACCACACTTTAGGTTAAGAGCCTAAATTGGTACACACGGCCTAACCCTCTCCCATTTCTTTCTTTTCTTTTCTTCACAGCCTCAGCCGCTCGTTCTCTCCCTTTCCCATCTCTGACGTGAACAGGTATCGCCACCGGAGCGAACAGGTCCCATCTCCCTCTCCCATTTCGTAAGTTTGTTCACCTTTTGAAGCTTTTTATCTGTTCATATCCCTCTCCCAGGCAAACATACATTCAATTTGAAGATTTTTTTTTCATATATCTATACATTTGTTCATACGACATCTGTTCATAAATTTGTTCCTGCTTTAGATCAAAACCGATATCTAAAGCTTTTTTTCATGCTTATTTCATACATCTGTTCATACGTTTTTTTTCATAAATCTATACATCTTATCTAAAGCTTTTTATTTTTTTTCATTCTTTTCTTTTTTATTATTTCAGATCTGAAGCTTTTCATTTTTTATTTTATAAGATCTGTTCATAGTCGTAATATACATCTGTTGAAACATACGTTTTTTTAAGATCTCTTCACAGTCGTAATATACATCTGTTCAAACATACATTTTTTAAAGATTTATGCATACATACAAATCATCGTTTTTAATATTCTAACATACAATGTTTGTGTTTGAGTCTTTTAACAAATCATTGTTTATTTCAACATTTTTTTTATCCTCATTTTTCATTTTTATACAGTATTTGTGTTGCTGGGCAGAAAGATGTCGCCTACAAAAAATGTGGATGACCTAAAGTCTACCGAGGCGGTTGCGAAGGGTAAAAATCCATCTCCAAAGAAGGTAATTGGGTCTAAACGAATGGCTTGGTGTTGGGATCATTTTACAGAATTAAAAAACTCAAAGACACCTAGGGCATCGTGTAATTATTGTGGGACGATTTATGCTTGTGAATTTAAGAATAATGGAACCCGCAATTTGATAAATCACATAACAAGTAAATGCAAGGTCTACCAATATAGCAATAAGGACAAAAAACAAAAAAAAAATATCTTTTGAACAAAAGAAAGAGGAGGGCTGCAATCTTGTGTGCATTAATTTCACCATTGAAGGTTGTAGAAAACGCATTGCAGAAATGATTATAATTGATGAGTTGCCATTTAGGTTTGTTGAGGGAGAGGGCTTTAGAAGGTTAATGAACTATCTTCAGCCTAAGATGACAAAACTTCCTAGTCGTACAGTGGTAGCTCGAGATTTCTTTAATCTTTATTTGGACCAAAAGAAGGTGCAAAAAAATGCGTTATGGGGTCAAAGAATTTGTATTACTATGGATACTTGGACCTCAATTCAAAACATAAACTACATGTGCTTAACCACTCATTTTATTGATAAACAATGGAACTTGCACAAAAAGATTCTTAATTTTTTTCAAGTTGAGACTTATAAGGGTGATGCGATAGGGAAGGTGGTTGAGGATTGTTTACTTGATTGGGGTATAGATAGCATTTTCACCGTAACAGTTGATAATGCAAGTTCCAAATAATGGTACTATTCAATATTTGAAAAAAAAGACTAAAAGTAAGAAAATTACCATTTTGGAACATGAATATATGCATGTAAGATGTTGTGCTCGCATTCTTAACCTTATTGTGTGTGATGGTTTGAAGGAATTGAATGATTCAATAGTGAAGGTGCGTAATGCGGTTAGATATGTGAAGTCGTCCTCATCTTGATTGGCCAAATTTAAATTATGTGTTGAAAAGGAAAAAATTGAAAGCAAAAGTTTAGTGTGTTTAGACGTGCCAACTAGGTGGAATTCCACTTATATGATGTTGGAAGCGACGGAAAAGTTTGAGAGAGCATTTGAGAGAATGGAGGATGATGATGATCATTAAAAAAATTATTTTACAAATGAGGAGGGGAGAGGAAGAGTTGGAAGGGTGATATTGGGTCCTCCCCAAAGTATTGATTGGGTGAAAGTTAGGTTCCTAGTGAGATTTCTTAAATTGTTTTATAATGCAACTTTGCGATTTTTGGGGTCATTACATATTACCTCAAATGCTTTTTTCCATGAACTTGTTCTTATACAAAGTAAATTGGTCCAAATGAGTAAAAGAGATGACTATTTTCTTTCAATAATGGCGACAAATATGAGGGCTAAATTTGATAAGTATTGGAATGTTGAGAAAGTGAACTTTTTATTGTTTGTTGTAATTGTCCTCGATCCTCGGTATAAGTTGATATATGTTAAGTTTTATTTTGATCAATTATTTGATATTGATGTGGCGAAGGATATGTCGAGGAAGGTGGAGGATGTGTTACATTCTTTGTATGAGTGGTATGATAAATGCCATGTGCCCAAATCGAGTGGGACATCTTCACAAAAAGGGGGCATGGGGATGTCCGGTGTTAATGATGATGATGAGGATGGGCGTGCTTTTTTGGCTACTCAATTCAAGAGACATTTATAGGAGGAATATTCTTTGGCAAATAAATCTGAAGTTGATAGATTTTTGGCAGAGAGGTGTGAGGAAGATGTAGCCGATTTTGATGTTTTAGCTTAGTGGAAGATTAATTCATCCAAATATCGGGTTGTCTCTTTTGTTGCACGTGATGTATTAGTGATTCCTATTTCAACCGTTGCATTCGAATCGGATTTTAGTACGGGTGGTCGTATACTTGATCCTTTTCATAGTTCAATGTTGCCTAGAACGGTGGAAGCCCTTATTTGCACAAAAAATTGGATTCGTAATTCATCTACTCCGATTAGTCTTCGTGATGCTATGGATGAGATTGAAGAATTAGAGTAACTAGATTCAGGTAATTTTTTATATTTTAAAATATTCTTTTTTGTTTGAATATAGTTGATACTTAAAAGTTAAGTTGCTAATATTTTGATTGTTTTATTTTTCAGAAATGTTGGGATGCCAAGAGAAAGAGAAAGATAGTGAAGCTTGAAGAATTCTTGGATGCTTGCTTTGCTTTGCCTGAAGAAATATAGTTGAAGAATGATTTGCTTGGATGCTTGCTTTTGAAGAATGCTTGCTTTGATTGGATGTTTTTATTGGACTTTTATTTCATTTGGGACTGTTTTTAACCCTTTTTAATGGGTGTTATTAGGCATGTTGGACCTTTACTTGTTATGTCATGTTATGCACTATGTTTGCATTTAGTTTGAACTATTTAGAAATGTTGAACAATTTATTATATTATGTTGAAATCAAGTTGAAAAGGGATTTAACACACTTTTGAACCATTTTGTAAATTTGTTGCATATAAATAAAATAGTGTTAGTTGAATTTAGATGGAAAATGATTAAAACAAAATAAAAAACATTTAAAAAATCAGCCCTGTCAAAATCGGTTCGGTTTAACCAAACTGGCCCTGTCACTTTTAGCCCTGTCAAAAACCGATGGTTAAACCGATCCGGCCATGTCAAGAACCGACCCTGTTTGGTTTGGTTAACCGATACAGCGGTTCGGTTTCGGTTCAAAAAATTCAAAAACCGATAAAGTCGATCCGGTTCAAAAAATAGGCTCAAAACCGAACTGACCGACCTGTGCACAACCCTAGTATAAAATGCATGACCATGGGAGATGTCTTAAAATATTTGTATGTGGCTCTAAGACTATGCCAATTACCATGCATCTTTATTGTGTTGCCGTTTGTGGCCGTTTTCGGAGAAGCTTTAATGTGATCTCCATCGTCCATAATACGCCAATAGTTTTCAAAAGCTATAGGTTGCTCGGCAGTAGGAATTTTGGGCTTTCGTCTTTCTTCTGGCCAGTCCCAACAGTCCGTCTAATTTTTTTTCCAAGTTGTTCCATTATCAACACTGCAATGTCAACAAAAAAGTTATCAATTTTTGAGCATATTGGGTACTGAATAAATAAATATTATGTAATATTTTATTTGGTAAAACAATCTTAACGGCATAAAAATTTACTATCAAAATCAATAGCAAATTGAGTTTAACTATTTTAGTATATCATATATTTTGTAAAAAATTACACATGACATAATATATAGGGATTTTCCGGAATAGGTTTCAATAAAAATAAAATTGATTCAAAAATAAATTTTACAAATAACATTACATAAAAAATTAAATTAAATTATATAATTACACATGAATATTTAGTAAATCGTTGTGTAGAGCATATATTAACACATCACATTAAGTAATATTATTTTTTGGTTTTTTTCTACATAACATTCACTAATAATATTTTTTGGTTTTTTTCTACACAACTATTTACCAAATAATGTAACATTAACTAATAATATTTTTTAGTTTTTTTTCTACACAACTATTTACTGAATAATACATACAACTATACAATATAAATATTACAACAACTAAATTATAAATAAATATAGCATGGAAATTAAAACAACCAAAAAATTACCTCTTTTTTTAGTTGGGAGATGAATTCTTTGTTATGCAGAATTTGGTTTTCTTTTTTTAGCTGGGAGTTGAATTCTTTATGCAGAATTTGGTTTTTGTAGCCTAGATATTTAAAGTGTTATTACATTTATTTGGTTGGTTGGTAAAAGTGGTTGATATAATTAATTTGGTCCTTGCTTAATTATCATAAAATGTGTAGGGTGGAAGTATGAATGATGGAACCCTTAAACGGAACATCATGTCCCACATAAGGGGGGTGAGCTGGCGTTTAAAGCGGAACATCTTGTTCCGCGATTGGCAACGGGTTTTTCACCACGACGTCATTTTGCATCTTATAGGGTATATTTGATATATATTTGTTTTGCCCGTAGCAATTTCGGTAGTTTTTGTAAGGTATTTTTAGACTAGTAATGTGTATTTTTACTCTGTGCCTAAGGGTTGCTCTAAGTGTGTGTTTATCTTTTCTCAAGACTTATTAACTTTTTACTTATTCATAGCTTTTTTTTGTTCTTATATTCCTCGACCAATTTCTTTTTTATCATTATCATCATGCCATCTTTCGAATTCAAGCCATAGACTAATGTTTAAGATATTTTCATATTAATTTATGTTGTACTTTTAAAATCCACTCGACCACTTGCCTCAATTTGAAAATTGAAATATAAAATGTTATTCTCATATAAAAAGTGAAATTTGAACATGTACTATGCCCAGTGGAAATTTACTTCATAGATTCATAGAGGAGTTTATTGTAAGATCATACAAATTTGACATAGTGAAAAAAATACAATTCAATTAGAAGCATCTTAGAATTGAGTAGTAATACACTTGTCTACTACCAATATAAAAAATGATTAATTCTTTAAACTTTGATCCTCCAACACACTGCCATCATTTCTTTCAGTTTTTTCAATCCCCCTATTTTGAAAACAGCCACAAGTAACCTCCAAATGATAACACCGTTAAATTTTTGACAGAAAATGAGACGTGACACCCCTTTTGACTTTTGTCAAAGAGCTTTTTGAATATTTTGGTCTTTATTGAAAAAAAAAAAAACTAATACTTTCTCTCCCTTTCTCACCCTCTTCTCTCTCTTTTCTCTTTCTTCTCCACATTTCCCTCTCTCTCTCTCTCATACACATACACACACATATGCACGAACACATACATACAAAAAAAGAATCGCGGCCAGGGGGGGGGGGGGGGGGGAGGGCAGGGGGGCTACTGTTAGGGTTCCTGAATTTTTTTATTTCCTTGAATTTTTTTTATATTGGCAAAATCATTTTTTTGTTGGATTTAATTTTTTTTATTATGGGAAATCATTTTTTTGCAGAAAATAATTTTTTTTGTCGGAAATCATTTTTTTATTTGCAGAAAATCATTTTTATCTTGGAAAAACCATTTTTTTATTTATTGAAACCATATTTTGTTGGTTAAAAATAGTTTTTTAATTATTGGAAATCATTTTTTTTTATTATTGAAAATTATTTTCTTATTGTTGGAAATCATTTTGTATTTGCTTAAAATAATTATTTGTTGTTAGGAAAAAAATTATTGCTGAAAACTATTCTTATTTGCTGAAAACAATTTTTTATCATGTGAAAACCACTTTTGTATTTATGGAATCCATTTTTAGTTTGTCGAAAATGATTTTTTTATTCCTGAAAATAATTTTTATTATTTTAAATATATTTTTCTGAAATATTTTTTTTTAGAATTTTTGCATGCTAGAAATCATATTTTATATGCTGGAAAGAATTTGTATTGATGAAAATCATTTTTTTATTGCTGGAAATAATTTCTTTTTGTGGGTAATAATTTTTTGGAATTTTGCAGGTTTGTAATATTTTTTGGTATTTTTTAGTATTTTTAAATATATATACGTATTTTCCAAATGTTTTTAAAAATTTAGAGAATTTTCCACATTTTTTTATATTTTAAAAATATTTTTGGGTATTTTCTTAATTTCTAATTTTTTTTCCTATTCTTTAAAGATTTTTTTCAAAAACAACTAGGTATCGATAAAAATTCCCTTACTGAAGGTCGTGTGCCATGCGAATGACTAAAGATTTTTGCCAAAAATTAGCAGAGTTAGACAACAGGGGATTCCTTGTAGTCGTTTTCAAAGAGAGTGTGTGTGTGTTGGGGGGGGGAGGGGGTATGGTCAAAGTTCAAGGGGCATAGGTGTAATTAATATTATAAAAAAATTACCAAGGTACAACACATGTAAACCATTCTCGGTAATTTTTCAGTGCTCATTGTGAATAAGTATATAACATTTTCATTTAGATATTTAATATTTTGAAAAAATAAGGCAGGAATGCAATGGTCCGGTGCCAATGGGAGTGGGTGCGATAGATTTTTTGAAGAAAAAAAAGTTCTTCACAAGGCTTATTTTTTAACCTTTCGCCTAGGGCCCCAATTTTCTTTGAGCTGACCCTGCGGCATACCAAACATCGTTGTTTTGATGGCTCAAATTGAAGTCGCAACATTGTTCAAAATAAACGGTTCCATATAATTTCCAATCCAAATGGCTCCCCGACCACTCCCTTTGTTATGTATCGAAGGCCTCTAATGTCTCCTTTTGGAAAAGATGGGTGACAGGAGCAAGGTTTCTACCCCCCCTCCCTATCGCGTTATATTGTTGTAAAAAAAATGTTTTAAAGTTACATGAGCTAAGTTAGTACCTGAAAATAGTTGAACTATATTGGATAACTTATTGTATTAGATAATATATGTAATAATATATTAGTTTAAGTTATATAATAAGAACATTAGAAATACAAATCTATAATTAAAATTAATATTAGCCAAAAATGAACTTTATATATTGTGCCTAATAAAATATTATTGCATACCTATTGGTGAATGGTGGATTGATAGTTTTTTAATTTAATTGTGGATTGATATTGGATCGCTTATTCTAAATTTATTTGTGAAAGGATGTCGCGGTAGAATTATATTTGTTTTATAATATACTTTTGTTTTTTTATATTAAGTAGTTTTATATGTTTTTATTAAGAAACTAAATAGACAAAATGCTTACGTGTAACGCAAATTTGCTTACATGACGCCAAACATCTATTTTAAACCTCGAAACAAATAGAAGTTACATGATCAATTCGTTGTGGGTGCATGAGAAGTAGCGAGAAGAGAATTTTTAAAACACCAGAAGTTAAGCAGCAAGAGGTAGAGTAATTCAATCAAATGGTCCAAACTATGTTCCTATCGTAAAGTGATCCCTCAACTAGAATTCATTGCAGTTCAACCTGACAACTAATCTTATGGTAACACAATTTTGTGATACCGTTTTATTTAAATGGATTTGGAATTGGTAACTTTTTAGTTCAAAATTTTAAACTTTTGAACAAATTTCAAGCCATGGAATTGGGTTCCCTTAGTTCATTAGTGTGTCAAATTTAGATAATAATGTAAACGAGACACATACCTATTAATAAATATCAATTCCCCCCGATAACGTCTTTTTGGTCTGATGGGTAGTGATAATAAGAGGAACGCATAGTGGATTATAGAAATACCAATAATCCTAAGCCAAACACTAGAAAAATTAAAAACCTTTTGAATTACAAGATTATACAAGATCTTAAATTTAGTTTAAAATACAATCTGATTGAGTATTTAGTATGTAAAGCCATACTATTTAACCACTATAGTAAAAAATAAACGAAAAATACGTACACACTTACATTCAAATATATACATACCCAGTGACGGAGAGAGCATATGATTGGTGGGTGCACGTGCATGCTCTAGGAATTAAAAAAAATTAAAATAAAAGTAACCTAAATAAACCACTTTTGCAGCAAACCTACCCAAACAAATACCCTTTCTCTACTTTTCTCCTATCCCAAATTTCTTGCTCCAGCTTCGGTGAGAAATACCACTTTTGCTCCACCACCAGCTTCGGGTCGGTGATTCCCTCTCCTCCGATGAATCGGTGATACCCTCTGGAGACCCAATCTTTGCTTCGGCCTCTAATCAAGCACCGACCTCTATGATAGATACCCTTCGGCCTCTAATCAAGCTCCGGTGATGAAGGTATAATTGATTTTTACAGTTAATTTTAATATATTGTTCAAGATACCTTTCGGCCTTTAATTTGAACAGTTCATTGTTTCAATTTTTTTAACAGTTTCTTCTATATAAACATACCTAGCTTTGAATTACTCTACACCAATTGGTTTAAATTTTTTAATTGTTTCTTCTATATAAACATACCTAGCTTTTAATTACTCTCACCAATTGATAAAAATTGAACTCACGACAGATAAAAATGGAACTCATAACTTCTTTATACAGTTCATTGTCTTTTTTTAATAGTTAATTTTTTAAATTTTTTTAATACTTAATTTTAACAGTTATTTTTTTTAATGCTTTCAATTTTTTTAACAGTTAATTTTTTTTAACAGCTGATTTTTTTCCTAATGTTCTAATAATATTTTTTAGCAATGAAGTATTATGGTTTGGTTTGTTCTATTTTATTACTATTAATGTGTGAATATTTATTTTTTTAGCGACGAAGTATAAATGTGTGAATCATCCTAAAAAAAATCAAGGGCTACCGCCCCTAACCCCCATAGTTTTTATTATGGTGCTCCACCTGTTGGAAATTCCTGGCTCTGCCATTGTACATACCTCGATTATTTTTCGAATATGAGCAACACCAAAATGAGAATCCCAACCTAAGTTATTCTTACAAGTATCTTAATCAATAGGAGATAATATATTAACATTATTATATATTATTGTGTATGAATAGTATAGCAAGTTGTATACGATTGTATAGAGTTCAAAGTTTTTTGAATCCAAAAATTACTCCTCATATTTGTGCTTCCCTCAATGGATTTATATTTCCAAACATATAAACAATAAGGATCATTTGATATACTAGCATGCAGACCCGCGTGATGAGCGAACAATTGTAATGCGTAATATAATTATACTAGTTTTAAACCCCGCGCGATGCGCGTGCGGGGTGCATAAAAAGTTACATTCCATGAACTAATTTAATTTTTTTTAATAGGCTTTCAAAAATTAGAAAATAAATTATTTAGGGTAATACTCATCCCAATTTGGTTGGTTTTGTCACCATGAACCTCATTGTCATTACGACACACATCTTTATCCCATCGAATTCACCAACGACTGTACCTTTTGTTAATTAAAATACCTGTAATAATAAATGGTGAAAACAAAGAGGAAGAAATGTGGAAAGTAGAGATAAAATTTCAAACTTAGAAATCATTTATTGTGACACCCCGCCTAATAAAATACCGGGCGATCACTCCTATATCAAATTATAACAGGAGTCTCATATGGATCATTCTTAGCATCACTGTCGAAAAATCCATTTAATTACTAATAACCTATTAGGCCGGTGTCAAAATTTTAACTTTACTACTGTTTTTAACAATTACTAAATTAAAACATCCACACAATTTTTGCGGAAATGAAACTGAAATGAAATAAAATAACCGAACACTCGGTCAAAATATACAACCATATCGAATGCTCTAAAAGAATAAATAAATGCAGTTGGACCATTGGCCCGAATGTGTATACAGTACCTCCTATCTAGAGTACAAGAATAGAAGCGTCTATCAAGAACCTGCACGCATCCACAGCTGCTGCAGCCTACGTCTGACTCGAAAGAAGTGCCATCCAGGTGTCCCTGTGTGTGGACACCTATATATATATATATATATATATATATATATATATATATATATATATATATATATATATATAGCCAGAAAGGAAAAGTAGATAAACGGGTCAGAGCCCGATTTGTGAAAATATTTAGCAAGTGAATAAATGCTTTATTTTTGAAAATATACTTTATCTCATATTTAAATTGGTATCGCACTCCCATGAGATACCCCTCACCTCTCCACTAACAGTGCACTCCTAGCGCATCCCTCTAAACCTCCTAGTCAAGCTACCCTGCTAAACTAGTCTATTACCCAACAACTATCAATCCTAGATAGTCTAAGTAATATACTAAGGGCTAAACTTCTCCCTAGTCTCAACACTAAGCCATGTTCGATCGTGGGGTGTCTCGCGAAGATAAATCCAAACAAGGAACACCCCCGATACACTACTATTGGGCAAGGTCGATCGTCGAGATCCGCCAGTCCCTCAGTACAGAATATATATATATATATATATATATATATATATATATATATACATCATATAATAAATATCAATATAAGAGCACTAAGGATGAAACTTCTCCCTAGTCTTAACACATTGCCATATTCGTGCGTGGGGTGTCTCGCGAAGCGAAATCCAAACAAGGAACCCCCCTGATACACTACTATTCGGCAAGGTCGATCGTCGGGATCCATTAGACCCTCGGTACTTGATTCATCCATATATATTCATTTTACCATAAACATCCGGATCTATCTCCCAGACTGAGGGTTCATATATCAAGTATTTATCAATACTTTCATTTTTCTCAAAACTTCCCATTTCCCTTTTTATACTCAGGAAATGTAAATATAAAAGCCAATTCATTATCATGAATGGCTTTAACAAATCATATACCTTTAAAAGCCAGTTTTATTATTATAAAAATGCTTTTCCGTTTTATATCATCCCATTTCCCTTTTTACACTCAGGAAATGTATTCAAAGCCATTTTCATTATCATAAAAATGCTTCGATCATATCATATGCTTCCACATCCCTTCTTCCATCCGTGAGTGTTATCGAAGCCAAAACCTTTATCCTATTTCCCTTTCTATACTCAGGAAATGTAAATTAAATCCAATTTATTATCATAAATTGCTTTAATAAAACTAAGACCGCCTCTCCGGGTTTCCCCACTGGACGCGCCCCTAAATGGCTATCATCTTCCAGGGCCTATCAAACAAGACAACCTGGGAACCTACCAACATTGGGAAGCGGCCATATGCCTGCGGGAAAGTCAAGACCACACCCAGAATCTCTTAACCAGCGCAGTAAACAATAATCGCTCATATGGCCTATAGGACTATATCCACCCTCATTCATTAGCCAGGGGGCATCACCATACGCACGCAACTTCCCTTATGATAGTGATTTAGGGAGGTGTGTAACCATAATTTATTAATTATGAAGAATCATTTCTTTTCCATTTTGAAAATATTCATCTATATATTTTCAAAAATCATTTACATCATATCATATATACTTTAATCACCTAGTATATATATATACCATATATTCCTCCCCGAATATATATAAATGGCCATAATTGCCAATTTCATCTAGCGATGACCAATAATCTCAAAGATTTTCTTAAAGAATCATAATCATGCGTTCATATATGCATGATACTAAACCCAAAGTATTCCCAAGCATTCATTAAATCCATACCCCAGATCGTACACTAAATTAATTCGAGGTTCCTTCTTTCATCCCGGGGTTTATTCACCCTAAATACCATTATCTAGGAGTCCTAATATCATATGTAGAATCCCCGATAATAATATCCAAAACCATAGTTTAAATCTCCCTAAACTTTAAAAGGAGAAAACCTCAAAAGTCTGCCAGTACCGAATCGATTCGGCTTGTCCGAATCGATTCACAGGGTACCGAATCGATTCGGCCTATCCGAATCGATTCGAAATGATTCTACTTTCAAACTGTCTCTTACCGAATCGATTCAGCTTGTCCGAATCGATTCGGCTTGTCCGAAAATCCCAATTCTGCTTAGGGCTTTATATATAACCCAAAACCCAAAATTTAATCTACTCATCATTTAAACTATAAGTCGGATTTATTACTACAGACCCAAAGTTTTCATCTCTCATCAAATCCTTTAGAGGTCCTAACACTCTTTTTGGGAACCTCCAATATTTATCTCCAAATAATCCTAGCGTTAGTTTATGATAACTATTTCGATCTCAGACAGCTTTCCGTAGAAAAATAACTATAAATCTAAAAAAAATCAGAGCGTCGAAGAGATCTACAACTTTAATTTTTTGACCAAGAGACGAATTGATTCTCCCTGGAAGAATCGATTCGGTTAAGAAGCATGGTTACTATTCATTATCTTCAAAAAATTTCCATACCTCCATTATTCTCCATTTTTGTTGTTTCTAAGCTCGTCCAACAACTCAATAAACATCTAATATATGTTTTACAAGTAACACATCAATTTATTTGAGGTATTAAACTATTTCTCTTAGATTTAAACCCTAAAACCATTAAAGCCCCAACTTATGATTTTAATCCATTTCTTTACTCCATTTACATGGATTTAACACTAGAAATCATTAAGAGTTTACATTTCATCAATATGTAAACTCATATCCAAATTTTCCCAATTTTATTTTAGGTTTCTACCAACTATGATATGAAATAAATGCATAATTTAAATAAAGCAAGTAAACACTTGCCTCGTGGATAAAATCCGACGACCTCGAGCCGAATTCCGCGGAGTTTGACCGAAATCTCCATTTTTTCCTCCTCTTTCTTCTTCCTCTCTCTCTTCTCTCTCTTTTCTTTCTCTTCTCTTCTCTTCTCTTCTCTTCTATTCTCCTCTCTTCTCTTCTCTTATCTTCTCTTTTCTCCCTCTCCCTCTCTTTATAAAGAAAGAAAAAGGGTTTAACCCTTAAAAACCCAAAAACGACTCGTTTACTCAATTACGAGCCCATTTAACTCAGAAATTCCCCGAAACTCAATTTCGATAATCGGACACTCTTTTTCGACTATCTCGGACATTTTGAGACTCACGGCACAATCGAAATTTCCATCCGAGGTACTTGACCGCAAATCACTATTCTAACCCATATAACTTTATGCGGGTTTTCCAATTGAAATCTGACCTTTTGTCAATTTTCTCCACGGTGACATATAATTAAATTATTACGACCTATATAGTCCCAAAAGAAATTACAACACCCATCGAAACTCATTAAATCCTTGAGAATCCCCAAAATCACTATTTCAAAAAATTCTCCAAATCTCCAAATTTATATTTAATTATGGAATTTAATTGTCTCCAAAAAAGGCGGGTTATTACATATATGTTAAAATAAAACATTGTAAAATACTTTTTGTAGAAGGATGAGAGCCCAAGAGCTCACTTTTATTTTCCTAAATAAAATAAACTAAAGTAATATTCGTAAAATCTAAATGAGGACAAAAATATTTTTGCAGATGCCTATGTCAGATTCTCACATAACTATTTCGACAAACCTAAATTGAAAAATGAAATTTGTGGAAACTTCAAGCATTTTCTTTCATAAAATTTATTATTATATGAATTTCACTTTTTACTTTCAATAAATCTTATTATATGAGCATTATATGGTTGCCAACAAAAAGTTAATATGCACTTCAAGGGAGATCAAAAATTAAAAATAGGCTCTAAATACCATTCGCTACAAAATTAATTTAGTAGAATCTATATAAACAGTTTTGAATCTAAATTCGATAAAATGAAAGAAAAAAGAAATAGATGATAGTAAAAGAAGGTAAATTTTTTTTGTTTTTTTTGGAAGTACGAATATTAAATATATAACAAAGTTATTCTTTAGTTCAAGACTTACCTTTATAGTCCAAGTTTAAGTTTTGGATCTTAAATAAGAAAGTGAATGCTATATCATTTTATATGAAATAAGACTATATATGTATAAATGAAAACATATAGGCTGTTTATAATTCTAATGTTAATTCCATTAATAAAAAGACTTATGAGAATACATAAGGAGGATTTTACACTTGAATAAATTATTCGATAGACTAAGGTGCTTTCCAATTACATTCATATTGATCTTGGACTTGATTACCACGTACCAAAAAAGTTAAGATTTTCTTATAAATGTGTCGCCTTATAAATATAGTGCATAAATATTTCGAATAAATAAATAGTCACTTTGCTTTAGAATGGGTGGAGAATTCTATCTCTAAAGGGATTCCAAAAGTGAGTAAATCAATATATATAAATTATTACATAATCTTCTAAAATAAAAATATGATAAGATATAACTTACGGGCACTAAATAAATTTATTCTATATGGCATTCTGCCAAATGGTTGATGTGCATTTGTAAGGACAAATTTTCAATTGAGTCAATTTGTTAGTATTGGCTTAATTCAAAACAAAACTATTTGTGTCGTAGGATAGAAATTTGTGACAATCAAGCCTATGACGTTTGAGTTGAAGATGTAGCAGCCAAGCCCAAATTGAAGATATAATCATTGTCGGTTTACATACCGTGTTTAACGTCATCAACCTCTCAATTTGTCCAAAGATATTGGCTTGTTTACATGACGGTGTACATGCCTTGAATATATTGGCTTCGATACTCAAAATGCTTCCGCTAATAAAGCCAAACCCATGATTTTGAGATAATCGATTAGGAATACTAGAAAAGGTCAATCCTTAGGTAATACTTATCACCCTGTGTACACTTGCACACATTGTGTTCGGAAGGGTCACCTTAGGAGGTTTTGTTTCGATCTTAGAAGTGGTCCTAGGAAGTCCAAGGGTAAAGTCACCAAGGTCACCAAAACTCGAGAGCGTCACGTTTCATTTATGTGGGTTAGGAGATCCGAGTTGGAAGCTTTACATGATAGGTTTTATGATTCTCATTTTCTTGCACATGATTCCTTCCTTGCTAAATTTAAAGGTTGTTTCTGTTAGCTTTGTTTACATACACTAACTTTTGTGCTTCTTGATATATTTTTACTAGTTGTATGTTTATTTGTCATAGTCTAGTATATGCTCCATTATATAAATTTTGCTAGAATTATGATATGTGTGTATTTTGTATTTTAATTTTTTCATTTATTGTGCCTTATGAAAAATACAAAAATATTTGTTTATCTTTTGAGTTGTCCTTTTTGTGTGTTTAAAAATTTGTAAAACTCAAAAATATTTTTTTTGTATATTTTAGTTTTACACATTTTATGCGACACATCTTTATGTTTGAATCCTATATCACTCCATTTTCATGTGGCTAGAACTCTTAGTTAAGATTTTCAATGCTCAAAGTGTTCTTTATCATGCTTGCATGGAGTAGTTTGACTTTGATTTTCTTAATGGATTCGCTTTTTATTTTCCTTTTAACACACATGCACAAGTTCTTTTAAACGTTGACTTCACATGTATATTTGAGCTTTGTGAGATGTTCTGCCATCAATTTTTCCATCTACATGTTTTGTGACTATGGGAATTTGTGCATGTAAGAACCGTTGCCCGAATTAAAAAAAAAGTAAAAAAAATATTTATTCGGTATAGGTTGTTTATCAATGGGATCGGGCTGTGAGAGAAAAGTAATCTCGCCGTGAAAAGCCACCATTTGCAAAGGAATAAAAAAGTGTGGCATTGTAAAAAGTATCCAAGGCCAACATAGTTTAGTTTGATGAAAAGAATATAATTATTATTTATGAGGGAGTTTGAATGGATATATCAACGGGTTTACACAATGAATCCTAGTTATGCGTATTTTGTCATGACACTATTGATTTGTAGAATCATCAAAATTTTAGGCTTGTATGAATTGTGCTTGTTTGTTCTTTGAGTTAACTCTATCTTGTCACATACGGATAAATCTTAGTTGATAAAGTTTTGCAATAAAATAAGAACTCTTTAAACATATTTAAATGGTTGGGTCTTAATTCTTTAGTCTCTAGTTCACACCCATTCACTTCGTTTACCACATGGTTATTTAGACACATTTATGCCATATGAGTGTGGAAAGCTTAATGTATTTTGTGTCTTGTGTGGTTTTTATACCTATATATATACTAGGGTATGCCCGTGCCTGAAGGCACATCGAAATTTTTTAAAATACGTAATTACGAAACGATAAAATTTTCGAAAGTACATAAAATCAAAACTAATAGTTCATTCGAAACCTCGTATAAACCACATCATCGATAAAACAATTGAATTCATAAGTTAGAGCGGGGTATAAACACGCACCAATAGCAAGGTCAAATCCAAGTCACTAAATTCATGAACCAAATTCAATGTAATAACATGTATTCGAAATCCAAGTCAAATCCTACCTAGCATTGAAAGAAAAATAGAAAGGTCATAAAAATACTACTCAATTAAAAAATCAGCAATGCTAAATGCTAAACCAGTCAAGTATTGATTCATAGTTGTCTTTGTAAGAAAGAACTCATAACTTCAATCGATCCAAGATGTACTATGATTGTAGTCCCCTATTCGGATACTGTCGCAATGTACATCCAATTTTAAGAAAAAATGATTGCAGCCAATGGTGAGCGATGATGACCTAACCCCTGCCTCTATTCCACCCCTGAGCTGCTGTACCCCAGCCTCTATTCTACCCCTGAGTTTCTGTACCCCTGCCATTGTTCTACGCCTAAACTCTGTCAGATCTGGCCCACGTGAGCTGCTGTCACCAATTGCTTTTCTCCCCCTTATCCAGACCTCTATTTCCACCAACTTTTTGGAGCTTATCGACACTGTCTCCGTCTGAACTAGTGCTGTATAAATTTAATTCCAAATCATAAAATATGCACACCTAAAAAACCCAATAGAGGTTATACAGTGGGTTAGTTTGAATGGTGGTGAAAAATAACCAATAGTACCTTTAACTGAGACCAAAATTCATCAAATCTGCAAAACGAAACCAAATAAATCAGAACATAAACCAAAAATTCCATCGTGCTTAGAATACATAGTTTTTTGTGAGACTCGAAAAGAATGGAAAGAGAGTTCGAACAATAAGGCAAAGACACTTACATGAGATAAAGATACTTACATGGGAAAACCAAATAGCAGGATCAAACTCAAGCTCAAGCACTGCTGGAGATCAAATATATACCTATAAATCACGGGTGCGGAGTATAAGTGAAAATATCCCACAAATTATGGCATGGGCGCGGTGATTCAATGCGGGGTTGGGAATATGTGATTCATAGAAAATACATCAAGTTAGAAAAATTATTTAAATGAATAACAATGAATAACAAAAGTATCCACAAACTGAACGATTATCACTTAGTGTCATCATCGCAATCATGGCTTAACTTGTTATTATTTTTCATTCTCACTAACATGTGTTTAAGTGAATGATTTTACCTTGGTATTAATATTTTTATATTGGAATATTTTTATTTTACCTTACTAACATGTTATTGGGACATGAAGTAAAAACAGTAAGTCCCAAAGTGTCTATCTGTCTTCTCTAACATCCAAAATAGCCCAAATATTCATGAACTAATCCTCCACTTAACTCAACTGTCAGCATGAATTACATACATCCAAAATATAAAAAAGAATAGTAATGAAACATGCTCTATATAATCTCAAAATAGGGGAAATAATCTCAACACAAAGGGAAATGAACTACATACAACATTGAAAAAAGGAACTCCTGACTTTAATGTCAATTTTGACTCCTCAAAAACCGCAGAAAATAGCTCGAAACGTAGTTTGGTAAGCACGGGCGATACGAATCCAATGGCGCCAGAATCACCTCATTCCGTTTTGCGGTTAAAAATTTATGGACTTTCTTCTAACAGTGCAAAAAACACAAAATTAAAAAGATTCAAGACTGTTTCATCCACTCTTGAATTGCATAGTAAAGGGTGTAATTCGGAAGTAAATCACAGTTACCAAGCTTAAGGTTCATTGGTGAGGTTTTGTGACCACCGTTGAACCGTCCTTTTATTGCATCTGCTTCATATGGAAATCCATCTGCTACTATGTACGGGATCGTCCGTCACTTCTTGCAAATTAGAAAAAGCTGTGTTAAAATCACATCAAAATGGTATTGGAATCACATCGTATTATAAAAAATTGCTTAAAACAGAACTATAAACAAAATCACATCGTGACTATAATGAATTTATAGCAAAGAGTGAGTGTAAACAGAACTGTAAAGAAAACTGCTAGCAGGGGCGTAGGAGGAGCAGCTCTGCTGCGATAACGCTGTTGCGATGGCGATAGTTAATGAATGCGGCCAATTATTATTATTACAAAATCATATCACAAAAATCATATCACAAAATATCTATCAAATGGTTCTAACGCTCAGCTTATCAATGCAGAAATCAAATCACAAAATATCACTACATAAATCATATCACAAAATATCTAACAAAATTTCACTACAGATTCGCTACAGAAGATGGTGACTAATGATTCACTACAGAAATCATATCACAAAATATCTAACAAAATATCACAAAATCAAATCATATTTCAAGAATGGAAACTTATCAAGGCTCAGCTTCGTAGTTCAGTTCCTAACATAATTTCACCAAGTGTTTTGCCTTCTTTTCGTGATTTTTTTTTGTTTCAGAGTACATATATTATAATTTCACTAAGGGTTTCAGAGTACATAATATCACTACATATATTATTAATTGTGATATCTGTTACAATCAAACATCTGTTACATATCTGTTACAATCAAACATCTGTTACATATCTGTTACAAATAAAGTTATCCTAAAACAAAGTTATCCTAAAACATATAAGTACTAAAACAAAGTTATCCTGCAATCAAACATCTGTTACATATCTGTTACAATCAAACATGTGAACTCACAACTATACCATGAGAGTCAAGGTAATGGGTCACAATCTCAAATCTGTAGTAACTTGAATCTCAAATCTGAAACACACACAATTAGTACCTAAAATTAGTTCAGGGTAGCTTCTTACAGAAATTGCATAGCTCATGTCTTATTTTTTTAACGCTTTGCCCATCTATATGTGTGCAACCACGTGGGTTCACGTATAATGTTCACTTACCTGTACATGCGAATTCTCAGGATCTGCTTCATCGATCACATATGCCGCATGATCACTGTCTGGGCCAGAACAGGGTGTAGGCATCTATGAAATCTGGTCCAGCTTTAGCAACGCATCATCATTCCGGATCAGTCCGGATCAGCCCGTGAACCCACGTGGCAGGTGTAATCATAGTCCACACGTGAACACCAATGGTATACGTCATTACTCAATCTGCGGATATATCCCAAGTATATACATGCTCCCTACTTTTTTACAATCGAAACCAACAAAATACACGCAAGTGAGTGAATGATGGAACGTTATCAAAACAATACCAAATATAACCACAAACGTGAATTTAAATAATAATTAACGCATGAAAATTAAGTTAAGATGAATGAATAAAGGATTAAAGGCCATTGCCGATACATTTCTTATTATAATAATGAAACTTATTGAAGTGTATATGGGTAAAGCTTAACAAAATCACTAATTTTCTAAAGTCTATAGTAACTTAATAACGGGAGAGGACATAGCATAAAGAGCATAGAGGGGGAGAGGAAACAAATGGCAGAACAGTGAGATATTTCGCCAAAACAAAACAGAGAGGGGGGGGGGGGGGAGGAGGAGAAAAAATTACAGCACCTATGTTTGTCAAGGCTTCTACTATTGCATCAGGGCTGCTAAAAATTGAAGAGTAAAAAAAATGAAGAAATAAGAAAGGGTATAAAGAAGCCAGTACCTATTCTTGTTTGCTGCAACTGCAGCTGCTATCGCGATCGCTATAGTCGTTACAGCTCCCAGTACGCATCCCCAAACCGTTATTTAAAACCATGGTACCTACGATTCAAAAACCAAATACCGTAAAGGTGATAAAATGTATCAGCATGATATTGTAATAGTCCCCCAAGCAAGCTAAATTTATCATTTTTATCAAAACAATACCATAAACAACCGAATCTGCATTACAAAGTCATTTACAAACTATTTTTTCAAAAACCAAAAGTAAAAATAGAAACTAAATTGCTGAAATCTGTAAATCCTTTGACTCAAATATCTACAGAACAAACATAGATAAAAAATCAAAACCAAAACATTACGAAGAGTGTCAAAAGTCAAAACACCGAGTTATATAGTCACTGCAAGTGTCAAAACAAAAAACACTAAATAATATGACATCGTTATAGAATTGATAAAAAACTCCCCACCCCCTCATCTATTTTCAAAAGGCTGATATAAAAAAGTCTCACCTGCTTTATTCTTTAGCCAAACCTCACATCTACTGAACATATAACACTTGTAGACATAAAGCGGTAGAACTACTGGCAACAAAGTGGGTATGCTTGATCGGCACCAAAAAATAAGGTATGACTGAGACATAAACCTGAGATCCGATTGAATCGATAGGCTTGGGATCTATCACATACCCTGCACAAAAAAATAACACCAACTAAGATCTCTCAGATCTAGAAAAAAAGGAGATCTGTTATCACCGAAAATAAGATAAATGATAAATGATAAATCATAACAATAAATCTTGAGCAAAAAATCATAGAAAACCTAATACTAAAACCTGATTTTTACTTGCTTTGTTTTCTACAAAGTATTATAACAGATATCAAGATTCTATATGTAGAATTTTAGACGACTGAAAATTGTTATTTAGAGCAGGTACCCTTGGAATTCGCATTCTTGACTATCCAAGGATGCATTTTCGAAGAATCCTTCTCCAGAAGTTGATGAAATCTTTAGCATCTGCAGAAACATGAGGTGTGAAAGAAAGTTGAGGTCAACCTGATTAGACTTGCTAAGCAACAAATAATTAATAACAAACTATATACACAATCATACACAAATAATATAAATGAATGAAATACACAAAGTTCATCAACTATGACATTTATGGTGGATTCAATCTTTTTCCAATTGATTATAGAGTTTATCAAATCAATAATGTCAACATGTGTATATCAGTAGGAAGATTTAAAAAATTGTTCATATCATCGTCAATGTATATCAATAGGTAGATTTAAATATAGGATAGCATGTGAGATATCAACAATTTAATACCCAAATAGTGTGTATATCAGCTCGGGATAAAAAAAAAGTATACAATCGGATCAAAAACATCATACCAAAAGTAGTGTACCATGTTTACTGAAATATAATTGATGTTGATGTTGATAGACTATGCTTAAAAAATGTTGAGCAATACATGTTAATATATAGATTGACAACCGATGAAATAAACTATCTAAATTTATTTCCTTGCAGTGTTAGCATCTTTATAATTAATATTGAAAGAGCATTGGCATCCCGGACTGTAAAGTTCCAATGAGAATCAATAAACAGTGAGAAAATCAAGAATAGTTATGTAGGACAATTAAATGGAGTTACCTCACTACAAATGAGGTCAACACCAGTTTTTCTTCTATGTATGGGTCAAATCTGTGCAACCATATATATATTACACATGAATATAGTCAAAATCTCAATATAGTCTACAAATAAGACTACTACAAAAAATATTGATTTGTGCAAGTGGAAATAGCTTAAAAAGTTTTAACAGCTTTATTTAAATTCACATCTCATGATTAGATAAATTAAACTCTAGAGTCAATTTTAAGGAATTCACAATCATTTTAAGGGGGTTTTTCAAACGTGTAAGAGGCATACCATATGTTTACTATCAGTTGCAACACATTTTGTTCTATATAAATCTAACCAATAATACTATAAATTTGCAAGCTCAGTTGAAACACCCATAAAAATTGAAACTCCCCCAAAAAATGATCAGATCTGAAGAACTAATACAGTTACCCCCCCCCCCCCCCCCAAAAAAAAAAGTATCAAATCTGAAGAAAAAAAAAGGCATACCATATGTTTACTATCAGTTGCAACACATTTTGTTCTCTACAAATCTAACCAATAACACTATAAAGTTGCAAGCTCAGTTGAAACACCCATAAAAAATTGAACCCCCCCAAAAAAATGATTAGATATGAAGAACCAATACAGTTAACCCCCCCCCCCCCCCCCCCCCCCCCCAAAAAAAAGTATCAGATCTGAAGAAAAAAAGCAAACCTCTATAGACCCCAATATAACCATTGTGTGTGTGTAAGAGACCCGAATATAAACCAATACAACCACTTGACAACAGATCTAACAATCAGTTTATAGTAAGAAAAACCCTATGTGAAAAAACCCTAAGGAAATAAAAAAATCGTGTGTGTGTAAGAGAAACCCTGTGAGCGTGAGCGTGTGCGTGTGTAAGAGACTGAGGTAAAAAGGTTACCTGGGGGGGCGGCAAGGGGGAGGCGACGACAGAGGGGGAGGGGCTGGATTGGGGGGGGGGGGGGGGAAGGGGTTCTCAGCACATCTGAGAGAGGGAAAAAGTGAGTGAAGGAATGAAAAGTCATCTAGGGTTTGTTTTGTGAGGGCTATGTGAGAATGGGAGAAACGCGTGTGTTGTGAGGGGGTGTGTTGTGATACCTATTTTGGTTTCCTAACAACCATTAGATTGTACACGTGCAAAATGCAGACCCTTTGATTATTTTGATAAGATAAGATAAGATAACACTATTCATAACACCATTGTCCCATATTATATATATATATATATATATATATATATATATGTGTGTGTGTGTGTGTGTGTGTGTGTGTGTGTGTGCGTGCTTGTGCATTATTGGTATATTTAGTGTATGTATATATACGGTATCATTTGTTCTTGAGTCTTTGATTTACAAATGATTGCCCATAAAATTATTTCCGAAGGCATGGATTTAGATGAGCAATTTCAGGTGAATGTGATTATTGATAAATTGCCTCCATTGTTCAAAGAATTCAAAAATACTTTGAGGCATAAATCTAAAGAATTTTCACTAGAGTCTATTATAACGAAATTGGGAATTGAGGAGGAATCCTAAAAATAGGACTATAAGGATGAAATTCTTGTTGTGTCTAACAACAAAAATCGGAAAACGGGAAAAATATGAAATTACAGAAAAAGAGCCACAACTAGAATTTTAAAAATCAAATTCAGAATAAGAATAAGAACCTTGGAAATGGACAGTTTAGCAACTCAGGACAATTTGTCTATTTCAAGTGTAGAAAGCCTGGCCATATGGCTCGTAAATGTCGTAGTGTGACACACTCACACACAAACTTAATCGAAGATGACCCATGTGCTATGATTACTGAAATCAACATGGTTAGCGGTATTGAAGGGTGGTGGGTGGGTACTGGCGCTACTCGCAGTATTTGTCATGATTGTACATTGTTTAAGACTTATTTTTAGGCTGCAGATAAGAAAGTATTATTGGGTGATTCTCACTCCTCAAAGGTTGATAGTACGAGATATGTGGAATTGAAGTTTACTTCGAGCAAAACTGTGATTCATAAAGATGTTCTTCACACTCCTGAGATAAGGAAAAAACTAGTCTTGGATTATCTTATCAACAAAGCTGGATTTAATGAAACTATTGGTGCTGATTTATTTACTTTGATTAAAAATTGAATTCTTCTAGGCAAGGGTTATGCCACTGATGGGATTTTTAAGTTGGACATTGATGCTATTAACAAAATTTCTCCTTCTACTTATATTTCTTGTTCTTTTAATGTTTGGTATGCTTGACTTTGTCATGTTAGTAAATGACTTGTTAAAAATATGAGCACTTTAAGATTAATTCCAGAATTATCTATAAATGATTTGAAAAATGTGAATGGTGTGGTCAAGATAAAATCACTAATACACCATATAAATCTGTTTTTAGAGAATCTGAACCACTTGATTTAATTCATTCGGATATTTGTGAATTGGATGGTCTCACAACTAGAAATGACAAACGTTATTTTGTTATTTTTTTTATGATTGTTCTGATGATTTGATTTGTGTAATTAATGAAAAATAAAAGTGAAGCATTTCTTTTGACATGTTTAAAATTTTCTTAAATGCAATTGAAAATCAATTTAATCAAAAAATTAAAAATCTACGTAGTGATAGAGGCACCGAATATGATTCTGCACCATTTATTGAATTTTATAAAACACACGCTATTATTCACGAAAAAACTTCCCCTTATTCACCGAAATGAACGGTAAAGCCGAAAGAAAAAATAGGACATTAACTGAATTAGTTGTTTCTATTTTATTAAATTTAGGGACTACCTCACATTGGTGGGGTGAAATTATTTTAACGGTGTGTCACGTATTTAATGGAATTTCGAAGACTAAAATGAAAATATCTGGTAATGAAATTTGGAAAAATATTAAGTCCAAGGTGTTTAGCCTATGTACATATACTCGACCCTAAAAAGTTTAAATTGGCTAGTAGAGCATATGAATGCATTTTTATAATCCATGTCATTAATAACATGTCATACCAATTTTATGACTTGAAAAATCATTTTAACAAAGAATTCAGAATCTAGTGAAACTATTTTAAAACCAAGAAAAAGTAAAAGAGCTCGTGTTGAAAAGAATTTTGGTTTCGATTTTTACGCATATACTTTAGAGAAGGACCCTAAAAATAATTGAAGAAGCATTATCTTCTTCAGATGTCGATTTATGGTAAGAGGCTATTAATGATGAAATGGAATATTTGAAAACAAATAAAACTTGACATTTAGTGGACCTTCCTCCCGGTTGTAAAAAAATTGGGTGTAAATGGATTCTTAAAAGAAATTAAAACCTGATGACACTGTTGAAAAATATAAGGCTCGTCTTGTTGCCAAAGGTTTTAGACAACGAGGAAAACATAGACTTTTTTTATACATTTTCACTCGTGACTAGAATAACTTCCACACGTGTATTATTTTCCATAGATGCCTTAAATGATTTAATTGTACACCAAATGGATGTTAAAACTGCATTTTTAAATGGAGAATTAGAATAAGAGATTTATATGGATCAACCTGATGGTTTTATTGTACACGGTCAAGAAAATAATGTGTGTAAACTAGACAAATCTCTTCATGGTCTCAAGCGGGCACCTAGACAATGGCATGATAAATTTGATAGCTTGGCCATCTCTAGTTGGTTTAAAATTAATGAAAGTGACAAATGTATTTATTATAAATATGAAAATAACATTTGCACTATCATTTCTCTTTCTGTTAATGATCTAGTTATATTTGGTTCTAATATTCATGCCATAGAAAATGTTAAATCTTTATTATGCGCCAATTTTGATATGAAAGATTTGGGTGAAGCTAGTGTAATTTTGGGAATTAAAATTACTAGGTCATAAAAGGGACTTTCTTTGGACCAGCGAGTACTTCATTTGACCCTAGTGTAAAGTTGTTTAAGAACACTATCGACATTGTAAACCAAAATGCTTATGCAAACATCATTGGTAGCTTACGTTATGCTACAGATTGCACTAGACCTGACATAGCTTATGCTGTGGGAGTACTACGTAGATTTAACTGTGGACCTAATATCGAGTATTGACATGCTATTAAAAGCGTCATGTGGTATCTTAAAAGGATGATGGACCTCAGATTACACTATAATAACCATCCCCACTACACCAAAATGGTCAAATTGGCACCCTTCAATCATACAGCCTTGTCACGGTCATTGACCGTGACAAAAAAAATAAGCATTTTTTTTATCACGATCAATGACCGTGACAAGTCCGTGACAACTCTACTTTTCACGAACTTGTCACGGTCATTGACCGTGACAATCATATAAAGTTGTCACGGTCAATGACCGTGACATGTCCGTGACAATTCTGTCAGTAAAAAAAACCTCCCTCTTCTTTTTTTCCCACCGATTCTCATTCCCTCCATTTCTCTCTCTCTCTCTACAACTTTGGTACATTTTCTCTCTCTATTTCTCCTCCATTTATGTATATGTGCGTGTGTGTATATATGTGTGTGTAAATATGTGTGTGTGTGTGTATGGTGTATATATTCGTGTGGGGGGGGGGGGGGGGGGGAGGGGAGTGTGTGTGTGTGTGTGTGTGGTGGGCAGTGGCAGTGGGGGGGAGGGGGCAGGGCTGGGGGGTGGGGGTGGAGGTGGGGGGCTGTGTGTGTATATGTGCATGTTTTTTTTTTCAAATTAATTTTTTATTGATTTATTAGATATTGCCCCTCATATTGTAATCCCCCTTGTAAAAGAATTGATTGATTTAATATTGATTGGTTGTTAATTTTTTTTGTAAATTAATAATTAGTGCCCCTTTCATATGCAAGTAGGATTGCCCCTCATTGTAAATTAGTAAATTAATAATTGTATACTTTAATTGTTAGTTTAATTGAAGAAAAGAATTAACTGAGTAGATAAATTAGGAGTATGGGATACACATTTGTTGTTGCCATTGCGGTTGGATCATAGTGGATCGATGTTGGATTGGTTAATTTTAAAAGTGGCATGACCACTGGATTATTGTCCATATGGGGGTGGGATTTTTCAATTTTTTTTTGAAAATTACTTTTTATAACGAACAATATATATATATAATATGATAATTAAATGAAACATACTTGAAATTACATATAGTGCGCATAGATACTAGCCTTCTAGTTCTTATGCGTACACATTCAATAACCCTTAGAGCCATTCGAGAATCATTACCCCTGTAATGAGATCTCTCGAATTGTCCTGTTTGGACAGTTTGGGACTGCATAATTTTTGTATAATAATATTCTTAGTGGCTTAAAGTTGTTACTTTTGGAGGAAGTTCTGTAGTCGTATCCTAATGTTATCTGGATATATACTAGATTGACAAGTGTGATTGTTATTTCAATTGATCAATTGAAATAACACTCACACTTGCCAATATACTTCGTGTACTTGGAGAACTACGGGTATATACTGCCGAATTTTTCTCAAATCGTAACAATGTGCATGAGCGATTAAGTATATTATAGAAATATGTGGTCTTGAAAGGGATAGGACCACTCACCCTTTAGAGGAGATGGAGGAAATAGGAATTTCTATTATAAATTGAATTTTAATGTGAAATTTAAAAATAGAATATAAATAAGACATAATTAAATGAAACATACTATCAATTTAAGTTTTATTTATACTATTCCATGAATATACGCCTCTTACCTTTAATAGGTGATTAGTTGTGGTAGCTGTGATGGGATATCCGAAATACAAAGAGTGGATGGGTGATACAAATAGAATGGGAGATGTGTTTCGTAGAGGTGCTAATGAATTTGTGAAATACGCAAAGAGATGTCATAATAATGAAGAGTTTCCGTGTCCGTGTGCCAGGTGTAAGAATAGTAAGGTATTTGAGTGGAAAACAGTTGAACTACATTTGTTAAGATCGGGTACGCAAAATAATTATCGATTTTGAAATTTTTACGGTGAGCTGAAAGTTCCTTTTATCCCCGAACAACCTTCACAACAACCTTAAACAAGTAGGATAGATGTAGAAGGGGACGACGTAGATCATAATATGATAGAGGATTTAGTTAATGATGCGTACGAAGTTTATGAAGCAGAGGAGAATGAGGTTACTGATGATGTACAAGGTTCAAGTGCTCGTGAAGATTCACGATAAACCTTGACGATGACTACCAATGTTTAAAATTTAAGGCGATCCAACCATTATACTCTGGCTGTGAGAAAGATCAAACAAATTTACATGCCATGGTTAGTTTGCACAGTTTGAAGATGTAGTACGATTTGTCTGGAAATAGCGTGACAGGAATTCTGAAATGGGTGAAGGGCTTACTACCCAAGGAGAATACACTTCCAAATAGCTATCCTGTTATGAAGAATAGTTTGAAAGGTTTGAGAATGAAGTATAAATCGATTCATGCTTGTGTGTATGACTGTATACTATACCAAAAGGAGTATGAAAATCTCGATCGTTGTCTAGTATGCGATGAACCTAGATATGTCCAATCTACTGGTAAGAAAGGCATAAGCTCAAAAGTGCCTCAAAAAGTGTTAAAATATTTTCCCGTTGGGCCTAAATTAAAGAGATTTTTCACAGTACCATGGATAGCGGAGGTAATGAATTGGCTTGTTAGGATATAAGTAGGGGGTAATCTCATGCGTCATCCTATTGATTCTACAGCTTAGAGGGGGATGAATTATGAGTATCCCAATTTTGATCAAGAACAGCGCAACTTTCGTTTGCCTATATCAACAGATGGTTTCAATCCATTTGGAAATCTAAGCACCAATCAGAGTATATGGCTAGTGATCCTAGCCCCACTCAACCTCCCTCATTCACAGTGTATGAGGCCTGAACTTTCGATACTGTCTTTGTTGATATCGGGCAAAAAAGATGGACGTGCACTACTCCGTCTGGACGTCTTACGCCGAGGTGGAGCATATGATGATGGTAAGATTTAATTTTTCTATAACTACAGAAATATATTCTTTTGCATTATTTTACTTTGCTGGGCCGATACTAATTTTTCTTTATTTTATTTCAGGAGACAGGGAGTGGCCCCGGGGGTAGGCCACATAGGCTCGATACTTATGTAGATATTCAGATGAAGAAGGGGAAGGATAAGGAGGTGTCCCCGAGCGTCACGGCCATGATTGTAAGTAATCCAATAGTTTACTTTTTATTTATTACATTGTAATTTTTTTATTTACTTATTTTACTAATCATATGCTTTTTGTCATTTCAGGCAAAGCTTAAGGAAGTTCATGAGTCGCAGTCTGATGCCGACAAGGCATCTTTGTCCCCAAATGCACTCAGCCAAGTGCTTGGAACTGATCACAAGGGGAGAACAAGGGGGTGAGCTCACGGGTGGCCAAATCTAGGATCATCGAATTGGAGACGAGCGACATCGGGCTGGCTCGAACGGTGGACTCGCATGACGTGAAGCTGTCCCGTTTGGAGGCGACAGTCCAAGATATGTTCTCATTCATGAAGCATTCATTAGGCGGAAATTGTAAGGGGAAATGTAATAAGAAGGTGGTGGAGGAGGAGGTGTAGGATGACGAGGATGTGAATCTCGTTGCTTCATCGCCGACACGTGCAGATTTTGATGATCCACTCTCCTATTTGGCTCCCTTCGACCGACCGATGTAGACACTTGGTTGGCTGAGCGTCTTTTTTCTGGACATATTTGATGGCCAGCGGATAGGGCGGGGGTTGAGGGACCCAAATACCATCCAAGGCATGCCAGTTCATGGACGTTTGCTTCAAGACATCGAGTCCAAGCTGCTCGTCACGCATGTGATACCCGGGAAGGAGAACTCCCCCTTGTGGTTGCGCGAACAATGCAACACGATGTATATTACTGGGTGTGTCAATTCGTATATCGTGTGACCTACTCACCTCCTCAGAGCTAACCTTACCCCAGACATGTAGTGACATTATTTGGATTGAATTGTTTTAAGTTGTTACATTTGAATTATATTTGGATTATATCGTGATGCATATTGTTTTTAATGTATATTTGCATTATCTCTATTTTATTTGGATATATGATGTTTGAACATGTACAACGTTGCTATAACAAGTACAAATATACTGCTGGGCAGTGGCAGTGGCTATACTGCCCAACAGATTTTTTTTCATTTCTGCCCAGAATTATCGCGTTTATTTACCGTGATAAGTCCGTGACGAGTTTTATTTGTTACATACTAGTCACGATCAATAACCATGATAATTTTTTATTAAAAGTCAGGGGTTTGTCACGGTTTATGACCATTGTTAAACTTGTCATGGTCATAGCTCGTGACATGACAGTGACAATTCTAATGAACTTGTCATGGTCATTGACCGTGACACGTTCGTGATAACAAAATTTATCACCCCATAATTATCACGGTCATTGACCTTGACAAGTCCAACTTGTCAAGGTCAATGACTGTGACAATTCGACAGATTTGGTGTAGTGCCCGTTATCCTTGAAGTATGTAGTGATACTGATTGGAACACCCTATCTGATCATCCTAAAGTTACAAGTGGATATATATTTAGCATTGCTGGTGGTGCAGTTTCTTGGAAATCTAAGAAACAAATAATTTTGGATCAATCTACTATGGAGTCTGAGATACTAGCACTAGCTGTAGCTAGTAAAGAGGCAGGTTGATTAAGAAACCTCCTGTCAAATATCCCATTATGGGAAATATCGATAACAACTACTTCTATTCATTGTGATAATACTGCGGCTATTGCAAAAGTAGAGAGCCGTTATTATAATGGTAAGATATGATAAATACGTCGTAAACATAGTACTGTTAGAGAAATTATCTAGAAGTGTGCTGTGAGGATGGATCATATACGGTCTGAATATAACTTAGTTGATCCTTTGACTAAAGGACTAGCTAGGGAGAAGGTGTGGAACACCTTAAAAGGGATGGGGCTAAAGCCCTTAAATACATGAGCCATTTATGATGGTAACCCAACATATAGACTAGAGATCACAAGAAACGTGTCCAAAGGGTAATAACAAGTCACAAGTGATATGAATTGAATCATGCTATTATTAATTAATATAGAATGTGGTCTTACTCCGAGTCCATCCCTATGGAGCATGATATCCTGAAGTGAGTAAATGATGAGTTATTAAAACACTTAATAAGATCTCTATCTCTATTTTGAGTGGGGTACCTAGCTACAGGAGTATCCTTGATAGATTCACCTATGTGAATGTGGAAGTGTGGTCGCTTCTTTGGTATTCTGGGAAAATTCCTAGAGCATTCACTATACTGGGATAGAAGCTCATGACCGTAACGTGATGGTTATTAGAACTACATCCAAGTAGGGTTGTGTGTAGGATGTTGTAAGAGATAGTTTTAAAAACTATGATTACAGTAGTATATTCCGAATCATCTTTACTACGCAAAGGTTCAAGTCGAAAGACACCTTTGCTTATCCACAATTCTATTAAATATTGCTTGATATAATGCTTTCAAAATTTGCAAGTGGGGGATTGTTATAACAATTATCTCATATAATTCTCAGTGCAAAAGTTGAAAGGGTAGAGTCCCACATCGGTGGGATATATAAATTGAGTAGAGTAAATATACTCTTTTTGTGTCTCTTAAGGGCAAGCCCTTTGAGCATTAAATGTTTTGTGTGTATGGGTGGGAGCTTATTGGGCTAAGTCACACGTTCGTCCGGGCCATGCCTATGTCCGGGTCTTGGGTATTGATTTTAGGCACATTATGAAATAATTTTTTGGACAAATAAATTATTATTTTTTGTGCTTAAAAATTATTATTAACGGTAATTAATTTCGAAAAAATGCAGTTTTTTAACTATTGAAAAATTCCACCAACTCAACTCGTTTTTTTAAAATTTTCTCCCCATTAAACCACTTACAAAATTTATATCTTTTTTTGTTAAATATTGGCTTTCCGTCATTTTTAAGTAAGTACTCTGAATAAAACAAAACTTCCAGCACAATTTTTTTTTCTTGAAAATTCTTCTGCACATAGAGATAATTATTCATCACCCCTGAATAATTATTAATTTACAGAAATAATTAATCTCGACTCAAATTAAATATAATTCATGAAATTGGGCAATATTATAGAATGGGTGTTGGTTGAACGGATTTGGATCGTGCTCCCAGTTCGTATATTTATTCGAGGCTGTTTTATCCTGGGGTGACAAGGTTTTTTTTTTGTCGGCACAAATTGGAAGCAGAGCCACGAAACATCTGAAAGAGAGTGACATTATCCGCAACTCAGCCATATTCAAGTCGTGTCTTGCATCTCGGATATCTTATTATTATTTATGGGTCTTAGCTGCTCGTCATTGGGTAATTTCGTTCCTTTAATTATGCATTTAAATTATTGCTATCACAACAATAAGGTTACATGTTTTAACATTCTTCCCACATCTCACGAGTCCTCCATTCACGAGGATATGTTATCCTTTATATATGATTTTGGGGTTGGACAGGCCATTGACATTACTTATCTTATGTTTGACTATATGGTAAAACTTATCTCCTATAAAGGTTTAGACTATTACCAGTTTTCTATTAAACTAGGGGTATATATTTGTGGTGTCCCCATTATGGAGCATGAGCTTAAGGTTAGTGTTACCCCTTCTCACTATAATACCCCGTGCTTTTATGGATATATTTTTTTATCCCCCTGTAATTTTATTAAAGAAATAAAGAAGAGATAAGCTTACATGAGAAACTGATGACTTTATAGAAACAGTCACCTTTACAAAATCAGAGAAACACTAATAGACTCTAAAATTGGGAAATCCCCAAGCATCCATGTTTATGAGACCTTTAAATTCTTTTGGAAAGGCATCTAGAGAACTTGATTCAGTATGTCTTTGAGAAGACCAGCCATAAGAAGCAAGAAAATCGGCACATTTGTTTCCCTCCCTCAGAATATGACAAAACTGCACATTATGCTCTTGAATCTTGTCTTGAATCTTTGCAATATATGGCATAATACTCCACGGACATTTTAATTGATCATTCAACACTTGGATAACAATAAGAGAATCCGATTCTATAATTATTCCCTCATTGAAAATAGACTCACACATTTCCATACCTCGAAGAATTGATAGAACTTCTGCAATAATATTAGTACCATTACCAAAACTAGAGGCAAAAGCTTTTATGAGCTTTCCTGAAGCATTTCTAAGAACTTCTCCTCCTCCCATAGGACCTGGATTTCCTTTACAGCATCCATCTACATTTAGCTTGAACATATTTCCCCCTGGGGGCCTCCATTGAACCATTCTAATTGGTTGAATCTGCTGCTTTTGATGCATTCTTGTAGGACGATTCTGAAAAATATCCACTCCTGTGTATAAAGTAATAAGAGAATGGATCTCTTTTATGGCTCTGGAAGGTTGCATTCTCACATCTTCAAATCTCCATTTGTTTCTAGCTTTCCATATACCCCAGTTTATGAAGGCAGGAATGACTTTGTGAACTTTATCAGAATGAGACATAGAATTTGAAGACCACCACGCAATCAATATACCTCTGATTGTGGAATTAGTGTTATGAACCCCACAAATATTGTTAAAATGATTCCACACATATTTGGAAAAATCACTGTTACCAAATAAATGGTCTGCAGATTCTATTTGAGGATTAGAACAACAGCCACATTTTTAGGGGCATCGAATACCAATTCTCTTTATAGCCTCATCTACTGGAAGGCTATCTTTGAGGAGTCTTAAATTAAAGAAAGAAATTTTTATAGGAATCATCTTATTCCATATGAAGACATTTGTCCAAGTTGAACAATGGTGCTGTCTTATAACATTCCATGCAGAATTTAGAGTAAAGATCCCATCATAGTTAGGCATCCATATTAATTTATCTAAGTATTTTCTTCCCATCACTTCTACTTTGGAACACTTAGATGCAATATTATGAGGCAGCAACTGGATAATCTTATTGGTGTCCCACTCTCCTGTGCTCTGAAGCAGATCTGCGATTTTAAGATTCTTGGGAATGTCAGATGTATCAAAACTGCTTTCTCCTGACCAATTATCCCATTTCACATTGATTTCACCTTTACATATGATCCACTTGCTCTTGTTTTCTGTCACATCTCTGGCTAAAACCATTCTTTTCCATACATGGGATCCTCTAGATGCCCTCACCACCATAAGGTGATGAATTCTGCAGTATTTATTCTTCATGAACTGAGACCATAAAGACTTTTGGTTTCTAAAGTTCCACCATAGTTTTATGTTGAATGCTTCCACTATCTCTTTCAATTCTTTGAAATCTAGACCACCCTCCTTTACTGGTCTGCATAACTCCTGCCACGCAATCCAATGATGTTTTGTTGTACCTTCTGAATCTCCCCATAAGAAGTTTGCCATGATTTTCTCTATAACTGAGAGAACTTTCTTTGGAGGTTGCATTGCAGCTAGAGTGTAAATGGGAATTGATTGAAGCACATGCTTTATTAAGATGATTTTACCACCCATTGAGAGAAAATTAGATTTCCAACCTTCTAGTTTAACTCTAACTTTGCTTATCAGGTTCTCGAAGAGGGAACATTTCATTCTCCCATTATATATAGGGCACCCCAAATACACCAAAGGAAGCTTCTTAACTGGCATTTGCATAATCCTGGAGACTTTCATTATCTTGGCATGATCCATCTTCTTAGAGCAGAATAAAGAACTCTTAGCCTTGTTCACTTCTTGGCCTGAACTAGTTTCATATCTGTCTATCACTGATCTGATTCTTTTTATGGCTTTGGTGCTCCCAGATGAGAAAATTATTAAGTCATCTGCATAAGCTAGGTCAGACACAAGAGGACAGCTGATAGGAGTTTTAAACTTGCTTATGGAAGATGATTGGAATACATTATCAAGATTTCTGCTCAAAACTTCAGCACATATTAAAAATAAGGCTGGTGAAAGGGGGTCTCCTTGCCTCAAGCCTTTTAAAGATTGGAAAAATCCACAAGTATCCCCATTAATCATCACTGAGAAGAAGTTCTTTGAAATTAGCCTCCAAGTTAAGTCTATGCAGACCTCATTAAATCCAAATTTCCTCAAGACTTTCATAAAAAATAACCAGGACACTTTGTCATATGCTTTATGCATATCAATTTTGATGGCTACATTACTCCCTTCATTCTTAGAGTTTATCATTGAGAACATCTCTTGGGCTAAGAGAATATTATCAACAATTCCTCTATCTTTGACAAAGCCACTTTGATTAGGAGAAATAATTTTTGGGATAATAAAAGATAGTCTTGAGGCTATGATTTTTGAAATAATTTTGTTAAAGAAGGTGCATAAACTTATTGGCCTATATTCTGCAAAATATTGAGGGTTATCCTTTTTTGGAATTAGAATAATAAGAGTTGAAGTAAAAAACTTAGGGATCTACATACCATTGAAAAAACCTTCCACTGCTTTGCACACATCCATACCAATAACATCCCAGGCTGAAGTGAAGAAAGTACCAGTGAAACCATCCATTCCAGGAGCACTGTCACCACTAAGGTCCCATACATCATTTTTGATCTCTTCTATATTAGGCAAAGCTGTCATATGCAGATTATCTTCTTCTTTAATCAGGTCAGGAATGGCAGCCATGAATTCTTCATCCTCGGGTCTGATATAATCTCTGCCAATCAGGTTTCTGAAGAAATTAAGAGCTTCCTCTTTAATGAGATGTTGATCTTCTAGCCAAACCCCATCTTCATTTTTTATCTTGTTGATGTAGCTCTTGTGCCTCCTAGCTTGAACAGACTTGTGAAAGAATTTTGAGTTAATATCCCCTTCTTTAGCCCATTTGCAATTTGCCTTTTGTCTCTAAAAGTCTTCTTCCAACTTCAAATGATGAGCTAACTTGGCTGCACATCTGTTCATCTCCTCTCTATTAACATCTGATGGATCATTTTCAAACTGGATTTCACTTCTAAGAGAGTCATCTTCAGCCTTGACTGTGTTTTGAAACAAGTTTCCATATTTAGCCTTGTTCCAATTATAGAGCACAATTGTGAGATTCTTAAGGTTGGATACCAAGCTATACATCGGGTTTTCTCCTTCAAAGCACTTCCAGTTGGCTTGAATGACTTCTTTAAATGAAAGGTGAAGAGACCAAAAATTTTGAAAGACGAATCTATTTGGATGTTGGTCACAACTATTAGAAAGAGTAAGCAATAATGGAGAGTGATCAGAAGCTACTTTACTCAGGTATTCAACAACCACTTTTGTAAATAAATTCTTGCAATTCAGGTTCATCAGCATTTTGTCTATTCTCTCCCAGATTGAAACACTAGACTTTCTTTTATTCCACCAAGTATATCTTGAACCCAAAAATCCCAAGTCTATTAGGCCATTATTCTCCATACATTGATTAAACTCTTCAGCAGCATTGAAATCATAAGGTAACCCTCCTACCTTATCCAACGAAGAAGATACTGTATTGAAATCTCCTCCTACAAACCAAGGGTCCACAGTATGAATCGAGTTTAAATAGCTCCATAATTCAATTCTTTCTCTTCTAGTACATTTAGCATACACCAAAGAAACTTGAATGACTGAAGGTAATACAGGATGAACAATATTTAAAGTCAGGCACTGAGGGATTTGAGAAACAATAGTAGATGAGATGTCAAGAGAGAAAAAACTCCAGATGGTATTAACTTCATTAGCAATAGCATTTTGAAAACCAAATTTGATTCGAAATTCTTCAAGTCTAGCAGCATCCACTTTAGGCTCTAAGCAAACTATCATGGCAAGATTGTGCATTTTAATAATTTTTTTAATTCTCCTACCTGCTCCTTTTTCCCCAATGCCCCTCACATTCCAAATCATCAGCTTTATCATTTAAAAAGGGGTTTTGATTGATTCTTAGATGAAGACCTTAACAACTTTTTATCTATAATCACAATGTTTTTAAGCTTGAAGTTCTTCTTCTTATTTGTAGACACTTGGGTCCATCCCTCTTGATCTCTGCTAGGTTGACTCCCCTCATCAGTGGGAATTTTCCTTGGAGATAGATTTAAGTGTTCAATCACTTCATCATCTTTCTGAGCCTCTCCTGTGCCTTCCTCTTTATTTCAAGTTGTTCCTTTATTATTGTCTGTTGCCACTGCTTCTGCATCCAAACTAGTGTTATCTTGATCAGGGGGATTTGCTAATGCTTCCTCACTTGTTTTGCATTCATTTTGAACTGGAACAATTTGGCCTTCTTCGATTTCTTCATCATATTGATTTTGCTTCTCTTCTTGGATTTCCTTTTCAAAAGTCTTCTTCACCCATTCTTTTGTAGACCCTTTTGAAGGATCTTTAGTTTTAATCCCCATATCTCCTTCTTTGATCTGTATATTTTCTTGTCTTCATGTCTTTCTGGCTCCTTCTTGATTTTTCTTTAGCAGGCAATTGTCACTTTCATGGCCTTTCTTGGAACAGTGATTGCAAAAGAGGGGGATATCTTCATATGAGCATTTTTGCCAGAAACCCTTGCCTTCAGTCACATAACCTATCCAAACTCTATGAGTTAGAGATTTGGTGAGGTCAAGTTCTATACATACCCTTGCCAAACTAGGTCTCGTTTCAAATTACATAAGTGGGCATAATTTGATAATTAGAGAAATTTTTATGAATAGTAATTCTGGATTAATGATTTTTAGATTATCATTGAGGTGTGTTACATTTACTTTTGGGATTAAGTAAACGAGTCAGAATATTTATATGCCATGTCGTTAGTTGGGTTAAGTCACGGGAGATAGTTTACATTGTAGAAAACGTGTGTAGAGAAGTATCGCGTACGACTAGTGAAATTTATTTAGGTAACTCATATGTAGATTTTGAGTAAACGTTTTGTTTCGGAATGGTCGAGATAGTCAGAATAGAGTATCCGGGGGTAGTGTTTAGATTTCGAGGACTTTTGGACTAGTAGGGACTCGTATTTGTGTATACGAGTCAAAATTGGGTTTTATAAGGGATAACCCTCATTTCTTTCTTATAAGGCAAGAGAGAGAGAGAGAGAGAAGAAAGAAAAAGAGAGAAAATAAGAAGGAAAGAAATGAAGAAGGAAAAGAGGAGAGAAAAGGGGATTTTCGGCCAAACTCCACGGGATTCGACTCAAGGTCGTCGGATTTCATCCACGAGGCAAGTGTTCACTTGCTTTATTGATTTGAGCGTGTGTATCTCATATTGTAGTTGGTAAACTAGATAATTTTGGGTTAGAACCCTTAAAATAAATTTGGGAAAATTTTATTTTGAAATCACATATAGAAGTGTTGTTAACTCTTGATGATTTTTAGTGATAAACCCATATTAATGATGTGTATAAATGATTAAAAATGGGTTAAAATGATTATTTTAGGGTTTTAATGGTTTTAGGATTTAAATCTAAAAGAAATAGTTTAATACCCCAAAATAATTGATGTGTTAGTTAGAAATCATAGATTAGATGATTATATTATTGTTGGTTGAGATTAGAAACCACAAAAATGGAGATGCGATGAATATATGGATTTTTGGATAAAAATAAACTAAAGCAGATTTTCGGAGCTGAACAGGCCAAATCGATTTGGATAAGATGAATCGATTCAGTATGTGACAGTAGGATAGTTGAACTATTAAGAATCGATTCGGAAAGGGCGAATCGATTTTGTGCTGCCAGATTTTGAAAATTCTCCTTGGGTTTTAAGGATTTAATAGAAATGGTTTCTTGTAGATTATCACTAGGGGATTCTAGAAAGGATATTAGGACTCCTAGATAATGGTATTGAGGGTGAGAAAACCTTGGGTTGAAAGATGGAACCTCAGATTAATTTAGTGTACAATCCGGGGCATGGATTTAATGAATGTTTAGGATGAGTAACATTCAAGAGAAGTATTCGGCAAGCGTGTATAGATATATTTATGCGGTTAGAATAAATATGGGCGGATTCTAGTGAGAAAATATTAGGATGGAATTTAGGATATGGGATAAAGGGGATTGAGCAACTATCCGGTACGTCTATTGACGACTATTATTATAGGTGATGCGATACCTATGGAATTAAGATACGTAGCTTGTATACTTATTTAAGTATTACGAATTGGTATTTCGGGATTATATATAAATCCTTAAAAGTGATTAAGGTAAGTATATATTAAGTAAAAGAATGCTTATAGGTTTAGTATTTTAAGTGTGTAAATACTTATATACTATTTTGAATGTGAACATTCGGGATTTTAGCTATTGCTATAAGAGTTCGACAATTATAGCCAGGATATATTGAGAAGTGTTATATGTTATATATACGGGTGTTGTTGCAGTATATATATATATATATATATATATATGATTTGTTAATAAATGTATGTTAACGATATATTTATGTATACATATATCTCTAGTGCTATCTAGGGTAGTTGCGCAATGTGGGTGAATCCCCTGGCTTGCGGAGCAGGGAGAGTATATCCCCAGGTCATATCATCCCGCATATGGGTGCGACAATGATCCCACTTTCAGGAGGGAATATGATCGCATCCACCGTTTAGTGTTTTCGACCATGATCAGGAGTAAGTCTGACTGGGTACCTGGGTTAAGTTGAGCGTACCCGGATGATGATAGCACTTTGAGACAACATCCTCGAGTTATAGCTCGGTGGCATGGTGGTTATACTTATGATTGTAATGTAGGTATAAATATTCTTGTTGCATATAATATATTTCTTGTATACGAAGATGAGATATCATATAACTTTAAACGGAGTAAAGTGTAAAATGAATAAGATATTATTCTTCTTTCGGTAGTTTTATATCTGGAGTAATACAAATGTGAGTTGTAGGTTCAAGTGAGAACCATTTATAATAAGGGATATTATATGTTAAAGTAAAAAGGGTATTTTAAACAAGTGAAAGTTACGGTATATGAACGATATAGTTTTATATAGAAATAAGGATTATATATATATCACATGGATGATTATATCAACAAAGCTTATGTAATAGCTTACGGTATAAGATATTATATCACGCAAGGTAGGTGATAGTTATGAGGATTTAAAAGATGGACAAAAGAGATTAGTTAGACAGGTTATTTTAACTAGGTTGTTTCTATGTATGCGATAGGTGTGCACTAGTAGAAGAGGGGTGAGGTGTATCTCATGAGAGTGTGATACCAGCTTAAATATGAGAGATTTCATATTTTAAAATCTGGCATTTGAGAACTTGCTAAATGTTTTCAAAACTCGGGCTCTGACCCGTTTCTCTATTTTCCCTCTCTTGCTATATATGTATATATATTAAGTGTCCAGACACAGGGACGCCAGGATGATGATTCTTTCAAGTCAGACATTTGCTACAACAGATGTGGATGCAAGCAGGATTATTTTAGACACTTATATCCTTGTGATCTAGATAGGAGGTACTGTAGAAACACTCGGGCTGATAGCCTAACTATATTCATTTATTCTTTTATCTTATTTTAGTTTGAGACAATTCGATTTGGTTTTATTATATCGTACCGAGAGTTCGATTATTTTATTTCATTTCAGTTGTTGTATATAAACTTTTGTGGTTATTTTACTTGGCTGGTTTGGTTAAAAATATTAGTTAAATAAAATTCTGATGCTAGCCTAATAAGTTATTAGTAATTAAATTGGTTTCGACAGTGATGCTAAGAATGAACCGTATGGGATTCCTATTTTATTCTGGTATAGGATTGATCACCCGGTATTTTATTAGGCGGGGTGTCACACTCACGATATCACATATCTTGCCAGTCTTAGTCTTATCCCCACCTCACATCGTGGTCTACATCTTCTCAGCCTCCGCAGTAGTCTGATTCATCATTTGCCAAATTTAGTCACACCATGGACCAATTATTCGCCTATGTAAGTTCCATGCACAAATACAATCGGGATCAGTTTACAACCATTCATACTCTCTATGGGTAGTTGTACACTCGTTAGTTAAACATTCTTCAAAACTCAAGAAACCTTGAGCTTTCCATGACAAGACCTTCTTGTTGGGATTTTTTTCTGCTTAAAAACATGTATGGACTTTATCTTTGTGTGAATGTGTGTTAGTTCATTTCAAAATAAGAATTATGATGATGATAATGCCTTATATTTGATTTAAATATATTACAAATATGGTTAATAGAGCTTAGCAGTAATTCCATTGAGTCAACTTTTGGTTGATCACTAGGAGATTGAAATTTTGTATCTAGCATTATTGAAACGTTCACATCCTAGATATTTATTTGACAACCTATCGGAACATTTGCAATGCAATCATAGTAGTTTATTTCAAACTAAGGGAACCTGTGAGATGGTTCGATAACTTTTTTGATAGTCCAACAGAGAATTACAATCAATATACCCTATGAATGTATTGAACAAGGCCACCCATGAGATTTGAGTTTGATGGTTGTCTTGATTAGACTCAAACAATCTCACACCTTTTTGAAGATGTTGAATAGATTATTAATCCTGAGAATTAAAAGGATTGGAATGTTTGCGTAAACCTCACTTTGATTAATATGGGTGCAATTTGATTTTATATCAGGTCAAATGATTCCTGCATATTTAGTAATAGTTGTGTGAGTAGGTGTGAGATCATATTTCAGAAGAATTCGCATCTAGGGGATGCCGTGGACTACAGTGCCCCCTTGATAGACTTCTATGTTTATTTTCTACCATGTAAAACTCGGTCGGTGGACTATTTTATAATCCTGATGGAGTAGAAAATAAGATATGTGAGAAGACCCCTTCTAACAGTGTGTGCATAGACAAAGATGGTCCGAATAAACCAATTTTTATATTTTTTAATTTTTAAAGATTGAAACTTTAAACTAAATTAACCCAATTGAAACTTAGCACCAATTAAAATCCTTTGTTGTGGAAAACTGTTTTACCCAATTTCATCTACCCTAAAGCATGCATCTAAGTGATAAGTAGATAAAATAAAGAAATCGTATACAAGACGACGATGTACTAGGAAAACCACAAAGGTAAAAACCTCGGATAAAACTTTACTCTTGATAAAACTTTTGAAAAAGACAACAATTTTGTTATTTTTTTATCATCATATATGGATGAACATTTAAGATATTTGAATCATCCATACACTTTATTCGTCCATGTGACTTTTTTGTAGCGTTTTGAGACATGACGTCATTTCTAGTGTGTGCTTAATAATGTGTAGAGTCATTACATTAATCTCTGATCATTACTTGCTATATGTTTGACTTCCTGTCTCTTTTATTACACGTGTGGAAGAACTTGTTTGAAAATTGCACTTACTTGTCACTTATCGAACACGGCGTTCTCATCTCAATTTTGCTTTAAAATGAACCAAATGTAAAAAATGAGAAAAAAGTTGTGCATGTAAGAACCATTGCCCGAATTTACGTTTTTTTTCGAAAATATCGCTATATGTTAAGCAATGTAAAGGGGCTAAAAAAGATCAAATGGCCTTTGCGTTAAAATCCACCACTTGTATAAAAGAGATAAAAAGATTAAAGGCACATAAAAATATAAGTACCAGACCAATTTTTTATTCATTGATGCTTCAATACATATGAGGATCAATTTCTTCCATCATTACTGAGATTTTATTCTTAGTTATGTGAGATTTTGAGGGATTTAAAGTACAAGATCAATGGGTTTTCACAAGAAAATTTTTTCTTGAAAAACATTGCATAGTTTGGCATCATTAGTGTGAGAATCATTTATGTTCTTTATATGTTTGAAAGGTTAAGTCAATTTCACACGAGTTCACCATTTTTACACCTAAGGTGGACTTTGAGATATTTTTTTAGAAGTGTCTCAAAACTTCATGCACATATGCCATGACTATCTATGTTGATTAACCTACGAAAATTGTTCACACCCCTACATTCCGCTTTCACGATTCGGGTATTTTAGTGTTAATCCATGGTATGTTGTATTTGTACATTTTATACATTTTTATTTGAAAATGAAAATTTTGAAAAATAGTTGGTTGTTATCTGTTTTGAGATTATCATTACCCATTCTTTCTTGATTATTCTTGTAATGATATCCTACTTATTCACGTGATACCTATATTTCATGCTTAGTTTCGACTCGTTTGTCTATTATAGACAAAAAAGGGGAGAACAATTTGAGGGGGAGTATTTATTTTCTATTTAAAACTCTATGCATCGCGGTATCTTTTTTAGTCTCATGTGTGTAGAAAGTTCCTCTTGGATGATGCTAGTTTGGACCCTCACAAGATGAAGACAACGCTAGCCAAAGGAAAGATCCATTATTGGTTTCGACGACTTGCACAAATTCTATGTTTCATTTATTTTGTATTTTGGGAGGGTAGTTAAGTGTATTAATTCAAAAGGATTCAATTTGGCTTAGGTTTGTGATTTGTACCGGAATAGCCAAAGGTGGAGATTTGTAAGAGACAATTTTATGATTCCTCATATTTTTTATTTTATTTGGTTTGGCGTATCCCATTATACACATACCTCATCGTCAAAACTTCTCAATACTCGAAGACTTTGTTGAAAACCATTAAAAATTAGAAGATTTGGTCATCTCAACAATCAAGGAAGAAGTATGTGATCGTAGTTGGTAAAAAGTTATTTATAATTTATGGGATTTAATTATCTTTTATGAGGCTATTTTTATATAAAGGAACATAAATTTTTTGTTAGAAAAATTGCCCAAAAAATGATTCTTCGTTCGAACGAGATTGGTGTTCATTCAAATGAGAATATAAGGGCGTTTGAAGTCGTTCGAACGAGAATCAAACAAGGGATTTTCCATGTTTCTCTGGAAGTTCGTTCGAAGACTTCGTTCGAAGTCGTTTTAATGAGAACATCAGTGTCGTTTGAACGACACTTGGTTTCGTTCGAACGATCGGATCAGTTTTTATTTTTTAAAGATTATCTTTCCCAAATATTTTGTGTTTATCCTTTTTACCCAACCTTCTTATAAAAGGCTGAATGGGATCAGATACTTCAATAACTATTTTTGAAGAGCAAAAACATATTTTGAGTTGACCTTTTGTGATCAAATACCTCATATCATATTCCATACCCCTAGAATTGTTCAAGATCACTTTACCACATCACTATAAGGTTTCTTGTTAATACATCCTTGTAGAGAATTTTCCATACCAGTGACCTTGTGAAATGAGGTTTCACAACTGAAGAAGAAGACAAGGTTGTTCTATGGATACTGAGAGTAGACCGCTACGCGTGGACGGCTCTAAAGCTGAGTCATGTTTGTAAAGTTTTGAATAATATGTGCGTCTAACATGGTGTAGCTAAATATTTTGTACCTCGACTGCATTCAAAACTCTCAATAGTGCTAAATCAAAAAGGTTTTACCCTTCATAGAGATTTTTCCTCATTCACTGTATTTTTACATGTTTGTCTTGTTTATTGCAAATTGGAATTTGAAATCAACTCGTACGCACACCATAATTAATTGAAGATTAAAATTTGATTTTTGCGTGTAGGAATTTAATTATATAAACCCATCCATCAGATCACGTGCACTCTCACCACATAAATTCCAAACATCAATTTTTGACTTATTTTTACTTTCATACATAGAATATCAACCATTTTTAAACTATATATCCCTGGATGAAATAATACATTTTCACATTAACCTTACTAAATATTACGCAAGAATATGAGCTTCAATATTATAAAATTATTGGGATAATATCCATATATTCAAGTCTCGTACTCTCATAAATAGTTTCATGAAAAACACTAAAGCTAACACATTGTATTATTTTTATTTTAGAAAAATCAATATTTGATATTCTAAAAATTTACAACTTGAGGCCATATTCAAAACTCGCCTTTTGACATTTTACTTCCCACGAAATTGCTACGTGATTTCATAATCTTTCCCATTTATATTCTGAAAATTTTATAATTTGAGGACCACGATTTAAACCCATTTTAACATAAAATCATGACATAATATCATAAATAGGTACCATGTATAAACTATGTATAAATAAACACCACATACACATCTAACATGAATAATAATAATTTCATAATACAAATGCCTTAAAGTAAAACCCCAACTCAAATGACAAAATTGTCCACAAATTGGTGTAGAAAAGCATTCCAAGGCTCCAAGAAAAATACTCACTGAAAGCACTTCGTAAATCCCCCATTTTCAACTCCAGAAACTACTCCAAAAAAAGGCTTCAAAAATGACTCAAGTGTACTCCAAAATATACCCCAACAACACCTCCAAAATAGTATGCCTATCACCAAAATACTCAATCAAAATATAAAACAAAAGAACCTCAAAAAAATATTATAATGCTCATAATTTATCCACACTCACGAACATATATTTGTCCCAAGATAAATTGTGAAGGAGGCTGTGATGTAAATGGTGTCTTCAAGCAAACTGTGTGGTCTTTACGCTAATATATAAAAATTGGACTACACCAGATGTTTTAAAAATGGGAGCCTTTGTTCCTCTTTTATATGCAAGAGATAATAAGTAAGAAATGACACGTTTCGAAAAGGAAATGGTTTGGATCAAAATAAGATAGCCACATTTCAAAATCTGGCAAAATTTATTGGGGTCCGTTCACTGCCGCCATAGCGTCTCCCTACTACCACTTAGGTGTCCCCCCGTCAGGCATATCATTTTTTTATCTCTTTTATCTATAACGATTACAAATAACTTGGTTCCCCAACCTTTTTGACCTAAGGCATCTACCGCTGACAATACTTACACCTAAGGAGACCATTGAATACACATTTGACCCTCTTCCCTCCACCACTTCTAACATTAACGATAAAAGTTGAGTTTATACTTGGTATTTACCATTTTTTATGCATTATAACCACATAAACTCTACATGTAATTAAAAATATCACACTTGCCACCAACATATAAATGCTATCGAGAATAATTGTTCTAAAACCCTTTCCATGCTTGGTTCTCCTGCAGGTAGTTACGAATTCGTAACTTTTCCTTAATTACTACAAGTAAACCTGTTTAATAATATATTACATTAAAAATACCCTTTGTACCCGTTAATTTAACAGACTTATTAAGGTCACAAGCATTTTCGCAACTAAACCAAATTTATACAAAACTATTCAACTAATTATTTAATTTAATTAAATAAATCTCCTTACATATAATTTGAGTAAAGTTACTTAAGTTTACACCTTTGCCTTCTTTATTATAAAACTTTCCAACATTGTATTCATAAGAAGAAATTAAACCTTCTCGTAGTCCATATTCCTTACTATCGCCCAACATGACAAATTATACATCCAAAATCACTGTGAGTGTTCGACCTTATGCCACTTGTCACATTAATTTATCAACTTTAGTCAAAACATCTACTCTCTTGATAATTACTCTATCCTAAAAATATAAAACTTTTCACCCTTTAATGCCACATATGCACAATCCTAACACAACTTTATCATAATTATTTCTGAAGTCATTACTGAAAATTCAGGTTATTGCAGTAATCTCTCCTTAGGAGATTTAGTCATCAAAATTTCTTCCTTCCTCCATAATCATTATGCCTTCACTTCGTAAAACCCCTAGTTTCTTATGTAATCATTTTATCCCAAATATAAGCTCTAGGCATAATTAACCCCATCCTAGGCTTCACAACCTATAATCATGCCTTTGTGAAGCGCAGTAACCCATGCAAGCACAATACGACACAACAATGATAGACTTAACATCCCTGTTAGGAGGGCTAACCAAACGAATTCTTACTTCTAAATCGATGACCATGACTCCATACCTTAGGATCACAAACTTGAAATATAAAAAGTTTACCCACGAACTATGGCGTATCTAATGCCTTACCGACCATATACAATGGACCACTAGTCCATAACAATTAAACAAACAAAAAATAGGATGCTCATACAACCTAAATGAATAATCATGTGGGATGCTCCCTTTGTTATCGTTGTGGAAAATCCATGACCAACCTAACCTTCACTAAGAATAAACCCTCTCGTATCCAAGTAATCGATGAGTAACAATTTTTTTCATTACACTCAAACTAATAATCTAAAAAATATGGTAGAATTCCCAACCTTCCTTTTTAAAGTCTGAGACATTTTACATGCAAACATCGAACTCTATCTTACTCATTGTGGATTCAATGCCACATGTAATTAGCAATGCCGATAAGCTTCCTTAGTATGAATCGAGGAAATCCTTGCATGGACATGTACTCTTGTCCTAATATGTTAACCCATAATAAGATGAATAATAAATTAATTTAACCTTAGATAATGATTATGAATACGCCACTATTAGGAGGATCACAACGATAGACTTCCCTCCTTAAGAGAGGTACCTCCGCATTTTTATTTAACCCTGACGGACACCGATTAAAGACCAAAACGTCATTGACCTCTCTTAGTTTCCATACACAAAACATTTCTTTACCTGTTGTGAACATAATATATCTTGACTTGAACCTAAAAAATTAAAACAAACTAAACATGTTTATCCTACCATTTGACTTAATATGTGAGTGATCAATTCCCAAGAGCATTATCACAGATACCATACCTCGTTATGTGTCCATCGACTATGGGTGTCATGCCATAATGACAATTATACTATATTTCACAATAACTCGAGGCAATTTGCCTTCACTTGGGTTTCATTCTTATTACGTCGACACCTTTGAAAGGATCGGGATGCTCGAACCGCACTTTACCCTTTACCCTACGTTCCTTAATTGTTTCTTCCTCCTTAGGAAACGTAGTGGGACAATTTATTCCTATTGCCAAAATTTGACGGGAGTGTGTTAACATGCACACGATGCAATGCCACTTGTACTTACCACCCATGCTTAGATATTACTCATAAATCGCAAAAGCGACATCACCATCACTCTTGCTTAGTAATTATTCACGAGGAGAAAACATTTACATACGACTTTCCTTTATGAACTCGTTACACTACTTAGAAATTTTATGCTCGTCCCGAAGTAAAGTACCAAGACATTCCTAACACTAAGCTACCTAACACCGTTGTACGGGGTGAAATTACTTAACCCTCATAGACTTTAACTTTGAGTAGAAAAAAATCTATAAGTCTCCAAAGGTGGAAAGGCTATAAATTTCCTATTCCTCTAATGATTCATGATCATTTAAACACTCTTATACTTAAAGGCGTATTTTACAGCACCCTTGTAAAAATGCATATATAATCAATATCGTTAACCGAGGATGAGAACCCTTCTCAACTGTTACAACTATTACAACATGATGCACCTCAATGATTTCCCTAAGATATGTATTAACATGTATTTCATCTACATGAGACGTAGTCATTTAAGATATTTCGGGCGAACATAAGAGGCGTTGCTAAATATTTCTCCTTCTAGACCAAACATTACCTCAAGTAACCGTTGCACAAGAGAAACAATTTAAGGCTTATCTATTTAATGTCCCCTACGTCACCAAATATTGCACCAATCAACAAAAATCCTTCTAACCCATGCTGCGGTGAAAGACAACTTATGAGGGCTCAACACTTTTCCTAGGAAATGGGTACCCTTTATACTAGGTACTAAACCCTGTGGAACATCAATTCAACAATACTTGAAATTCGCAATTACCTACCCTTGGTGTGCATTCCCACACTATTAATTGCACATGTTTGTTCTCCAGAACACGCTATGACACTACCTATGACGAGACACAACCTCGGTTCCAAACTAAGGCATTTTCTTGCGCATTATGGTCCCGCCAAACTTTCTCTACGCTACTATGATAACCTAACTTCACAAAGGATTAAAATCCTTCCTAGGGAGCCTTATCATAGTATGACATCCCGCCTATTCTAATAACGGGTGATCATTCCTCTTCTAAAATAAAATAGGAATCTCAGACTCATTCTTAGCATCATTATCGTAAACCAAATTAATTACTAATAACCTGTTAAGCCATGCGCTAATTTTAAAAACTCATTAATTTTCCTTAATAAAACTTCAATCAATGTACCAAACCATTCCATATAACTCGTACACATACTATAATAATAAAATGAATAAAGTAAAAGATGAAATAAATAGATTAACCGACAACACTCGGGAAAAAATCTAATACAATTAATCCAACCGAAACTGAAATGAGTAAAGTATGAATAAATACAATAACTGTCTAACTCTGCAATATGATCGAAATAAAACTTGATGTAGACATCCGATCTAGATCAAAATGATAGAAGCATCTAATCAATCCCTGCAGACATCCATAATTGCTGCAACATCGTCTGACCGGAAGGATAACTAAGACTGGCATCCCTGTGGCTAAGAACCAAAAAGGTTTTGAAAAGATTTTGATACGGGTCAGAGCCCAAAAACTATTTGAAAATATTTTGCAATTGTTTAAAATACAATAATAAATATGCAATGTAATATTTCATATTTAAACAGGTGTCGCAATTCCATGAGATAATCCTCTATAGTGCGCACCTAATGCATGTATTTTAAACATCCTAGTTATGCTACCCTGCCTAACTATTATGCACACTTATCTTAGTCCCATACACTAAGCTTCTATCCAAACCATGTTGCACATTTTTATACTTTGCCTAACTATTATGCACACTCATCGTTAACCGATTGACATAATTTCTCACTAGTTATTAATTCAATGTTCACACATTCGTTCAATTTCAACACACTTATATACGTATATATATCATATCTTACACACTTATATCGCTCGCTATGTACGTATAATCGCATCCCAAGAGTTGAGACCTCCCGAGTGCATTAAATTTCATGTTCACACATTCATTTAATTCACACATATACGTATATAAATATGACATCTCATACATATACATATATATCACTCAATATATACGTATAATTGCATCCCCAGGGATTAACCTCGCGGATGCATTCTCTAGCATGCTATCAGGTGCCAGGTACATAACGTACCACTCTTGGGCCAAAGGGTCAGAATCTCGCAACCAAACTTATATCGTAAACACATAACCGGAGGCGGTCATAAACATACATTCGTGGGTCATAAACATACCACATTACCCCACTAGACCCTAAACTCATATACACTGGTCATGCAATAGTCTTATGACTTGGGGAACCGACCCAACGCCTGCTGGTCCACGCCAGGGTGGGTTGTCCACTATGTTAAACCTTCAACGATAGCATTTATAAAGTAAATATGTTCACATATATCAATGACGCACACCCCCCGTTTATATATATATAACCGACTAACCATGCATAAATCACTCCCAACACTAGCTTATAATTCCCCGAGTCTAACCCTAACTCCCGAATACATAACTAGTCACTTTTTTTTAAATTAATAACACTTACTTATACTAATCTATTCTACTCTAGTCTGTATCCCGATTCTATTCGAAATCCCAAACTAATTTTATTAATAAATTTCCAAGCGTCGTTCATCCTAAACACCCATATTTCTATACCTCGAATTTTATTCCCGACTACCCAAGACAATATAATGTCCCGCATATTTTTCAGAAGTCATAAATCTCATCTATGGACCTCCTAAATTAACCTGGACCCCAACCGTTTTGCTAAATAACAAAAATAAACAACCTAGGTCGAACAGGTGGTCCGAATCGATTCACCCTCTGGCCGAACTAGTTCGCCTCTGGCTCAGGCCTGGGCGGGTTTGTTAGGTTTTTTGACGAATTTAACTAATATTCCTCTTACTATTTGGAGTACCATCTTCATCCAAACTTAACCTAACATCATCCTATCAATTCTAAACATATAGATACACATTTTTGCATCCCAATTCATCCGATAACATATTGATCCATGAGACTTGACATAGATAACAAGAAATCAATCACTTTCTTATTAAATTTCAAGATTCTTTAAATTCTCCCAAGAACCATTTATGATTATATCTTCTCTATGAATCAATGTTATATTTCATTCAAGATCACATCTTGTATATATAAATCAATCTCATATTTCACATGATATTATAATAAAATCAACTCCTATAATATCATTACCCAAAATCCCCTTTTTATCATGTGAATCTCAGCCAAAAATTCATATTTTTGCATCAACCATAATATGAATTATTGACATAACATAAAATATCAAAGCAAGTTTAAACACTCCCCTTTAATCGTAGAGAAGTATGATCTTCCTCTTAGGATCCTCTTTACGTGTTGATTCTTACCCGAAAATTGATCCAATTCTCTCACGAATTAATTTTCTTTGCTATTTCTTGAGTTCTCCTTCTCATTTCTCCTCTCTCTCAAGTTTAGGAATATAAAATGGTGATATGGATGCCCACTCCCTCCACCATCCCTAAAAATATCATAAATCCTGAAATTATGCTTAAAAAATTGTATAATTTTCATTTCCTCATTATTGTTTGTTGCTTGTCACTGACCGGTTGGTTCATCAAAAGAAATCATTCCACTAAGCTCACTCATGGGGATCATTTAAAGCACAACATAAAACTTAATGCAAAATGCATTTCATTTCAATGGACCCAATTGATATTTGATTTTTCAAATCATGGATAAACAAACGAAATTTTCTTCATTTATCTTTGGAGGTGAATTCCATATGAATTTTCCTCTTTTCCTGTCCACAATTAATGAGTTAAGTAAAAAATGACTCGTATGCCGCTATACGGGTCTTATTTATTCTAAAAAGCCACCGGAACCTGATTACCACTCTTGGCGATAACTTTTTACCAAGTGTCGTTGCCAAATTTTCGAGTAGAGGAGTGTTTCGAAGACTTGTACATTTTTTCATTTGTATACATTTTTTATTTTTCATAGATTGGTTGTACTAGGATATTAAGGCCTTGCATATTTATTTGTGGTGATTTAGACACCAATTATTTGTAATAATTTAATAGAAAAAGCAAAAAGGGAAATCAGACAAAATAGAGGGAGAGTGTCATTGGAGGGGATTATAAGCCTCTCTATTTTGGGTTCGTAGAACACCCGGGGATGGCTAAAGTTAAGTGCACTTTCCCTGGATTGACTCAACTCGGCCTTCACCCCACGCGTGTAAAAGTTATGGGAGGTACATTTCTTTATCATTCTTGTATCTCCAATTAGCGAGACCATTTATTGTTTGACTATGTGCTCCTATGTGGCTTTATTTTATGCGTAGTATCACTTTGAATGGTTTGATGAATTAATTGAACTTAAGACCTACACCAGGTCATTAAAATAAGAAGGTACTTCATCACCCGAATCAATCACTTATCCATTGTGTGCAACCCTAACTATCATTAAAATTCAAAATCAATTAACCACCTAGACCTATAGGATACGGTGTTTATAGGACCCTTATTGGACAATTTAACTTGCAAGGAAAACTATAGAGTCTTCTTCGCCTAAAAAAATCTCGATCGGTTCTCTTTGAGGCACTTTAGTATCCAAGGAAACTGAGTTTTAAGTACGGTCGCCCAGTAAAACGGGTTTATGCTATCCCTAACATTGAACCAACTGATCGTTTCGTCATAGTAGTTTTGTGAAGAATCTCTCTAGCAAGTCTCTAGTTGTCTTGTGAAGGAAGTAGGGACACACATTTTTCAAAGATGACTTATAAGACTCCGTGCTTTTATTACCCGCGGAATAATTACAATTTGACTACCCCATCACTTAATAGAAGATTAAAATTGGCTAGGTGCTAGTTAGGATTTGTCTTTTGCTTGTACATGTTTGATTCAAATCCTTTGGTAGTCTATTTTTTATGCCTCATCCTTGTATGTTTCAAAGAAAGTTTTTTATCCCTTTTAAAAAATCCAAAAATATTTTTCATTATTTTTAAATTAAAAAATCCCAAAAATATTTTCCTTCTTTTTCAAAATTCAAAATACTAAAAAGATTTATTTCTTTATCAAAAATTTATAAATCCAAAAATATTTTTGGAGAATCCTTTTTTTCTCCCTCTATCCATCCCGCTATGGCCGAAGAACATCCTTTAAGGGACTACTTTGGGTATTTCCCATATTCGTCATGCACCTCTTCCATTCAAGCCAACCACTTGTCCCATGAGTGCCTATACCTTCCTTACCCATCCCGATCAGTCCCCTCACTATGCTCCACTTGATTATCAATCTTTTGTCTTTTATAGAGGCCTTCCTCTCGTGTATGACGAACTTGACCTCGTTCCCCACACTTCATATGAGTGTTCTCCGTTTAGTCATCTTATAATAACGTGTTATGTCCACCTCAACCACCATTGTCACCACCATCCACATTCGCTCTCGAAAGCCTCTTGCAACAGTTCATCCTCGAATAAGATCACACTACTCAATATTAATTAAGACCTTTAACGACTTGAATAATACTTAAATGAATTTAAGTGTGATAGAGAGTCGAATTTCCCCCCAAATCAATCTATTATTGCACCCACGTGGAATAATAATGAGTCATTTTGTGATACATATTTTGAGTGTGACCAACCTTATCACCCCGAGAATCTCGAAGTTAACACCACCCTGTGGCCTGGAACCCAAGTTGCCAAATGTGTTGACATATCCATAGATTGTAAGACTGATCCATACCCTGATAACCTAAAAGAACACCTTTGAGGTTCCCCCACCTGTGATATCCAAAAATATGCCTGAGTTTACACCTATTAAGCCCACTATATGCATCCCCGAGTCACCTCTTCCTTATAAGTCAGCTCCGGCTTTGGGTGCCACCCAATTCATTGAGATTCATTCGAAGATAGTTCCCACTTCTCATTATATGGATCCTCTCTTGAAATGTTTGGCTCACTTTGAGTATGATATTGATGTTGATTCATATGTCTTAGATCTTAATACCTCGTTAGACCGTTTCACCACCATATATGGTCACATATTGGTTGCTAAGTTGATCTCTCCATCACTTGATACCACACCCCCTCTTCAGGTTGACATTGAGGATCATTTTGGCCCTCCTAATGAGTGTGTGTCCCCAACTTTCGAGTTAGATCATCTTCCCCCACCCATTGTACCACCCGACCCTCCACCATGTTTAGACATTTGTTACCGTACCTCTCTCATTTCCAATGATCTCTTTAGGTCCTTACTTGAACCCACCCTCCATCCTCGAACTCCATGAGCCATCCTGTGATCTCTTCCTCCATCCTGCTATCCATGAGAGTAATTATGGTGCCACTTTTAACTTACATGATATCGATCTTGATCTTCCTTGCACGCGTTCCTTATGGTACTTATTACTATTATCAGCTCATCGATGTGTCATGATGTGACCATTATCATCGCCAATTTAGAGAATGGTCGCTCAATTTTTATAAGCCTCACCACATTTTGATTGCAATACACTTCCACCTTCCTCACCATATTGAGAACCATACTTATAGGGACCTTGTTAACATTACATTTAGGATCAATAAGGCTCATGATTGGTGCTTCTTCACCACCACCCTTACCTTTCTTCCATGTAACTGTCTCACCACCCACTCTTAGTCCACTAATGCTTTGCATCTCATGAAGCACTTTGCAATACAAGTGCACTGACCGTGTAGCCTTTATCCAATAAGACTGACCTTTCAGTCTTGTTTGGAGGTGATTCCCATCACCCACACCTTCTGCCGCCTTGTGTTATCATAGTTCATACCTTTATGGGTGAGTACCTTAACGTCTGGGTGAAGACGTTAAACTTAGCGATACTGGGATGCATCCCGTTATATCAATGTTCCTTAATATGAGTCTTACCTTGTTTGGAGGTAGTTTTCTATCCACTCCCCAATGCTTTATGTATGATTTATAGACTTGTACCTATTTTTGTGCCTCCATTGTTGTTCAAGTTTACCATTTGATTCGTCACGCGGTGAAACTTTATTTGCGATCGATTCGATATAATATTTGCTACCATATTCTTTCAAAAGTTTAAAATAAGATTTTAAACATCGAGGAGGATGTTCTCTTTTGTTTGGGGTGGGGTATTTATCAAAATTGTTCTTATTTTGGAAATGTTTTGTCAGAAATAAGCCATATTTTCACCTTTTAAGCGATTTTATCTAGATCTAGACATGATTTATCTATCATCCATCGTCTAAGTCTAGAATACTCTAAATCTAACATGTAGTTGATCTTTAAACTTAAAAGCTTAAGTAAAACTTCGTAAAGCATATTGCATTATGAATTCCTAGACTCAACACAATTTTTGCACTTATCACGTCATGACAGTCTAAAGTTGAAGAGAGTGAAAATTATCAAGAGAGCCTTAAGAACCACCAATGGAGATTTAGACGAGTGAGATTTGAGATTTTCACCGTCTTGAGATTTTTTATGCAATCTCCGAGTCACAAGTTGACTCAACTTCCTTTGGGTACCGCATTAAAGTCATTGGATGATCTCATTATTCTTTTTATTGGGTTTAACCATTCAGAATGACATCACTTTTGAGTTCTAAGAAAATATTGATATAACTAAAGATATGTGAAGAATGAGAACTCACCTTTTACTTTCTGAAATAGAAAAGCGAAATGAATGTGATAGCTTGACTCCTATAAAATTGGCAAGTGAAGATGGGAAAGGTTATCAACAACATTGATTTCTTTAACATGTGTGTCAAATACGGAAATCAACTCTGAATAAATCTAGACATCATCAAAACCAAATAACAAATGAAAATTATATATGTTCACTGGTTTGTATCTAAGATAAAATAAAAATGAAAACGAGAAACACAAATAGAGGAAAAACCCCAAACCACACATATAAAGCGAGACGACTTATTATTTCTTAGGATTACACTACAAACTGAAATGTTAAAATAATCGGGTGAAACAAAAAGCGTTAAGATAAAAAGCATCGATATATCTCAACGCCAATATTACAATATCAATATTTTGTACCCATTACACTACTCGACCATTGAAATGAAATTGATAGTTATTACATATATGGAATGGCACATATAAATTGAATACCATGAATCTCACAGAAGAACATAAAAACACTAAAAGTAGGTTTCAATCCAAAAAGAGAATCCCATTGTCATCCCCACCAACACAGTCCACACTTATAAAACTAGAACTTAAAACTACCTCAGTCACATTCATTCTTAGCGGCACAAAAAAGTGAGTAAAACCCATGTGTTTTTATGCAATGGAAACCCCAATATGTAGACAAACTTTTCCAAAACTGGTAGAAAGTTATGCTCGGCGAAAAGAATTAAGAGGAAAAAAATATTTTGCCGTTCAATATACCACTATGAAAGCATTCAATTATCATTTCGAATTCCTAATTTCATTAAAAAATACACTAAACGTGATTCCTTTTAGGGCTCGTTTGGTTCGAGGTTTGGAAAGGGAATGAGAATCCATGATTCTAGGATTTCTAAGTTCCTGAAATCTTGAATTCCTTTCCATTGTTTGGTTCAAACAAGAATTCTTTTTTTTCAGCATCTAAAATTACTTCCCCATATTAGGAATAACCATTTAACTAAAATACCATTCTACTTGATTTGAGTGTGTGCACGTGAGTGTGTGGTGGGGTGTGTGTGTGCGTATTTGAGTGTGTGTATATGTGTGTGTGTGTGTATTTATGTGTGAGAGAGAGAGATAGAGATATAGAGTGTGTGAGGGAGAAAGCGTGTGTGTGTCTGTATAAGAGTGAGATATAGTGTGTGTGTGTGTGTGTGTGAGAGAGAGAGAGAGAGAGGTGTTTGAGTGTGTGTAAGTGTATGTGAGAGAGTGTATGTGTGTGTGTATGTATTTATGTGATTGAGTGTGTGTGAGAGAGAGAGAGAGAGAGTTAGTGTGTGTGTGTGTGTGTGTGTGTGTGAGAGAGAGAGAGAGAGAGAGAATGTTTGTGTGAGAGAGAAAGAGTGCGTGTGCGTGAGATAGAAAGAGTGTGTGAGAGAAAGAAAGTGTATGTGTGCGAGAGAGTGTGTTTGTGAGAGAGAGAGAGAGAGAGTGTGTACGCGTGAGTTTATATTAGATGGTATTTTTATCTCACCACAAAAGTTAGGTACAATGTCCTAGAATATAGGATTCCCCCCATTTTAGAGGGGAAAGGAGGATTCTAATTTTGTGGGAATTCTATATTCCAGGAATTCTAAGTTCCCCTTAAATCTCCGACCAAACATTATAATTGTAAACGAGGGGAATTCTAAATTCCAGGAATCCTAAAGTCCAGGAATCCTAAATTCCCTTTCCAATCTTCGAACCAAACGAGCCCTAAGGTGTTACAACTAAAACTAAACTTATTCTACTATTTTACTTTGTAGCAAGAACAAACTAAGTCTTAGCTCTACTGTGTGTGAGTTGAAGGAATAAAGTTTATAAAAAACAGCTAGGATGATTATAGACAGAGATATTTCTAAACAAAGATTTAGTAAAATTAGATGGATACGTAAATCGAAAAAAATATATGAAACAATACAAGTAAAACATCAACAAAAAATCTTTAACAAAATTAGTTACTTACAAAGTTACAAATAAACATAAGATTTTAAAAAATGCATGTTTTTTTAAGAAAAAAGAATCCAAAGTAGTATGAAAAAATTGAAAAACTCGAAGGACAAATTAAAATACATTTTACACGAGGTATACGCACACAGTCTTACAAAATGTAACTAACCCCATAAGAGAGAGAGAGAGAGAGAGAGAGAGAGAGAGAGAGAGAGAGAGAGAGAGAGAGAGAGAGAGAGAGAGAGAGAGAGAGTATCCAGGGTATTGCAAATTAGATCTAAAAAGACAAAACAAAACAAAACAATTAGAAATGTATGACATAAATGCAACTAAGAATCCAAAAAAATCCTAATTGAACCAAGCAACCCTATTTTGAAATAAAAACCCACCATAAATTTTGAATAAAAAAAATCTAACCAAATAGATCTAAGTGGGTCTTCTCTCGTCGTTTACACAATCTGCAAATTAGAAAACTATTTGCATTAACGTTAATTTCAAACCCTACCATCATTGTTGATAGGGGTGGCAATTCGGGCCAATGGGACGTGTTTGGGTTTGTCCCGACATGACATGACTTGATTTTATCCAGCCCGAACACGACACAATACGACGTCGTGCTTCTTTTACCAACATGAACACGACCCGTTAATAACACGATCCGACATGAATAGCACGATAAAAAAAACCGTATCAATTTGACACGATTGGCACTGCCCGACATGATAACCTGTCAATTTAACAACACTATAACCCGTCAATTTACTATGTCCATTTCGGTCTAAATTGGGTCGTGTCAATTGGGCTCTAACGGGTCATTATCGAGCTAATTTCGTGTCAATTTCTTAGCACGAACACGACACGACCCGCTAACGGGCTTAAAAAATCAGGCCCGAACATGACCCGAACACGAATAACTATTTTAATTTCGTGTCAATTTCGTGTTGGATCGTGTCGTGTTGTCGTGTTCGGGTCCGAATTGCCACCCCTAATTGTGGAGTTGTTAGGGAAACATAATTAGCGTGAGGGCGACAACGTTGGGAGGGAGGGTCAAACATGAGAGAGGTTTTGTTTGGTTTCGTTTCGAACGGGTTTGCAAATGATGAAATGCGCGAGGGTTTTGTTTATTTTCTTCAAACTTTTCCATGTCACAAGTCTCCTTATGATATGGCACAATGCGAGACATTGGATCTCAATTGACGCACCAATCTCAACCATCAGATTTTTGGAACAGTAAAACACCACTCCTACACACACACACACACACACACACACACACACACACACACACACACACACATATATATATATATATATATATAAGGTAAATTACACCAAATCCCCCTAAACTATTGATTTTTTACATCCAACCTCTTTTCGTAAAAAAAAGTGTTGATAGAACATGATTTTATGCCTAAAAATGTTAAAAAATTGTTGAAACTGGATTGGGTGTAAGAAATCGATACGTCAGGGAGTTTGGTCTAATTTCCCCATATATATATATATATATATATATATATATATATATATATATATATATATATATATATATATATGTGTGTGTGTGTGTGTGTGTGTGTGTGTGTGTGTGTGTGTGTGTGTGTGTGTATTTATGTGTAATGTAAGAATTTATGAAAACAAAAACAAATTGAAAGATCACCCATGCTTAATGATCAGTGTTGTGCTTTGTAGAGACTTATAAAGGGTCGATGTATAAGGTATTTAAGTCTCTTTGTGAACCTTAGGGTTATAAAATAAATGTTTAAGGCTTCTTGATGAAACAAAAAACAATTAAAATTTCACCAAAATGTTAACATTATTGCCCTTGAGTCAAAAGGTAAAAAAATTTCAATACAAGTAAATATCCACTAAAATTTCTAATAACATGTGAAATTATTGTATTTAGAAAAAAATCCGAAGAGGCAGATGTTATCGCCCGAACTACAAAAATTAATTTTATACATAAATATGGATTTCTTACATTATATGCTAGAAAATCATTGATTGATATTATCCCTCCACGACGAGTAACGGATTTGGATTGGGAAGTGCAAATATAGTACTTGGAGACCCACTACGTCTTCAAGGACTTCTGTTCTTCTTGGCATATGTTTATATTGTTACGTGTCAGCAATGAATTGCACCTATGTACAATACTATCGGAGTTCATAACTATAATCAATTATCCGTGTCAACAACACTATCGAAGCCTACCACACAATATAAGTGAGATGAATTATCTATTTTATGACACTCCATGACGTTTTCCCATATCAAAATGAATTGCTTGTGATTGTATATGAATAATTGTTGTTCTAACAAAAAAACTCGTGCACCCTCAAAACAAATTTAGGAATTACATATGCGAACCGTCCACTACCTAAGATATCAAAAAATAATATACAGTTAATGTTGTTCACCAATGCCCTTGAGTTTCAAGATTCCATCAAAAGATCTCAATCTGGTATGGCTTTTAGAAGCTTTAATTGTTCATCACCACCACCCTTGAGTTTATTATTTTCTCCTCCAAAACTTCAGCATTCGCAACAAAGTACCTTAACACTTCAGCTCCATTTTTCGGAATAAATCTTATAATTTCAATTGTCTTTAGGTGTGACCTCAAACAATTCGGCACATCCCATTCCCACCATGATGTCCCGGTTTGTTCATAGGAAAATGAAAATCCTATTAAAAAAAGGAAACAATATCATCTACATGTCATCAATATCAAACTCTTCAAATAAATACATAGCTACATGTGTTGTTATTACCTCAAATTTAAGAACCTCTAACATAGGACAACTCTTGAGAAACTCCAACACCAATTTCCACTTCCAGTCTTTATCGGAAACCAACTTCAAACAAGTCAAATTATGAAATATTGGCAAATTATAAGAATCAGCCGCCGCAAGAGACTGCACGAGAGATTGAGAGTGTTTATAAATGATTACAATATATAATATATATACAAAATGTAGCTTATAGATAGAATATAGCTTACCATGGTAGAACGTGATAACGAAAGAAACTTAACATTGGAAATCCCTCTAAGAAGCTTGCATACAAGTGAGCGATAATTTGTCATATGAAGATGTGCTTGGTGTAGGGAAGACAAGTCTCTCACCTCATAGTCTTTTGTCACATTATTGTCGAGATTTATATAATCAAGAGCAGGGGCATCAATCACCATTTTCTGCGGATAATGACTTCGATTGTTTAACGATGATTTGAATTTCACCCATAACCTTTTAAGTGATTGAGAAACGACACTTAAAGTTTTCATATGATCATATATCCTTCTGACCATTACCAAATCTTCAAGAACAGGACAACTGGAGAAGAGATTTGATGCTGAATTTTCATCTTTATACCAAATTGATTCTAATGTCAGGACCTTCAAACTTGTAAAGCACGTGGTAGCCACCGGGAAATTAGGAACCAAACTCGCACTTACTCGCAGAACCACTAATGTATTGTAAGAAAATAAACTCTCTGGCAACGAATGTGATTATAGGAAACGGAAACAGAAACGGAAACCAAATATAATGTGGAGTTCACGAACCTTTCGTTCTATAACACCACATATCTGAGGTTCTATATATAAAGGATGAATAACATCACATCTTATAACAACCTTTTCAAGAAAAGGTGCGCTCAATTTTCTATCTAAAAAATTCAAGAACCTGACGCGCATATTTATTTTGTTCCTTAGACAGCAATCTATCTCAATGGAAAAGTCTTTGTCACTCAAGTCGAGAGTTGGGGCAAAAGCCCAAATGGACTTCCACCTTGTTGATAAAATACTAGTTCTTACATCTTCCTTTGTTGAAAGAAATGAAAGCATGTGAGTAAGAAGCTCATCTGGTAAATCACTCAGCTTATCTTTCGAAACCCCCACTTTTTCTTGCTTATGCGTCTCTCGTCTTGCACATGTAAGCATGATTTTCTGATGAATTGAAAAGAGGAAAGTCATTAGTTTTACAACACCATATAACAGAACGATAGAAAATTGTTAAAGAATTTCACCCACACTAAAATGCATAATATATAATTTCATGCAGATAAATAAGATTTAGGATAAACTTCTTGTACAGGTGGGAGAGGGAGATAGAGAGAAGTAGATGGGCAAAATGTAATACTGGAGATTCATTGAAAGAGTGTAGGTTTTAGAGGACATTTCTAAAAATCTCTAGAATAGTATTTTCCTAGAGCTAGAGACGCAAATGGAAGAAAGGAGCGTGTAAGTTCTACAACAGCAAATCTGTAGAGCGAGAGAGCGAGATTAAAACAGGGATATGAGCATTATTTGTCCTTCGCTATTATAACTAACAGGTGTACCTCATGGTATTCGTTTGTCTCACACGCCAATAATACGTGTTTATAGAATGTGGGGGGAAAATGGGAGAAATAACAGTCGTACACAATGCATAAGGTTACCGCTTTAGCAAGGTCTGGGAGAGGCTGATGTAATCAAGTCTCACCCCCTTTTATTTGAGAGGTTGAATAAGTAAAATAAATAAGAGGATGGGTGTTCAATGGTTAAGCGAGTGGTATTTGGGTACTAAAATATGAATGAGACTATTGAATGTAACTCCATTAAACTTATACTTTATGTTTGTCCAGCGAGATGACTAAACGAATTAATTTCCTAAGGGACTTAGATATTTAAGGGATTTAGGAACTTATTCATTCTTTCATACTAAAAGAATGTCACTAAATAAAGGTCCATCACGAAAGTAAAGGGATAAAATCTTATGATATTTAACTTTGTTTCTACTTCATCACTAAATATATTAAATGTCGCATTACGTAGGTGAACTCCCTTTCTAGAAGGGAGATCCTGAATATTTTTCCTTACACAAGTAAAAAAGAGAATGCAAATATCTTTTTCTTTTGTAGCTTATGGCTAGTCCTATTTTTTAATTCAGTTGATTCAGGAGCTGCACCTGAACTCAATTTATAAAGCCATTTGTAATATTACCATACAAAATAAAAATTAAGAAAAATCAAGACTTAAATATATAGCATCAAATAGAATGTTGCTTCTGTAGAACAAAAACCTCCTAAAATTGAACTTGCTTTCTAGGGTAATCATAATGCTTCCTATTTGAATAGAGGCCAAGAAACCAAGCTAAGTTACACTTGAGCTTCTCTTTGCAACAAATTAATCACGCAAGCCACAATATTATATCAATTCATCAATGAAACAATATGTAACCCCAACCAAGAAACATATCATAGATGCATTATGTTAAACACCGATAATAAAAAAGTTAGAAGTAATAATGCAATAAACACAAACTAGAATGGTCAATACTCTGAGTCTTGAAACCACCTCATATCCCTCTTTTTTTTTTTTTTCCAGAAATACACATAGCATAACAAGTACCACCTTAGCTTAATTCCAAGAACCTCTTGACAATTCAAAATTCAAAATTCAAAACCCAAAAAATAAGGAAAATATACCTCGTAAAGCAGATAAACACACACAATTTCCTGGAAATGACTTTTCAATCAACCTCAGATTGCAGAAACAAAAACAAAAACATATTTTGAGACTGAAAACATAAGCCAACACCATCTCCCTCTATCCCTAAATAAACTCTCTTACTAACCTAGAAATGAGACTGAATTATTTGGTGAAAGTTTTGAGATGAGAAGCATCAGATCTAGTAGCCAACATTACCCTCTTTAGCAACCAAATTAGATTATTATTCGACACCCAAAAGGAGTTGAAGTAAGGACTCCATAGTTTCTTTTTTAACCCAATCCCCCTTAGATTTGTAATTTTGTGAACGCGTTTCCAAAAAAATTCCTAATTCTTATTTTTCGGTAATCGGGTTAAGAGAGGAGGATGGCATTCGGCTTGACGGATCTTAGAAGCAAATCGGTATTGGGAATGTGCTTAGAGAGCCAGCGACGGCCATTTCAAGGCCACTCTATTATAGAGGGTCGAGAGATGGTTGGGTATGAGGGTTTGAATGAGAGGTCCAGTGAAGGAACTTAGATATTTTGGAGACCGATGACTTGAGTGAGGCGATCTTCAAGCAGAGTTGTCAACATCCAACAAAAGACTTGATGGAGATGGAGGGTAAGAGGTGATAGAAAAGAGGCTTAACCGTGATGGGGTGGGTCATTTTTGTGCCCAAGCTTGTTTTTAACCCAAAAGTAAAAAAACATTTATTGAGCCGTTCCCATTTCCTTTTACACTAGTGCCCAAACAGCCGCGTCCCTTGCTTAGAATTTCTAAAAATAACAGGAGGGCCTAAAGAGCCTTTATGGATTCGATTCAGTGCCAAATTGACATCAAAACAAGATATTTCCAGCCTTTTCTTCGCTTAGATATTTCGCATATTTTGGGCATGTTGCCTACATGCTATGCTTGCTTCACCCCAACTTCTCATTGTCGACTTCGTATGAGGCACACCCCTTCGTTCCAACGACTTCATCGACGAGAGAAGATAATCGACTCTCTCGCTCTTCTTCTCCCCTCTCTGAAACAACCTTAAAACCATAGAAGATGTCAGTTGGCCTTCAATGAGAACCCTAGTCACCACCGCTTCTATCCAGTTTCTTCTTTTAACACTGGCTTTGTGCACCTCACGTGAGTGCTTGGCAATGATGGGGAGTTAGAAAGTAGGGCTTGACACAGGGATTGCCGGTGGTTGGTGCGATGAGCCATTGTTGGAGGGCATTTGCTGGTTTACGACGATGGAGCTTAATATTTGAAAATGTTAGGAAAGGTGAGGCATTTGAACTGTGTGCGCGCTTGAGTGTCTACGGAATATATAGTGATCGACTGATTTACCCTACACGGGGGTGGAGGACAGGGAATATTTTAGATATGTATTCTAGTTCTAACCAACTAAGAAATGTATTAAACTCTTTATGAGGTCATGGTGATGTAATAAGTTTGAGTGTGTGACCTCATCCAAAAATTCATAAGTGTGAGGACATTCTTGTTGCATATGGACTAAAACATCCCTATAGCTTATAATAAACTACTATTTGACTACCAACTATTTTTTAGAATATTCTTAGCCTAATAAGAAATACAACTAACAATGTTATCGACATCCTTGGCACCCATTTGCGTCTACGCCACATCCCCGCACATATCAGTATGTATTTTACACACTGATGGAAGCACATTAGCGAAGAAAAAGAGAAAAAAGAGGCTAACCCTTTAGAGTATGTATGTTTTATGAAAAATAAAAAAAATAAAAAATCATATTCAATTTTGGGGGGAATTCTAATTTTGAATTTTTATCTAATATATACCAATAACCAGTTTTAACATATAAGTTACAAATGTACCATTGTCTCTCAAGCTCACTTAACACAATGTCCCTTCACACTACACGCTATTTACTATATAGAAATATACATAAAGTCTCTTAAAAAGGAAATAAATAAATGGATGTGCATTGTCTCACACACACATATCGATGTAACAACCCCTTATAACCAATTTTAAAGAAATTAAAGGGAACTTCACTTTGATGGTTGGTGTATGTTGTTTGAGGCCCACTTGTTTTGATGAGTAAATTTTCTTTCATATTTAACCCATCTCGCCTAAAATTTCAAACCCACTAGAATGCATGAAGAGATATTGGCGAACCTGTAATGGCCCAAATCTAGATAAGCGACAGGTGAATTTCTGTTGTAAAGGCCACGGAGTTTTAGTAGGGCCACGACCTTGGAGACAAAGACCGGGGAGATCGAGGGAAAGGTCACAACCTTAGGATATGACCGCGGAGTTTGGTGATGTCATCCTTGAGGGTTCAGCATATGAGATAATGTGTCCTGAATATATCAATCCTATGAGAGGCCTCGGTTAGGAGTGGAATGTCGACAGACTTGGGAAACCTTGAGACTATGGTCTAGTATACAAGGCCGCGAACATATAAGGAAGGCCATGGCATTAGTTAGGTAGTGGTCGTCTATGAAGCACGGACACGTAATACGCGTTTCAAAATGCAACACGTGATCGATCCAAAAACTAGGATACGACACACTAATACATATAATATATAATATACATTTAAATATATATTAATGAAATAAAATGGATTTTCTCCATAAAATATATTATCAGAGCATTCTTAACATGAAATTAAGAAAATGGACCATATAAAACAAAATTCAAACACACTTTGACATTAAGAATCATAAATAAAGTACATTCACAATCACTTGAGTCAAAGTTGACTCGTGGCTTACGGGAGAGTATTCGTGCGTCATGGGTGTCCTACACATTGACTTTCGGGAGAGTGTCCGTGAGTCATAAGTGGTCGCGAAGCCTGTGTACCCTTAGGAAGCAGGCACGAGAGGTGATGACGTGACCTCATTATGGCAAGACTCGGTGAGCACAATTTCCAAAGCTACTAGAAACCCTAAACCCAATTTAGAGAAACAAAGTGAGACTTGTGTGTGGAAGAGGATGTGCTGTCGGAGTGAGGCCGCGGACATCTACTGTTCCTTAGAGAAGAAGGAGATGCTAGAGGCGGTGGAGGGCCACTATTTATCGGATTGAATCCACAAAGGTAGGTGATCTGTCCTCGTATTCTTCTTCCTTGTTAAAATCCTAGTTTTCTATGTCTTTATTGAATGAGATGAGCCCCTACTTGTAATTTGGGTATGGCTAAGGAATTCTACCGTTCATAGTGTGATCTAGTGTAATTTAGACATGGCTATGGAGTTCTACTGTTCATATGATTAACTGGAATTTTAGGCCATGGACAATCACTGTTCATCGAGGTTTAGAGGTCACGGAGTTCCACCGTTCATTAGGAAAAATCTATGATCTTAGAGGTTTTCCATTAGGATTCTTGAGGTGAGATTTTAAAGTTAGAGAGTGAGGGTTTCAAAGATGTTTTATTTGATTTTAGGAGACTTATTCAGTGTTTTTCCTTTAATCTTTGGAGATTTGAGTTGGGAGTAAATTAGGGCTTTAAAACATTATTTTTACTATAATGCCCTCGTTGTTACCGATTTGAGGTCGCGACCTATTAGAAGAGGTTGTGGAGTTTGGAAGCATTATCATATTGTGCCTTAGGAGTTAAGTTTGGGATTCTGTATTAAGGCTGAGGCATCATATTTATTTAAGTACCTACTGTTCAGTGAGGTAAAAGAGGTTAGCCTAGGGAGATTGAGCCTAGGCTAACGTTGGGGCTTAACATCATAACATAGCTTGGCCAAGGTGTAATGTTAACAGCATACCGTGGATCGCTCATACTGGAATCGGGTTAGAGAGGGGGTCACGACATGTGGCATGACTAGGTCAAAGACACCTAGAATAAGGCTGCGGAGATTGAGAAGTCCAAGATCATAAAATATTGGCCACGCACTCAGAGGGTGAACCATGGAAGATTGAGTCATTGGGGAAGCCAAAGTGAACCAAGGGAGGTAAGAGCCTTGGGGGAAGCCGAAGACTTTATGACCCTTTGGAGATTGAGCCAGAGGTCATTGGGTACATTTGAGGGGTTGGAAAACACTATTCTTTCCTATCCTATTTGCTTACACTGCATAACTTTATTGCTTACTCTGTTATTACATTGCTACGTTTGCATATCCATTGTCTTTGTAAATACTAACACTGATACGTGGCTGAGGACCTTGATTTATCACTTGTTGAGCTATTTGAGCCCATTCCTTCTATACAGGGGCGGATCCACCCCAGGCCGAAGTGGGGAGGTCGCCCCAGTTCATTTAAAAAAAAAATTAGGGGTTTTTGTGTAAAAAATTAAATCTGGAGGTTACTTGAAATTATATTCAAAGTTTATGGAAAAATCTATAATAAACTGAAAAGAAAAACAAAACTTAAGTTCTGTACTCTCTATTCTCTCATACCAAAGCAAAAAAGACCCGAGCGCCACTCTCTCTCTCACCCTATTCTCCCGCCTCCGCCTCCGCCTCCACCTCCGCCTCCGCCATTCACCACCCGCTGCCCTTCCCTGCGCCGTCAGCCCTTCCCTGCGCCACCCCCTGCTGCTCTCTCCTCCGAGGCTCCGCTCCACCCGCGGCCCGCCCCTTGCTATCTCCTCCACCAGACCAGCCTACCTACCAGGTATATTTAATCATTTTGTGTATATTTGTTTATATTATTTTGTATGTTAAATTATATTTATGCTACTCAAATTATACTAAAATGAAATTAAATTTATAATGTGCATTTATAAATTTATTTTGTCTATATTTGTTTATATGTGTCTGTTTATTTATTTTGTGTAAATTTATATAAATTTTTATAAATTTATATGCTGTTTATATGTAAATTTATATGTGAAATTAAATTTAATTTGAGTATAGGAAATCAATGGAGAAATATTTTAAACGAAAAAGAGGAGATGCTGAGGTTCAATCATCTCCCACTCCAATTAGTGTTGAAAATGAATATTATGGCTAAAAATGTAAAAACAACCCAAAAAATGCCCCAAAAAACTCGAAATAACCCCCCCAAAATAGCCCCGGGGGCTCCCGCCACCGAACCCCTGGCAATTATCGAAACTTTCGCCCCAGTTCACACAAAATCCTGGATCCGCCACTGCTTCTATATTCCTTCTGCCCTCAGGATAAAGGTTGTCGTGTGGTAGAGGCCGATGAGTAGAGTGGTAGAGACCGCGACCTATTGTTAGAGGTCGTGGACAAATTGTAGCTTGGAGTTTGAGGACTTTACATATTTTCCATTATTGAGTTGTAATGTTCTTTAGTTTACATTGTAAAGACAGCTATGAGGAGAGAAATGTTTTATTAAGTTTCAAAGCTTGTATTTATAGACATTTGCAATTATTAATGGAAGTAGTGTTCACTTATTAAATCTCCTGATGATGAGACTGAGGCCTTATTAGAAGGCCGCGACAATATAAGAAATTGCCCCATTAACCAAGTTTTAATTTCCTGAAATAAAAAGTGACCTAACGTCCACGGCCAAATAAGGCAGGCCGCAGAGCGTTATAAAACCATTCTCGTTATGTATGGCATTGATGCCAAGGTTCCCATTCTAGAGGAGGTACAACGCGATAGTCCGATGACATGGGTGGTACATGATTAATCCGAAATGAATATCATTCCTCTTTGAGCTAAAGGTTGAATTATGTTAAGGAGGGGAGTGATGTACATAAGGCATATGGTCTTTACTTGCCTTTTATGACATTATTGGTAAGAACATGCATCACATAATACGTTGTTTACATCTCAGAGTGTGTGGGGGAAGGGGTGTGTGTGTGTGTGTGTGAGAGAGAGAGAGAGAGAGAGAGAGAGAGAGAGAGAGATAGCAAACTAGAAGATTGCACCCAGTTGCACAGATCACTGTGGGAAATCTCATGTTTCCGTCAAGAATGGCACCTTTTGTGTTCTAAAAAGGGTGATGTGACAAGCAATTAGCGTAGTTGGCTCGCAAAATACGCAATGGTGTGACTTTTTAAGCAAAATGTTTTTTAAGATCGTATAACCTGACAGGCACAACACATCCTTCAGATGCCTAGGGCGTCATTTTGGGGGGCCCATTGGTCGTTTCATTTACACAAACACTCGTATATATATATATATATATATATATATATATATATATATATATATATATATATATATATATATATATATATATATATATATAGTAGGGCTGTAAATCGGGCTGGGTGAGCCGGGCTTGGGGTTGCTCAGGCTCGGCCCGAACTCACTGGCCTATGATCAAGTCCAAGCTCGGCCCGAATTATTTTTTCCCACCTACGCCCGAACTCAGCTCATAAATATTACGGGCTTCGGCTCGATTTCAATTTTTTTTGTTAAAAAAGTTTGAATTAATTTTTTTTTTCTTGTATTTCCATCATGGACAAAATTACACATTAAAATCTAATTGATATTTCATGAAATAAAATATATAATTATGAAATGTATTAAATTCAAACAAGGGAAATAAGAGTGAAACCCTACAAATGCCTATTAAATTTCATACATTTAGCAAAATTTAATCACTAACAAACGCCTATTATGACTTGAGCAATTATTAAATCAAATACCGATAATGAGATTAACAATAAAATCACAAAATTGAAAATCACAGGTAATTTAATGTATTATGACAAATGATTTTTTTTTAAAAGAAAGTGGTAAATGAAATAAAAGAACGAAACCTAATTAAACAATGTTAACATAGATATGTTATATTATATAGATTATTTATTTATTTATTTATAAATATGAAGTCCGGGCTTTGGGCCCGATTCGGGCTTGGCAAAGTTCGGCTCAAGCTCGGCTCGAAATTCATTCGGGCTTGAAATTTTGGCTCAGGCTCGGCTCATCTCGGCTCAAACTCAAATAAAGCTCGGCCCAAAAATAACGGGCCGAACGGACTGGCTTCGGGCCTCGGGCGCTCAATTTACAGGCCTAATATATAGTAGTGGTGGCCCATGCGATGCACGATCGGATGTAAAGCGTTTTGAAATATATAATTCTAATATACATAATTCGTAACAATATTTAAAGAAATGATCGTAGCTATAACCATGAATATGGAAATTAACTAATATGATGGGAAACGCATATTAAGTGAAATGAATATGAGGAAATGAATCAGACTATATTTTGTAGACTAACATGCTACCTCGTTGCATATTCTTTCACTCTGTTGCATTTCTTCATGTTATAGGAATATTCTTAACCTAATAAAAAATACAATTAACAATGTTATCGTCATCCTTGGCTCGCATTTGCGTCTATGCCACATCCCAGCACACATCAGTGTGTAGTTTACACACTGAATTGAAGCACATTAGTGAAGAAAAAGAGAAAAAGGAGGCTAACCCTTTAGAGTATGTATGTTTAGTGAAAAAAAACATAATCAATTTTGGGGGGAAATTAAATATTGAATTTTGGGAGGGATTCAAAATCTCATAGGTGTAGACTTAAATTCAAAGGACAAATCACATGGCTTAGTGTAAAAAAAAGGTTTAGACATATGCATACTCTAAGGATAATCTATTATATAATTAGTATCAGTATTTAAAGAAATGATCCTAGCTATAACCATGAACATGCAAACCTACTAATACGATGGGAAATGCATAATAATTGAAATGAATATGAGGAAATGAATCAGACTATATTTTGTAGATTATCACGTCACCTCGTTATATCTCTTTTATCTGGTACTTGTGTTACCATGCCGATGAGATAGTGAAATTAATAATTTAGTTAAAATTTATATAAGTCAATTTTTGCTCTCAATCATATTTTATCATGACTTGTTCAAACACAAAACTAACACATTTAATAAAAATCTTAATATTTTAATACTTGGTAGACATGGTAACATATATATTACGGCATCTCATTAGTAGTAGAAAACATGATACTTGGCAGGACTGATATTTGGCAGGACCAACAAATGAAAATTAGAGTGTATAGTGTAGTTTTCTTGTATAGAGAATCCATGTGGTTGTTTAGAATAATATTTGACACAGTGCCTAAGCATTAGGTGGTGAGTAATCGATTGAGATGTGTACCACGATTTGCATACGCAGATGGCGACATTTTCTTAAATTTTAAATCATTTATATATATAGTCGTGGTAACTTCATCATCATTATCCAAGAGATCAATCGGTCCTGTATTACCTTTTCGGAGATCAAAATAACCTCCAGGCTTCTTCTTCAGTTCGATTTTCAATCGGCAGATGGAACTGGGTTATGTTAACTCAAACTCTTCTGTTTGAAGTTCCAATGGGGGAATATAATAGATGGATTATCTCGAGCCTTGTGCTTTGTTATAATACGTATTTAGAGAGACGGGTGTCGGGTGGTGGTTGTCCTATACTGTAAAGGAAAAGGTTATCTTTTCCTAAGATATTAAGTTAGAGAGAAAGCTTGCTAATATTAATTTTTTTTAACTAATAACTAAATATAACATTAACATAGCATAAATTTATATGAATATTACTAAATACCTAATAAATACCTCACTTACAAAAACAAAACAGACAATTATTTGAGGAACAGATAATTTCTTATAAAAATTCACTTAAATAATTTCTTTTAAATAAAACAGAACATATAATAAAACATTTACATTAAACATTTACTAATTAATAATTAATTATAAACAAAACAGATATTTCTTATAAATAAAAGAGAACAAAAACAGAACATATAATAAAACATTTACATTAAACATTTACTAATTTACAAATAATTATAAACATAACAGATAATTTAACATTTACATTAAACATTTACTAATTAACAAATAATTATAAGAAATTATTTAAGGAAAATAATTACTTGATATTACTGCTATTGTGGATCGAAGATATTTTGAAGTGAACAATAGATTTACGATGTGGGGGAGATATATAGGGCAAAGTATAATTAATATGGTGGTTGGATATTAAATTTTGGGTTAGAAAGAATAACATAAGAATGTTGGGGGAGGAAAATGGAAATAGGACAACCCTTTAGGGGTCACCAAACCAACAAAACCGATGACGTTTCAACCAAATTGACGTCGTTTTCTACATTGTAGGCTATATATGGTTTAAATCCATATCATTTTCTTCACTTTGGCTCGTCTAAATTTACACTAGTTTAGTTCATTTATACCCTATGCATAAGGGTTGCTCTAAGTGTGTTTATCTTTTCTCAAGACTTATCAACTTTTTACTTATTCATAGCTTTTTTTTACTCTTATTTTCCTCGACCATTTTTTTTTATCATTATCATCACATCATCTTTCGAATTCAAGCCACAGACTAATGTTTAAGACATTTTCATATTAATTGATAATATACCTTTAAAATCCACTCGACCACTTGCCTCAATTTGAAAATTGAAATATAAAATGTTATTATCATAGAAAAAGTGAAATTTGAATAAAAAAATTATTAAATTAACCTTTGGTTTATTTCCTTCCCCGAAATGTGGTCTTTATTAATCCGTTTTTAATAATACATGTTATTTCCAGTATAAATGGTTCGTATTCCACACGAAATAAAAAAAATAAAAAGGAGTTAAAATTACTCTTTTCACACGTCTGTTGACGTGATTATCATATTGTTCAAAGATCTTGAAAATCATGTATAAAATATAACTTACATGTGGTATCAGAGCTGATGTTAAGAACATATGATTTTCCATTAAAATAGATAATGATGTTGTTGATGTCTGAATGCGAAAGGTCAAAACTTGATCTGAATTTTTCGAAACTCACATAGTTGACTGGAAACGTCAAAATAAACAAAACCCATTGTGTACAATGGGCCCCACCCCCATTTTGCCTTGTGACATCATTTAGATCTTCAAAAATTCAATTTTGTTAATAATATCAACGCTTATAACTGTCGTTTAAAATTTGAATTTACAATTGTGTCTATTAGAATTATGTCTATTAGAATTCATACTATTATTATAATTCACTAGCATGCAGGTCACGCGATGCGTGGCCGAATTTATGAGTACTTTATATTTTTTTGTTGGGTCTTTTTTCACATAATGTATTTCACGAATGACAGGAAATAAAATTTTAAATTAATATTAAAAGTCATACGATTGACATATTTTTTTTTTAAATTATAGTGAAATGTTGAATAAAAATTCGGGAATTTTTTTTAAATGTCGGAGTATTGATAACTGTAACATATGTATACCAAATATTAAACAACAAATCATTTAATTATATCTAAGTGTATACCAAAGTATGGCATAGTGAAGGACACTGCAGCCATGCCCTTACGGTTTGAAGATTTGACGGCTATCCCACATGAGAGGAGTGTCTTTTAAGACTTCTAAGTGACCCTTTTGAGCAGAAAAGTCAATTTTTGCTCTCAATCATAGTTTATCATGACATGTTCAAACACAAAACTAAAACATTTAATAAAAATCCTAATATTTTAATACTTGGTAGACATGGTAACATATACATTACGGTAGCTCATTAGCAGTAGAAAACATGATACTTGACAGGACCAACAAATGAAAATTAGAGTGTATAGTGTAGTTTTTTTGTATAGAGAAGCCATGTGGTTGTTTAGAATAATCTTTGACACAGTACCTAAGCATTAGGTGCTGAGTGATCGATTGAGATGTGTACCACGATTTGCATACGCAGATGGCGGCATTTTCTTAAATTTTAAATCATTTATATATATAGTCATGGTAACTTCATCATCATTATCCAGGAGATCAATCGGCCCAGTATTACCTTTTCGGACATCAAAATCACCACCAGGCTTCTTCTTCGGTTCGATTTTCAATCGGCAGATGGAACTAGGTTATGTTAACTCAAACTCTTATGTTTCAAGTTCCAATAGGGGAATAGAATAGATAGATTATCTCGAGTCTTGTGCTTTGTTATAATATGTATTTACTATTTAGAGAGACGGGTGTCGGGTGGTGGTTGTCCTATACTGTAAAGGAAAAGGTCATCTTTTCCTAAGATATTAAGTCAGAGAGAGAGTTTGCTAATATTAATTTTTTTTAACTAATAACTAAATATAACATTAACATAACATAAATTTACATGAATATTACTAAATACTTAATAAATACCTCACTTACAAAAACAGAACAAACAATTATTTAAGGAACATAACAGAACAAATAATTTCTTATAAACATTCACTAATTTCTTATAAACCTTCACTTAAATAATTTCTTTTAAATAAAATAGAACATATAATAAAATATTTACATTAAACAATTACTAATTAACAAATAATTATAAACAGAACAAATAATTAAACATTTGCATTAAACATTTACTAATTAGGGGGAGTATAATCACCATGCATTCGCCAGTTAGGGGGCTCACCGACATTGCACAACCTCCTATGATAGCATTAATATTGGTATGGATTTACTATATATATTATTCACACAAATATATATATATATATATATAAATCATATATGTACTACACATCGACATATATAGAAATCCAGGCTATTGGAGTATTATGCCCATACCCAAGCCTAAAACATTTAAGTCTGCGGTTTGACTTCATTTTAATTAATTACACATTAATTAATTCCCATTATCATGGCATAACCCAACAATCAAACATGCGTGAAGTCAATACCCCAACAATCAACAACTCCAATACTAAAATTGGGGTTAATGGCATCATGTCACGGCGAGTAATAACTCCCATTCTTTGGCATCTATCGCAAGATTTACAAAAAGCATTCACATCCTGGAAGATTGTGGGCCAATAGAGACCACTTTGAAGGATTTTCGCAGCAGTTTTATTTTTAGAAAAATGACCTCCACATGCTTCCGTATGACAAAATCGAATGACCCCTTGAATTTCTTCATCGGGTACACATCTCCGGATGATTTGGTCAGCACAATACTTAAATAAATAGGGATCATCATAAAAGAACATGCGTGACCAAGTAATGAACTTCCTTCTCTCTTGCGGAGTCCAACTAGATGGAACGACTCCAGTGACAAGATAATTAACTATATCCGCAAACCAAGGGAGAGAAGAAGTAGCAAATAAATTTTCATCCGGGAAATACTCGTCTATGGGAATGGGATCAATAGGCACATCGGACGAGAGGCATGACAAATGGTCCGCGACAACGTTTTCTACTCCTTTCTTATCTTGAATCGAGAGATTAAACTCTTGTAGGAGTAGGATCCACCTGATTAATCGGGGTTTGGCATCTTTTTTACTGAAGAGATATTTAAGTGCCGAATGATCAGTGAAGCATATGATAGGTGACCCAACAATGTACGAGCGAAATTTGTCGAGAGAAAAAACAACTGCTAGTAACTCTTTCTCTGTAGTAGAGTAGTTAAGCTGAGGGCCAGATAATGTTCTACTAGCATAGTAAATAACATGAGCTTTCTTGTCTTTCCTCTGTCCAAGAACATCCCCAATAGCGTAATCACTTGCATCACACATAAGCTCAAATGGTAGTGACCAATCCGGAGCTTGCATGATAGGTGCGGAAACAAGCATACTTTTAAGTTTATCAAAAGCTTCTTGACATGCTTTATTCCACTCAAATGGAGTGTCTTTCATAAGAAGATTACTCAAAGGTCTAGGGATGGCACTAAAGTCTTTGATAAACCTCCTATAAAATCCAGCATGGCCTAGAAAGGACCTCACATCTTTAAGTGATTTTGGCGGGGGTAACTCAACTATTACTTCAATTTTGGCTCGATCAACTTCAATCCCCCTAGATGAGACTATGTGGCCTAAAACTACACCCTCGGTAACCATAAAATGGCATTTTTCCCAATTGAGGACTAAGTCTTTTTCCACACATCGGAATAGAACTCTTTCAAGATTAGCTAAACATTGGTCAAAAGATGGACCAAAAACGCTGAAATCGTCCATGAACACCTCAAGACCTTTTTCAATCATGTCGCTAAAGAGACTTAACATGCACCTTTGAAAAGTAGCTGGCACATTACATAACCCAAATGGCATACGTTTATAGGCAAACGTACCAAACGGACATGTAAAAGTCGTCTTTTCTTAATCAAGTACATCCACTTCAATCTGATTATATCCGGAATACCCATCTAGGAAACAATAGTAAGGATGGCCCGCCACTCGTTCAATCACTTGATCGATAAACGATAAGGGAAAATGATCTTTTTGAGTTCCGGCATTGAGCTTTCGGTAGTCAATTCAAACACGCCACCCGATGGTGGTGCTTTGAGGTATTAATTCTCCCTTAGCATTTTCAACCACGACCATTCCTGATTTTTTTGGAACAACTTGAATTGGGCTCACCCATTTACTATCCGAAATGGGATAGATAATTCCAGTATCTAACAATTTGATGATTTCCGCTCTTACTACATCTTTCATGATTGGGTTTAAACGCCTTTGCATCTCACGCGAGGGCTTCACTTCTTCCTCAAGATGGATTTTATGGGTACAAATCAATGGACTTATACCTTTCAAATCTGCTATAGTCCATCCAAAAGAACTTCTATGCTTTTGCAATACATCCAACAACATACCCTCTTGCCCTTTTTCTAGACGGGAAGACACAACAACAGGAAATGTATCATTCTCTCCTAGAAAGGCATATTTGACATGTGAGGGTAGTTTCTTCAACTTAAGACTAGGAAATCTATTTTCAGAGGGACTCATGGTTGTCTCCCTCGGCGGTAATTCTTCATACCTAGAAATTCAGTCAACATCTCTCAAACTCTTAAAACTTTCTTCATCTTGTAACCAATTTTTCAACTCTTCCATCTCACGCTCAAACTCAGTATAAGAACTCTTTTCCTCACCACTTTGCACTAAACACACTTCCAAAGCATCTCCTCCTATGATTTTCTCAATATTCTCATCCACTACCACTTGAATAAGATCAACCTCAAGAATTTCATCCTCATCACCCATTTGGTTAGCGACATCAAAAATATTGGTCTCGAGAGTCATGTTTCCAAAAGTGAGTTGCATTTGGCCATTCCGTGTATTGATCAAAGCATTAGCAGTAGCTAAGAATGGACGACCCAATATTATTGGAACATGATTTCTCGTATGGGGCACAGGCTCAGTGTCCCAAATGACAAAATCAACCAAAAAGTAGAACGTGTCCACTTGAACTATCACATCTTCTACAATCCCTCGAGGCACTTTCACTGTTCTGTCTGCTAACTGTAGAGTGATTCGGGTAGGTTTTAAATCACCTAATTCAAGTTGCTTATAAATGGAGTATGGAAGGATATTGACACTCGCACCTAAATCAAGCAATGCTTTTTCCACTCTTTTCTCTCCTATGACGCACGAAATGGTAGGTGCACCTGGATCTTTGAATTTAGGTGGAAGATCGTTGAGAAGAATCGAGCTCACATTTTGTGCGAAGAAAACATTTTTCTTTACCTTAAGCCGTATTTTGAGAGTCAAAAGATCTTTGATAACCTTAGCATATGCTGGAATTTGTTGAATAGCATCAAGGAATGGAAAATTCAATTTTACTTGCTTCAACACATCCAACACCTCGGTACGTGAAGCCCCTTTCTTGGGTGGCTCTAAGCGTTGAGGAAATGGAGCAGCAATAGGCAACTTGACTTCAATTTCAGGTCGAACTTCCTTATCTTTCAATTCCTTTTCTAAGGAAGGTTCTTCATACTCGGGAATTTCAGATTCCTTAGAAATTTCGGGTTCAACTCCATCATCATTCACCTTTGTAAGCTTTGGTGATAGATCAATCACGCGGCCACTACGAAGAGTAGTAATAGCTTGATAATGTTCTTGCAACTCCGATGATGTGGAGCCAACCGTGGCTTGACCTTGAAGAGGAGGTCTTTGGCCTTGGGCTGGAAGTTTACCTTTCTTTTGAGTATTCGCCGCAGCTTGCAACCTAGAAATGCTAGTATGCATTTCACCAGACATTCGATCATATTTAACATCTCTCTCTTTTTGGTATTGGATGAATTGATTGAAATTATCTTCAAGAGTTCTCCTAGGTGGAGCTACATACGGACCAGGAGGTGGTACTTGCATAGAATTTGGCATTGGAGGAGCCACTTGCTGAAATTGAGGAGGTGGTGGTAGAGTCATTTGTGGATTATGAACCATCCCACCTTGAGGTTATCCATAATTGAATCCAGGATTCCTCCACGACTGATTATATGCATTCCCTTGCTGTGCATTATAATTTCCTCAAAAGCCCCCTATTGCCTCAACCTGTTCAGTATACATTGCTTTGTATGCATGAATGGTAGGACATCCTTTGGTAGAATGACCCGCATTACAAATGGCACACACTCTCTCCTTTCCAGCTTATACGGATCCAGACACATCTCTCAATCGCACTTCAAGCATATCTCTGAAATTCTTCTCTAATTGGTAAAATTTTTGATCCAACAAAGTGTCCTTGTTCAAGTGATAAATACCGGACGCAGCAGGCAAGTTGGACACTTGTCGATTTCAATTTTGACTATTGGGATCAGAAGTATCCCATGCTTGGGTAGTTTCAGCTATATATTTCAAATGAGCTTCAGCATCGCTCGAATTTAACTCCCAAAAAGGTCTTTCACACATGGTTTGGACAAGTTGTTTCGACGCTAATGTAAGGCCTTGATGGAAAAATGAAATTAAATGATGCTTTCCAAAACCGTGATGTGGGCACACACTAACTAACTCCTGAAATCTCTCCCAACATTTATCAAAAGCCTCATTCTCATTTTGTCGAAAAGCTTGAATTTGGGCTTTAACAGAATTAGTTTTGTGTTGTGGGAAATTTTTTGATATAAACTTGTTTTGCATATCTCTCCAAGATAACATAGAATTTGGGGGTAGGGACCATAACCAAGTTTTAGCTTTATCCTTTAAGGAAAAAGGGAAGAGCTTCAACCGGACTACATCTTGTAGACAAGCTTGGTCTCCAAAAGTCTCACATGTATCTTCGAACTCTCGAATATGGAGATATGGTTTTTCAGAATCCATCCCATGAAATGTAGGAAGGATTTGGATCATGCCATTCCGAAAATGGAACTGACCGGCATTATACGGGAGTAAAATGCAACCAGGGGTAACAGTTCACTCCGGAAATAACAAATCTTTCATAGGAAGATAGGGTATCTCATCCTCTCCAGCACCAACACCAACACTACCATGTTCCAACATATCGCTACCAAAAGGTTCAGAATTCTCACTCCGGGTTTGACTCAATGTACGACTAGTAATGGAATTATTAGGCGAAGGAGGTGGAACCCAAAAAGGAAAAGACTCAGAATTTTCAGAACTTGCTTCGGCAATAGGATTTTCGTGAACTTGGGTGTGGGATGAATTCAGCATAAGCACATAAGAGATGAAATATATTTTTTTTTTTTATATAGAAATCACTTGTAGATACAAATAACTTTCTTGAAAATTTAACAATTTTTCACTCCCCGGCAACGGCGCCAAAAACTTGACGCGACTTAAAATTTGTCTTAAAAGTGCGTTCACTCTAGGTTCAAGTGCAAACCTATCGCTCAAGTAATAACCCGGTAAGTCGGGATCGAATCCACAGAGAATGAAAATGTCATCCAGTAATCAGGAAACTTATTAGATCTGAAAATGATTTCTTAAAATAAACAAAAAGCTGATTAATGGTTTTGGAAGATTTCTATAGAAATAAAACTTTTCTTTAACAAAAGAAAACTGGAAATTTTAATGAAGGCAGTCTAAAATTTCAGGAATTTTTTTTAATAAAATGGGAGAAAACAGGGTAGAATACAATCCCTCAATCCTTAGCAAATTATCATAGAGAATACTAGAGTTGTAAATTAAAATAATTGATTAGATCCAACCTTTATAACTTCTAAGCATTACATATATGAGGTTCAATCCCGCATCATATGAAATCAAAAATAGGTATAAAGCGGTGAATGATAAATTATACTAGCAAAGCTTTCTTAAACATCTCAAGTACCTAGGGCAAGAGAGATTAAAAGATTGACAGTTTTTGTATAATTTTCTTTCACGATTCAATCAATATTTTAATTTAGCCTCTATTTTCTACATAGATAATTTGCCTTGGATTGAGTTCATGTACCCCAACCCTTGGGAAATTTAGCTACTCATGTTGGATTGAAGAACAAATTCATACTCAGAATTATGGAACTACAAGACATGGGAAATAAATCTGCAAATAATAAAGTAACAGAGAATAGAATGATATTACTTGTATTCAGCAGCAGGAAAGTAAATGAAATTGAAATCCAGATAACTTCTCCTTAATCAGCAGTACAAACTAGGGTTCTTATGAAAGAAATGTAAACTTCTGAATGTTTCTCTAAAAAACTAACTCTCAAATTCTTTAGCTAATTTGTAATCTAGCAACAACTAACAAATATGCTACAATTCTCTCTCTACTTTCTTGGTTGGTCTGTCCTCTTCAAATGATATAGGGCACTAGCTTTTATAATACCAAGTATCGAAATTGATAGCCAATAATGCTTGCTGGTACGTTTTTCCAAGAGTTGCTCTGTTTTAATTGAACAATTAATTGTCAGCATTTCACACGACCGGACCGGTCCGGCTCACCCTCGGATCGGTTCTTTTCTTTTTACCGGATCGGTCTGGTCCTAGTCGGATGGGTCCGAAGTTTTTGCTTCCATCAGTTCATCATCAATCCGGGGGCTACTGGACTTTGTCAATTCGGATGGATCCGGATCCAAACCGGATCGGTCCGAAATTCTTTTGATTTGACTTTTTCCTTGAAACTTTGACTGACCATATCTTTTGATCTAGAACTCCGATTTGAATGCCATTTCTTCCTATGCTCTTGTGAACTCATGCTCTTCAACTTCAATTTTGACGTTGCTTCTGAATTCCGAATGTAATTTACATTTTTACCCTTTCACATTTCTGCTAACTTTCTTCTTTTCTTTTATTGCATTCCATTCCTGAAAACTTTATCACAATTACAAAAAAACTAGGGAATTTTGTTAGAAACGAACAATAGCGTGATATGGACTAAAAATGATTCAATTACCTTGTTCGAGATATTTACATTACTAACTTAAGGGGCTAAATTCGGAAGAATTTACGCTTGGTCAGCTCATTTGAATATTAATATTCCATCTAGTAGTAGGCAAGAAAATAAAAGTAAATAAAGGAACTTAGAAAAAGTAAAAGACGAAAGATAGAAAAATCTTTTGGGCCTGATTATATATCATTTTTCTCCGAGGGAGATCCTAAATCTTATCACGATGCTCTTAATTCTCCAGAAGCTCCATTTGTAGAGAGGTTGTTAGTAGTGAAATATAATCTATTATGCAAAATCACATATGGGATTTAGTTAACTTGCCACCGGGATGTAAAACCATAGGATGTAAATGGATTTTTAAAAGAAAAATGAAACCAGATGGATTCATTGAATAGTATAAGGCTAGGTTAGTAGACAAAGGATAAAAAAAATAAGGGACTCAATTTCTTTGACACTTATTATGAGAATTACTTCTATTGGAATTTTAGTTTCCCTCGCATCCATTTATAAAATGGAAATTCATCAAATGGAGGGTAAAACTGCCTTTTTAAATGGAGATTTAAAAGAAGAAATTTATATGGATCATCCTTCAAATACATCATTAATTGTAACTTGATTAAAGTTTTCATACCACTACTTAGGGGCTTGCTGTAGTCCATTTATAAAATGGAAATTCATCAAATGGAGGGTAAAACTACCTTTTTAAATGGAGATTTAGAAGAAGAAATTTATATGGATCAACCGTAAGGATTTTTCATTAACGGATTAGAAAATAAAGTTTGCAAACTAGTTAAATCCTTAAATGGACTACATCAAGCCCCTAAGCACTTTGATCAAGTTACGATTAATGATGTATTTAAAATAAATGAATCCGATAAATGCATGTATTTTAAAATACATAAAGTTTCATGTGTGATCGTATGCCTATATGTTGATGATATATTAAAATTTGGATCACATATGAGTATTATAAAAAATACTAAGAAGATGTTATGTGAACAATTTGTTATATTAGACTCGGGAGCTGCAGATTTCATTTTGGGAATCAAAATAATACGAGATTTCGTGGGAATTAAATTATCACAATCACATTATATACAAATGTGTTATGAAAATTCAGTCAATATGAATCTACTCCCACTAGAACTCCTTGTGATACAAATAGTAAACTAAAGAAAAACAAAGGAGAAGGTGTGTCAAAACTTGAATATTCAAGAATTATTAGTGCCCTAATGTACATTATGAACAACACTAGACCTGATATTACATATGCAGTAGGGAGATTGAGTAGATATACTTGTAATCCTAGTAATGATCAATGTAATGCACTTGTTAGAGTATTGAGATACCTAGAATTTACTCTGGATTATGCTTTATATTATGTCTCTTATCCTGTTGTGATTGAAGGTTATAATGATGCTAATTAGATTTTTGACTCAAAGGAATCAAAGTCTACAATTGGATATGTATTCACATTAGGTGGGGCTACCATATTGTGGGAATCCTCAAAACAGAGATGCATTGTGAGATCAATGATGGATTCTGAATTCATAGCTTTAGACAAAACAAGTGAAGAAGCCGAGTGCGTGAGGACATTTCTGGAAGATATTCGGATGTGGCGTAAATGTGTACCCGCGATACTTATACATTGTGAATGCCAAGCAACAATAATAAAGGCAAGCAACAAGATGTACAATGGAAAGTCAAGACATATTCATTGTAGGCATAATAGTGTGAGACAACTCATATCTCATAGTATTATAACCATTGACTTTATGAAGTCAAATGATAATTTAGCGGATCCGTTAACCAAAGGGTTGTCAAGAGATATTATTTACAAAACATCGAGGGGGATGGGCTTAAAGCTTAATGAGTAGAATCCCCATTATGGATACCCAACCTATTTGAATGAAGATCCCATGATATAGGCTCCAAGGGAAAACTAATTATGGATGATTGTGTAAGCACTACAAAACTTTTAATTGTCTTATCCCTATGGTGGTAGTAGTAGTAGTAGTAGTAGTAGTAGTAGTAGTAGTAGTAGTAGTAGTAGTAGTAGTAGTAGTAGTAGTAGTAGTAGTAGTAGTAGTGTGTACTCTATTCGACTAGTCTACCAAAATAACTAGTATGTTCAAGATATGCAATTCACTGAATAGTTTGTAAGCCCAATGGACATACACTAAGCAAGGTTCAAGTCAAAAAAGAAATCTCTATTGGTATATATATATATATTGGTGTGAATTTTCTTACTAGAATTTTCTTTTGTTCCTTCTTCTCGTGTTTCATTCATGTGGGGAATTGTTGTGTGTGTTTGGTATATATATATATTGGTGTGAATGAAATACTCTCAACAAGCCCCTTTAGCATAGTGGTAAATTTTGAAGTTACTTTGGTTGAGGTCATGGGTTCAAGTCCTAGTAGAAAATTTAGAAGGGCTTGGTTACATTTATACCTAAATAGATATATAAATATTATATTATATATCAAGACTTGGGTAAAAAAATAAGTTAATTTTTTAATTCATTTTAATTCATTTTTTATAAATATTGAAACACATTTTTTTAATTTACATTAAAATATGTTATTCTATTGAATCCGTTGGAGAGTGGTTTCATGGAGAGGTGGTTACCCCTTTTTTTGGAGAGTGGGTGGTGATGTATCCCTTTATTAAGGGGGTTTGCAAATAATACTGGAATTCAATTTTTTCCTCTCTCTCAAAAACGCTTTCTTCCATAGTCCAATTTCTGGGCAACATAATTGCGGTTCTAAAGTTCTCCATTGAGTGCTTCAATCGGATGAACTATGCTGTTAAATCCCGGGGACAAATATCTGAGGCTCGAGTCATCACTCGATAAAGTGCAGGCGATATTTCTATCTTAGGACCGTGTGTCTAACGCATACCTTAGCATCAAGATAAGTCGTTCCAATTTATTACTTTCGTGGTTTTCCCATATAGGCATATAACAATCTAAGATAGAAATATTTTTCATATTCGTACAATGGGAAAATTTGATCTTGCTGCGATTGCCTCTGCTAGGCCTGAAAAATTAGTTGGTTTGAATTTTAAATGTTGGCAATAAAAGATGCTATTTCATTTGAACCTATTGGAACTTGATCACACATTGGAAATTAAGCAAGATAATTCTAAAGAGACTGAACCTCCAAAAACTATTATTAATCAACTTTGGAAAAAATCTAATTTTATGTGCAAAAATTATATTATGAATAATTTGGATGATGCTCTATATGATGTTTAATTTTCTGTTCTCACTGCTAAAGAGTTATGGTTGATGTTAGATAAGAAATATAAAATTGAAGATGCTAGAAGTAATAAATCTGTTGTTAGTCATTTTTTGGACTTTAAAATGATTGACGAAAAATGTGCTTTGTCACAATTTGAAGAACTTTAATTCATTATTCACTAAATTCATGCTAAGGGTATGTCAATTAGTGAGGGTTTTCAAGTCGAATCTGTTATTAAGAAACTTACCCCTTCCTCGAAAGAATTTAGAAACAATCTTAAACATAAACGCAAAGATATGACTATGCAAGATCTCACTGGTAGACTTAGAATCGAAAAAGATAATTGCATTGAGGGAAAAAAAGGGACGTTGCCACAGCTATGGCAGCCAAAGAAAACATTGCTGAATGGGGGGAACAAAAATAACTTTAAGCCAAATAAGTACAAACATAAATTTAAGGGAAAAGGAAATGCAACAAATAATTCTACAAAGCCTAAAGGTGGGATTAGGAAATTCAGAGGAGACTGTTTTGTTTGTGGTAAACCCGAACATCGAGTCCAAGACTACTAAAAAAGAAAAATCACTAATAATTTTAAACGTAATGGGGGTACTCTAGCTTCAATTGTTGAAATTGATAATTTTTCTACTGTGATTTTAGAAGCACACCTAGTTAGCAATATTGAGGACTGGTGGGGGGCACTAGGGCCACCTGACACATTTGTGGAGACAGGGGTATTTTTTTTCTTCTACGAGGTGGTGGGAAGTGATGAAAATATCCACATGGGAAATTATTCAGTGTCTGCGGTTTCTGGGAAAAGGGAAGGTGGATTTAAAATTCACCTCTGGAAAAGTCCTGACGTTGAATAATGTGTTACACATGCCCGATATTATGAAAATTTGGTCTTATGCTCATTGTTGACAAAAAAAGGGTTTAAAATGGCCATTTAATAAAATGGGGTGTTTGTGGGAAAGGGTTACACGTGTGAGGGACTGTTCAAACTAAATGTAACTGTTGACTCTGCTTTTATTGTTGTTAATTCTTCTGCTTATCTCTCTGATTCCTGATATTTGTGCATAGTAGACTTGGACATGTTCATTTTCCTTCACTTAGAAGATTAATGAATTTAAGAGATATCACTACAAGAAAAAAGCCTTTTTATGACCTTTTTTAAGTGTCATAAAACCCATTTTATGACGCTTTATTTTTCAATAAAAAGCGTCATAAGCTTGGGTGTCATAATTGATACCCATAAAAAGTGTCATATTAGGTAACGGTTATATATGAATTTTTTTTTCAAAACTGTCATATCTACTAGAAAAAGGGTCATAATATACTTTATAAGATGTCATATTTGATTTGAAAAGCGTCATGATAAACAATTTTCAAAATTTTAAAAAGGTCATAAAAGAATTTCATCTCATGAGGGTTTAATATAAACGGTCATAAATTAAACATACAATAAAAAAATTAATAACCAATATTAATGTCATAATCGAAAAATAAATCTAAACACAAACCAAAATTCATTGAATCATTTATTCCACATTCAATGTTACAATTGATACTTTAGATTATATCGTTTAGCCAAGAAATACAACAAAACTCCCACCAATATAATTTTTTATCTCGCATAAAAAAAAATTACATTAAATCAAATTGAGCTAATACATCAACCAAATTAAATTTGTCTATCAAATTAAATTAAGTGTTCCTTTGTAGTAATAATCGCTTCATAATTTTAGACAACAATGCGTCGAAGTCCTCTTCACACTTACGTTCACTATCATGTTGTCTGGTAGCGATACACCTTTCACATGCCTCTAAGTAGATGCCCCTGCATAAGTTCAAAGTATCATATATAAATCTCTAGTGCATTGTAAAACACAACATATGAATTCTAATTTTTCTAAAGTATTAAGTCGTGTATAATTTAAGTCAAAAACATTTTTTTATATAAGACAAATAACTGTAAATAATTTTTAAAAAATTAGGTAGAAAATGGATGTGTATATTCTCTTTCTGGTATGTTTATTAGTTGTTTTACTTTTTCGTCCAGCAACACCCAATTTTCAAATGCATGTCTATTCAACTTAATTAATTTAGAACACTTGCTAATTTCAGAAAATTTCGGCAAAGTTTCATTTGTTTATTCGTGAAATCCAACCTGTTTTAATAATAAAATAAATTCAACAACAACAAACGCCACAGTTAAACCACCAATAAATCCCTTCCACCGATTCAACACATATGAGATAAAAAAAATTAAGTCCGTCAACATAAAGGTTCAATGGACTCATGTCCGAGTTTAAAAAAAATATAATAACAATATCACACGACTCGTACAATCTAACAATATTCTTACATTAGTCCCTTGTGATGTGTGCATTCCTCTTTTCTGGTCGTTATATTCTTATCTTGCGTTTCCATACTCCAACCCCAACTCTAAAAATTTATATTTTGAAATTTGAAATTTATAACTACATATGAATCCGTGAGTCTCATAACTACACGATTTTTTTGTACAAGTTACTCTAATCATGTATGAGGTGTGTTTGCCACATTCCGTAATGTTTGATTCTTGTTTTGCAGTTTCATCCACAAAGCCCAATTTTCAAGTTTTATCACTTAAAATTTCCAATTTTTGATCAAATCTCAAACCCGTGAGTCACATGATTACTCAGGTTGTTTCCACAGCTGTCTTTGATCCCGTGTGAGGTGTTTATATAACACAAATAACTGTAAATAATTTAAAAATTTTGGGTAGAGTTTCCTCTGTTTAATGGACTATCCGCCCTATATAAGAAATAAATAAAAACTCTAACAATAATATGCAAAAAAACCCACTTTATCAAACAAATTCAGATGTCATTTTATTAACCAAAAGTAATTGGAACAGATATAGTTACAGAAGTATTAGCATATAATGAAACAACTTACAGAAGTATGCTAAGCCAATGTCGCCAATTCTTGCATCGTTAGTTCTGCCTCTTGTAAAAGTTGTTTATGGTTTGTAGGATTCAAATCCAATCTGATGTGTTACAATGATTTCAAAAAAGCATTGATTTTAATGTTAGAGAACATCGGTGGGTTAGTTATTACAGCATATAGAGTATACTACTTACCTCGAAAAGAAACGACGCATGTTGTGCCACTGTGGATCTTTACACAGATCTCCAAACTCGTGTACTTCTTGGGAGAATACATTAAATTCATCCTTACAAAAGATAGAAAAAAACATAAAATGACAAGCTAGGACTAAAACATATTTCATAAGAAAAAATCCTAAATAAAAATTTCAAATTATTCGTGCCCGTGTAACTAACCTTCGTGTTTATGAAATATCCTACTGCTATGGCACTAGTGAAATATCCCGATACTATAGCACTAAGATTTTCAGCATGCAAAAGTAATAAGTACCATCCTCAACCAGGAAAGTTCCTAAAGTGGACGGTGAATGAACCCCTTCATTCCTGTAGCACAACTAACCACTTAAATCCCAGGTACTAAGGTCATAAAGGGGAGAAAATGGAAAAGTGACAACAAATTAAAGATAATAGAACAAAAATAAGATTCCAAGAAATCAAAAGAGGTGGATCATGAATTGACATGTGAATGTCATTTCTTACAAAAGTAATCGAGTAATCACTTTCAAATTCAATTGTAATTTAATAAAGCATACATCAAAGGAATTACAACCATCACATCCAATCTTAATTTTATTCAATTGAATTAGATTCGACGTAAGTCCATTTCAAATTGAATTTTAAATTGATGACACGACTCTCTTTAAATAGGTCATTTCCAAAATGTATGCCCATGATAAAGATTAATCACCAGTATTACATCTACAATCATTTAAATATAATATGAATGATAACTTTCACACCATCATACATAACCTCACCTCTTAAGACTCCACAACTTTTGTTGGGATAATAAATCAGTTTTTTGACATGATAGTGATCATTAATTGAGTTCATATTTGTTGATGTTCACTAAATGTGAAGTAAGATGATCTTCACGATCAATTATCACTCAACAAATTTCCCATCCCTCGTCCAATAGTATCTTGCCAAACCTATGAGCACAATTGACTTATTGAGCCACAAAAAATACTCTGTGTTTGTGTGTACGAGAGAGAGAGGGTGCATCAAAGGAAAAGTGTATCAAGTACGATCATCCTTGATGTTGAAATAGGGAGATCCACAAAATCCATGAGGTTGACACAAAATATAAATTGAGAACGATTTGGATCTCAAAAATACATTGAGAATGATAAGTAGTTATCACAGTTCCTGAAGCGTCATCGATCGGTTAGTTTCAGATCTGCGGAGGGGAAGAGAGATGAATGACCGAAGCATGCCAGTTTAGATTTGTGATGATGTTTTATATATGTTTTAGAGAGCATAGAACTGTCCGTGTTTGGTTTACTCTTAACAAAAGGCACTTTATCATTCTTATAAGGATGTACTCCATCATTTATAATGGTTCTCAATTTGTTCTGTATGAATATTAGTTGTGATACACTCCAAAACCACTGGACCGCACTTTTTCTTCATGTGATTCGCAAAAATGAACAAGTGAGCAATAGGGTCCAAGAGTTCTCATAAATAAGTCCTACAATAATTATATCAATCATAACTAAACCATATTACCCTATAAACATCAAGCATAGGGACTACAAGAGATGGGTTACAATACATACTTTGAGCCTGAAAGCTTCTTGGATGCTTTCCTTTTCTTAGAGACTGCATTGCCGCCCGATGATTTTTCTACATGTAATGTCTCTTCCAACTGGTTTTCTTCAATCTCTTCCTGTTCACTTTAGTAGACTCCAGTTTCCTTCTGAAACTCCTCATTGGCTAAAAGTGGAAATCCAGTATGGAAAGGTTGCTTCTCCACAATTTCTATTCCCTCAATTGAGTTAGGCCAATCACCTACTTGATTAATATCAGATGACGAGCCTCCTTTCTTTTTCACACTGATAAAAACAAATACATGTTACTTTTCAATCATCATACAATTCGTTGATAACTGGTAAGGAATAATGTCGAACTAACCTGCCTTAATCATCATGATTTGCAATAATGCATTTGCTAAAGAAGATATTAACATGTCGGCTCTGCTCTGCTTTAAATCATCGAAATCATGCCCATCCATTTTTTTAGTTTCTATACAGGAAGAATTTTTCACTTTCTAGTGAGCTTTTATACAAAATGGAATTCAACATCAGACTTTAAAAACATAAAAAATAAGATAATTGAACAAAGCAACTGAATAAACAAATTAGAAGATAAATAAACTACAATGACTCATTCGCTTAAGAAATAGAGAAATGTAAAGAAAACCTAACAACCTAAGTTTGTTAAAAAATAAGAGTTTGGGAAATTACAGATCATTGCCATAGTAATTTAGGACACCTTTCTTGTACACCGTACGTGGTGATGTAACAATACTTCCAGTCACATAACCTCTAATAAAAAATTATTTTTCTCCTAAATTCAAAGAGGGTTGGGTCTGAAAAATTCCAAGCACTATAACGTGGTTGCCTTGCTCAAGTTTAATTATGACGCTATAATACCTGGTGGTCCACCTTCATGACGATTATATTGAAGGTGGTTGCTTTAACAACTACTAGATACTGTAAATCCTCCATATGGCTTGAAATTAAACCTTATATACCCCTAATCAATCTTCATACCAAATGAGTTATTAGAAATGAAAGCTAGTTAACTTGTGGAATGATAACTGGATTGGAAGGCCTTTAGCTGTTGAGATGCAGACACCCGAAGAAATTAGAGTGCTAGATCAGTACAAGATGTCATTACCATTGTATTCTAGCTGTATTAGCACAAATGAACATGTGTGATCTTAAACCCCGATGCAATATCGATTGGATGAACAAAAAGACAATGGAGGATCATTAAGTAGTTGGTTTCCACGCAACCAAACGAGTAATATACATAACTATTCTAGAAATTGATAAAATGAACAAGGGAAATCAGTGGTAAAGATGTGTTTTTAATCAATTAACACAAGTTTTTAAATGAGAGTGTTCTTCATCGAAGATAATATTATGCATTTATCATTATTTTAAGTATTAAACATCAAAACTCTTTAATAAAAACATAAATTCTTCCACCTCATCATTTCATGCATACTTTTGAAAAGGAGACTTTCTGTAAGTGGAGGATGTTTCCAGAATACTTTATATGCTTTCATATGACCATGAAAATTATGATTTACGAATACATAAACTCAATACATAAACTCAATACCAAAATGCACAAGAATACAAAACCCTTAATGTAATCACTCATACACCAAAATACACAAGAATAGATAAACCAATACCAATTCAATGAATCTAGGGTGATTTATGAATAACTATATTGTCATTTTGTATAAAAAGACACATACAAGTATGACTTTTACCTTATAGTTATACAATTTGAAATGCATTGTTGAAAACCATAGTGCGTTAAAAAAACAAGTCATTATAGTGGAGCCTTTCAATTTTAAGAGGAGAAACTGGACCATGAATGGCCGAGATGCAATTTACAGAGTCGTACGGCCTAAAACTTGCCAAATAACACATTTTAATAAAATCTTCTTTATCTCTGCAATCTACTTATGCCAAATTTCCTATATTAAAGATTGTTATTTAGTGCAATCTACACAACAGTAGGGTACTATATGGGTGAGATTACTTTTAGTACACTATGGCTTATATATTTGAAATCAGCTGAAAATCAATCCGAGACATGTTGCTAACCCAGTGTACAAAAACATGAAGATATTAACGAAGACAACTATTATGGCAGCCCAATCCAATGAGTACAAATAAGTATCTACCTGAACACATTTTCCTTGAGCTACTACCCTAGCATATACTTGCATTCCAGCCTTTAAACCAAGTTTCGGGATAAGACAAAAGAAATTTAAGAAACCCAATTCATTGCATAAAATTAAAAGGTCCATTAAAAACACACAGATGCTTACAATTAAACTAAGGGTGTACTTCTATGAGAACTCAAATCTAGGTCTCACTTATACGACATCAATGCATTGGTAGACGTGTGGGGACACTATCTATCATTTAAAACACCAAGCAATGCATTAATGCTACATCGTTGAAACCCCTTTTTTGAGTCTCAAATCTATGTTATCATATAATTTACTCATAAACTAAAGGGTGAAAGAAACAACAAATGCCTATTATTGGTTACTATAGGGTTCCGGGGTGAAGAATACTGCAAACATTATAAGCTTCATCTAACTAGCCAAAAAATTTAGTTCAATGAGAAAGGCAAAGGATAAAACAACAATACCCAGATTGGGACACTTTTTATGTAAAGCAGGAATGCATCCTCAATTTGACAGATCAACTTACAGTATTTGAACCAATTAATGATATGGATAAGCCTAAATATTACGACCCTTTCAATGTAAAAGCAGAAATGCATCCTCAATTCAGCAGATTAACTTGCAATATTTGAGCCGATTAATGATATGACTTTTATATCATCATCATCATCATCATCATCACTAATATGATTGACAATATCCTACTCAAATTCAAAAGTTAAAATTAAACCAAAAAATAAAGGTTACTATGAAAGATATATCAACTAAGAACTAAACATACATTATCAGTATATATCGAACTACTCAGAATGAATACATATTCTTGATTTTTCAAGAAAAATCAGATAGAAGGAAGGTTTGGACCAGGTTTATATTGTGTCTAAACCTGGAAATGTGTCTTTTCGTTTAAGATTTGTATCGGTCTATTGAATACAATAGGAACCTACTGTCTTGACCGAACCTAGTGACGTGGTGTACGCACTTCCAACTCAGCATAAAGGGGGCAAAGAAAAAGGTAAGACATTAATACAAACAACTCAAAAATGCAATAAATTGGCACAAGCATGAACATAGTAATGCCTGGATGAAAATAGAGAAATAAAAGCAGGACACCACTGAATTTCAGGCAACATTGCATAATGATACCAGACATAAACGAGTCGATAAAAAGTTATCATATAGTTCGCTTAAATTAAAGACATCAAATTCCCAAAATATCATATAGCAATTTTTAATTCCAATACTTGTGAGAGACATATAATGTGGTCTAACCATAGTTTAATAAGAAAACCAAGGATATTGGGTATTCAAATTAAGAATGAAATTTATGATAATGCTAAGAAATAAAATGGTAGTTATACACTAGACAAAATGTTCAAAATATGAAAATGGTACTTAGTAGCACGAACCATACAATGCAGTTGTGGAGTTGTTAGAATTCCCATGGTAGTTGTAATGTCACTAACAAATGAATTGATTCTTTATCTTACAGCTTGAAGAAGATACTCCCCACTAGGACTAGTGTCTATTGCCAAAAATATCTCTGATCTCCTTCTCCTTCAAGGGTAATGATTCCATTCTTCACTAATTCAACTAATAACTAGGGGAGATGTTAGGGATGAGGAGAATTAGGGAGGATATCGACAAAAGGCTCCAAGTCCTGAGTAAGCTTTCTGCCACTTGGGTTAGTGATCGTTATTCAATTATCAAAGACTTTGTTGTGAGAAACGGTGATCCTCAATACAATCACACCTTTGTCTTCACTAATCTTAATGCCACAAATATTCGACTTCTATATACCGTCGATTTCAGGATCGATGTGTCTGCTAAAATCACCATCATCCCATACAATAGCTTCACCCCCTGGGAAACTGAGAAATAAGAGTACTCCAGGACCATCGATCGCCACTTAAAATTCATTCTTTCACATAAATATGTGTACGTGTGTTTCCTATCAGATTTATTTGATGATCAAGGAATAAATTGTGTCGATTATTTCAATTTTACAAAGATGATAAAGGGAAACTTCACAACTTAAATTTTATCAAGATGCATATAAAATTCTCATGGATATATAATGGCAGCTTGAAAAATTCTAAAAAGTGCGACACAAACAGGACAAGAACTCATCGATGGATAATTAAACTTTCTATATAAAAACAAGCTACAAAAGAATGCTTATTAAAAACTATAAAATATCATGGTTTTCATAGTGAAATTTATATCTCATGAATGATATCATCCAATAATCACCCATATCATGGGAAAAATGCAGAAATATATAAGAGCATCGTTTATGGAATTCAAGCATAATGCCATTTAGTTAGCAATATTTTTTTTGTAGTGTTTCTAGTCAACAATCTAAATACTGCAACTTTGTTAGGGATGCAAGTGGATCAATCTCAACCAAATTAATGAGTCTACTTTTAGTAAGAACCAAACTATGTAGTTTTGGCAAGAATTCTGCAATTCCAAGCATTACTTTTCTGTCAATGTTTTTTTTGCCTAACTGAACCAGCATATAAGGTAAAGTTATTGGATCTAAGGATCCGTGTTAACTGAAACACATCCAATACTATTCAAAAAATATCATTGGATGAATAATTGGAACCGAAATAGAAAGTAAAACCCATGGAAGATTAATTCTTTATCATGAGGAATATTTGAAGAACTTACTGGAAATTGGATATAAGAATTCAAGCAGTCAAATTAACCATCACCGAAAAAATAACGAACGCCATGTGTCACAAAAAAATCCATATGCCTACCTTGGTGAATTGAAGTTCAAGCGTCGTTAACTCATTAATCCAATGCATATCTGAAATATATTTCCTCTTGATCAAACACGTGAACTGTGAACTCCATCTTGCAAATCATAATAGCATAACATGTGATTCTAAAATCCCACCAACAGTCATGTGATCCTATGTTGTGTCCTACACTAACAACATAATTGTGATTCATTCATAATGGATCTGATTCGAGAAAATACAATTTGATCTACCCAGAGATCAAAAAGTAAACTTGATCTGAAATCAATCCACATAGACGATAATGGATCCCATCATCAAACCCTCATTTTTTATGGTTTTGAATAAAACCATATCTGATGAAATAGATCCCAAAATGACCATAAAGACCATTGTTTGAACCGAAAAACAATATTGATCAATCATCAATATTGTCTTAAATCATTGGTGAAAAACAATATTGATCAATCACTAATATGTGATTCGTAACTGGATTAATCCCCAAAACAAATGGGATTAACCCCCCAAAAAGTTGATATGCAGTCAGCCCTAAATCATGAATGAATAACTTAATTGTTTTTTTACATTTAACAAATCGCGCAATAACATATTCAATAAAGTTCAAGAAAAAGAATAGCGAGCTAGTAAGTGAATGAATTTATTTGTGAAGTACATACCTTTGAATAGTAATCAACTGCATTCGTGAAATCCTTGTCCCTAAATGCAGCATCTCCAAACTTTTTTGTGTTTAACATATCTTGCACTTGTTGCGTTCAATCTTAGAAAGATAACTACTTAGAGATCGTAAAATCATAAACATAAACCACGATGGAAGACTAATATCAAAGGAGTAAGACAAATAATAAGGTGAATCTAAATATTTTCAAATATTTTGCAAGAAAGAAAGAAAGTTAAAGGTGAATATACCTTTTTAATGTATAACGAAAATCATGGAAACAATAAATTAGGTCTACTTGAGATTTCATTTGACATGGTTTCCTCAACTAAAGTCAGGTTTTTTGGGTTAAACTAGTGTCGTGTGTTCATTGCCAAACACAGTAAGAACGTAAGACATGGTGGGTCTATCAGTTGGATTTTCTTGAACACATAGTAGACTAGTAGTAATGTGTGATATAGACGTTGAAGAAGGGATTTCTTGAATTGATGTGTAGATTTGTATGCTACATTAGAAGGAAGGTGATTAAAAGCCTCTCCATATCCCATTTACCATAATTATCCTAAACACAAGAAATAGGGGAATCATGAGTAGTTAACCCTCTGTCAAGGAAGGCACCATCCCCGGATCAGTTATTCCTTCCAAAATTAACATCTCCCAGCCCAATAAGCCATAACACAAACTCTTCCGTTTTACTTCTAATTTTTAACATTCTTTTATAGTTCATGGACCCATACCTCATATCCACTTCACAAAGATTCTTTAATCAGTAGTATTTTGCCATTAGGAACATGGACCACATCGATTTATGCTGTCTAAAATGCCACTATAGTTTCAGACTATAAGCGTCCATCTAATCCTGCGTAGTTCTCACGTTAATCCCTCCTTCATTGCAAGGGAGACTGAGATAAGACCATTTCGTCCAAAGACTTACTTATGTATACATAGCCATAGGTTAATACCTCTTTCTGAATACATAACCATCTTGTCAATCTTTCCTAAATAATTAACACTTTCCACAAATTTCTTTCTTCTGATATCACCCTAAACCCAAGAGGGATTTTTTAGGAAAATGCAAAAGCATACGCAGAAGGATAATGGGGAGAGGAAACCTTATTTTAGCGAAGAAATTAGGCGGTCTTCTTCATCATCTGATAGAAATCCTCTATATAAAAAGACCCTATCCCAATAAAAAGAAAATGTCAATTGCATCTCCACGAATATCAAATTGATAAACATTAAAAGATATCTATTAAAAAACTGTGATATCATGTACATTTTCTCCTTCAAATAAATGAAACAAAACTCTATAATTTTCATAATTGCATAGTTCATCAAATTGTACTGTCACAAAATAATATCATCTACCTTAAGTTATAACAAGTAATATTCATATCAAAGTACTTGATCTTGGCCAACAAGAAAGTTGAATAACTAGTGATGGATTGATCATGTTAGAATGAATATGTCGACCCAATTAAATGATTATTTCTTGGCAAACCTCCTTAGTTCTCAATTCCTTACGACTACTGAAGAAATATGATTGCATATGAAATACTGTATAAGTAACAACTTGAAACATTTAAAAACATTGCTAACTAAATATTAGAAAACATGTTACTCTATAGTTAGTAATAAATGTAAGTACTGAACATATCTCATAATCATGGATACATGATCCTCACTGTACAAGAAAATCAAAATTCTCTAATGGAAATAACTATAGTGCATTACTAGGGTTAAGACATCATGCTACAACTAAAAAACTATCGAAGAGAAAATATACAACACAATTAGAGCATGTGTTATGATCCCATGTGCTTGAACATTTGTACTATGCAAAATCGTTTCTTTGAAAGATCAAGAAAAGAAAGAAAAAAGTGAGGATTAAATCCACTATCAGACAAATTATCATTAATTAAAATTGTCAGAGTTGAATAAATGTTCAAGTTAAAAATTCATGATAAATATGACCATCAATTTACCCCATACTTTTTTATGATAAAGTTTTAAGTAATGTTACTTTGAATAATTGATCTCTATTTTTACATTTGCTCGTCTAAAGCCAAAATCCTCATACAATCTCATCAATGTCACCACTCAAAAATACAAGTTTAGATCATAAGAAGATCATTTAAGAATTTTTATAATCGCAACGTTATAAATTATCACATGGCGTACTAAAATAAATATTAGATAAAAAAATGAAAGTGATATGGCTAAGAGTTATGAAAATAATCAAATATCCTGTCATTTGTGAACAACTATTCGTATATAAACAGTAGCAACATTGCCACTTTACTAGACCCACAAGAAGAATACTCAATACTTGACCTGGTTAAGCTCAGGGTGCACCCAACACCAACCCTCCAACACGTATAACTGATTTTGTTTTATATCATAGGAAAATGCCTTCGTCAAGGGGAAGGTCGTTATCATTTTGCAACTTATGTAACGCACAATTCTATCTATATCTAAAGCCTACAACTCAATTGGCGAGGTCACAAAGTAAAATAAGAGTAAACGAAGTCCAGTGCTTTAATAATCCCTCACAATATAAGAACTACACAGTACACTCACAGTACCTTATATCCATGTCCTTTTTAATATAACCCATTGGTTGCTCCACTTTTACGCTTTTTTTTTCTTTTTTACTTTCATGGAGACTATTATAATTAACAAGTTTTTACTTTCAATATGTGTACGCCCCAACAACTAATTAAAAAATTATGAGTTTTTCACTTTTCTACTGTTATGTAGCCGAATGTATATGTATTTCATTACACATAAAGCAATACTAAAATTGCATATAATATATATTAACCCGAGTATAGGTAGTGGCAAAACTGACCGGAGGCACCATTGTTCACTTCGCATTAATGAGCCCAACTTGTATGCATTGCAACCCCTGAGAATTGAATAAAGCGACGCAAACTGAAAAGAAATATGGATTTATAACCGTATAAGGTAGCTAATACTACAAGTTATATTTTCAATCCAAATAAAACCCTAAGTTGCAAGAAGTAATTTATTAAAAAAAAATATGAAAAGGATGGAATTTACTTTAACATTGCGTTTATTAAAAGAATTCTCACAAGAATAGAGATTCACAAACATTTATGAAAGTTAACAATACTCTTAATGGCATCTTTTAGAAGGCCAATAAATATAAGAATAGTCTTGTGAAGGATACTTTTTAGTGTCTCTAATTAAAAGCATTGTTAAAGGAGTTTTGGTATTTTAAAAATTAAAAAATTTCTATACTACAAAGGATAAGAACTTAAAGTCTACTTATTTGAATGGAATACTTTTAGAAAGAAAAAAAAGTTACTATATCCACTTAAAAACAAATGATCAATAAGGAGTTTAAATTGCATGATTAAATATATAATTGCATCCATAATTTGGATAAGCAACAAAAAGAATTCTGAAAATATGAGTACGGTATATGGTGGAACAAATAACAATCTTTAAGGGACAAGAACAATTACCTAGTCGACACAAACACACATTGAAAAACACTAGCAGTTCCATGCTGAAGGGTCTGCTATGACAAGTGCATCTTGTATTAAAAGTCCCACAAAGAAAGCCAATGAGACGAAGCATACCACATATGCGAGGAAAATCCAAATTTTCAACTTGCATTTTCAGAAGTTGCAACAGTGAGGACAATCTATAAATGAAAACAAGTATAAGCAATGCTATGCTTTTGACAACCATAATACAGTTCATGCAACAACACATTGTAACTTCTATGTCACTTATAATGAAAGTTTATTTGGTATGCGTATGCTACTTAGTTATTTACGCGATATGTTGGGAGTATGCTTAGTTGTTTGGATAGTTGTACATACCATATATAAGTACGTATGAACATCGACCCAACCAATTTATTCAACAAAAACATTTAAATTCTTAAGTTAACTATGCATAAGAGGCACTTAATGTTGGAACTTGAATATATTAAAATTTACATTGAGCAGGATATTCAATATATAGCTACAGATCTCCTCTAGTAGTCGCATTAAGGAAAGTACATATGCCAATATTAGACATAACTGCATGCTTTTTGAAAAATCAGACTCCCCCTACAACAAGCCTTTAACACCGTTAAGGGACAATAACAATTGATAATTAGATTTAACCCCCTACTACTTTAACTATAAAAACATACCTTTTATATCCACTTCATCTTATTCCTTCAATCCAAAACTTTTAACAGAAATTATAAACCCTAATCAATTGTAAAACATTAAAAACAAAAATCCAAGTGACATGACTGACATATTAAATTTAGTGTGGAAGATTTAGAGTATGTGAAGTAAAACTGTTTGAGAAAACTTTTTAGGTCAACTTAAAAATAGTTCCAAGTCTAAACTAAGGAAAACACATTTATCCTAATTATAATTTTGAGATGCTTTTGAACATCTGTTATAATTTTTCCACTTCATGTCAAAACTCAACACATCTGTTACAATCAAACGCAAAGCATCTAATCATGTCAAAACTGTTATAATTTTGTACATCTATTGCAAGTATAATTATAATTTTTCCACTTCCGTATAAACTCGCATATTTGCTACAATCAAACTCAACAAACTCACTTTTGAAAAGAAAATAAACCTAGAACTTGAAAACGTCTGCTTAAACAATTACCTAAAGCTGAAATTATAAAAAAAAACTCAGCATTCACTTTAAAACTGTTATCTAATAGTTAGCACCATAAGAGTTTCATCGATTTTGAGTTTTTATGAATATCTAAACAAGACCCCAACCATAAGAGTTCCATCGATTTTGGAACTTTAAATGAAAAAATTAATACATAAATATTAATACCCTGTTTTGATTAAAAAGAAAAATTAATACCCTCTTTCGATTAAACAAGATAGCTTGTTTCGATTAAATAGAAAAATTAAGCACGCTAGAATCCTACGGTAAAAACATTAAATAGAAACAATAATACCTTGTTTTGATTTGTTGAGCCTCTATTTTTTGTGAGGATAGGGAACGACTGACAAAGAAAATCTACCATAGAACGGAGAGGAGAGCGTGTGCGAGAGGGAGACCACTTGAGAGAGAATGAAGAGCATGAAGGAGAGGGAGACCCTCCGTGAGGATAATGGAGCGAAGGTGAGCAGGTAAAACCATGTTAGGAGGGAGTCGATAAAAGACGAAAAAAACATTTAGAGGCAAAAACACGACTTCTAAATTTTGGAAGAAAAAAAAAAGGTCATAATATGTACATTTAGGTTAGAAACTATTTAAAAAATGTCATAATATCTATAATCTAATATGATTTTTATATTTAAATTGTCATAAAAAATAATACTAATATGTATAAAGTGACATTTTATATTAAAAATGTCACATTAATAATAGCATTAACCTTTTAATGACATTTTTGTAATAAATACCTTTAAATTATTTTTTCGAGCGTCATAAAAAGGTGTTTTTCTTGTAGTGTATCCCGAAATTTCTTGCAAATGTCGAACACAAATTTGAAATATGTGTTCAATAAAAATTCAAAAGAAAACCTTTTCAAAGTGTATAATGCTCTACTAAAATTTTGGGTTGAATCCATACAGCTTTGTGTGACCTGAATGGAATTCAAACAAGGGGAGGAAAAGAATATTTATCACTTTTATAGATGATTACACTAAATTATGCTATGTGTATCTATTGAGATCTAAGGACGAAGAACTTGAGAAATTCAAACTATATAAAACAGAAGTTGAAAATCAACTAAGTCAAAAAATTAAAATTGTGAGATCGAATAGAGGAGGAGAATATTCTGAGTCTTTTAATGACTTTTATAAATTGCATGGCATAATACATCAAACTATGGCATCGTATTGTCCATAACAAAATGGTGTGGCGGAACGTAAAAATCAAACGCTAAAGGATATGGTAAATTATATGTTAAACAGTTCAGGTCTTCCTCACAACTTATGAGGTGAAGCGGTACTTTCAGCATGTTATATTTGCAACAAAATTCCGCTTACGAAATCTGATAAATCTCCCTACGAATTGTGGAAAGGAAGAAAGCCTTCTTATAAATACTTAAAAGTGCGGGGTGTTTAGCTAAGGTAATCTGGCCTCCACCTAAACGAACTAAACTCGGACCTAAAACTGTTGCTTATGTATTTATAGGTAATGCTCAAAATAGTAGAGTGTATAGGTTCCGTGTATTTAAATAGGATGTATATAGTATATCTACAAATACTATTATTGAATCTCGTGATGTAGAATGTTTTGAACATATTTTTCCACATAACCCAAATACTAGAGTTGAGGATGCTCGTTTGAATATTAATATGCCATCTACTAGTAGGAGAGAAAATGAAATAGAAATACAAGAACTTAGAAAAAGTAAAAGACGAAAGATAGAAAAATATTTAGGGCCTGATTATATTTTATTTTATTTCGAGGGAGATCCTCGATATTATCATGATGATCTTAATTCTCCAAAAGATCCATTTTGGAGAGAAGCTGTTAATAGTGAAATAGAATCTATTATGCAAAATCACACCTGGGATTTAGATAACTTGCCACCGGGATGTAAAACCATAGGGTGTAAATGGATATTTAGAAGAAAAATGAAACAAGATGGATCCATAGAAAAGTATAAGGCTAGGTTAGTAGCCAAAGGATATAAACAAAAGGAGGGACTCAATTTCTTTGACACTTAATTCTCCAGTTATACGAATTACTTCTATTATAATTTTAGTTTCCCTCGCATCCATTTATATAATGGAAATTCATCAAATGGATGTTAAAAACTGCCTTTTTAAATGGAGATTTAGAAGAAGAAATTTATATGGATTAACCTGAAGGATTCGTTGGTAAAGGATTACAAAATAAAGTTTGCAGACTAGTTAAATCATTATATATACTAAACAAAGCCCCTAAGCAGTGGCATGAAAAATTGGATCAAGTTAAGATTAATGATGGATTTAAATAAATAAATTTGATAAATGCGTGTTTTTAAATGACATATAGAAGCATGTGTGAGTGTATGACGAAATGTTAATATTTGGATCACATATGAGTATTATAAAAAATACTAAGAATATGTTATGTGAAAAATTTGTTATATTAGACTTGGGAGTGCATATTTCATTTTGGGAATCAAAATAATACGAGATTTCATGGAAATTAAATTATCACAATCACAATATATATAAAGTGTGTTAACGAAATTCAATCAATATGAATCTCCTCCTTCTAGAACTCCTTATGATCCAAATAGTAAATTAAAGAAAAAAAAGGAGAAGGTGTGTCACAACTTGAATATTCAAGAATTATTAGTAGCCTATTGTACATTATGGGTTGCACCCAGCCTCATATTGCATACGAAGTAGGGAGATTGAGTAGATATACTTTTGATCCTAATAATGATCACTGGAATGCACTTATTGGAGTATTAAGATACCTAGAATTTACTATTGATTATGCTTTATATTATGTCTCCTATCCTGTTGTGATTGAAGGTTATAGTGATTCTAATTGGATTTCTGACTCAAAGGAATCAAAGTCTACAATTGGATATGTATTCACATTAGGCAAGGCTACCGTATTGTGAAAATCCTCAAAACAGACATGCATTGTGAGATCAATGATGGAGTTTGAATTCATACCTTTAGGCAAAGCAGGTGAAGAAGCCGAGTGTGTGAGGACATTTCTGAAAGATATTCCGATGTGGCCAAAATGTGTACCCGCGATACTTATACATTGTGACTGCCAAACAATAATAGTAAAGGCAAGCACCAAGATCTACAATGGAATGTCAAGACATATTCATCATAGGCATAATAGTGTAAGACAACTCATATCTAATAGTATTATAACCATTTACTTTATGAAGTCAAATAATAATTTAGCGGATCCGTTAACCAAAGGGTTGTCAAGAGATATTATTTACAAAACATCGAGGGGGATGGGCTTAAAGCCTAATGAGTAGAATCACCATTATGGATACCCAACCTATTTGAATGAAGATCCCGTGATATAGGTTCCAAGGGAAAACTAATTATGGATGTTTATGTGTAAGAACTACAAAAAATTTAATTGTCTCATCCCTATGGCGTTAATTATAATAACATTAGTGGTACCTGTAATGGGAAAGAATGAGTTAAACTGTTAATGAATCTATGGCTTGGATTTTTAAGTAGGATGTGACAGGACATTCTTGATAGGTTCACTTAAGTGAGTGTGGTAGCGGGGACACAACCTATGGGAATTGTGGTTTAATTTCCTAGAGCGCTGATGATACTGGGATATAGTTCAGGGACTTAATGTGAAAAACTATTTCGAACCACAAGTCTGTTAAAGTGTCAAGTGTGTAGTCTTTTGAACTAGATTACCAAAATAATCGATCAGTTCAAGATATGTAATTCACTGAATAATTTGTAAGACCAATGGATATACACCAAACAAGGTTCAAGTCCAAAAGACATCTCTCCCTATTAATGACATTTTATTGCCCTTGAATTTTCCTTTGTTCATTCTTCTTCTATTTCATTCATGTGGGGGATTGTTGTGTGTTTTGGTATATATATTGGTGTGAATGAAATACTCTCAATAAGTCCCTTTAGCATAGTGGTAAATTCTGAGGTTACTTTGGTTGAGGTCATGGGCTCAAGTCCCACTAAGATCATTTAGGAGGATTTGGGGACATTCATAACTAAATAGATATATAAATATTATATTATATTATATATCAAGACTTGGGACTTGGGTCTTGAGTAAAAAAATAAGTTAATTTTGAAATTTGTTTTAATTAATTTTTTCAATTTATTTTTATTAATATTGAAACACGTTTTTTAATTTACATTAAAATATGTTATTCTATTAGAGCCGTTGGAGAGTGGTTTGGTGTTGAGGTGGTTGACCCCTTTTGTGGAGAGTTGGTGGTTATTGTAAGGATATGTTTTTATAAATGTCCAGGATAGAATCTAGGAATTTTTTGAAGTGTCCTAGATCACTGTGAATATGTCTAATACCGTTACATTCGGCTCGTCATCTACGATCATCCACGAAGGCCTTAATCCGAATCCATGCATCCACCATCTTCACACGTGCATCATGTCACATGCAACGTGCACTTCAATCCGTTCCCACCACTCCACTCTTCTATATGGGTAAAATAATTTATTTGTAGTTTTTAATATTTACATAATTATTTGGGGACCTTTTTCAACATTTGTAAAAAGAATTGAAAGTTTTTTTGGAATGATGAAATTTTTTCTAAGTGTAGAGGCGTAACTATTTTGTGAAATTGGCCTCGTTTGAGCGACTTGAGGCTGTCGCGCGAAGTCATTCAAAATACACTTGGCATCGTTCGAGCGATAACCCATGTTGTTCGAGTGACCCTCCACCTCGATTTTTGTATATAAAGCAATGCTAGTTCTACACGTTTTTCAAGTCTTTTTGCACCTCTATTATTTGCATAACAGTAGCAGTTTTAAGACTTCATTTTTCAAGGTTTTCATACCTTTTTGATTCAAAAAAATCTCCCAGATACATGTGTGAATCTTTATAAACCCTATATAAATTGTTCTACTCATCTTGGTGTAATCTTGTGGAGAAGAAGAAGCTTTTCCATTGCTGATGTTGGAGCCTTTGAAGGAAGCTCTTACTGATGACATCGAACTAGTGCCTGAGGGTCTTCGTTTGTCAAACTCTATTTCTACGTGTATTGTAAGTCATTACAAACTCATAGAAATAAAAAGGTTTTGCCCCGTTTGGGAATTTTTCCTCAATGCTTTGTGTGATTGATTGTTCTTGAATGTTTGGAATGATTTATGGTTTATCAATCACCACTAGTTGCATGTTTTAGGGTTTAATTAAAATTGGTAATTAAAAATTGGGATTGGATTAAACAAGTTTTCTTGTTTGAAAAAAAAATGTACTCTCAAATTGGTATCAGATCCAATTACACAAATTTACCGTGTAATTTTCTGCAATTTTTTTTCTAAATATCAATTTCGTTAAAAATTGAATTTCTGAAAAGGCGTTTGTTGAAATGGAAAAATCATTTAATAAAATACCAATTTTTGACGGGTCCAATTATGCTTATTGGAAAGCATGTATGACATCTGCTCTAAAAGCCATTGATGAACATGTTTGGCTTCTTGTTGAAAATGGGTGGACACCTCCCTCTATCACCGTTAATAATGTGACAAATTTAAAAGCTGTGAGTCAAGGGACTGAGGATTAATTTAAATGGTTCACTTTTAACCATAAAGGTCTTAGTTCTATTTCAGGATTCATCACTCCTGACAAGTTCTGACGCATAATGACATGTACTACGTCTAAAGAGGCATGTGACATTTTACAACTTACCCATGAAGGAACTAATGTCGTAAAAGAGTCTAAACTAAAAAACTTAACAACTCAATTTGAAACAATTATCATACTTGAATCTGAATGTTTTGACGAATTTTATGCACGTTTATCTGACATTGTCAACACTTGCTTCAACCTTGGTGAACACATTCCTAATGCTAGAGTTGTTAAAAAGATCTTACGGTCACTGCCTAAGCGTTTCATCCCCAAAGTTATTGTGTTAAATTCCCTAGGTAATTTGAACACACTTAAATTAGAAGAACTTGTAGGAGACTTACAAACATATGAAATCGACATGTTTTCTAAAGTTGTTAAAGCTAAAGACAAAGGGATTTCACTTAAAGCCCAAGCTAAAAAGAATTTTGAGTCAACTAGGAGGAAGGTAGAGTCATCCAAATAGAGTGAGGAAAACACGTCTGATTCTGATTTCGTCTTTGATTTAGATGATTTAGCCTTGTTCGCAAAGAATTTTAAGAAATTTCTCAAGATGAAAAATAATGGCAAGTCTAATGATAAAAAGAAATTTGAGAAAATAAAAATGGCAAGAAGTTTGAAAAAGAAAAGAAAGACACACCCAAGAAAAATGAAAAGAGATGATATGAGTGTGACGGTAGGGGCCATAGATATTTTGAGTGTGCTACTGGACTAAATAGGAAGCATAAAGAAAAAAGAAAAGCTACCTTCAATGCCTCTCTGACTGACGACAGTGTGGTCGAGTCGGTGGATTCTGGAGATGAATCCTCGCATGAGTGTAACTTCACCGAATTCATGGATATCCATGTGAGTGATTCTGATGCACCTCACGATGTTGAGGATGACACTTCACACGGAGACCTCGATAGCGACAAAAAGGAAAGTGAGGGAGAGGATGCTGGGAGTGAGAGTGAGAGTGACCTTAGTTGTGCCTATGCTGATTTATATCCTGATTCTTTTAAAACCAAAAATCATCATAAAGGTTTAGCTCTTAGGATTTTAGCTTTACAAAAAGAGTTAGGAGAGAAGAGATAGAATGAGTCCTCCATTTGTAATGCTTTGAGAGAGAGAGAGATAGAGTCTATTTTTAGTGAGAGAGAGAAAGTTTGTTTGGAGAAAGAGAGTTTGTTTAGAGAGAGAGAGAGGAGAGAATTGAGAAAGTCAAGGGGGACTTGACAAAGTAAGTGGCTAATCTTACGAGAGACCTCTGTGCATTTGAAGAGGCTCAGAAGATTCTGAAAGCACTTGTTGCCCAACTCACTCATGATCTTGAGAGCGCAAGAGAAGTCAAGGTTCAAATCGAGGACATATCTGACAAGATGGGAAATATGCTCCTTGCCCCCACCTTAGTATTTGGTGAGAGGTCTAGAATTGGTTTTAATGGTGCTTACACTTCGCAAATTGCACCTGGACCAACTCCCAAGTTTACGACAAATCCTTATAGCCACCCTCCAAAACCTAAGAAAATTGTTCAGCTAAGAATAGCAAACCGGGGTTGAACTCAGATTGTGTACTTTTGTATTTATTACAAAAGGAAAGGCCACTTGAGAGAGTATTACTATAGTTTGGATTAGACCTGACGTACGTACGCTCCATCACACTCCACGAGTGATTTCACTAGGCTGAAAGAGCATGCTGAGTTTTTAGTTGCTACTTCCCAAAGTTTAATGGGAGAATTCCAACGTTTATCTGGACCGTCAGTGGATACTTCCAAAAATGCAACTAAAACCACCAATAGAAAGGGAAAATAAAAGGTTACCTCTACTTGGGTACTTAAGAATGATGACACTTCCCTTGTTGCGCACGTTACTCTGAAAGCTTACAATACCTCACAGTGGTATTTTGACAGTGGGTGTTCAAGACCTATGACTGGTGACGTATCATTGGTTACCTCTTTAATAGATTGCAAGGAATGTACAGTAACCTTTGGTAATGGGAGCAGATCTAGAATAGTAGGATGAGGTACTATAGAGTTACTAGGATTTCCTAAGCTAGATAATGCATTGTACGTCAAAGGTTTGAAAGCAAACCTTCTCAGCATCAGCTAGATTTGACTTTACAGTTAAGTTTGATCGAGATGCTTACAATATTTATGATCAATCCGGTAAACTTTTATTGAAAGGGGTGAGGACCGAAGATAACTGCTATGGAATAGTTCCCAAGTCCTCATTTATCTGCAACAGTGCCACGATCACTCCTATGGATCTGTGGCATCAACGTCTAGGTCATGTAAATGTTAGAGATTTAGATCATCTAGTTAAAATGGCCCTATTAACTGGCTTACCATCACTTGAAAAGCTGACTTCAATGGTTTGTGGACCTTATTAGTGAGGAAAACAAATTCTTAACCCCCCACAGGAAGCTGAATTCCATTACCACTTCCAGAGTACTTAAGTTGATTCACATGTATCTTATGGGTCCTACTCGTATAGAGAGTCTGGGTGGTAAGAGGAATATCCTTGTGATGGTGGATGATTTCTCCAGATATTCTATTGTAGGTTTTCTAAGAGAGAAATCAGATGCTGTTGAGTTTCTGATGACCAAGTGTCGTGTCCTGCAAAATCAACACGGAGTCACTATCAATAGAATGCGTAGTGACAACGACACTGAATTTAAGGAGAAAAAATTAGATCTTTATCGTGATAGACTTGGGATCAAACATGAATTTTTGGTCGTAAAGATTCCTCAGTAAAATGATATTGTTGAGAGAAAAAATTGGACGAATCAGGAAATAGATAGATCTATCCTTCTTGGTCGTAAAGTTTTTAGGAGATTTTGGGCAGAGGCGGTGTCTATCGCATGCCATACGGTGAATAGGGTTTACTAGCATCCACACACACTTCATATGCCTTATGATTTGTGGACTAGAAAGAAGCCTAAACAGACATATTTTCGTATTTTGGGGAGTAAATGCTACATCCTACGGGATATAGAGAAATTAGGAAAGTTTGAATCTCGGAGCGACGTGGGAATATTTCTAGGATATTCATCGAACAGTGGAGCATACCGAGTTTTTAACCTGAGCATCTCTAAGGTTATGGAGTCAATTAACATCACCGTGTAAGATGATGAACCTCCGGCGTTGGTTGACCCCAACCAATTGTGTGAAGGTTGTGACCTTTCTAGTAACGATCCCTTAGTCCCTCACACACCCATGGTGGAACCTATTTCTGTTCTAAGGGACACACCTACTTGGGTTTGCAAGAGTTATGACCCTTCCACCATACTAGGAGATCCCACCTTGGGGGTCAAGACTCGTGCTCAATTAAAGAATGTTGCTAGCCATATTTGTTACACGTCCAAAGTTGAGCCCAAGAATCATAAAGAAGCATTCAAGGATGAACAATGGATATCTGCTATACAGGAAGAATTTTTTTGTTTAGGAAAAATGATGTATGGGAACTTGTCCCCTGACCTAGTGAGACTAACGCTATTGGTACCAAGTGGATTTTTAAGAATAAAATGGATGAAAATGGTACTATTATTAAAAAAAAAGTCTAGGTTGATCGCTCAGGGCTACACACAGATTGAGGGTGTAGACTTTGAGGAGATATTTTCTCATGTTGCGAGGCTTGAGTCCGTCCGTTTACTAATCGACATCGCATGTCATCTGAGCTTTAAGTTATATCAGATGGATGTCAAGAGTGCCTTTTTGAATCGCATTCTACAGGAGGAAGTTTATATGGAATAACCAAAAGGGTTTGAAGGCCCTAAGCAGCCAGGACACGTCTATTATCTGAGAAAAGACCTCTATGGTTTGAATCAAGCACCCCGTGCATGGTATGAGAGGCTTACTTCCTATCTCTTAGCCCGTGGCTTCAAGAAAGGGGGAATTAATAAGACATTGTTTGTCAGGATTCATGACAGTGCTATTTTTGTTATTCAGGTCTATGTGGATGACATAGTCTTTGGATCCACGTGCTCCCAACATGCTCACCACTTGAAATAGGAGATGAAGAGTGAGTTTGAGATGAGCATGGTTGGGGAGCTTACATTCTTCCTAGGTCTCCAGGTTCGTCGGCTAGAGGATGGAATGTTGATCTCCCAATCCAAGTATGCTAGAGACCTTGAGAAGAAATTTGGTCTAGACTCCGCTAAGCACACACGTACACGTATTAGTACATCTACAAAGCTTAGTAAGGACACTTAGGGCAAGGATGTTGAGTGTTGATACCAAATTTAGTCTGATGATGTTGATCAATCCTTTGGAGACACGTGTCAACCTATATGGCACTTGTAAACGCTTTCAACAAACAACACTACCTCCGAGCAACTTAATCTGCCTGACCAACTCAGGCATCCCGAGCAACCCATGTTCCCCGAGGAACTTCCGCTTACCGAGCAACTTAGGCGGCCCGAGCAACTTAGCATGTAGAATAAGGGAATAACAGAGACGACTGCGTATTAAATGCTCATCATTATCATACGGATGTATATGCCTACTAGATAACAGCGCATTGTCCTTTCATTTGTACAACCTCAAGGCTATAAATACATTATAACCTCCTCATTAGAAGGGGACTCTGGATTTATGGGTAAATCAATTATCGAGAATTCCAGGCAAACAGTCAGTAATACAAAGACAGTGGACGTAGGCCATTCTTATAAGGCTGAACAACTTTAAAAATATCTTATCTCATATTTATTTACTCAAATTTATCTGTGATTAAAATAATTAGATCAAATCTAGTTTTTTACATCAACATTGAGCAAACCTTGTATCGGAGTATGATAGGCAGTCTTCTCTACCTGATTGTTAGTCGTCCCGACATCGCCATTAGTGTTGGAGTTTGTACGTGATATCAGGCATCCCCAAAAGAGTCGCATTTACTTGCTCTTAGACGTATTATTAAATACGTGAATGAGACTCTTTCCTATGGCATTTGGTATTCCTTTGATACTCATGAACAACTGTCTGCCTATTCGAATGCCGACTGGGCTGGGGATGCAGATGGGTGTAGGAAAACTTCTGGTGGGTGTTTTTATTTTGGTTCTGCTCTTGTCTCTTGGTTGAGAAAGAAGAAAAATTCCATCTCTTTGTCCACTACGGAGGCTGAGTACATCGCCGTCGGGAGTTATTGCACGCAACTTCTGTGGATGAAGCAAATGCTAGAAGATTATGGGATATCATAGGACACCATGACCATTTCCTGTGACGACACGAGCGCGATACACATATCCCGCAATCCTATATAGCACTCGCGCACAAAATACATTAGGATACGCGAGCACATTATTCATCAGCTTATTGAAGATAAAGTCGTGTACTTAAGTTTCGTGTCCACTGACCCCCAGTTATTCGATATTTTCACGAAGCCTTTAGATTCCCTTAGATTTGAGAGTCTTAGGAAGTCTTTATGAATTTGCACAGTTGACTGAGGGGTGGTCTAGTATTGGATACTTTGTTCATGATCATATTATTTGATTCATGTTACTAGACTGTATCATTTGTATCATTTGTATCATTTTGTATATTTTCTTATTATTCTTATTCTTTATTCTTTGAAAAACACAAAAAGAATTTTGGTAAGTTAAGAAAAATGAAAAACACAAAAAGATTTTTCGTTATTTAAGAAAAATGAAAAACTCAAAAAGATTTTTGTATTTTGTTTACACCATTCATCGATGAACATTTAAGATAGCCAAAGTCACATCTTCATTTCCATATTCAACGTGACTGTTTGATAGTGATTTGAGATACTACATCATTTCATCCATGTGCTTTACATTGTTTGGAGTCAACGAGATGCATTAGTGATATTTTTCTACATAATTGGCTCCTTATCTCATTTATTGCACATGTGCACGGTATTATTTGAGTATTGTACTTATCTATCACATGTTGGCTCAAGTGTTTCCATCTTAATTATGTCTACACATCGAACCAAATGAAATAAAACTTGACAAGATAGTAGTGCATGTAAAAACCGTTGAAATGAGTTCGTGTGGTTTTTGAGAAAACGGGGAAAGACTGCGAAAGGTACTCATTTATCCTTTGCGACTAAGCCACCGTTTCATTTGGACCGAAAAAATAATTTGGTGAAAATAGAAGCCAAGGTCCTAAGAGGTTTAAAAGAGCCCGAATTTTTTAAAAGGCAATTAAAAGCTTCATATGCCTACAATGGGCCCATTTATGTAGATTCATCCCCTCAAAAGAAAATAAAAAGCATTATCATTTATGAAGGATTTTGGATGGAATATAAAACGGGTTTGCACATCCTTGAAAGTCTTAAAAAAGAATTAAATAGTTTTTGACGTTATTAGTGTGAAAATCACTTAGAGCTTTGATTTTTTGATTTGATTGAGTCAATTTCAGGTAATTCCACCAATTTTACACCAACGGAAGAGGTTGAGTTCATTCGTTAGGAGTATCCAAAATTCATCGTGCACATATGTTATGTTTGTATGCATTGATCTTCCTATCAAATTTTCTCACACCCATTCATTTTCGCTATCATTGGCTTGGCTATTTTCGTGTTCTTTCCATGGTGTGAGTTTTGTTGTGTAGTTTGTGCGAAAAATTTTGAAAAAAAAATGCAAAAAGAGAAAGTATTTCTACCTTATGACATTCTCCATTTTACTTTTTCTTCTTATTTGTCTATTTAGGGACATCATAAAAGGGGGAGAACAAATTATGGGGGAGTTATTTGTTTGATTCTATGATGATTTGCTAGAGCTTAATTGATATTTATTTTTACTTATCATTATATTTCAAACTGTTGCGTGTCACAGGTATATGTGTTTTTATCTCATGTGTGTAGGTACAAAAATTGAGAATAATTGTTGCACACCCTGATGATGACAAATAATGGTTAAAGTGTTGAAGATTTTAAGATGTTGAAGTTTGATTAATGACATATAATTTATTATTTCCAGTTTTTTGGGTTTAATGGGGACATTAAATTGTATGTCAGTTTGTTTATTCGGATTTCATAATTCGGAGTTTTTATGTATGTACCGACATAGACACAGGGGGAGATTTATAAGGACATGTTTATATAAATGTCCGGGTTAGAATCTATGAATTTTTTAAAGTGTCCTAGATCATTGTGAATATGTCTGATATCGTTACGTTCGGATCGTCATCCACGATCATCCACGAAGGCGGCCTTGATCCGAATCCATGCATCCACCATCTTCACACGTGCATCATGTCACATGAAATGTACTCTTCAATTTGTTCCCACTACTCCACTCTTCGATATGGGTAAAATAATTTATTTGGAGTTTTTAATATTTACATAATTATTTGGGAACCTTTTTAAACATTTGTAAAAAGAATTGAAAGTTTTTTTAGAATGATGAAATTTTTTCTAAGTGTAGAGACGTAACTATTTTATAACCTTGGCCTCATTCGAGCGACTTGAGGCTGTCGCGTGAAATCATTCAAACGACATGTGGCGTCGTTTGAGCGACAACCCATGTCGTTTGAGTGACCCATCATCCCGATTTCTCTATTTAAAGCAGTGGGAGTTCTACACATTTTTCAAGTCTTTTTGCACCACCATTTTCTGCATAACAGCAAAAGTTTTAAGACTTCATTTTTCAAGGTTTTCATACCCTTTTGATTTACATACTTTTCCCAGATACATGTGTGAATATTTATAAAGCCTAGATAAATTGTTCTACTCATCTTAGAGTAATCTTATGGAGAAGAAGCTTTTCCATTGCTGACCTTGGAGCCTCTGAAGGAAGCGCTTGCTGACGACATCGAACTGGTGCCTGGGTCTTCATTTGTCAATCTGTATTTCTACGTGTATTGTAAGTCGTTACAAACTCATAGAAATAAAAAGGTTTTTCCCCGTTCGGGGATTTTTCCTCAATGCTTTGTGTCATTGACTGTTCTTACATGTTTGGAATGATTTATGGTTTATCAATCACCACTACTTGCATGTTTTAGGGTTTAATCAAAACAGGTAATTAAAATTTTGGACTGGATTAAACAAGCTTTCTCGTTTGAATAAAAAGAGAAATCTCAGTTATGTATCCCTTTATTAAGGGGATTTGCAGATAATATTGGAATTTAATTTTTTCCCTTCTTTCTCTCTCTCTCTCTCTTAAAAACATTTTTTTTCCATATTCCAATTTTGGGCAACATAATTATGGTTCTAAAGTTCTCCACCAGTGTTTAAATCAGATGAACTACACTGTTGAATCCTCAGTCAGATATCTGAGGCTCGAGGCATAACTCGATAAAGCGCGGGAGATATTTGTGTCTTAGGATTGTGTGTTTAACACACACCTCAGCATCCAGATAAATCGTTCAGATTTTTTACTTTCATGGTTTTTGTAATACCCCGTAATTTTATTGATTTTTATTTAAGGGATTAATTGAATTAAATGATAATTAATTGGAAATTAATTCGAATATAAATACTAGCGATATGTGAGTTTTTATTGATTACGATGTTAAAATTGAATATTTCTGAGTATATATGGTAATATATGAGTATTGAAAATATTAAAGTTATTGCGAGGAAGAAAATGCGATAATTTAGAAAATTAAGTCAGGACGCGCGTGTCAGTCGCGTCAGGAATGAATGTAATTAAATTAAAAAGTAATTTATATTTTTATCAACCGAATGGTCATTTTGAGTGTGCTAATGTGTTCGTAAGGGTCGAAATAGTCAGAAAACACTAGCCGGGAGTTTAGTTTGGGTCCCAGGGCATTTTTAGGCCAAACCGACAACCTAGAAGCGTATTTCGGTAAGTTTAAAAATTGAGGAATTAAAACCCACCAATTTTAGAGTTTATTTTTCTATTTTTAAAGAGTCCACTAAGGCCATTACCAACCAAAAGCATTAGAAGTGGGCTACGGGAGTTAGAGAGAAGTTATCAAAGAGGTTCCCACAAACCATCTCCCTTCAGCAGCATTTTGAAAGGAAATTGTGACCGAAAAGAAGAGAGAGAGCCAACCTTAATCATCAACAACGAATGAGAACATCGGATTTAAGGCAAGTGATTTAATGTTATTGATTTTCATTGAATATTTCCTCCATGTTTAGTGTAGAAACTTTAATTGCCTAGAAAGTTTTATGAAAACCAATGGGATTATGGTGAAACTTATGATTTTAAGATAGGAATTACATGTAGAATGCTTACGGACGAATTCAATACACAAAATATAACTTTTGATGATCTAAAAACGGATTAATAAGGAGTCTTTTTACGAAATTAAATTCTGGGTTCAAATTCATAGGGTTTGGGACTTGAATTGAGGATTTATGATTTTGGCATGTTGATTTGTAAGATTTGACCCCAAAAGTATGTTAAGGAATGACCTAGGGTGACTAAAAATAGTTTACAAACATTAAAACGTAATTTGAATGGTCTTAGGGTGGATTTAGAGAAGAGAATACTGAAGAAAAACAAATTGGGAGATTTCTGGGTGTAGTCTGACATCTCATTAGAAGACCTGCCCAGGTCGTTCGAACGACCTCATTCGAATGAGTTTCTAACGAGATGACAGTATCCCTTCTAACGAGTTGGTAGTTCATTCAAAGCCATTCATTCAAACGACACTCGTTCGAACAACCTCATTCGAACGAGATTTCTAACGAGTTGACATAATGGCCTTTTTAGGCCTGATTTTATTTCAAACTTCCCGTAGACTTATTTAATTGAGTACTAACCTTCCCTTATTGACTAGTGGGTATATTTGTGAGATTGGAGTACGTTGAGGAGTAAAACTTAGAATTTTGTAGAAAATAGAATGACAATTATCAGTTAGGAAATAAGTATCTAAAATTTCGAAGTCAGAAAGGTTGACAACTTATAATGTATATAATTCGGATATTTGTAAACGTGCAACATCTAATGACGGTATAAGAATGTAAGACATACTTCCATTAATATTGTGAAATAGCTAAGATGTGCGCATGCTTAGTATATGTGATTATCTGCGTATAACATACCTACCATACTTGCTATCACGGGAGGTCGGCATTCGATCAGGGCCATCTAATCTTTGTGTGCCTACGGGGGGATTTAGATTGGTACCTCGAGGACATAGGTTAGAGAAGGACTTATTAAGAAGTTAATAAGTCTGCTGATTATGGGAGTGTAGGTATGTGCATGACCCATGTGATGTGAACTATGTTCGCCTCCATTATGTGTGTTTGTTACTTGTCGGAACGATTCCTGAGGGATTCGAAATATGTGGTCCTTATGTACGTGATGTACCGGGATTCGATAGCAGAGTATGTGTGCACCGCAACTTAGTCTCGGGGTGGCAGTATTGTATATTTATGATGAGAAAAATATACTATTAATTGAAATGAACTGTCATGTATAAATTTAAGTGTGAATAATAGCAACATTTTTGTAGAGTTAACATTAGAAAATCCCTAGAGATTAGTACTACTAATTTTGAGAACTAAGAAGAAAAGTAAAACACTCTATTAAATTAAGATGTCGAGAATTGAATTGGAAATCGTACAGTAAGGTTAGATTGTGTATTGGACTAGTTAGATATGGGAATAACTAGAACGGGTACGATAGGAGTGCACAATTAGTTGAGAGGTGAGGAACTCATGTGAGTGCACACACTATCATGTATTTTATATTCACTGTTTAATGATATTAAACACTTGCTGTATTTTAAACTATTTTCACAATTGGGCTCTGACCCATTTGCTTTCAAATATATTTTTTTGTAAAAACCTTTTAGGTTCCCAGCCACAAGGACACCAAGCATAGGAGTTCCGTTTCGGTGACGTGCTGTAGCTGCTGTGGAAGTTATAGGACCTCGACAGTAGACCCCCCCATTTTCGATCTTCACTCTATTTGCAGATTTTCTCATCTGTTGGGCATGACGCCTCTTTTACTTTAAAGACATCTTACTCACTCAGTGTTATTTCATATTTTTGGGTTGTAATTAAATAGTGATTCACACTTTGAATTTGGTTGTATTCCGTATTCGGTCTATTTAGAGGAGTATTCCTACAGATTCATTATTATTCCATGGTTATTCTATTGTGACTATGTTGTGGTTGTTATGTTAGCATCTCATAATCTAACTTTATTGTATGTTAATCGGATTTAATTAAAATTGACAACTCACTTTATTAAATATTAGGTGGCTAGTAATTGTTAAAATGTTTTTCAACAGTGATGCTATGGACTGAACCAACTTGGCATTTTGTATTAATTTGAATAAAGGAGTAGCTACCCGGTATTTAATTAGTCGGGGTGTCATAGTTTTCCCATATACGCATATAACAAAGGCTGTAATCAGAGAGGGGGAACTTTCCGGGGAAATGTTTCATTTGTGGTAAGATTGGCCACAAGCGCCAGGAGTGCCCTGAGAGGGGCAGGGCCCCACAGCAGCAGCAACAGGTATCTCGACATGAGCCTCAGAGACCTATGTTTCCCGCCGCCTTCCCAGCACCACCACAGATGCCAGCTTTGCCACCCATCCCAGCTGTCCTAGTCCAGCAGGGACAGCTTCAGTACGGGTGAGTTTATCAACTCTAGCATACCGCGGTCCCACAGGATCCACCTGCTATTGAGGGTATGTTCTCTATTCAAGGGACTATGGGGCGTATTTTATTTAATACGGGGGCCACACACTGTTTCATTTCCACGAGATTTGCACGCACTTTGGAGTTGTTAGACACTGCAGAGAGCATGATTACTTGCGTAGATTCACCGTTGAGTCGGGGTTTCGTGATTTCCCTTATTTATAGAGGTGTGGGTATAGAGATCGGGAGATTTACTTTACCTGCTGATATGTTAGTATTAGAGATGACTGAGTACGATGCGATTGTTGGTATGGATTGGCTAGTTGCGTACCGAGCCATGATTGTTTATTTCAGTAGGAGTATCATTTTTGCCATTCCCGGGAAGTAGATTTTTTTAGTGGCGATGCCTCCCCCTGAGGGAGGATAATCCACTCACTTGTACTATATAGAGGAGGAGACCTCTAAAGATGTGGTATTACCACTCGATTCGATTCCAGTTGTTAGGGAGTTTGTTTTTGTATTTCAGGATATACCTGGATTACCTCCTAGTAGAGAGATAGATTTTGTTATCGATTTGATGCCGGGCACTAGGACAATTTCCCGCGCACCTTACTATATTGCTCCAGCAGAGATGAGAGAGCTAAGGGATCAGATAGAGCAGTTGTTGGGCCAGGGGTTTATCCGAAGGAGTACTTCACCGCGGGGTTCCCCTGTGTTGTTCGTAAAGAAGAGGGATGGATCGTTGAGATTGTGTGTAGATTACCGGGAGCTGAATAAAGTCACGATACGAAATAAGTATCCGTTGCCCCGAATCGATGACATATTCGACCAGTTGAGAGGAGATTCCTTCCTCTCAAAGATTGGCTTGTGATCGGGATACCATTAGTTGCGTATCAGGGAATAGGACATCTCAAAGACTGCTTTCTTGACTAGATAAGGTTCCTACGAGTTTCGAGTTATGCCTTTTGGCTTGACCAACGCTCTAGCCGTGTTTATGGACTTGATGAATAGAGTGTTCAGAGAGTTCCTAGAACAGTTCATTATTGTCTTTATTGATGGCATTCTAGTTTACTCCCAGACAGAAGAGGAGCACGGTTAATATTTGAGGCAGGTTTTACAGACGCTGCGTCAGAACGAGCTTTATGTAAAGTATGAAAAATGTGGGTTTTGGATGAAGGAGGTTAAGTTTTTGGGGCATATCATTTCAGAACGTGGGATATCTGTTGATCCGGGGAAGGTATCCGCGGTGAGGGAGTGGGGACAACCCATGACACCGACTGAGATCTGTAGTTTCTTAGGCCTAGCAGGATACTACAAGAGGTTTATTTGGGGTTTCTCAAAGATAGCGGGTCCTTTGACACATCTGACTCTTAAAGGTGTGCCATTCATTTGGAGCGATGCCTGTCAGTTGGCATTTGATGAGTTGAATGACAAGTTGACCTCAGCGCCTATGTTATCATTGCCCAGATCGGGAGTTGAGTATCTAGTCTACACCGATGCATCCTTACAAGGACTTGGAGGTGTGCTGCAACAGGAGAGTCAGGCCATAGCTTATGCTTCCCGTAAGCTTAAGACTCACGAGAAGAATTACCCCACCCATGACTTGGAGTTAGCGGAAGTCGTATTCGCTCTTCGGATTTGGAGACACTACCTCCTGGGGAAGAATTCCGTTTGTGTACGGACCATAATTCTCTATAATACCTTTTCACGCAGAAGGAACTAAATATGCGTCAACGTCGGTGGCTTGAGTTTGTGAAGGATTATCAGTTTGACATCTAATATCACCCAGGGAAGGCTAACGTGGTAGCAGACACATTGAGCCGTAGGCCAGTAGATGAGGTGGCCGAGGTGTGGAAAGCTAAGTGGAAGGAGTTGGGACACCAGGATGCAGTGGCTCGATCATTCATGTTTGTGATGACTGTTACACCTCAGATTGTTACGAGAGTGATAAAAGCCCAGGCAAATGACTCGTTCTGTCAGGAGTAGATAGTTCGATTACTAGCAGAGGGAGCTGAGTCCTATACCATTAGTATAGACCTAGGATTACGCTTTAATGGGAGACTGGTTGTTCCGAAAGGGGAAGACTTATGACACGAGGTAATGGCAGAGTCGCACGACTCACGGTTCACGATACACCCTGGTGGGGATAAGATGTACCAAGACATGAGATGACAGTACTGGTGGAGTGAGATGAAGAGAGATATCGCCGTGTTCATTTCTAAATGCGCCACTTATCAGTTAGTAAAGGTGGACCATCAGAAATCGACAAGACTTCTACAACCGTTAGAGGTTCCGATGTGGATATGGGAGAGCATATCCATGGACTTTATCACGGGGCTACCTGTGTCACAGAGGGGTCACGACTCCATATGGGTAATTGTGGATAGGTTGACCAAATTTGCTCATTTTCTGCCGTGAGGACAGACTACACTACGGGACAGTATGCCCAGATTTTCATTGCAGAGATAGTGAGACTTCACGGAGTGCCTCTAAATATCGTATCTGACCGAGATAAGATATTTGTTTCACAATTTTGGGAGAGTTTCCAGGAGCCCATGGGTACGGAGTTGCGGCTGAGTATGGCATATCACCCTCAAACTGATGGGAAAACAGAACAGATAAATCAGATGTTGGAGGACATACTGCGTATGTGCATCCTAGACTCTGGGGGTGGTTGGGAGCAGTACCTTCCACTGGTGGAGTTTGCTTATAATAACTCCTACCAGTTCACCATTGGCATGGATCCATTTGAGGGGGAGTATGGTAGACCTTGTCGTTCCCCAGCATGTTGGTTAGAGGCGGGGGATAACAAACTCTTTGGGCTGGAAGTGATTCGGGACACTTCGGCAAGGATAGAGATGATACGGATCCGTATTCGGGTAGCTCAGGACCGGCTGAAGAGCTATGCTGATGCCAAGAGGTTCTTCAGAGAATTCAAGCTGGGAGAACAGGTGTTAGTCGGAGTATCTCCTATGAAGGGGATTATGCATTTTGGGAAGAAGGGGAAACTGGCACCAAGATATGTGGGTCAATTTCCTATCGTCGAGAGGATTGGGCCAGTTGCATATAGACTTGGGTTACCGGAGCACTTGCATAGGATTCATGATGTGTTCCATATTTCCATGCTAAGGAAATATCTTAGGGACGATTTGGCCCATACTCACATTGATTTAGAGGACATTGATCTTCAACCCGATAGTTCCTACGAGGAGGGGTCGATTACTATTCTAGACCACAGTAAGAGGAAACCGAGGTCGAAGATAGTACCATTAGTACGCGTGCAGTGGCGACATCATAATGCCGAGGAGTCCACATGGGAGCGCGAGGATGAGACGCGCGAACGTTATCCAGAGCTATTTTTACCAGGTATTCATTAGTTCTGAATTTCGGGACGAAATTCTGTTATTAGGGGGAAGTATGTAATACCCCGTAATTTTATTGATTTTTATTTACGGGATTAATTGAATTAAATGAGAATTAATTGGAAATTAATCTGGATATAAATACTAGCAAGATGTGAGTTGGTATTTGATTACGATGTTAAAATTGAATATTTCTGAGTATATATGGTAATATATGAGTATTGAAAATATTAAAGCTGTTGCGAGGCAGAAAATGCGACAATTTGGAAAATTAAGTCGGGACGCGCGTGTCAGTTGCGTCAGGAATGAATGTAATTAAATTAAAAAGTAATTTATATTTTTATCAACCAAATGGTCATTTTGAGTGCGCCAACGTGTCTGGAAGGGTCGAAATATTCAGAAAACGCTAGTCGGGAGTTTAGTTTGGGTCCCGGGGCATTTTTAGGCCAAATTGGCAACCTAGAAGATTATTTTGGTAATTTTAAAAATTGAGGAATTAAAATCCACGAATTTTAAAGTTTATTTTTATATTTTTAAAGAGTCCACTCAGGCCATTACTAGCCAAATGCATTAGAAGTGGGCTACAGGAGTTAGAGAGAAGTTATCAAAGAGGTTCCACGAAACCATCTTCCTTCACCAGCATTTTGAAAGGAAATTGTGACCGAAAAGAAGAGAGAAAGCCAACCTTAATCATCAACAATGAATCAGAACATCGGATTTAAAGCAAGTGGTTTAATGTTATTAATTTTCATTGAATATTTCCTCCATGTTTAGTGTAGAAACTTTAATTGCCTAGAAAGTTTGATGAAAACCACTGGGATTATGGTGAAACTTATGATTTTAAGATAGGAATTACATGTAGAATGCTTATGGATGAATTCAATACACAAAATATAACTTTTGATGATCTGAAAACGGATTAATAGGGAGTCTTTTTATGAAATTAAATTATGGGTTCAAGTTCATAGGGTTTGGGACAAGAATTGGGGATTTCTGATTTTGGCATATTAATTTGTAAGGTTTGACCCCAAAACTATGTTAAGCAATGACCTAGGGTGACTAAAAGTATTTTACAAACATTAAAACGTAATTTGAATGGTCTTAGGGTGGATTTAGAGAAGAGAAGAATGAAGAAAAACGAATTGGGAGATTTCTGGGTGTAGTCTGCCATCTCGTTAGAAGACCTGCCCAAGTCGTTCGAACGACCTCGTTCGAACGAGTTTTTAACGAGATGACGGTATCCCTTCTAACGAGTTTGTAGTTCATTCGAAGCCATTCGTTCGAACGACACTCGTTCGAACGAGATTTCTAACTAGTTGAAAGAATGACGTTTTTAGGCCTAATTTTATTTCAAACTTCCCGTAGGCTTATTTAATTGAGTACTAACCTTCCCTTATTGACTAGTGGGTATAGTTATGAGATTGGAGTACGTTGAGGAGTAAAACTTAGAATTTTGTAGAAAATCGAATTACAATTATGAGTTAGGAAATAAGTATCTAAAATTTTGAAGTGAGAAAGGTTGACAACTTATAATGTATATAACTTGGAGATTTGTAAACGTGCAACATCTAATGATGGTATAAGAATGTAAGACATACTTCCACTAATATTGTGAAATAGCTAAGATGTGCACATGCTTAGTATATGTGATTATCTGCGTATAACATACCTACTATACTTGCTATCATGGGAGGTCGGCGTTCGATCAGGGCCATCTAATCTTTGTGTGCCTATGGGGGGATTTAGATTGGTACCTCGAGGACATAGGTCAGAGAAGGACTTATTGAGAAGTTAATAAGTCTGCTGATCATGGGAGCGTAGGTATGTGCGTGACCCATGTGATGTGAACTATGTTCGCCTCCATTATCTGTGTTTGTTACTTGTCGGAACGATTCCGGAGAGATTCAGAATACGTGGTCTTTATGTACATGATGTACTGGGATTCGATAGCAGAGTATGTGTGCACCGTAACTTAGTCTTGGGGTGCCAGTATTGTATATTTATGATGAGAAAAATATACTATTAATTGAAATGAACTGTCATGTATAAATGTAAGTGTGAATAATAGCAACATTTTTGTAGAGTTAACATTAGAAAATCCCTAGTGATTAGTATTACTAATTTTGAGAACTAAGAAGAAAAGTAAAACACTCTGTTAAATTAAGATGTCAGGAATTGAATTGGAAATTGTACAGTAAGGTTAGATTGTGTATTGGACTAGTTAGATATGAGAATAACTGGAATGGGCACGAGTACGATAGGAGTGCACAATTAGTTGAGAGGTGAGGAACTCATGTGAGTGCACACACTATCATGTATTTTATATTCATTGTTTAATGATATTAAACACTTGCTGTATTTTAAACTATTTTCACAATCGGGCTCTGAACCATTTGCTTTCAAATCTATTTTTTTGTAAAAACCTTTTAGGTGCCCAGCCACAAGGACACCAAGCGTAGGAGTTCCATTCCGGTGACGTGCTGTAGCTGCTGCGGAAGTTACAGGACCTCGACAGTAGACGCCCCCATTTTCAATCTTGACTCTATTTGCAGATTTTCTCATCTATTTGGCATTTCGCCTCTTTTATTTTAGAGACATCTTACTCACTCAGTGTTATTTCAGATTTTTGGGTTGTAATTAAATAGTGATTCACACTTTGAATTTGGTTGTATTCAGTATTCGGTCTATTTAGAGGAGTATTCCTCCAGATTCATTATTATTCCATGGTTATTCTATTGTGACTATGTTGTGGTTGTTATGTTAGCATCTCATAATCTAACTTTATTGTATGTTAATCGGATTTAATTAAAATTGACAACTCAGTTTTTAAATATTAGGTGGCTAGTAATTGTTAAAATGTTTTTCGACAGTGATGCTATGGACTGAACCAACTTGGCATTTTGTATTAATTTGAATAAAGGAGTAGCTACCCGGTATTTAATTAGTCGGGGTGTCATTGTTTTCCCATATATGCATATAACAAAGGCTGTAATCAAGATGATTATTGATAAGCATAGACAAATACTAAAAGTGCTTGAGGTGATACTCACAATGCTCAGTAGTAGGGACCTTGGAGAATTAGATTATTAAGACTTACATATTGAAGGATGTTTCAAGTGTGAATGCATTTACTTATTGAAGTTAAGGATTGCATTTGTCAGGTCAAGACTTATGGAATACATTGAGAAGATGTAAAGGGGCGTTGGTTATGTTTTGAAGGGAAGAAGTGAGAGTCAAGTGACTGTGCAATATGAGGTGCTAAGTGTTTGTATTTCTTCTATTATTTTTCTTTTGTTTGTTAAGTCAGGTCTGTGGATATATCTTTTCCAAGTTACTCATAATTGGTGCGTACTATTTTGTGTCCCTCCTATTGTGTCCAATGGTTTAAGAGACGATTGAGGCACACTCAAACCAATTTTTTTTACAACATCAGTCATCCAACATCTACTTTTTTTCATTTTGAATCCTATAATGAATTGTTTTTATAACACACACACACACACACACACATATATATATTTATAGTCAGGTTCTTCAACATACCTCCTAGCAACATACCTATGAACATACCTATTTTTTTAAATAGTAAAAAATATATTTTTAACCAAAGTTGGTATATATGATCTATATAGTGATAAGATCATCTAAAAAAATAAAAATAAAAAAAATTTAATTCAAAAATGGGTGAAATAAAACGTGGGTATATATGAACATTTTCGGCCGTTCAAAATTTTGTCAACATCTCATCCACTTCCGGGTTGAATTTTTTGATGATTTTTTTTGTAAATGATCTCCTTATTATATAGATCATATATACCGAGTTTGGTTAAAAGCTATTTTTTTTACTATTTTAAAATATGGGTATTTTTTTACTATTTTAAAAAATGGATATGTTCATAGGTATATTAAGTGATGTATGTTGGGGAGTTTGACTGTATATATATATATATATATATATATATATATAATCCTGCTCTTGTGCAGAATAGTCCGCATTTTATGAGTACGGACCGGACATGTGTCACCGGACGGTGAGCCCAAAAAAGAGAGAGTGTGCCTATAATTTAGGCGATAATTTATAGCCACACCATTAGGTGGCACATGTCCGGTCCGCATTCTTAAAATGCGAACAAGTCCGTACAAGAGCATATATATATATATATATATATATAAATAAGGAGTAGAATTTTTTCACTATTCCATAAGTTGGTAAGTTAATTAGGGATCTAGATTGTGCCAATAAGGCAAGAAATGAAGGGTGGATATCATTTCCCCCGTTCTCTCTCTTACACTCCACAAAACCCTAACCATCATTCTCATTCTCTCCCATTTCTCTCATTTCAGCTTTCATCCTTTCAACACAAACCGTCCCTCATTATCCTCCCCCTCTCACGAATTCGCCTTCTTTAACCCCGATATTATCACATCTCCATGCTGCCGCCCTTATCTCTTTTCCCCACCGCCGACTTCAGCTCCACACTTAAGTTCTCCGTTCTCAAGTTCCTCTGCTAGGACTTTCAAATTTTGACTTATAATTTGGTGTTTTTATTTTTAGTTTCATATCATGTGATTTATTTTTATTTTATGATCTAACATATTCTTGATTTATAGATATGAATACAATAATTGTTCTCTCATATTGGTATTTCGTATATGTGGTACTTAGATCAGGTATACACTATCTCTGTGCTTCTAGATTTATATTTTAAGGTCTTCGTTTTGAATGACAATAATTGTTCTCTCTTATTTTATTTTCTGTTTAAGTTTTTGAATGACAAGATTTCAAATTTATTCTGTTTTCTGTTTGGTGTTCGAACTATTATTTGTGGATTCATAAGTGAGTAAATAATTATATGTAAGAATACGTATCAAGACACGGGGGGGGGGGGGGGGGGGTCGTAGGCATGTGTATATATATGTTTCAAAATTAGGACTTCTTTCAATTTTTGAATCTTTGTTGCTTTCATGTGTATATATGCATGGTTTCGAAATAATATTGAAATATAACTACAAAGATGGGAATTCGACATATATTTCATTTGCATATTATCTTAGGCATTATATCTGTAGGCTGTGGAGTTGGTGCCGCCATCCTCTATTCTTGGATATGATAGCTTCCATGGCTGCCATCGTACTGGGTAAATTATTTATGTTATGTGATTGGGTTTGTTTAACTCGAGATTTTGAGTGTCATGTGCATACTTTATTGTAGATCATGAAAACAAAATTTGATACTTATAATTTTGGCTACTAACTTTGTATGTTTCAGATTTGGGATTTAATTGTACCTCCATTATTTGGTGTTTTTATTTAGAGTGTATATTTAATTATCCATGGATATTATTTCGTGTTTGTATTTTGTTTTGCAAATAAGGCTCTACACTTCTCTTTTTTTCTTCTGTATTTTAATGGTATCATGTTGTTATAGGATTGTTCAATAGGGCCTTTTTAGGCTTCAACTATTAAGAGTTTTTGGATCTTGAATTTTAGGTTAATCAATTTATGATGTTGGTTTATAAATCGAGTTCATAATTTATTGGGTACCCACCATACAATTTGGAGTTTTTTGGGTAGAAAGAAGGGTCGACAACGATGCGGTGTCCAGGAGGCGTGTGGTGGGAAGGAAAATTGTTAATCTGAGTTTCTTTATCTAAACTTTGTTTATAGATGAGTTTATTTCCGACATTCGGCGTCGATATTCAGAACACTCAGCGTCAACTATCACTCTCTGATACAAAACATGTATGTAAGCATATTTATATATTTCTTATATTACATTCTTCATCCTCTATTTTGAAAAGTGGAATATACATCAACATGCAATTGGAGTTTTAATTTCAAATTTGAACATCTTTAAGAAGATATTTTATTCCTCAATCATTTATGTAAATTTTATATGTATTTATTAGAATGTATGATACCTTGATTGTAAGTTTTAAGTTATTTTTGTAAGTCAAATTAATGTATTTTTCTTTTTATTATATGTTTTAACTCTGAATTTATGGTATATTACAGTTAGAGATTATAGTTATGTGATTTTGATGGGGTTGATGAAGATCATTTACCTTCGTATGTTTTAATTGATAACATGATGAACTGTTTATTCTCATTATGATGTATGGATTGAGTACTATGCAATTTCTATTTATTTATCTTTAAAGGTTGTTTTAAAGGTCAGTCATATCATTTTCTCCATGCTTTTCATCCTTTTAAGTTGTTTTATTGAGAATGATTATAAGTGTATTATCATGTATTCACTTTAGTGAAACAAAACATAATGATCGAATCTTTATATTGAGACACTTTGGCCAACACAAAGTTATGGATCAACACAGGTAATTATTTTTATTTTTTTTTTTAAATTGATGAGGTGGTTTCATTGTGCCACGTATGGTTTTTCTATGCCAAAGTTACCCAAATAAATTTGACATATTGTTATGTGCTTAAGCAGACGACTGATTTCGCTATATTTGTTACAAGCCATAAGTTTTACGGTCTTGAATTATTTATCATTTTCTATTATTGAATATTTGTTATACCTATTTTATAATGTAGTTCATAAACACGAGTTTCGTATATTGATGTTTAAATGTGGCAGGGCATTTTAACTATTGAGGTTGAAGGTGTAGTAAGTTGGGTATTAGTCATCTATATTTTAGCTCTCAAGAATTCTGTGGTTATGTTTGTGCTTTTTTTATTTATTATATATTTTTTAAGTTGACATTTTTTAGTTTACATGTTTATTACTATGACATTCTGTAGTTTACATGTTTGCTACATGTGATTGGCTTATTTTTTTTTAAATTTTGTATCGCTCTCATTCACTAAATTGCTAGAACAAGATAACGTACTATCTATCGTGATTGATCTTAGTTTTAATGAGTATATTTCTTTGTTCAATGATGGAAATAACAGTAATATTATAAATGGAATTGGTGCTGCTATAGGTCAGGCATGTCTCTTACTTGCTACGGGATCCCATGGCAAAAGGTTTATGATGCCACATGCCAAATCCATGATAAAACAACCATGTGTCCCTTCATCGGGATTAATGACAGCCAGTGATGTTCTTATTCATGCCACTTACCTCAAATGTTGTACGATAGATTTATTAGTAGGTCTAAAATATATTTAAACAATTAACTACTAGTCTTATCTTTGTTCACTATGATATATACAATGTATGTTCAAGAAGATCCACCAGAAAGGAAAGAGCCAAATCAAAGGGAAAATCTTTTAGACGAGGATCAAATTGTTGAAGAGCATCAACCAGAATTGAAGGAGGCAAAGAAAATAAAAAATATTATAGAAGAGGGAAAAAATTCTGAAGAGGATCAATTAGAAAACCAGAAGGGAAAGCAAACTAAAATCCCTCACCATGTATTTTTCTCTAAATTTGTTATATATATATATATATATATATATAATAATCCTCCTGTGCAGACTAGTCCGCATTTTAAAAATGCGAACCGGACATGTGTCACCTAACAGTGCGCCTAGAAATTATCGCCTAAATTATAGGCACTCTCTCTCTCTTTTATGGGCTCACCGCCAGGTGACACATGTCCGGTCCGCATTATTAAAATGCGGACTAGTCCGCACAAGAGCAGGACTATATATATATATATATATATATATATATATATATATATATATATATATATTCTAAATGCTCTTTAGGCCTGTGTATTTAGTGTTTCTTTATTTTAAACTAACACGCGCAAGCTCCCATTACTCCCACACTTAGTCATACCAACCCCCCAGATCCCCATAATGAGAATCTTAGAAATATATATCCTTTGAGACAACATCCAAGATAGTGGCGACGAGGGTTGGGAGAGGTAAATTGTTCTGTATAACTTTGGTTTAGTGCCACATATATGAGGTTTTTTTGGATTGATTTAGATCCTTACACTAATCTAATTCTTGGTTCATTAGCAAATCAATATGTAGTGGGAACTTATGGCCCTCATTCATATTTCTCTTAAAATGTTGCTTTTTTCAGATTTTTTTTGCATATTTGAGCTTTGAATTTGTTGAGAATGTGGGCTTGCTGTTTGAATCATTTTAGAAGGTTATATAGTTCATTTTGGCAGGTTATGAAGTTCATTTTTTGCAGTAGGCTTGTTGTTTGACTCATGGGAAATTCAACCTCATTTCTCCCGAGCTAGAACAACATTTATGTTTCTTGGTACAACCGATATAGGTGTTTGATTTATAATTTGGCCCTACTGCTAATTTTGATAGGTTCAAATATTTATTATTACTTCATTATACCAATACCAAATGGGGCCTAAATATTTTTTTAGGAATATACATGGTGCATTTGGCATTAGAAGTTTATTTTCCTCAAATGAAACTGATATTGACTATTAGTTCATTATATCTTCATATTCAGATTTCATATTTCTCTTAAAATGTTACTTTTGTCAGATATTTTTGCTTATCTAAGCTTTGAATTTGTTGAGAATGCAGGCTTGATGTTTCACTCATTTTAGCATATTATATAGTTCATTTTTGCAGCAGGCTTTCTGTTTGACTCATTGGCGATGCAACCTCATTTCTCCCAAGCTAGAACAACATTTATGTTTCTATTTACAACTAATATAGGTGTTTGATTTACGATTTGGCCTTGCTGCTGATTTGGTACACTTAGATATTGACTATTACTTCATTATACCCAAACCAAATAGGGCCTAAATTTTTTTTGGGGAAATATACATGGTACATTTGGAATTAGAAGTTTATTTTCGTCAAATGAAATTGATATTGACTATTATTTCATTATATCTTCATATTCAGATGATTCGGGGTATGCCAAGAAGCTGGATGAGGAAACATTTTATGAGGCTCCAATTTATGGTTGGCTTACTTTGTAAACCGTGTGTATGCATTTTGAAGTGTTTAGCATTGGGAGTGTTTCGGTCATTTAAATTTTGGGTAAGTGTTTTATTTAATAATTTGAAGATGTACAATCTTAACTTAGGACCCTATACTGCTCACACTTTGTTTGATAAATGTTAAAATTAAGGACTTTATTTTTTCTCTTTCAAGATGTTATTGTTATTATATAGCAGAGTATAAAATTTATGTTCTTTTTTTGTATGATGATTTGATGTTGTCAAACCAAATTTATCTAGGTTGAGCCATAGTGAGGAATGAAGTACAATATTTACAATGGTTGTTATTCGGGTTAATCTAGCCTACAATGACTTCTAGAGTATGGATGTTCACATTTATGGGTGCGATGTTGGGGTTGTGTGCTTTTAGGTCGTGGTTCGTAACATTGGGGTTATTTGATTTTGACCATTAAAAGGAATATTTCAAGACAATGCGATTTCGAATTGTTGGTTCCTAAGAAATTTTGACCTTTGAAAGACAGGATGTTTATGTCGATGCCGATGACGATGTCGCTGCCACTGCCACTGCCACTGTTGTTGTTGCAACAACAAAGTAGTTGCTCCAATGAAAATACATCAAGATCTCGATGATGATGATGAGGTCCCCCAAAATGAATCTTATCGGACTTTTGAAGCCGCTGTCGAGGAGGGGGTCGCCACTTTATACTAGAGTTGAAGCCGCTGCTAAGGAGGGGGACGCCCAATGTTTGAAATTATGTATATTGATTTAATTTTAAATGAATTAGCTGAAAGGTGGGGATATGTTTACATTTCGGTTTTATAAGGCTGCTATTTACATTTGGTGATGTGAATTTAAATGATTTTCAATTATAACTATGAATTAACACTGCTAATATCTAAATCTTATCTTTTAATTAATGGTTATGTTTAGTACTATTCATACTATTAGACTGAGCTATCTTTTAATTAATGGTGATTGAAGAACCCTAATAGTAATTACATTTTTGGGAGAAATGATATAAGTTTTTAACCGTAAATCGGAATGAGGTGATTCTGCCTCCATTAGATTCGTATCGTTCATGCCTAGCTTAAAACATTTTGGGGTATTTTCGATGTTGTCCAAGGGATCAAAATCAACTTTAAAGTCAGCAGTTTCATTTTTTACCAATTATGATTGCGTCCTGTGGTAGTTGATTCAACTTTGCATATAACTTTGACTATTTATTATTTTTTAAATAAGGTGGATAGTCCTATAAATAAAAGATATTATGGTCAATTTTTTTTAAAATTACACTCATGGAATGTAATTTTTATCATTTTTCAGTTGTATACTTTGAAATTTTTTACCGTTTTGCGATTACGTATTTTGGAAATTTTTGTCGTGCCTTTAGGCACGGGCATTTCGCTAGTTTATATATATATATATATATTATAAAGTATTTACAAGCATTTTCTTTTTCTTTACACTTAGCATGTACATGTGGACACTAAATTTTTGCTTTACATTTTTCATATCCACGTGGACACTGAATTGGAAGGACTTAAAATAAACTAAGCATTCCCACATCTATGAACTATTATTCTCACTCTATAAACTGTCCACATGCACATCTATTTAACTTCTCTTCCGACCCATTTACTTCCCAATAAGGTATGCTTTTAATTTCTATGTTATGTCGACTATTCATATACATATTTCTATGTTATGTCAAAGTTTTCTACTTTGCCTCTCAGATTTCAGATCTGGATGGAATAAACGGATTCTGGAGACATGCCAAGAAAAAGATATTATGGTTCATACTCGCATATCAAAAACAGTATAGCTATGCCACCAAATCCAATCAGTACGTGAACGTTAAAACCCCTGGTATACATTTCATTTTTTTGAAAATTATTTAAATCATCGATAATGAAGCAAAAAAAAAAGTTATCAACTAATAGAAAAATGTTCCTTATTTATATTAAATTTACTATTATTTTAGCTTCTTTTATTTTTTACTTGATTTTTATTCCTCTTCTAAATCTTTTCATTTTACTTCCATGTCAATTGAAGATGTACACAATATTTTTTCATTAATATTTCAATGTGAATACATTTTAAGCTTTAATATAACCCAAACGATTATGTAATTATATATTTTTGAATAGATATTCAATAATGGTTGTTTTACGTAAGCAACTTCATATACTACACAGTCCCTCGACTTAGTATAATATTTTCTTTCACTTTTAAATTAATTGTTTCATAAGATAGCCTACCTCGCACATTGTGCGAGTATACACCTAGTTGATTATATTTATGAACTCGGATAGTATTGTACATAGGCGCAAGTCACTGTTGACACGTGGCACTTACGTAACACTATAGTCCCGTATGTATAAACAATACTAAAAAGACTTGTTCTAAAATAACATATGTTAAGAAGAACATAATTCCTCTAACACGTTGTGCGTCTCCAAGTACTATTTTGCACCTCCCAATCCTAATCCGTTACTCGTCGTGGATGGATACTATCAACCAATGATTTTCTAGTATATAATGTAAGAAATTCATATTTATGTATAAAAAAAATTTGTAGCTTAGGCGATTGAAAATGTCCTCACCCAAGCTACGATTGGTCTCGGGTTCGAAACATGGGAGCAGTCTCCCCATATTCATAAATGGGGATAAGACCAGTTGAGATCTACCTCCCCCAGACCCTGCAGTTAAGGGGGATCCTTGTGCACTGGGTACGACATTTTTTTTTTAAATATAACAATTTCATATGCTACTAGAAATTCTAGGGTATCAACTATTTACTTGTATTAAAAAAAAATAGTTTTTGACTGAAGGGCAACAGTGTTAACATTTTGATGAAATTTTAATTGTTTTTGTTTCATTAAGAAGCCTTACGCATTTATTCGATAACCCTAATGTTCATGAAGAGACTCAAATAGCCTATACACCAACCCTTTATAAGTCTCTACAAAGCATAACACTAATCATTGAGCATGGGTGATCTTTCAAATTGTTTTTATTTTCATAAATCCTCCCATTACACATACGTATATGCACACACACACAACATGCATGCGTGTACACACACATGTATATATATATATATATATATATATATATATATATATATATATATATATATATATATATATATATATATATATATGGGTAAATTAGGCCAAATCCCCCCTGAAGTATTGGTTTCTTACACCCAACCCAGTTTGAACAAATTTTTAACATTTTTAGGCTAAAATCATGTTTTATCAACACTTTTTTTTATGTAAAGAAGCTAGGTGTAAGAAATCAATAGTTCAGGGAGATTTGGTGTAATTTACCTTATATATATATATATATATATATAATATGAAGGAGTGGTGTTTACTGCTCCAAATAATCTGATGGTTGAGATTGGTCCATCAATTGAGATTCAAGGTCTCACATGGAAAAGTTTGGAGAAAATAAACAAAACCCTCCGCCATTTAATCATTTGCAAACCCGTTAAAAAAAAACCCTCTCTCTCGTTTCACCCTCCCACCCAATGCTGTCGCCCTCACGCTAATAATGTTGCCCTAACAACTCAACAATGAAGGTAGGGCTAAAAAATTGGGGATCTCTGTTTGTGTTTTGTTCAAATTAACATTAGAGAGATCTAATTTGCAGATTGTGTAAAGGACGAAGGAGAAGACCCATATAGATCTACTTGGTTAGATTTTTTATTCAAAATGTGCAGTGGAGTTTGATTTCAAAATAGGTTATTGGGTTTAATTAGGATTTTTTTTGTTTCAATTATAGGTTCTTTGTTGCATTTATGTTATACATTTATAATTATTTTGTTTTATTTTTCTTTGTTTAGTTTTTCAGATCTAATTTGCAATACCCCAATTACTCTCTCTCTCTCTCTCTCTCATGGGGTTAGTTACATTTTATAAGACTGTTTGTTCGTATACCTCATGTAAAAGGTATTTTAATTTTTTTTGCTAGTTTTTCAGTTTTTTCATACTACTTTGGATTCTGTTTTCTGAAAAAAGCATGCATTTTTTAAAATCTTACGTTTATTTCTAACTTTGTAAGTAACTAATTTTGTTTAAGAATTTTTGTTGATGTTTTACTTTCATTATTTCATATTTTTTTTATCTATTTATGTATCCATCTAATTTTACTAAATCTTTGTTTAGAAATATCTATGTCTATAATCATCCTAACTGTTTTTTATAGACTTTATTTCTTCAACTCACACAGAGGTGAGGCTTAGTTTGTTCTTCCTGCAAAGTGAAATAGTTGAATAAGTCTAGTTTGAGTCGTTTGCTTCGAGGTTTGGAAAGGGAATTTAGGATTCCTGGAATTTAAAATTCCCCTCATTTAGAATTACAATGTTTGGTTGGAGATTTAAAGGGGAACTTAGAATTCCTAGAATTTAGAATTCCCACGAAATTGGATTCTCCTTTCCCCTCTAAAATGGGGGTAATCCTATATTTCCGGACATAATACCTTACTTTTGTGGTGTAACAAAAATACCATTTCACATAAACTCATAAGTACACTTTCTCTCTCTCATACACACACACACAATCTCTCTCTCTCTCTCTCTCTCACACACACACACACACACACACACACACACACACACACACACACACATACTCTCTCTCGCACACATACATATACACACTCTCTTTCTCTTTCACTCACACACATGCTCTCTCTATCTCTCTCACACACATAAACACTCTTTCTCACACACATACATATACACACTCTCTCTTTCTCGATTTTTTTTGATGTGTTCAACGACATCAAGTTTTGATGTCGTCCAATCACATGATTTTTTAAGAAGTGTTCTCTCACTTCATTTAATGATTCATTATCTCATATTCAAGTGGCGTTCTATCGCTTCATTTAATAGTAAATAAAATAGTTTACACCATTTATATATAAAAAAGAATGACATTTTTATACAATAATATTTTTTCTTTAATAAAAGTTTTTATATAAAAAAATATTACAAAAATGTTTAAATGTTTTTAAAACTCTTTTTTTTTTAAATAAAGAAGTTAAAAATAATTTTTTATATAAACTATTAAAAATGTTTTAAATATGTACTATTTTTTTAAAAGTTAAAAAACGTGTTTTTTAAAACTGTTTTTCATATATAAACATTTTTTTTAATATATTAACAGTGTTTTATAGATTAAAACTATGAAAATATATTTTAAATGTTTCTTTAAACTGATTTTTTTTAAATAAAATGTTAATATATATTTCTAATATATAAAAAACAGTTTTTAAATGTTTTTCGCCATTCAAAAAACTGTTTTTGTACAACAACAAAAAAATGCAAAATAAAACTGTTTAATATGTTAATATATAAACACATTTTTATTTATATAGACACATTTTTTAATGTTTAATAACCACATTTTTAATGCTTTAAATATGTGCTATTTGTTTAAAACATTAAAAAATGTGTTTTGTTAAACAGTTTTTATATATAAACTGTTTTATTTTTGCATTTTTTTTTGTTGTACAAAAATAGTTTTTTGAATGTTTTTATATTTCTAATAAAAACATTAAAAAAATAGTTTTTTATTTATTAGGAATATAAAAACATTCAAAAAACTGTATTTTTACAACAAAAAAAAATTGTTATTTTGCTTAAGGAAAAAAACGGAAAAAAAACCATTTTTTACAACTTTATTTTTCAGGAAAGATTAATAAAAAAAGTTATTCAAAAACTTTTTTTTGTTTTTATTTAAAAACTATTTTTTTACAACTTTATTTTTTTGTAAAGAATTAAAAAAAATTACTAAAAACAGTTTATATTTAAATAAAAGTGTAACAAAACACGTTTTTTTAAACTTTTTCAAAAAATAGTATATATTTAATATCTTTTTAACAGTTTACATAGAAGGGATTTTAGATGGCAGGAAAAAGGAATTCCTCCTTGAACCAAGCAATGGAAAGGAATTGAAGATTCCAGGAACTTAGAATTCCTGGAATTATAAATTCCCATTCCCTTGCCAAACCTCGAACCAAACGAGCCCTAAAAGGAATAAGGTTTAGTGATTTTTTTTAATGAAATTAGGAATTCGAAATGATAATTAAATACTTGCACCATGGTATATTGAAGTGCAAAACATTTTTTTCTTAATTGCTTTCACCGAGCTTAAGTTTCTATCAGTTTTGGAAACGTTTGTCTATATATTGGGGTTTTCATTGCATAAAAACGCATGGGTTTCTCTCATTATTTTGTGCTACGAAGGATGAATGTGATTGGGGTAGTCTTGAGTCCAAGTTTTATAAGTGAGGACTGCGTTGGCGAGGATGACAATGGAATTCTATTTTTGGACTGAAACCTGATTTTAGGGCCTTTATGTTCTTTTGTGAGATTCATGGTATTCAATTTATTTGTGCGATTCCATATTTGTAATAACTATCAATTTCATTTTAAATCATTCATGGTTTAGTAGTGTAATGGGTACAAAATATTGATATTGTAATATTGGGGTTAAGATATATCGATGCTTTTTTATCTCAACGCTTTTGTTTCACTCGATTATTTTAGCATTTCAGTTTTTAGTGTAATCCTAAGAAATAATAAGTCATCTCATTTTATAAGACTGGCTTGAGGGTTTTCCTCTATTTGCGTTTCTCGTTTTCTTTTTTAGTTTATCTTAGATACAAACCAATGAACAAATATAATTTTCATTTGTTGTTTGGTTTTGATGATGTCTAGGTTAATTCAGAGTTGATTTTCGTATTTAACACAGGTTAACGAAATTAATTTTACTGATAACCTTGCCCATCTTCACTTGCCAATTTTATAGGAGTTAAGCTATCAAATTCATTTTTCTTTTCATTTAGAAACTAAAAGGTGCATTCTCATTCTTCGTCTATCTTTAGCTCTACCATTTTTTTTTTCTTACAACTCAATAGTGTTGTAATTCTCAGTGGTTAAGACAAATAAAAAGAATAATGAGATCATGCAACGACTTTAATGATGTACCCAGAGGAAGTTGAGTCAACTTGTGAGTCGAATATTGCATAGAAACTCTCAAGACGGTGAAAAGCTCAAGTCTCATGGGTTTACGTCTCCACTATTGATTCTTAAGGATCTCTTGATAATTTTTACTATCTTTAACTTTCGACTGTCATGATGTGATAAATGCAAAAATTGTTGTGCCTAGGAATTCATAGTGCAATATGCTTTACGAAGTTTTACTTAAGCTTTTAAGTTTAAAGATCAACTTCATATTCGATTTAGAGTATTCTAGACTTAGACAATGGATGATAGATAAATCACATCAAGAACGAGATAAAACCGCTTAAAAGATGAAAATATGGCTTATTTCTGACAAAAGATTTCCAAAATAGGTAAGATTTTTATAAATACCCCACCCCAAATAAAAGAGAACATCCTCCTCGATGTTTAAAATCATATTTTGAACTTTTGAAAGAACATGGTAGGGAATATTATATCGAAATGGACCGCAAATGAAGTTGCACCGTGTCATGGTTCAAATGGTAAACCCGAACAACAACTGAGGAGAAAAAATAGGTACAAGTCTATAAGTCATATATAAAGCATTGGGGAGTGGATAGAACACTACCTCCAAATAAGGTAAGACTCATATTCATAAACATTGATACAGCGGGCTGCCTCTAGGTAGCGTTAAGTTTAACGTGTTTACCTAGACGTAAAGATACTCACCCCTAAAGGTATGAACTATAATAACGCATGGAGGCAAAAGGTGTAGGTGATGGGAATCACCTCCAAATAAGACTGAAAGATCAGTCTTCTTGGATAAAGGCTACAGGGTCAGTGCACTTGTATTGAAAATTACTTCACATGATGCAAAGCATCGGTGGACCAAGGGTGGGTGGTGAGTTCCCATACATTCCTTATCCATCTGAACCAATCATGGGCCAAGTGTATCCTTATGACAATGTTTCGAAACTACTTCGGCCTACTGTCATGACATATCCCATATCGAGTGGTGTGAGTAACCAAGCTATTTGTGGAGTCTTGATCACCCTCCAACGCAATATGAATCCCAATATTATGTTATGGATCCTCACGATTTTTTGCAATCATTTTGGCAACCTAGTGCACCCCATCCCGATCACTCCCCTCACTATGCTCTGCGTGATTACCAACCTTTTTTATCTAATGGAGGCCTTCCACTCGTGTATGTGGAACTTAACCCCGTTCCCCATATTACATATCAGTATTCTCCATTTAGTCATGCTAATAGCATGTTATGTCCACCTCAACGACCAAAACCTCCACCATCCGCATTCTCTCTTGAAAGCCTCTTGCAGTGGTTCATCCTCGAATAACAATATCAAAATAAAACCCTTTAACATCTTGAACAATGATTAAATGAATTTGAGTGTGCTAAAGAGCCGAATTTCCCCCCAAGTTAACCTATTGTTGCATCCACGCAGAACGATGATGAATTGTTTTATGATACGAATTTTGAGTTTGACCAACCCTATCACCCCAAGAATCTTGAAGGTAAAACAACCATGTGGCCTATAACCCAAGTTGCCAATTATGTTGACATATCCATACATTGTGAGACTGATCTATGCTCTGATAATTCAAAATAACATATTTGAGGTTCCCCTACCCATAATATCCAAAAATATGTCCGAGTGTACACCTATTGAGCCCACTATGTGTGTTCCTAAGGCACCTCTTCCTTATAAGTCAGCTTTGGCTATGAGTGCCACCCAATTCATAGAGATTAATTCGAAGATGGTTCCCACTTATCTTTATATGGATCCTCTCCAGAAATATTTGTCTCACTTTGAGTCTGATATTGATGTCGATTCATATATCTCAGATCTTAATACCTTGTTAGACCCTTTCACCACCACATATGGTCACATATTGGTGGGTAAGTTAATCTCTCCATTACTTAATACCACATTACCTCTTCAGGTTTACCTTGATGATCATTCTAACCCTCCAAATGAGTGTGTGTTCCCTACTTTCGAGTTAGATCATCTCCCCCACCCATTTTACAACCCGACCCTCCACCAGGTTTGGACCTTGTTACCGTACCTCTCTCATTTCCAATTATCTCATTAGGTCCTTACTTGAACCCACACTCTCCATCCTCGAACTCCACAAGCCATCTTGTGAGTTCTTCCCCAATCCCACCATCCATGAGAGTAATTATGGTGCCACTCTCAACTTACGTGATATCGATCTTGATCATCCTTGTGCACCCACTCCTTATGGTACTTATTACTAGCGTTGCATCATCGATGTGTCATGACGTGACCATTATCATCGACAAATTATAGAACAATCGTGCGATTTTTATGAGACCCACCACATTCTAATTACTAGACCCTTCCTCCTTCCTCACTATATTGAGAACCATGCTTATAGGGTCCTTATTGACCTCACATTTAGGCTCAATAAGGCCCGTGGTTGGTGCCTCTTCACCTCCACCCTTGCCTTTCTTCCATATACCAAAGTAATCCCTTAAAGGTTGTTCTTCGGACATGACGAGATGGATAGAGGGAGAAAAAGGATTCTCCAAAAATATTTTTGGATTTTAAAATTTTTAAAAAAGAAAGAAAATATTTTTGGTGTTTTGAGTTTTGAAAAAGAAGGAAAATATTTTTGAGATTTTTGAATATAAGAAAAAAAATGAAAAGTGATTTTGGATTTTTGAAAAGGGATGAAAAAACTTGCTTTGAAACACACAAGGACGGAGCACACCAAATCGACTACCAAAGGATTTGAATCAGACACATACAAGAAAATACAAATCCTAACTAACACGTAACCAAATTTTCTCTTTAATTGAGTGATGGGGTAGTCAAATTTTAATTAATCCGCGGGCAAGAAAAACATGGAATATTATATGTCACCTTTGAAAATATGTGTCCCTACTTCCTTCACAAGACAACTAGAGGCTTGTCAGAGAAATTCTCCACAATGCTACTACGACGAAACGGTCAGTCGGTTCAATGTCTGGGACAACACAAACCCATTTTATCGAGCGAACGAACTTAAAATGCAGTTTTCTTGGATATTAACGTGCCTCAAAGCAAACCGATCGAGGTTTTTTTTAGGTGAATAAGACTCTACGATTTGTCTTACAAGTTAAATTGTCCTAAAAGGGTCCTATGAACATCGTATCCTATTGGGCTAAATAGTTAATTGATTGTGAATTTTAATGATAGTTAGGGTTGCACACATTACATAAGTGATTGAGTCGGGTGATGAAATCCCTTCTTGTTTTAATGATCGGGTGTAGGTCTTAAGTTCAATTAATTCATAAAATCATTCAAAGTAAGACTACTCATAAAATAAAGTCACATAGGAGCAAATAGTCAAACAATAAATGGACTCGCTAACTCGAGATACACGAATGACAAAGAAATGTACCTCTCATAACTTTTACACGCGTGGGGCGAAGACTGAGTTGATTCGACCTGGGGAAAGTTCGCCTAACTTCAGTCGTCCCTAGGTGTCCTAAGAAACAAATATAGAGAGGCTTATAATCCACTCTAACGACGCTCTCTCTCTCTCTCTCTCTCTCTCTCCCCCTATTTTATTCCATTTCCCTTTTGCTTTTTTTTATTTAATTATTACAAATAATTGGTGTCTAAATTACCACAAATAAATGTACAAGGCCCCAATATACTAGTACAACAATTCTGTGAAAAATAAAAAAATGAATACAAATGAAGAAATATATAAGTCTTCAAAACATTCCTCAACTAAAAAATCTGGCAATGACACTTGGTGAAAAAGCTATTGCCAGGAGTGGCAATTGGGTTCCGGAGGCTTTTTAAACTAAATAAGACCTGTATAGGGGCATCCGAATCATTTTTCACTTAACCCTAAGCATAATTTTGTAATTTTTGATATAATTAGGGATGGTGGATGGAGTGGGCATCCATTCAACCATTCTAAAATACTAGACTTGAGAGAGAGGAGAAAAGATAAGTGAGGAGGGCCCCTACGTGTATGTGCTGTAGGCAAAGAAAATCTTTTTAAAATTTTCTCAATTTAATTTTGCACCAAATTTGTGAACCAATCCAATTAACCCAATTTTATCTTTTTAATACAAAATATGCATCTAGTGAGATTAAGAAAATAAAGTAATGCAAGTTCACAACGTCGATGTAAGAGGAAACCACCAAGGGAAAAAATCTCTGACAACCCAAGCCACACAATCAGTATGATATGGTTTTACAAAGCATAGTATAACACCTTGAATTTTCATGATATTAAATAATTATGAGATTAATTATTATGTTGGTTAAATTGAATTAAAAAGGTGAGAAATTAATTTGTTAGTTAATTAATCCGGATTAAAATCATTATTAACTAGCATGCCAAGGGTTAATACTTATGGATGAAAATTATTGAATATTACTGGGTGGTTATGTAAGATGGAATTATAGAGTTTTATAAATTGTCGTGAATATGAAACGTGACAGTTTGGTATATTATGCCGAGATGCGTGCGTGAGCCGTGTCGGGACTAATTTAATAAATTATAGAAGTGAATTATTTTTAGTAACTCGTATGGTCATTTCGAGTGCGCCATTGAATTCGAAAGGGTTGAGATAGTTAGAGAACTCTACTCGGGTATTCTATTTGGACTCCTAAATATTTTTAGGCTTAGCCGGAACCCCAAAGGGGTATTTTTGTCCTTTGAATTTTTGGGGAAACATTATGGACGAAAATTAAAGAAAATAAATAAGGTAAACGTGGGAGAAATAGGGTCGGTCAATTTCAAACCTATGAGAGAGAAAAGAGAGAGACCTAGAGGAAGGAAGGAGTTCATAGGTATTGTTGGTGCATAACTCAAGGACTCGCATCACAAATCCCACCAAAGTGCATTTCGGAAGATGGGGAACACGTCTATGCCAATTTCATCAACGGATCAGAACATTATAATCGAGGCAAGTGTTTATTGCTTTCTTTCTTTAGCTATAATTGTGTTCATGTTAGACTAGGTAACTACACCATTATTATGAAGATGAATATTGTTGAAAATTTTGGAGAATTGATCATAAATTAGAACTGATTTGAATAAAGTTTGATTCCCTCATGTAGATAGGATTATGTCCAAGAAATTATGATAATTTGACGATTAAATCTGAGCTTAAATTGTAGTGTTGCATATAAATTTGAGAACTAGGGTTCTTGATATATTAATTTGAGGATTTCGATTTTTATTAGTGATTAGTGATGATTAAATGATGATATATTGTTGGAAATCATGTATAGATGTTGGTTAGTTGATGGGAATTGAATGATTGGTGTTTGGGCTGATTATTTGAGAGGGTTTAGGTTAAAAATGGTGGAAAATGGAATTGTTAAGGGTGTAAAACGTAACAGGTCTGGTGGGGGACAAGAATGTTGACTTTCATTCGAACGAGAAAGCTGATGTCATTCAAACGACATCTGACATCGCTCGAACGACAGGTCCAAAAATCTGAGAAATTTCCAGTTTAGTCCAAATTCAAGTTACACAGTTATTTTAAGTGAGAAAAACTATCATTTGATGATTATTAGCATAGTGCAGAATTCTCAGGGGATATTCGTAGGGTAATGCCATATATATTTTGGAAAAGAGAGTTAATCGTGGAAATTTTGAGAGGGAGAATAATCGAATTAATAAAATTATAAGTGGTAATGAGAGAATACTACATATGGAAAATATATGTATGGTTTGGGTGAATACCTAATAAGTCTTAATAGGATGTGAGAATGCTTATTATATGATCGTATTTGTGTGTATAGCATACCTACGCTGCTTAGTATTGGGAGGAGGTTTCGCGCAGTGGATAGTCTTATCCTGGGTGACCCAATGGGGGGATATTTGACTTGTACCCAGAGCATATGAACTTGGATACGTGCTATCTGAGACGTAGGATAGTTTCGATGGTTGAATGGGAACATAAGTATGTGCATGACCCATTTGGATGGTGAGTATGCTCGCCTCCAATATTTGTGTTATGAGATTTACGGTTCGTGAGAGACGCCGAACCAATTGTTCATATGCAGTGAGTGATGCACCAGGGCATGATAATAGAGTATGCATTCCGCCAAGTGGTCTTAACCAAGGGGTGCAGGATTATTTTATATATATATATATATATATATATATATATATATATATATATATATATATATATATATATATATATATATATATATGTATAGGGATGATGTGACTATATGTATATATATCTTTATGTGCTTGTGATTATGTCTACTATGTATAACTAGTAGATAGGGTAATAATAATTATTTCTTTACAGCAAGTGGTATTAACCAAGGGGTGCAGGTGTAGTATACATATATAGGGATAATGTGACTATATATATGAATAAACTTGGGAAAATTCTTCTGTGTGAAATTAATATTTATAGTAATAGTTAGAAATAAAATAATCTTAGTGGGTAAAAGATTAACCACTCGAACGGTGAATAATGAAATTTAGTTATGAGGGATAAACTATTTCAATAACGTATTGTATGGGAGATACAGATATACTACTAATGACGTAGATGATGGTATGGTGACTTCGAACTAGTTAGGATGGGTAGCATAACTATTATGGGTAGATGTACGTTAGGCGTGCACAATAGATGAGAGGTGATAATCTCATGTGAGAGTTCAAAATTAACATGCACATAATACTTGCTTCATTGCAGTTTTAAATACTTGTTAAAACAAATATTTTTACAACTCGGGCTTTGACCAGTTTCTTGCTATTCTCCTCTCTTTTGCTATATATATATATGTATTATATCAAGTGCCCAGCCATAGAGTTACCAGACTTAGACACTTGGATGGTTTAGCAAGCTACATCGGCTGTGGGAGTTGCAGGTCTTTCCATTTAGAGGCCTTCTATCTTTCCATTCAGTTCTTAGTTCAGACATTTCAGTTAGGGCATGTGTCGCCCATTTCCAGCTTAGTTATTTTAGAGATTGTGTTTTCTTTTTAGCTTTTCTTTTCCTATTGGATTGAGTATTATGATTCTATTCGTTTAGACTTTGAACTGGAATGTTTTATCCAGTCTCATTTATTTAAGTATTTGATTCATGTTCAGTATTTATTCTTGTGGAATGGAAATGGATTATATCTTAAAGCATGGAATTTATTAATGGATTAATTATGTATAATTAATTGGGGAAATGTTTAGACACTTAACTTAATTATTTATTCGGTGATTAATAATGAAAAATTATTTTCGACAGTGATGCTAAGAATGAACCAACTGGACACTATGATTTAATTTAATAAATGACTGATCACCCGGTATTTAATTAGGCGGGTGTCACACATAGAAACTATACTTACACAAGGACTCAATCACCACAAGCTTTGATGCTCTTCTATCATCAACCACTCCTCTGCAGTGCAACGTAGGAGCCCACCTATGCTAAGTCCACAACACACGAGTCCACGTATGCCTCGCTATCCACCGATGAAACCTCAACAACTGTCAATCAGTAAGTAAGGAGTCCACCGCATGAAACTAGTTATTCTAATGATGGAAGAATCAAACTAGTGGTGTAAACCAAGATCTCTATGATATATGGGATATGTAAACTCTGATCTTGAAACCCGAAGGATGCTTTAGCTTTAGAAACTTTGTGATAATTTGTAGAAAACATATATCTTTATGTTCAATTCTGCTAACATTTTTCTTAGCTAGGGCTCCTTAAATAATTAAACGCAAATTTCAAGGCGACCCGTCTTTCAAACGAAAACATGATGCCATTTGAATGAAAATTGTATCTCGTTCAAACGAGAAAATAATATCGTTTGAATGACAGATCAATGTTATTTGAATGGTGTAAAATGTCGTTTCAACCAAGATAAAAGTAAGATTAGGTTCATTCGACTCTAAACTCGATTTAACTGAGAAAAACATTTTAAAAATAGGTTTAAATAAAAGTAACATCCTTAAAAAATTTCGAGAATACTAAACCATTATGTATTCATACCTAAAAGAATCACAAAAATTAATGTGAAGACGTGAAACGTGCAACAAAAATGCGGCATGATCTGTCCTTGAAGTTTGGCTGCTACGTCTTCAGCACAACGTCATAGGCTTAGTGGGAATCGCGACACATAAAGCCTAACCTATGACACAAAGTGGTTTCTGACCGAGAAATTTGTCCTTACAAATCTCCCCCTTTGGCTATTCCGAGATAAATCCAAAAATAGTGAAATGCCTAAATCAGGTCGTCAAGAAGAATGACCTATGTCCCATACCATAATCCTCAAAAGTAAAATTATAAGACACGGACTAGAATATGAAGGACCGACAAGCATGAGCTACCTGAATGTGATGTAGCTAAAAAATATGAATCTATGAATGATCACTACACACACGAAATAAACAAATACTAAGTGAAGTACGGAGGAATAAAAATGATATATAAACAATATGATCAAATATCAAATTCTCAAATCTCAAGTCTAATCTCCCCCTACCTCACATATCTATCTCTTCCCCTTTTTGCTTAGAATAGACAACTAGTGGGGCAAATAAACAAAAAACACCATATCTAGCATGAGTATAATATGTGAAGCATAACTAGATAAATATGTGTAACTAGCTAATAAGAAATCATAATATGGAAAATCATAGCTAGTAAGTAGTGACATGAATAAATCATCACTAGAACAACTGATGTGACTAAAAAGAATATCATCCAATCAATGTAGTATAATAATGAAACATGAATAATCCAAGTCAACTGCGTATAAATTGTACACAAAAAATCCAGAAGTACCATAACATAATAATATATAGCATAAGGTACTGAAAATGCTCCAAATTTTTTCAAAATTAAGCAGGTCGTTCGAGCGATGATGAAGGTCGTTAAAACGACAGAAGGATGTCGTTCGAACCACATAAAGCTCACTAGTAATGACGCAAAACAGTAAGCCCTCGCGTGAAGCTTGTTTGAAGGGACATATCTAACGACCTTCCATTGAACTGAAATAAACATCTCATGTAAACCTTGCTGGAACCATACTTCGAACGACATGAAGAAGTCATTCAAACAACACAGAGAAGTCATTCTAACGACAACATAAATTCTCGATTCCAACACAGAAAAATATGTCCCATCAACCAAGAATGCTAAACAACTGAAATAAACATCTGATACTACAAAAAAAGTAATAATACCGACTCAAAAATAAACATGAGTTACACGTTAACATGATATCGATGTGCTTAAACTTGGAATGGAATAAATGGGTGTAACTAACACAAATGAATCATAATTTAAACACATAGATACATTCAAGAAGCTCTAATTGACTGCAAAATATCATCAAACTGCGTTTTAGCCAAATGTGACAATTAAACTTGAACTTAATTAACTAAACAAACATTGTGCACACAAGTCTAGAATTTTGACGATTCTACCAAATAATAGTGTCATGACACTACTTTTTCGACCTATGAATTATTATGCAAACTCGTTGTTTTTCAACTAAAATCCCTAAAAAGATAAACAATATATAATTATTCTTTTCTAATTCAATTTTCTTTTGAAGTTATACTTTCTTTTTTAATAAAATTCCTATTGGTCCCTTTTGGAAAATATGCTATTTTTATTACCTTAATTTTTTTTCTTGGGCTCTTTTAAATGGTGTTTTTCACAACGAGTCAACCTATCTCTCGTAGCCCTTTCTAATGCACACTCATATTTTTTTAATTAAACTAAACATATCCTCACGAGCAACGGTTCTTACATGCACAAATCCCGATAAGTCTAATATGCGCATAGATGACAAGATTGAGGGGAGAATGTCTCAACAAACTCAAATGTATATGAGAAGACAAACATTCAAATAATATTGTGCACGTGTGTGCAGTGGCATATACATAGTCGAATCTAAATGTAAATCAAGTTCGAAACAATCCCATTAAACAAATGGGTAAGATCAATGTAAACATCTAAAATCACGACCAATTGTTCTAGCCACATGGAAATAATGAAGTGATGGGGGTCCAAGCACACCAATATGCCATATCTTAAGTGTAAACTCAAAACGAAAAAATTGAAAGTCTGTTTGGGTTTTTCAAAAACAAAATATTGTCGTATTTTTAAAAAATATATGAAACCAAAATTCATTTTGTATTTTTCAATGAGACTCAATAAAAGAAAAATATAATACAAAAGATAAATAGGCCATATCACTAGAAAACATATATCATGAAGCAACACTAACGTATGACAAACATGTTAACACAATCATCCATAAGATATAGCAAAAGAAGAATCATGTGCATTTAAACGAGAGTCATGAAGTCTTATTCCTAAAGCCTCTAAGTCCGATTCCCTAACCCAAGTAGGTGTGTAACGAAGCATGGGGGTTTTGGGAATCAAAATTACTTTATTCTTAAACTTCCTAGGAGCATTCTTAAGGCCATAGCAATAACATCAAAGATGCCCTTTCTACCACATTGTGTTCAAGTGTATATACAATGGGGATCGCTACCTAAATGTTGACCTCTCTAACGTTCCTAAGTGGTTCCCTCATAAGTATCGTCTTGGCTTTAGTAATTGGAGAAACATGATCATCGAAGCCAATTCCAAACCTGTCATCTTTGATTTGGACGGTGCCTAATATCCTATCCAACTTTTTCGACCTAGCCTCTAAATCAAACTTAACCTTACTCAAATCTCTCAATCTATCCTCAAGATCTCTTATCCTAGACTCGAGTAAATGTCTAGGCTCCTAAAACTCTAGAATCTCCTCCTTAATAGCCTCCATCAAGCCACGAAGACTATCTCTCTCGCCCTCAATGTATAATAGTTTCTCCCAAAGAGTTTTATTACATGCCCTAAGATCTTCAATCAATGTATCCTTATTTTTTAAGGCACGTTATATCAACCTAGCTTGAAACTTCAAGTTAGCCTTCTTCACCTTTATTGTTTCTGCATACAAATCACGGAAGGAAAATTACAACTCACTCACCTCTATCTCCTTATCCTCACTCTCTTTACCCTCCCTCACTTGGGGTTCACTCACTATGGCCTCGAAAGTGTCATTCACATTTGTATCTTTATAAGAAGATTAATCATCGTCTCTCATATGACAAACCATGAACGCGGTGTAGTTAGGCTCAATAGGGGGATCTCCTACCTCTTTCGAATCATTATCACTATGGGTGGTATTAAATACTATCGGTTTCTTTCCCTCCTTCCTTAGTCTAGTGGGGCATGTTGCTACCTTATGGCCATAACCCTCATAACCATAACACCTATCCTACTCATCCATTTTAACATTTTCACTTTGGTTTGTAGGGACATGATCAGACTTATTGTTCTTGGATTTCTGAAGTCTTTTGTCATCTTTTTATTTCTTTTAGAACTTAAGAAAATTCTTGAAATTCTTTGCCAACATGGCCACATCTTATAATTCGGTGTCGGATTCATCATCCAAAACTTTAGTTTCCTCCTTCAGGACTTTCAAAGCAATACCTTTTTCGTTCTTCGACACTTATTTGGAGGTAAACATGTCAAGCTCTTAATTTTGTAGGTTACCTACAAGATCTTCTAGTTTCATTGAGTCAAGTATACCTAAAGATTTTAAACGGACACCTTTGGATCAAATCTAAAGGGGAACAACCTTAAGATTTTCTTTATGACTCGATTGTCAGGTATCTTCTCTTCCAAGTTATATGACAAGTTAACCATATTAGAAAATCTAGTGTAGAACTCATTAAACGTCTCACTCTCTAACATCTTAATCGTTTCAAATTGGGTGGTGAGGTTTTGGAGTTTTGAAGCCTTAAGAGGACTCGTACCTTCATGGGTGAGTTGGAGTATATACCACACCTCTTTTGATGTCTCACATGTCATAATACGTCGGAATTCCTCCAGGGTGACTGAAGAAAACAAAGCATGTAAAACTTTAGAATTAGATTGTGGTAATTTTTTCTCAGCATCAGTCCATGGCTCAATAAGTTTTAAACTAATGACATATCCCTCTCCCGTGACTGATGGAGTCCACCCATTTTCAATCGCTAACTAAACATGCTTATCTATAGCCTTAAGTGCACACTACATACGCATTTTCCAGTAAGCATAATTTGTCCCGTCAAACCATTCGAAATTCATACCTAAAGACACGTGATGACCAACACAGTAAAATAGTGTGCTAGCTCTAATACCAATTTTAGGAGGCCCCCTACATGCATATGATTTAGGCAAAGACAATCTTTTTAAAATTTTCTCAATTTTATTTTGCACCAAATTTGTGAACCAATTGAATTAACCCAAATTTATCTTTTTAATCCTAAATATGAATCTAGTGAGATTAAGAAGATAAAGTAATGCAGGTTCACAACGCCGATGTAGGAGTAAATCACTAAGGGAGAAAACCTCAAACGACCCAGGCCAGACAATCACTATGATATGGTTTTACAAAGCATAGATATTAGACTTACACAACGACTTGATCACCACAAGCCTTGACGCTCTTCTATATTCAACCACTCCTCCATAGTGCAACAAAGGAGTCCACCTATATCAGGTCCACAACACACGAGTCCATTTATGCCTAGGTATCCACCGATGCAGTCTCTGCAACCGCCAATCAGCATTTACGTAGTCCACCGTATGAAACTAGTTCTTCTAATGATAGAAGAATCAAACCAGTGGTGCAAACCAAGATCTCTATGACATATGGAATCTGTAAACTCGGATCTTAAAACTCAAAGAATGTTTTATCTTTGGAAAAATTTCTAAACAATTTGCAGAAAATGATATCTTTATGTTTTGTTCTTCTTGCATTTTTCTGAGTTAAGGACACCTTAAATAATTAAACACAAATTTCAAGATGGCGCGTCGTTCGAACGAAACATGGTGTCATTTGATTGAAAATTGTATCTCATTAGAACGAGAAAACAATATAGTTTAAATGATAGATCAATGTAGTTTGAACGATGTAAAATGTCGTTTGAACCAATATAAAGTTCATACGACTCTAAACTCGATTTAACTTAGAAAAAACAATGTTCTAAAAGGTGCGCATATGCAGCGCAAATGGGCGCATATGCGTGATGCCTTTTAGAAATGCAACGCATTAGGGTATGCATGGGAAAATGCGGGGTCAACGGGAGTGAGGCGTGCAATGCGCATAATGCATGTTTTAAGTAAAACGACGTCATTTTACCTTCATTTTAAAAAAAATTATTTTTCTCATGTACTTATATAAAAAAAGGGTTCCCCGATCTATTTTCAACAAACTTAAAAACAAAAAACTTATATAAAAAAAACAAACCAAAATAAAAGCCTAAAAGCTAAAACCCGATATCTACTTTACCCCAAAAACCTTCGCCGAAAACCCTAGCACCCAAGAAACAAACCCCTCCGGTCGAAAACCCTAAAATCCGAAAACAAGTATACTCCGGTTGAAAATAAAATCCTCCGGCCTATGATTTCCTACCTTTCGGTCGAATTTCACCCGAAAACAAATAAGTTTTCTGATTTATTTCTAATGATTTCCTATTTCTTTCTTATTTCTTTTACCCCAGAACAAGTAATGTTTAAGAAATGTATATTTTTTTCATAAGGTTAAAGAAAAAGATTATTACAATTTTTTTCATAAGGTTTCTTTCTTATTATATTAAAATAGTTACTTTCATAAGAAAAATATTATTACAAATATTATTATATTCTATTAAAACAGTTAAGAAATGTTTTATTCATAATTTCGATTTGATGTTTATGATTATATTTTTTTATGTAAGTTATGCTTATATTTCCGAATTTATTATTTTACAAGCCTGGGTATAATTAAAAAATATTAAAAAAAAGAAAAACGCCTTTTCACGCATATTCTTCACATAGGTGAGCCTATGCTTCTAATGCTTGATGCTTGACCTCCACGCATCGATCACGCATCGAGCTTTTTAGAACATTGAAAAAACTTTTTAAAAATAGTTTTAAATAAGAAGTAACATCCATAAAAAAATCAAGAATACTAAACCGTTATGTATTCATACCTGAGAGAATCTCGAAAATCAATGTGAATACGTGAAATGTGCACAAAAAATGTGGCATTATCTATCCTTGAAGCTTGGTCGCTACGTCTTCATCACAATGTCATAGGCTTAATGGGAATCGCAACACATAAAGACTATGCTATGACACAAGGTGGGTTTTGTCCGTAATAATGCTAAAACATACAAATTGACACTATTTGGAAATTTGTCCGTGCAAGAAGGGAGAACTCAAGAGGAAGCCAAGAAAATCAATTCGGGAGAGAATTAGACCAATTTTCGGGTAAAAAATCAACACGTAAAGAGGATTCTAAGATGAAGATCAGAATTCTCTATTATTAAAGTCAAGTGTTTAAACTCTCTTTGATATTTTATGCTATGTCAATAATTCATATTATGGTTGGTGCGTGAATATGGATTTTTGGGTGGGATTCACATGATAAAAATGGGATTTGGGGGAATGATATTATAGGAGTTGATTTAATTATAATATCATATGAAATCTGAGATTGATTTATATAAAAAAAGATGTGATCTTGAGTAAAATCTACGATTAATTCGTAGAGAAGATATAAGCTTAAATTGTTCTTGGGGAAATTTAAAGAATCTTAAAATTTAATTAAGAAAGTGATTGATTTCTTGTTGTTTATGTCAAATCTCATGGATCAATATGTTAATGGATGAATTGATATGAAAAAATGTATATTTATATATTTAGAATTGATGGGATGATGTTAGGTGGAGTTTATGTAAGGACAAATTTCCAATTGATTCAATTTATAAGTGCTAGCTTAATTTCGAACAAAACTATTTGAGTCATAGGATAGAAGTTTCTGACCTTTCAAGCTTATATTTGAGTTGAAGACGTAGTGGTCAAGTCTACTGAGATCACATCATATGCCACGTTTTGGGCCTTGTATCGCCATCAACTTTCCAAGGATCTTTAAGGAATGAATGCATATATTATGTTGAGGCTTGGAAAGTTTTATTAGGATTCAAATTTTTGTTAATTGTTTTTTGAATTTTTACTACATATATATTTTGTTCTCGAACACCTTTTTGTAGAAAAATCATAACTAATTCAACAAAAAAAATGAAATTGGCGTCCACGCGTTAGTATTGAAATTATCTAGCTTCCCAAGGGTTTGAATTCTCGTTTGAATGAGATTTAAATGCCGTTCGAACAACCTTTAAAACGAGATCATATTTGTATCGCTAATTTCTCATTCGATATGTCATTTGAACGACTCTGGTTTTTCGTTCAAAAGAGATTACAGTTTTCTCCAAAAATGGGTAGTTTTTGGCAGTTTTTCCCCATTACTCCCAGTACTTTTTCCCAACCTCTTTAGTAGTGCGAGAGTGCATTTTTCCAGATGACGTTTTCCAACTTCTAAAGAGAGAAACCTTTAAAAGAAGTCCCTTGAGTTTTTATGAGTCTTTAATGGTTTAATCTTCAAAATAAAAATCAATTTTCACACCCAATTGTTTATTGTTGATGTAAAAAACTAGATTATATCTAATTAATCAATCACAGATAAATACGACAAAATATTTTTAAAGTGGTTCAGCCTTATGAAAATGGCCTACGTCCACTGTCTTGTATTGCTGACTGTTTGTCTTGAATCTCGATAATTAGTTTACCAAGAGATCCAAAGTCCCCTTCTTATGAGGAGGTTACAATGTATTTATAGCCTTGAGGCTGTACATGTGAAAAGATAATGAGCTGTTATCTAGTAGGCATATACATCTGTACGATAATAATGCGCATTTAATGCGTAGTCACCTTTTGATTCTCTTGATTTAGATTCTCTGCACGCTAAGTAGCTCAGACCGCTTAAGTTGCTCGGTACGCTTAAGTTGCTCAGAGCGCCTGAGTAGCTCGGTGACAGTATGCCGTTCGTTGAAAGTATTTGAATTTGCCACATAGGTTGACACGTGTCTTCAAGTGATTAGCCCACGTCAGCAGACTAAATTTGGTATCAACAGAAGCCCCCAATGTTTCACAGTTGTGGTTGAAGAAGAGTGTGGAACATTTCGCTCGAAAACTGTCTAGATTACTGGTCTTCATGGATTTAAGGAAGAGTTTTGTTGTATATAATTCCTCTTTGAGCGCCTAATATTAAACTTCATAAATATTTTGAATTTTTACGACCACCTCGATATTTGTGCCCCTTTTTATTTTTTAACAGCCAGAAACGCAAACGTCTTCCCTTGTAATCATTATTTTTCTCTATTCCCGAGGTAAAGTATTTAAGTGTGATAGAAATCCCATCGTCTTCTACTTTTCAAATCTGTATTTCAGAACTCTTCATTTTCTCTCTATCTTGTGCCTTCGTTCTTTTCATCATTCATTGTTAACCGATCCCTCTTTCTTCTGTAAGATTTTCTTTCTTCTTCTTTATTTACTTTATTCGTCATGGTTTATCTTATTGAATCATTGGATAAATTTTGGTCTGATTTTTCAATCCCTTCGTGGGTTATTTTGGAAGAACTTTCCTGTCCTTTTGATTTATTTTCTTTGGCTGAGGGACACTGATTCCCAAGTCTTTTTGTAGCTGAGTGTGGCTTTTCTTTCCCGCCAAATCCCCTGTGTTTGGAGTTTTGCCAATATTTCGATATTTTACCTCCAAGAGTAGCTCCAAATACATGGAGGGTAGTCAATGGCGTACATAGGTTGAATCAACTTCATGAAACTCGTTTGGGAATTCCATAAATTATGTATTGATATAGATGGATTACCAGTGACACTACTTTTTATTTAAAAACTAGGTTTTCGAATAGAGCTTTAGTTGTCAATCTTTTCGATGCCAAGAGGGACTATTTTGATCATGGGGTTGTGATGAAAAATTGGAAACACCCTCCTTTAAATTTAAATAATGTGTACCAAGGTCCCAAGTGTCTGCTTTATGGCAATGGGATAAGCTGTTTTTATTTTTGAAATCTTGTTTTCTTTGTATTTGATGAAATGCATCACTGACATTAATTTTATTTGTTACAGTTGACAGTAAAAGGAAGCCCCCAAATGAGACTGATGTTAACATAAAGAATTTAAAACTTATCTGGGGCTTGCACCAATCAGAGGTCGGAGAGAATGTGAGGTTTGCTTCATATTTGTTGAGATACAGAAGTTCCATTTTATCTTTCATTGCTCGCCTTGTGGTGGTTGATCTTGATCAGACACCCACTTTGAAAACTAATACGAAAGGATCTTCTTCTGACTCAAGCATTCCTATTACTGATCTGATGAATAAGAGGAAATATCCCGCATTTTTTGACAAGTGAGCCTTTGCCACTGAAGAAGCAAAGAAGAACAAACCAGATGTACCAGATGAGGGGACAAAGAATATATATGTAACCCCTTCTACTGCTGCTAAGGAAGCTGGAAAAAATCCCCCTATGCCCCCAAAGGAGATAATATCTTTAATTGACAATGTTTCTACTCCTACGAGGAGATTGAAAAGAGGTTATTCTGAGAGACTTGTTGACCCTATCTCTCAACCTTTAACTGTTGAAGGTAATATTCCAGCTCTTATTCCTCCGAGCTCTGCTATGGGCTTGATAAAATCTTGGACTGTCCCAGAATTCCAAGATGTTGAGGATAATCTTTCTCGTGAGAAAGTTACTACTTTGGCCGCTCAACGTATTACGTCAGTAAGTACCATTAGCCCGACTTCTTCATCTTCTAATATTTGTGACACCCCGACTAATTAAATACCGGGTAGCTACTCCTTTATTGAATTAATACAAAATTCCAAGTTGGTTCGGTTCATAACATCACTGTCGAAAACATTTTTAATAATTACTAACGACCAAGTATTTAAAAAGTGAGTTGTCAAATTTTAAATTAAATCTGATTAACATGCGATAAATGAAATATAAAAAGTTAACATAACCATTCACAATGGAGTCACCATAGAATAACCAACCAATAAATAAGAGTCTGGAGGAAAACTCCTCACAACAAACCAAAGTCCGAATTAGATAAATATAAAGTCTGCAATCACTAAAATTAAATACATCCCAAAGTCTGAAATAACTGAATAATTAAAATGTCTCTAAAAGGAATGGGCAACATGCCCAACAATTGATAAAACTGGAAATGTAGTCAAGACTAGAAAGGAGGCATCTACTGTCAAGGTCTTATAACTTCCACAGCAGCTACATCATGTCACCTGAATGGAATTCCTATGCATGGTGTCCTTGTGGCTGGGCACCTAAAAAGGTTTTTACAAAAATAGATTTGAAAGAAAACGGATCAGAGCCCGATTGTGGAAAATAGTTTAAAAAAATAGTAAGTGATTTAATGATATTAAATCAATGAATGGAAAATACATGTTAGGACGTGCTCTCACATGAAATACTCACCTCTCGACTAATTGTGCACTCCTAACGTACCCCTACCCATTCTAGTGAATCTTAAATATAATTAGTCCTAAACATAAATTCTAACATTTCTACTCGATTCACGCTTTAATTCCAACATCATCAATTAAATAGAGAGTTTACTTTAATTCTCAGATTCCCAATTATTAGCAAAACCATTTACTGGAGATTATCTCATTTTTATCTTTTCAGAGCGTTACTATAATTTTACTCACAATTAAACATGACAATTCTTTCCAATTAACCATATTTTATTCTCATCATAAATATACAATACTAGCACCCCGAGACTAAGCTGCGGTGCACACATACTCTACTATCCCATCTCGGTACATCACGTACATAAGGACCACGCATTCCGAATCTCTCAGGCATCGTTCTCAGATAATAGCAATCACAAACAATGGAGGCGAACATAGTTTACATCACATGGGTCACGCACATACCTACGCTCCCATAATCAGCAGACTTATTAACTTCTCAATAAGTCCTTCTCTGACCTATGTCCTCGAGGTACCAATCTATATCCCCCCCCACCCCCCCGTAGGCACACAAAGATTAGATGGCCCTAATCGAACGCAAACCTCCCATGATAGCAAGTATAGTAGGTATGTCATACACATAAATTCACATATACTAAGCATTCACACATCTTAGTTATCTCGTAATCTTAATATAGGTATATTTCTCATTCTTATACCGTCACTTAAGTGTTATACGATTTCAAGTTTCTGATTTGTATATTCAAATTATCAACCCTTCTCACGTCGTAATTTGGTACACGTTTTCCATTTCACAAATGACAACTAACATTGTTATGAGATTTTAAATCATAATCCTCAACGTACCCTAATTCTCACAATTATACTCCCATATCAATAAAGGAAGGTTAATACTCCAATTAAATACGTTTACAAAACGTTTGAAATGAAATCAGACCAAAAAGCCATTCTGTCAACTCGTTAGAAGTCTCGTTCGAACGAGGTCGTTCGAACGAGAGTTCATTCGAACGAAAGGCTTCAAACGAAGTACCAAATCGTTAGAAGGCATACTGTCACCTCGTTGGAAGCTCGTTTGAACAAGGTTGTTCGAACGACCTGGGCAGGTCTTCTAACGAGATGGAAGTTTCAAGCCCAAAAATCTTTACTTCGTTTTTCTCAATTATAATCTCCTCCAATCTCATCCTAAGATCATCCAAAAAGTATTTTTAAGGTTCTTAAACATCACTAAACCTTCTTAGGTCGTATCTTAACACATTTTTGGGGTCCAATCTTCCTAAACAACATATAATTATCATAAATCCCAAATTTACCCCAAACCCTATGAATATGAACCCAGAAATTTAATGTCTTCAATTTCTCTTTATAAATCCGTGTTTACATCATCAAAAGTTGTATTTCGTATAGGACAATCATCCAATAACATTCTACATGCAATCCCTATAACATATCATGAATTTCTATCTCCAATTTCATGGGTTTTCATCAAACACCCAATACGATGCAATTATTTCAATTCTAAGCATGGAAGAAACATTCGCTTGAAATTAACGTAACTAAACCACTTGACTTAAATTGTTCTTCTGAATTTGATGTTGAAGGTTGAAGGTTGTCCTCTTCCCTCTCTACAAATTTCTCCCAAGGTTAAAGGTTGAAGATGGCGGTTATGGGTTTTCTCTTTGGGAACCTCTTCCAACTTTTCCTATAACTCCCGTAGCCCTCTAAGTTGTCAAGTGATGGTAATGGGTTAAGTGGGTTACTAAATAACCTATAATTAACTCGCAAAATTCGTTGGTTAATATTCCCAAAATTTCAAAATTACCAAAATGCCCTTTTTCGTTGCCGGTTTAGCCTAAAAATGCCCCGGGACCCAAACTAAACCGCCGGCTAGTGTTTTCTGACTATTTCTACCCTTCCGGACTCGTTGGCGCACTCAAAATGACCATTCAGTTGCTAAAAATAAAATTCACTTTTTAATTTAAATAGTTACATTCCCGACGCGACTGATACGTGCGTCCCAACAAAATTTCCCAAATTGCCGTATTTCAATCTTGCGACAATTTTAATATTTTCAATATTCATATATTGCCATATATACACATTATAATCAAATACCAACTCACATCTCATTAGTATTATATCCAAATTAATTCTCAATTAATTCACATATAATTTAATTAATCCCATAAATAAATATCGATAAAAGTACGGGGTATTACATACTTCCCCCCTAATAACAGAATTTCGTCCCGAAATTCGGAACCAGAAGGTACCTGGTAAAAACAACTCTGGATAATGTTCACGCATCTCATCCTCGCACTCCCATGTGGATTCCTCAGCATTATGATGCCGCCACTGAACACGTACTAATGGTACTATCTTCGACCTCAGTTTTCTCTTGCTTTGGTCTAAAATAGCAATCGGCCCCTCCTCGTAGGAACTATCGGGCAGGAGATCGATGTCCTCCAAAGCAATGTGAGTATGGGCCAAATCATCCTTAAGATATTTCCTTAGCGAGGAAATATGAAACACATCAAGAATCTTATGCAAGTGCTCCAGTAACCCAAGTCTGTACGCAACTTGCCCAATCCGCTCGATGATAGGAAATGGCCCCACATATCTCGGTGCCAATTTACCCTTCTTCCCAAAACGTATAATCCCCTTCATCGGAGATACTCTGAGTAAAACCTGGTCCCCCAATTTAAATTCTCTGAAGAACCTCTTCGCATCAGCATAGCTCTTCTGCCGATCTTGAGCTACCCGAATGCGACTCCGTATCAACTCTATCCTTGCCGAAGTATCCTGTATCACCTTCGGCCCAAGTAATTTGTTGTCCCCCACTTCTAACCAACATACTGGGGATCGAAAAGGTCTACCATACAATGCCTCAAATGAAGCCATGCCAATGGTGAACTGGTAGGAGTTATTATAAGAAAACTCCACCAGTGGAAGGTACAGCTCCCATCCACCCCCAAAATCTATGTTGCACATACACAACATGTCCTCCAACATCTGATTTGTACGCTCGGTCTGCCCATCAGTCTGCGGGTGATAAGCCGTACTCAACCGTAATTCAGTGCCCATAGCCTCCTGAAAACTCTCTCAAAACCTAGAAATAAATATCTTTTCTCGGTCAGACACGATATTTAGGGGCACACCGTGAAGTCTCATAATTTCCTCAATAAAAATCTGAGCATATTGTCCCGTAGTGTAGTCTGTCCTTACGGGTAGAAAATGAGCAACTTTGGTCAGCCGATCCACAATTACCCAAATGGAGTCGTGACCCCTCTGTGACATAGGTAACCCCGTGATAAAGTCCATGGATATGCTCTCCCATATCCACATCGGAACCTCTAATGGCTGTAGAAGTCCTGCCGATCTCTGATGATCCACTTTTACCAACTGACAAGTGGCGCATTTGGAAACAAACATGGCAATATCTCTCTTCATCCCACTCCACCAAAACTGACGTCTCATGTCTTGGTACATTTTGTCCCCACCAGGGTGTACCGCGAACCGTGAACCGTGCGACTCTGCCATCACCTCGTGTCGCAAGTCTTCCCCTTCCGGAACGATTAGTCTCCTATTAAAGCGTAATCCCCCGTCTGAGCTAACGGTATAGGACTCTGCTCCTTCTGCTAGAAATCGAACTATCTACTCCAGACAGAACGAGTCATTTGCCTGTGCCTTTACCACCCTCGTGACGATCTGCGGTGTAACAGTCATCACAGACATGAACGATCGGGCCACTGCATCCTGATGTCCCAACTCCTTCCACTTAGCCTTTCACACCTCGGCCACCTCATCTATTGTCCTACGGCTCAACGCGTCTGCTACCATGTTAGCCTTCCCCGGGTGATATTGGATTACAAACTGATAATCCTTCACAAACTCAAGCCACCTCCATTGCCGCATATTCAACCCCTTTCGCATAAAGAGGTACTGTAGAGACTTGTGGTCCGTGAACAATTGAAACTTCTCCCCCAGGAGATAATGTCTCTAAATTCGAAGTGCAAATACAACTGCCACTAACTCCAAGTCATGGGTGGGGTAATTCTTCTCGTGAGGCTTAAGCTTACGGGAAGCATAAGCTATGGCCTGACTCTCCTGCTGCAATACACCTCCAAGTCCTTGTAAGGACGCATCGGTGTAGACTAGATACTCAACTCCCGGTCTCGACAATGCTAACACAGGTGCTGAGGTCAACTTGTCCTTCAACTCATCGAATGCCAACTGACAGGCATCGCTCTAAATGAATGGCACACCTTTACGAGTCAGATGTGTCAAAGGGACCGCTATCTTTGAGAAACCCCGAATAAACCTCATGTAGCATCCTTCTAGGCCCAAGAAACTACGGATCTCAGTCGGTGTCATGGGATGTCCCCACTCCCTCACCACGGATACCTTCCCCGGATCTACTGATATCCCCCGTTCTGAAATGATATGCCCCCAAAACTGAACTTCCTTCAGCTAAAACCCACACTTCTCATACTTTGCATACAACTCGTTCTAACGTAGCGTCTGAAAAACCTATCTCAAATGCTCGGCATGCTCCTCTTCTGTCTAGGAGTAAAATAGGATGTCATCAATGAAGACAATGACGAACTGGTCTAGGAACTCTCTGAACATCCTATTCATCAAGTCCATAAAGACGGCCGGAGCATTGGTCAAGCCAAAAGGCATAACCCAAAACTCATAGGAACCATATCTCGTTAAGAAAGTAGTCTTCGAGACATCTTGCTCCCTGATACGCAACTGATGATAACCTGATCGCAAATCAATCTTTGAGAAAAATGAAGTTCCTCTCAGTTGGTCGAATAAGTCATCTATTCGGGGTAACGAATACTTATTCCGTATCGTGACCTTATTCAACTCTCGGTAATCCACACACAACCTCAACGATCCATCCCTCTTCTTTACGAACAACACAGGGGCACCCCGCGGTGAAGTACTCCTCTAGATAAACCCCTGACCCAAAAATTCTCAATCTGATCCCGTAACTCTCTCATCTCTGCTGGATCCATAACGTAAGGTGCGCGGGCAATAGGCCGTGTGCCCAATGTCAAATCGATCAAAAAATCTATCTCCCTACTCGGAGGTAGTCCAGGTATATCCTGAAATACGTCAGCAAACTCCCTAACAACTGGAATCACATCAAGTGGTATCACCACTTCCTTAGAGGTCTCCTCCTCTATATAATACAAGTGAGTGGACGATCCTCCGTCAGGGCGAGGCATCTCCACTAAGAACATATCCTGTCCGGGAATAGCAAAAAATAATACTCCTACTAAAACAGTCAATCATGGCTTGGTACGCAACTAGCCAATCCATACCAATAATGGCATCATACTCAGCCATTTCTAACACTAACATATCCGCGAGTAATGTAAACCTCCCGATCTCTATACCCACACCTCTACAAATAAGGGAAATCACGGAACCCCTACTCAACGATAAATCTACACAAGTAACCGTGCTCTCTGCGGTGCCTAACAACCCAATGGTGCTTGCAAATCTCATGGAAATGAAACAATGTGTATCCCCCGTGTCAAATAAAATACGCCCCATAGTTCCCTGAATAGAGAACATACCCTCAATGGCCGGTGGATTCTGTGGGGCTGCAGCATGATGGAGCTGATACACTCTCCCATACTGAAGCTGTCCCTACTGGAATGGGATCGCTGGAATGGGTGGTAGTGCTGCCATCTGTGGTGGTGCTGGGAGGGTGGCGGGAAACATAGGCCTATGTGGCTCCTGTCGAGCACCCTGCTGCTGCTGCTATGGGGACTTGCCCCTATCAGGACAATCCTGGAGTTTGTGGCCAGTCTTGCCACAAACATAACACTTCCATGAGAAGTTTCCCCCTCGCTGTCCCTGCTGTCCTCGGCCCTGGTGGCCGTTACCATTCGTCCCCTAGCCATGCTGGCTCTGCTGAAACTGTTATTGCTAACCATTCTGACCCTGCCTGAAACCTCCCTGTCCACTTCTGAAACCCCCAGATCTGAATCTCTTAGGATCCCCGTGTTGGGAACCCTTGTCACCCTGCCTATGCTGTCCCTGAGCAGATTGTGCCCCGCTGGCACCATTTCCCTCGGTCCTGCCCTGATGGCTGGACTCCCCTGATCTCTTGCTCTTAGACATGTGAAAGCGGTGATCCTGGCAGTGTAGTAGTGCAGCGTTAACCACATCAGAATAAGTGGCCAACGAGAGATTCCCCAATAAATGCTGACGGATCCTCCAAGTCAATCCATCTGTAAACTTTTGAATCTTCTTCTCCTCAATCGGTATCTCATCCGGAATAATGTTCAATATATTAGTGAATTCGGTCTCATACTCGGCCACAGTCTTTCCCTCCTGCTTGAGGTTCATCAATTTCCTCCTCATCTCCGTGTGAACAGCTGACCGAAAATATTTGCGGTCGAACCGCACCCAGAACTCCTGTATAGTGAGAGTGTCCCTCTCCTCTGCAGTGGTAATGGACTCCCACCACTGCAATGCAGGGCCTACTAGCTTGAAAGTAGCTAGTATCTGCTTCTGAACATCGGTGCACTCGTACATCCTTAAGTGCCTCTGAATATCCTTCCTCTACTGACTGGATACCACAACATGGGAGCTACCTGCGAACTCCGGAGGGTGTGCTTTCTGAAAAGCATCACGGACGCGTTCCCAAGAAGATGGAAATGCATGAGCCTGAACTGGCGTGGATACCGACGCCTGGGGTGGTGCCTGCTGTACAACGTCTAGGGAGGCATTTACCGCTTGGGCTATAATAGCTGCAACCTCGGCGGCATTCATGGTACCCTGAACTGGTGCAGGCTGTGGCTCGGGCTGTGCATCCCTAGGAACTTGTTGCGCACGTCATGGAGGCATCTGAAATGAGAGTAAAGTCTTATAAGTTCGCAGTTATTAACTCAAAATAGCTGAAGAGCGAAGCATACAATAGTCCTAAAACATAGGGCTCTATATCAAAGAAAGCTTAGCGGAAACATAACAAGCCGCACAGATGCTAAGGACATTAGAACCTGATGCTCTGATACCACCTGTGACACCTCGACTAATTAAATATCGGGTAGCTACTCCTTTATTGAATTAATAAAAAATGCCAAGTTGGTTCAGTTCATAGCATCACTGTCGAAAACATTTTTAATAATTACTAACCACCTAGTATTTAAAAAGTGAGTTGTCAAATTTTAAATTAAATCTGATTAACATGCGATAAATGAAATACAAAAAGTTAACATAACCATTCACAATGGAGTCACCATAGAATAATCAACCAATAAATAAGAGTCTGGAGGAAAAATCCTCACAAAAAACCAAAGTCCGAATTAGATAATTATAAAGTCTGCAATCACAAAAATTAAATACATCCCAAAGTCTGAAATAACTGAATAATTAAAATATCTCTAAAAGGAATGGGCGACATGCCCAACAATTGATAATACTGGTAATGGAGTCAAGACTCGAAAAGGAGGCGTCTACTGTCAAGGTCTTGTAACTTCCACAGCAGCTACAGCACGTCACCTAAATGGAATTCCTATGCATGGTGTCCTTGTGGTTGGGCACCTAAAAAGGTTTTTACAAAAATAGATTTGAAAGCAAACGGGTCAGAGCCCGATTGTGGAAAATAGTTTAAAAAAATAGCAAGTGATTTAATGACATTAAATCAATGAATGCAAAATACATGTTAGGACGTGCTCTCACATGAAATACTCACCTCTCGACTAATTGTGCACTCCTAACGTACCCGTACCCATTCTAGTGAATCTAAAATATAATTAGTCCCAAACATGAATTCTAACATTTCTACTCGATTCGCACTTTAACTCTAACATCATCAATTAAATAGAGAGTTTACTTTAATTCTCGGATTCCCAATTATTAGCAAAACCATTTACTGGAGATTATCTCCTTTTTATCTTTTCAGAGCATTACTATAATTTTACTCACAATTAAACATGACAATTCTTTCCAATTAACCATATTTTATTCTCATCATAAATATACAATACTAGCACCCCGAGACTAAGCTGCGGTGCACACATACTCTGCTATCCCATCCCGGTACATCACGTACATAAGGACCACGCATTCCGAATCTCTCAGGAATCGTTCTCAGATAATATCAATCACAAACAATGGAGGTGAACATAGTTCACATCACATGGGTCACGCACATACCTACGCTCCCATGATCAGCAGACTTATTAACTTCTTAATAAGTCCTTCTCTGACCTATGTCCTCGATGTACCAATCTATATCCCCCCCGTAGGTACACAAAGATTAGATGGCCCTAATCGAACGCAAACCTCCCATGATAGCAAGTATGGTAGGTATGTCATACACATAAATTCACATATACTAAGCATTCACACATCTTAGTTATCTCGTAATCTTAATATAGGTATATTTCTCGTTCTTATACCGTCACTTAAGTGTTATACGATTTCAAGTTCCCGATTTGTATATTCAAATTATCAACCCTTCTCACGTCGTAATTTGGTACACGTTTTCCATTTCACAAATGACAACTAACATTGTTATGAGATTTTAAATCATAATCCTCAACGTACCCTAATTCTCACAATTATACTCCCATATCAATAAAGGAAGGTTAATACTCCAATTAAATATGTTTACGGAACGTTTGAAATGAAATTCGGCCAAAAAGACATTATGTTAACTTGTTAGAAGTCTCGTTCGAACGAGGTTGTTCGAACGAGAGTTCATTCGAATGAAAGACTTCGAATGAACTACCAACTCGTTAGAAGGCATACTGTTACCTCGTTGGAATCTCGTTTGAACAAGGTCGTTCAAATGTCCTGGGCAGGTCTTCTAACGAGATGGAAGTTTCAAGCCCAGAAATCTCTACTTCGTTTTTCTCAATTATACTCTCCTCCAATCTCATCCTAAGATCATCCCAAAAGTATTTTTAAGGTTCTTAAACATCACTAAACCTTCTTAGGTCGTATCTTAACACATTTTTGGGGTCCAATCTTCCTAAACAACATATAATTATCATAAATCCCCAATTTTATCCCAAACCCTATGAATATGAACCCATAAATTTAATGTCTTCAATTTCCCTTTATAAATCCATTTTTACATCATCAAAAGTTGTATTTCGTATAGGACAATCATCCAATAACATTCTACATGCAATCCCTATAACATATCATGAATTTCTATCTCCAATTTCATGGGTTTTCATCAAACACCCAATATGATGCAATTATTTCAATTCTAAGCATGGAAGAAACATTTGATTGAAATTAATGTAACTAAACCACTTGCCTTAAATTGTTCTTCTAAATTTGATGTTGAAGGTTGAAGGTTGTCCTCTTCCCTCTCTACAGATTTCTCCCAAGGTTGAAGGTTGAAGATGGCGGTTATGGGTTTTCTCTTTGGGAACCTCTTCCAACTTTTCCTATAACTCCCGTAGCCCTCTAAGTTGTCAAGTTATTGTAATGGGTTAAGTGGGTTACTAAATAACCTATAATTAACTCCCAAAATTCGTTGGTTAATATTCCCAAAATTTCAAAATTATCAAAATGCCCTTTTTCGTTGCCGGTTTAGCCTAAAAATTTCCCGAGACCCAAACTAAACCCCCGGCTAGTGTTTTCTGACTATTTCTACCCTTTCGGACTCGTTGGCACACTCAAAATGACCATTCAGTTGCTAAAAATAAAATTCACTTTTTAATTTAAATAGTTACATTCCTGATGCGACTGACACGCGCGTCCCAACAAAATTTCCCAAATTGTCGTATTTCAATCTCGCGACAATTTTGATATTTTCAATATTCATATATTTCCATATATACACATTATAATCAAATACCAACTCACATCTCGTTAGTATTATATCCGGATTAATTCTCAATTAATTCACATATAATTTAATTAATCCCATAAATAAATATCGATAAAAGTACGGGGTATTACAATATTATGTTCATATGTTGATTTAAATTTCTTTCTTTTTCAGCTTGTGACGTGTTTCAATAGTATTTTGAAGAAAGATGAAGCCATTAAGGCTTCCACTTCCTTTGGCAGAATAGAAGAAGCTTTTAATGGATCAACTCAATCGTTTAAGGAATCTCGTCAGAGGTACGAGGAAGATAAAAATGCATGGGAGAAAAAGCTCTAGTCTGTTAAAACAAATCGAGATCAAGTTGTGACTACCTCCAAAGAGTTGGAGAAGAAATTAAAGGAGTCTGAACAACATAATAATGAGCTTGAAGTCAAGCTTAAGTCTGCGGAGGAAAATGTCGCCAAGCTTCAAGATGCTGAACGACTTAAGAAAGAGGCAGAAGAAAAACTAAAGTCTGTCGAAGAGCTCCTTAGGGAAAGGACTTCCTCGAAGAGGGCAAAAAGGAAAGTTGTTGTTAAAAAATCGTTTAGTGCTAGTTGGGACAAGGGATGGAATAAGGGCCTGGCTATTATGTCTTCTCAGATGGAGTATGCCAGTGTTAAATATTTTAGGGATAGATGGATAGCAGCTTTAAAGAAATTGAAGGTTACAGAAACTTCTAAGTTATTCCAGGAGCATACTCATGGCCCTCCTCCCTCTAATGGAGAAGAAGAAGATGAAGCTGCATCAGATGAGTCTTCTATGATGACAGGAGAGCAGGTCCCTGTTATTTATATTGTTTAACCCTACGAGAAAGTCCAACAAGCCAGCACATCTTCCGAGCAACTGCCATTGCTCTTCGAGCAACCAACTCCTTCATCCAAACCTTCCGAAGAAGTCGTAGGAAATAAGAAGAAGGTGGAAAGTTGTTCGGGTCTTTTGTTTTCTTGGATATAACCCTGATATGTGTTTTCCTTTATCATGACGAATTAAAATTGAACTTTTGTTATTTGTCTGGAATTTCTCTTACTTGCTCTGTTCGTATCACTGTTGATTTTTTTTTTTTCATCTTCTCTTTGCTAGTTTATGGCTAGGATGGACCTCTTATCAGCTCATGATACAGAGTTGATGAAGAAATGCAATGACTATTTCAAAGATAGTCATGAAGACTTTACTAAGGATCAAATAATTGACATTATCGGATCAGATGCCTCTGAACGAGCAATTGATGCTTACCAGTACTTGAAGTGCCTCCTTGATCGTGCTATAGCCAACAATATGGCTTATTACGAAATGATTGAAGATCTTCAAGGAACAATCGAGGAACTTCAACAGCAGTACAAAGAATCCACTACACTTTTGCATCAAGGTTATGAGAGAAAGTACCAGCAATTGAGTGCTGACAAGGGATATGACAAGTACATTTCAGCTCACGAGAAAAAAGAAAGTGTGTTAAAGGTTGATATTGAAGATCACAGACATATTGCCAAGCTGCTAGAGCAAGAAAATATCACGTTGTAGGAGAAAATAAAATAGCTCAAATCTGCTGCCTCTTCTTCTTCGGGAGCCTTGATCCCAATTAATAATTATGGTTTTCCTTTTTAGAAGTAAAAAATGCTAACTTACGGGATGAGTTAGAGACTTTGAAACGAACAGGACCTTCCACACCTGCTCGTGGAAGAGCAAGGTCTTCTTCCCATGGATGGGCAAGGGCTGGTTGGGTTACTATTGATGAGATAAGAACTCAATTGGCCTTAGAGAATCAAGCCGTTCAATTGATGGCGAATAATCAGGCTTTAGCATAAATGTCTAAGAAGATTCAGAGTTTCACCGACCAACTCTCCAATCAGAGTTTTACTCTGGAAAGTGAAGAAATTATAGTGAAAAAGCTCCACGAGCAACTTGATAGATTGACTTATTAGTTTCACAAACAACCTAGGGAGTTTTAGATGGCTGGGTATAATGAAGCTCTGTATCATCTTGATGCTCGATTGCAGCAGTCGAACAATGAGGGTTATAAGCAGGGGTGGTTGAATGCCTTATGTGTTCTGAAATTGGAGCAAGGTAATTTCTTTTGGGATTATTATGAACCTAGAGTGCTTGATTTACCTATGCCTCCCTTCATACTTGACTTTAGTTGGATTCCAGCTCGTGTTTTGATCTCCAAGTATCTCGAGGATTATATCCTTCATTCAAACTTTGAGATATCTTGTTCAGAGCACTTGCTTGATCGACCATCCATAATGAATGTCAGAATACTGCGAGATATAAACTTTATAAACTCCTCTTATGCATTAGATGATCCTCCAGGTGGGGAAGAACCTATTTCAAAAGCGGAGGGAAAGAAACCCATAGAATATGACATTTGTAATGGATCAAATTCATGCATGTAATCTGCCTTTTGGATTTAATGAAGAAAAATTTACAATTTCATTTCCTTGTGAATAATTTTATTTGTTGGTGAATATATATATATATATTTGTTGTTTGAAATATTGTGTAGATAATGGAACTTGTCCCATTTGTTGTCTGATTATAGTGACTTGTCACTCTTTGGGCCTAAGCAATGGAATGGTTTTCATCCCATGTTTCTTCTTAGTTGTAGTAATCTCATGTGGATTACCTCGTTGCTTAGGCAGTAGACGCCCCAGGAGTTCATCCATCTTCTTGCCTAGTTTAGCACCAACCAATCGGAGTTGGTGGTTATTGAATTACCGACCAACCGAAGCTGGTGGTTATTCAATTACCGACCAATCGGAGTTGGTGGTTATTGAATTGACGACCAATCGGAGTTGGTGGTTATTGAATTACCAACCAATCAGATTTGGTGGTTATTAAATTATTGACCAACCGAAGTTGGTGGTTATTGAATTGTCGACCAACCGGAGTTGGTGGTTATTGAATTACCGACCAACCAGAGTTGGTGGTTATTGAGTTATCGACTAACCGGAGTTGGTGGTTATTGAATTACCGAACAATCGGAGTTGGTGGTTATTAAATTGCCGACCAACCAAAGTTGGTGGTTATTGAATTAGCGACCAACTAGAGTTCGTGGTTAGTGAGTGGCCGACCAATCGGAGCTGGTGGTTGCTGAATTGCCGACTAACTGGAGTTGGTGGTTGCTGCTCTGAATTTGTGTTTGTGTAGTGTGTAGCGCTAATATTCCGAAAAATTTCAACGAAAGAGGAAATAGGGGCGAAACATCACTTTATTCATATTGAAATAAATGCGTTACATATGGATTTTAATTACTGATAGTACTTGGCACAGATGCTCTGCATTCCATGCATTCTTGAATTCTTCTCCTTCCAAAGTTTCAATTCTGTATGTCCCAGGACGAACAACTTCGGTTACTCTGTAAGGTCCATGCCAGTTGGCTTCCAGTTTGTTATGCTTTTAGATCACTTTCTTCAGCACATAATCCCCCTCTTTCAAATCACACTTCTTCACCCTTTTGTTGTAGAACAAAGTTGTTCGTTGTTGATATGTTGCATTCCTGATTTCTGCTTCTTCTCTAACTTCTTCGAGCATATCCAGGTCTAATCATCTCATCAAGTTACTTACAGGAGAATTGAAATTAAGCACTCTATGGGTGGATATGCCCAATTCAGTAGGTATAACAGCCTCACTACCGAATGTCAACATGTATGGAGACTCCCCAGTTGCTGTTTGTGGTGTAGTACGATAAGCCCACAACACATAATATAGCTCATTAATCCAATTTCCCTTTGCGTCATCCAGCCATTTTTTCAAGCCATTCAGTAGGGTTCTGTTCATCACTTCAGTTTTCCCATTGCTCTGGGGATGTCCTGGCACGGAGTGGATCTTCAGTACATTGGATTGATGACAATATGCAGCAAATTCCTCGTTGTCAAATTGGGTTCCATGGTCAGTAATAAATGCGTGTGGGAGACCATATCTGTAAATAATACTCTTCTAAATAAACTGATAGACCTTTTCATACGTCATATCAATGAGAGGTTCATCTTCCACTCATTTGGTAAAATAATCCACAGTAACTACGAGGTATTTGAATCTCCTTTTGGTCGTCGAAAGTGGCTCGACCAAGTTTATCCGCCACATGGTGAATGGCCAAGGGGACGTGATGGGTGTTAGCAATTCTTGGGGAGTTCTTTGGATGGAGGAGAAGCGTTGGCATTTATCTCACTTCTTAGCATAAGCTGCGCAATCAGCTCTCATCGTTGGCCAGTAATACCCCTGTGGTGTTATCCTTTGCAAAAGCATTCGACCTGCTGCATGGGCACCGTAGGGCCCTTCATGAACCTCTTCAATCAAGTCTGCAACTTCGAAGGGGTGGACACATCTTTGCAGTCCTTCTATAACTCCTCTTCTATACAAAATGCCATTGGTCAATACATAACGATCAGCTTTAAACTTCAATTTCTTGGCTGTGAGTTTATCAGGTGGCATAGTCCCCTCTTCGATATAGGCCCTGATGGGATCCATCCAGGATGGTCCCAAGTCGAGGGTAATGAAGTTCATCATCAAGTCTCAAGTCTTCGTCTACACTCCGATCTACTAGGATTTCTATTAGGATTGTTCTTCATAGCTCGGTGCATATTGGTGATGCCAGTCGAGCTAAGGCATCAGCTCTTGCATTCTCCAATCTTGGTATTCTAATCAACTGAACTACGGTAAAAGTAGATACAACCTCCATAGCTTTTGCATGATACTTAACCATTAATTATCCCTTCGCTGCATACAACCTGAGAATTTGATTTACGATTAATTGTGAATCACTGAATACCACGACCTGCTCTTCTTTCATGGTTTTGGCCAAACTTAGACCCACAATCATAGCCTCATATTCAGCTTCATTATTGGAATCTTTAAATTAAAAACATAGAGCATACTCTATATCAATCTCATCAGGACTGTTTAAAATAATTCCTGCTCCACTGCCTGTAGTGCGCGAAGAGCCATCCACATACAGAGTCCATATAGCTACTTCATTATCAAACTCTTGGTCAGACAGAGTTCCTTGGTGAAATATTTGATATTTCCTTTTGCCTTCCCCCGACACTTCTCTCTACTCGTTGATTATCTTCTCTTTATCGTTCACGGATGGAAGTTGGCCGGGTATTAAGTTCGACGATCTCATAACATCCACGGGTTGGTCTGTATTAAGCTCCTGCTCTTCGGAGGTATCAGAGTGGGTAAACTCTGTAATAAAATTCGCGACTGCCTGCCCCTTGAGTGATGATCTAGGCTCATAAACTATGTCATATTCACCAAGTTCTACTGCCCAGTACATAAATCTTCCCTATTTCTCCGGTTTATGTAGAGCTTATCTTAATGGCATATCAATATGCACCACTATAGTATGGGCTTGGAAGTATGGCTTCATTCTTCTGCTTGCTTCGATCAGTGCCACTTCCAACTTCTCCAACCTTGTATATATGATCTCTGCTCCTCAGAAAGCCTTATTGGTGTAATAGACTGCTGTTTGCACTCTGTCCTTCACTCTTATCAACGCCGAGCTAACTGCATTCACTGAAACTGCCATATACAAGTATAGTCTTTCTCCTATCACTGGTCTAGATAATAATGGAGGTGTTCCATGATATTTCTTCAATTCTTGAAAGGCCTCCTTGCATTCATAATTCCATTTAAATTTTTTTTAGAGCATTTTGAAGAATGGGAGGCATCTGTCTGTTGCTTGTGACATAAATTTGTTAAGTGCTGCCACTCGCCCTGTGAGACTTTGCACTTCCTTCTTCGTAGTTGGAGATCGTAGATCCAACAGGGCCTTGATCTTTTTAGGGTTTGCCTCGATACTTCATTAATTAACGATATATCCGAGAAACATACCTTCTTGTACTCCAAATATGCATTTGGTGGGATTCAACTTCATTTGATATTTCTCTAGTTGATCAAAATTCTGACTTAGGTGAACTAAATGATCAGCTGCTTTCTTACTTTTTGTCAACATATCATCGACATAAACCTCCATGCTATGACTGATTTGCTCTAAAAACACCTTATTCATCAGCCTCTGGTATGCTTCACCTGCATTTTTAAGTCCGAAAGGCATAACATTATAGCAATAAGTCCCCCTTGGGTGATAAAAGAGGTAATTTCCCTACCCTCAGGTTTCATTTTAATCTGGTTGTAACCAGAGTAAGCATCCATGAAACTCAACAATTCATGCCCCGAGGTAGCATCCACTAGCTAATCGATTCGGGGCAAAGGAAAATGATCCTTTGGGCAGGCTTTATTAAGATCAGTGAAGTCCACACACATCCTCCACTTATTATTTTTCTTCTTTACCATCACCACATTTGCTAGCCAATCAGGATACTTGACATCCTCAATAAAAAAGGCTTTATGTAGTTTCTCTACCTCTTCTTGTATGGCTTGCTCTTTTCAGGGCTAAACACCCTTTTTCTCTTCTTCACTCGCTTGACTTCCTTGTTCATATTGAGCTCGTGGCACAGGAAACTCAGGTCTATCCCTAGCATGTCTTCATGACTCCATGCAAAAGTTTGTTTTCTGCACCTTAGAAATGCTATCAGTTCTTATTTTATTGATTCCTCTAATGACGCGCCAATTTGGGTTGTTCATTCTGGGTGTTCATCGTCTAGAATGATATTTTTAATAGCTTCCATGACCCGACCCTTCACGAGCTAAGACTCGTCTCTAGGGTTTATTGTTTCAATCTCTGCATTTTCTATTTCATCCACTTGATAGGTAGTAGTCTTCTTCTTGGATTCTTCTCGTTCCTCCGGTTCGGTAGATGAATAGTAGTATTCCCGAGCTACTTTTTGATCGCCTTTCACAACTCCCACTCCAAAGTTGGTTGGGAATTTTAAACATTGATGTACACTAGATGGTACTGCTTCGAACCTTTTCAGACCTACCCTTCCCATGATGATGTTGTAAGCTGATTGGACATTTTTATCCATTACGAAAAAGTGTACTCTTTCTGTTCGATAAGCAGGCCATGTACCAATAAGCATATCCAACTTGATTGTCCCAACTGGAAAAACCTTTTCACCAGTAAAACTGAGGAGGGGCCTATGATATGGCTCCAACTGGGCTAACTTCAGATTCAGATTGTCAAAGTATGGGTAGAACATTTTTTTTTTTTTGTCAAAGACTAATTTTATTGATAATTAGAGAGAAAAGCCCTCTCTAGATGGCTTACATAAAAGAAAAAACAAAATCAACTACATTAAAGAGCATCTTGACAAATAGCAATTTTGATTTCTCTTGGGAGATCATGTTGAAATGAATAACACATGATTTTTTGGAGAGAAGAACCACGCTTGGATAGAAGAGAAGCCACTATATTTCCATCTTTTGAGCAAACAGATGTTGAACAATGTAACCTTTTAAAAAAACCTTGAACCAAATTGAAGTTGGATCGAGCAAACCAATGAATGTGAGCAGCATCAGAAGAGGAGATAGATTCAACCAACTCTCTCGATTCAGCTTCTATATCTATGTTGAAAAAGTTATGGTCTGAGCAGAATTGTAAACCCTCTTTCAAAGCTTGGAGTTGAACCTCTTGATAAGAACCAGAAGTTTGAAAATTTGAAATAGCCCAAATGAAATTTCCATTACAATCTCTAAGGATGGCACCACCTCCCAGATGAAGATGATGATCTCTATAACAAGAGATATTAATTTTTATTCTCCCTATATCAGGCTTTGACCATAAATGATTAAATAAAAAAGAAGGAGATGAATGAATTTGTTTGAGATCAAAACATTTGATGGCATCCTGATGAATTGAGCAGTCCCCCCTCTTTAAACGAAAATCTTTAGACAGCTCAGTGATTTTTGTTGTCACTCTGTGAATAATTATGTGAGATTTCATAGGAATACCTTCAAAAAGAGACTTATTCCGACGTAACCACAATTCCCACAAAATACACACTGGAATACTGCTATGTAACCATCTAGATATCTTAGACTTACCAGAGTGAATCTGCCATTGAGTGATAGATCCATGAATTGAGGAAGACCTGCTGCTAATATTCATCAACGAATTGAAAAAATTCCACACCTTAGAAGCAATGGGACCATTAATGAAAAGATGACTAGGAGATTCAATAGCTGAGCAACAGCATTGGCATCTTGAAACCAACCTAATACCCAATTTTTGCAGTAAAGAATCAACAGGAACACCGTTCGAGAGGGATCTCCAACAGAAAATAGAAAGATTGGGAGGGATCTTTGGGTGCCAAATCGAAGTGAAAGCCAAAGAAGAGATTTTATGAAGGCATTGGAGATTAAAGGCTGTAGAAAAACTAAAATTACCAGATAAAGAAGGTTTCCACACTAAAGAGCCATCAAACACCTCTGAATTATCTTCCATAATATTCCAGCAAGACTGAATTCTCTTAAAAGACATGGATCCAGACCTCAAACCCAAGTTTCTATACTTACAATTCATGAAATTAGCCCATAAGCTTTTATTTTCCTTAAACTTCCAAGCTAGTTTAACATTAGTTGCTTTCAGAACTGTATCTAAACTTCTGATATCTAAACCCCCCTCCTCCTTAATATAACAAAGAGACTTCCAATTAACCCAATGATATTTTCTCCCAAATTCTTTATGGACTCCCCAGAAAAAAGAACTAAGAAGCTTTTCAATAGTTTTTATAATCAACTTAGGAGGATTAAGAGCCAAAAGAGTGTACATAGGGATAGAAGATAAAACAGATTGAATAAGAGTTAATCTACCTCCCAATGATAAGAATTTCGATTTCCAACTATGAATTTTAGAGGTAATAGACTGGATCAAAGGTTCAAAATAAATAGCTTTTCTTCTACCTTTAAAAAGAGGACAACCAAGGTATGTTAAAGGACCTATGACAAACTTAAAATTAGTGACTTCTGCTATATTGTTCCTCATCAAAGCCTGGCTTTTAACACTCACAGAAAAGCAGCTCTTATCTTTACTAATCAATTGCCCTGATTCAGCTTCGAATCTATGCAAAAACTTCATCAAGTTTGATAAACTCCTCTTAGAACCTCTAGTGAAAATAATGATGCCATCTGCATAACTCAAGTGACTGATGAGAGGACAGTTTCTGGGATGGGAAAAAGCACTTATAACTTCTCTAGACATGAGGTCATTTAATCCCCTGCTAAAAGATTCAGCCATGATAATGAATAGGCTTGGAGAAATAGGGTCTCCTTGCCTTAATCCCCTAGAAGGTTTGAAAAAACCTTTAGGTTGGCCATTAATAGTCACAGAAAACCAAGGGGAAGATATACATCTCCAAATTAAGTCTATGAAAGTTTCTGAAAATCCAAATGCTCTCAAAGTTTTAATCAAGAAGAACCAAGAAGTCCTATCATAAGCCTTAGCCATATCAAGCTTGATAATAGTATTTCCTCCAGCAATCTTTCTATCCATCTGGTGCATCATCTCTTGAGCTAACAAAATGTTTTCTTGAATGTTCCTTCCTGCCACAAAACCTGATTGATTCTTAGAGATTATAAAAGGAAGAACCTGGCTTAGTCTGGAGTTAATTGTTTTGGATATAATTTTGTAGCTAAAATTACAGAGACTTATAGGCCTGAAGTCTTTGCAAAATGAAGGGCTGGCTACTTTAGGAATAAGGCTTATATGGGTAGAACTCCATGATTTTGGAATATCAGCTCCTAGAAAGAAGTCTTGTATGGCAAAAATGAAGTCCTTTTTGATGATCTCCCAACAAGTAACATAGAAATGACCATTAAAACCATCAGGGCCAGCAGCACTGTTGTGATTCATATCTTTAATAGCCTTCAAGATCTCTGCTTCATCTGGAATACCATCCAAATTACTATTCATCTCATTTGTAATGGATTTTGGAATGACTTTCAGCAACTCTCTATCTTCTTGGGAACCTGCATTGAATAAATCAGAAAAATAAGAAATAAACATGTTAGCAATACCATCAGTAGACTCAGTCCAAGATCCATCTTCATTTTTCATTTTTTGGATCCTAAGCTTCCTTCTATCTTGCTGAACTTTAGCATGGTAGAACTTTGTATTCCTATCTCCATCTTTCAACCATTCCATTCTAGATTTTTGAAACCAGAATAATTCTTCCTTAACTAAAGCTGAATTCAAATCTGCCTTTGCTTTAGAATATTTTTGTCTTTGAGATTCACTATTATCAAGTTCCATTGCTAATTCCTCTTGTAAAAGATTATCCTCTAAGAGATTAACCCCTGCAAACAGATCTTTGAATTCCTTTCTACTCCATATCTTCAAGTGGCTCTTCAACCTCTTTAATTTGAAAGCAAAAACTTCCATCTTTCAACCTGTAGCAGGCTGCTCCCAAGACATTTTAATCACTTGTTTAAATTCTTCATGATTGCTCCACATATTCAGAAATTTAAAAGGCTTAATGACTATATCCTCATATAGAGGAAAAGAGATTAACAGGGGATTATGATCAGAACAATTCCTGTTTAGATGGTGAAGTCTAGAATTTGGGAAACAAACATTCCAATTTGAGTTTATGAGCCCTCTATCTAGCCTCTCATAAATCTTTTCACCATTAGCCTCTCTAGCCCAGGTAAATTTAGATCCAGTGAAGCCCATGTCTTGAAGAGAACAACTAGATATACATTCATTAAATTCAGCTGCTCCTCTAACATCAATGTCTCTACCCCCAGCTCTTTCATCACTTGAAGATACTATATTGAAATCACCAATCACCATCAAAGGTTTATTATGGAAATAAGAAGAACTCATAGCAACAGCATCCCATAACACCTTTCTATCTTGCCTACTGCATTTAGCATACACAATGTTAATACCTATCTCTTCTTGAAATTGAGGATTAACAACTTTAAGAAGAAGATTTTGAATACCATCATCAATCACTTCTCCAGTTATTCCATGTCTCCAGAAACACCAGATTTTATTTGAAGAATTATAACAGCATTCCTCAAAATTTAGAGTAATTCTCAGTTGTTCCATATAAGAATTTTTTTTCATTGGCTCCAGAATGGCCAAGAAAGAAAGATTATGATACTTACAAAGCTTTTTCAATCTCCTTTTTGTTGACTTATTTCCCACTCCTCTTGCATTCCATATATTGGCTTTAATCATTTAATTGTTCAGCTGGATCCTGTTTGAGACCTTTATAGACTGATCTAGTAACTCTTCTCTTAATGATAGCATTTTTTTAAAGAGAAAATAGGCCTTTCTTCTTATCTCTAATTGGAGGGGGAGTTGGACTTTTAAGACAGCTTTTTTTAACCAACTCCTTTTTCTTCTTATGATGCTCCATCTTTTCAGAAAGAAGATCAGAAAATTGAATCAGCTCTGCCACCTCTGCCTCCTTCTGCCCATCAGTGTCATTATCTGAATATGAGCCCATCTTCTTCCTCTTAGATAATATCTCATCTTGTGACAGGACCTGTAACTCTGAACTGTAGGACTTATCTGAATAAACTGGGAGTAATTTTTTGGATTTGAGCATACCTTCTATATCTAGATCTTCTTCTGATGTATCAGTCCATTCTCCTTCTTCAATATCTTCTGTAACCAATTTTGATTTTATAGAATTACTCTCAATTCCACCCTTATATGTACCCCCACATCTAGTTCCCATATCTTCTGACTGTAATTCTAAGGACTGAATATATGAATCTTTAATAATCTTTTGTTGTTGATCTTCAGCCCTCTGATTAGGAATATCTTTACTACAATCTTGAGCAGCTATATGACCTTTGACTGAAGATGTCTTATCCTTAATTCTGAAAACCATTCTTTGTTCCATGAAACTCTTTCCTTGTTTGCTTGTACCTGCTTCTTCAATGACTTTTTCTTTACCTTTCCTCACCTCTTGAGTTTTTGAATCATTTTTAAATAAACAATTGCTTTCTTGGTGGCCTAATTTGCTGCAATGACAACAGTATACCTGATGAGATTCATATTCAATTTTTTGCCAGAAGCCAACATCACCATTTGCAATCCACACTCTCATAGTCTTAGGCTTGAGCAGGTCTAATTCAACACACACACGGGCCACACTTGGTCTGTTCAAATTGGTTGTGGAATTATCAATTTTGAGAGGAGTTCCTACAGCTTGGGTAATCGCAAATAGAGCATTTTTAGCAAATAGATGTACTGGAAGGCTAGGGAAGGAAATCCATATAGGAACAATGGAACTTTCTAGATCTGTACGAAATCTTGGAGACCATTTAAACGTGCGCATTGGACTTCTACCAATAAACCAGGTATCTTTCAACCATAATCTCATAAAATCCTCCTCACAGTTTAGCCTTATTAGAATATGCTTATAATCTAATAGCCCAATATTGTACGCAGCCTTCAAACCAAGGGCTTCAAAGTTTTTTCTAATAAATTCCAACGAGGGTTTACCATGAGAAAACTTACCCATGATGGCATGCTTAAACGGAAATGAAAGTTGATCCACTTCTTCATTAGAAAACAAGATGGCTGGTTCCCCTTTATATTTGGATAGGGGCTTAATATTGATTGCATGAGAAGATTCTGAAGACTTTAAAACTTGCACAAAGGATTTGTGCCAAGGGTTTTTAGGATCCGAAGGTTTGGGGTCCAAGGAAGAAGATGGAGGGAGATGCAAGGTTTCCATGCAACCCTAATTAGGGTTAGACGGCTAGAGAGAGAGAGAGCGGGGATTTGAATGTTAATCTCATTAGAGAGAGAGAGAACGGGGATTGGAATGATATCTATCGAACTACCATTATCCACTAGCACCCGTGAAATAACCACTTCCTTCATTCTCATCTTGATTACCAATGGGTCATCATGAGGATATAGTACACGTGCCAGGTCATTCTTAGAAAAGTCGATGGCCAATTTGTCCCTATTCGCCTTTCTCGAGCGATCATCTTCAGCCAAGTTTATTCGCTGTATGTAAGAGCAAGCTTGGGCCTCATTGAGGTAAGCTTTCCTCTCTGCAGTCAGATCTTCACCTCCGCTATCTCCACGTGTAATAACATTACATTCAAATGACCCAAAATAGATTGAAAATACCTCGCGCTCTGTCTGTCTTGGTCATTTGGGGAGGTCGGGATCATCTCTAGATCATCTTCGTGATCCCTCTTCTTGTCTTCTTTTTCTCGACGAGGGGATTTAGATCTTTGCCTTCCTCTGTTGCTGGTTTTCCACCATTTTGGCGATCAACGCACTTAGTCAGTTTTCCTCGCCTTATGAGTGCTTCAATATTGTTCTGGAGAGCTATGAAACATTTGGTCATGTGACCATGGTCTTTGTGGAACTTACAATATTTGGACTTATCCCTTTTATCAGGATCTGCCTTCCTTTTCTCTAGCCAGGTTAGCTCCTCGCCGTTCTTGATCTCTTCCAGAATGTGATTTATATCTACCTTCAAGGGAGTATAATTTCCACATTTCCTCATCTTGCCCATCACTTGTTTACCTTTCGACTGCTTATTTCCCCCATTGTTCTTCTGATCCTTCTTATCAGTTTTAATAGCCTCAACTTTGGTCCCCTTAGTGTCTGTATTCTTCTTCGCAGCCATAGCTTCCTCAGCGTTCATGATCTTGGTTGCCTTTGCCATCAGTTCTGCCATGGTCTTAGGTGGATCTTTGCCCAAAGTATAGTACAACTTGTCGGGTAACATTCCACTCATCAGAGCTGTCTTCTCCTCGTAATCAATTAGCTCAAGTTTCTTGTTATTAAAACGAGTAATATAGTCCCTGTTACTTTCTTTTGTCTTCTGCCTAACACTCAGTAAGTGTGCTACTCTTTTGACTGGTTTCACTCCAAAATAGAAATTCTCTATAAAGATATCTTCTAGTTGAAGGAAAGTTGTAATCTTCCCCCGAAGAAGGTTATTGTACCATATCTGAGATGATCCGGTGAGTGTTCTTGAAAATGCCCTGCATCTCATCTCATATGGAACCGCATAGATATCAACAGCATCTTGGTACTGCTCTATATAAAGGGCATGATCAGTTTTTCCATCATATTTAGGTGTCACCATAGGAGCTTTGAATTTTGATGGTGTGGGAAAATCCATAATTGCCTACACGAACGGTGTCGCTTGAAAAAAAGTTCTTTATAGAGGAATCTTAGCCTTAGCCATTTCCCCAAACCTATCTTCCAACCTTTGAATAGAACCTTTCCATGCATCGTTTCCTACCTCGGGCCTATTTGTTCGAGCGACTGATTGCATTGAATTTTCCTCTTGGGACCTTTCATTACGAGCTGTTGGGTGTGATTGGGCAGAGCCTTCCCTTAAATTGGATGGATGTTGAGAGTTGCTTGACGCGATCCTAGGAGGGTTTCTATTCCTCCTGGAGCCCAATTGATAAAAAGGAGAGATTATACTCAACCTTTCCAGAGCACTGGTCCGTTCTGGAGTTAGAGTGACATTCTATTGAGAATCTATATCTCGTACTGATGAAGTTTGATCGGGTTGATACGAAGAATCACTAGACCTTTCAGTACGATATGAATCAGTACGTCTAGATTGAGAGACCTCCGAGAACAGGTTTCGTCTCGTCCTTGAGGATGGTAGATGGGTATTTCTTTGAACGCTTCATTATCCTGATTGGGTAGTGTAAGGACATTTTTCACATGTCCGAAATGTTTCATTTATTTATGTCGTACGCCGCTACATTTGGCACGTCTCCTCACGATCTCACATGACGGCCTCTATCCGAATTTCGGGAATCAAGCATGCATTATCTCCACTAATATGTCCCACATCTGCCTCAATGACTTCACGTTCCAAGATTTTAGGGACTTAATGCAAGTGGTACGCAAGGGAAGTCAAAACAGTGAAAAAAGGCACAATAGAAGAGTTCAAGGGCATTTTCGTAATTTCACATTCATAGTTCGGAGGTCTGGTCAACTAGAAAGTTTAAGATCTCGCCGCATCGAAGATACTGGAAAAAACGGCACCTCAATCCGAGCTACGGTGAAGGAGTTATGACCTTTTGAAGATAGAGAAAATTCCTTAAAGAATGCTGTTTTTTTTTGTACGCTGGATAGAATTTTAGAGTTTTAAGAACGTGGGACTCTTCATATTTTTTCCTATAAATACCAACTTCGGGGGAGTTGTTTTGCAAGACTTTAGGAGACTAATTTGAGAGTCTAAATACATCTAGTCTTCATATTTTTGAGTCCCAAGACTCATGTTTTGATTCACACATCATTGCCAAACCTTTGTGAATCCTTTTGCAACCCAAGAACACAACTTTGGTTTGTTCAACCCTTGTGGAGGAGACCGTTCTTCTTTTTCTTCATTGCAGCCCTACTGGAAAGGGATAATTCCAGCCACGACTACAGAATCCGATACCCGAGGGTAATTCTTAGTCAACTAGTATTTTCATTGTAATGCGATTGTAAGCCGTTCTCTTCCAAATTATAGTGAAAATAAATGGTTTTGCCCCTGAGGGGGATTTTTCCTTAATTGCATGTGTTTGAATGTTCTTGCGTAGATTATCAATTTATTCAATCACATACTGCTGCATGTTTAGGGTTTGTTTGGATTAAAAAGGTTTTATATATAATTTGATCATTTGAACGCGAGCACACACATTCTCAAATTGGTATCAGAGCAGGTTAAGCTAATCTATCGCGTATTCCTTTTTTTTCGCAAAATTTTTCTAAGATATCAATTTTCTGAAAAAATTGATTTTTGAAAAAGTTCGTGTTCAAATGGAGAAGTCATATTATAAAATGCCTATTTTTGACGGGACAAATTATGCTTATTGGAAAGCCCGTATGAGGTCGGCTTTAAAAGCCATTGATGAACGTGTCTGGATTTTGGTTGAACGAGGGTGGACTCCTCCCACCGTGACTATTGATAATGTGACCAACTTGAAACCTGACATTTCTTGGTCTGATGAAGAAATTAAATGGTCATCTTTTAATTCTAAGGGTCTAAGTGCTATTTCTGGGTCTATCACACCTGATGAGTTCAAACGCATAATGACGTGTACCACCTCAAAAGAGGCATGGGATGTTTTACAACTCACCCATGAAGGAACTAATGCTGTGAAAGAGTCTAAGTTGCAAAACTTGACAACTCAATTTGAAACAATCACCATGCATGATTCTGAATGCTTTGATGAATTTTATGCTAGACTTTCTGACATTGTGAATACTAGTTTTAATCTTGGTGAACATATTCCGAATGCTAGAGTTGTTAAAAAGATTCTTCGTTCTTTGCCTAAGCGTTTTATCCCTAAAGTCACTGTGCTAAATTCTATGGGTAATTTAAATACGCTAAAATTGGAAGAACTTGTAGGAGATTTGCAAACTTATGAAATTGATATGTTCCCTAAAAATTCTAAATCTAAAGATAAGGGAATTGCTCTTAAAGCCCAAGAGAGAAGGAGTGAGGGGTCAACTAGAAAGAGGGTAGAGTCATCTAGAAAGAGAGAGAGTGACACGTCAGATTCTGAGTGCGATTTTGACTTAGATGATTTGGCTCTTTTCGCAAAAAAAATCAAGAGGATTCTCAAATTTAAGAAAAATGGCAATTTTAAAGATAAAAAGAAATTTGAGAAAAATAAATTTGAAAAGAAAAATGAAAAAGTTTCCAAAAATCCTTCTCTGAAAGAAAGTGAGAGATGTTTTGAGTGTGATGGTAGGGGTCATAGAGCTTTTGAGTGTGCCAATCGTCTGAATAGAGAGAAAGGGAAAGCTGTCCTTAATGCTACCCTTAGTGACGACAGTGAGGTCGAGACGGTGGATTCTGGAGATGAGTCACCGCATGAGTGTAACTTCATCGCATTCATGGCCAGCCAAGTGAGCACTCCTAGTTCTCCTCACGACGATGAGGATGATGCTTCACAAGGACACCTCGACAGTGAGATCGATGTGAGTGAGGGGGAGGATGACACAAGTGAGAGCGAGAGTGATATACAACGCACCTACGCTGAGTTATATTCTGAGTCTTTTAAAACTAAAAAGCGTAACAAAGCGTTAGTTCTTAAGATCACTTGCCTAGAGGAAGATTTAAGAAAAGAGAGAGAAAGAGAGTTCTCCTCCTGCACCGCCCTGAGAGAGAGAGAATCTACCTGTGTCGAGAATGAGAATTTGTTTAGAGAGAGAGAGAGTACTCTAGAGAAAGAGAGAGGGGACTTGATCAAGCAAGTGGCTAGTCTTACGAGTTAGCTCCATTCCTCCGTGGAGACTCGGAAGAAACTTGAAGCCCTTGTTACCCAGCTGACTCATGATCTTGAGAAAGCACGGGAAGTCAAGGTACAAATCGAGGAGAGATCTGGGAAGATGGGAAAGATGCTCCTCGGCCCCGCTTTAGGTTTTGGTGATCGTCAAGGAATTGGATATGATGGTGCCTCCACGTCCCAAATTGCACCTGGACCAGTTCCTGAGTTTACTACAACTCCTTATGGTCACCGTAAAAAACCTCGAAGGAGAGTTCGACCAAGAAAAGCAAACCAAGGTCCGCCTTTGACTGAGCTCTTTTGTACTTATTGCAAAAGAAAAGGCCACCTTAGGGAAACTTGCTATAGCATGGGTCGGACACGACGTACTACTGCTCCACCACGACATACTGATGAGTTTTCTAGTCTGAGAGAGCGAGTTGAGTTCTTAGCTACCACGACTCAGAGTTTGATGAAAGAATTCCGACGGATGTCTTCGCCGTTAGTGAATGCTTCTTACATTCCAGCTAAAACCAACAAAAGCAAACAAAAGGTCATCTCTGCTTGGGTGCCTAAGAAAGATAAAAAGGCCTTTGTTGTTCATGTTGCTCTCAAAGCACATAATACCTCACAGTGGTATTTTGATAGTGGGTGCTCCAGACACATGACAGGTGATGCCTCATTTTTTACTACTCTTGAGGATTATCAAGATGGCAGAGTCACCTTTGGAGATGGGAGTAAGTCTAGCATTATAGGACGAGGTACTATCGAGTTACCTGGTTTTCCTAAGCTAGAAAATGTTTTGTACGTCAAAGGCTTGAAAGCAAACCTTCTCAGCATTAGCCAGCTGTGCGACACTAATTTTTCAGTAAAGTTTGACCGGGACGCGTGTAAAGTCTACAATCAAGCTGGTAAACTTTTGATGCAAGGGGTGAGGACCGAGGATAATTGCTATGGGACTGAGCCCACATCCTCACTTGTCTGCAACAACGCCACGATCACTCCTATGGATCTGTGGAACCAACGTCTAGGTCACGTGAACGTTAGAGATCTCAATCGTTTATCTAAAAAGGACCTAGTACGTGGCTTACCATCTCTTGGAAAGTCAACTTCGATCGTTTGTGGACCCTGTCAGTTGGGAAAACAAATTCGTAGTCCTCATAGGAAGTTACATTCCATTACCACCTCTCGTGTTCTGGAGTTGATTCACATGGATCTTATGGGTCCCACTCGTACTGAGAGTCTAGGTGGTAAGAGGTACATCCTCGTGATGGTAGATGATTTCTCCAGATACTCCATTGTAGGTTTTCTGAGAGAGAAATCCGATGCTGTAGATTTCTTAACGACCAAGTGCCGTGTCCTGTAAAATCAACTCGGTGTCACTATTAATAGAATACGTAGTGACAACGGCACTGAATTCAAGGAAGCAAAGGTTGATTTGTACTGTGATAGCCTTGGGATCAAACATGAGTTTTCTGCTGTGAGAACTCCTCAGCAAAATGGGATTGTTGAGAGAAAGAATAGAACGATCCAAGAGATGGCTAGATCTATGCTTCTAGGTCATAAAGTTTTTAGGAGATTTTGGGCAGAGGCAGTGTCTACTGCATGCCATACGGTGAATATGGTGTATCTGCGTCCACACACACTTCACACTCTTTATGAGTTGTGGACTGGCAAGAAGCCCAACCTGGCATATTTTCGTGTCTTTGGGAGTAAATGCTACATCCTACGGGATAAAGAGCAATTAGGAAAGTTTGACTCCCGAAGCGACGAAGGAATATTTCTAGGATATTCATCGAATAGCAGAGCGTACCGGGTTTTTAACCTGAAGAGCTCTAAGATTATGGAATCAATAAACGTCACCGTGCAAGATGACGAACCTCCGACGGTTATTGATCCTAACCTTCAGTGTGAGGATGAGGATTGTTCTGACAGTGATTTACCTGTTCCTCTCTCACACTCTGTGGACCCTACTCCTGTGTTAGGGGACACACCTACTTGGGTTCGCAAGAGTCATGACCCTTCTGCCATTGTTGGTGATCCCACTCTAGGGGTCAAGACTCGTGCTCAGCTAGAGAACGTTGTTAGCCATCTTTGCTACACGTCCAAAGTCGAGCCCAAGAACCATAAAGAAGCACTTAGGGATGAACACTGGATATCTGCTATGCAGGATGAGTTGCTTCAGTTTAAAAAGAATGATGTCTGGGAACTTGTCCCCCGACCTAGTGAGATTAATGTGATAGGTACCCGGTGGATTTTTAAGAACAAAATGGATGAAAATGGTACCATAATCCGAAATAAGGCTAGGTTGGTCGCTCAAGGCTACACACAGATAGAGGGTGTAGACTTTGGGGAGACATTTGCTCCTGTTGCGAGGCTTGAGTCCGTTCATCTTCTGCTCGCCATCGAATGTCATCTGCGCTTCAAGGTGTATCAGATGGATATCAAGAGTGCCTTTTTGAATGGCATTCTACAGGAGGAGGTTTATGTGGAACAACCAAAAGGGTTTGAAGATCCTCAGCACCCTGAGCACGTCTACTATCTGAGGAAAGCCTTGTATGGTTTGAAGCAAGCACCCCGTGCTTGGTACGAGAGGCTTACTTCTTATCTCTTAGCTCGTGGCTTCAAGAGAGGGGGAGTAGATATGACGTTGTTTGTCAGGAGAGATGACGGTGCTATTTTGGTTGTCCAGGTCTATGTGGACGACATAGTTTTTGGATCCACATGCTCCCAGCATGCTCACCACTTTGAGGAGGAGATGAAAAGTGAGTTTGAGATGAGCATGGTTGGTGAGATTACATTCTTCCTTGGTCTCCAGGTTCATCAGCTAGAGGATGGGATGTTCATCTCCCAATCCAAGTATGCTAGAGACCTAGTGAAGAAATTTGGTTTAGACTCCGCTAAGCATGCACGTACACCTATGAGTACCACTACCAAGCTTAGTAAGGACACTTCAGGCAAGGACGTAGAGCAAACCTTATATCGGAGTATGATAGGTAGTCTCCTCTACTTGACTGCCAGTCGTCCCGACATCGCCTTTAGTGTTGGAGTCTGTGCGCGTTATCAGGTATCCCCAAAAGAGTCACATTTACTTGCTCTAAAACGTATTATTAAATACGTAAGTGGGACTCTCTCATACGGGATTTGGTATTCCTTTGATACCGATGACCGTCTGTCCGCCTACTCGGATGCCGATTGGGCTGGGGATGTAGATGGATGTAGGAGCATTTCTGGTGGGTGTTTCTATTTTGGTTCTGCTCTTGTCTCCTGGCTGAGCAAGAAGCAAAATTCCATCTCTTTGTCCACTGCAGAGGCTGAGTACATAGCCGTCGGGAGTTGTTGCATACAACTCTTGTGGATGAAGCAAATGCTGGAGGATTATGGGATATCACAGGACACCATGACCATTTCCTGTGATAACATGAGCGCGATACACATATCCGGCAATCCAGTTCAGCATTCGCGCACAAAACACATCACGATACGTGAGCACTTTATTCGTCAGTTAGTTGCAGAGAAAGTCGTATCCCTGAGTTTTGTTCCTACCGACCGTGAGTTAGCCGATATTTTCACGAAACCTTTAGATGCCCTTAGATTTGAGAGTCTTAGGAAATCTTTAGGGATTTGCACAGTTGACTGAGGGGTTGGTCTATGTCTAGAATTTGATGCTTCTTCATGTTCATATCATATGCTTCCTATTGCTAGTCTGTTTTATATGTACCATTACTTTATTGTACAACTTTGTTTTATTCTTTTTTGCTTTTTATATTTCTTTTGAAAAAAAAAATACAAAAAGATTTTCCTTTAAGAAATTTTTTGAGAAAAGCACAAAAAGATTTTATTTTTCCAAATTTTTGAAAAAATCCAAAAAGATTTTTGTATTTTGCTTCTTTTATGGATGAGCATGTAAGATAGCCAAGTCACGACTTCATTCCATTTATCCATGTGACTGTTTGATAGAGATTTGAGAGGCTACATCATTTCATCCATGTGCTTTACATTGATTGGAGTCTTTGAGATGTAATTAGTGATATCTTCCTACATGTTTGACTCCTATATCCTTTATTGCACACATGCACGGCTATATTTGATTATTGCACTTGTCTATCTCATGTTGGCTTGTGTGTTTTCATCTCAATCCTGTCTATACAATGTACAATATGCGATAAAACTTGACAAGATTGGAATGCATGTAAAAACCGTTTTGGTGAGACTGTGTGTTTTTGTATAACGGGGAGGGGCTGCGAAAGGTAATCATCTATCCTTTGCGCAAAAGCCACCGTTAAAAAGGACCTAAAAAATGGAGGAATTTTAATATCCGAGGTCCAAAGAGGTTAAAAGAGTCCGAAAAAAATTTAAAGGCAATAAAAAGCAATTCATGCCAAATATGGGCCACTTAGGTTTCAGCATCAATTCTCCAAAGTTTGAGAATTTAGAATGCCTCTATTCAATACAATATCTGAGGGAGTTTGGTTGGAGAATCTAAATGGGTTTGCACTTCCTTGAAAGTCCTGAAAAAGCATAAAATCATTTTGGACGTTATTGGTGTGAAAATCATTTTGAGCTTTGATTTGTTGATTTGATTGAGTCAATATCTTATACTGTCACTCTTTTACACCAAAGGAAGCATTTGAGTTCATTCGCTAGGAATACCCAATATTCATCGTGCACATATGTCATGTTTGTATGCATTGATTTTCCTATCGAATTTGATCACACCACTTCATTTACGCTATCATTGACTTGGTTGCTTTCTGTTTATTCATGGTGTGTTTTTATCCTAGTGACACCCCGCACTTGCTTATTTCATTTATTTCTCTAATTTGTCCATTTGGGGACATCATAAAAAGGGGGAGAAAGAATTATCATATTATGGGGGAGTTTGAATTCCGGGGGAGTTTTTGAGATGTTGCTTATATTTTTATCATATATTGATATCCATGTTATCTCATTTCAAACTCGATATGTCACGTGGTATTTGCTTTGTCTCATGTGTGTAGGTATGAAGATTGCAGATCTATATGTTGCACACCCTGATGAGAAAAGTTTTGAGATTACTGAAGAATTAAAGAACAAACGATGAAGACTATTCATTTGTACCTTTTCCAGTTTTGGGTTCATGGGAGGGTAGATTTGTATAGGCAATTTCATATTTGATAATTCGGATTTTTTATGTATGTACCGGCATAGACATAGGGGGAGATTTGTAAGGACATTTTTCACATGTCCGAAATGTTTCATTTATTTATGTCGTACGCCGTTACATTTGGCACGTCTCCTCACGATCTCACATGACGGCCTCTATCCGAATTCCGGGAATCAAGCATGCATTATCTCCACTAATATGTCCCACATTTGCCTCAATGACTTCACGTTCCAAGATTTTAGGGACTAAATGTAAGTGGTACGCAAGGGAAGTCAAAATAGTGAAAAAAAAGGCACAATAGGAGAGTTCAAGGGAATTTTCGTAATTTCACATTCATAGTTCGGAGGTCTGGTCAACTAGAAAGTTGAAGATCTCGCCGCAACGAAGATACTGGAAAAAACGGCACCTCAATCCGAGCTAAGGTGAAGGAGTTATGACCTTTTGAAGATAGAGAAAATTCCTTAAAGAATGCTGTTTTTTTTGTACGCTGGATAGAATTTTAGAGTTTTAAGAACGTGGGACTCTTCATATTTTTTCCTATAAATACCAACTTCGGGGGAGTTGTTTTGCAAGACTTTAGGAGACGAATTTGAGAGTCCAAATACATCTATTCTTCATATTTTTGAGTCCCAAGACTCATGTTTTGATTCACACATCATTGCCAAACCTTTGTGAATCCTTTTGCAACCCAAGAACACAACTTTGGTTTGTTCAACCCTTGTGGAGGAGACCGTTCTTCTTCTTCTTCTTCATTGCAGCCCTACTGGAAAGGGATAATTCCAGCCGCGACTACAGAATCCGATACCCGAGGGTAATTCTTAGTCAACTTGTATTTTCATTGTAATCCGATTGTAAGCCGTTCTCTTACAAATTATAGTGAAAATAAATGGTTTTGCCCCTGAGGGGGATTTTTCCTTAATTGCATGTGTTTGAATGTTCTTGCATAGATTATCAATTTATTCAATCACATACTGCTGCATGTTTAGGGTTTGTTTGGATTAAAAGGGTTTTATATATAATTTGATCATTTGAACGCGAGCACACACGTTCTCAGGTAGGAACTGATTGGGAAGGAACTCCATCTCTAATAGTTTGAATAAGTTGATGCATGGTTTCTTGCATGGCTATTTGCCATTGGGCTAAATTAGCTTTTATGCCAGCCAGATCTTGAATATTTGGTGGAGTAGAGGGGTTTGGAGGGAGCCCAGTGTTTCGCTCACTGGATTTTGGAATCTCAGCCATATATGGTGAGTTATTTGGTGAAAAACGCTAAGTTGAGTCATTTCCCACAGACGACGCTAATTTGTTGATTTAGATGCTCTACACGCTAAGTAGCTCGGACCGCTTAAGTTTCTCGGTACGCTTAAGTTGCTCGGAGCGCCTGAGTAGCTCGGTGACAGTATGCTATTCGCTGAAAGTATTTGTATTTGCCACGTAGGGTGACACGTGTCTTCAAGTGATTAGTCCACATCAACAGACTAAATTTGGTATCAACATTTATGATCCAAGCATCTCCATAATATATGTTTTGAGATCCTTATTTTGGCACTGCATTTTATTCTCTACACAACGAAGATCATTTCTTGTGGAGGATTTTGTGTTCGTAGATTTTCATATGGGGCACTCCTTGTGCATGATGGTATCTTTTCCCCATCGGTGGACTCCGAGACGTAGGTGGAATCTTACATTGTCAATAGGCAGAGGTTGAAGGAAAGAAGAGCGTTAAGGTTTGTGAGGGTGTCGAGTTGGTGGACTCCGAGACGAAGGTGGATTCCTGAGTTGTCAACTAGGAAGAGGTGGAGTAATGAAGAGAGTCAAAGCTTGCGAGGGCATCGAGTCATTGTGTAATTATTCTGTCGTGTCCTTTGTAATTTCGTACTTAGTGGACTTGTGGCTGTGTCATCCGAGGTTTTCCCGTTGTGGGTTTTTCTCGTACATCGTGATGTTGTGGTTATGTTTAGTTTTATCTTGTAGATGCATGCTTAGATTTAACAAGATAAAAATTAGTTTAACTACAACAATTACGTAATTTGGTTCTAATTTAATTGGGTAATTTTTAGTTTACTTTAATTCAAGTAATTTGTCTAATTTCATGTTTGTATAAATTTGAACTTAAATTGAAGTTGTGTTTGTTTTTCAGAAAAGAATTTAAATATTTTTTTAATGTTATTTTAATTTTGAAGAAATTAAAATTTGAGTATTTTGAAATATGTTGTGAACCATCCCTTAGAAATTAAGAATTTGTGTTTTTCGAGAACCTACACCGCTTACAATTGGTATCAGAGCACATCTTATAAGTTAAGGAAATATTGCGTTCTTTCAGGTGGTATCAGAGTGGGAACACTAATTTATCGTGTTAGGTCCTATGGGTTTGAATATGGAAAAGTTGTCATTTTGTAGGGATCCTGTTTTTGATGGTTCCAGCTATGCATATTGGAAAATGCGTATGAGGTTGGAACTTCAAATCGTTAGATGAGCGAGTTTGGCAATCGGTTGTTAGAGGGTTGTCCCCACCAACGTGAAGGAGAAGTTCGTGTTCCTAAACTCGTATAAAGATGGAGTGAGGATAAGATTAAACTTGCTAATTTTAATTTTCGAGGTTTAAATGCTCTTTTTAGTGCGATCACATTGGATTAGTTCCACCGGATTATGACGTGTGGAATATCTAAAGGAGGCATGGGACATACTCCAACTCACCCATGAAGGTACACGTGTCGTTAAAGCTTCAATGCTCCAAAACCTAACCACTAAATTCGAAACCATGAAAATGTTAAAACATGTTTTGCAATTGGATGACTTCCGATATGCTCCCCTTTTGGCTCTTCGCCATACTTCCTTCTATCTCCTTTGGAAAAAATTACATCAAGTAGACTGGGAGAAGATTATCCCTCCGCGTATAAGCACTTTCTATCTTGTGGTGGACTTGACTAAATCTTTGAGAATGTCTTTGGGGAATTTTTGACAGCGTTGTAGGCCATCTCGCTATTCGAACCATTATGTGGGGGAAGCTTCGGTGGTGTCAGGGAATTATATGAGATGATTATGGGAGGATTTAATTCTGAAGGTTTGTGTTGAGGTTATTCGGTAAAGGTGGTTCATGATAGCGGAGGTATTGAAAGAGGGTGAAATGGTTGATCTTTTCAAGCTTTATCATTGCATTTAGCATGCAAGGATACTACTCATAATGGAGATTACTAGGACCTCCAGAGGAGACTATAGGTTATGACAATAATGATGACAAAGTGTGACCCTCTGATAGTTGAGACGAGTTTATTATGGAGCCTTATGGGAAAATAGTTGGTGTTGGTTTAGGTTTTTGGTAGGTTGATTTCTTGGTGTAGCTTTGGGAAGGGTTTATATGTTATTTTTGTATTTAGGCATGGTTATAGGTATGGTAGGTCTTTAGGTGTATATGTTATTGTTTGGTAGGTATGGGCATTTTTATGTTTATGGGATTCTAATTACTAATGCTTCATATAAGAGCTATTTTTAAAATAAAAAGTGTTAAAATAAATGATGATTTTAATGTATCTTGTTGTGCCTTTCGAAGATTTTTGTATGTCGGAACTATCGAAACCAATCATTAAGGCATTCATAGTCCTTTTGTTCAATTAAGAATAATGAGAGAGATTAGTGCTTCTTGATGGGAGAAAAAATATCATTTTTTAAAAGAGAAAAGACCGTACCCAAAGCCACTTTATGGGCTACCTACGTAGCTCTATGGGGGATAAAATGTTCGTAATTTATGAAAGATATTTTTAGAGGATTAGATCTTATGTAGTTCTTGTGAAGGGAAAAAAAGAGAGAGGTTTTACACACACACACACACACACACACACACACACACACACACACACACATATATATATATATATATATATATATATATATATATATATATATATATATATAATAGAATGGAGTTTAGAATTACGTAGCGCGATGAGAGTTGGATTAAGGGCAAAATTTTTTGAGTCCATCTAAATTACTTGCGCATGTCATTTCTTCTCCATCGAGGTATGTAAGTATGGTGGCTTCAACTGATAATATTTTTTTCATAAGATATGGACCTGTCCAATTGGGCTTGAATTTCCCTTCGGAGTCCCAGACTGGCTCAATAGTTTCTTTTAGATTGAGGTCGCCTTGTTGCACGCTATGGTCTTAGACTTTATTATTGAATGATCGTGTGAGGAAACGATGATATCCTTCTATGTGGTATAAGGCCTTTTGTCTCCTTTCATCCATTTGTGGGGAGTAGGGAGTATCCTCAGTGAGTATTCTTACGGATGTGTGGTAGCCCCAAAGGGATAAAGGATCTTGTCGACCCAATCTTTACAACTTGCATTAACCTTGCTAAATACGTATTTGAGGCACTTATTTGTAACTTTAACATCCTTATTGGTTTGTGTTCGGTAAGGAGAATACTTGTGTCTTTGAATTTTTTATTATTCTACCACCTCTGTGACTTTAGCTTCAAAATGGAGATCATTATCTGATACTAGCTCATGAGGGACTCCGTAGCGACGTATGCTATTTTTTTTATGAACTTAGAATTTTTCATCACATTTTGCTCTGCATATGACTCGGCTCTAACACATTTAGTGAAATAATCGATGGCGACTAGGATGAACTCGTGCCCATTGGATACCTTACGGGTGACTTTCCTAATAGTATCGATGTCCCAAGTCGAGAAGGGCCATGTTGTATAACTTTTAAGGAGGTAAGTGTTGGAGATTAGAAAATTATTGGCATTTGAGGTATCTTTTGCATTGGCGATGAAGTCTTGGACATAGTGGTCCAATAGTATCCTTGACGGGTGATAATATTGGAAAGCATATGATTGTTTGTGTGGAGTAAACATTCCTCACCATGGATCTTCTACATATTCTCCTCAATTTCAGACCCTGATATGCATTGTAGATGGGTATCATTGAAGTTTCTCTTGAATAACTCCTTGTCACAAATGTTATACTAGGCTGTAAGTTTTTGAAGGGTTATGCAATCTTTCTTATTAGCCCTTTTTGGGTATCTATCATTCTTTAGGAGACTCCAAATGTCTATTTCTCTCTCTATATATGTATATACAACCCAACTTTGTCTGAATCTTCTTTCTTAGCAAGCTCGATGTTGTAGTAGTGAGTTGGCATGAATTATTTTTGAACTTACAAGGGGGAATTGTTATTCCCTTGGGTATATCGACCATGGAGGACAATGTTGACAATTCATTGGAAAATTATTCCTCGTTAATGATATATAGTAGAATGTGACATCTTTGAATTAGTAAGCAATATATTTGAGGTGAACATGGAAGGGTAAGAGTTTCTCATCTTTGACTTTTCACTTTTGGAGGACTTTCCCTATGATGAGAGATATCGAATTACCTTTTCTAAGACAAGATTGACGCCTACAGTGCATGCTAATATTCCATCATGTTATTGGTGCAACGTATGTCTAACTTTATTGTAATGGGAGTGTGGTAATCATTGGGTGCGATAAAAAGTATCTCAATTCTATACCCCTTCCTGTTTGCAGCTCCATTAATGAACATTTGCCACCAGAGCTCTTTGTGAGTGGTGAAGATAATATCTTCATCCAGGAGTTAAAAAATCCACATATTAGTTTCCTCCATGGGGTGATCAATTAGGTAGTCAGAGATGGCCCTTTCCTTGATGACTTTCTATGTGACGTAGGTTATGTCAAACTCGGTTAGAAAGAACAACCATCAAGCCATACGACTTAAGAGGGAAGAATTTGTATAAAATATTTCATAGGTACCATTCAGGATAGTAGTTAGATGGGTAATAAAGCATGTAGTGTTGGAGTTTTTTGGTCACCAAACCCAGGGTAACACATGCCTTCTCTAACGCTATATAGTTCACTTCTTTCCATGCTTGTTTTTGACTAATGTAGTAGATGACTTTATTTTTTTTCTATTCCTCAATGTATTGGGCTAGAATAGACCTCTTGCAATGTCAGTAATACTTAAGTACAAGATAATGGATGGATAAACTGGGATGTGGTGTCATGAGCATCGTTTGTTGGGTAAGGTATCACTTCTTGATTTTGTCAGAGTCTTCTTAACGCATATCATTCAAAACTTTGGTCAAATCCTTTCAGAGGAGGTTGAATATGGGTTTACAAATGAAAGTGAGATGGACGATTAATCTACTGATATATTAGAGCTTTCCAAAGAAATCACAGACTTATTTCTTAGTGTGAGGTGGAAACATTTCAAGAATTACTTCGAGCTTAGAAAGGTCTTCTTCAATTTCCTTCTCATTGACCATGAAGCCTAGGATCTTACTCTTTATAACACTGAAAAACACTTCTATGGATTGAAGCCCCTTTGGTACTGTTACAGTTATTCAAAGAATTTCCTCAAAGCGAGGATGTGGCATTCTCAAGATTTTGATTTGATGATGTTATCATCAACGTACACCTCAACTTTCTTATGGATGAGATCATGCAAGATGGTTTTGGATTATCTTTGATATCCTTTATATTTTTTAGACCAAAAGGCATGACAGTGAGCAAAAAGTGCCCCATGTGGTGGTGAAATCGTTGATCTCTTAGTGATCAGGATGCATCTGGATCTGTTAGACCTAGAATATCCATATATAAATGACTTGAGGGCGTGAATTAGATGTGTTATGAATGATCATGGCTATGTTGGGCAGGGCATAATCATCTTTCAGAGAAGTTTTGTTCAAATCCTAATAGTTAATGCACATATGGACCTTTCCTCCCGATCTCGATGCAAGAACTATGTGGAAAAGAAAAGTTGGATGTTTTACCACAAGGATGAAAACTACATTAAATTTTGTGACCACTTCATCTTTCACTTTAAGAGACCATTTAGGGAGGAGATTTTTTAGCTTTTTCGTAATAGGTTTGCATTATGGATGTGTGGGAATCTTGTATTGCACGATGTTTGGGTCGATTCAAGGCATATCACAATAAGACCATGCGAAGACGTCTAAGAAATCTTTCAAATGTTCTTCAACTTATGACCTCTCATGCTCATGAAGGGTTGACCCCATCCTAATATTGTGCAGAGTGTTATGAGTGTAAGCGTAAAGTAATTTCCTTTTATATAAATTCAATAATGATGCGGAAGCGTTGAATGATGGTTCACAAATAAACAAAGCCAAATTTTAATTTCTTCAAAACAAATTAAAATAAGTTAATCCAAGTCCTAGAATTTGCCCAAGTCATATTTATCAATATTAGCAAGTTAGGCGAAGCCAAATTTTAGCAAATGACTTGAATTAAACAACATTACCGAATATTTAATTTAAGTCCAAATTAAAATGAGTGTGATAATTGAAACCGAATTTTATCTTGAATTATTCTAAGCATGAGTTCTACATTATGATGCAAGATAAAATAAACAATATCGCACTACGCCGCGATGTACGAGGAAAAACCCAAGACGGGAAAAAACCTCGGACGGCCCTAGCCACAAGTCCAGTAGATACGGAATTACAATTACAAGATAGATAGACTTACAACGACTGACTCGATCCCTCTCAAGCCTCGATGCTTCTTCTTGTAGACACCTCTTCCTAGCTGACAACCTCGGAACTCCACCGCGGTCTCGGAATCCACCGATGGGGCTTTCTATGGTTACCGTCACCCGAGCAAGGAGCCTTTCTCCAAGTGGGTAGAATCGTAACTCAAAGTCTTCTTCTTTGATGGATGTAGAAGTAAACCAAAACTTCTCTTCTTGAATTCGGTAGAGATAAACCGATGCCCAAAACTCCAAGCAATTTGATATATAAATAAGAACTTGGACTAAACACAATTGGGTGTAAACTAGAGTGTGAAGGATGTTCTCTTTGAAAAATAACACTCAAAACATGAACATTTTCCTAAACAATTTTTGCTATCAAATTCTCTCTAAAAGATAAACTAGGATGGAAAAGTTATGGAAATGTTGGTTTGGAAAATGTCATTCCCGCACATATTAAAGTCAGTAAAAGTTGGTTAAAAACCAAGTGGGGAAGTGGGTGAAAAATTGCCAAAAACTGTTCCCGCCTGACAGCTCGTTCGAACGACATTTCGTTCGAACGAACTCTCGTTCGAACGAGACTTCTAATGATGCACCAGTATGGACTTCGTTAGAACGAACAATCTCGTTCGAACGACATTTCGAACGACAAACCAGTTTAGACTCGTTGGCAAACTCGTTCGAACGAAACCTGGTTCGAACGAAAAACTCGTTCGAACGACATTTCGAACGACTTCCAGAATTTTTATAAAATTCGATTTTGACCCAGAAACTTTATATACTTTAATTTAAAGTTCTAATTAAATTTTTCTGAAAGTAAAACCCAGTTTTTATTAAACCTAACACCCAATAAACTTTGTTCCATGCTCCTATATAAATATAATTGCATTCATACCTTGGGAGCATGGAACCATAGTTGATGACGTAGAAACAAGGCACGCAAACCGGCATATTTGATGAAGCTTTATATTCTTTGCCGCTACGTATTTAACAAACACTTCATAGGCTTGAGAATATTACATTTACATACTATCCTATGAATAAATGTTTTTGTCCGGAATTGAGCCAAAACTATATATGGACTCAATTGGAAATTTGTGTCCTTACAAATCTCCCCCTTTGGCTATTCCGGGACAAAAACTAAAACAAAATCCTAAAGGGCCGTCAAGCTCACTAGACTCAAAACATAACCCACCCAAACTTGACTCAACCCAAGGATCAAACGCTTTGCCATTGAAAGATGCCGCTTTTAGAAGAATTCCTGCACACTTAAGCTAACTCATCAAACGCATAGGGAATATCAAAGTATTAAATGCAATCAATTAATTACTCCCCCTAAATTATTTCTCCCCTTTATCAAACACATGACCTACTTAGAAAGACGTCTCCCCCTAAGATAAATCTCCCCCAAACTAAGATACGATAATAATAGGATTAGATACCATTTCTCCCCCTATCATCATTCTCCCCCTTTTTGTTCTGGAATAGGCAAAGGATAAAGAACTAATAAACATAAAACAATTAAATTTAGACCCAAACACTTAATAAACATTCACGGAGTTCTCATTTGATTGTAAACTTTATCACATTTAAATATAACCTCATGTGACAATATAAAGATTGAACTCAATGAACAAACATACACAATGCAAACAAGCCTAGCATGATGATGATTCTACAAACCAAATAGAGTCATGACATTAAAGACAACTAGGATAAACGGACATTGTGAAACCCGTTGATATACCATCCAATTCTCCCTCAATAAGCATATATATTCTTTTGCTTTTGAATGAATATATCAAACAAACATGGGCCTTGGCAATTGTTTTCTTTAAATGCCAAAGATTCTGTTTTTAGGCCTTTGGATCACGTATTTCTTTTAGATCCAATAAACGGTGGCTTACTATCGCAAAGGATCACTTAGTCCTTTCGGAGCCCTTCCCCGTGCATATTTATTTATCATGTTTTCATTTTCACACAAATCTCACATGCAACGGATTTGGACATGCACTAGTCCTCCTAGGTCATAGATATATAGATGACTAGATTGGTAGGAGAACACCTCAAAAAGCTCAAATATAACATGTGACATTAAGATTTCAAAAGAGTTCGTGCATGTGTGAATAGAGGCATATAAAAATAGAATCCATTTAACCAACGCAAAATCCAACTACTCTATATAAAGTATGGTAAAGAACATTTTAAGGATTGAAAATCTAAACCAAAAGTTCTAGCCACGTGGGAGCGTAAAAGATGGGATTCAAACACAAATATATTCCACTTAAAGTGTGTCAAACTAAAATACACACAAAAAAAATCTTTTTGAGTTTTTAACATTTTTAACCAAAAATAGATATTTACTCAAAAGGACAAACAAAAATCATTTGTATTTTTCATTAAGCTTAAATGAAATAAATAAAACACAAATGATAAACAATTTTTTTTTTATATTATTCAGTCAATTCACGCAAAAATATAATACAAAAAGATAAACAAGTCATAATATCTAGTATGTGATATGAAATAATGCAATGACTAGAAAATGACTAAACAAACATACATTTTAGCATGTGAATATAGCATGAAGTACAAAAGCTAAAGTATGCAAATACTAACACATTCATCCTATAGATTTAGCAAGGGAGGAAGCATGTGAAAGTAAATGAGAATCACAAATCCTATTTTGCAAGACAACCAAGTCGGATTTCCTAACCCAAATTAATGAAGAATGACTATCTTGGGGTGTTGGAACATTAACTACCGTGGTTACTTTACTATGAGATTTTCTAGGAATTCGTTTAAGATAAAAAAAAAAATTCTTAAGATGACCTTTTCGACCACAATGTGTACAAGCAAGAGCATGTCGAAAAGATTGACCTAAGGAGTGATCATTAAATGCATTCCTAGTAGATTATCCTAAAATAGTGGTTTTGGCATTATGAGTAAATTCATTACAAGTATTGAAGCCTAAACCACAAGTGTCATTTTTAATTTGGACCGTTCCTAACATTTTATCTAGTTTTTCCGAACGACACTCCAAATCAAATTTGACATTACTAGAGTCTTTTAATTTATCTTGTAATTCCAAAATATTAGACTCTAATAAAACAGTTCGCTCTTCAAAAGAAAGAAGCTCATTTTTCAAGGATTCCATTAAACCCCTAAGGCTATCTCTTTTGCCTTCTACGTATTCTAGCTTCTCTCGAAGAGTACTCTCACGTGTCCTAAGGTCTTCTATTAAATCATTTTCATCAACGACCTTTACACTCTTTCTTAAACTAGCTTCTAACTTCAAATTATCTCTTTTCAATTTAATAGATTCTTTATAAAGTTCTTGAAAAGCATTTTGAAGCTCACTCACATTAACCTCTTCTTCATTTTCACTCTCTCTTTCTTCTTCATTCTCACTATCATCAAAAACAAGAGAATCATGTACAATGACCTTGGAAGTGGCATGTGCTATCGTTTCATCAATCGATGAGTTCTCACTATCGCTCACATGACTAGCCATAAAAGCCACAAAAATTTTCCTAGTGGGGGAATCGGGCTTTTCTTCCTTATCACTATCACTAAGGGTTGCATTATATGAAATGGGTCACTTACCATCTTTCCTTAGTTTAGTGGGGCACTCATAAGCCCTATGGCCATAACCTTCACAACCAAAACACTTATCAGACTCGTCCCTATCGAAATTGTCATTGCTAGGTTTAGGGATCTTCTCGGCTTTAGAAATCTTCTCGCTTTTATCATGTTTAGAAGTATCAAATTTCTTAAAATCATTTTTAAATTTATCTTTGTTAAATTTAAGAAATTTTCTAAATTTACGAGAAAACAAATCCATATCTTCCGAGTCACTATCACTATCGCTTTCTACTACTTGTTTGACCTCTTTTCGGGCTTTTAAAGCAACACCCTTTTCGATTTTCTTTTCAGTTTTAGAGAAAAACATATCTAGTTCATAGGTTTGTAAATCACCTACAAGCTCTTCTAATTTCGTAGAGGCTAAAGTGGGTAAATAATTTAAAACGGTCACCTTTGGAATAAATCTATCGGGTAGGGACCTTAAAATTTTCTTTACAACACGGTCGTCAGGTATTTTCTCTCCCAAGTTAAAAGATGAATTAACAATATCAGAAAGTATAGAATAAAATTCATCAAAAGTTTCTTTTTCATTCATTTTGATAGTTTCAAATTGAGTGGTGAGGTTTTGGAGTTTTGAAGCTTTAACGACACTAGTTCCTTCATGAGTTATTTGTAAAATATCCCAAGCTTCTTTAGCGGTTTCACACGTCATAATACATCGGAATTCATCCAGTGTGACAGCACTAAACAAGGCATTTAAACCACGGGAATTAAAATTAGCAAGTTTAAACTCATTTTCAGTCCATCTATCGGTGGGTTTGATAACACGTTCATTTTCAACTAAATAAGTTGGTGGGGAGTACCCGTTAACAACAGACATCCAAACTCTCTTACCGATAGATTTTAGTGCCGATTTCATTCGCGCTTTCCAATACGCTTAGTTTGAACCATCAAAATAGGAAATTTTGAAAATGGGGAAAATTCCATTTTAGCCAAAAATTGAAAGGATCTTAACGAAATAATTTATCGTTTTTGGCTCTAATACCAATTTGTAAGCGTAAAGTAATTTCCTTTTATATAAATTCAATAATGATGCGGAAGCGTTGAATGATGGTTCACAAATAAACAAAGCCAAATTTTAATTTCTTCAAAACAACTTAAAATAAGTTAATCCAAGTCCTAGAATTTGCCTAAGTCATATTTATCAATATTACCAAGTTAGGCGAAGCCAAATTTTAGCAAATGACTTGAATTAAACAACATTACCGAATATTTAATTTAAGTCCAAATTAAAATGAGTGTGATAATTGAAACCGAATTTTATCTTGAATTATTCTAAGCATGAGTTCTACATTATGATGCAAGATAAAATAAACAATATCGCACTACGCCGCGATGTACGAGGAAAAACCCAAGACGGGAAAAAACCTCGGACGGCCCTAGCCACAAGTCCAGTAGATACGGAATTACAATTACAAGATAGATAGACTTACAACGACTGACTCGATCCCTCTCAAGCCTCGATGCTTCTTCTTGTAGACACCTCTTCCTAGCTGACAACCTCGGAACCCCACCGCGGTCTCGGAATCCACCGATGGGGCTTTCTGTGGTTACCGTCACCCGAGCAAGGAGCCTTTCTCCAAGTGGGTAGAATCGTAACTCAAAGTCTTCTTCTTTGATGGATGTAGAAGTAAACCAAAACTTCTCTTCTTGAATTCGGTAGAGATAAACCGGTGCCCAAAACTCCAAGCAATTTGATATATAAATAAGAACTTGGACTAAACACAATTGAGTGTAAACTAGAGTGTGAAGGATGTTTTCTTTGAAAAATAACACTCAAAACATGAACATTTTCCTAAACAATTTTTGCTAGCAAATTCTCTCTAGGAGATAAACTAGGATGGAAAAGTTATGGAAATGTTGGTTTGGAAAATGTCATTCCCGCACATATTAAAGTCAGTAAAAGTTGGTTAAAAACCAAGTGGGGAAGTGGGTGAAAAATTGCCAAAAACTGCCAAAAAACTGTTCCCGCCTGACAGCTCGTTCGAACGACATTTCATTCGAACGAACTCTCGTTCGAACGAGACTTCTAATGATGCACCAGTATGGACTTCGTTAGAAACCTCGTTAGAACGAACAATCTCGTTCGAATGACATTTCGAACGACAAACCAGTTTAGACTCGTTGGCAAACTCGTTCGAACGAAACCTGGTTCGAACGAAAAACTCGTTCTAACGACATTTCGAACGACTTCCAGAATTTTTATAAAATTCGATTTTGACCCAGAAACTTTATATACTTTAATTTAAAGTTCTAATTAAATTTTTTTGAAAGTAAAACCCAATTTTTATTAAACCTAACACCCAATAAACTTTGTTCCAAGCTCCTATATAAATATAATTGCATTCATACCTTGGGAGCATGGAACCATAGTTGATGACGTAGAAACGAGGCACGCAAACCGGCATATTTGATGAAGCTTTATATTCTTTGCCGCTACGTCTTTAACAAACACTTCATAGGCTTGAGAATATTACATTTACATACTATCCTATGAATAAATGTTTTTGTCCGGAATTGAGCCAAAACTATATATGGACTCAATTGGAAATTTGTGTCCTTACAATGAGAAGCAAGATTAATAACAATAGTCACATCTAAATGGTCTCAAAAAGGATATGTTTTCTATTTTTTCCTTATTAAGATCGTTAAGAATTGTTCATTTATTAAACTACCTTCATAATATATTTGAATAGAGTAAATAGAATTAATAAAAAGATACTCAAAGTCTTTCCATATTTAATTGATAAAATTTTTAGGAAAAATAACTATGAGGACCTCGTCGAAGGATGCCGCATTTACATTTGCATCAAAGACTGGAAAAATAGGTCCATTCTCTGGGTGATAAAGATCAGGGTTCTGAGTTGACAGAGTTGGATTGGTTTGAATGCTCCTCCGATTAAGGAGAGTCTTGTTAGTAGGAGATATCTTATTGGTAAGGTAAAACAGCTCGGACTCGATACGTATCATGCAAAGTTCCATCTCTAGTTCAGGGAGGTTGAAGTATTCGCAACTAGTACTTTTAGTGCTTTCTATTTCAGAGGATCTTGAGTCAGATGACTTCATAGCTAAGGGCTTTACCTCATGCTTAGATTCTTCAGTCCAAGTGAACTTGTCTTGGAAGAAGATTTCAAAACCATATTTCATCTTCTTTTCAATTGTGTCATACCATGGCTCCTGAAAACTGCAATAAGGGAAGTCTTTACCCTCTTTGATAAAATAACCATTCAGAGAGTCTCTGAATATTATTTCCTTCATCTTCAACATCCACATTTTGTATGGTTGATGAAGACCCATGAGCTCAGTCGGAGATGTAGATACCCCATACCACATGGATATATGCTTTCTTCAGAACAATAGGCTCAATAATTTCTTAATGCCTATGGACCAATCCCATTCTGTACATGAAATACATATTCTTGAGCATCTAAATCATATTAACATTCTCGTATGGGGTGTGTTCGAAAATCACTTCACCTTTGAAGTTATCGCCAACTGGGAGAGTAAGCTAATCAATCTTGAAGCTTAAAAGTAACACGTCACTTGCATTATGTTAGATTTCTAGGATCGAGTTATTGGTAACGATGTCATTTGTGTTATCGTCTTCCCTAATATTATTAGTAACCTAGTTATCCACAAAGAACTTAAATTTTTTATGAAGAAAATACGCAACCACTATGATGCTATAAAGCCATGGGCGACCAAGGAGTAAATTAAAGCAGACATGGATGCCAATGACTTAGAATTCTATTTAAGTCCATATCGATCTAGCCCCTAGTGTAAGTTGTATCGATTTCATGACTTCTTATTGAGTATTATCATAAGAGTACACAATAGCATATGGGGTTAAATAACTAACTTGTAACCCCAGACAATTAAGAGTTCACAATGGACATACATTTAGGGCAGAACTATTATCAACAAACACCAACATAATTTTTTTCTATGACTTCGACATAAATGTTGAGAGCATAATTATGATTTGAATCACACTTTGGGAATTTATTCATTGGCAACAGAGATTCGCTTTTTGGCAATCAGATTTTCAACTATGTGGATGGACTTATTGGGAGATGTAGAGGGAGAAATTATAACACGAGTAAGGAGTTTGATAAGGGAGTTTCTATAAAGTTAGTAAGACATTAAAATTTCCCATAAGGTGATGTTTATCTAATTCTTATTTAGCTATTTGAGGATTTTACTCTCCTCAATTATGATTTCAGGTATATTGATTTCTTTAACAACCCTATTCCCTTTATCCACGGGTGCATTTTCTAATGGGAGAACTGGATCCTTGTAGTACCATCCTAACTGGGTCATATAATTTTTGGATGCGTGGAAGAACATGCACCCAGTTTCTTCATCTATTTTAAGGGTAATAGTAACCTCATTGATCTCTGATAGAAGCTCTTAAAAGGAGATTACCCTGCAAAAGGAGGCAACTTCACAAGGAGTTTTAATATTGGGCTCACCATTATAATTATATCCCTATTCTGTTGCAATAATCTAGCTATTTTAGGAGAAGTAAATACACTAAAAATACTTCGATTGCTTCATCATATAGATCATCTCATGCGATGGAGAAATATTTAGGGGAAGGGACTAAATAACCTTTCAGCTTCAAAGCGGTGAGTAACTCAAGAGCTCCATATAATTTTCTCTTTTCGATACATTCTTTAGTTAAGGACTGAACATAATCATCCAGACTGAATTCTTCTAGTGGTACAAACCAATGATGAGACAATAGGGCACACTTTTGAGCTTCCATGTACATATAATTGATCTTTGTACAATCTTTTTCTTCGAGGGTCAATTTTGATAGGAGTTTTATCCTAACTTCTCGATTGTTCTAAGATAGGAAGAAGATCCATACTTTTTATTTTTAATCAAGTCTGAATAACTACATAAGCCCTTATCATTAAAGAAAGAGTCTGATTATAAGCACTTTCGAGATGAAATGGGAAGTATGGATCAACTTTGAAGGAAATTAGTGGCTTCTATGAGATGATAAATGAGTTAGGCCTGTTGATGGGTTTCATTATAATTGAAGGGTTAAAATCAGGAACTTCATCGACGAGGATGACATTCATGCCAGCTTGGTGCATAGGTAAAGGGCTTTGAGTAATGTGTGGATTTTGGCCTGCAGGAGGGGCAATGATGCCTTTGTCAATGAGGCTTTGGACCACATTTGTAAGGTGGTTATATTGACCAGTGGTATGCCTTGAATTTTGGTGTCAGTCACAATGGGCATCATGTTTGAAGTATTTGGAAAGTGGTTCAGGAAGTGGATGAGTGTCCCAGGGCTTAATGAGGTTGAGGGATAAGAGATATTGGTATACTTTGGATAGAGGAAAATGGAGTTCAATATAATAATTTTTTGTGAAGATTGGGTGGGCTTCTGGTGCCTACAAGGTAGAAGGTTGAGAGGAGATATTATTGAGAGCAACATTATCGGCTTTTCACAATTCTGAGGGGTGAACTATCCTAGTGGCCTCTTTAATTTAGAATTTTTTTATGACAGGCATTGTGTTTAATTATAACTTGTGCCTCCCGGAGAGCTCTGGAGTTGGCATAATACTAACTTTCCATAGAATTATGGATATACGATAGGAAATTTTTCTTTATTATGCTGACTTGTTCCTCTTCATATGGGCAGTTAGTCAAAGTAGTTGCCTTCTCCCTCCACCTCGTTATGAAACTATAAAAAGACTATCTAGGGAATAGTTTGATTAACTTTAGGTCTTGGAGTGTCACTATAACTACTTATTCTGTTTATATTAAGCCATACACTCTCTCTCAACGTCTTCCTAATTACAGATCGATAATTCTTTCAATGACATTAACCAACTGAGGGTACTCTCCTTGATGGTTTATTAAAATATTTATGCAATGATATCTTATATATCCCCAATTAAACTCATAGAGAGATGGTTATTCCTAAAATGAATGAGGGAATTCCCGCTCCCTCCAAAATTCTCGGTGTCATGTATTTTAAACGTCTCAGAAAATATAACTTTCGATTAAGGGGACATATCAGTGAAGTCCATATAGTATCTCCAGAGTTTCACTTGATTGAAATTCTTAGAAAGCATCTTGAGATCCCCCTTTAATCGGTTTAGTTCTTCCTATTTAGGATCGAAAAAAGACGATGTAGGCAAGTTATCCCCTTGGTGGGGAATATTATAAATAGACAGATGTGGAGGAGGTGGCCCATTGATGGGATAAACATGTGGAGGCATCACGTGTGGAAATTTTGATATTCTTCAAGAGGCCATATTGGGTTGGGAATTTACGATCCCATGAAATGGGGAAAATATTATTAGGCATAAGTTTTTCATCTCACGAACATATGATTGTAAACTGTCAAACTTTATAGTGAGCTGTGCAATTATAGCCATCAGATCGGGCAGAACATTATCATTTTGATCGCGATTCTCTATGAGGAACCTGCTGTAGGACCGTTTTACTTTTGCTGAAGTGGTTGGTGATGAAGTAAATCCCTGAGGAGGTTTGATTACATATCTCATCCAATACGGATCCAGACCAAGAAAGGTTAATGCGGTCGCACCTGAGAGGGGAATTACATTTTATTTTTATTATGGAAAAAATATATTTTTAGTATTTTGAAGAAGGGAGAAAAGGGTAGAAATGTCCCTCAGTGTAATTGTTATTATTAGGTTTTTACTTGTATTATGTTCCCCCGACTATGCAAGAAAAATTTCACACGTGATCCAAGCCTGTAAGAAGAATATGATACGTCATGCAAGAAACAGTTTAACTTTTCCAGACTCACAGATGTGGTCCTATTTTAAAAGAGGGGGATAATGCAACCTAAGATTTTAGTATAGTTTCACATTAGAATAGATAATCTAGGTATGAGTGTCCTAAGGCATATATCTACATGAGGTTTATATATGGGAGGTGAGTGTAAGGGTTCCCTTATTTGGCATGAATTTTATGATATACCTCTTGCCTATAAAGTAATCATTCATTAGTATGTGTGGAATCCATTTAATATACCCTAAAATACATTAACTGCCTCATGATATACCTCGTAGTGACGGTATATGTGAGAGAGAATTCAATATTCTCAACATACGTGAATTATTTCCTAACATATACCTTCGTTTGTGAGTTAGGTGAAGTGGTACAATGTAGAGAAATCGTTCGATATACATTGAGGGTACTTGGCCAATGGAAAGTGGGAATAATATTGCTTTAGTTAAACGCACCTCGTAGAACTGTCAACCCATACCAAAGTGACTCTTCCATATGGGAAAAAGGATGGTGTGATGTAGTCTGCAAATCATGATATTTAATTAATATCTTTATTTAAATTTTTATGTATGATAAGATTAATATGTACAACTACTAAGCATGGATTAAAGAATGAAAATATACATGATTGACATGTGATAAGGCCTAAATACATCAACAGAGTAACATGGTAAAATATCTACATGTAGCATGGAGTCTGTACAGGTGAACAAAGTAGGTAAAATATATAAGGTGAACTATATGAATATACACAAGTGAGATGTAGCATGGAGGTTTGTACCAAGCGAGGGTTACATAAGAATATGTGTAAGTGGAAAAACAAGGAGATATGTGCAAGTGATGTTAAGTATATACATGATGCATGTGATATATACAAGTGAGGTAAAACATTTGAATATGTACAAGTGGGAATAAGCATTGGTGTATACAAGTGGAATGTTTTATGTAAAAATTTGGAAAAGTGAAGTGAAACATGGAAACTATGTACAAGAGAGTTAGAAACATGAGATATATATAAGTGAAGCAAGCATGTATATATAAAAGTTACTTGAAGCATGTGATAGAAAATATGTATATACATGTGGTGAGAAGAGGAGTATGGTGGATAAAAGAATATACGTAAGTAGCAAAGCATGAGCATGGCATATATAAGATATGAGCATGAGAAGAAAAATAATATACAAATAAGAGAAAATATACACATGTGAAAAATTAAAGAAAGTACAAAATGACAAAATGAAGCCCATGTAAATAGATTTTATTCCTGTAAAAATAATCCCCAACAGAGTCACCACTGGGGAAATCCCAACCCCGAAGTGAGGAGGAGGGGAAATATCCTCCTCGTAACTCATGAAACATTTGCGGGCTACATAGGATAAAAAGTCATCATTGTCAAGGTGTGACATTGTGTGAATGTGTAGAGATTAGAGTCATTAGACTATTTTACTCAAAATAGGAAAAAGATGTAGCCATATCCAAAGATACGACATAAATACGACTACTGATGCGGACCAAACCAAGTAAATCACGGGCTCAGAAAGTATGTTATGAAATGGGAAGGACTTAGGCACCCATTTCTATATTTTGGTAACTCGTGGGAAATAAAGTGTTTCCTTATCCTAATTATGTGAACGTGTGTATAATGTGTAAGAGTGTGTTGGGTAAAAATGTTTATACATGTGAAAAATGTGTAAGGAATGAAATCATTGTGTCTGTATCATAGGAAAGATGGTAACGAATCATTCTAAGGAGTAAGACTAAAAAAAAGGAAAATATAAAGATAGCCATACTATGAGTGATGTGTCGGATCGTGACTTACTATGAAATAGTGAATACGCATGTCAATAAGATCGCTAAAAAGGTGATAAAGTAAATAAAAGTGGCTAAACTATGAACGATGAACCGGATCATGAATCCCTATGAACAAAATGGATATACATGTCAACAAGAGTGATAGAAAGTAATAAAATAAGTAAAAATAGATAAACTATGAGCGACGCATCGAATAGAGACACACTATGAAAATGTGAGTGCCCGTGTCAATGGGACCGCTAAGAAGTGATAAGATAAGTAAAAGTAGATAAACTTTGAGCGATGCATCAGATCGTGACTCACTATAAAAAAGTGATTATGCATGTCAACGGGATCATGAAAAAGTGATAAAATAGACAATCTAATTATGAGGGAAATTTATATATAAAATATATAAGTTGAAAGCTAGTAAGAACAAAAATAAAATAAGTAAATGGGGGATCGAATCCCAAGATAATCTCGGGACACATATATAGCCAAAATCGGCATTGAAGTCCATATTGTTTCAAGGGTAAAAATATGGGGTCTAAGCCATAGTTCAAAATTAGAGTTTCTCTTTTCAGATTACGGAAAAATGTTCAAAGGTGGTGAAAGTTTGATAAAAGCGAAAAAAACCTCTATTTGGTATTTATAGGACAAACCTCTTTTTAGATTTTTTTTATTCATAAAAAAAAGTTTAAGGACATATAAATAACAAATATTTGATTAGTGGTAGTAGAAAAAAATAACCAACTAGAAAATGTTCTAAAAGTAATAAAATATGTGAAATAACACTAAATTGGCAAAGTATAATGAAATGTGTTTAAACCTTCTAAGTTTCTTGAATTCTGATTTTTAAATGTTTTGTAATATGAGTTTTGGGTGGTGTTAGAGAATATAAGAAAATGTTTATATGAATGCCGTAACAGGGATTCTGCAAGAATTATGAGGCTGAAGGATATGGAATTATGAGGTCAATATATCCTTAAATAGGAAAGCCTAAAAGGTAAAAATGATGAAGCTACCCTTGAGGGGCTTGCCGGTCGACATAGGTGTTAGCCTATGTACCGAAAGGGGTGCCATACTTGGCAACCAAGTAATGTTCCACGTTCCAGTAGGCAGGGAGTGTGTTTCAATAGTAGGCTGTAATGGATTTTTTTTGTTAAAATGGACTTAAAATGCACACCATAAGTTTGATACGTTCACGAACAAGATCATTGAAAAGATGATTCAACGCTCTATAAAAGTGCATTGTGATACTCTCGGGTCCTAGAACTAACCAAAGTGACACGGGGATACAAAAGAGTCAATTCGTTCTCCAGTTAGGGTTTGAAGGAGAATAGGGGGTTCGGGGTTCAAAGGGACTTTACTGGACCATATGGAAATGTATGAGGTGTATTAGAATGGGTTGTCTACAAGTGACTTGGTAATTTTGGTAAGTCAAAGCCAAAAAATAAAATATACAACTTTAAAATAACTAAATATGAAGAATAAGTAAAAATATAATTAAGGGATACATAAAGTATATGTACGCACATGACATATGTACCCTTTAATCAAATTATAGGGACATGACTCATATAACCTTGAACGCAAAAAATAAATGAACACCAAGGATACGTGACTAGAAAAAATTGTAATACCCCATATTTTCAGGCTATATTAATTTCGGGGATTTATTAAATTTAAGGTGAGTTAATTATTTAATAAAAATTCGGAAATTAATTATGTTATAATTATTAACGTGACGAGAGTTAGTAATTATATGAAATTGGTTGAATATTAATAATCGGCAAAGTAATATATGATATTGATTATATTGAATGTCACGAGTGAATAAAATGACAATTTCAGAAATTTAAGCCGGGACGTGCTCGTTTCGCGTCAGGACTAAATTTTGATAAATAAAAGTGAATATTTTATAAGTTGTCCATATGGTCATTTTGAGTACGCCAACGCGTCCGGAAGGGTCGAGATAGTTAGAAAAGTTTACCCGGGGGTTTGATTTGGGTCTCGGGGCGTTTTTAGGCCTAAATAGTAACCTGGGAGGGCATTTTAGTCATTTTACATTTTTGGGTAATTAAACCCACGAAAATTAGAGGAGTTATATCAGATACCTAGGTTACCTTCTAGGGTTAGAAAGCTCAAAACTCTATAATGGCCATTGGATAAGAGAGGAGAGAGCTCTCAAAGCATTCCAAGGCTCAAAACTCAACAGTTTGCACCGCCACCACCACCAACGCGTAGATCACGAGACGAGGAACGCAACCACACCGAATTCAACACCAAACCAGATTACCAAAAATCCCAGGCAAGTGTTTATCTTGCTTATTTCGTTGGTTCATCTTTCATATTAGTTTAGGAATGATTAGGGATGAATTACATGGAAGAAAACCTAAATTGTGATAGGAATTTGCATATAGTGATGACTTAAACCTTATTCTGGAAATTATTGGTGATATAGGAGAATAATCCACGAAATTTTAATGTAGTATAATAAGGAAATTTCTGGGAAAAACAGATTGGAACCATGATTTAGAGATTTCTAGGGTTCTTGAATATTACATGAATTTTGGCATGATTAATCCGTGTTTAGTGACGTAAATTGACATGCTTTACGTAGGAAATGTATAATGTCATGTTAGGATGTTAGTAGTACAAATTTTGAGACGTTTGGGATAGTGAAATATGGATTTGGTGTGAGTTAGAAGATGAAACCCATAACTGAAATTCTGCAGATTTCGCAGACCTGCTTGATCGATCGATCAAGCCTAGAGCTTCGATCGATCGAAGGTTCGATCGATCGAGCCCCAGACCTCGATCGATCGACCCCTCTTGGCAGACTCCTATTTTTCCCTTTTTAAATGAGTTAAATTCAATTTATCGTGAAATAATTCTTGGGCATTCTTAATCAAATGATTTGGGAGATATGGAGGACCAGTAGGGTATATGAATAAATGTTGGGATCTTTAATATACGATGAGAATGGTATTTATAGGATAATTACATAAGGAACGATGAAACCTTGTATTAAAGGGAGAGATTATGTAAAAATGATTATGACGGAAAATAGATGAATTTCCTACTGAGTTTATACTTGGGAGAATAGAGTTCATGAGTGTTACCCCGAATTAAAGTTAAAGACAAATGGTTAAGTGTGAGACTAATAAATGTGAAATAAGGATAATGTCGTAACTATGGAACTGAGATATACCAATTATTGATATGATGATATTATTATAGTTATATGATTGTGTTTACATATACTATCTATGTGTGAAAAATGTACCCGCGCTACTTGCTATCCCTGAGGTTTCCGCGCTGGGGCAGTCTTATCTCGATGGGAACTTTATGGGGGATATTGACTTGTACCCTAGAAGATAGATATCCTTGGTACAGGCTATCGAATCGATAGTTCAGACGATCCTAAGAGGCGTGGGGTATGTACTGACCTCTTAGAGACTTGGAATCTATGCTTCGCCTCAATATTGTTTGTATGTATGTTGATACAGTTCGAGAGTGATTCCGAACTTGTATTTCCCTTATTGTGAGCGATACGGGGATTGGATAGCAGAGTATGCCCACACCATAGTTTTATTTGGGGTGCTATTATAATATATATATATATATATAAATAAATAAATAAATAAATATATATATATATATATATTTATTTATTTATATATATATATATATATATATTTATTTATATATATATATATATTATCCGAGTAGTTAATATATATATGAAGTTATGAAATTTTGTTACTACCTACGGTGTTATGGTAAGTAAGGCTGATATAATATCTTAAATCGGAAATACTTGTTTGAAAAGTATAAAATGACACTGGGAAACTTTGTTAATAAATGAAGTAAAATGAGAGCATTGTTATTAAGCGGAACCCTCTTTTTGAACACTTACATGGTTCGGCTTTTTTTGAAATCTTACGTGTAATCCAAGATCAGTTAAAACATTGGGAAGATTAGTGCGATAAATGATAAGATAAACCGTTGGGAAGGTTAGTGCGATAGGTGTGCACATTAGAAGAGAGGTGAGAATTTCTCAAGAGAGTGTCGCTATAATATGTTGTTGCATTGGCCTGTATCAATTTAAAAACTTGCTAAACGAATTTTAAATCATACACACTATCGGGCTCTAACTCGTTTCTATTTCTCTTTTCTCTTTTCTATATATATATGTATATATTACAGGTGCCCAGCCCCAGGGGCGTCTTGCTTAGGATCCCTTGAAAGGAACGTGCTGCAGCTTAGGTGGGAGTTGCAGGCCACTTGCGTAGACGACTTCATTCATTGATTCCACTTCTATTATTCTCAAATATTGGGAATGTGTCACCCCTTCCATTGTTTATCTGTTTTATTGGGACATTTGTACTTCTGTTGTTTCTAGTACTGTTACTCGTGATTTATTTCAGTATGGATGTTTTACTTCAAGTTTTAAACTGTTGGGATTTTCGGATGATGGAACGTTTTAATTAATTGGATTTTGTTCCTGGATTATTGTATTGTGACTCTTACTTATTGAATGTTGTTAATAAATAAATAATTTTTCTTTAAATAAAGTTTGGAAAGAATGTTTAAATATGGTTTTGACACTTAGCTTAATTAATTAGGGTGTTAAATTGGAAAATTTATTTTTCGACAGTGATGCTGAGAATGAACCAACTGTTCACCTTGAATTAATTTAATAAAGGAGTGATCGCCCGGTATTTAATTAGGCGGGGTGTCACAGGTGGTATCAGAGCATCAGGTTCTAGTTGTCCTTAGGATCTGTACGGCTTATTATGCTTTCAGCGTTGCTTTGTTTGATATAGAGCCCTAACATTAGGAATCTTGTATTCATCTTTATGCGTTGGAAATTCGTGCTTCTACGACTTGTCGATACGAATGTTAAACTTATTCTGACATAATTTTAAAACTTTCAGATGGGCCGTCAGGAAGAATAAGCGGATATTATTGGGGAAGTTAATGAGCAAGGAAAACTCACGCCTCAGGTGTCTCCAAAAAGGGTACCAATCACCGAAATCGCGGGCATTGTGGCACAAGCAGTTACCACCGCAGTTTTACAATACCAAGAACGCAGCATTTAACTTCAAGGTGGCAAAAGACCTAGAGAGGTTAACCAAAGGCATGTGACTAAAGTTGAAAATTGTGCGAAGGCACCGAAATTGCGACAACAAACCACTCAAGACCGAGTCAGTTCCAGAAGTAACAAAATTTATGAAAAGAGCCAAAAGTGTTAGGACCAACGAAGTCAGATTTAGAATGAAATCACAAAGAGGTGTTTCGGTTGTGGAATGGACGGTCACAAATGTCAATTTTGTCCGAATCAGACTGGGGATAAACTACAATCCGACCAGCGAAGAATTTCGGGACTCTGTTATAAATGTGTACAGCCAGGTCACAAGTGGAGGGATTTTCCTCACCTGATAGGGTTCTTTCGCAAATTTCCACTCAAGGCCAGTAAGACCAGGGAAAAAGCGAGGCTAGTCAACAATATAATGAAGTGAAGCAGTTTCGAGAGAAGAGTCTCCGATGTGGCAGGAAAGACCATAGTTGTCAGAATTTCCCAGAGAGGAATAAAATCTCAAGTCAGTAAGGACGGCAAGGACGACACAGACAGCAGCACAATCAGAGGGGGAGTAACTTCGGAGGATGATGTTTTGCGTGTGGTAAACATGGCCATAAGCGCCAGGACTGCCCAGAGTGTGATATGGCCCGACAGCAGCAGGGTGCCTGAAATGAGCCACAGAGACCACTTTTTCCACCTGCCCTCCCAGCTCCAGCCCAGGTGCCAGCCCTACTAACCATTCCAGCAGCTCTAGTGCATCAGTGGCAGTTACAATATGGACGTGTATATAAGGGTATGTTTTACTGTCCATGGTACTATGGGTCGGGTTTTGTTTAATACTGGAGCGACGCATTGTATAGCTACACACTTTGCGAAGGCCTTAGGGTTGGTAGCCACAACAGAAAGCACTGTCACGGGTGTAGACTCACCCCTGGGAGTGGGTCGCTTATTTTCTTTATATGCCGGGGAGTGGGGGTAGAGATTGGTAGTTTGGTATTCCTTGTAGACATGTTAGTTTTAGACATGCATGAGCACGATGTGATTATCGGTATGGATTGGCTCACAGCTTATAGAGCCATGATTGATTTCTTCGATGGGAGCATTGTATTTGCCATCCCGGGGCAAGAGATGTTTGTAGTGGCGATGCCTCGCCCAGAGGGAGGCTCGACCGCCTATTTATATTATATGGAGGAGGATACCTCTAAGGAGGTTGTGATTCCTTTAGACTCGATCCCAGTCGTTCGCGAGCATTACGATGTATTTCAGGAGATATAGGGCCTACCCCCCAATCGAGAGATAGACTTTGTCATAGATTTATTGCCAGATACGAAACCTATAGCACGCGAACCGTACCGTATGGCTCCGGCAGAGATGGGAGAGCTACGAGATCAGATAGAGCAGCTGTTAGGTCAGGGCTTCATTCGTAGGAGTACCTCACCTTGGGGTGCTCTAGTCTTGTTTGTGAAGAAGAGATATGGTTCAATGAGATTGTGTGTGGACTACCGGGAGTTGAACAAGGTCACGATACGGAATAAGTATCCATTGCCTCGAATCGATGATCTGTTCGACTAGCTGAGGGGAGAAACTTTCTTATCGAAGATAGATCCGAGGTCGGGGTACCATCAGCTATGTATTAGGGAGCAAGATGTTTCAAAGACTGCTTTCTTTACGAGATATGGGCATACCCCAATGGACTTCCTAAGGTTCTCAAACCTAACAAAATCTAGGATTTTTATGAAGATATGGACATATTGAGCATTGATCTGAACATAACTCGGGGATATAAAATTCTCCTCAAGATGTCGGATATCGATTTGTGTAGTGCGAGAGTGATGAATGGTATTTTTTATATAATAATAGAACTTGTATTATAATAATAAATCATTATAGTTTTTTTCTATATCCCATAGTCCTCAAGAATTTGTTTCATCCATAGAAGTTGTTTGCTCCAACTTTTGGCAATGATATACTCAACCTTAGTCGTCGATAATGAAATTGATTTTTTTTCTTAATATTTCGACAAATAAGTGCACTACTATAATACCCCGTAATTTTAATGACTTTTAATGTGTGATAAATTAAAAGTTAATGAGCCAAATAAATGGGAATTAATTGGAATTAATTATAAAAACTTAATTGGGATTAATTCAAGTTTAATATTACTAGAGATTAAAGTAATATATGTTTTTGAATATATGATTTTAAATATTACTTAGTGATATAAACGTAATATGTGAAAATAATAATTATTGTCGGGAGCTACGAATATGGCAATAATGAAAATTAAGTCGGGATGCGCTTATGAGTCGTGTTGGGACTAAAATTGGGAAATAAAATGAGATTTAATGAAGAGAAATATTGCTAAATTCGTTTTGAATTGGGCCATCTGTCCGTTGGAAAAGGGTGGACCATCCAAAACCAGTAAGGGTTTCTTCTACCGTTAGGGGTGTCACAGGTGGTATAAGAGCATCAGGTTCTACTGTCCTTAGGATGTGTATGGCTTTCTACGTTTCAGTATATCATTCATTGATGTAGATCCCTATTATTAGGATGTTGTATTCCTTTGCGTATTATGACAAACCTGCTCCTGCCAAGAAATATAAGTGATATAATTCTTATACGAGCTCTGCTAAGTATCGATGACTAGCGAGGGGCATTAGAAGGACAACAGGAGGAGCACTCAGCCGAAGATTATAGAATGTTTGAACAATGGTGTTTGAGATAGAACCCACCAAAATTGTTGTTCAGGCTAAGAACAATAAAAAAGACATTCGGGAGCTATAGTTTCCCAAGCACCATCATGGATGATGTTTGTGTCATTCCAAACTTACCCAGCACTGTTAGTGAAGGGTGAGGGAGTTGTAAGGACTTTTGTGAAGGAAAAAATTCAAAAGAAATTATGTAGGGTGAAGTGTAGGAACACCTAGGACTTGAAAATTTCAGGTGAAATTTTAGCTCGGGGGAGTAATCTAAAGTGATGGGAGTTAAACATCACATATAAAGAAGCACGTGTGAAGCTAAAATGAGAAATTTGGGTATCGTTCAACTGTGAAATAGTCCATTTGATGTTTTAATTGGGGTATGAATGGAAATATAAAAACTTATTTCATATAGGCAAGAAATAAAGCCCAACGCGAGAGAGCAGTCAACTCCCTTAATGAATTCCTTACCCAACGACAGAGGGGTACATCGAAGATAAGAAGATTTCATTGAGTGGAAGGACTCATGATTTAAGTACTCAAGTACATACGAGAAATCTGACAAAGATGACTAGGGTTGATGTCGCCAAGTTCGTATGCTTACGAATTTGGTAACGCTTCCAAACAAAGGGGATCCAAAAGAGTTGAAAAATTTAGCTGAAGGGTAAGCATGATTTCAATAGTGTCGGTGGAACACCACCAGAAGGTATACCCAGTAGGGACCTATTTAAAATGATATGATTTAATCCATGCTAAGCAGCGATGAATTCATCTAAGACCAGCGGGGTCGACCATGTGTTCCATAAGACTAGTAGAGCTAAGGAATAATAGAGATAGCAATTGGGAGCTAAGACTGCCAGATCCGGGAGAAGGACATTCCAAAATGGTCAGTAAAACTAGTGATGAGGAAATCGTCCAACGTGTAGAACATGAGACTACTAGTGTTGAATAGTCCACGTTGAGAAGTACGATCGATAAGATTTGAGAATGGTAAACTATGACAGTTAGGCATAACAACTGGAGGAGTGAGATTTTGAAAGGAGGAATTGGGTCAAGAGAATTGGAACCAAGAAGTTATAACTCGAGAATGGAGGGTTTAGGTAGGACCAGTGGAGTCCTCGATAACATTAGCATATTAATCCTCAGGGTCATTGGGGCCCAGGAAGAAATAGCGTGGCCAGTAAAGTCATACGTGAGGCCTAGAGAATTTAGGCCAACGTTTCAGTGATGGGTGTGTAAGCCACATAACAGAATAATTTGGCCAAAACAAGGAGGGGTCAACTATTGGATGAAATCCTAAATGTATAACTAGTGTAAGTGATCATGGATTGTTTTGGCCGAGAGAAGTACATGCAAGGACGATACGATTAGGCAAGACTGGTGAAGTTTTGTTTTCATCCTTGTGAGTAAAGGATTAATACTAGTGACATGGGCATTTCGCAATTTATATATAAATTGTTAACACTAAAGTTCGTGTGCGAGTTGAGTTTAGTGGGTACGTTAATTTTAACAGTCTAGTAGTAAACGTATTTTTCTTGAATAACGAGGTTTTTTTTATGTCGCTTGTGAGTGAGCCAAGTGAGACCTAAGAGCATATTTTGTTGTTATAATTTACTACTGCATTGAGTTAGCAAAGTAGAGATTATCATGGTAATGTGTAGTAATAACTATCGAAGGTTTGAACGATAGTAGATTGAGTGATAAGACTATTGTGCTGGATACTCTGGGTGAGCAATATTACTTTTGTGAGGCGCCACTCGAAATAGGGTTGGGCCTCTCTCTCTCTCTCTATATATATATATATATATATATATATATATATGAAAAATTTCATGGTATCGTGGACTTCAGTGAGCATGTTGTCTAGTTATATGTGATCCCGATGCGTAGTGATTTATTTGCTGATGTGACTGAGGATACAATGTGTTCTTTATCGAGGAGCGAGATATAGCTCGTTATATATATAGTGCCGAAGACTTGGTATAGTGATAGTGCCATGTTTCACGATATTTTTGCGAACATAAGTAGACTTTTATGTCAACATACAAAGATTTTGGGAAGGTACATATTATGGACTAGGGGCCTTACGGATCTTAACGACAAAAAATGTTAGGTAGTAGTGTATTGGAGGGGTTCATTATTTAGATTTCGCTTTGTGAGACATCCCAAGCATGAAACTAACGAACGTCGAGAGTTGGAGAGAAGTTTAAGTGATAGTACATGGAATTTGTATCTTAGTTACTGTACATATACGAGAGTAGAATTGAGAGTTGATAATTACACTATGATGTGAGAATATATTTCATTTATGCAATTATGCGCGAGATATAGGGTGTATGGGCGTCTTAGGAAATTGAAAATATTGTATTTGGCCATGGATTATGATTGTCATGTGAATTCGATAACATTTAACCAGGGGTGTCAAAGTTTATTCTGTAAGATTTTTTCAGAGGCTTACGTTTTACGAGAAACTGATTTTTAGAGTGGGGGAAGGACCTGTGAAACCCCACCTAATTAAATATCGGGTGATCAGTCCTATACCCAATTAAATCAGAGTATACAGTTGGTTCTTTCTCAGCATTACTGTCAAAACACAATTTCTTTATTAATTCATCTAACAATTAATTAAGTTAGTGTCAAAAACTTTTTCCATTTTTAATTTAATTAAGACCATTCCGCAATGCGAAGTAATAAGAAACAATATCACATCACAATTGAATAAGAATAAGTATGTCTGGAATAACTCTCCAGTTAAAATATTTCATTATCATTAATTAAAACTGATATCTACATTACTGACATAAATGATTACAATCTCTGAAATGGAAATGAAATAACTAGGATCCTGGGCGACATACCCTAAATGAAATTAGACACTACCGATGTATGAATCAATTGAATTGAAGCGTCTAAACAAAGTTTGCGTCTCCCATAGCAGCTATAACACGTCAAACTTCCATATTCAATGCCGGCATCCCTGATACTGGACACTTGATGTATAAAATACCATATAGAAGAGAATATGCTAGGAAATGGGTCAGAGCTCGATTGTAAAAATAATTTAGAAAACAACAAGTGAATAAATACTATATTCAGCAATTATTATATACATGTTAGATTATCGAACTCTATCTTGAGATCCTCTCCTCTCATCTAGAGTGCAGACCTAACGTACCTTAAAATCATTCTAGTTACTATTCCCATGCTAACTAGTTCATATATGTACCATCTAACCATAGACCATATTTATCCTACGTATTTCCCTCGCAATATAGGTTGTACATATATATCCAATTTCTCTATAACATGGATAAGCCCTTTTTTAATTCAATATAATTAAGTATTCACCTACTTAATTCTTTTCAGATTTCATTATCTTTCATGTAAACTTAATTCACACGGTAGATATTATTACAAGTATATATATACATTCACTTTATTTTAAATATACAATACGGCACCCCGAGGCACAACTACGATGCATGCATTACTCTGATATCATGTCTCATCACAGTATAGGGGACTATAGGTTCGGTAAAGGTCCCTATAACCACAAATATCAAACACAAGTATTGGAGGCAAACATATTACTAAGCCTTTGGGCGACCACATGCCTACGCACCCAAATGATCGGTCACACCCTTAATCACAGACGTGGTGTTCAATCCCTAAGTTCTATGTTCTGAGGCAATAAGTCAAAAATCCCCATAACGCTCCTCAGGATATGACTTCCCTCAATGCATAAACCTCCCCAGATAGCAAGTAAGATAGGCATGGCATACACATAAATCATCAATAAATAGGCATTAGCATCAACTTATTCAGAACTTGGTACTCACACGACCTATATCATTTTAGGAATTTATCCTATCCTATGTAGCCGCCATATACCTCAAATACTATCCGTACTTGTAATCACGATTATCATCGTATATTTATTATGTAGTTTTCACTCACATAACCTTTTATCCAACCCAAGTACCCGTATATATCCGCAATATTATTTGTACTTGTGTTCGCTGTTGCAAACTATGTGTATTTTGCTAGGTATTACCTGAAAGATATTCTAGCCTATATATATGCGTGTATATATGTTATTGTGTGTTGCATAATATACTTATAAGAATATGTTGTATTTCTATATGTGATCTTGGTGAGTAGGGACATTTACTGATGTGATTCAGGGCATATTTCCTTATTATGGAGAGGAGAGGTATGGCTCGTTATTATTTTAGCGCAGAGACGAGTGATAGTAAGGATGTCGTATTGTATATTGTCTTTTGTAACCTAAGAGTTGACTAGTATACTTTTATGTCAAGATACGGGAATTTGGGGGTATGTGCTATGGACTGAGGGACTAACATATCTTAACAACCGATAATGTTGTGTAGTAGTGTATCAGGGGGTTCCTTGTTTGGATTTTGCTTGCGAGACATCCCAAGCATGAAACTTGGCGCAACCTTGGAAGTTGGGAGATGTTTGGTTAGTAGGACATAGGTTTGGTACCTTGGTTATTGTTCATATATGTAGTTGTAACTGTGAGTTGGAAGTTATATTATGATGTAAGGCTACGTGGAGCCGGTTAGAATTTATGTCGTGAGAAACATGAGTATAGGGTGTATGAACGCCTTGGGTAAGTTATTTAATTTTAATACAACCTACGAGTAGAAGGGGTAGGAATAGCGACCTTAGGAGTATATGAACAAGGGTATATTTGAGATTTGAAGTGATAGACTTATCCGAATTTCGAGAACAAAATTCCTTTGTAAGGGTAGAAGTATGTAACACCCCGTATTTTTTAGGATATATAATTTAAATTAAATTTGTGATTTGGAGAATTAATTTAAGTTAGAGAATCTATTTAATTTGGAGAATTATTTACTTTGGAGAATTTATTTAATTCGATGAGTTATACTTAATTAATTCAAGTTGATATTGATTTTTACGTGGAAAATATTTTGAAAAGGAATAAGAAAAGTTATATAGAATATATCGGGTGAGGATTTAAAGGTCACTATTGATTCCAAATAGGTCGAGATAGTCAGAAAAGAGTACCTGGGGGTAGTAATTGGGTCTTGGGATATTTTTAGGCATAACCGGGATCACACGGGGGTGTTAGGGTCATTTGGGCTTGGCCCATTAGTCTATAAATGGGATTAACATTACTTAGACTAAGTTAAGGAGTTAGGAGAATCCATAACTCATTTAAGAAACCCTAAGTCTGCAGAGAAGAAAGGAGCGAGAAAGTAAGGAGATTTTTGGGAGCTAAACCAAGAAGGATTAAAAGCGTTCTTTGTCGAGTCGCCGTATACATCAAAGGATCAAACCCTATGAGTCAATAAAGGCAAGTGGATTAATTTTTCTTTCGATATAATTTTTCTTTCGATATAAATCTGTGATCAAACCCACTTGGTGAACTTCTGCTATAAAAGAGGGGCTCCCCTTCATTTGATGGATGATGGTCTTGGGGGAAAAGTAAGGAGAGGAAATATATCTCTCCTCCCCCCATGCACCTTTAGATCTCCGTCACGGGTTTGATAGTGACGAGCGAATTTTTATAGTTTCGTTATACGGTATATGGACGTTTGAGAGGCGGATAACCGGATTTGGCACCCCCACGCACCGAAACTACCAAGATTGGGCATTTGAGAGGCAGCTCGTCGGATTAGGCACTCCCCATGCACCAAAACCACAAAAATCGAGCTCTCTCCTGCGTATCATACGGACCCACGAACTACGTAGACTTTGATTCCGCAAAGATAGAAAAGTAGGCGCAACCACGTTGCTCAAGTTTAAAACACGCTCGACGCGGTGCTTCCTCAAATCTGGACTCACATCTTACACGTATCATAGTAGTGTAATTGAAAATCCATTTTTAGGAGGGTTTTGATATGAAATTGGGTTTTTTATAATTGAAGTAAATCGTGTAGATTAATCATTAAATTTGATGATGAATTATTATGTAGGGTGGTTAGAATCAGACATTTGTTCTAGATTCAGTAAATGAATTCATGAAATTTGGTTTGATGCAATTAAATCGAAGGTGAGAATTGTATAAGATGTTATGAATTCAATTTAAGAAATATTGGGAAAATATGTATATATTAACTATGTTTGATGATTAGTAGGATGTTAGAATCTATTTAGAAGGCAAGAATAGGTTGGGAGAAAATCTATTTAGTTTTGGGTTGAGAATTAAAGAGCTTGAAGGAGTAACAATGGAGAAAAACGAATTTGGGGAAGACGATTTTGTACCAGGCACAGCGAACCGGTTCGGGGGGTTTGAACTATAGAGGAAATTTTAGGGTTAAAATGGAGGGGTTCCAAGGTAAATATTTAAATGTATGGGGTAGGAAACTTACTGAAAATATTATATTGGGTTATTTTACCTCAGAGAGAAGGGGGAATGTTGGAGGAAAGTTATCACGAGTTGAAAATTAATTAGTGATCGAATTTTATAAATAAAGTTAGGGAGATGGAATTCATAGTATTTAAATAACATCTCGAGTGGATGTGTCTGGGTTTCGTATTTTAACTAATGAAATAATATAATGGAGTGGTTATCACTTGTCGAATAGCGGGGGAAACTCTCAGGAAAAATATGACGAGAAATTTAGTAGTAAATTAATAATAATACGTAGGGTATTTAGGCGTGGGTGTTATATATATAGGTTGCGTGGTTACCTATTGGTTAATTGATTATGTGTATGACATACCTACGCTGCTTGCTATCAAGGGGGTTTTTAAAAATGGGACAACATTATCCTGATGAGACCATTAGGGGGATTTTCAATTTGTTCTTTAAAACATAGAACCTAGGTATGGGCTATTAGTGAGTACGTTAGCGTTGACGGTTATATGGGGCGTAGATATGTGTGTATCCCATAGACTTGGAACTATGTTCGCCTTTAATATGTATGATTTTATTTTTATGGTTAGAGGGTGATATCCGAACCGTTGTCCTTAATTAGTACGTGATGTACCAGGACTTGATAGCAGAGTATGCCCGAATCGACCTAGGGATGTCGTATACGTATATATTATGCTAGTGATATATATATATATATATATATATATATATATATCACTATCATAATATACACGTATATTATGATATACGTGTATACTCTGCTATCAAGTCCTGGTACATCACGTACTAATTAAGGACAACGGTTCGGATATCACCCTCTAACCATAAAAATCAAATAACACATATTAGAGGCGAACATAGTTCCAGATCTATGAGATACACACATATCTAAATCACTCCTATGAGTGCTTTTGTAGACATTGTAGACAGTGATATCAAAATTAATTTTGCATGTGAGAATTTTTTAATTAGTTAGTGACACTAAATAAGTCATAAGGGATTGGAGATTTGGTATCATTTTTTATGGGCAATACGCGAGTGGAAATAAAATATTAGATGGAAAAAAGGGGCCTAAGACTGAGAATATTATATAGACTTAATTAAAGATGAATAATTAAGTTAATGAGATAAAATAACTTTTGAAAACAGTAAGATTACTGAGGTTAGTATGTTGAGAAGTTTGTATAATAAGGTTAGTTAGACAGGTAGTACAACCAGGTGGGTTAGGAAGAAACGTTAGGTGTGCAATTTTGATCAGAGGTGAGAATTGTCTTAAGGGAGTGCGATACTAACTTAAATATGAAGAGCATTCATACATTTTATTTACTGGAACATTAATCACTTGCTAAATATTTTTAAAATATTTTGGGTTCTAACTCTTACTGCAAATATTTTCAAAACCATTTAGGTGTCCGGCCACAGGGATGCAAGACTTGATTATCTATTCCAGGGATATGCAAGTGCAACATATGTGGATGCTTGAAGGAGTTGGAATAGACACTTGTTTTATTTCATTCCTAGATTAGGAATCATATCTCAGTATTTTACTTTGGGCGTGTTGCCTCAAGGACTTTTTCAAATTTTATTCTAGTTAAGATTTTGTATTTCGATTCATTATTAGTTGTTGGACATTTTGGTTTTGGATTTTGTAGCCGAAGCTTTATTTGGCAAGTCATTTATAATTCAGTATCATTTTAATACGCTAATTGTTTATATGGTTTGGCTCAATTTATTTTTCATCTTGCTATCTGTTTAATGAAAGATAAATGTTGGCACTTACTTAATTAACTATTAGGTCGTTAGTAATTAATATGGATTTCGACAGTGATGCTAAGAATGAACCAAATGATAATCCTCTTTTAATTCAGTAAAGGACTGATCACTCGATATTTTATTAGGCGGGGTGTCACATACACATACCAATCAAACTAATTAATTCTTGAGAAAAAGGAATTAGTGGACTATTAACCTTGACATGCCACATCCCCGTGTTCAGCCATCATTACAGTGATGTCAGTACTTTATAAATATACATTTTTATGACGAAAGGGTATTTGTCATTAATCCTTTCATCTCTTGGAGATTGATCTGGGCTCTTATTTTTTTTTCTCATTCTAACTCTTTTGTTACATAACAAATGGCTTCCAATAAAGACGATAATATTGGTCCCAAAAGCACCTGGGAGTTTGGATCATCTGCTTCATTTAAACCATTTTATGATTGTGTTGCTTTTGACCCTTGCGCTGCTACCATGTCTACTTCATATAAATTTTGTGATGATGAATGGGACAATAATAGTGATTGAGGTACTTGGGATGAGGCTGGTGATAGTAAGTACATTTTGATTCCACACTCTAATGTTTCTTATCCATATATATTGGGTGGATTTTATGTTGTTGATGATGAAGGTATTAAAAAAACTTCAAAAGAATCAACCTAGATTTCCTCAGATTATGATGATCCATATTAATCTGGACTCTTCGACGATTGGGTTTATTATTGCCTATGTCTTACTAATCTTAATGAGGAAGTTTTTGATGAAGAAACTATTGTTAAGGCTAAGAATCCTCATATTAAAGATTCAGTGAACTCCGATAAGGCTCTAGGCATTGGTGCCTGTAAGGACTATATCGATGATGCTAAAAAGGAAACCCCAACAACCAAAGGTATGTTGAGTCCAATGACTATGACCATTATCCCACTCTAGTTAATAATGGATCTTTACCATATCCTCCTCTTCCACTTGCCTGGAAATAATTCAATTGGGATCCTCATGACAAAATGGGCATTGGTCATAATAACTCTCACATTCTTCTTCATTTTCCACTTGGGTATCAGATACAAATGACCTACCCCTGTTTCACTCATCATCATAGGGAAGTTTATGCCTGGTTAAAAACCAGAACCACCATATTTTCCTTTTGATTCCTTTAAAAGTGCGTACTTGAACCTTTTGAGTGTTTAGTACTATTCCACTTTCAAGGTACCTAGATATGTCGCTTCTGAAAATACAAGCGTGTAAAAACTAAAAATAACCTAGAGGGGGCGACGGTGAATAGGTTATCTCAATAAATTTCCCAATTTTAAAATCAAGTTCCAAACAAAACCTAGGTCTGAGAAAAATTTCAAATTCCAAAGTTATTTAGATGAATTAAAAGAACACATACACAATTAAGCAATGTAAAATGAAAAACAATCACGCACAAGAAAAAAGACACACACATAGCACAGAGTATACGAGGAAAAACTACAACCTATGGGTAAAAAATCTCGATATGACCTAACATCTCACTAGAATTGAGAAGTTCATTTTACATAATAAAAGTAGGTAATTCACTATATTGAACTCAAAAGAAATTAACTATGGATATTGCGACTCTCCCCCGTTCCAATGAGAAATCCAATTGAATCTCTATCTCTCGAATACGAAATTCCACTCTTCATTCAAGGTACTGTCCAAATCTCTCTAGATTGAGCACATCCTTTTAGATCTTAGAGTATAGATCATGTGGTTTATTTGAAAAGTTTATGTAAACAAGGGTATATATGGATTAAAACCTCTCAAATCATCCCTCAAATGAAGATCTAGAAAATTCTCACAAACATTCAAATGAACACTCAATTTGGATTAGAGAGAGAAAGTAATGCTATCTAACACAAAAAAATCCTCAAAAGATGTATTTTAAAGTGAGGGAAAAATGTTAAATGATTTGGAGGGAAACGAGGCCTATTTCTAGAAAGTTTTGAATTATCAGCTCCGTTGGGCGCATGGTTGATTTATCCCTTGGACATGGTTTTGGACGGTATGACCCCTGATCGAAAATGATACAGGGTTGTGCGCACTAGGAAGATCTCAGGTTTGTGCACGGTTTGTACACCAAAACTCACTGGCTATGTGAATGGCTTAAAATCCCATCAATTGAACGACTCAAAGCAAAACTCATTTTAAAACAATATAAAATGATATTTTAAAAATTAGACCTTGATCCTTATTCTCAAACAAATACAACAGTTAAAGAAATCTTTTAAAAACAAGTTTACAATAAATAAACTCATTTTTTTAAAAATACATGAGTGCGTGCAATATCTAAAAATTTTCAATTCCGAAAAAGGATATTCTTCAATGGAAATGACGAAATGCTTCAAACATTGAGATGTCTTCATGTATTCAAATCAAAATTCTTCATAGGTAATGGACAAAGACACTTTTACCCCTATAAGTGAATCAAGATTTTAGGCTCTACTTTGTTCATGGTTTAAGTATTTTATCACAAGAGATAGCCAACTAATATACAATACAATTGGTTACATATTTAATCTCCCCCTTGTCTATTTCATGGAAATCCCCCCCCCCCCCCCCCCACCCCCCTAAAAAAAAAAAATCTTTGATTACAACAAGAAACAATCAGTCCACATTAGCCATATAATGAGAAAGACTTTTCAGAATACACAAGTCAATGTAAGCTCTTGATATTCAAGCAACGATAGGAATCCTATGACAAATCTCAACGATATGAAATGATTACGTAGGACATGCAAGTGAAGAAACTCCCCCTATCCGAGAATTCTTCTAAAAATAATAATCTGAATAAGTATGAATGATATGATAAAGATATAAGACAATCGAGCTCCCCCTTAATCAAATATAAGAGAAACTCAACAATATACCCCCTTACAATCATAATCAAGGTATGGAAAGTAAGAAAGTATGAATCAAATGCATGGAGAAAATAAATGAAATATCAATCATAACCATCAATAACAAACTCCCATACTTGACATTGTGAAAAAAGTAAATCAAGCAAAGCTTCCTTAGATAAGAAAATCTCCCATAGATCAAACATCTCCTCGTGTTACAATATATCCCCCTTCCAATGATATGCATGCAAAGGAACCAATTTATCTCCCCATTTTTGTCACAGAATAAGAGAAATATAATCATGAAGTATATAGGCAATAGATATCCAAAACAGTCTAAACATGAGATATAGTATGAGAAAACAATGTATGAAACAATTAAGACAATGGAATCCAAACACCAGGATACAAAGAAGTCACGGTGAAACAAATAAGGGAACCGTGCACGCAGGGATTTTCCTAGTCATACACGGAGCGATCTGGTCGTGCACACTAAATTATGTAGTGCGCCTCCAAATCCAATATCATCAACAATCGGGCACAAGGGTCACTTTTAAGCCTTGCGAATGGGCAATCATATTTTCACAAAAACTTTCGAAGAACTTTTTCTTAAAAGCTAAGAAAAATACAACCTTTTCACTCCTTTAAAAAAATTATCCCCCTTAAACTCAACTCAACAAATAAAAACACTCCCTTGCAAAGACAAACCTTAATAAAGCCAAAATCAACCAAAATAAGATTTCATGCACCCCAAAACATGCTCAAAATCTAGAGATTAACGAAATATCATTGGTACAAAAATATACTAACATATACTAGTAAACACAAGATTAAACCATAAACACAAAAAAATTATGAAAGTCATACAAGATCAAATAAACTAGAATGCAGAGTCACTTGAGATTTGTCAAATCAAAATTGTAAATAAATGTTGAGAAAACTAAACATTTTTAAGTCACATTTGAACACAATGAGAGTAAGTTAAGAATAGGATTGGATTGCATGTGCATAGAGATAGGAAATTATGAAATCATAAAAAAATTGCATTTCTTGTCACTTTTAACAAGTATTTATTGAGTAAGTGCAATACGGCCATGAGTTTAAATTTAAGATTTACTCCATATATAAACTCGTTGGTTACAAGTCTTGATATTGTATTTCGAATGCCAAACTAAAATAACAATTTCTTCCCAAATTATCTTATCTTTATTAACCATTCAGCCTTGGCTTGTGGCTCCTTCCAACACTTTGGATTTTTCCATCAATTGGCTTTTCACACACCTAAATGACACCGAACCAATGTGTGACACCCCGCCTATTTCAATAATGAGTGATCAGTTCTCTACTAAAATAAAACAATCTCATCTAGTTCAATCTTAGCATCACTGTCAAAAACATTTTAATTACTAATAAACAATTAGGACTGATGTCAAATTTTAAAACTTATTAACTGTAAGGGAAAATTTCCAATCGAGTCAATTTGAGTATTGACTTAATTCTAAACATAATCATTTGAGTCATAGGATAGATGTTTGTACCTATCAAGCCTATGATGTTTGGAGAGTTGAAGACGTAGCTGCCTAAAATATGAAGAATACATCCTTGCCGATTTTCATGCCAGGTGTATACGTAATCAACATTTGATTTCCCAAAGTCTCTAAAGGTATGAACGCTATAATTTTTTTTCCTGAAATTTTGTTCGAACGACATTCAAATGAGGTCGTTCGAATGAAATTCAAAGGTGGTTCAAATGACTTTAATCCATTTTAATTCTGACTTGTCGTTAGATATCTCGTTCAAACGAGGTCATTTGAACGAGATATCTAACGAGTTTGGCATATTATTTTATGTATTCTCGTTTGATCCTCGTTCGAACAGTGTCATTTGAATGACCTCAAAATGTCGTTCGAATGACCTAGGCGGGAACAGTTTTTTGGCAATTTTTTCCTAAACCACCAACTTTACCCACTTGGTTTCTTACTAGTTTCTAGTCACTTCATGAGGGACATTTTGAGAGACTTTTGTGATTTATTTAACATACTTTAGAGAGTAAAAATTCTTCCAAAAAAATTCCCATTTGTGTTCTTGATTATTAATGATTTAAACACTTCCAAAAACACAAATTATACCCATGTTTGTTTAAATCCAAGTTCATATATATATATATATATATATATATATATATGTATATGGAGTTTGTTTGGCATCGGGTTTGTTCTCTACCCATCAAGGAGATAGTTTGGGTTCCTTCTATACCCCAAAAAGGAGATTGTTTGTTCTGCGGTATATGCATACGGAGAAAGGCTCCGTGTGTGGGTTGACGGTAGCTATGCCACATCGGTGGATTCTGAGACTTCGGTGGATGTTGGAGTTATCCACTAGGTGGATGTGGATGCAAGAATAAGCATCGAGGATTGAAGGAGTCGAGTCGAGTGTTGTAAATCTTTTATCTTGTATTGTAAAACCATACTTAGTGGATTTATCGGTAGGGCCATCCGAGGCTTTTTCCAATAGGGTTTTCCTCGTACATCGCCGCGTAGTGTGATTGTGTTTTATTTATCTTACAAAATCACGTAGATGCATGCTTAGGCTTAAAAAGATAATTAGTTCTAGCTTAAATATTGGGTAAGTTTTAAGTAAATTAATTCAAGTCGGCATAAATTTAATTAGATTTTATCCTTGCGTACTTTATCTTGAATTCAAATTAATATTTGTTTAAGTGAAAATTAAAAATGTTGTTGTAGTTTAGTTTCAATTTAAGATTAATTTTTATTTGAAGAAATTAAAAATGTGTTTGGACTTTAATTATTAAATAATTTTGAAAAATTAAAATTGGGTACCTTGTGTGAACCATCACCCCCTTACAAGTGGTATCAGAGCGGTTGCTCTAATTTATCGAGTTAAGATCATTTTTGGGCTTTTAATATGGAAAATATGGGTTTTACTGAATTTCCTATTTTTGATGGTTCTAATTACGCGTATTGGAAAACGTAAATGAGGTCGGCACTTAAGTCCTAAGATGAGAGGGTTTGGTTATTAGTATTTAATGGGTTCTCCCCACCCACACGTCTAGTTGAAAATGTGTGTGTCCCTGAACCCGTAGAGATTTGGTGTGAGAATGAACTTAAACTTGCAAATTTTAATTTCTATGGTTTGAATGCTCTTTTTAGTGCGGTCACACCGAATGAGTTTTTCCGGATTATGACATGTGAAACGTCTAAAGAGGCATGGGATATTTTATAACTCACCCGTGAAGTAACTAGCTAGTGTCATTAAATCTTCAAAACTCCAAACCTCAACACTCAATTCGAAACCATTAAAATGCGTAATAGTGAGACTTTTGATGAATTCCTGTGACACCCCGACTAATTAAATACCAGGTAGCTACTCCTTTATTCAAATTAATTCAAAATGTCATGTTGGTTCAGTTCATAGCATCATTGTCAAAAAACGTTTTAACAAATACTAGCCACCTAATATTTAAAAAGAGAGTTGTCAATTTTAATTAAATTCGATTAACATGCTATAATTATTAAGTTAAGAAATAATGATATCACAACCACATTACAGTCACATTACAATGATAAAGGAATAAATAAATCTGGAGGAACACTCCTCAGAAATAATCTGAAATACTGAACAAAGCGGTATAAAGTCTGAATCATAATTTAATTACATCCAACACTAAAATGAAACTGAATAGATAAGATGTTTTTAAAAGAAATGGGGTGACATGCCCTATAGATGAGTAGATCTGAAGTAGAGTCAAGATAGAAAGTGGAGGCGTCTACTATCGAGGTCTTGTAGCTTCCACAGTAGTGACGGTACGTCACCAGAATGGAACTCCTACGCTTGGTGTCCTTGTGGCTGGGCATCTAAAAGGTTTTACAAGAAAATAGATTTGAAAGAAAATGGGTCAGAGCCCGATTGTGAAAACAGTTTAAAATACAGCAAGTGTTTAATATCATTAAACATTGAATATAAAATACATAATAGTGTGTGAACTCACATGAGTTCCTCACCTCTCAACTAATTGTGCACACCTACCGTACTCGTACCCGTTCTAGTTATTTCCCTATCTAACTAGTCCAATACACAATCTAACATTACTATAGGATTTACGATTTAATTACTGACATCTTAATTTAAACAGAGAGTTTTAATTTTCTTCTTAGTTCTCAAAATTAGTAATACTAATTACTAGGGATTTTCCATTTTTAACTCTACTAAAATGTTGCGATTATTCACACTTACATTTATATACAGTTATACATGCCAGTTCATTTCAATTAATAGTATATTATTCTCATCATAAATATACAATACTGGCACCCCGAGACTAAGATGCAGTGCAAACATACTCTGCTATCGAATCCCGGTACATCACGTACATAAGGACCACGTATTCCGAATCTCTCACGTATCATTTCGATAAGAAACAAACACATAATGGAGGCGAACATAGTTCACATCACATGGGTCATGCACATACCTACGCTCCTAGGATTAGCAGACTTATTAATTTCTCAATAATTCCTTCTCTGACCTATGTCCTCGAGGTACCAATTTAAATCCTCCCGTAGGCACACAAAGATTAGATGGCCCTAATAGAACGCCGACCTCCCATGATAGCAAGTATGGTAGGTATGTTATACACAGATAACCACATATACTAAGCATTCGCACATCTTAGATATCTCATAATATTAGTAGAAGTATGTCTTACATTCTTATACCGTTATTAGATGTAGCCCGTTTACAAATCCCTGAATAATATATGTTAAAAGTTGTCAACCCTTCTCACGTCATAATTTTAGGTACTTATTTCCTAACCCATAAATGTCATCCGGTTTACTATAAAATTCTAAGTTTTTACTCCTCAACGTACTCAAATCTCACCACTATACTCACGGGTCAACAAGGGAAGGTTAACTCTCAGTTAAAAAAGTCTACTGGAAGTTTGAAATAAAATCATGCCTAAAAAGGCCATTCTGTCAACTCGTTAGAAATCTCGTTCGAACGAGATTGTTCGAATGAGGGTCGTTCGAATGAAGTCTTCGAACAAACTCTTTAGAAGGGATACTATCATCTCGTTAGAAGCTCGTTTGAATGAGGTCGTTCGAACGACCTAGGCAGGTCTTCTAACGAGATGGCATAATACGCCCAGAAATTTTCCAAACTCATTTTTCTTCATTTTTCTCTTCTCTGGATTCATCCTAAGATCATCCCAATAACGTTTTAATGTTCTTAAACTACTCTAAGTCCTCTTAGGTCACTTTTTAACATATTTTTGGGGTCAAATCCTCCTAATCAACATGCAATATCATTAATCCCCAAATTTTACCCCAAACCCTATAAACATGAACCCAAAATTTTATTGTGCCTAATTACTCATCATAAGTTCAATTTTAAATCATCAAAGTTAAGTTTTTTGGATACCAAATTCGTCCATATTCATTCTACATGAAATACCTAACCAAACTTTAGAGTTTCCATAACAATTTCATTAGGTTTTCCTCAAAACTTTCAAGGCAAAAACAGTTTCTACACTAAACATGGAAGAAATATTCATTGAACTTAATAATATCAAATCACTTGCCTTAAATCCGATGTTCTGATTCGTTGTTGATGATCAAGGTTGGCTCTCTCTTCTTTTCGGACACAGATCCCTTTCAAAATGATGGTATGGAGATGGTTTGGCTTAGATCTTCCTTTAACCCCTCTTCTAACTTCTCTCAAAAACCTCCGTGGCCCACTCTCTCACTTTTGGATGATAATGGCCTTAGTGGCCATTTTAATAATATCTAAATTACCTCTAAATTTCGTGGGTTTTAATCCCTTAATTTTTAAAATTACCAAAATACCCTTCTAGGATGCCGATTTGGCCTAAAAATGTCCCGGGACACAAACTAAACTCCCGGCTAGTGTTTTCTGACTATTTCGACCCTTCTGGACACGTTGACGCACTCAAAATGAGCATTCGGTTGATAAAAATATAAATTAATTTTTTAATCTTATTACATTCATTCCTGACACGACTGAAACATGAGTCCCAACTTAATTTTCCAAATTATCGTATTTCTGCCTCGCAACAACTTTAATATTTTCAATACTCATATATTATCGTATATACTCCAAAATATTCAATTTTAACATCATAATCAAATACCAACTCACATCTCATTAGTATTTATATCCGGATTAATTTCCAATTAATTCTCATTTAATTCAATTAATCCCTTAAACAAAAGTCAATAAAATTACGGGGTATTACAATTCCATGATAGACTTTCTGACATTTCTAATTCATCTTTTAATTTGGGAGAAAAGATACCTAGAAATCGTGTTGTCAAGAAAATTTTAAGGTCCTTACCCGATAGGTTCATTTGAAAAGTGACCGTTTTAAATTCTTCACCCACTTTAGCCTCTACAAAACTTGAAGAGCTCAAAGGTGACTTACAAACCTATGAACTTGACATGTTTTCTTCCAAGGATGAAAAGAAGAAAGATAAGGGCATAGCCTTAAAGGACCGAAAGGAAGAAATACAAGTTTCGAATGATGATAGTGACATCGACTCCGAGGTTATGGCTATGTTTGCTAGGACATTTAGAAAAGTTCTTAAGTTTAATAAACAAATCTTAAAAATCATTGTAAGAAATTTTATCGGCCTAAATATAACAAAGTTAAGAAATTCCCTAAAAATCATAATGAAGATCTTAATAGGGATGAGTCGAATAGATGTTTTGGTTGTGAGGGTTATGGCCATAGGGAATACGAGTATCCAACTAAACTAAAGAAGGAGGGCAAACAACCAATATCATACAATGCACCCTTAATGATAGTGAACTGGAAGAGGGACCCGATTCCCCCATTGAGGGAAACTTTACCACGTTCATGGCAAGTCATGTGAGCACCGATAATGAATTTGTCCATGAAGATATTACTTTACATGATGATTCTGAGGCCATTGTTTATGAATCCCAAGAGTTTGATGGTTTAAAGAGTGGAGTAGAAAGTGAGAGTGAAGAAGAGGTTGAGGAGACTGAATTTCAAGTAGATTTTTGAGAGTTGTATGCTAAATCGATTAAATTAAAAAGTGCAAACTTGAAGAATCTAGTTTGAGAGATATTTCCATATCTAATGATGATAATACTATAATTGAATATCTTTGGGCACGTGAGAGATCTTTTTGAGAGAATCTTGTGTTTGTTGTGTGAGAGAGAGAGAGAGATAATCTTAGAGATTTAATGGAGACTATGAATAAATAGATTCTCAAGTTTAAAGAGACAAAGGGTTTACTTGAGTCAAGAATAGTGGAGTTAGAAGAGAAAGTGAGAGGCTCAAGTCGAGTCAAATTTTATTTGGAGTGTCAATCGGAAAAATTAGATAAAATCTTAGGCCCCGTCCAAATTAAAGATGACATGCGTGGTATTGGCTTCGATACTCAAAATGATTCCGCTAATAAAGCTAAAACCATAATTTTAGGAGAATCGACTAGGGACACTGAAAATGATCAATCCTTAGGTAATACTTATCGACGTACTTTCACTTTCTCATAGTGTGGTCGAAAAGGTCATCTTAGGAAGTTTTGTTTTTATCTCAAAAATGGTCCTAGGAAATCCAAAGGTAAAGTCACAAAGGTCACCAAAACTCGAGAGCGTCACGCTTCACTTGTTTGGGTTAGGAGAGCCTATTTAGTGGATTTACATAATAGGATTTATGATTCTCATTTGTTTGCACGTGATACCTCCCTTGCAAAATCTAAAGGTTGAATATGTTAGCTTTGTTTGCATACACTATCTTTTGTGCTTCATGATATATTTTTGCTAGTTGTATGTTTGTGTGTCATTTTCTAGTCTCTGCTTCATCATATATCACATGCTAGAACTATGACTTTTTTTTATCTTTTGTATGTTTTTTTATTTTTTTTTGTCATAATAAAAAATACAAACAGATTTTTATTTGTCTTTTGAGTATTTTTTGTGTTTTGTTCAAAAATTGAAAAACTCAAAAATATTTTTGTTTATGTGTATTTTGGTTTTATACATTTTGTGTGGCATATCCTTGTGTCTGAATCTTATTATGGTTCCGCTTCCTTGTGGATAGAACTTTTGGTTAATATTTTTAATCCTTAAAATATTCTTTATCATGCTTGCATGGAGTAGTTTAAATTTTACTTGCTTAATGGATTCACTTTTAAATGCCTTCTCACACACATGCACGAGCTCTTTTTAACTTTAACTCCACATGTAATATTTAAGCTTTGTGGGATGTTCTCCCATAAATTTTATCATCTACATGTTTATGACTGTGGGGGATTTGTGCACGTAATAACCGTTGCCCGGATTTAAAAATGATAAAAATATATTTATCTGATTTGTTTTGTTTATCAACGGGGAAGGGCTATGAAAGGAACACATGTCCTTTATGATTGAGCCACCATTTAAAAATATGGCCTAGAAAAGTGTGGCAATGATAAAAGTAGCCAAGGCCAAAGTAAAAAACAAATGTGGCATTAAAAATTTAATATTTTGCCAAGAACAATGTTGTTTAGTTTGATAAGACCATTCCTTAGAAAATAGAATAAATATCATTAACGAAGAAGTTTGGATGGATATATCAACGGGTTTGCACAATGAAGCCTAGTTATGCATTTTATTGTCATGACGTTATTGGTTTGTAGAATCATCAAAATTCTAAGTTGGTATGCATTGTGTTTGTTTGTTCTACGAGTTCACTTTATCTTGTCACATAAGGCTAAATCTTAGTTGATAAAGTTTTGCAATCAAATAAGAACTCCGGGAACATATTTAAGTGTTTGGGTGTAAATTTGTTTGTTACTAGTTCACACCCATTCATTTACGTTTAGCACATGATATTTATACACATTGATGCCATACGAGTGTGGAAAGCTTTATGTATTTTGTGTCATATGTGGTGTTTATATATATATGTATGTGCATATGCATTATTGGTTTATTTAGCGTATGTATATATATGGTGTTTTGTATTTTGAGTCTTTGCTTTGATAGCTAGTCCTCGTATGCTTTTAGTTAAAATAGGTATCCTTCTTTCTTACGACTTTTGTTTGATATCACATACTTATATTCGTTCATTATAATTGGTATTATTTTGCTATCGCGTCATAGTTAGTATTTATTAATCATTTGTTAGATTAGTTTCCTTTTTACCATGTGTGTTTTTGGTCTTGTCATTCTATTCTCTATTGCATTATACTTTTTTCTCCACTATTCATATCCCTTGTTTCATTTAGGGGGAGTTTTTGCTTTAATTGGTGAGAAATAAGTATTTTATGATTCTTTAACCTTTGTCTATTCCTGAACAATAAAGGGGAGAAATGGTATCTAATCCTTTGAAATTTGGGGAGATCTAACTTGGGGGAGACGTCTTTCTAGGAACATCATTGTTAGATAAAGGGGGAGAATTAATTAAGAGGGAGAATTTATTTTATGTTCCTTATTTCTCGATATTCCCTATGCATTTAATGGTGTGTTCAAGTGTGCAGGATTCTCATTTTTTAGCAAGAGGCAAGTGGTAAAGAATTTCATCCTTTATGTGGAGTCAAGCAATTGTATTTTTATTTTGGGTAGGATTGAGTTAGTTTAGATGAGCTTGACGGCCCTTAGAATTTTTGGTTTAGTTTTGTCCCAGAATAGCCAAAGGGGGAGGTTTGTAAGGGCAAATTTCCAATCGAGTCAATTTGTGTATTGACTTAATTCCGAACAAAACCATTTGAGTCATAGGATATATGTTTCTACCTATAAAGTCTATGGCGTTTGGAGAGTTAAAGATGTAGTGGACTAGAATATGAAGAATGCATCCTTGTCGGTTTTCGTACTAAGTGTATACATCATCAACGTTGATTTTCCAAAGTTTCCAAAGGTATAAATGCTCTATTATATATATAGGAGATTGGAAAATATTTTTGGGTGTTATTTTATTTAAATTTAAGTTAAAATTGGATTTTTATTTTTTGAAGAATTTTTTTTTCATGAAATGCCGTTCGAACGACGTTTCATCTCGTTCGAACGAGGCCATTCGAACGACATTCAAACGAGGTTCAAACGACTTTAATCATTTCAATTCTGATTTGTCTTTAAATATCTCGTTCGAACGAGGTCGTTTGAACGAGATATCAAATGTGATATCTAACGACTTTGGCATATTATTTTATGTATTCTCATTTTATCCTCATTCGAACAATGTCATTCGAACAACCTTAAAATTTGTTTGAACGACCTGGGCGGGAACAGTTTTTTGGTAGTTTTCTCCTAAACCACCCACTTTCCCCACTTGGTTTCTTACCAGTTTTTAGTCACTTCGTGAGGGAGTTTTTGAGAGACTTTTGTGAGTTCTTTAACAGACTTTAGAGGGTAAAAATTCTTCCAAAAAAAGTCCCATTTGTGTTCTTGATTACTGATGATTTAAACACTTCCAAAAACACAAATTACGCCCATGTTTATTTAAATCCAAGTTCCATATATATATTTGATTAGTGTTTGTTTGGCACCGGGTTTGTTCTCTATCCATCAAGGAGATAGTTTGGGTTACTTCTCAACCCCAAAAGGAAACTATTTGTGTTGTAGTATACGCATACGGAGAAAGTCTCCGTGTGTGGGTTGATGGTAATTGTGCCCTATAGGTGGATTCCGAGGCATCGGTGGACATCAAAGTTATCTACTAGGAAGAGGTGGATGCAAGAAGAAGAGTCGGGGCTTGAAGGAGTCATGTCGAGTGTTGTATGTATTTTGTCTTGTATTGTTAAGCCATACTTAGAGGATTTGTAGGTAGAGTCATCTGAGGTTTTTCCCATTTGGGTTTTCCTCTTACATCGCCGCATAATGTGATTGTGTGACAACTAAGATATAATTATGATAAATCATGCTTACCTTATGGGATGGGGATAATTTATTATTTGTGTATATAATTTTATTTTATTATGTTTAGTTTAATACTACCTTCATAACTCATGAGATATCGAATTAGTTACAATTTTTTCTTTTGAAGTTTTCGATAGGAATGTTTAAGTTGGAGACTAGTTTTGACCATTATAATATAATAATTGAACTGCGGTGAATCTAGATAGTTGTAGATATTTGAGTTAGGTTCGTAACACAACAAACGGTGCATCGAACGGACATTCGAGAGAAAAGAAATCATCTTTTTATGAACATGGGGTAAAGTAGTCATTTAACTTTAAATGATATTTTGTCTTATATGGCACCACAAGTCATTTTTTGATTGGAACAAGGGGAGATGACCTTATGCGGACATAAAACCCCTAAAATCTCCCTTATTATTCATCTAAATCAGAATTTCAAGTGGTTTTAGGTTCCCATGAGAAAGAGAGGTCAGGGTGAATTAGTGAAGGATTAATGAAGATAATCGAGAAATAAACCAGCTTATGTATCCAAGGTTACTTAGGTAAGATTTAACTTGTAAATTTCATTCTTTACACAATATGTGTCGTTTTATATGATATTAAAGATCATATTTGGGTACAAGGGGATACGTTTTGTTATATGTATATGGGTATGAGTAGGTTGTATGTGTGAAGCATGTTGAATTCATAAAACTAATGGCGAAATCATTATGAGAATCAAACTGATGTATCTTTGTGAATACACAATGTAATTGATTAATTCAAGTTGGATATGAAACTAAACTCATATATACCTGTTACATCCAAAAATTATGTAAAAATACCAAGAATTGAATCTTGGGGGATAGTTTGAAGTGTAGGTAGAGAATCTACCCTGAAAGAATTAGTATTCATACTCGGTGTTTGATGATTTGCCTGACATAGCAAATGAACTCTAAAAATTTTGAAACTTTAATTTTGTATTCTTCAATTCATTTATTTAAATTTAGTGGAAGATCACAAAATTTATGATATAGAAATATTATGGAAATTCTTGGAAGTTGACTAAACGATAGAGGAGCCTATAGGGCCGATTTGATTTGTAATAAAGAAATAAGCATATCTTGCTCTAGGAATCTTGAAATGATGTGTCGTCTTTTGTATTGGTAACCTAATATGATAAGAATTATATTTCCAAGAATGAATTAAATTATGTTTAGACTATGAATTGGATATGTTACATATCTTAACATGAAATTTGATGAGACTTCATTTATGATAAATGATTTAAATGGGATCATATGATGCTCATGAACTGAATTACATTTAAATGATTTTTTGGATTGGTAATATTCTTATGATGGAACTAATATTGTGTGAATGATAGGAATGTGAGGATAACCAATTGAACAACTACCAAACAAAGGCCAGGGGGAAAACCCATTAAGTGGCCAAGGTGAGTGTCCTCATTGGTAAGATTCATTTATGCATGGCTATCGATAAGCTCATAATATTAATCATTGGTAAGATGTATTTATGTATGGTTATGGATATGATCATAATGTTATGAATATAAAACTGTTCATTTTGGTTTATCGAAATGGGAGGTTACTCCGCGACACAGAATGGGGGAGAATTGTTTATTACAGATAGGTTATGTGACTCGTGGTTTGGATAAGTTAGTCATTCTTTATGAATGAGTCGGATAAGTGTATAATTGGTCATTCTTTATGAAGGAGGAGGAGAAGTGTATAATTGGTCAATATTTATGAATGAGACGGATAAGTATATAATTGGTCATTCTTTGTGAATGAGTCGGATAAGTATATAATTGGTCATTCTTTATGAATGAGAAGGATAAGTATTAACTGCACATTTTTTATGAATGAGCCATATAAGTATATAATTCATAATTATTTATGAATGAGCCGGATAAATATATAATTGGTCATTCTTTATAAATTAGCCAAATAAGTATATAATTGGTCATTCTTTATGAATGAGACGGAGAAGTATGTATATATCATCACGGGGATATGATTTATTGCATTTAATTTTATACAATAGTGTAGTAGTGATGCATTTGTTGAGCTATTTTTCTCATGGTTCCTATATTTATGTTTTTCAGGTATTGTCATATCACTGCCAAATCTAGGAGGTCGGTGGGGTTACTAAGGCTAGCATAAAGCTATAATTTTGGTCAAATGTAAAAGGGGTAATTTAAGCCTACTTATCTTTTAAGAAAGCTTGAATAAGCATAATTACCTCAAAAATTGTGAAAAGTTTTAGTTTTATTGATTCATGTTAATAACTGAAAAAAGATACTCGTGTTTATGGTTTGGTTAAGATAATTATGAGTTGACTCACTTTGACTTTTAAACTTAATTATAAGTAACTAGGTTGGGGTGTGTCAACTTTGTATAAGAGCCTATAGTTTAGAGGTTGTGGGGGATCGCCTAGATTTGGCAGTGAAAGTAGAAATTATTTTGAGTTATTAGTAAATTGGTTTATTGACTAACATCTGTTAGTTATACATATATATTGTTGTACAGGATATGAAATGTAGGGATCTTGCAAGAAAAGAAATGAGATTTTAAGGTTTATTCGGGGATAACAGTGAATACATGTATTTTAATAAGAATCATTACATTATTTTATTTGTTGTATGGACAAACATGTCATTGAAGGAAATTTTTTGAAGAAAAAATTTGGTATATGAAAATTGTGAAGTATTGGAAGTGATCTCTTCTTATACTAGTATATGTGGACTTGAGTTGTGTCACTTATTAAGCCATGGTTTGCTGTGTGCCCCATTTATGTGGGAGAGTGAGGTACGGGAACCCATAATCCATTGAAGGATAAGATGTGAGGAGAATTACCATTACATAATTATGATGAGACTTAAATTGTTAGAGTGTGACTAAAATGAAAATTTACATGTTAAAGGTGAAGTGAGAAGATTAATAGTTGTATATGTTTAAATTTAATATGTGAAATGGTTTGAAATTCAATTACTAGTCAATATATCACAATTTATTCGAATATGGGTTCAAACTGAATGATGATAAGTAGAAGAAAAGAGTAATAAGACTTGAGATGTACTTCTTTAATCGTATGAGTATATCTAGTGGATATTACCCTTGTGATGTTTTAAAATACTTATATGAATAGTAAAGTTGAGATGAGGTGTTAAAGAGTTGAAAGTTTAAAAATATTGTGGATCCCTTTTAAGAGTATTTATTGTGTATAAGTATGGGAAAGATGTTAATCGGGTTGGAATATCGACAACTGATTTGGGTGGATATTGAGTTGTATTTGTCATTCTACTTACGTGTTATCACTAAGAGTATGATATATAATGAATATGATTGACATTATAGGGGTCACCAAGAAGTATGTGTAAGGATAAGTTCTATGTGAGATACCATAATGTGATATATTAAGGTATTTGTACATGTTATTTGAAAGAAATGCGACACATAATAGTTAGAGAAGTATTATGAGGTTGGTAAGTATGGTTAAAGTTTTAAGTGGTGATGGTACGTTTAACATCCATGTTACCAAATGGGTAAGATGGGTGTATTAATGATATTGCATAAGAATATCATGTTAATAAGAATTGGGATAAGATTATGATTATAAAGTTATTGTGTTGGATAAATGACTTGTTAAGGTCATTGTATGTTTACTTAAAAAATATTCAAATGATATTGAAAAGTGGAATATCATAAGAAGTTAGATTAAGTTCATAGTGCGTGACTGCACAATATACATGAAGGTGAATATGCAATCTTGGTTAAGAATAAACATTTAGTGAATGATTTTTCCGTTTCGATATATGAATAGTAGTAAGGCTATATTTAAATTAAGAAATTGTAAGGATGATATCTAAATTACGCTTAAACTTCAAAAATGATATGAAATGTAGTTAAAGTCAAACACATATATCTGGTGTTGGATGGAAGATGGAAATATGATGTGTAATAAGCTAGTCTAGTACACGATGATAAGGATAAACTATAGGGATGAAGGGAGAAATGTAAATAATGATACTAGGTTTGTTAAGAATGTTAACTCATTGCAAATATATGGTGATACAACTGATAATTTATTGTATATGAATGTTTGACATACATATATAAAGGTATGAAGTAATATGTGTGTTGGTAATTGATTTTCATTGATAAGAAATCATTAGATGATTATCTTGACGTGTAAATGATAAAGAAACTGAAGATATTATGAAAGAAGATTTGTCGTACATCGTGGAATCGATGGAAATTATTGATCAAAAGGAGCAAGAATTAAGGAATATAGTTAGTCCTGTAGTTAAAGTGTTGTGGAGGATCCATGAAATTAAAGAATCAACTTGGTAAAGGGAATATATCATGAGGAAATAGTATCCTCAATTGTTTAGTAAGTGAAATTCATACTAAATTTTGGGGACAAAATTTTCTAAGGAGGGAAAGTTCTGACAATCCGGATATAATTATGATAAATCAGGTTTAAATCATGCTTACCTTATGGGATGGGGATAATTTTTTGTTGGTGTATATAATTTTAAGTTATTATGTTTAGTCTAATCCTACCTTCATAACTCATGAGATATCGAATTAGTTACACACAGAAATTTTGAAGTTTTTGGTAGGAAGTTCAAGTTGAAGACTAGGTTTGACCATTATAATATAACAATTCAGTTGAGGTGAAAACTATATAGTTGTATATATGTGAGTTAGGTTTGCAGCACAATAAAAGGTGCATCTAACGGACATTCGAGTGAAAAGATATCATCTTTTTACGAACAGGGGGTAAAGTAGTCATTTAGCTTTAAATGATATTTTGTCTTATATGGCGCCACATGTCATATGTTGATTAGACCAATGGGAGCTGACCTTATGCCGACTTAAAGACCCTAAAATATCCCTTAATATTCATCTAAATTATAATTTCAAGTGGTTTGAGGTTCCCAAGAAAGAAACAAAGGTTAGGATGAATTAGTGAAAGATTAAGGAACATAATCGAGAAATAAACCAGCTTATGTATCCAAAGATGCTTAGGTAAGATTTAACTTTTAAATTTCATTCCTTACATGATATATGTATTTTTATATGATATTAAATATCATATCTGGGTACAAGGGGATACGTTTTGTTGTATGTATATGGGTATGTGTAGGTTGTATGTGTGAAGCATGTTCAATTCATACAACTAATGACGAAATCGTTATGTTAATCAAACTGGTGTATCATTGTCAATACACAATGGAATAGATTAATTCAAGTTGGATATGAAAATAAACTCATATATACCTTTTATATCCAAAAATTATGTAAAAATACCAAGAATTGAATCTTGGGGGATAGTTTGAAGTGTTGGTATAGAATCTGCCCCGAAATTGTAAGTATGCATACCAGGTGTTTGATGATTTGCTTGACATAGTAAATGAACTCTAAAAATTATGAAACTTTAATTTTTAATTATTCAATTAGTTTATTAAAATTGGGTGGAATATCATGGATAGTTATGATATAAAAATATTATGAAAATTCTTGGAAGTTGACTAAATGATAGAGGAACCTATAGGGCCTATTATCTTTGTTATAAAGAAATGGACATATCTTGCTCTAGGAAACTTGAAATGATGTGAAATGTCGTATTTTGTATTGGGAACCTAATATGATAAGAATTGGATTTGCAAGAATTAATTAAATTATGTTTATACTATGAATTGGATATGTTACATATCTTAACATGAACTTCGATGAGACTTAATTATGATAAATGATTTAAATGGGATCATATGATGCTCATGAATTGAATTACGTTTAAATGATTCTTTGGATTGGTAATATTATTACAATGGAAGTAATATTTTATGAATGATATAGGAAGGGAAGGATAATCGGTTGAACAACTGCCAAACAAAGGCAAGGGTGAAAACCCATTAAGTGGCCAAGCTAAGTGTACTCACTAGTAAGATGCATTTATACATGGCTATGGATAAGCTCATAATATTACTCACTGGTAAGATGTATTTATGTATGATTATGGATATGATAATATTGTTATGAATATGAAACTTTTCATTTCGGTTTACCGAAATGGGAGGTTACTCCCCGACCCGGAATGGGGGAGAATTGTCTATTGTAGAAAAAATATATGAATCATGGTTCAGATAAGCTGTTCATTCTTTATGAATGATATGGATAAATATATAATTGGTCATTCTTCATGAATGATACGGATAAGTATATAATTGGTCATACTTTATGAATGAGCCGGATAAGTATTAATCGATCTTCTTAATGAATGAGCCGAATAAGTATATAATTGATCATTCTTTATGAACGAGATGGATAAATATATAATTGATCATTCTTTATGAATGCACTGGATAAATATATAATTGGTCACTCTTTATGAATGAGCGAGATAATCATGTATATATCATTATGAGGATATGATTTATTGCATTTAATTTTGAAAAATGTGTGCGGTGTGATATCAATCAAACTAATTCACAAATATTCAATGAAATCCCAACACACTTATTTAATTAGGTGTCCAAATTTGAACAAACCAAAATCAATTTTAGTTCATCCCCTAAACATGCATCTAAGTGTTATAAATAAATCAAACCATGCATGAAAATAAAGATGACCAATTTAGAAAAAAAAACCTTTCAGGTTAAAGCCTTTTATAACACTTTGAAAAGTTTACAAGACCATTGACTTACATACAACCTGATAATCTCCCACAAGTGTAATGAACGGTGTCTTAAGAAAACCTTCAAAGATACGAGAGAGAGCGAAATACCCTCTAGGTGTCGGTTCATCGTCTTCAGTTCATCCACACGCGGAATGACTACGCTCGGTATCCACCGATCAGATATGGAGATTCCTTCTCCACAGAGGTTGAACAACAAAGTATGCTATGGGTTCCACAAAACAAATCACAAAAAAAGTATTGGGATTTTTGAATTCAGAAAACAAAGTTTGAACCCTCAAAATGTTGGAGAATAAACAAAAAAACACTCAAAAACGTATTTTGTTTAAACCATTATTTTCTCCACACGAAATACAGAAGTCTGACACCCTTTAAATACTCAAAATCAAGGCGGTGGCGTGTCAGAATTAGAAATCTCATTCGAACGACATACGATGTCGTTTAAGCGAGAAAGGATCTCATTTGAACAATATACATGTCACAAAAAGTTCAGTCTTTTATAAATCTTGGAAACCTCAAAATAAGACTGTTTACGAGATCAGAAATGCTTATCCAAAACTTTTATGATTAAAATCATTTAAAATCTTTTCATAAATGGAGAAATATTTTATTAATTACAAAAATATCCCAACACTTTTTATGTTAAATGTAAATGGAACTTAAACACATTTTACCAAATTCATCCTTATTGGGCTTGAATGTTGAAGGCTTCTTGAAATTCGTATTCGTCTTGTGTAGATGTATTCTTCTGAATCCTTAGACGACTTGTAGGGGTATACGACATACTAATTGTGACCGACAATGTCCTTACAAATTTTGTGCAATAGTGTAGTAGTGATGCATTTACTGAGCTATTTTTCTCATAGTTCCTATGTTTATTAGGTATTATGATATCACTGCCAAATCTAGGAGGTCGGTGGGGTTACCAAGGCTAGCATAAAACTATAATTTTGGTCAAACATAAAAGGGGTAATTTAAGCATACCTATCTTTTTCGCAAGTTTTAATAAGAATAATTACCTCAAAAATTGTGAAAAGTTTTTGTTTTATTGATTCATGTTGATAACTGAAAAAAGATACTCGTGTTTATGGGTTTGGTTAAGGCAATTATGATTTGACTCACTTTGACTTTCAAACTTAATTATAAGTAACTGGGTTGGGGCATGCCAGATTGGGTTTATTTTATATTGCAAAATCACGTAGATGCATGCTTCATCTTAAAGATAAAATTGGTTTACATCACTACCACGTTTAAATTAGTGCTAGCTTAAATATTGGATAAGTTTTAAGTTAATTTAATTCAAGTCGGCATAAACTTAATTAGATTTTATTCTTGCGTAGTTTAGCTTGAATTCAAATTAATATTTGTTTAAGTGAAAATTAAAAGTGTTGGTGTAGTTTAATTTCAATTTAATTTTAATTTTAATTTGAAGAAATTAAAAATGCGTTTGAACTTTAATTGTTAAATAATTACGAAAAAATAAAATTGGGTACCTTGTGTGAACCATCAACCCCTTACATTAACTTACTTGCAAAAAATTTCCATTCTCATAATCAACCATGTACTTATTGAAAATCATACTCATAACATAAATAAATTAACCGATAACTCTTGGTAAAAGTCACAATACAATACTTCAAGTAACTGAAAGGAAAACATCTGAATAAAATAAATACCAACTAACTAGGCAACATGCCCGAAATAACTCTGAAGTACCTGCTATCTAGATCTAAAGGATAAAAGAATCTAATCAATAACTATAGGCATCCACAACTGCTGCATCATCGTTTGACTAGAAGGATGGTTAAACCATGCATCCCTATGGTGGAACACCTAAGCGTTTTGAAAATATTTTGATACGGGTTAGAGCCCAAAACCTTTTGAAAATATTTTGCAAGTGTTTAAAATACATTAATAAATATGTTCTACAATCTTTCATATTTAAACCGGTGTCACACTTCCATGAGATACCCCTCACCCCTCTCTATAGTGTACACAAAACACATGTATTTTAAACACCCTAGTTATGCTACCCAACCTAACTAGTACCTCAACACTAATCATAGTCCCATATGCACCTTGTATCACGCGTATTTTATATAATTATTTTTCACATCCTCTTAACAATTATGATTCTCAATTATAATTAAATCAATTCATTTCAAATAACTTTGACTAGTTATTAATTCAATATTCACACTTTAATGTCTTATGTCCGTATACATATTTGCTTCACAATAATATACGTATTTTCATATCACAACAAGTATACATACATATATATCACTCACTATATATGTATAATCACAATCCCTCAGACTAATAACTTACATCCTAAACCACTATGAAATCAACTCGATCACCGAAATCCATTAAAACAAATAAATTGGCCAAGACATGGAAGCTGAAGAGAGTCAAAATCCACAATTATAGGCATGTTTTAAAAATGCAGAAAAATCAGATCCAAACATTAACCAAATCACCAATTCGACTTCATATTTTAATTCTGCACGAAAAATTGAGTCGGGTATGTGTTTTAAGTTTTCTCAAATCTCTTCCGAGAGCACTCAAAAAGAAGATTTAAAATTCTCCAAATTGACTCTTCTCATTTTTCGCATTTTTGCCTCTTTTGAATTTCATTTTTGGCCTCTCTATTTTCTCTTCTTACACTTAGAATCAACACTAACATTACTAATCATCAATATAGATGTTTTTACATATCAATTGATCTAATAGCCATCTAAGTATGTGATTCAATATAAATTTTCCCAAAATTAATTTGCATCATAATTCTAATCAAAATTATCTATTTTTCCATATTTATCAATATGATCACATATATTCCCATCATGATTCCAATTCATTTTTGTAAATCTAAATTCTAACCCTTATGTAGGATTCATCTCATATTTCATATAATATATTTCTCAAATTAATTTTCATGAAATCTTTCCTCAAAACTCATTTTGACAGGTAAAGCCCACTCAAAGGTTCATATTAATTTTTCACCAATCATGATATGAAATACAACACAACATATAATATCAAAGTAAGTTAAATACTTGCCTTAAATTTTGAGAAGAGTCTAAATCCTTTGTTGTGTGATGATTCTAGCGCAGAAATCCGTTCAAATTCCTCCCAACTCTTGCCTCTCTTAATATCCCCTTTGATTTTCCTTCCCTTATCTCTTTTCTCTCAATATTAGATGATTTAGAATGATCCATTGGATGCACGAACTCATACATGCGTCCTGAATAATAGCATGTCAACCCGTCACTTTTACCTACCTACGACGTATATAAAATAATGCAATTTCATTTACTTATCACACAAGTAAATATAATAACACATAAATATTAATCCATTCACTTCACTTTATTTTTTCAATTTAAGTAAATTACTCTCAGACATATAATTTAAATATTCCCCAAAATACAGGGTGCTACATACTTTCCCCTTACAAAGGAATTTCATCTTTGAAATTCGAATATGCCTAGTACTAAAAACTTTAGATCCTTGCCCGCCTGGAATCCACACGTACCCAATCAATTCATTATAAAATCCTGGTATCTCCACTATACGCCCCCTAATGGGATTATCATGGATGAAGGACTACTCGCTACGGCCCAATATTAGTGACATGTCTGTTCACATCATTTAATACCTATATATTCCATAATTCTTATGGTCTCACCTTAATAATGATACACAAACCATTGTGAAATGATAACAATGCTCTAATACGACGAGCATATACATCCTTGGCTCAATCGTCTCAATGTTAGGGAAATGCCCCACTTCCCTAGGTGCCAACTTCCCTTCATGCCAATTCATAAAACTCCCTTCATGGGAGACACCCATAATAATACCTAACCACTCATGTCAGGCCTCGAAAACTTGTGTTCGCAATGACGTAACTCTTACGACGTTCCTGAACTACACGATATAATATTTTAAACCCAATCCTCGCCAACGGACTCTGAATCATGTCCGTCCCGAGAAGCTCATTTTCCCCCACCTTTAACCAACCAGAGGGCGGATGAAAAGGTCTCCCACACAAAGACTCAAAAGGTGCCTTACCATTGATAACCTGGTACGATTTATTACACGTTACTCTACCAATGACGATTACTCCTCCCAATTACCTTAAAATCCAGAATAAGCATCCCTCTCATTACCCAACATTTTGATCACCTCTCCCATCTACTCCTCGGTCTATGAGTGATACGTATTTCTTAAAATGCAATATCCTATCCATCGCCTCCGAAAAAATCCCTCTCAGAGGTGGGACTCTAAGATCTCAGCCCGATCCACAATAATGTTGGGTGACACCTTGTATCGTCTAATCCTTTTCCTTTAATGAAATGTTGGGAAAAATGTTCAATATTATAACTCACACAGATTAGAAATAATTTCTCCATCTCGATCAACCCATTTCCATAATCCTAGAGGAAACCTTGACCTTTTCACTATGTCAATCACCCAACAATGAACTATATCCATATGCCTATCCATTCCATCACTGGAATCACCAATTATTACAAAATTGTGGTTGATCACCTCAGACCAACCTTTCCCTGTCTACGAGTGGTGCACCTGGCGATAACTTTGCTATGTCTCACTTCTCTCCAATCTACACATTCTATATCCCACGTTATGTGGTACCTCTTACTCCACTTCCCGAGGTACATCAAACCCCTGAACCATGTGTCTGCTCTAGAACTTTGCACTCCCTGGGTCTTTTTTGCATGGTATAATCAGTATCATATTTATGCGCAAGCCACCTTCAAAATTTGATCAAGTATGACTCCACTATACTTCCCAAAACTAATGGATCGTCCCTTGGCAAGAGGGATTCCTCACCTATGTCTCCACAGTCTTTCCACTTATATTGAGTTTGATAGCTCACCTTGCTATATACACATCCACAATATTTTCCCCTCTGAAAGGTTCAATCCATCTCAATTTTCTAATTCTGTTTCTAACTGCCCCATAGGCATACTGCTCAATACCTTTATTTCCACCTCCCCTTATCCCAAACGATTCTAAAAATAAACCTAACCAGGGCGTCCATACACCCTATATCACGTGCATATCTACCTAATTATAACAAATGTAACATATACTCTGCATGGTTATACAGTAAAGATATGCTCGATTACGCCACAAATCCCGGTTCAATTCTTGTCGAGATTTCCCCACCTATCGACTAGTGATGCAAAAGTTTTCCCATTGCTTCCTACACAGCACTACCTAGCTTCACTAGCCTTATATATTAGAATAACTCTCAGCTCAAAGTGACGTCTCCCAACTCCCGATGCACATAACTAGGGCAACCAAAATCATGTTCTTATACGTATAAGTCTAATCGCCCACTCTCACATCTCTAAAGGAGTCATACAATATGGGAATCGTACTAACACTAAGTCCCGATTGCCAAATAAATAACGAGATCAATCTCTTCGCTCGATGATATTCCCGATATCCCCTGAATCACATCAATAAATTCCCTACTAACTGGGATTAAATATAACGATACAACTGTACTCTCAAAATTTTCCTCTACATTATAATATCTATATGAGAGCTTGACCCTCTTTCAAGGGAGACATCGCAAAAACAACACATTCTTACTAGAACATCGAACATGATAACCTTACTGTAACATTCCACCATCGTTCAAACAATCGCTAACCATTCTATATCTAAGATCACATCATACTCGAATATCACATCTCTCCAAAATGATTAGATCTACAAAAACATATCCTCCCAGTGTCCCCACCCGGTACCTTACAGATGGAACCAAATAGAGCCCCACTACCCAACGGTAATTATATACACACACTAGTAATACTAATGATACATCCACTAAACCCATCTCACGTGCGAATCTAGTGCTAACAAAATACTATGATGCACTCGTGTAACATAAAACTTACCCCATTTACCCATGGATAAAACTCATACTTTTAATTGCCAATAGTATTGGTTATTCAACTTGTTCCTGAACATAGTACTCATATCTAAACTGAACCAAAACTACTATAAGAATGGCCCATATTGGTAACCCTTATCTTGTACCCTAACTCCCTGTGGACAAGGTCGATGCATGTGGTCCTGCTCTCCACACATAGACACCTCCTTGTGTAATGTCCCTGTCTCTGGCCCTACTGACTATGTCGGGGTTGCCTTACTCTCTGGACCTTATAGCCTCCAACCTTATGGATACTCAAATTATTTCCTTGGCTTCACTGTCCCTATGGAACACAGTTCAAGCCCTGATGGCCCTGTTGGAATCCATATTAACTCGATCGGAATTCCCTTAATATGAAACTCTTAAATGGGTCCCTCTACCGGTTATCCCCTATGTGGTATCCCACTAACACTAATACGTCCAGTCTTACTGTGTTGGTTAGACTCTCCAATTATCTTGCCTCCCTCAAAATCACTATCCAAGTCACTTCTCATTAATTTACTATGTTATTCCCAACACGAACTCACACTCACATCCTGAATAAGATCATGTCAACCCGTTGCTTTTATCCACCTACGATGTAATATAAAATAATACAATTTCTTTACTTATCACACAAGTAAATATAATAGCATGTAAATATTAATCCATTTCTCTCTAATTGATATTTATTAACTTAACTTTATTTTTTAATTTAATTAAATTAATGTGACACGTGTAATTTAAATATTTCCAAAAACATGGGGTGTTACACAATGATAGTCAAATTCAAATTGAGAATTATAACTCTAATGACATCCATTATCAATGCATACAAAATGATCCATATGTAATTCCTTCATATAAATATCTCTATTTCTCACAAGTAGGCCATGCAAGGCTAATGAAACTCATGAAATATTGATTTCAAATCTAAATTTGCAAATGATTATAAAAATGACAAATATAAACACCATTTAAAATTCAAACTGAGTCCAATGTTTGTTATGGTATTTTTGAAAATTTACTTTGACAAAACACATTTAATAATTACATCTACACTAAATCACACAAGCAACAAAAATTCAATTTATGCAAACTTATAGATTACTCAACATATTAAGAATGGGATTTGACAAACATATACGAAACAAATATAATATTTTAGTAATTTTATTAAAAATATATAAAAGAGTACAACAACAAATAAACTCAAATGTGCTAATATGTAAATAAAGATGAACCTCACACTTTCAAAGACACCAAATCACTTAATATCAACCAATCCCAAGCACCCCCTAAGGTATCGAAACCAAGAAATGTCTAGTGGCTAGTGAAGATACCCAAAACTTATTTTTTAATAGGGACATAACTCATGGAAATGACATTTTGTCAAACAATGTCCCTAATTAAGTTATACATCGATTAAATATGTTTTGTCCGTGAATGTTTCACCGGATTTTTTTAAATATCAATTGCACCCATATTATTGCATTAAAGTTTCATTGTGCATTAATCCAATCCATAGTCTTGCAACATTTAACACATCCTATGACGTTATGTACAAAATCTCTCCACCGCTATGTATTTAACTTCGGCCGTGGATAAAGATATGAAAATTTTCATTTTAGAAAGCCATGAAACCATGGATGTGCCAAAGAAAAAACAACTCCTCGAAATACTTTTTTGATCAACGACATCTCTCGTCCAATCGAAATTCGAGAATGCATAAAGTGAATCGATAGTATCAAAGGGATACCACAATCCTAAATTTTGTATAACACTAACATATTGGATTACTCTTTTATCGCTTGTAAATCTTTGGGCTTGGCTTGTTATCTAGCGCGCACACCCACACTACATGAAATATCAGAGTGACTAGAGATTAGGTAAAACAAGCACTACACCAAAATGGGAAAATTGTCACCTTTCAGCCGGCCAGCCTTGTCAAGGTCATTGACCGTGACAAAAAAACACGCGTTTTATGTCACGGTCATTGACCTTGACACAATCGTGACAACTAATTGTCACGGTCATTGACCGCGACAAGTCCGTGATAAATTTAATTGTCACGGTCTTGTCACGGTCATTGACCGTGACAATTCTTGTCACGGTCAATGACCTTGACACGACCGTGACAACTTTTCCAGCAAAAACCCTTTCCCCCTTCTTTTTCCCCTCCCACCGTTCCCTCTCTCTCTCTCTCTCTCTCTCTCTCTCTCTCTCTACTTTCAGGTCCAATTTCTCTCTCTCTCTCTCTCTTCCATTTATATATATATTTGTGTGTATATTTATGTGTGTATGTGTATATATATGTGTGTATATGTGTGTGCGTGTGTGGGGGATGGGGCTGGGTGGGGCGGGGTGGGGCAGGGTGGGGGAGGGAGTGGTGGAGGGGGCAGGGTGGGGTGGGGTGCGGTGTGTGTGTGTGTGTGGTGGTGTGTTTTGGGGGGGAGGGTGGTGGAGGGGGGGAGGGGGTGGTGGAGGGGGGCAGGGGGTGGGGTGGGGTGTGTGTGTGTGTGTGGTGGTGTGTGGTGGGGGAGGGAGTGGTGGAGGGGGCAGGGGGTGGGGTGGGGTGGGGTGCGGTGTGTGTGTGTGTGTGTGGTGGTGTGTTTTGGGGGAGTGGGTGGTGGAGGGGGGGAGGGGGGCAGGGGGTGGGGTGGGGTGTGTGTGTGTGGTGGTGTGTGGTGGGGGAGGGGGTGGTGGAGGGGGACAGGGGGTGGGGTGGGGTGGGGTGTGTGTGGTGTTGTATTTGAAGGAAATAAAAGCATGAATTAAGCATTTTTAACACTAATATGCAAGTTGAATCAATAAACATGCAAACAATTATACATCCTAGCAAGACCACATAAACACCATAAATTACTAATGAAAAAACAAAAGGATGATTCATACCTATAAGTTATTAGATGGATATTTGAAATTCTTTGGAGGGAGAAATAAGGTTTTGTAATGCTAGAACTTAAGGAAGTCCCGAGATTTTGGGGAGAGTATGGGAGAAACGTTGTAAAAATGATGGGGAGGGGTAACTTAAGAGAGTCAAATTTAATGACTTAAAGGCGCAAGTCGATTCGATTCAAATTCGAATCATTTCACTTTGTCCCATCTTTCTTACTTCCTTGGTTTGAATCAATTCGAAAAAGGCCCAAATATATTCGGCACCTGTTAGATTTGGCACTGCTTTTTATTTTGGTAAAAATGGGAGGATTCATGGGATTTTGGGTTTGACCTACTCTATAATGCTTGTAACTGACCCAAAATCAATTCCCATTACAAATTTTTAACCCTAATGAATGTTTGTGGTTGTTCGGCATAAAAAGCAGTCCTGGGAAAACCAAAACAATTCCATATGAGATTTCCCATGTTTAATCAAGAACATCCTTAGACTTGTAGGGGGTGGGGTGGGGTGTGTGTGTGTGTGTGGTGGTGTGTGGTGGGGGATGGGGTGGTGGAGGTGGTCAATGACCTTGACAAATGGGTAGATTTGGTGTAGTGAAGTTATCTATCATGCTCCTATATATCTTATCTTCAACATCCTTTGCAATGTCATTTATGGTAAGCTTATAATCAATGCCCATTTTTATTTTTCATGTTTTTTCGATTCCATCCCATACGTTTTGACTAACTCCTTGGTTTTTTTGGATTGGGAAATGAAAATCCCAATTTGCATGTGTTTCACTTGCAATCCAAGAGAGAAAGTGAACTCACCCACCATCGTAAATAAATACATTTTACCTCATATGCTTTTCGCCTTATAAGGGCCCATCAAATCTACATCTGCGAACTCTATTAGCCCAAATGTAGTAATCTCACTTAACTTCTTATGGGAATTTTTTATTAGCTTCCCTTTTTGACATGTTCCAAAAAATTTACCCTCCGATTTTCCTAGCTTAGGAAGACCTAAAACTCTATCCTTTGTAGTCAAACTATCCAAATCACAAAAGTTAATGTGTCCTAATCTTTCATGCCACAAATCAATCGACCCTATCTTTGCATTTTCACACACAACCTTAGAATCACTAACCAATCCATAATAATTCTCACTCGATCTCACTCCCTTTACTCAAGTCTCCATTCTCCTATTTTCTCACAAAGTGATCCCCTTGGAAAATCTCACAAGGTTACCATCATCACATAGCTGACTTATGCTAATGAAATTAAAGCAGATCCTTCAACATACAAAATATTGCGAAGTGTAGTAATATCTAAAACCCTTAGTGTTCCTTTCACACCTACACACGATTTATTCCCACTACAAATATCACTATACCACCATTATAATCATCTAAATAATTAAAGAACTACTTCTCACTCATTATCTATCTATAACACCCACTATCAAAATACTAATTACTCACATTTGAAGCTTTGAGTTCTGCAATCACCACGCAACAATTATAACTTTATTTCCTAACTGTAAGAGAAAGTTTTATAATTGCTAATATTTTATTTGGTTTGGTTTGGCATATCCCGTTACACAAACACGTCACTGTCACTACTTCTCGGTACTCAAATGCTTCGTTGAAGGCTGCCACAGTTTGGAAGATTTGGTCATCTCAACAATCATAAATGAAATGGGTGACTGGAGTAGTAAAAGATTTTCGAATATTTTATAGGGTTTACTTATTGCTTATGAGTTTATTTTTACGTGAAGGAACTCAAATTTTTTATAAGATATTTTTTTGAAAAAACACCGCCTCGTTCGAACAAGGTTGACCGTCATTCGAACAAGATGCTAAAGAAATGTAAATCACGTTCCACTAAAATCTCATTAGAAGCCCTAGCACGAAGTCGTTCGAATGAGATGCCTTTTCGTTCGAATGACTAGTCACATTTTTTAGTTTTTAAAGATTATCTTCCCAATATCTTTTGTGTTTATAATTTTTATCGCTCCTTCTTATAAAAAGGCTAAACATGATCATATATCTTAAGAACTCTTTTTGAATAAAGAAAACACCTTTTGAGTTCTCTTTTGTGATCAAAACAACTCATACTATATTCCTCACCCCCGAGAATTAGTGAAGATCACTTTTAGCAATGAAAGAGTGATTCTTGTGATACAGCCTTGTAGAGAATTTTCTTCTCAATTGATTTTGTGAACCAAGTTTTTATTATTGAAGAAGAAGGTTGAATATGTGGATACCGAGGGTAAACTACTACATGTGGACGGCTCTAAAGCTGGGTCGTATCTGCTGGAGTTTTTGTAGATTTATGTGTCTAACTTAGTTTAGTAAAGTTAGACACATAAGTCGTTTCTATTCACAAACTTCTAATAATGTTGAATAAAAGGTTTTGCCCTATAAAGGTATTTTTCCTCATCTCGTGAATATGTTGCATGTTTGAACTGAAATTGCAAATTGGAATTTGAACATATCTCGAATGCAACCCATAACTAATTAAAGTTTAAAAATTAATTAAAATTTGGAAGTTAATTAAATAAAATGATCCATTAGTTCGTGTGCACTCTCAAATTGGTATCAGAGCTGGTAACACTTAAATATTGAGTGATCCTAATTTTTTTCGGACTTTCTTTTGGGATACCAATTCTTTCAAATTCGTATTAGAGCAGGTTGCACAAGGTTATTGTGTGATCCTTTTTTCGCAAAAAAAATTTATACCATTTTTTTTAAATTGTTGATCTTTAAAAAAGCTTGAATTTAATGGATACTTTTTATAATCGAATGCCCATATTTGATGGTTCTAATTATGCTTATTGTAAATATGGGATGACGTCGACTCTAAAGTATATTGATGAACGTGTTTGGTTATTCTATGAAACAGGGTGGACACCCCCCACTGTAACAGTTGATAATGTCGTCGGACCTAATCCCGTCTCTTAGTGGATAGAGGATGACTTTAAGTGGATAAATTTTAACTTGAACGATTTGAGTTCCAACTCGAGAGCCATCACCCCTGAGGAGTTCCACTGCATAATGACGTGCACCATGTCTAAAGAAGTTCAGGATATCCTCCAACTCACTCACGAGGGTACCAAGACTGTTAAAACTTATGAGTTGCAAAATCTTACTACATAGTTTGAAACTATTACCGTGCTAGAGTCTGGGTATTTTGATGAGTGCTATGCTCGATTATAAAAAAATGTTAATTCTTGTTTTAATTTAGGTTATATAATACCTGAGACGCGAGTAGTTAAGAAAATTTTGAGATCGCTCCTTGCCTGTTTTATTCCTAAGGTCACCGTGCTTAATTCGTTAGGGATCCTATATAATCTTAGGTTAGAAGACCTTTTAGGAGATCTTCAATCGTATGAGATTGATATGTTTCCTAAAACTATTAAATCGAATGAAATTGGGATTGCTTTAAGGACTCAAACTAAGAAAAAGAAGAAATATTTTTTTTTTCAAATCTGAGACTATGTTTGATTTTGAGTTGGATGACTTGGCCCTTTTTGCAAAACATTTCACAAATTTTCCAAAGAAAAAGGTTTTTGAGAAAAATAAAACTAAGAATGAGGAAAAGAGTAGTGGTGAGAAAGTGGAAGATACTGGATGTTATAAATGCGAGGGTAAAGGCACAAGGCACATGAGTGTCCCACTAGTCTTAAGAGAAAGGGTAAAGAAAGTTGCGAATAAGGCTACTCTTAGAGATAGCGACGTCAATTCGATTGATTTTGGGGGCGAATCACCACATGAACCGTGTGTTGAGCTCATGGCTAGTCACGTTATCACCTCCAGTTCGTCTTGCGCCGATGAGGACATATATAAATGTCAAAGCCTCGATTATGTTTTAAACCATTCTGGAGATTGTGAGACTGAGAATAAAAATTTAAGTGAGGGAGAAGGTGATCTCTAAAGGGCGTTTAGTGATCTTTACACAGAGACTTTAAAACTAAAAATCTTAATAAAGACTTGTCTCTTAGGGTGTTTTATTTAGAGAATGAGGTGAAAATTTTGAGAGAGTGTAAGGCATCGGTGAGTCGACTCGATAAGGTGAAGATTTTTTTATGTGAGAAGTTGATTGTCTTAGGCTAGGAAAATACCGATTTGACCAAAACCGTGGCTAGTCTTATGGGAGATATTCAATCTTCATTGGAGACGTGTGAGAAACTTGAAGCCCGTGTATCCCAACTCAATATTGATCTCGAACGTTCTCGGGAGGTCAAGGTCACATTAGAGGACACATCTAAGAAGGTTGAAAAGAGGCTTGGTCCCGCATTAGGTAATGTTGAGAGGCACGGAATAGGTTATGACGGTGTATTCACTTCCAAAGCCTCACCCGAGCCAATTCTAGAGTTTGTGGTGGATCGCTATGGCCCACAGTCTAATCCACCCAGGTGGGCCAACCTACCTAGGAGGGCTCATCGTAGACATTTAATGAAAAGTGGACCCAAGCCCATTTATGTTTTTTCCAATTGCAAACAAATAGGTCACCTTAGAGAGTATTGTTTTAAGATAGGGAGAGTGTCTCATAGTTATATTCCCCAGTATGCTCTCACATGAATTCCTGCACGCAATCCCACACATGTTACTCCGCATGCTCCTGCATATCACTTTAGATATTTTGAGAGTTTTCAAGAGAAAATAGAGTTTTTAGTCAAAACTTCAAAATATTTGATGGATGAATTTCATAGGATGTCTTCTCCTTTTGAGAACTCCTCCAGGCCTAATGATCGAGGTTAAGACTTATTTCTAGGATAGAGTGATTTTAATGCTCATATCTTACATCCATATTGCTAGATTGTATTATCATTATGATATCATTGTATCTATATTTTTCATTTTGATATATTTTTAAAAAAAAAGAGTTTTGTTTTTCTTGAAAATTTTTAAAAATACAAAATGATTTTCAATTTTTAGAAAAAAATTGAAAAAGTCAAAAAGATTTTATTTTCAAAAATTTTGAAAAAGACAAAAAGTGTTTTGTGTTTTTTTATCACCATATATGGATGAACATTTAAGATGTCCGGATCACCCATTCAGTCCATATTTCCCCGTGACATTTTCATAGTGCTTTCAGACAGTATGTCTTTTCATTATTGTGCTTAATATTGCGTGGAGTCAATACGTTGATCTTTGACGACTATTTGCTACATGTTTAACTCCTAATCACCATTAATTCACACGTGCCCAAATTTGTTTGAACATTGCACTTACTTGTCACTTTTCAAACACAATGTTCTCATCTCAATTTTTCTTTAAAATGAACCAAATGCAAAAATGAGATAAAAGTTGTTCATGTAATAACCATTGCCCGAATTTAACTCATTTTTCCAGAAAATATTGTTAAATGTTAAGAAATGGAAAAGGGCTATGAAAGATAAAAAGTCTTTGCATTAAAAGCCACCATTTTCATAAAAGAGCCTAAAAGATTAATGCCACATAAAAACAGAAGTGTCAAGATAATTTTTGAATCATTAATGCTTTGCTATATATGAGCATTAATTTCCTTTTAGTTTTAAAACTCTATGCATCACGGTATCTTTGTTTGTCTCATGTGTGTACGGCGTTTCTCTTAGACGATGATCATTTGGACCCTCACAGGTTGAAGACAATGCGAGTTAAAGGAAAGATCCAATTTCAAGATTGAAGATGAGCAAATATTCTACGTTCCATTTTCATTTGTATTTTGGGAGGGTAGTTTTTTTATTAAGTCATACGATTCAATTTGGATTAGGTTTGTGTTTTGTACCGGAAAAGCCAAAGGGGGAGATTCGAAAGAGCAAGTTTTAATATTGCTAGTGTTATATTTTATTTGGTTTGGCGTATCCTGTTATATAAACATGTCACCTCACTACTTCATAGTACTTGAAGACTTCGTTGAAGGTTGTCCCAGTTTGGAAGATTCGGTAATCTCAACAATCATGGAAGAAGCAGGTGATTAGAGTGGTAAAAGGCATTCGAATATTTTCTGTGGTTTACTTATTTCTTATGAGGCTATTTTTACAAAAGGAACTCAATTTTTTTTTTTTGAAAAAATGACGCCTCTTTCGAATGAGTTGCTAACGAGATGTAAAGCATGTTCCACTCAAATCTCGTTAGAAGCTCTAGTTTATAGTCGTTCGAACGTGATAAGGATTTCATTCGAACGAGATGCCTTTTCATTCGAACGACCGGACACATTTTTTGATTTTTTAATGATCATCTTCCTAATATCTTTTGGAAGGAAATTGTTCGTCACATTCAGTATGTCGTGTACCGCTACAAATTTATCAACGAATTGGAAAGGTTATATTTATAACCGATAATCCGAATTTCAAGAAAGACTTCAACATTCAAGCCTAACAAGGACGAATTTGGTAAAATGTGTTTTAGTTCCATTTACATTTTACATTAAAAGTGTTGGGATAATTTTGTAAAAAATAAAATATTTTTCTATTTATGAAAAATAATTTTTGAAATGATTTTAATCATAAATGATTTGGATAAACATTTATGATCTCGTAAACAGTCTTAGTTTTGAAGTTTACACATTTATAAAAGATTGAAACTATTTTGGACACATGTATGATGTCATTCGAACGACATCGTATCTCATTCAAACGAGATCAGATCTCGCTCGACCAACGTTATTTCTCGTTCGAACAAGCTGTTTAATTCTAACACACCACCGCCTTGATTTTGTTTATATAAAGGGTGTCAGACTTCTGGTTTTTTTGTGGAGAAAACACTGGTTTGAACAGAATATGTTTTTATTGTTTTTGTTTATTCTCTAACACATTTTTGAGGGTTCAAACTTTGTTTTTATAATTAAAAAATCCCAGTGATTTTGTGTGAGTTTTTTTATGGAACCCAAAGCATAGTTTTACAGGGAGCTTTGGTTTTGTTCATCCTTTGTGGGTAGATCTCTACAACAGAGAGTTGCGTGCTATTGTGGAGGGAGACTCTGCAAAGTTTTAAGACTACGTGTCTAAGGCTGCGTGTCCTTTGGTATAGCTGCTTCTGAGCCGCTGCAGATTTCTAACCGATACTTTGAAGGTTTAACGAAGGCACCGTACGTTACACTTGTGGGCGATTATCAAGTTGTTTGTAAGTCAATGGTCTTGAAAACTTGTCAAAGTTCTGGAAATAAAAGGTTTTTACCAGAAAGGTTTTTTTTCCCGAAATTGATTTCCTGTCGCATGCTTACTTGATTTATTTGGACACGTAGTTGCATGATTAGGAGGTTATTTCGGTTTGTGCAGAGTAAGACGCCTAATTAAATATGTGTGTTTTGATTTCATTGAATATTTGTGAATTAAATTGATTGATATCACACCGCGCTTTTATAAAATTGGTATCAGAGCGGGTTACGCTAATTTATTGCGTTTAATCCTTATTTTTCGCATATTTGTGTGATATTGATTTTGTTTGAAAAAATAGTTTTTGTGAAATTGTGTCGCAATTTTCAATGTAACACTTATCTAATTTGATGCCCCTAGATGTGGGCTCGAATCGAGTTTTGACAATTTAAATCGTTTGAATTTGACGTTTGTGAAAAGAATATATTTTTTGGAAAAAGAAAGTTCTCGTTTTAAATCTGCTTTGGATCTTTTGCAAACGGTTCAAAATCAAAATGATTTTTATCGTAAAAGTTTTGTTTCTTTGGACCAAAACTTTAATGCTTTAAAATTGTCCAAAAAGAAGAGTGATGAAAAATTCCTAGTTTTAGAAAAGGAATTAAAGGACATGAAAGAATCCAACATTTGTGTTTGTGCCAAAGTGGAGAAAAATATTTTAATCAATAAGTTTGTGGCATGTGAAGAGACTATTATGGATAAGTTTGTTTTAATTGATAACTTGAAAAAGAAATCCCTATCTTTGGAAGAGTTTATTTTGTTGCTTGAGTAAAAAATTTTGAAATTGAAAAATGATTTGAAAGACTCAAGTAGTTTTGTAGTAATGGTAATGGGTCATCTTGTTCTCATGTTTCTAATGACAAATCCAAGACCATTATTTGTTTCAGAGGGTCAATCGTTTCCAAGGACGTTAGAAAAGGTCAACTCACAGGTGTCGTTCCACCCATTTACACATGTTCATATTGTGGCAGGAAAGGGCAACTAAGGCAAAAAAAAATTATCTTCGAAGAGGACCTAGGAAGTTTAAGTCTAGTGTTCATGTGGTTTCCCCAACCCCTACACGTCATTTCACATCTATTTGGGTTAGGAAATCACTTTTAGACGCACTAGATTTTAGACGCGTCGATTCCCATTCTTGCTGTACCATATAGATGATTGTGTTTGCATGTTTGTCATACACTAGCTGTGTTTCATGATTTATATCTTTGTTAGTGTTTTGACATGTATACTTTTTGTATTGGATTTTTGTTTTTGAATTTTTTTTTGAAAAATTCAAAGAGAGTTTTGTATTTTGTTTACACCGTTTATGAATGCGTATTTTGAAGGACCAAGTCACAACTTCATTCCATTTACCCATGTGACTATTTGATAGTGTTTTGAGACAATATATTGTGTCATTCATGTGCTTTACAAAGTTTGGAGTCTTTGAGATGCTATAGTGTTGCTATCTACATGTTTGACTCATTTTGTCCTTTATTGCACACATGCATAGATTTATTTTCCGTTTGTTCTTGTCGAATCACATGTTGGTTACATGTTTTCATCTCAATTTTGTATATTAGAACGAACTAAAGTGATAAAACAAGATAATAAAAGGTGTGCATGTTTTAACCGTATGCCGTAAGATTGTGTGAATTTTAAAAACAGAAAAGGGTTGCGAAAGGTACTCATTTTTTCCTTTGCGATAAAGCCACTGTTTTGAAATTACCTAAAAAATTGAGGAATTTTTATTATCCGGGGTCCAAAGAGGTTTAAAAGAGCCCGAAAAAATTGAATGGCGATAAAAAGAAATATATGCCAATAATGGGCCATTAGGTTTATTCACTAATTCTCCAATGTTTAAGAATTAGGTCACCTCAAAAAGAAAATATATGTGAGGGAGTTTGGTTGGAGAATTAAAACGGCTTTACACCTCCTTAAAAAGCCTTGAAAAAACATAAAAAAGTTTTAAGACGTTATTGGTGTGAAAATCATGTTGACTTTGGTTTGTTGATTTTGACTTAAGGCGATGTTATCTAAATTCAAAATTTTTACACCTGAGGGCGATTTTGATGTCCATTCGTTAGGACTACATTTATGCATCGTGTACATATGATACAATTGAGTTGATTTTCCTATCGAATATGTTCACACACATTCATTCCATTTCCATGATTTGGTTATCGTAGTGTAAATTTATGGTGTGTGATTTTTTTAACATCATTTTTGTTTTTACAAATTGGTATCTTGTGGTTGTCATTTTTACTTTTGCATAAAAAAATTGAAAAAATCAAAAATAGTTTGTTTCTTCTGTTTAACGTGAGACCCCAATTTTTTATGCGATTTATTCTTTTCCTTGTCTATTTCGGACAAATAAGGGGGGGGGGATGAATTATGATATTATGGTGGAGATTCGATTATGATTACATGTTTATATTTTATGCTTTATATGATTTCAAACTCGATACGTCACGTGGTTTTTTCTTTATCTCATGTGTGTAGGTAAAATTGAAGATATTTGGATTGCACACCCTGATGAGAAAAGCTTGGAGCTTTGAAAAGTTGATTGTTGAAGCATTGTTTGAAGACTTGCCATTTCCCTTTTCACTTTTGAGTTTATGGGAGGGTAGATTTGTATAGGTCATATTTTAATTGATAATTCGAATAGTTTTTATTATTTACCGGCATAGACATAGGGGGAGAATTGTAAGGACATTGCCCATCACATTCAGTATGTCGGATACCGTTACAAATTTGTCGAAGAATTGGAAAGATTACATCTACAAGCAACAATCTGAATTTCAAGAAAGACTTCAACATTCAAGCCAAACAAAGACAAATTTGGTAAAATGTGTTTTAGTTCCATTTACATTTTGCATTAAAAGTGTTGGGATAATTTTGTGAAAAATAATTTTTGAAATGATTTTAATCATAAATATTTTGGATAAACATATCTGATCTCGTAAAAAGTCTTAGTTTTGAGGTTTCCAAAATTTATAAAAGAATGAAACTATTTTGGACATGTGTATGGTGTTATTCGAATGAATTTGTATCTCATTCAAATGAGATCAGATCTCGATCGACCGACGTTGTTTCTCGTCCGAACGAGCTGTTTAATTCTGACACACCACCACCTTGATTTTATGTATATAAAGGGTGTCAGACTTCTAATTTTTGTGTGGAGAAAACACTAGTTTGAATAGAATACATTTTTAGTGTTTCTGTTTATTCTCCAACTCATTTTTATGGGTTCAAACTTTGTTGTTACAATTCACAAATCCCAGTGCTTTTGTGTGAGTTATTTTATGGAACCCAAAACATAGTTTTACTGGGAGCTTTCCTTTTGTTCATCCTTTGTGGGGATATCTCTATAACCGAGAGCTGTGTGCTATTGTGGAGGGAGACTCTCCAAAGTTTCAAGGATGCGTATCTAGTGCGTGTCCTTGTGGTATAGCAGTGCGTGAACCACTGCAGATTTCTAGCCGATACTTTGAAGGTTTGACGAAGGCACCGTGCGTTACACTTGTGGGAGACTATCAAGTTATTTGTATGTCAATGGTCTTGTAAACTTGTCAAAGTTCTAGAAATAAAAGTTTTTTTTCCTGAAATTGGGTTCCTGTCACATGCTTACTTGATTTATTTTGACCCGTAGTTGCATGATTAACTAAAATTGATTTTGATTTGTTCAAAGTAAGAAACCTAATTAAATAAGTGTGTTTGGATTTCATTGAATATTTATGAATTAAATTGATTAGTATCACACCGCGCTTTTCTCATCTTTTGTGTTTATCCTTTTTATCTCTCCCTCTTATAAAAAGACTGAATGGGATCAGATATCTTAGGAAATCTTTTTGAAGAAAGAAAATGACTTTTAAGTTATATTTTGTGATCAAAACACCTCATACAATATTCCTCACCCCAGAGAATTATTAAAGACCACGTTTATCAATCAAAGAAGGATTCTTGTGATTTAACCTTGTAGAGGCTTTTCTCTACAGCTGATTTTACGAAACAAGTTTTCACTGTTGAAGAAGAAGACTAAATCATTGGATACCAAAGGTAGACCGCTACATGTGTATGACTCTGGAGCTGGGTCGTATATGTTCAAGAATTTGAAGATCTATGCATCCAACTTAGTTTAACTAAGTGTCTTGTAAGTCGTTTGTATTGATAAACTTTCAATAGTGCTGAATCAAAGGTTTTGCCCCGTAAAGGAATTTTTCCTCATCTCATGAACATTTTGCATGTTTGAACTAAAATTGCAAATTGTAATTTTAACATATCTCTCATTAAAACCATAATTAATTGAAGTTTAAAAGTTAATTAAAATTTGGATTTGTGTGTTGGGACATTTAATTAAATAAATTGATCCATTAGTTTGTGCACACTCTCAATAACCCACTTAGGCTTCACATTATTTCCTTTTTTCAACCCACTAACCTCATTTTCAAGTATCTTCAATTCATTTTCAAGTCTCATATTCATTCCATGAAAATATTTTCTCCTTAAGACCCTGGAGTATGAACATTTCTCATCTCTTTGAAGTTTAAAGACAAAATTTCTCAAGTGTCCTGTCATGAAACAATAGAAGCACCTATAGGTTTAAGATGGTTTTGAAGAAAAAATTGCATTCCTGTTGACAAAATGTTATTCTCTTTGATTTTAAAAAAAACTTTCTCTTTTCAAATGATTTGTGTGATGAATGCATATTATCTAAAGCTCACACCTAAGGCATAAAAGTATGAAATATTCATGACAATGCATAAAGAAAACAAACACACACATACACAAGGATTTACTCAGGATGTTAAGACTAATCGACAACCTGTGATTTGAAACCAATTGAAAACCTAAGTGTGTGAACACTAAAAATAACCTAGAGGCGGGGTGAATAAGTTATCTCGATAAATTTTCGCATTTTTAAAATGAAGTTTAAAAATTAAATATATCTAAGCAAATTTTTGAATTACAAAGTGATTTGTATGAATTGCAAGAACACATACACAATTAATCAACATAAAATGAAAAAGCAATCACACAAGAAGGACACATGCATAAAGCACAAGGTATATGAGGAAAAGCCTCAACCAATGGGTAAAAGAACCTTAGTGTGACCTAGCATCTCATTAGATATGAAAAGTTATTTTACATAATACAATAAGGCAATTCACTCTCGTGCACCCATAATAAATTACATACGGATATTCCGGCAATCCCCATTCCAATGAGAAATTTGATTAAAGATCCATCTCTCGTATACGAAATTCCACTCTTCGTCTGAAATCCACACTATGCTACAACTCTTAATAGCTTGAGTACATCCTTTTACGTCTTGGAGTATAGATCATCTATTTCATTTAATGAACATATGTAAACAAGAATATATGTGAATTAAAGACTCTCATATCATTTTTCAAGTTAAGATCTAGAAAATTCTCACAAACTCTCAAATGAATACTCAATTTGAATTAGAGAGAGAAAGTAATTCTCTTTAATACAAAAAATTCCTTAAAATATGTATTTTGAAGAGAGAAAAATGTTAAATGATTTGGAGGAAAAATAGGCATATTTATAGAAAATTATTAATTTCCAGCTCCGTCGTGCACATTATTGATTTTTTTCGTGCGTACGATTTTGGACAACATGACCTTCGATCGAATATGAAATATGGTCGTGTGAACGGGAAAAATCTTAGTTATGTGGAGTGTTTGTGCACCAAATCGCATTGATCCTGCGAATAACCTAAAATACTGTCATTCGAATGACTCTCAGCCAAACTCACTTTAAAACCACTTCAAAAGAACTTTTGAAAATCATAACTTTATCCCTATTCTTAAACAAATGCATCACTCAATTAAATCTTTCAAAAACACGTTAATAAGAAATAAACTCTCTCATTTTTAAAATAAGTGAGTGTGTGCAATACCCAAATGTTTATCAATTATGCAAAAGGATATTCTTCAACGGTAGTGCCAGAATGCTTAAAATATTGAGATGCATTTGTAGCTTCATATCATAATTCTCCATAAGTAATGGATAAAGAAAGTCTCACTCATCTAAGTGCACTACACCAAATCCTACGAATAGTCACGCCTAGTGGGTCACGGCCCAAGTCCGCGACCAGCTGGTCACGGACTTGGGTCGTTACCCACTCAATATTTGGCGTGACCATATTTATTATGACACTAAATTATCTATGTTCTGGAAGTGGTCATGGCCCAAGTCGGCGACCACTGTGGTCGCGGACTTGGACCGTGACCAGGTCGTGACCATCTTGGCGCCAAACTCGCGCCAAAATTCCCTCCAAGCTTGGTCGCGGATGGGTCACGGCCCAAGTCCGTGACCCATGGCATGACAAAGAAGAAATTACACACATTGAGGGTCACGGCTTAGGGCCGTGACCATTTCTGGGTGTGGGTCACGGCTATGGGCCGTGACCATCCCTCATTCAAGCACTAGTGTTGATAAAAAGGGTCGCACATCACAGATTGAGGGTCACGGCTATGGGCCGTGACCATTTCTTGGTATGGGTCACGACTATGGGCCGTGACCAATAGGCAGTACACATCCCACTTAGCTTCATTAATATGTCGCGGTGGGTAGGTTACGGTCTATAGCCATGACCAGCGTGAATCCTAAAACAACTTCAAGGCCTCATATTTTTCATTTCCCCGCTCATTTCTTTTTTTTTCTTCCCCAAACATTGGTACTAGGTCGGGATTAGTTATGGAGAAGTTGCGATGTTGCGTATGGAGTAAGAAACGGTGGGTAGCAGGTGCGTTGGGTTGAAGGTGCGAGGTTTCTTCCCCAAATGCTGGTAGCATTCATGGAGATTTCTTCCCCAATCTGTATGGAGGTTTAATGCTATGGAGGTTACTTCCCCAATCTGTATGGAGGTTTAATGCTATGGAGACTTTAACTATGGATGACATAGTTCCAATCAAAACTGGTAAGGTTTGCTTCGAGACAAGCTCAAGTGGTGTTACCGTATCGAAAGCATAAACCACCTTCAAAAGTGCCGCCACCTCGTCCAACAGTATATGGACTCCACCCGCGGCATCGGATGGGGCAAGGACGGCCGCCATCCCCAACAACACGGTCCCTCCCATTTTCTCCTTTTCTCTTTCTTACATTTTATTTATTATTACTCCCTTTTCTCATTCTAGGCTTTCTTCATCACAGCTCCCAAGCTTGCCGAGGTCCAAGACTAAAATTATTCCTGGTACGCTCACTGATTTTCTTTACCATTTATAGTGGCCTGTCAAAGTTCTCGTTAATTTAATTTAACTTTATTGGAGAATTTGAGTTTTGGTGGTTTGGTAAAGAAGGTGAATGGAGGGCATATTTATCCAAAAACACATGAGAGAGTATGTTTAATTAAAAAAATATGATTTTTTCAGCAGATGTGGGTGTTAAAAGTTTAGGGGTTGTGTCAGAGATTATCAAAGGGGGGGGGGGGGGGGGGAGGGGATGTCAAATATTGCGTTCAAGAATTTTATATAAAGACTCGTTAACACAACAAAGAGAGGATTGATCTAACCGTTGGGAAAAATGTAGGGAAGGGGGTAGTGCCGCGGTGAGGCTGAGATCCAACGATGGCGGTGGAGGTTCAATATTCTATTAATTTTATTTTCCCCTTACTTTAACCCTTATAGTAGAGTTAAGAAAATAAGGTCCTGGATTTTTATTTAAAGGTTGGATGAGGTTCAATATTGAAAGGGAGGATTTACCCCTTTTACCTTTTTTTTAATACAGTGTATTTTAGTCAGAATATGGGCTCAATTAGTAATCATATAAAAATTTATCCAACTTGTTTTGGAGAAAATAAATAAATAAATGTTACTCTCATTATCATATACCATTTTCTTCTGAAATAATTTTGGTTTTGAATCTCAATTACCATGTTGATATATAATTTGTTGTTAACTATGATTCTTCTTATGGACTTGTCGAGTAAATAGTATCTCGCCTAATTTTATATTCATCTCCATAATAACTGAAAATTAACATTTTTGATATTTCTGATTTTGTAGAAATTGTGAAAATGAAGAAAACTGTGTTCACCTCTTCTTTGGAGATCAAGGGAATATATTGACCAAGCCTTTCTTAGATGTTTGCAAGCTAACATTTCCTATTCTAGGTGCGGTGGGTAGCATTCGTGGGTAGCAGGTGCGATGGAGGAAAACGAAAAAAAATGAGGTGCGATGTTCATATATAAGCCTCATTCATCAATCAAGCCCCTACAATTATTGATAAGTTTGTATTTACGCCTTTTTTGTAATGTTTTTACTAGATTTTGATAATTTTGGGGGTTTTTTCTTTGCCTTGAGGTATCTTTAATCAATTTTTGTATCTAGATTATTGGAGTATTTTTTTGTGTTTGGAATGTGTATTTTTCTTCTAATTAGTTCTATTTTGTAGGTGTACACCCTTGGTGTCCTCTCGCTCAAACAGTTTGATTTGGCTTTCTCCGTATTTGAGAGGTGTCGAATTTTTTATTTTTTTGTATCCAAGTTTGGGTTCTAATCTACAATCATTTGTTTCTCGCTGGCATCACTGTCAACATTGATATTTCATTTATTATTTATTCAGAATGTATGAATTTTACATTTGGTGTGAAAAATGGTTTGATCTTTTAGTCTTGCTAACTTTATTCAGTTCATTCACTATTTTTCGGTTCATGGTTTGCTTTTTGGTAAAAAGAATATAATTTATTCAATTCATTCACTATTTTTCAGCTCAAACAATTTATGTTGTTTTTGTTCATTTAGTTTCAATGGCTCATTACCCTAGAAATGATTTAAGTGTATAAGAGTTATATTGGATCAATGATTCAAGTGCATACGAGTTATATTGGCCGTTCGGGGGCTGTTTCAAGTTATAGTTTCGTAACACATTGTTTACGTATTGCAGATCTAACCAATTGGATACCAGTTCTTCATTACATACCAGTTCTTCATTACACACCTGGTACTCTGTACATTAACTAAAGTAGTTATATAATTGATATGCATTATCTATTAAATCTTTTAGATGACAGAAGGAGTACGGGATAGTTATTGATTTTGTTTGGTTTGGCTGTTGGATAATTATTGGTTGTTGGAATGTTATTGGATAGTATTTTAGAAGGAGTATGGGATAATTAGAAGGAGTACGGGATAATAATTGGTTTCACTGTTGGATAATATGTTGAAAATATTTTAAACTCCCGGTTTCAGAATACGATGATAGGATAACTTGCAAATGTCGAGACTCAAAACTTAAAAACATGGCACCAACACCTCACACGGGACGAATGAATCTCGTACGAACTGACCGCGAGATCGCGGGACTCACGGTTTGAGAATACGATGGTAACTTGCATATTTCTATACTTAGGCTTAAAAACATGGCGTTAGAGGGTCAAAACTCGAAACTGCCCCCGAACGGCCTCGTGGGTGGCACCAACACCTCCCACAGGACCAATGTAACTCGTAGGAACTGACCCCACAGCTGCAGGTCTCCCGGTTTGAGAGTACGACGATAATTTTCATATTTCTAGACTTAAGCAAAACATGGCGTTAGGGGGCGAGAACTCGAAACATCCCCCGAACGTCCCCATGGGTGGCACCAACACCTCCCACGGGACCAATGTAACTCGTAGGAACAGACACCGTAGCCGCGGGACTCCCGGTTTGAGAATACGACGATAATTTGAATATTTCTAGATTTAGGCTTAAAAACATGGCGTTAGAGGGTGAGAACTCGAAACAACCCTCGAACGGCCCCGTGGGTGGCACCAACACCTCCCACGGGATCAATGTAACTCGTAGGAACCGACCCCGCAGCCGCGGGACTCCCGGTTTTAGAATACGACAGTAATTTGCATATTTCTAGACTTAGGCTTAAAAACATGGCGTTAGAGGGTGAGAACTCGAAAAAGCCCCCGAAAGGCCCAGTGGGTGGCACCAACACCTCCCACGGGATCAATGTAACTCGTAGGAATCGACCCCATAGCCGCGGGACTCCCGATTTTAGAATATGATGGTAATTTGTATATTTCTAGACTTAGGCTTAAAAACATGGAGTTAGAGGGTGAGAACTCGAAACATCCCCCGAACGGCCCCGTGGGTGGCACCAACACCTCCCACGGGATCAATGTAACTCGTAGGAACCGACCCCGTAGCCGCGGGACTCCCGATTTTAGAATATGACGATAATTTGAATATTTCTAGACTTAGGCTTAAAAACATGGCGTTAGAGGTTGAAAACTCAAAACTGCCCTCGAACGGCCCCGTGGGTGGCACCAACACCTCCCACGGGACCAATGTAACTCGTAGGAACTGACCCCACAGCCGCGGGTCTCCCGATTTGAGAGTACGACGGTAATTTGTATATTTATAGACTTAAGCAAAACATGGCGTTAGAGGGTGAGAACTCGAAATAGCCCCCGAACGTCCCCGTGGGTGGCACCAAAACCTCCCACGGGACCAATGTAACTCGTAGGAACTGACACCGTAGCCGCGGGACTCCCGGTTTGAGAATACGACGATAATTTGCATATTTCTAGACTTAGGCTTAAAAACATGGCGTTAGAGGGTGAGAACTCGAAACAGCCCCCGAACGGCCCCGTGGGTGGCACCAACACCTCCCACAGGACCAATGTAACTCGTAGGAACTGACCCCACAGCCGCAGGTCTGCCGGTTTGAGAGTACGACGGTAATTTGCATATTTCTAGACTTAAGCAAAATATGGCGTTAGAGAGTGAGAACTCAAAACATCCCCCGAACGTCCCCATGGGTGGCAGCAACACCTCCCACGGGACCAATGTAACTCGTAGGAACTGACACCGTAGCCGCGGGACTCCCGGTTTGAGAATACGACGATAATTAGCATATTACTAGACTTAGGATTAAAAACATGGCGATAGAGGGTGAGAACTCGAAACAGCCCTCGACCGGCCCCGTGGGTGGCACCAACACCTCCCACGGGATCAATGTAACTTGTAGGAACCGACCCCGCAGCCGCAAGACTCCTGGTTTTAGAATATGATGGTATTTTGCATATTTCTAAACTTAGGCTTAAAAACATGGCGTTAGAGGGTGAGAACTCGAAACAGCCCCTGAACGACCCCGTGGGTGGCACCAACACCTCCCACGGGATCAATGTAACTCGTAGGAACTGACCCCGTAGCCGTGGGACTCCCGATTTTAGAATACGACGGTAATTTGAATATTTCTAGACTTAGGCTTAAAAACATGGCGTTAGAGGTTGAAAACTCGAAACTGCCCCCGAACGGCCCCGTGGGTGACACCAACACCTCCCACGGGACCAATGTAACTCGTAGGAACTGACCCCGCAGCCGCGGGACTCCCAGTTCTAGAATACGACGATAATTTTCATATTTGTAGACTTAAGCTTAAAAACATGGCGTTAAAGGGTGAGAACTCGAAACATCCCCCGAACGGCCCCGTGGGTGGCTCCAACACCTCCCACGGGACCAATGTAACTCGTAGGAACTGACCCCACAGCCGCGGGACTCCCGGTTTTAGAATAAGACGATAATTTGCATATTTGTAGACTTAGGCTTACAAACATGGCGTTAGAGGGTGAGAACTCGAAACAGCCCCCGAATAGCCCCGTGGGTGGCACCAACACCTCCCACGGGACCAATGTAACTCGTAGGAACTGACCCCACAGTCGCGGGTCTCCCGGTTTGAGAGTACGACGTTAATTTTCATATTTCTAGACTTAATCAAAACATGGCGTTAGAGGGTGAGAACTTGAAACAGCCCCCGAACGGCCCCGTGGGTGGCACCAATAGCTCCCACGGGACCAATGTAACTCTTAGGAACTGACCCCACAGCCGTGGGACTCCCGATTTGAGAATACGATGATAATTTTCATATTTCTTGACATAGGCTTAAAAACATGGCATTAGAGGGTGAAAACTCGAAACAGCCCTCTAACGGCCCTGTGGGTGGCACCAACACCTCCCACGGGACCAATGTAACTTGTAGGAACTGACCCCGCAGCCACGGGACTCCTGTTTTGAGAATACGACTGTAACTTGCATATTTCTAGACTTAGGCTTAAAAACATGCCATTAGAGGGTGAAAACTCGAAACAGCTCCCGAACGGCCTCGTGGGTGGCACCAACACCCCCTACGGGACCAATGTAACTCGTAGGAACTGACCCCGCAGTCGCGGGGCTCCCGGTTTGAGAATACGATGATAATTTGCATATTTCTAGACTTAGGCTTAAAAACATGGCGTTAGAGCGTGAGAACTCGAAACAGCCCCCGAACGACCCCGTGGGTGGCACCAACACCTCCCACGGGACCAATGTAACTCGTAGGAACTGACCCCATAGCCACGGGTCTCCCGGTTTGAGAGTACGACGTTAATTTGCATATTTTTAGACTTAATCAAAACATGGCGTTAGAGGGTGATAACTCGAAACATCCCCTGAACGGCCCCGTGGATGGCGCCAACACCTCCCACGAGACCAATGTAACTCGTTGGAACTGATCCCACAGCCGTGGGACTCCCGATTTGAGAATACGATGATAATTTGCATATTTCTTATCTTAGGCTTAAAAACATGGCATTAGAGGGTGAAAACTCGAAACAGCCCTCTAACGGCCCAGTGGGTGGCCCCAACACCTCCCACGGGACCAATATAACTCGTAGGAACCGACCCCGCAGTCGCGGGACTCCCGGTTTGAGAATACGACGGTAGTTTGCATATTTCTAGACTTAGGCTTAAAAACATGGCGTTAGTGGGTGAGAACTCGAAACAGCCCCCGAACGGCACCGTGGGTGGCACCAACACCTCCCACGGGATCAATGTAACTCGTAGGAACTGACCCCACAGTCGCGGGACTCCCGGTTTTAGAATAAGACGATAATTTGCATATTTGTAGACTTAGGCTTACAAACATGGCGTTAGAGGGTGAGAACTCGAAACAGCCCCCGAATAGCCCCGTGGGTGGCACCAACACCTCCCACGGGACCAATGTAACTCGTAGGAACTGACCCCACAGTCGCGGGTCTCCCGGTTTGAGAGTACGACGTTAATTTTCATATTTCTAGACTTAATCAAAACATGGCGTTAGAGGGTGAGAACTTGAAACAGCCCCCGAACGGCCCCGTGGGTGGCACCAATAGCTCCCACGGGACCAATGTAACTCTTAGGAACTGACCCCACAGCCGTGGGACTCCCGATTTGAGAATACGATGATAATTTTCATATTTCTTGACATAGGCTTAAAAACATGGCATTAGAGGGTGAAAACTCGAAACAGCCCTCTAACGGCCCTGTGGGTGGCACCAACACCTCCCACGGGACCAATGTAACTTGTAGGAACTGACCCCGCAGCCACGGGACTCCTGTTTTGAGAATACGACTGTAACTTGCATATTTCTAGACTTAGGCTTAAAAACATGCCATTAGAGGGTGAAAACTCGAAACAGCTCCCGAACGGCCTCGTGGGTGGCACCAACACCCCCTACGGGACCAATGTAACTCGTAGGAACTGACCCCGCAGTCGCGGGGCTCCCGGTTTGAGAATACGATGATAATTTGCATATTTCTAGACTTAGGCTTAAAAACATGGCGTTAGAGCGTGAGAACTCGAAACAGCCCCCGAACGACCCCGTGGGTGGCACCAACACCTCCCACGGGACCAATGTAACTCGTAGGAACTGACCCCATAGCCACGGGTCTCCCGGTTTGAGAGTACGACGTTAATTTGCATATTTTTAGACTTAATCAAAACATGGCGTTAGAGGGTGATAACTCGAAACATCCCCCGAACGGCCCCGTGGATGGCGCCAACACCTCCCACGAGACCAATGTAACTCGTTGGAACTGATCCCACAGCCGTGGGACTCCCGATTTGAGAATACGATGATAATTTGCATATTTCTTATCTTAGGCTTAAAAACATGGCATTAGAGGGTGAAAACTCGAAACAGCCCTCTAACGGCCCAGTGGGTGGCCCCAACACCTCCCACGGGACCAATATAACTCGTAGGAACCGACCCCGCAGTCGCGGGACTCCCGGTTTGAGAATACGACGGTAGTTTGCATATTTCTAGACTTAGGCTTAAAAACATGGCGTTAGTGGGTGAGAACTCGAAACAGCCCCCGAACGGCACCGTGGGTGGCACCAACACCTCCCACGGGATCAATGTAACTCGTAGGAATCGACCCCGTAGCCGCGGGACTCCCGATTTTAGAATACGACGGTAATTTTCATATTTCTAGACTTAGGCTTAAAAACATGGCGTTAGAGGGTGAGAACTCGAAACAGCCCCCGAACGGCCCCGTGGGTGGCACCAACACCTCCCACGGGATCAATGTAACTCGTAGGAACCGACCCCGTAGCCGCGGGACTCCCGATTTTAGAATACGACGGTAATTTGAATATTTCTAGACTTAGGCTTAAAAACATGGCGTTAGAGGTTGAAAACTCAAAACTGCCCCCAAACGGCCCCGTGGGTGGCACCAACACATCCCACAGGACCAATGTAACTCGTAAGAACTGACCCCACAGTCGTGGGTCTCCCGGTTTGAGAGTACGATGGTAATTTGCATATTTTTAGACTTAAGCAAAACATGGCGTTAGAGGGTGAGAACTCGAAACAGCCTCCGAACGTCCCCGTGGGTGGTACCAACACCTCCCACGGGACCAATGTAACTCGTAGGAACTGACACCGTAGCCGCGGGACTCCCGGTTTGATAATACGACGATAATTTTCATATTTCTAGACTTAGGCTTAAAAACATGGCGTTAGAGGGTGAGAACTCGAAACAGCCCTCGAACGGCCCCGTGGGTGGTACCAACACATCCCACAGGATCAATGTAACTTTTAGGAACCGACCCCGCAACCGCGGGACTCCCGATTTTAGAATACGACGGTAATTTGCATATTTCTAGACTTAGGCTTAAAAACATGGCGTTAGAGGTTGAAAACTCGAAACTGCCCACGAACGGCCCCGTGGGTGGCACCAACACCTCCCACGGGACCAATGTAACTCGTAGGAACTGACCCCGCAGCCGCGGGACTCCCGGTTTTAGAATACGACGATAATTTGCATATTTGTAGACTTAGGCTTAAAAACATGGCCTTAGAGGGTGAGAACTCGAAGCAGCCCCCGAACGGCCCCGTGGGTGGCACCAACACCTCCCACGGGATCAATGTAACTCGTAGGAACTGACCCCACAGCCGCGGGTCTCCCGATTTGAGAGTACGCCGGTAATGTGCATATTTTTAGACTTAAGCAAAACATGTTTCGGGCCCGTGGGTGGCACCAACACCTCCCACGGGACCAATGTAACTCGTAAGAACTTACCGTGCGAACATGGGACTCCCGGTTTGAGAATACGCTTATAATTTGGAGATATATAGACTTAGGCATAAAAACATTGATATGTTGATAATTATAACTCATATATGCAATTTTTCAGCTTGAATAAATTTTTTGCAAAACTACTTGGTTACTAATATCATTTTTTTTGTATCTTATCATTTGTAGGATTTTTTCACGTGGAACAAATGAAGGAGGCAATGGTTTACGACATGAAGATTGTTTATATAATGTTGTGAACATTCAGGGTTATGTATTTTATGTAGTACAACTGTGCGGGCTTTTATTACTTAGTTTTATGGCCGTGCGGGCTTTTTTAATTTGATTGTTGAATTTTATGGCCGTGCGGGCTTTATTATAAGCAGGTTTTATATTTACAAGGTTTGGAATGTCCCGAAAATAGAGGAAACTCTGCCCAATTTTTTTGGGGTCTGTGAATTATTAAGACGTATAATATTTTTAAGTTTGTCTATATATTAGTTTATTAACAACGTTCTCGATTCACAATTTTTGATTTTTTTTATTTTTTTATTGTCTAAATATTTGTAACACATCGTACGCATCCAATGTTACACGTAGCAACCGACAGTACACTCACAGGACCCCCAGTTTTAGTATTGGACAAAAAAAAGACATTTTTTTTTAAATTATAGTTAAATATGGTCATGGACTTTGTCCATGACCTTTTTTATTTTTTCCGTCGCGCATAAAAATGGTCGCGGCCAAAGTCCATGACCCCCAACTGTGACCTAAAACGGCCGCGGTCAAAGTCCGCGACCATTTTTTTCCTTTTTTTTCGTCACGGTGTCGATCACGGACTTTGGCCGCGACCATTTTTGGTCACAGTTATGGGTCACAGATTTGGGCCGCGACCATTTTTTTCTTTTTTTTTGTCACGGTTGTGGGTCACGGACTTGGGCCGCGACCATTTTTTTTCTTTTTTTTGTCACGGTTGTGGGTCGCGGTCAAAGTTCGCGACCAATTTGTCACGGTTGTGGGTCACGGACTTGAGCCGCGACCATTTTTTTCTTTTTTTCTTTTGTCACTGTAGTGGGTCGCGGACTTTGGCCGCGACCAATTTGTCACGGTTGTGGGTCACAGATGAGGGTAGCGACCCGTCACGACATAGGTCAAGGCCTAAGTTCGCGACCATCTACCGTGACCCCTCTCGGCCGTGACCATTTTTTGGTCATGGACTTGGGCCGTGACCCACGAAAATGGTCACGCCCGAAATGGTCACGGCCCAAGTCCGCGACCCACAACTTTGGTCAGGGATTTTGGCCGTGACCAATCGCCAGTTTTGGTGCAGTGGTGTATCAAGCTTTTGGGATCTACTTTGTGCATGAATAAAATATTTTGTCATGAGAGATAGCCAACTCATATATAATACAAATTATTACATTTTCAATATCCCCATTGGTTATTCCAAGGAAAACCCCCAAAAAACGTAAAAAATATTTAATTACGGCAAGCAAGAGTCACTCCACATCTCTATAATACTCTAAAATGCTATACAAAACATTTAGAGTTCTAAGCATGGAAGATATACACATGTCATATGGATCCTATTCATCTCCTCCATTACCTCGCCAGTAAGTATATTGGAGTAAATACTGTCCAGCTCCCTATATGTGGAAGGTATACAGATAATTGGAAACAAAAGCATCAGGTTAATGCAAAAACCCATGTGTTCCTCTCTCCTCTCAAATCCCAATTCAATTATTAAGTCATGAGCCCGACTTTCTGTTTTCAACCCCTACACTTTCATCATCATCATAAAGGTATCCTTGCTTATCACATAAACACACAAATCATCCGACCCATAGAGACCTCAGTGGAAAACCTAACCCGAGAATAATACGTTTGCTCCTCCTCCACAACTCATCCCTATAAACTTCATCATCATTCCCCAAGGCATTAAAATGAATGGGTACACCATTCCTATTCACAATCTCCAACTGAACCCCAACCTGAACCAACTTATAAGAGTTCATGCTTATTTTTCTCTTCCTGGAATGAAGAACGAAGGAGGTTTGCTGGGAGAGGAGTTGTTTGAGGGAATTGACGATGGCTTTGTTGTCTGGGGAGAAGGAGAGGGGGTGTGGAGGTGAGGATGGCGGTCCGGGACTGGGGAGAGGGTGTGAGGATAGGAGTAGGTTTGGCTACGGGTGCCGGTGCTTTCGTTGAAGAGGGAGCGATCAATTTGGGGTAAGACAATGTTGTCAGTGCAGTTAAGGTCGAATGCGGACGAGGAGCAATGGGAAAGAGAGTGGAGCTTCGACTGTGTCAATGTGTTGATTTCGATGCGGGTCAGGGACTCCACTTTGAGAACAATTTTTGGAACTTTTACAGTTTTGACAAATAATTTTTTCTTCATTATTTAGTAACCAAGTTTTGATATGTGAATAGGAGATTTTGGTGCTTGCCATTTGGTGGTCCAAACAGACCCATCAACCAAAGTGTGGTAGGTCTTTTGAAGTTTCTATCTCGTTCATTTGTTGGGTTTATTAATTTTTTTCATTTTTTTGTACTTTGTGTTATATATATCTTCTTGCCAATTGTGATTTGTTGACTGTAATTATTGAATTGGCTATTTGTTCATATAATTGAGTTACAATTTTATGGATGTTGTCCACTTTTACTTGCATGCAATCTTACATGTTAAAAAATCGCATTTCTTTTGGGGCTCTTCTTTTTATTTTTGTTTTATTAAATGTTAGCATGTGAGCAATCTTTCGTGTTAAAAAACATCATTTCTTTGTGTTTTATTATAAATTTCATTTCTCATTTTTTTCTTTTTATTTCTTTTTCTTTTTCTTTAGGTATAAATGAAATCATTTAAGGGCGACAAGGCCATCGCCTCGCTCGCACATCGTGCGGGCTTACACCTAGTTAGCCATATAATTAAAGGGTCTTGTCACAATACACAAATCCATTAGACCGACTCAATTTTCCAATGTAAGTTCTTGGTCTTCAGGGAGTGATAGAAATCCTGGAATAAATCTCAATAACAAGAAATAATTACGCAAGACATGCAAGTGAATAAAATCCCCTTCTTCGGGAATCCTTTCAAAAATAATAATATTGATAAGTATAAATGATTGGATAAAGATATAAGACAATAAAGTTCCCCCCACTTCTCAAAAAATAATTATTAAGGACACCTAATTTTTTGTGCCAAAAGCTTATTTTTCGTACCCAATAGTATCTAGGACAGTAAAAAAGACATGAAGAGTTGTCTTAATAGGTTGGCATAAGAAAAATAAAAAAGTACATCATTTGAATTTTCTTTTACAGATTTTAGGACCTTTGAGGCCGTCCTATTTGTGTCGTCCTTTTAAAACCAAATAATATTATGTTTTTATAAGGAAATATGTTTGTTGTCCTTTCAAACTCAATATTAGGGACACAAGTAGTTTTTTGAAATATATTTTGGTGCATAAAATGTGGCGTCCAATTAATATGTTAATAGGCATTTTTAGTTTTCCCAAAATGATAAATATTTTATATACACTATAATGTAGATAACCTAAATTCAATAATAAAAACAGTAGTCATTCTAAAATCGAAGCAATCTTTAATATAATAACAGCAAATTAAAAACAAAACTCAAATTTCTATTACCCCAAAATCGAACCTTTAAAAAATAACAAAATCAAATAATAATTAATAACACTTCACAAAAATAAACACAACGTCATACTTTTTAACCGTCATTTCCAATTGTAAGTTAGTTACATCCATAATAACTTAATCAAAATCCATAACAAAAAATAGACCCTTTGTAGCAAAAAATTAACAATTCATAGTCTAATGTGGGTATCAAAAGTATCAATTGGTGGTGGTTGGAGTGGGATGCCTACCTCTCTTATCATTTGAGTGATTTCAATCCTAGATTGTTCTGAAGTTTCCCTCTTAGCCCTCATTACTCTTTCTTATATCTCCTTTTTCCAAATTTCCTTGCACTACATCAATTTCTTCTTGATGGCGATTTTCTTAGGCCCCAATCTCTTCCCAATAACGCATCTCTCACTCATTGACCTCCTTTTCTAGTCAAGCCGAGATTATGTGGTTGGTTGTAAAGAAATTGGTTTAATGCATACTCCCATACACAAGGCTCATCCATGTTCATCAATTCCTATCACCTCCTAAAATATAGCATCCCTCACTTCTACCCTATTTTGTTGATCCAATGGTAGCGTAACCAATTATTTTTTTGATCATTTCCCACAAATTGAGAAAAAACATATAAAAAGTAAAAATAAAAATATTTGAAATTAGACAACTATTTTATGAAATTATCAATATATTTTTATCTCTCTACCAGTTATTCTATCATTGACATCGTGTGTGGGTTCTTTTTTCTTATGTGTCCATCTTCAAGCACTCACTTTGTCGGTGGGCTCATTTTTTTTTTACTTCATCTAATTTGTATTAAATATAAAACATGTTAAAAAAATCCAAAGATAAACTATATATATAATCATAATAAATTAAGAACATATGTACCAACTTTTTGTTTTATTTTGGCAATTGAAGTTCTACCAAATATAGGGTAGGAATAAAGATATGCTCGGTTAATAATATTCCTATCTGCCACTCGCTACAAGAGAAAATAAATAATGTTAATGACATTTTAAATTACTTGTCAATGTAAATCCTCTTTGAGTCGGTCATTTTCAAATAATTTATTATTTTTAGAAGAAATAGGTAGAGTTTCCTTTATTTTTACATGCAATCAGGCCTGCTTAATCAACAAGATAACATCAATAATCAACAACACCTATATAAAATCCCTTCCACCGATTTAATGTATTATTTTTAGAAACTTTAGATAGAGTTTCCTATGTTTTTACATATAATCTAACATGTTTAATCATCAACATAACATCAATAATAAACAAGCACAATATAAAATACCTTCCACAAATTCAATGTATTATTCTTAGAAATTTTTGACAAAGTTTCCTTTCTTTTTACATGTAATCCATCATGTCTAATCATCAACATAACATCAATAATAAACAAACACCATATAGAATCCCTTTCACTGTTTCAATGTATTATTTTTAGAAAATTTCGAAAGAGTTTCCTTTATTTTTACTTGTAATCCAACATGTTTAATCATCAACATAACATCAATAATACACAAACATCATATAAAATCTCTTCCACCAATTCAATTTTTCACCATGCAAAGGTATCAACCTCACCCTTCTGCCACCCTGATAGCCCCTCCTAACTCTAACACCCCCACCCCAAACAACCCGCCCCCACTCGCACCCCTAAACCCAAAATAGTCCCCACCCACACCTGCACCAGAACTAAAAATATCCCCACCCTCATACACATGCGAATTCAAAATAACCCGCACTTTACCAAAAGGAGAAAATAAAGTTGTATCTCATCCAAAAAGTTTCAAATAGTGCTAACCAAAAAATGAGATGCGACACCTTTGCTTCTTCTTGACCCCACATTTAACAAATACTTTTCGTTAATTCAAGTTGACTTGGGGGTGTAGTTACTAAGTGCTCTGTGTCCGTGTTCAATTCCATACTGTACTTTATCTTATTCTCACGCTTAAAGGATCTCCATTGAATTCTCGTCGTACTCTAACATTGGTTTTGGAAACTCTCTCATGCATTTGTGTTAATCTAAGAACAAAGAAACATGAATTAGTTAGAAAATAAATAATTCTATATAATCAATTTTACTAACACATGATTAATTTAAATTTACTTTCACTTGTTCCCAAACAAAGTCGAGATTTTGTTGAACCACTTTATTCTAAGAAGGAAAAGTCAGCTGAAACAAATCCTCTTGACGTGCATAACACTCGAGTTGACTCGCTAACTTCTTCATATATGGTCCAATTGGATGGAAATCTTCATCCTAACCATTATTTTTTCCTCACCATTACCCCATTCATCCTATTGTTTGGCACTCCCTCTAATTTTGATCTTAATGGAGGATGTACCACTAGCGTCACATGTTTGAAAGAAATGAGTAATAATATATGAATACTTACAAAATCCGAATGTATAGATATCTGTAAGGATATACCCCCATGTGAGATGAACGTGACTCATTTGCCACCACACATGCGTTGTACCATCGATACTACCTATTCAGAAGATAGTCTTAACACATAAAAATAATAAATGGCACAAATGAATATATTATGTTTAGTGCAATATTTGAACTCCTTGAGAAATAAAAATTTATATATCTAAATCTTAGATGGGGAGTAATGCATGTGCCGCTCCGCTAGTAGAAGATGATCTAACCATAATGAATTTGTTACAACAAAATAACATATATGATTACTTATTTTATTGATGAAAAATATTATTCATTAATTATGGTAAGCCATGATAAAATATAAGAAATCATATAATAAAAATTTGAGAAACATATGTCACCGTGCTTACATATATGCATTAATATAAAATGTATCCACCCTCATTCTTTGTCCATATCATCCTCATAATCATCATCATAAAGAATAGATGTACTAATTACTGATCCGTCTACATCTTGTCTCACCCAAAAAATATTTTTATCATGTTCCAACTCTTGCATACTAAACGGCTAGAATTGATGCTGGCCCCAATAACAATACTTTTTACCATTCTTTACTTGGGTCTCTTGATGATATTTGTTACATCAAGGATAATCAAATTCGGATTTCTTGTTCAACTTGATAGCATGGCATATGCCAGTAAATCACTAATTGTCCACAACGATGTTGAACGCAACTGAAAAAAATATTTACTTGATACATCATAAGTAGCCACTCCATAACTCTTATAGCTCGCCAATAAATAGTTGTAAAAATACATCAATCGTATCACCAAGACCTTTTGTCTCATCAATAAGAATCGATAAAATTAGGTGCTGTTGTTTCTTACACATACATGGGCACATGTTCAAGGGCATGAGCACAACGGGCCAAGTATTATGAGAAATGCTTATATTACCAGAAGGATTGAATCCATTAGTTGTTAACTCAAGTCTAACATTACGACTATCACTCGCAAAATATTTGTTTTGGTGACAAAATGTTTTCCAAGCACGAGAGTCTGTCGGGTGCCTTTTCACACCATCATCAATGTGTTAATCAGTGTGTCATTTCATTAGCGAAGAAACATGTGATGACCAAAAAAATCTTTACAATCTCAGTTTTAAAGGAAAATACCTTTTTTTTACAGCTACTTTTATATCCTAATTACCTTATTGCTCTTTATCAACATCACTTCCAACATTTAATTTATATCTAGAATCCCCACAAATGGCACACTTCTCTAAACTCTTATTTTGATTTGAAAATAATGCACAACTAGTAGGGCACGCATCCCACATCCATACTTAAACCCTAAATCAGTAGTGAGATTATTGTCTTTATAGAAGGATTTTGGAAAACTTGCATTATGGAATGTCTTCTCCAATAGTCTTAGCAACGTTGCGAAAGAACTATTCGTACATCCATTAAGTTTGTTTAAGTGCAAGAGATTAACTACAAATGATATTTCATTAATGGCGTTTAGACAATTTTCATACAACTCTCTATTTTCCTCTTTTAGAAATTTGAAATATTTTGGCAAGTTCTCATAAGGCACCACACCTTCTACTCCATGTTCATCACTACATGAAATTTTCTCCGTGTGTGGAAACCCCTTAACTCTTGAACCATTTAAATCATATTTTTCTATAAGATCGATTAATATGATGCATCGTAAAGTGACACATAATTACCAAAATTACATGTTCTTTCATTCAATCCATCGATCAACTCCCCATGATAAATCCAATCCTTGTAACTCCTTTAAAAATCATGCATCTCTATGTGAACCTTCACACTGTGTAAGTTATGGTAATATCGATTTACACATTTACTACATGGGCATTTGATATGTGACGATTGCATATTCCTATTCTTGTATGCACAGATAATAAACCTTTCAATCCCATCTTTGTATTATTTTGAATGCCAATTATGTGATCATATCCAACTGTTATCCCTATCAACTCTGAAGACATAATTAGAAAAAGCTTCATTGCATAAAAAAACTATATTAGAATACATTTACAAGATATACAATTTAAAATAACAAGTGTGCACATACATATACATATAAAATATGTACAATTTAAAATATATTATGTACGCAATAAGTTTATATTATAAAGTTCGGGGGGACTAAGAGGTTATTTTTAATTTTATTTCCAAATTTTTAACCCTAAAAATCTTTAAGTTAATATTCACCAATTTTTGGCTCCTACTATGTTCGTGGAGTTTTGTAATACCTCAACATAATATTTTCCTAAATTTGAAAAAAAAGTCCCATATTATATTTCAACAACTAAAAATAACAAACAATGACAAGCTGGTACATTCTCCAAATAAACCAACCTTTTTAACAACCTTACAAACCAATAAACCAATATTTTTGACAACCCAATAAACAAATTTATTTCAAAAATTTAACTTTTAATTAAATTATCAATATTTTTCAAAAATTATATTTAAAGTTTTAAACATTTGAAATATGTTGACTTTTTGAGGTAAATATTTAACATTTAAAGTTTTAAATGTTAAATATTTAGTTTAACATTGTATTGTATAAATATATAAGTGATAACGAATTAGAAAGATCTAGGCAAAAAAATGTTGGTCTTCACAATAACAAATAAATATTGTTGATAGTAAAAATGAAATTTAGGGTGCTCAATTAGAAAATGAAGAAAAAGAAGAAGAAGACAAATACCAACGGTCTAGTCGGAGATGTATTGTTGTCGAAGAGTTGAATCGGATGGAGGTCGTTCAATCTAGGAAGTAGAGAGGTCGAAATCGGAGAGATACGATTAGAGAGGTACTAACGGGTTTAGAAGCGAAAAGTGAAGTCGAAGTGGAGAATATGAGGCTGGAGGTGGAGAGTGAGAGGGAAATAAATGGATATGGGGAGTGGGGGGATGGGAGAAATGAAAATCTTTAAGAAAATTAGGACTTTGACTTGAAAGAAAAGGGAAGGGGGTAAAAAAATGAGGGAATGAATTTTTTTAAAGGACGGTCTAAAACTATTGTCCTTTTTATTTGTACTAATGTGATATACGAGACGTATGTTATCGTTTTAGATGAATATAAGGATAACAACTATTTAATGTCCTTAAAATTTATTTTTTAGGACGGTTAAAATGTTGTCCTTAATAGTATTATTATAAAAGATAGTGAATTTTTGCTATACTTTTTATCTATTATAACAATAATATTTCTTTGTCCCTTATAATCTTTTTAAGGGATAACTTATAAACCATCCCTGATACTTTTCAGATAAATAGGTTTTTAGTAAAAGAGGGGTAGGGTAAAAAAATATTAGGGGAAAATGAAATATTTTAAGGGACACCACAGTGTTGTCCTTTTAGAGATATTATAAAGGACAACAATCGCATTAACGATCATCTGCCCTTTTAGCTCTATTATAAAGGACATCCAAATTTTGATGTCATTTACACTTTTTAAAGGAAAACTTAAAATTTGTCCTTAATACCTACATTCTTTATAATACCTTTTTTTTTGTAGTGCCCTCAATTAAAGATAAGACAAACTCAACAATGTACCTTCCCCTAACAACGACAATTAAGCTATGACAAGTAAGAAATGTATGGAGAAAATAAGTCAAATATGAATAATAACCATCAATCACAAACTCTCATACTAGGAATGGAGAAAAAATTAAAGAAAGAAAACCTCACCTAGCTAAGAAAATCTTCCCCTAGCTCAAGCATCTCCCCTGTCACATTATAACCCCTTCCTATGATATTCATGCAAAGGAACCAATTTATTCTCACTTTTTGGCACGAAATAAGACAAAAATAATCATGAAGTATATAAAGGCACGAGAGATCCAAAATACTCTAAAGGGGAGATATAGCACAAAACAATGTAAGAAATAGTAAGACAATAAAATCCAAACACCAAGATACAAAGAATTCATGATAAAAAATAGGGAATTGTGCACGCTGGGCTTTTCCTGCTCATGTGAATGGTCGTGCAAGCTCGGATCCATTTGGCCATGTGCACGAAACTAGGTAGTCCACCTCCAAATCCAACACCATCACAAGCCATGCACACAGGGCATTTTTGAGCTACCTGATTGGGCAACTTGGATTTTCACAAAAATATTCAACAACTTCTCAAGCAAAACTAAGAGAAATCTAACCCTATCAGTCCCTTAAAAATATTGCCCCCTTAAAGTTAACTCATCAGATAAAAACACTCCTTTGCAAAAACCAACCTCAATACAAGCAAAAATAACCAAAAGAAGATTTCATGCACCCAACAACATGCTAAAAAACTAAAGATTGTTAGTACAAACAAAAAATACTAACATATCTAGAAAACACATGGATAAACCTCAAACACAATAATTAAGGAAATCAACAAAAATCACATATACTAGAATGTAGAGTCACTTAAGATTTATCAAATCAAAATTATCTACAAATGTTGAGAAAATTAAAAAAAAATTAGTCACATTTGAAACACAACAAAAGTAAGATAAGAGTTATATTGGATTGAATGTGCATAGAGATGAAAAATCACAAAAGCATAAACGAATTGCATTTCTTGACACATTTAACAAATTTTTAAAGAGAAAATGCAATACGATCCCGAGTTCAACTTTAAGATCTACTCCATATACAAACTCCCTCAGCACAAGTGTTGATAATATATTTTGAATGCCAAATAAAAATAACAATTTCTTCAGAAATTCGGTAAAGCCCTATCTTATTTTTATTGCCCATTAAGAACTTGGCTTGTGGCTATTTCCAACACTTTGGATTTTACCATTGATTGAATTTTCACATAAGCACTTTGCTTGTGGCTATTTCCAACACTTCGAATTTTACCATTGACTAACTTTTCACACACCTGGATGACACCCACCCAACGAGTGTTATCATTCTAACGGTATCCCTTATCAATTAATACAAAATTATCCATAGTAACTCCTTCATAGAAAGGTCTCAATTTCTCACAAGTAGATCATGAAAGGCTTATGAAACTCATGCATCTCACAATCACACTCTCAAAGAGATAAGATTACACAATATCATTGTGACACCCCACAAAATCCCTAAATTGATTGACCAAGTCATACAAAAATCATGGGAATAAAAAATATTTGGTAACATTCTCAGCATAACAAAATAACTAAAATTGAGAAGTAACAAAACGAGATAATGTAAAATTGAAATAATACGTAACCAACTCTAATATCAATAGTAAATGCAAACACTCTCAAAACATAACGAGAGTAAAGAACCACATATATCCCTCAACACTAAAATTTGCATCAACAGGATTGAAAATAGAGTTGGCATGCAGGCCGATGACACTTGCATCCTAAGAATTCACTGCGAGTAAAATATGCCAGTCGACAACATCAGTCAAAATGGCAGCACTACCGGGCCAAGTACTGAAATGTTAAAATCCACAACGTTAACAAGTCTAAAAGAATAAAAGTAAAATTGAAGTTTGAATAAATCAAAACTATACATATGACTAAGGTATTTTAATGTCTTTTAGATTTATCCCAACTAAAAATCCTAAATAACAAGTGGTTATAAATCCCAATCCCATATATAGCCCATGTGATTAATGATTTACATATTCATTCCTTAATCTTTAGTTTATAATCTTTGACTTAATCTCTTTTATTATAAAACACAATTTATATGGTAGTATTGAACCTACGGTACGTCTCACCAAATAACCAATATACCAATAACATACTTATATATCAAGTATATATACATTTGAGTATCTAATGCCAATTATACAATATACCCGCCTTTATTATATTTAATACTAAAATCTGAATCATAAATACGTAGATAGACATCTCTATTTTAAGTCATATACATTTCTAGTATAGCTCATAACCCAATAAAACTATCTCTAGTACCGCCACACAATAATAACATATGGTAAAAGAAAGACCCCCCCATGTCTAACATCTATATAAAGGTATGACCCCGGTTTGTACAAATAAATTGGATATTCTCATGCCTACACATAACGAATGCCTATTGTTATTTCCTTCGATGATCACTCGCACGTACTAGGTGTAGTCTTAGGCCATCCTAAACCTAGGTCCTCATCATGATCAAGGGAAAAGTCGTTGTGCCTACCCATCACTCGTATAGCCTACCAGACCCAAGACTACACGATGTAATATCCTCATGAAATCTACTCAGTACATGGGTACCTAGGCATAGGATTCAAGCTAAAAAGTTGACCATGGCAAACTCCTCTCCTCACCGAGGCCCTATCACAATCGGCGTCGTGCATGCCCCATATTGAATCTCTCTTAGTACATTTGCCACGAGTACTCACACATGGTATGCATTTCACATAAAGCATGCAATCAAATATATCCTTCGTTAATGGGTTCAATCAAATAAACATGTATACATACTGACCCAATGTTATCGAGTCACATTACAACCCTCCATAACGGGTTAAACCGACTTATACATACCTATATATATTTGCGTGTGTGTAGACCCATCTTTAGCAGTTCACACTAGCAGTGCTATTAAAAAAAAGCTATAACACATATCTAGCCATACATTCATCTCATACTATTACCCTATACCCTATGGTTCCCAAATCTAAGTATAGTCTCCCCCTACCATACCCTAAAATACTCACATCAATTACATTCCATGTCGTATTTGCCTAGCGCATTCTCCCAAGGCTTCAAATCTTGGTATGAACCCCGGCCTAAATTTACATAAGACCATCAAACATGATAACTACCCTATTATAGGTCTTTAACAAATCCTAATCTCCCCCATGGATAAATTCCCCATTAGTCTATCATTATGACAAAAAGTTATTCCTATTAATAAAGCCAATTCTTTAAACCTCAAAATCCCAATCAAGAACCCATCTTAATCTCAGAACCCAAAAAAGCTAGCCAATTACACCAAAAACCAAATTACTACTCATACTACTCTTTTAGTTTGTAAGTTAGGTATCTAATTTTTTGTCCTAAATTAGAATCCTAATAATAATCCCAATAACATGTTTACGAAATTTAATTCAATCCAAAGGCAAACCTATGTTAAATCCAAACCCAAAATCAAATCCAATCAATCCAAATCCAAAACTACCAAAAATTTGGTTGTGTCGATCGATCAGCCAGATCGATGGGTCGCTATAGATATGCCAAAAAATCCCACTATGGACTTCATATTCTCCAACTGAACCGAACTCGAACCAAGCCTCCATTAATGGACCCGAAGCCTCCATAAGATTTATATATTATCTAAACAATGAATCCACAAATAAAACATGATTGAAACATAATCCTATCACCAAAATCTCAATTCTAATTCAAAAACAATCTCTAACAAGAACCTTAGAATTTCAATTTCTATCAATTTGATTCCATTCTCTACATACTTATGCAAATATTCAAGGGATTTATGAAGGATAAAAACTAAAATTCAATTCCCATACATAATCTAACAATTTCAACTCAAATTTAGATAGAAACCAACCAAACCAAGACAAATTGAGACTAATTTCTACTCGATTTGTTTAATTGTCAATTTAATCAAATTAATTTATATAAATCAAATCTTAATCACAATTAGGGTTTAGACTTACATTAGTAGGCATAATCTAAACCAAATCAATCATACAATCATTCTAATTAAACTCGCCTCATGGATGGATTGAGAAGCCAATCCCCAAAATCTCCCCACTTTTTCTTCTGCTCTTGGTGTCTACTCTCTCTAGACTTAGCCTTAGGGTTTCCCCAAATATGTTTTTTGAATAATGAGCTCCAAATGGTTCATCTGGTCTTTTAATTGCTAAAATTGGGCTTGGACAAAAAATGTTCCCCTAACTAAAAGGACCAAAATAGACTCTAAGTGGTCTAAAAATCCACCTAGGTCCTATACTAACCCAAAATGCCAAAATTACACAATTGTAAATTAAAAATGGACATTATAAGCATCCTACTAGCCCAATACAAAATATATAAAAAAATTAATTAACAATCCAATTATTTTACTAATCAATCGGTACGAGTCCAAAAATCAAATATTTAATTAATGATTTTTTGTGTCTTAAATTCGTTTTCAAATTCAAATTAAATGAAAATAAAATAATAAATTGCGTGTCTCTAGTCACAACAAGCACACGAATGTAATTTCCACAATTTTTTCATAATTAAATAACATACATAAAAATACGGGGTGTTACACCCCCATTAAATAGGGAATTTCATCCTCAAAATTCGAATTCACTAAATTCCTAGTCCAAAGTCTATAAATTGTAGAATTGTCATACTAGTATAAAAGAATATACTCCACTAAATCCTAATATACCCTTGGGTCTCTCTTGTCATAAATTGCGTTCGACTGTACTCTCAATCAAAGACACTAATCATTCAAATGCCGACATGTTACTGAAGGACTCCGTATATCTTGTAGCCGTGTAAAAGATCATGCACATTGTCGATGATAAGAACAGGTAAAACAATACCTTCCTCGACCCATCTAAACCTTCTATGAGGATCTTCCCATCGGGTTTCCTACTCCCTATTGGAACTCGAAATCCACCATTCCCATAACATAGATATCATAAACAATGCATGGTATTTCACTTGAAGCTTCGAACCACACTTCCACTTGTCCTTCATTTCCTTTCTATCTAAAAATCTTCACACACTCGACTAGGGTCACACTATCCTCCAAGGTATTCCCAGACATCCACAAACTAATAACTTACTAACTCACAACACTAATCAACTGCAATGGCCCCCAAATGGTCACATCTTCTCCTAGGGACCCCAGACACTTATCACAATCAATTTGAACCATCTCGTACTTTTGTATATCTAATTGAATCTAGAATGTATAATGAATCATCAAACACATGCCTTGGTCAACACTACCCCTCGTAGTTTGGGTCCCCCAGATAAAAAAAATCCTTGAAAATGTAAACTATCCTGCCATCAAACAGACAAATGACTTATTCCCAATACAATTTTCATATCTACTCTAGGTAGATTTCAACGTTGGGACATAAACCACCCTTAATAACCGAATTGAGTGTTGAGGACACCACTTCCAAACCATTTTATCATCAATAAGGTATTGTCACAAATCACGACGAACTACCCCATTGCATGGTAAAAAAACTCTAATAGCGCGCTTATGCACCAATGATGATAACTACACAAGTTTCAATTGTTAAAAGAGGACACTCTCCTCAAATGGACCAACTGGTCATTAACACCTAACATTTAACACTCGTCTCGTATGTTGACCCTAACCTTCTTCTGGGAGTCTACACATACGCTTAGTGAACAATCTTTATTTTGGAGCCTCCTCACAATAATGTCATAGCTAAATACTTACTGATGCAAAAACAATGGTTTCTAGTCTAACGACACCTCTACTAACCATGACAAAGTAATTCTCATAAAATGCCCTCTCGAAAGATCCAGTGCTAGTGCCAACTCCTAAGCAAATCAAATTCTTATGTAGATGATAACTCAACACTTATATAACTGGAAGAACCTCGAGCTATCGGTGACACCTCTATGTAACTGTAATCCCCTCTTATGCACTCACATTCATATATAAACAAGTGTGTTAAACTTCTTTGGATCCTAAGAAAAAATACCCAAAGCAATACCTAACCCAAAATGACCAATAAAGCCTACCTCGGTAGTCTATATATGCATACAGCATAGCTATTCATGCAATCTCAATATTAATATAATATAATCTTATAAAAATTAAACAAAGTAGCCAAAAACCAAGACGAACAAATAGGCAACCACGTCTCTATAATCACGATGTAAAAGAACCCCTAAGCACAGGTGTGTCCACATATACATAAATCTCGGGGATAAAAATACAAACCTCATACCCGTATTACACGCACACTACTAAAAAAGAAAAGATAAATCAGTAATGTCTAACCCAAACTCATGCACGCAAGCCATAAATGTACCCATAACCATCCCCCGGGGGTAACCTAAAATTTGGTTGCCAATAAGGCACTTGATAACTTGGTGGCCTCACTCACCACGAGTGTAACATCTTCCTTTAAAGGAATTATAAAAAATTATTGCCCCACAAGCAACCCTGCTGACCTTACATCTTCAGTCATTTTGGTTAAAACTTTCCTTATTTATCTTTATCTCCTTGTCCACGACCCCACTCATATTCAAATCCTTAGTCCTATCATCCGAAGCATATTTCATATTATACTTTTGGAAAACACTTGGGGTCACCTCCCCCTATGTAGTTACTTCTACTGGTGATGTTCCCCTACTCAGATTCACGCTACACCGTCTATATTCATTGGGCCTAGCTTGGCCCTGGTCTTCAAAATCTTAAGGACTTTATCCCTATAACAGTTATAATTCTTCTACTGATGTACAAGTCTAACTTTAGCCACCCAGGCGCAAGTGGTGAAAAGTGGGTTACCCCTGTAACACATGCCTAACCTTTCAAACCAGGTCTTTGCGAACACTAAAAAGTCTTTCTTGTATCGAACTGATAACACGAGCCTCTATCTTTTCTCCTATACCAATCTCTCCGATGTAGAAAAAGAAAGATAGTTAAACTCCTCCTCATATTGTGCGTCACACAGTTGTGAAAACGAGGCCTTCAAAAACTTATTTTTAATTATGTTACAAATGGTGAAGGAAGAGTCTCCCCTCGAACCACACACTAAGAACTTAATAAAGATTTCTCATCCAAAAGCCCTTAACTCTTTATTGAAGTCGACCTCATGCATGGGAAGTCTCGTAAGAAAAATCCAAACAAGGAACCCTCCCATACACTTGGTTTTTCCGAGTTATTCGTTAGGAATAAATAGTGTGAAACCCTATAAATCACCGTTGTCAGAGAATACACATCCTAAATCATAAGGTTCTAAAGTCATGAAGGAACGCAACACAGAATTAGGACATACCCACTCAAGATCCCTAGGACACTAGAACCTAAAATTTTATGATACTTGTGGGTACCTCGATTTGCAACCACGGGCTCAGACAAGTAGCCCAGTGAAAATGGCCCAAAGTCTCGGAGCCATGCATCCCAACCAATTTAGTTATGACTCAGTCAAGCCCCTAAGATATCGCATGTAGATATTCTAGGGGTCATGGAATGATGTGGGGGAGTCCAACACCCTCACTCCCCGAGATCAAAGATGTATATAAAAAACCCTAAGCCTAGGGCAAGAGGCACGCATTGTATTCTCTGTAAAACACTCCTCGGAGTATATAGAAATAATATCGAGGCACCACTGTGGACGTAGGCATTCTTGCTGAACCACATATATACTGTGTTGTGTGATTGGCATTAGTTACATTCTTTATTTTATCTGGTGATTGTCCTTTCTTGTGAACTTGTGTTGAACATAATTATCACCATAATAGATGTCGTCTATGGGAAATGTTTGTCTTCCTTAAGAAAGCCCTCACCAATAAAGAATCTAGAATGTCTGGTCATAGTAGAAATGCCCCTCAAGCAGGGGATATATAAGAATAGCCTGCCCCTCACAGGATCAGATCTGAAGTTTGACGTTCAGATCAGAGGGGTCGCCCAGAGTGGTAGGCCTCAGAAGAAAGTCATGGACCCGCATGGTGTACACAAATCTCCAGGTTGATCGATGCCTATGAGTCAAGGCTCCAAGAGAAAGGAGAGGTCGCTCGTAAGCAAGAGACTGAGAATGCTCACCTCAAAAGGAGATTGGGGAGGATGGAGAAAGAACTCCATCGTAGCACTAGGCGACGTCCATACCGCACTCATATCCCTTAGGAGAGAAAGTCTCACAACTGAGGAAGGAGCCTTAGATGCGGATCCCAAAGATTTGAGGAGCAATAGTCATGTGATGACTTGCTCGAATAACAACGACTAGTTCACCATCACAGGAGCCCAGCTCGAGGTGATGAGGATATACGAAATTTGATCTGAAGAGAGATGGACCAGCACCTAGCACATCGGGGTGCCAGATCAACCAGAGAACTTTCTCGTCGAGCTCTCAAGACCCAGATAAAATTACCTTTCTCAAGGGAGATAAAAGAAGAAGAAGCCCCCAAGAAATTTTCTATTCTAAGAGTCAAGATCTATGATGGAAAGACTGACCCTATCGATCACGTTAGGCAGTACAGGGAGGCCATGACTCTGTAGAACCACAGGGATGCACTAATGTGCAGGATTTTTTCCTCGAGCTTCCATGATATGGCCTGAAAGTGGTTCGAGAGGCTCCCTCATAGGTCCATCATGAGCTTTGAGTCCCTGGTCGATCTCTTCACGGCTCACTTCATTACCATCAGCTCCCATCCAAAGAGGATGGATGCTTTGCTACAAATAAAGAAGATGCCTCAGGAGAGCCTTCGGGACTTCGCAAAGAGGTACTATGAGTCATTCACCGAGGTTAAGGATTCTTAGAATAGGTAATAGTGGCCTCTTTTAAGATTGGCCTACCCAGCTCTTGCCTTCTGCACCAATCCCTGACGAAGAAGGAGGCCATAACCATCGATGACCTGATGGCTCGGATCGAGAAGTACGCTACGGTGGAAGATGTGACCCGCCTCAGTACAGGGGAGAATGGACGGGTTAAGCTTATTATGAAGGGCAACGATAAGGTTGAGAACTAGAAAAAAAGAGGCAAGAACGGGGGTAAGAGTGGCTCCAAGAATGGAGGAAAGAATGATGTTTTGAAATCATTTTAGGAAGTAAACACTATCTTCAAATAACCAATCTACAAGATCCTAGCAAAGATCAAAGATGAGCCATTTGTTAAGTGGCCCAGGAAGATGGGGGAGACCCCTCAAAGAGAAACAACGCGTTGAAATTCTCTTTTCACAAAAAGGGAGGACATAAGACTAAGCACTACAAAGCCCTTAAGTCTCACCTTGAAGAGTTGGCCCAGACCGGGCATCTGAATCAGTTTGTTGAGAATAAGGCAGAGAAGGTCACTGTCAATGGAGACATAAGGCCCGACAACGTGCTCGAGGATGATGCTGGCCATGAATTTGCAGTAATTCATGGGGCATATGATATGAAGCAGATTCAAGGGAATTCATCTCGGATGGAGGTAAAAAAACTTACAGTAGTAATGCAAGCTTTCCAGATCGATCCATCGAAGATACAGTTAGGAAAATGTCAGCGGGCAGATAATGCCAATTACAGCAAACACATCGTGTTCACATATGAAGATCTAGTGGGGGTGAGAACCCCACATCATGATGCTTTGATCATTACCCTCAAGATATCCAACTATGACGTTGCAAGTTACTCATCGATCAGGGAAGCTCATCTGAGGTAATATATCTCGACCTATTCAGAAAATTGAAGTTGAGTGTTACCGACTTGAAGGAAGACACTGTCCCTCTAGTTGGATTTATCGAGAAGGTTACTATCCTATTGGGAAAGATCGTGTTACCAGTAAGGGCAGGAAGTGTCTCCAAGATGATCGAGTTTCTGGTAGTCGACATTAACTCGCCATACCAAGTTATCCTCGGTAGAGGGAAACTACATGCAATGAGGGCAGTCCCGTCGACCTACCATCAGAAACTTAAGTACGTAACTGAGCGAGGAGTGATGAAGATCCACAAAGATCAAGCGATGGCAAGAAGGTGCTTCATAGCGTCCATCCGCCCAAAACTAGAGAAGAAGGTTGAGAAGGCCAAAGAGAAGGTCGAGGAGCAAGAAGGTTTGATACCTTCTAAATAGCAGCTAAAATATGGAAGACCCAAAGTGGAGGAGACCAGGATCCTCCCCTCTGAGCGGGTCATTGAAAACCTGGAAGAAGTCGCAGCTAGTGGTAGCCAAAAGGATAGGAGTTTCTTGATTAGAACATCTCTCTCAGATCGAGAGAAGAAAGAATTGACGGTTCTATTAAGGATTAACCTATATGTTTTCACATGGGAACCATACGAGCTACCTGGAATTGATCCCGGTGTGGTATGCCATCGGTTGCACGTCGACCCCAAATTCAGGCCTATCGCGCAGAAGGCACGACGAACTGCGCCAGAGAAGGCCAAAGCTGTAGAGAAAGAAGTAGAAAAGCTGCTGGATGTAGGATCCATACGGGAAGTTCAATTCCCTAAATGGCTGTCCAATCTAGTAGTGGTTCCGAAGAATAAAAGAAAATGGAGAGTTTGTATCGATTTCACTGACCTTAACAGGGCATGCCCTAAGGACAGTTTTCCCCTCCCGAAGATCGACCAATTGGTGGACTCTACGGGAGCTCATGAGATAATGAGTTTTTTAGACGCATATTCAAGGTATCACAAGATTCCTCTATATGCACCAGACCAAGACAAGACTGCGTTCATTACCACCGTCGGATTATACTACTATAAAGTTTTCCCTTTTGGGCTCAAGAATGCAGGATCAACTTACCAGCAGCTGGTCACCAAAATGTTCAAAGACCAAATGGGAGATACCATAGAAGTCTAGATTGATGATATGTCATCAAGTGCAAGCGCAAAGAGGACCATCTCTCATACCTATCAAGGACCTTCTAAATCCTCAGGATATATCGAATGAAACTCAATGCGAGCAAGTGTTCTTTCGGTGTCCAGTTAGGAAAATTCCTCGAGTACTTGGTTAGCAAGAGAGGCGTTGAGGCTAACCCGGACCAGATCGATGAAATTAACATGGTACATCCCCCCACATGATAAGAGACGTACAGAAGCTCATGGGAATACTCGCCGCTTTGAATAGATTCATCTCGAAGTCCTCTAAGATGTGCAAGTCGTTCTTCCAGCTCTTGAAAGGAAACAAGACAGTAGAGTGGAATAAAGATTGCTCGAAAGCATTAGAAGAACTCAAGGCTTATCTCAGCACACCACCTTTGCTCGTCATACCTCAAGAAAATGATTCCATGTACTTATACCTCGACGTCTCCAGCCACGCCGTCAGCTCTGCACTCGTAAGCGAGAAAGCAGGAATCTAGCTCCCAATTTATTACGCGAGCAAGACCTTATTGAATGCCAAGCAGCGGTACCTACCACAGGAAAATATCTCCTTTGCACTAGTGATAGCCTCGCGGAATCTTAAGAACTACTTCGAAGCTCACACTATCATCGTCCTTACATCGCACCCCCTTAAAGCAGTCATGCGAAAGGCGAATCTGTCTGAAAGACTGTCCAAGTGGTCAGTTGATCTCGGATGATTTGACATCCAATTTCAACCAAGGAATGCAACCAAGGGGCATGTGCTCGTTGACTTCATCGCAGAATTTACAGGCGAGCAGCCTCACGAATAACTTCAAACCATGGATCAGAGGGTAAATCACTCCACATGAGGAGTTTGGTGACTATATGTTGATGGAGCCTCCAACTCAAAGGGGGCAGGAGTAGGCATTGTGCTCGTTACTCTAGAAGATACAATTCTCAAACAGGGAATCAGACTTAGATTTAAAGCCTCCAACAACGAGGCAGAATACGAGGCTTTGATAGCAGGCCTGCAGAAGGCACAGGCATTGGGTGCAAAATAGTTACATGTGTTTGGTGACTCATAATTGGTCTCTAATCAGATTAGTGGGGACTTCAACGTGAGGGATCAAAGAATGGCAGCCTACCTCGCCTTAGCAAAAAAGTTAATAACCAACTTTGAGGAAGTTAGTTTCCAACAGTTTCCCAGAGGACAAAATAGGCATGCCAATGCCCTAGCAGTCCTGAGTTCAGCAATTGACTCCGACTTAAAGAGAACAATCCCTATCGACTTCCTCGCCTAGCCGAGCATCAACCAGAGCGATAAATTTTCAGACACGGGACATATGCTCCAGATTGAATCAGCACCCAGTTGGATGGACCACCTGAGGGACTATTTGAAGGAAGGTGCACTATAGATGATAAGAAGGCCTCTCATCAGATAAGAGTCAAAGTCGCTCGCTTTCACATATGTCCTAAGGGAAAACTGTATAAGAGATCATTCACCAGCCCTTACCTCGAATATATTCACTCGAAGGACGTAGAGCAAGTTCTATGAGAGCTTCACGAAGGAATCTATGGAAGCCATATTGGAGGAAGGTCATTGGCTTTCTGAGCAATGAAGGAAGGTAAATGGTGGCCATACATGCAGAGAGATTCTGCGATATATGCTCGCAAGTGCGAGAAATGTCAACTACATGCTCCTATGGTCCACCAGCGGACCAACGACCTAGATCGCATCTTAGTTGGTATCCATTATTATTCGTTGGATTAGTTATGATGTTGTTGCCTATGTGCTTTAATGTTTTCATCACTTTATGCACTAATTCATATCCCATTCTATTTATCCCCTGCTTAGTTTTGATTCTTTAGCCTTTGTCTATTCCTGAATAAAAAGGGGGAGATTAATGATAGGGGGAGAAATGGTATCTTATCCTATTGTAATCGTATCTTTGTTTGGGGGAGATTTAACTTAGGGGCAGTCGCGAACTTCTTAGGTAGATCACAGTTGATAAAGGGGAGAACTAATTTAGGGGAAGTACTTACTTTAATTCCATTAAATATTTTGATATTCCCTATGCGTGTAATGTGTTTGCTTAAATGTGCAGGAATTATATTATAAGTGGAAACTTTCACCGGCAAAGATTTTGATCCTTTGGGTTGTTTGAGTCAAGCATTGTAATTTTATTTTGGGTGGGACTTTTGTCAGTCTAGTAGAGCTTGACAGCCCTTTAAGATTTTTATTTGGTTTTTGTCCCAGAATAGCCAAAGGGAGTGGTTTCTAAGGACACAAATTTCCAATTGAGTCCTTTGTAGTTTTGGCTCAATTTCGGACAAAAACGTTTAATTCATATGATAGAGTTAATTGATCATCCTTTAAGCCTATGACATGTTTGTTGAAGATGTAGCGGCCAAATGTATAATGCTTCATCATATTGCCGAGTATAAGTGCCTCGTTTCTACGTCATCAACAGTGGTTCCATGCTCCCAAGGTATGAATGCATTACATATATATATAGGAGCTTGGAACATTTTAAAATGGGTGTAGGTTTATTTAAAACTGTTGTTTATTTTCAAAAAGATTTAATTAAAACTTTAAATAAAGTTTCTAAAGTTTCTGTGCTAAAAATGAAAATTTCCAATTTTCTGGAAGTTCGTTCGAACGAGTTTTTCGTTCGAACCAAATGTCATTCGAACGAGTTTGCCAACGAGTTCCCATATTGGCCACTGGAACTTCGTTCGAAATGTCGTTCGAACGAGATGGCTGTTCGAACGAGATTTCTAATGGGTTCACACTGGCACTTCATTAGAAGCCTCGTTCGAATGAGATTTCGTTCGGACGAAAATGTCATTCGAACGAGATTTGGCGGGAACAGTTATTTGGCAATTTTTCCCACTTTCCCACTACAATTTTTCCACTAACTTTTACTTGATCAATAAAGTGCGGAAACTAACTTTTTCATACACATCTATCTCCAAGAGAGAGTTTGAGAGAAAAAGAAAAAAAGAAAAAGTTCAAGTTTAAAGTGTATATTTTTCAAAGAAAAATTCATTTACACTTTAATTTACACCCATAGTGTTTGTTTAATCCAAGTTATATATATATATATATATATATATATATATATCATTTGCTTGGAGTGTTTGGCACCGGTTTATCTCTACACCTTGAAGAAGAGAAGTTTGGGTTTCCTTCTACATCCCTCAAAGAAGAAGGTTTTTTAGCTGCGTCTTTCTCACATGGTGAAAGGCACCATGTGTGGTTGACTGTGTACCTATTGTCTGATCGGTGGGTTCGAGACTGCGGTGGATCGCCGTGGTTATTCGCTAGACTAAGGTGTTTACAAGAAGGCACGTCAAAGCTTGAAAGGGGTCGAGTCGAGGAAGTAAGTCATATGTCTTGTAATTGTAATTTCCGTACTTAGTGGATTTGAGTCTAGGGCCGTCCGAGGTTTTTCCCGTTGTGGGTTTTTCCTCGTACATTGCGGCGTAGTGATAAATTGTTAAATTTGATCTTGCACTACCACCTAGAACGCATGCTTAGGTAAAAATATAAAATTGGTTTAATTTAATCACTACTAGTTTAATTTGGTGCAAATTAATATTGGGTAATATTTTTGTTAATTTAATTCAAGTCCTTTAATTTAATTGATAAAATTAGTTTGGCCTAACGTGATGAAATTGCAAAATATGACCTAGGCAAATTTTCAAGGACTTGGATTAATTAATATGGTTTAAGTGAAATTAACATTAGTGGGTGTTTTAATTTAATTTCACTTTGTTTAATTTTAATTTTGAAGAAATTAAAATTTGTTGTTAATTTGAACCATCATCTAACGCTTCCGCATATCTATAAAAGGAAATTACTACTTTTTGAAGTATAAAAAATTTTAAGATTTTAAAATTGGGGGCCTTCGGGGTGTTTTCAAATTGGTATCAGAGCTAGAGCGCTAAGTTATCGCGTTAAAGATCCGTTTTTCGGCTTTTATAACTTTTGTGTTTCCTTTTATTTTTAGGTGGTCCATTTTTATCTCACTCTCAATTTTTTTTTAATATCTCTTGATGGGATGTCTTAATGATAATTTGTCCAATTTTAATGTTAATGAAAATTTTGATTTTCGAGAGGAATTTAATGGGCTTAATAAATGTAATGAAAATTTAAAATAATTAAATTTGAGATTTGTAAAAGGAATTAAGTTTCTTGAAAATCAAAACTCATATTTTAAAACTAGAATTGAACTTTTCCAAACCTTGCTTTCTCAAAAACATATTTTTCGTGAAATGCTCATGGACATAAATTACAATTATAATATTTTGGAAATGTCCAAGAAAGAGAGTGATAGTCGTGAAAAGACTCTTAGGGACAAGTTTGCTCACATTGAGGGGGAGCGTGATAACCTTCTAGGTGTAATTGAAAATTTAAAGAAGGAGTCCCATAAATTTGAGGAGTCTAATTTATTACTTGAGTCCAAAATTTTAAAAATGGAAAATGATTTACAAGACTCGGGCAGTTGTGATAATGGTTCTAGCACATCTTGTTCAAATGCTTCCGTTGCTAAAGCTAAAACCATTGTTTGTTTTAAAGGATCAATTTTATCCAAATACTTTAGAAAAGATCACACCCTAGGTAACATTCCTCGTGTTTACACATGCTTGCATTGTGGTAGGAAAGGCCACCTTAGGTGATTTTTTTTTATCTCAAAAGAAGTCCTAGGAAGTCTTATGTCTATCATTACTTTATTTCCCAATCCCCATTATTTTAAATATAAATCTATATGGGTTAGGAAATCATTTTTAAATGCGCTAGATACAAGATTTGTTGATTCTCATTTACTTTCACATGAAAACTCCCTTGCTAAATTTAAATGTTGAATGTGTTAGTGTTGTATGCATACTCTAGCTTTTTATGCTTCGTATTATATATCATTGCTAGGTGTATGCATGTTTAGTCATTTTCCAGTCATTGTCTTATTTCATATCACATGCTAGAAATTATGACTTGTTTATCTTTTGTATTATATTTATTTGTTTGCTTTAATTGAAAAATACATAAATATTTTTGTTTATCATTTGTGTTTTATTTGTTTCATTTAAGCTTAATGAAAAATAGAAATGATTTGTGTGTGTCTTTTGAGTATATATTTTTATTTTTGGTTAAAAATGTCAAAAACTCAAAAAGATTTAATTTTGTGTGTATTTTAGTTTGACACAGTTTATGTGGCTTATACTTGTGTTTGAATCCCATCTTTTACTCTCCCATGCCGCTAGAACTTTTGGTTTAGATTGTCAATCCTTATAATGTTCTTTACCATGCTTATACGGAGGAGTTGGATTTTGTATTGATTAAATGGATACTATTTTTATATGCCTCAATTCACACATGCACGAGCTCTTTTGAAATTTAATTATCACATGTTATATTTGAGCTTTGTGAGATGTTCTCCTACCAATAGAGTCATCTACATATTTGTGACCTAGGAGGACTAAGTGCATGCCAAAATCTGTTGCCCGTGAGATTTGTGAGATAATAAAAATGATAAATATAAATGTTCACGGGGAAGGGCTCCGAAAGGATTTATTATCCTTTGCAATTGTAAGCCACCCTTTGAAATGGACCTAAAAGAAATACGTGGTCCAAAGGCCTAAAAACAGAAAATATGGCATTAAAAAGAAAAATAATTGCCAAGGCCTATGTTTATTTGATATATTCATTCAAAATATATATGCTTATTGAGGGAGATTGGATGGTATATCAATGGTTTGTACAATGTCCGTTTATCCTAGTCGTACTTTCAATGTTATATCTCTATTGGTTTGTAGAATCATCAACATGCTAAGCTTGTATGCATTGTGTATGTTTGTTCATTGAGTTCAATCTATATTGTCACATGAGGTACTATTCAAATGTGATGAAGTTTGCAGTCAATTGAGAACTTCGTGAACATGTTTTAAGTGATTGGGTCTAAATTCAATTGTTACTAGTTCACACCCTAACACTTTCGTTTCCATATGACACATTTTTTCCATATGAGTGTGGAAAGCTTATCTTATTTTGTGTCATTTGTATATTTATATCTATATATGTGTACTTGCGTCTATTAGGTATATTTTATGTATACATATGTTTGATATTTTTTTTAGTCTTTGCCTTACTTTCTAGTCCATATATGCTTTAATTCATAATTGGTATCCATCTTGCTGCATTCTTTGTTGATATCACATGCCTAATACTTATGTATCATATTGGTATTTGTTTCTTGCATCTTAGTTGGTATCCATTATTATTCTTTGGATTAGTTATGATGTTGTTGCCTATGTGCTTTAATGTTCTCATCACTTTATGCACTAATTCATGTTTAGCTTGTTATCTCATTCTATTTAACCCTTGATTAGTTTTGATTCTTTAGACTTTGTCTATTCCTGAACAAAAAGGGGGAAGATTAATGATAGGGGGAGAAATGGCATCTTATCCTATTGTAATAGTATCTTAGTTTGGGGGAGTCGCGACCTTCTTAGGTAGATCACAGTTGACAAAGGGGAGAACTAATTTAGGGGGAGTACTTACTTTAATTGCATTAAATATTTTGATATTCCCTATGCATGTAATGTGTTTGCTTAAGTGTGCAGGAATTATATTACAAGTGGCAACTTTCACCGGCAAAGATTTTGATCCTTTGGGTTGTTTGAGTCAAGCATTGTAATTTTATTTTGGGTGGGAATTTTGTCAGTCTAGTAGAGCTTGATGGACCTTTAGGATTTTTGTTTGGTTTTTGTCTCGGAATTGCCAAAGGGGGAGATTTGTAAGGACACAAATTTCTAATTGAGTCCTTTGTAGTTTTGGCTCAATTCCGGAAAAAAACGTTTGAGTCTTAGGATAGAGTTAATTGATCATCCTTCAAGCCTATGACAGGTTTGTTGAAGACGTAGAGGCCAAGTGTATAAAGCTTCATCAAATTGCAAAGTTTAAGTGCCTCGTTTCTACGTCATCAACAGTGATTCCATGCTCCCAAGGTATGAATGCATTACATATATATAGGATCTTGGAACATTTTATAAGGGGTGTAGGTTTATTTAAAACTGTTGTTTATTTTCATAAAGATTTAATTAAAACTTTAAACAAAGTTTATAAAGTCTCTGGACTAAAAATGAAAATTTCTAACTTTCTGGAAGTTCGTTCGATATGTCGTTCGAACAAGTTTTTTGTTCGAACCAAATGTCATTCGAATGAGTTTGCCAACGAGTTCCCATATGGGCCACTGGAACTTCGTTTAAAATGTCGTTCGAGCGAGATGGTTGTTCGAACGAGATTTCCAATGAGATTTCTAACGAGTTCACACTAGAATTTCGTTAGTAGCCTCGTTCATATGACTTTTCGTTCGAACGAAAATGTCATTCGAACAAGATTTATCGGGAACAGTTATTTGGCAGTTTTTCCCACTTTCCCACTACTATTTTCCCACTAACTTTTACCTTATTAATAAAGTACGGAAACCAACCTTTTATAATCAACTTTTTCATACACATCTATCTCCAAGAGAGAGTTTGAGAGAAAAAGAGAAAAAGAAAAAGTTTATGTTTTAAAGTGTCTATTTTTCAAAGAAAAATTCATTTACACTTTAGTTTACACCCATAGTGTTTGTTTAATCCAAGTTTCGTATATATATATATATCATTTTCTTGGAGTGTTTGACACCGATTTATCTCTACACCTTGAAGAAGTGAAGTTTGGGTTTCCTTCTACATCCCTCAACGAAGAAGGTTGTTTAGCTTCGGCTTTCTCACATGGTGAAAGGCACCATGTGTCGTTGATGGTGTACCTATTGTACGATCGGTGGGTCCGAGACTGCGGTGGAGCTCCGTGGTTATCCGCTAGGCGGAGGTGTTTACAAGAAGACGCGCCAAGGCTTGAAAGGGGTCGAGTCGAGGAAGTAAGTCATCTGTCTTGTAATTGTAATTTTCGTACTTAGTGGATTTGAGGCTAGGGCCGTCCGAGGTTTTTTCCCGTTGTGGGTTTTTCCTCGTACATCACGGCGTAGTGACAAATTGTTTAATTTTATCTTGCACTATCACCTAGAACGCATGCTTAGGTAAAAGGATAAAATTGATTTAATTTAATCACTACTAGTTTAATTTGGTGCAAATTAATATTGGGTAATGTTTATGTTAATTTAATTCAAGTCATTTAATTTAATTGATAAAACTGGTTTGGCCTAACGTGATGAAATTGCAAAATATGACTTAGGCATATTTTCTAGGACTTGGATTAATTAATATGGTATAAGTGAAATTAACATTAGTGTGTGTTTTAATTTAATTTCACTTTGTTTGATTTTAATTTAGAAAAAATTAAAATTTGTTGTTAATTTGAACCATCATCTAACGCTTCCGCATATCTATAAAAGGAAATTACTACTTTTTGAAGTATAAAAAATTTTAATATATTAAAATTGGGGGCCTTCGGGGCGTTTTCAAAAACAAATTAAGTCATAGGATAGATGTTTGTTATACCTCAAGCCTTTGATGATCGAAGAGTTGAAGACGTAGTGGCCAAGAATTTGAGTAATACATAATTGCTGGTTTTCGTGTCAAGTGTATACTTCATCAACATTCCATTATTTTCAAGATCTCTAAAAGGTATGAATGCATTTAATATATATAGAGACTTGGATATTTTTGTGGGTGTTATTTTCTATAAATTTTTGTCATAACCACTTTTTAATTTTTCTCAGAAAATATTTTTAGAACATTACAATAAAAGTTTTTGGGCTAAAAAATAATTTTTGTATTTTCTGAAAAGTTGTTCGAACGAATCTGGAATCTCGTTCGAACGAGATTCCCAATTCGTTTGAATGATAATAAGATGAGCTTCTAACGACTTTTTGCTTTTAAGTTTTATTTTCTCGTTAGAATTTCGTTCAATCGAAGTCGTTCAAACGAGATTTATCAAACGAACTTCTAACGAGATTTGGCGATTTTATTATATTTTCTGATAAGAAAGTCGGTCGAACGAAGTCGTTCGAACGACCTCATTCGAATGACCTTGGAGGAATTTTTCATCAGTTTTTGTTTTCCCTCCCTTTTTCCCACTACTTTTACAAACTAATTTTTAGCTAATTAAATAAGTACGGGAACAACATTTTTAGTAAAACTTTACACATTTTTCCAAGGGCCCTTAAGAGCCAAATTCCTAATCCAAAAGTCTTCTTTCTTTTTGTGAGTTTAAAATGATTTGGTGTTTACACCAAAATAAGTTTACACTCATATAGTTTGTTTTGATCCAAGTCCTAAATATATATAAATTTTCTTTGAGAACACCATTGATGGCACTGGGTTCATTCTCATCCCCAAAAGGACAAAAAAGTTTCCTATGAAGGATTTCGTGGATGAGTTACGGTATGCATATGGAGAAAGGCTTCGTGTGTGTTTGACAGTAGATGTGCCCCATCAGTGGATTACGAGACTTTGTTGGACTCCGGAGTTATCTACAAGGCGGAGGTTGAAGGTCGAAGGAGCGTCAAGGCGTGAAGGGAGTCGAGTCAAAGAAGTAAGTATTTTGCATAGTGTTTGTAAAATTACCATACTTAGTTGATTTGTAGGCAGGGTCGTCCGATGTTTTTCTCGTTATGGGTTTTCCTCGTACATCGCCGCGTAGTGTGATTATTTTATTTTTGACTTGCAAAAATCACGTACATGCATGTTCAGGGTAAAAAGGTTAAAGTTGGTTTAATCACATAGTTAGTTTAATTTGGTGCTAATATTAATTTTGGGTAAGTTTAAATTTAACTTAATTTAAGACGACATTAATTTAACTTGATAATATTTATGCTTGGTTTGTTTCACATGAATTGAATTGATTTTGTTTAAGTTGAAATTAAGATGTTTTTGTAGTTTAATTTCACTTTAAGTTTAATTTAATTTTTATATGGTTATTGTCCTTTTAAAGAAAAGAAAATTAAAAAAAAAATTAAAAATTAAAAATTTGGTATACACTGTGTGAACCATCACTGTTAGAGCCCCCCTCCCCTTTTCAGCCTTTTGTGAGTTATATGAGGAATCTTTAAAATTAAAAAGGGCTAACTTGAAGTTAGAACCTAAAATGAGAGAATGTGCCATAGAAAATGATGGGAGCGTTTTAATTGAAGATCTTAGGGTAGGTGAGAGAACTTTTCATGAGAGGCTTGAGTATGCTTAGAATGAGAGATCGTCTTAGAAGTTTAATGGATACTATTATGAAAGAGATTCTTGAATTTGAAGAGAGGAAAAGTTTACTTAAGTCAAGAATAGTGGAGTTAAAAGAGAAAGCAAGAGACTCGAGTCAGGTCAAATTTGATTTTGAGTGTAGGACGAAGAAATTAGATAAAATCTTAGGAACCGCCAAACCAAAGATGACATGAGTGTATTGGATTCGATACTCAAAATGATTCTGCTAATAAATCCAAAACCATAATTCTAGGATAATTGACTAGGAACAATAGAAAAGGTCAATCCTTAGGTAACACTTCTCATCGTGTGTTCACTTGCACATATTGTGGTAGGAAGGGTCATGTTAGGAAGTTTTGTTTTGACCTTAGAAATGGTCCTAAGAAGTCCAAGGGTAGAGTCACCAAGGTCACCAAAACCTAAGAGTGTCAAGTTTCACTTATGTGGGTTAGGAGATCCAATTTGGTGGCTTTACATTATAGGATTTATGATTTTCACTTGATTTCACTTGATTCCTCTCTTACTAAATCTAAAGGTTAAATGTGTTAGTTTTGCTTACATACACTATCTTTTGTGCTACATGATATATTCCTGCTAGTTGTATGTATGATTGTCATTTTCTAGTCTTTGCTAGTTGTATATATGAATTGTGTTGATATTTTCATGGTTCAAATTCTACCAAAACACAAAAGCTTATACCCATAGTTTATCATGATCCAAGTTTCAATATCTATACTTGTTTGAGATCACCATTGTTGGCACCAAGTATTTTTCTCATCCCATAAAGAGATGTTTCCTATATAGGAGTCCATTTGTTGAAGATCCGTGGTGTGCATACGTTGGAGAGGCCTTCGTATGTTTTGACGGTTGATTCGCCCCATCTGTGGATTCCGAGACGACAGTGGATTCAGAAGTTATCAACTAGGCGGAGGTAGATTAAGAAGAAGCATCAAGGCTTAAGAGGGACTCGAATCGAGGAAGTACATCTTTTGTCTTGTTTATGTAAAACCATACCTAGTGGATTTGAGGTTGGGCCGCCTGATATTTTTCCCGTTGTGGATTTTTCTCTTACATCGTCTGTTGTGAGGTGCACATTTATTTTTATCATGCAAAAATCACTTAGATGCATGTGTTGGTTTAAAAAGATAAAAATTGTTTAATCACAACTCATGATTAATTTTGGTGCTATTTAAGTTTAGGTAAGTTTATGTTAATTTAATTCAAGTTGGAATATTTAATTTGGGAAAATTCATGCTTGGTTTGTTTTACATAATTTTATCCTGAATTAAATTGAATTAATTTTATTTAAATTGAAAATTCAAATATCCATGGTTAGTTTAATTTAATTATAATTGTGAAGAAATCAAAATTTGGGTATTTTGAAAGAAATTTAAAATTTGATATACTTTGTTGAACATCATTTATAACATTAAAATTAGGGTCTTTCAAAAGCACATCAAGTTCTCGAATAAAAACCCTCGACTGTAAGGATAAAACCACCAGTTTTCCTTAAACATCACTTTTGAGACCCGTGGAAAGATAATAACCTTATTACTAAGAAAAAATGAGTCCACCATGAACGTATGTCCCTTTACACTGCTATCGGTTTGGGATTCGCTACATCAGAATTTACAACATCTTCCACTGCCATCAGGGACTATGAGATCACTCGTCGAGAGGTCCTCGGGGTAATTGTCCTTACTCTCATAATATGGCCTATTAAATGCAATGTTGAGTTCCAAGTACTCGACGTCCCGGACAGTTTTAATCACCTACTCAGAATAGCCTGAATACACCCCATGGGTGAATTACCCTCATCATTCCACATGAATGTCAGATTACCATTTAACATTGAGGTCATGACCATTTAGGGAGATGACAACTAAGCCATAATAGATAATACTAATACTACCCTCTCATAGAAACCATCACGATGGACATGACATTTGTCTCACTGGTTTCTGAGTCATTCGGCTCGCTCACATAATAGAGGAGGGTCTAGTCATTCATAATTTAGTTGCCCGTATCATCCAAAAAATTGGATAAATTCTAGGGTTAGGCCTTGGAAGAAACCAATAAGGAACCCTAAAAGTAGTTTCTTTCACGGAACATAAGGAAAAATATAATCTCGAGTATACCCCTAATAGTAAAGCTCCAGCCTCCGGTCCTAAATACCCCCATTAAGGGTGGAATGGTAATTTATGTCTCTAAGGAAAGGATTTTCCATATCGCAAATTCCCCTAATCTTGGTGGAACGAAATGTAGAAATTCCTACAACCCGAAATAGAAATCCTATACGAAGAAGGGTTACACATAGATTACGAGGGTGAACTTAATATGTTATGGATTACTCCAAAAATAGAGGAGCCTCCCAGCCTGATACCAAATGAGGATTACCCACGATATTTCTTGATGATAATGCTCTGATTTCCATACTGGGAATCACTGACTTAACCCCCGTAGAATGCTTCCACAATTGGGACACTGCCTCGTCCACCTGAGATACCACCATGGAGAAAGATGATCGGTTAGCATGATTGAGATCAATCTATACCTCCGTATAATAGATTACACAATCCTCCAACTTAAAACATCGCCATTGATCAAGCCTCGGGATATGACCAGCAAACCCCAATAGGATTACTAGTGGAACGAAAAAGTCACCTTCTTTTTTTGAAATCCCTATTCAGGGCATAACCACACAGTAACCCTATTAGAGACCCGTATGGGATCCCAAAGACCACCCCAAAATAAAATAAATACCCTCTTAAGAAAATATGCCTATGCAAGCCTTCGGCCAATACTTGGGTTACTGAACACTCAAATCCCACTCCAAAGGCACTATGGAAAAATTCGGACCACCACGTCACCAATATCATTAGAACTACAATACTAAGAAACTCAACCTCCGTTGGATGCATCCTAGTGTCCATCATATAAAAGCCCTTTATGTTTGTCCTATTAGCTAAAGAGTCCCCTCATCCCCTCTCCTAATGTATCATTCTATAAAGTAGACTTTTCTTCTATTGTTAATGGTGTCCTCCCCCTCGTGATTTCATAATACATAGTGATTTCAATGTCTGATACACGTGATCAATATAAATCCAATGATTAATTAGAAGTCACCTCTAACAATGATAACTCTGCAGACTTAGAAAACTTAAAACAGTTACAAAAACCTGACCAAATTCAAAGTAGACGTATGTCTCCCACAGAGGATGAGACAATAACCATAAACCTAGGCACTCCCCAAAATCCCAAACAATTACAAATAGGGGACTCCCTAGATGAGAACGAATGAAAGGAACTCACATGTCTCCGTACTAGTTTCATAGATGTTTTTTCTTGATCATACACTAACATGCCCGACATTGACCCTTACTATTGTCATGCATGAGATACCCACTATCCCTTATGCCAAACCCATAAAGTAAAGATTTCATAAACTCGTGCATGGGTGGTCCTTAAAAATAAAGAAGGACGTAGAGATACAACTCAGTGTCAGATTCATCTCCGTAATCAAATATCCCATTTGGATATCTAACATCATGATAGTACCCAAAGCCAATAGAAAATATCAAATGTGTGTGGACTACAGGGATCTCAACGAATTTGTAGGTTATAATCATATCAAAATTCACCCTAACTATCAAGAGAAAATTAGGTTCATTACCCCTTAGGGGACATACTATTATACAGTTATGCCACTCTGTCTGAAAAAATGTAGCAAAAACTTACCAAATAGATTCCATATCTATACAACATGATCTCATACATAATGAAGTGTAAGTATATGTGGATGACATGATCATTAAGTCTAACGATCTACACTGACACATCCTGGCACTTCAGAATATCTTCCAACGAATATGCCTCTTTAAAATGAGGCTAAACTCAAAAAATATATTTTTAGAGTCACTAAATGTAAGGTTATATGATTCATCTTTAGAAAATATGAAATTGAGTTATATCCCTCCACTGTCAAGGCCATACGGGAAATACACCCATTTAGAACAGAAAAGAAAGTTAGAAGATTCTTGGGCCAAATATAGTTCATAAGTTGGTTCATCAACCAACTCACCACCATTTGTGAACCCATCTTTCAGATAATCAAGAATAACTCACCAAGATAATGGAATGATCAATGAAAATATGTATTAGAGAAAATATATGAGTACCTCACTTATCCACCAGTGTTAGTACCTCCACAGTAAATATGACCTCTCCTTCTCTACATGACCCTAACCAACATGGTTGTTGGAGCTATGCTAGTATAGTACATCAAAAGATTTCAAAAAGAATGTTCCATATACCATGTCATCAAAAAACTTGTATACTTTGAGATGAAATACACCTCATTGGAAAAGGCATATGTATCCCTCATATGGATCTCTCGTAAACTACAACACTGCATAATGTCCTTCAGCGTACGACTCATCTCCAAGATACATCCCCTAAAATATCTCTTTGGGAAAACCATTTTCTCTAGACGAATGGATACGTTCTACTAATGTTGTCTTAATTTGAGATCACATATGTCACACAAAAAGACACCAATGGATGATCCATCTCCAACCTTCTTGCATGCTATCCCCTATAAGATGAAAAAGACAAAAAAAATTAGAAATCCGCAACGAGGATCTCTTTGGCGTAAATGATAGAGAAACTTAGGAACTCTACTTCGATGGTCCATCCAACAAGAGAGGATTTGGAATAATAATTCTCCTTATATCCCTGTACCTAATACGAATCCCCACTTCTATCAAAATCACATACGAATGCACCGAAAACATGTCCAAGTATAAGGCTTGCATAATGGGTCTCAAAATCACCATGGAAATGGAAATCATCGGTATGAAGCCTATGGGTATTCCATCCTAGTCATCAGTTAAATTCTGGGAAAAATGAATATTCGAGATGACAACTTGCAACCATACCAAGCCTAATTACATGAGGTAGCTTCATAATTTGAACATCTCGAGTTCAATGTTCTCCCACGGGATAAAAATAACTTAGCAGGCATATTCACCACTCTAGCCTCAATGATAGACATGACGGAGGGCACGATGGAGATTACGTTCACCATAACTTGACGTAACACCCCCTCGTATTTCTTTGAGGTTTATACCATCGAAGAAACAACCGGATGACCCACATCCTGGTACTATGATATATGGAAAAACCACTATCCATCAAAGGATTTTTCCAATTACTGATTTACCTTGAGATGATTGGCAACCTAAGTCAGCATCTGTGGAGGCATTTCTACAAAAGAGGGTTCAAAAGATTACATTTATGGTGAATCACCAAAGAAGAGACCTTTGAAATCATGGACAAAATCCATGGAAGCGAATGTGGACAGCATATGAGTGGGCACACCATCTCATGGAAAATCCTTTAAAGTCATGCTACTGAACTACCATGCAAAAAGAATGAGCCGATTACGTTAAATGGTTCTTCAAATTCCAATTGTACACCCCACTAAAACATATACCTCCTCGAGAGCTCTATGGCATTACCTCACCTAGGATTTTTTCCACCAAGGGGATAAACATCATATGTAAGGTAACGCCTAAGTCCTCCACTGAGCATAAATTTATTATGGTTTCCATTGACTACTTCACCAAATGTTTCGAACTTGAATCTTATGCAATGTAAAATGCTAAGAAAGTGACTAAATTCAAACGATAAAGTATCATCTTCCACTTCGGCATGGCTCATGAGTTAGTATCACACAATGGATCTCACTTCAAAAAATAGGTTTCCAACCTACAATGTGAGTATGGGATCACTCGACATGAATAACCCCCTTACAAACCACAAACCAATGGAATAATCAAATCTGCTAACAAAAATGTCAAAAACATCAGTTATAAGATGACTGCGACATTCATCGACTGGTCAGACAAACTCCCATATGCCATTTGGGGCTACCACATGACATAACATAATTAAATAGGACCCACCACCTACTATCTAGTTTATGGTATGGAAGTAGTTCTACCCATCGAATTCGAAGTACCATCCTTACGGGTCATGCTTGAAAGCAAGGTAATTTAAATCGACTAGGTCTAAGACTATTATGACGAACTATCTCTACTTAATGAGAAGAGACTAATAGACTATTAACTTAACTAGGGATACTAACAATGGACTCGAGAATTTAATAAACAAGTCAAGAAGATAAACATCCAAGAGGATGATGTAATCCTGAAAGGCAATCTCAAACCTGACCTGAATCTCGAAGGAAAAATTTTCTAACTAGGGATGGCCCTATCTAGTAACAAAAATAAACTCCAAAAGGGATGATACCTTAGATGATCTCGATAGAGTCAAGTTTTCCCAAACCTTTAATGTCGAATAATTAAATAAATTATTTCCTTGAACCCACTTAGGGAAAAAAGGAAAAGGGTTGAATAATAAGTCATCAGGGGAAGGGAATACTATGCAAGAACATAATAATGTTTGTAAATAAAAGGTCTTCGGTCTAATTATGTTCATATTTGCATTATACATGCATAAAATAAAGAAAAAACAAACACAATATATACAAAAATAGACCCTCAAAAGGGGGAATATTCTTATTTTGTAGATCGATGTATGAAATAAGACTCCCCATACAAAACACAAATGCATCAATGATTCCTCATGTTCCTGATAAAGGAACATACTACCTATATATAACATCCAAAAAACTTAGAAAATGACAAAAAAAAATATCTTGTTAGGGGGTTACATTAAATTCAACATAAAAGATCAACCCCAAAACACCATCACCATAAAAATTATCCAGCACGAGGCCTCTTTCCAAAAAAACCATCATCACGACGATCATCCATACTCCCTGACCTTAGAACCATAACCCTCACGTCCAATGCAAAAACCTTGTTCGGATAGGATAAACCACTCGAACCCAGGATCAGACCCATTGACAATTGTAAATAGTCTGTATATGCATCCTTCATAACCTTCATGCTTAATTCGCGTGAAGCCTAGTGAGCCAATGACCATCACATTAACATCTCCTACAATTGGGATGCATCAATTAGTTACTGCTCAAAATTGACAAAAGTACAAAATCAGTCAAAACTCAAGAAATAAAAAATAGTCAGAGACATACAAAAATAAATAACTATCCCAAAGCTCATGTCATTTACAAAGAGATCATGGTCCAAAGATGACGTTAACATGCCGAAGTCTGAGCAACGTTGATGAATATGTAACACTTTGTCTTCTCTGTGAAGAACCACTATGAAGTCAGATGATATCACCAAGAGCGTGCAAGGACTAACTCGGGATGCCAATGAATACGGGGTTGAATAAACCAAGGAGAATGAAGTAGGATCCTGTGCCACTATCGGTACACTTAGAACTGAGGAAGATACTAGCATCCCCACCGAAAGGCTTCCTAATAGCGACAATATAGACGGGACATATGTCATGCCAAAACTCAAGTCGCTTCCTTTATCCATGGTGAGTAGGACCATGGGAATAGATGTACATGATGGATATCCAAAAAAAGTAGCAGTACCAGTTCGGGGACAAAAATTGCTAAGGCAAGTAAGAGTAACTTTCCATAAATGGAAGCTCGAGCTTGCATTAAAAACATCCCCACTCAAATACTGGACGTAAAAGCACCCAAATCGACACCCTAAAGAATCAAAACCTTATAAAAAAAGATATAACCAAGTAGTGTATTTCGTTACCACGATCCTTAAATATCCTAAACAAGGCCTCAACTACGTCCTGAACAAAAACCACCCCAAATGGGTACTAAAAAGACAAAAAAATATATAATACAAAACTTATTAGGGTCAAATGTGAAAAGAAGAATAATTACAAAAGGTCCCAAGACCTTTTCCAGTATCCTTCTGCTGATCGTCAAAAAGCTTTGAGGTCCTTCTAGTGATTGGTAGAAGGACTGTCATAACACTCGATCCTAGTCATACATGTGGTAGCCCTATTTATAAATAATTTCCCACATCCTTCGGTTGAACGACATAAGGACTCTCCAAATTTCCTATAAATAGATGCCCCTCCTCTCATTTTAAGCACTTAAAAAATCATTGAGATCCCCAAACCCAACCACAATCCTATTTTCAAACTTCCTTCTCCCCCGAGGGTCTGAGATACTCGAGTTCATTTTGAAAGTCCTGAGGAAGCACATACTCCAAAAATTCATTTCCCCTCAAAAGGAATGCTCGTACTTCTGCGAAGTCACTTATGAATTCCAAAAAGAGTCAAACATTTGTTAAAATTTTGAGAAACCAAAAACTTATAGACGAAGCTCTACTTGAGTGGAACAATAGCCAACACTTCTAGACGAAGTCATGCCCGACTAAAAAACATTAGAACAAAGGGACATTCCCACCACACAAAAAGTTGGCTTTTTTCACGATGGTAAAGAGCCTCAGCCTAAATTTTAGGGCAATGCACCCCCCATATATATATATATGCAATAAATTATACATATATATTTACATCTTTTAACTCGTTTCCCATTTAAGGGACTAGGTTTGCACTCTATAATGTTTATATTTCAAAATCCTGGTTCTAATCCATCACATATACATGTGTACTGAATTGACATGATCATATCTTAAAACAATGTTAATTAAATGCCATAATGACCATCACAAAACATGAAAACAGACTTTTCAAATTCATTTTGTGTAAAATGTCCGTGTGCCGAGTCAGTCCAAAATTTTGCATCGATCCAAAGTCTAAAATCCCACTTCTCCAAATGAACCAAGCTTGTCCATGTAGTGTTACACCAAATATATGTTTTCATATAAAAACACTAGTCAAATGTTGATGTCTGATTCAACATTATTTTAATACATTAGTATATGAAATCCAACACAACGAAAATGCTCTATTAAGGACTAGGTTCCATAAATATCGTAATTTTGTATATTATATAGCCGATATCCCATAGCCTACATCTGTAAATATACCTCGTTTGTTTTAAAAATGCTATCTGTTATCCCTAGTCTTCTTGGGTATGTAGACGCTATACCGAGAAAAACTCATGAAGTCAAAGCCTCATAACACGTCTCTCGGCGTAGTATTTCTTAGGGATACATCCATCCCCAGTCCAAACCCCTAACTTCTTCTGGTCCAATCCTATATTTAATACATTATCCCCTCTCCCTGTGCACCTCTAAATTACCCCATAGGTTAAATAATTCCCTCTAGTTAGTGATCGCCCCACATACATGGATATCTTTATCGGCGGTTCTTAGGGTCAACTCCCATTCTGATCCAACTATACATAAACCCTATCCCTCCCAAGACAAGCCTTACATTTTCACACACATCACAATCGATAATGTGAACATCCTAACTACGTAGGCTTTGATCTCATGTCTACACGAGTATTGCGGCAAAATGCCAAGTCTTTCCTGATGAGCTTGAGCCTCGATAATATGTCGCATGACATATTATCCCCTTAATATATTCATTCATATCCTACAAACTATCTCAAGATGTTATCTCCTAACCATGCTAAAATGAATACCTAACAATTATCCCATAGAGATGCACCCATCCCTCGTCCATATCCTATACATACTAAAATAAGATATAAAACTATCTCAAGGTGGAATAATACTTAACATATACATATAATTTCTCAAATGAATATTTGTAGAAACCACATTCTAGGACCCCCTAGGTCCCTAGCACCTTCCCAATCAACACAAAACCTAAGCCATACTCGACTACCGATCTAGAGGCCATTGGGCGCTCCCAAGCTCCATTTGACTTCAATCAACTTCATCGTCAGAGCGAAAGAAAAATTAATCTTTGAAGCAATTTGAATCCCCTTTCCAACGGTCCACCTTATGCAAAAAATGACAAAATGGTTCGGACGAACGGGCCATTTTTCTATGAAAAACCAATCTAGATGCCATCGGGGCTCCCGGGCCTCGATTAGATCCCAATTAAATCTATCATCAGAGAAAAAGCTCAATGAATTCTTGAAGGGGAATGAAACCCCTTTCCAATTGTCCAACCCATTCACGAAATGACATAACCCTTTGGACGAATGATTCATTTTCTCCTAAAAACTGATTCGGAGGCCACCGGGCGCTCCCGAGCTCCATTTAACCAAAGTCAACACTTTATCTCGATCGAGACTGAATCAATATTCAAAGGAAATATAATACCCTTTCCAACAATCCATCATGTGTGTGAATTAGCCTTATGGTACGGACGAACGTACCGTTTTACTCCGATAGGTCACAAGGTGCTTTCGGGTCTCGATTAACCAAAGTCAACCCTATGAACTGAGTGAAGTGATTTCGAATTCGAAGTACATATCATAACGTTTCCAATGTTACAGCTCATGCACAGTTCATATTTATCATTCGGGTGAACATTCCATCATCGTTCGACGATCTCTTGTCCAAAGGATCGACGAGTGGTTCCGAGCCACATTTGACCTAAAGTAAACTCCTGGACCCGGTACTAATGGTATGCCCCATTCTCTATTTGGATCAATGAATTTCATTCTACGATTATTTTTTCAAAAAAATCTACACGAGACTGCCAATTGGCAGGTCATTTCCCTACTTATCGGTAATGTGTGTTCCTGTCGATAAGAAGTGAAAGGACAATGTTGATCGATAGTCCCCTTACCTTATATAAGGAGGGCATGAGTTATCTCTCAAGGCACACCTCAGATCCATCAACATCAGTGATCTCAGCAACATTCTCCTTCGATCAACAAGTCTCCTTGTGTGGAAATATTTTCGACCTTTCACTCCCATCATTTTCCAATCTAGTAGAAATCATCCATTATCCTTCACTTGCAAGGAATCTCTCCATCAATCAAGATTAAGTCTCAAGTTTTCAAAGAAGGTCCAAACATTCTTTCCTCTCTTTGAATTTCTTTACTTTTTCATTAGTTTCATAATTTCTTAATTTAGTTCTTACTTTAGATCATACACATTAGTATTTCATCCTTTATTAGTATATTGAACATAAGTTATTTTCTATAAATAAAAAAAACCTCAAAAACAAACAAAAAGAGGGTTATACACATAAATTTTGATGGGATTTTTATAACACCTTTTCTAAAACTAAACACATCTTTTTATACACACACATATCATAAACTCCCGTTTGAATATATGGGATAAGCCCCACCCTTATGCCGCATACGAACTACATGGACTTTGATGCCTTTATAGGATACGTAGGCATCTCGGGGTAAATCCCGAGACTCGAGTCCTATTTCTCATTTCTCATTTCTCATATTTCTTTATTTTCATATTTTTATTATGTCACCCATATATATATATATATATATATCGTATTTTTCATTCAGGTATCGCGTCTTATCCAACATATATTGTTGTTTCATCATAGCGATCAATATTAAGATAAAGCACACATATCATATTTTCTAAAATATTGTTTTGGGAATATTCCTTTGGATGACCTCACTCCATCTCTTCCATGATGCCAGTCGAGAAATTACGATTTCCATTTATATATACATGCATACATAATTCACGGAGAAATTAAGGAAAATAATAGCACAAACCCATGAGAGACTGAAAGGGCGGGATGGGTGCCTAACACCTTTCCATTTTGTAACTTAGCCCCCGAACCTCCAAACTATTTGTTTCGTAAGTATCAGTTAGTCTTTGATGCCGTCTCTCGAGGGGACGACATTTTCTTTTGCCTGCTTTGTGCAAAATAGGTTGGAGACTCCATCTTTTTACATCACCCCACATCGATGACGACCAAAGCGCTACCCCTTTGAACAAAAGTACCAGGACATGTGATGTTTTTTTTATTTCCTCCCCTCTCCATATCCCTTCTAGGAAGCGCCTCAGAGAGAGGAAGGGAGGAGACAAACCTCAGGATGGCCACAATATTTATATAACATAAAATTAGATATCAAACTATATCAAGGCAAAACTTTACGTATATATATAGAATTTATGAAATGCACAAGATATCAAATGATCTCAAGACGTGATCTACCAAGCATAACTACTAATGCTCAAATACATTCAAATGTACAATTGTGTATACACAAATGTACCTCTCACACACCTTTTTATATCTCCTCAAACCTCGAGTCATATATCGAAACATCTCAAATCCAATATTTCTCACACACTTTCATTTACATCAACGGTCATCCGTTATACAATACAAGCACAAAGTCGTGCGTAAGCAATCTTGTGCACCTGCACCAGTTGAAGTGACATTTTTTCTAACTCGCACTAATATAACTTTATGACCTAAGAACATATATATCTTTAAGGGACCCTAACACTAAGGTCTCTAATAAATTACAAAATTAACTAAAAAGTAATCAATTAATGTAAAGATTAATGATAATTATAGAATTAAGAATGCATGCAGAACAAGTTAAGTGCCTCATACCTTCCCCACTTGTAAAGCGGTTCTCGAACCAACACAATAAGAATCTCTGGAAACCTTCCTTAGGATTATCTTGAATCTCTTATTTGTTTTATAAAACATACAGGTGAGTCTAAAAAAACAATGGACCCCTTGTCGCACAAAAAACACACACACTCGGGCCTAGGCATGAGAATTAAGGGTGTGCGAGTCATATTATACAAGGTGTGAAACAACATCGAGGGGCAAGTCACCGAGGGAAAACTTTGAATTGATAACCTCACCCAGAGGGACATGGAAGAATGGGATACAAGCACTCCAGTATCCACCATTAAACATGCGAAAGAGTTCCCCTGGGTGCAGCGATGCTACCACCCCTCACTCTCAGGGACCACAATGCCACATCGCTAGACATAACAAAAACGTGGTGTTGTAGTCTCTGATCTTGGTTGAGGAGACATGTTGGAACAATTGGCCCTTGTAGGATAAAACTAGCATGACTAAGGTGTGATATAGTACTATGGACTTTTTTAAAGACCAACAGAGGTATTGGGGACCAAGAAGTAATTTGTTTGAGGGTAGTCTATTAGCCTTAAGACCTTTGCTCTTTACTGAGGGTAGTTGAGGGGAGTAATACTATTTTAAATACCCAGTGTAAAATATGTCATCAATAGTAGTTTCTTCCAGCAAAGTTTGAAAGGGGTAACACCATGGCCTCCAAGTGAAGATCCATTCTTTAGTGAACTTGTAAGAATAAGTTCCATGAACCTTTTCCTGACGTGGATGTATATGGTCTTTTTACCAAAGCCCCTCGGTCTGAATAAGAGAGCTCAAATGAGGAAAATAGTTCTCATGGCATCTCTACTAAAACCTCTTATAATTGAGATATATCGGTAGGTAATATACCATCACCTCCTAGGATTTCATAGTAAGGAAAAAATAATATGACTAGTAAGTTATTTGAAGACTTCTTATGTCATTTCAAGACTAGGGTCTATAATGGGGATTTTGACCTTAAAACCATTGAGTGACTGATACTTGCACATTTTTAGGACCGACGGTCAATTTTTTTTATAAACAATTAACCCCCAAAAAATTTGGGGATAAAGACCAAAGACTAAATCCTCCGATGGTCATAATACCTTTAGATTTTAAATTTTCAAATTTGAAGTCCTTATAAGGGTCATAAGATCTCATGACGAGTAATTTTGAAAATTGAAGTCCTTAAAGCATCTTAGGACCTTTGGATATAGATATTTTGAAATTTGAAGTTCTTATAAAGGTCACAAGACCTCTCGACTGCGAAAATTTGAAATTGGAAGTCCTTATAAGGGTTACGAGACCTCTCGTCTGAGGACTTTTGAAATTTAAAGTCCCTATAATGGTCATAAAACCTCGAGATTGAGAAAACTTTAAATTTAAAGTCCTCATAATGGTCACAAGACCTCTAGACTTTCAAGTTTTGAAATTGAAGTTCTTATAATGGTCATATGACTTATAGACTGAGAAAATTTGAAATTGGAAGTCCTTATAAGAGTCATAAGACCTTCGAATAAAGAAGCTTTGATATTTGAAGTCTTTATCAGGGTTATAAGACCTCAAAACTGACCAATTTTGAAATTGGAAGACCATATAAGGGCCATACGACCTTCAAACTGAGAAATTTGAAATTTAAAGTCTTTACAAGGTTCATAAAACCTCCCTACTTAGAAATATTGAAATTAAAAGTCCTTATAAGGTTCATAAGACCTTTTGACTTAGAAATTTTGAAATTAGAAATTCTTATAAGGGTTATAAGAGCTTTAGACTAAGAAATAATGGAATTAAAAGTCCTTACAATGGTTATAAGACCTCCAGACTAAGATATTGTGAAATTTGAAGTCCTTATAAGGAACATAAGACCTACAAAGTAGGAAGTTTTAAAATTTCAAGTCCTTACAAGGGTCATAAGACCTCCAAACGTAGGAATTTTGAATTTGGAAGTGCTTATTAGTGTAATAAAACCTATGGACTGAGAAATTTTGAAATTAGAGGTCCTTATAAGGTCATACGACCTCCTGAGTGAGAAATTTCAAAATTTGAAGTCCTTATAAGGAGCATAAGCCATTCGGACTATTTTTTTAAAAATTTGAAGTCCTTATAAGGGTAATAAGACCTCCAGACTTTGAATTTTTGAAATTTGAAGTCCTTATAAGGGTGATGAGAGTTATTACAATCTGTGAGACCTTTTGGTCTTCGACAAAGAGAGTTTAAGGTCCTGTGTCATTTGTCAACAATCTGAAGGGCCTTAGGAATTAGTTAATGGACTTATATAAGGGCCATTTAGTCTTTATTTAGGACCGATAAGCTATTAAAAGTTGTGTAAGCTCTCGAAGTGATTCAAGTTACATACATAGACTCAAAACATTGGGTTGTAGGAGTGTGGAGTGGGGAGTTAACACCCACGAATGTTAAGGCTCTTGGATCTCTTGAAGTATGATCTCGTGAATGTATTAATCTCCTAGATTTCTCAATATTAGTTATTATTTAATACTTCACGAACCCTACTTTTATATTCAAACTACAGGAGATAGAGTGAGTGGACTCCTACAATTTGGGAATGATGTGTTCTGAGTCATGACGATGTCATCAAGGTGGTGGGGGTTTGCTAAAGTATTTATAGGTAATATAAGAGAGTTGTTAAGTTCATTAAATATGGATGGGAACCTTCAACGAAAGTGGTTTGAGTAGTGGAGGTAAGTGAAATAGTGTTTTGATTTCCACCCACTTCACTAGGCCAGTTGTAGAGGCAATGTCGGAGGCTTTGGAGCTCGAGAGATACCCTTAGACCTTCATAAGTTTCACTTGATGTATTATACATTGATATACCATTATACTATGGGTTAAGTGAGATTATGAGGTCATTTCTCTTCAGGTTGAGGTATACTCTATTCGTTTGACATAGTGAAACTGTGGTGGTGTAGTCTACGAACTTGGTTAAGGAGACCTATTGGAATGACTTGCCCTTGTATGATAAATGATGGATGGCCGAGGTTTTCTCAACTACTATAACCTTTTTTGGTGACCAACAAAGGTATTGGAGACCACGTAGTAGTCTATCTAAGGGTAATCTATCATCTTTGGGACCTTTGTTCTTCCTTGAGGGTAGTTAATGGGATTAAGAAATAGGAAATCATCATAACTGAAAACATTGTTAAATTTGGTTCAACAAGTCAACCCACCACTAGCAGTGACCAAATATTTATGGAAAGTAGTCAAAAAATAACACCAGACACTGAAGACCGAGAATATGATATGATAATGACTTTGAGGTCCAGGAATGCAAAAGTAATACCTGGTGTGGGTGTGTCTTCAAGCACCCAAGATACGATAATATACCAACTGAATTTAGTGTCTTATCATTTCGGTAATGTCATGAAAAATATTAGCCAAATGATCACGAAAATAATAAGTAGGCTATCCTCTCATATAGTTACAGGATCAAATTGTCAAGGCTTGACACCACAAAGTGTTGTAAACACAACTTGACATCCTATTGGATTTGATCTCATTCATTATACACCTAACAATGGGAAAACAAAACTGGGTTCAAATTTATTGATGGGGAATTAAGCAAACAATAAAGGATTCGTAGTGAATAACCCAATGGGAGGTATTTAAATGAATGATTGATAATAACAAATGGGGTATAAGAAACTAGTGGGAATAATACCTATTCCGAAAGTGAATAAGCACAAGCCATATTTCAACGAGCCCACCCTAGGTTTTCTTGGGGCATTAAAATATGGAGTCGTCACTCATCCAATGTTCAAATATGAACCTGGGGGTTGGGAAATGACATGAGGGTTGGTAAAGATACTTTCCAAAGGACTGATAACAAGATTCCTTACCTCCCCCAATTCATTTCCCAATGTCGAAATATATACATCCATAAATCCCACCTCCATTGGTACAACTAACACCAATGGTAAACCTATATATTATCGAATGAAATAGTCAAATACCTAGGGTAGTTAAATTCTATATCTCATACATAACATGTGTGGTCCAATGGCCTAAGGGTGCAGACCCCAGTGTATCAAGATCCAACCCCTAAAAGGATGGATATGATTAAACTCCCAAAGAGTTTTAAATTACAAACTCTCTCCCTATTCTCATGTGATGTAGGGACTAATGATTATCGCAAACTACATTTGTTCTATAGTTCTCACACATATGCGACTTTCACTTGGTTAATTAGTCTTCCACCCAACTCTATTAATAATTGGTAGAAAATGGAAGACAAGTTGTATATTCAATTATTTTAAACCAAACCAAAAGTATCAATCGATGACTTGTCCAGACTAAGTAAAGACAGATTAAAAGTCCATTGGCTTCATAAATAGGTTTAAGAGGGCTAGGAGTAAATGAAAAATAATATTTATTGCGTTCGAGTTTATTGTTGGCCCAAAATGGGCTAGAATTTAGGCTTCACAAGAAGTTAATTGCGATATATTTAAAAGATTGGGTGGAAATGACAACCAAAGTACTTGGATATGAAGCCCTATTAGACAAATAACATGAAAGGAGTAGTCCCTCCTTTAAAACATATTATAAAGATTCAAATTTGGATATAGATGTTGTTGTAAGGATTGGGACCGAGTCTATAATTTATGAACCCATAGTTCGAAAGAACGAAACAATGAAATCATATCCTCACAAGTAAAAGGCAATGATTAAGAAATAGGGTTTTGTCATATCTAAGGTTGGAGAGATTTTTTATTACCTTTTAAAAGTCAGGATGATAAAACTGCTTAATGATGTCAATAGGCCAAGTAAAAATGAGATAAAAGGAAAAAAATATTTGAAATGACAATGTTTTCCGTCACTCAACTAATGCTTGTTATATTTTTTGAGATACGGTACATGTGTTAATTAGGAAGGATAAAATCAAGTTTTAAAACAAAGATGGGAACATTATGGGGGGTGATGAAGACCCATTTCCCAAAGTCAGAGAAATCAGAGATAACATACAGTCTATGTAGTTGCCAAGGAACAAAGGCTATGTTGAGTCTAAAATCAAATCTAAAGTAGACACAAAGGCTTCAAAGAGTGAGATAACTACAAGTTGAGATAAAAAAAAATCTTAAAACACTAGTGCATTAGGTGTGGAGATTAGTATTCCAAAATGTATCAAATTTTAGCTTCGAAAGGGAAACAACTACATAGATTCAAGAAAGAGTGACATGGTAGTCACGTTGCCAAACCTCGGGGGAAAATGAGCCCATTTTCTGGGACTTAACATAAGCGATGAGAAATAAAACTTCCAAGGAACTTCCAATATGGTAGGACAGGTTTCTAGGATGTCCAATCTCACCAATACATGGGGACCCCAAGACCCATGGAAATTAATAAACTGACATCCATGGTTAAAGGAGTACCAGATTCGTTTGTGGAATAAGATCCTTAAATATATCAATAATTCAACAAAATGCTTAGAAAGACATAGGCGATAATGCCTGAGAAAGTGGCTCTAGGGAGGTGGCACATGGGATATCCACCTAAATCTAATAGGAAAAAACCAAAAACTATGATCCCTCTCACCCAACAAAGGAGGATCCAGAGTAATTATATGGCCCTAATAGAGGCCTCAGAGGTTTTATGCCTAAATGAATATGAGAATATCACATATTCATATTCAGACCCAAACCCAAAGTTTCTTGAAAAGAAAAATGGGATCCGGTGTTCTTCAAATATGTTGGGTGAAAATATAAACGAACTAAAAAAGGCCATAAATGTGGATGAAAGAAGCATGTCGAAGGATCTTCTACTAATGAAGAATCAAAATAACAAATGATGGTTGTGGATGTATTAGGATATGTAAAAGGACCTAGTCAAAAGTTTAGATCATTTCCATAGTAGGTTCCAATCGACCTGGAAATTTCCCTCCCACAAAGGTCTGAAGCTAAGGATGGGAAGGAGGTTTTAGAGACAAATATGAATGAAGATAATGTCTCAAAGATAGATGAATTTATCCTATTTTTCTCTACCTTAGATCTCATTTATGGGGTTAAAATAGCCTATTAAAGATTGGGGTAATCACATTAATCCCCTATTTATAAAGGCTTGCGTGAACAGAGTCTTAATAAATGAAATATTAGTAGATGAGGGTGTTTCCATTAATAAAACTCCATATTCAATGTTTTCTAAAATAAATAAACAACATAGTTAATTAATTCAGACTCAAATTATAATCTCTAGTTTTGTTTATGATAAAAAATCAACCAAAGTCATATTTCCAGTTGATATTGAAGTTTACATAAAAAAGTCTAAAATGGACTTCTTAGGGAAAACCAAGCTTTGATGCTTTACTTGGAAGAGATTAGATTCATTTTAAAAACATTATCCATTATTCCATGCACTAAAAAATATTTTTGATGAATGAAGAAGGGAATGTGGAGGAAGTGGAATCAGACCCACTGCCAGTCTACATTACTTCTAATTATAATGAAGCAAAGCTTTTTACTGGGAAAAATTAGGACCTATCAAAGTAGATGCACTAATAACTAAGATGTTAGGATAAGAGATTTTAAATGAAGTTTGGGAAGAATTAGTCTTTTCTCTAATGGGATCAACTGAAAAGGATAACATGGTTGTGTAATGGGTAGCATCCCTTCGAATTGGAAAGTACCAATGCAACTTTGCCTATAGTATTTTAAAAATTCAGAGAAGTCAAATTTAAAAAAAAACACGGGCGAGGAAAGGACCATTTGTTGGGCCAATTATGTATTCAATGAAGAGAAATAGGAAGTAACATCTCAATAAATTAGTGACCTAACAAGTTCTCTAGTAACATACGAAGATCTTATATCATTTAACTTGATCCTTTGATAGAGGTAAATAATAGGACAAAAAAGGAAACGTACATCAAAACCAACCTTAGAAAAGAAGACCAACAATTAGTTATGGACCTTTTACATCGGTATAAGGACTTATTTAGTAGGGAATATGATGAATTTCCCAGTTTAGACAAAAAATTGTTGAAACATAAACTGCCAATTAGGGAAGGATACATGCCAGTGAAGTAAATACCTTGATAAATGACTCTAAATGTCACAAAAAAATAAAGGAGGATGTAGAAATGTTTTTGAAGGTTGGGTTCATTCGAACTTCCAGGTATTGTGAATAAATCTTAAATATAGTGTCATCCGTAAAAAATAATGGCAAATTAAGAGTGTACTTTGACCCCAGAAAAGTCAACGCTCCTATCCAAAGGATGAATATCCAATGCCAGGGCTAGATTTATTGGTAGATAGGTCTGATGGCCATGCTATCATGTTTTCCATGGATGGCCATTCGGGACATAACCAACTATGAATAGTAGAAGAGGACGTGCACAAAACTCCTTTTTAGGTGCCCATGAAATTTGGCAACCTTCAAAATAAAAATTCCATTAGGTTTTATGAATGCAAGATCCACTTATCAAAGGGTAATGAAAACTATTTTCCATGATATGGATGTCACCTTTTTAGAATGTTATATTGATGGTACAATTGTGAAATAAAAAATAGTAAGAAATCGCATAACACACCTACAAAAATCCTTCAAAATGACGAGGCTCAATAAACTCAAAATGAATCTTCTAAAATGTGTCTTTGGAGTTTCTGCATGAAATTTGGTAGGATCTTTTATGCACCAAAAGGGATTCAAGTTGATAGGATCAAAGCCAAGGCTATTATTAAAATCACAACCCCTAAAACTAAAAATTAATTACAAATTTTTGGGGAGAAGTTAATTTCCTTTGAAGAGTTATATCTATTGATGCACAAAAAACTAAAATATTTTCGCCATTCATAAAGCTAAAATATCAAGAGAAGCTAGATTGGAAGGAGGAACACACGTCATCTTTTGAAATGATCAAACAATATTTGTCTAGGACGCTTGCATTTGAACCTCCAAGGGATGAAATGCCACAAAAGCTTTACATTGTTGTTATTGATACTTTCATTAGACTTTTATGGCACAAGACTCTAAGAAGAACAAGGAATATGTCGTGTATTATTTAAATAGATTGAAAAATTACCTTGAACGAAAATATTCAGTAATGGGAAAGTAATGTTTGACTTTGTATTTAACAACCATGGAATTAAGATATTACCCATTTCCAAGGGAGGAGTTTGTTATTTCAAAGTTTGATTTAGTTAAGACCATACTCATTAGTAAAGTACCCTTTCGGAATGTCATGGGGTTTATATTGGCTCAATATTGTAATTATGGTACTAACACTCGGGCCATTGCACACACAAATTTAAATTTGTTTAATATATTTCATATTTTTGTATTTATACATCATAGATGTATTTTATACTCAAATATTTTTTACATTATTGGTTTCTTAGTTGTATAATCTTTAAAATTAATTTTCGTACTTTATATCATTTTTTTAAATTTGTAAATGTTGAAATTAAACATTTAAAAGAAATAAAATTGAAATACATTTTTGTTTCTTAATTAAATTCTGCTAATATTTAAATGATACCGTTTTGATAGTCAAATGGTCATTTGTTTTGCGATCCATGTGATTGGTTTTGGACCAATTTGGGGTTGGTATGTTGCCCACGGAATTTCATCACGCTTGTGTCTTGGGGTTTGACAGCTAACTTTCTAGGGTTGTTTTACATTACTACCCTCTGCAGTGCTATGGTATTTTATGCATGTACCCTCACTGACCCCTATTTTGTGTGATGCGCAATCTGCCCTTGGGTGCCCGTGGTTGTTTTCCTCTTTACCTTATTGTTTGGGGAATTACTCTTTTACTAGATCCATTCCCCCCTATATTAAAAGACGGGTTGGGGTTCATTTTTTTAGACGATAAAATTTCAAAACCTAAACGAAACTCTGCCAAAATTTTCTCTTCCCTTATCTTTAAAAAATTTCAAATATTTTACATATGCTTGCGATATTTCTAAACCTTTTTATAAAATATTTTATCCTACAAATATTACAATATATTTTGTGTTAGGACGAGGATTTAGATGTTCAGTTTGAAAGTTTGCGAGTTTTCTAGGTTTCATCATTTCAAGCCTTTTTGAGTATATTGTTTGGAGGCTGGCCTGTTTAAACCTTGTTTGGCTTTTGTATTCTGCGGTGGGGTGTATTTTCTAAATTCTTTTCATACATGCAAACAGACTCTCTCTCTCTCACACACACACACACACACACACACACACATATATATATATATATATATATATATATATACATATACATTATGTTTAGTAGATATGATTTAAAAACCAAATTTGTGTTTGAAACATATATATTCTTCAAAACAAGATTTAGTTATGTTATGAAACGTTCTGATTTGTGTAAATATTTTTGTCATTTTGTAAAACTCACGATCTAAACCTTTTTACGCACAAATTGGTTTTTATCTTTTCACACGCCTTTATATATCTGACTTTAGATAAGATCTTGTAATAGCGAATATTTATAATTGCTCATAGCTTAGGCTTTATTTTTATTTTGGTGTATCCCATTGCAAACCGACTTGTCAAACCGAATTCTAGCATCTCCTAGATCTAAGACACCCCTACAACTCATAAAGGTATAAAACTTTGGGTGTTCATAGATTTTCTAAGTCGTATTCGGGATGTTATTTTTTATAAATCGGGGTTGCTTTTCAAAAAGATTTAAAAATAAAAATAAAAATATATTTATTTTGGCCTCGTTCAAATGAGAGTCTTTCTCGTTTAGCCCATTAGAAGCTTGTTTGATGCTGGCTTCGAACAACATTACATTTTATTTACAACGAGATGCTGACTCGTTCGAACAAAAGCCTGTTTCCATTTGAAAGACCTTAATTTTCATTCGAGTGAATTGATCTACCTCAAATTTTTTGTCAGACCTATAAATACCTGTTTTGAACTCTTTTTTCATGGGATTTTGAAAAAAATGCAAACAACTTATCTTTGCCAAAAAAATTCATATTTCATTTCACAAAACACTTTTCAATTCACAATCTTTACATCCCCCATCTGATTTGCGAATTTTTATGGAACCCTATTGTTCCATTACCCTACATACACTTTATGAAGAGCAATATCTAAGAATGACTTGTGAACATATGATTCACTGTTGAAGAAGGAAGAAGGAAGATGGGTGCATACCGATGGTAGACCTCTACTTGTTGACCACTTTGGACTGAGTCGTATTCTACTAGATGTTTTAGGACTCTACGTATCCCACTTATTTTAGTTAAGTCTCTATAAGTCATGTCTGTCAACACTTATGATAGTGTGGAATAAAGGTTTTGACCTTTTTAGGGATTTTCCATCAATTATTGTGTCGATTGCATGAGTAGTTTAATTATTATGTTTGGAACACTTATTGTATGCAAACCTAATGTAATCGAAGATAAAATTTGGTAAAAAATGGATTTGTGTGTTGGGAATTAGTTATATAAATCAATCAATTAGATCACGTGCAATCTTAAATTGGTATTAGAGCAGATTGCACTAATTTATTATGTAATCATTTTCTGCGAATTTTTTTATATCAATTTTTAAAAAAATTGTTGATCTTTAAAATTTTGAAATTTAATGGATAATTTATATAATCGGATGCCCATTTTTTATGATTCCAATTATGCTTACTTGAAAGCTAGGATGAGGGCTACATTAAAATCAATTGATGAATGTGATTGGTTACTTTATGAAAGAGGGTGGACACCACGCATTGTAACTATTGATAATGTCGTTGGCCCTAAACTTGTCTCCTAAGGGACATCGGACGACTTTAAATGGAGAAATTTTCACTCGTATGGTTTGAGTGCCATCTCGGGAGACGTAACTCCTAACGAGTTCAGTCGCATTATGAAGTACACCGCATCTAAAGAAGCTTGGGATACCCTCCATCTCACTCATAAGGGAACCAATGCTGTTAAAGATTTTAAGATGCAATATATCATCACATAATTTGTAACTATAATTATGCTTGAACCTGAATCATTTAACGAGTTTTATACATGACTGGCTGATATAGTGAACTAGAGTTTCAATTTAGGTGAGAGAATACCTGAGAAGCATGTCGTCAAGAAAATTTTGAGATCGCTCCCTATCGATTTTATTCCTAACGTTATCGTACTAAATTCGTTAACAATCCTAGATACCCTTAGGTCAGAAGAACTTGTAGGAGATCTTCAAACGTATGAGATAGATAAGTTTCCTAAAAATTTTAAACCTAAGGAAAAGGGAATTGTAGTAAAAACCCAATCTAAAAATATAGAGGAAGTGTCGTCAAATTTTGAGTGTGATTTTGATTTAGACAATTTAGCCTTTTTTGCTAAAAATTTCAAAAGGTTTCTCAAACTTAAAATGCAAAATACTTCCAAAGAGAAGAAAAGTTTTGAAAAAGATAAAATATATAAATTAGGCAAGAAAATTTTTGAAAATGCAAAGAAAGATTTCTCCAAGAAAGATGAGGAGCAATGTTATGAGTGTGAGGGAAAGGGTCACAAAGCTCATGATTGCTTGGCTAGGTTAATGAGACAAGGGAAAGGCAAAGCTGCCTTAAACATCATGCTTAGCTATAGCGAGGTCGAGTCGGTGAGTTCGAGGGATGAATCACTACATGGATATAACTTCACCACATTCATGGCTAGTCATGTTAGTACATCGAGTGCACCTCACGCCAATAAGGAAGCTATAAAACATGTACACCTCAATAGCGAGTCTAGTCATTTTAATGAGAGTAAAGGGGAAAATGTTTTAAATGGGAGCGAGAGTGAACTACAGCATGCCTATAACAATCTTTATGTCTAGTCCTCTAAAAGTAAGAAAAAAGAAAGGTTTATCAATGAGAGTTTTAGCCTTAGATAAGGAGTTAAGAGAGAGTGAGTCCTCGGTGAGAAAAGCTGTCGGAGAGAGAGTTTGTTTAGTTGAGAGAGAGAACGAAGACTTGACTAATAAAGTGGCTAGTCTTACAAGAGATCTTCAAACATCCATGGAGACTCTTGAGAAACTTGAAGGCCTTGTATATCAACTCAAGAAAGATCTCGAATATGCCCGAGAGGTCAAGGTAACAATTAAGGATACATCGAAGAAGGTAAGTTAGACGTTCCTCAGCCCGACTTTAGTTTTTTATGAGAGGCATGGAATATAGAATAGTTTTGTGGAATATAGAATAGTTTTGTTCAATAGTTTTGAACAAAGAGAGAGTTCAATATAGAATAGTTTTGTATATTGAACTAGAGTTCACTTTAGTTCTACCTAGTTTATATCAAAACTCTATTTGTGGTTAATACTTATGGCCCTTAGCCTAAACCACAAAGAGAGAGTTCAATATAGAAAAGTGAACCAAAGTAGACCCAAACGTGTCCATGTTTGAACTTTTATCAAAATGAGAGGTCACTTTAGAGAGTTTTGATATAAACTAGGTAGAACTAGGCGTACACATACCCCCACACACTGCTCTAACGACTTTTCTAGTCTTAGAGAGCAAGTTGAGTTCCTAGTCATGACTTATCAAAGCTTAATGGAAGAATTTCAATGGATGTCTTCGCCGTTTGAGAATGCTTCCAATGTTACGATTAGAGACAATAACAATAAGGGCAAACAAAAAGTTACCTCCACTTAGGTCCATAAGCAAGACGACAAAAACTTTATTGTGCATGTTTCTCTTAAGGCTCAAAATACTTCCCAATGGTATTTTGATATTGGATGCTCTAGGAACATCGCTGGTGAGATTTCATTTTTTATCCACCTTAAAATAAGGTAAAGTCACTTCTGGAGATGGGAGTAGGTCTAGTATTTTAGGGTGTGGATATGTTGATGTACCCAAAATTCCCTAAATTAGACAATGTGTTGTACGTGAAAGGGTTAAAGTAAACTTAGTTAGCACAATCCAACCGTGGTAAAGTTTGAACGGTTCGAATGCAATGTTTATGACCAATCTGTTGAACGTTTACTACGGGGTGTAAGGACTGAATATAGTTGTTATGGGATTGTTCCCAATACATCCTTTGTATGCAACAGTGCCACAGTTTCTGCTATGGACATTTAGCATCAACGACTAGGTCACATGAACTTTAGAGATCCTGAGAAATTAGTGAAAAGGACCTAGTCAGTGGCTTACCATCACTTAGAAAACCAACTTCCTCAATTTGTGAACCCTTCCAATAAGGAAAATAAATTTGAAGTCCCAATCGGAAGTTGAATACCATTACCACCTCCCGTGTTTTGCAGTTGATTCATATGGATTTTATGGGTCCAACTTTATCAAAGAGGTAAGGTGGTAAGAGATATATTCTCATGATGGTCAATGACTTTTCTAGATATTCTGTCATTGGATTCCTTAGAGAAGAGTTCGATGCAATTCAATTCCTTACAACTAAGTGTTGTGTCCTACAAAACCAACATGGTGTCACTATTAATCGGATGCGTAGTGAGAATGGCACTGAATTTAAAGAAGCTAAAGTGGATAGCTATTGTGATGAAGTGGGCATCGGACATGAGTTTTTGGTCGTTCATACTCCTCGTCAAGATAAGATTGTTAAGAGGAAGAACCAGGCGATACAAGAAATGGCTAGATCTAGGATTCATAGGAGAAATGTGCCTAAATATTTTTAGACAGAGGCAGTGAGTACCACATTCTATACGGTGAATATGGTGTATCTTCGTCAGCACACACTTCACATACCTTATGAGTTATCGACAGGGATGAAGCCTGACCTATCGTATTTTTGTGTCTTTGGGAGTATTGGATACAGCTTGAGAGAGAGAACTTAGGAAAGTTTGACTCTCGAAGTGACGAGGGGATATTTTTCGGATATTCATACACTAGTAGGATTATAGGGTTTTAACCTCATAAGCTCTAAGGTTTACCAAGTCTATGTGGACAACATAGTCTTTGGATCCATGTTCTCTCGCCTTGCTCACACCTTTGAGGAGGAGATGAAGAGTGAGTTTGAGATGAGCATGGTAGGTGAGCTTACGTTCTTACTAGGACTCCAAGTTTGTCAACTTGAGGATGAGATATTGATATCACAATCCAAATATACAACAGTCCTTGTGAATAACTTTGGTGTAGACTCCGCTAAGAACTCACGGACCCTTATGAGTACATCAATAAAACTTAACAAAGATGCTTTAGGAAAGGACGTAGATTAAACCCTTTATTAAAGTATGATAGGTAGTCTCATATACTTTATTGCTAGTCGTCCCCATATTTCCTTTAATGTTGGAGTCTCTGCACGATACTGGGCGTCCCCGAAAGAGTCACACTTATACATATCAACAAATACGTGAGTGAAAATCTTTCATTTAATATTTGGTATTCCCTTGATATCAATGACCATTTGTCCGCCCATTCCGATGTTGACAGGGGTGGGGGTATATGTGGTTATAGGAGCACTTCGGGTGGGTGTTTTTATTTTTGTAGTGCTCTTGTATCGTGGTTTTCCAAGAAGCAAAAATCCATATCTTTGTCCACGATGGAGTGTGAGTATATTTCCGTCAGGAGTTGTTGCACGCAACTCTTGTGGATGAAGCAAACGTAGGAGGATTATGGTATTTAATAAGGCACGATGACTATTTCTTAAAATCATACGAGTGCAATCCATATTGCCCGTAATCCTATCCAAAATTCACGCACAAAGCACATTAGGATTCACTAGCACTTTATATAAGACTAAGAGTACGCTTGCGATCTTAATGGAATATTTATATAATTAAGTGTCCACTAAACACAAATCCATATTAATACGAAATTTTAATCTGATTAATTTAGGTTTGCATGTAATGATAGATCCAAACATGGTATATTAACTACACATGCAAGAGCAAACAAATATGAGGAAAAATCCCTGTAAGGACATTTTTGTCCATTATCAATTTATTATGTCGTACGCCGTTACACCGTTGAAGAAATTCAAGATTCATACAGTCATCAATGGATCCGAATATAAAAAGAAGAAGAGGAATCAAAGTCTGACATGCCGAACCGGTTCGCCCAGAATAAAAGAACCGATCCGCCTGCGAACCGGTCCGCCTCATACCCAGACCGGTCCGCCTGATGAAAGCCAGTATACCCCGGACCGCAAGAGAATCGGAGAAGCAAAAAAATAAAACGAACCGGTCCGCCTACCCGGACCGGTCCGCTTGGGATAAACTTCAACAGATCGTGCAAAGATTTTTTAGGCCCAGGAATTCTTTTATAAACCCACTACGGGGAGTTGGTTTGGTGGACTTATGCACACGATTTTCAGAGATCAAAAACCTAAAAGTCTTCACTTTTATGAGTTACAAACTCATAGTTTGATTCACACAACCTCTCATACATTTGTGAATCACTTTTGGTAACCCAAGAACACAACCAGTTGTTGTTTAACCCTTGTGGAGAAGACCGTTCTTCTTCTTCATTGCAGCCCTCTTGGAAAGGGATATTTCCATCCGCCGACTATAGAATTCGATACCTGAGGGTAATTCTTAGTCACCTGTATTTTTCATTGTAATCCGAATTTGTATGTTACAAAGTTATAATGAAAATAAATGGTTTTGCCCCTTTGGGGGATTTTTCCTCACATATATGTGTTTGAATGTTCTTGCATATGTTATCATCTTGTTCAATCACATATAGATGCATGTTTAGGAGTTAATTGATAAAAATTGTGTTTAATTAAATAACTTCATCACTTGAACGCAGGCGCACTCTCTCAAATTGGTATGAGAGCCAGTTACACAATTTTATCGTGTAATTTTCCGCAAAATTTTTCTAAGATATCAATTTTTCTGAAAAATTGATTTTTGAAAACAAGTGTGTTGATTATGGAGAAGTTATATAATAAAATGCCAGTTTTTGACGGGACAAACTATGCATATTGGAAAGCCCGTATGAGATCTGCATTAAAAGCCATTGATGAACGTGTCTGGATTTTGGTTGAAAAAGGGTGGACACCTCCCTCCGTCACTGTTGATAATGTGATCAATTTAAAACCTGTCACTTCTTGGACTGAAGACGATTTTAGATGGTCGTCATTTAATTCTAAGGGTTTGAGTTCTATTTCTGGTTCTGTCACATCTAATGAGTTCAAACGCATAATGACGAGCACCACGTCAAAAGAGGCATGGGATGTGTTATAACTCACCCATGAAGGAACTAATGCCGTGAAAGAGTCTAAATTACAAAATTTGACAACTCAATTTGAAACAATCACCATGCATGAGACTGAATGTTTTGATGATTTCTATGCTAGGCTTTCTGACATTGTTAATACTAGCTTCAATCTTGGTGAACATATCCCTAATGCTAGAGTTGTTAAAAAAATTCTTCGTTCTTTGCCTAAGCATTTTATCCCTAAAGTCACTGTGCTAAATTCTATGGGTAATTTAAATACGCTAAAATTGGAAGAACTTGTAGGAGATTTGCAAACTTATGAAATTGATATGTTCCCTAAAACTGCCAAGTCTAAAGATAAGGGAATTGCACTTAATGCCCAAGAGAGAAAGAGTGAGGGGTCAGCTAGAAAGAGAGTAGAGTCATCTAGAAAGAGAGAGACTGACACGTCAGATTCTGATTGTGATTTTGACTTAGATGATTTGTCTCTTTTTGCAAAAAATTTCAAAAGGATTCTCAAATTTAAGAAAAATGGCAATTTTAAAGATAAAAAGAAATTTGAGAAAAATAAGTTTGAAAAGAAAAATGAAAAAGTTTTTAAAGATCCTCCTAAGAAAGAAAGTGAGAGATGCTTTGAGTGCGATGGTAGGGGTCATAGAGCCTTTGAGTGTGCCACATGTATTAATAGAGAGAAAGGGAAAGCTGCCCTTAATGCTACTCTTAGCGACGGCAGTGAGGTCGAGTCGGTGGATTCTGGTGACGAGTCACCGCATGATTGTAACTTCACCGCATTCATGGCTAGTCATGTGAGCACTCCTAGTTCTCCTCACAACGATGAGGATGATGCTTCACAGGGACACCTCGACAGTGAGATCGATGTGAGTGAGGGGGAGGATGACATAAGTGAGAGCGAGAGTGATATTCAACGCGCCTACGCTGAGTTATATTCTGAGTCATTTAAAACTAAAAAGCGTAACAAAGCGTTAGTTCTTAAGATCACCGGCTTAGAGGAAGATTTAAGGAAAGCGAGAGAGAGAGAGTCCTCCACCTGCACCGCCCTGAGAAAGAGAGAATCTTCCTGTGTTGAGAAAGAGAGTTTGTTTAGAGAAAGAGAGAGAGTATTTTTTAGAAAGAGAAAGGGGACTTGACTAAACAAGTGGCTAGTCTTACGAGTGAGCTCCATTCCTCCGTGGAGACTCGGAAGAAACTTGAAGCCCTTGTTTCCCAGATGACTCATGATCTTGAGAAAGCACAGGAAGTCAAGGTACATATCGAGGACAGATCAGGGAAAATGGGAAAGATGCTCCTCGGCCCCGCTTTAGGTTTTGGTGATAGGTAGTGAATTGGTTATGATGGTACCTCTACCTACCAAATTTCACCTACACCAATTCCTGAGTTTACTACGAATCCTTATGGCCATCGTCAAAAACCTCAAAGGAGAGTTCGACCAAGAAAGGAAGACCAAGGTCTGCCTTTGACTGTGTTCTTTTGTACTTATTGCAAAAGAAAAGGGCACCTTAGGGAGTTTTTCTATAGCATGGGTCAGACACGACGTACAGCTGCTCCACCACATCATACTGATGAGTTTTCTAGTCTGAGAGAGCGAGTTGAGTTCTTAGCTGCCACGTCCCAGAATTTAATGGAAGAATTCCGACGGATGTCTTTGCCATTAGTGAATGCTTCTCACATTCTAGCTAAAACCAACAAAAACAAAGGCAAACAAAAGGTCACCTCTTCTTGGGTACCAAAGAAAGATAAAAAGGCCTTCATTGTTCATGTTGCTCTCAAAGCACACAATACCTCACAGTGGTATTTTGATAGTGGGTGCTCCAGACATATGACAGGTGATGCCTCATTTTTTACAACTCTTGAGGATTATCAGGATGGCAGAGTCACCTTTGGAGATGGGATCAAGTCTAGCATTATAGGACGTGGTACTGTCAAGTTACCTGGATTGCCTAAGCTAGAAAATGTTTTGTACGTCAAAGGTTTGAAAGCAAACCTTCTCAGCATTAGCCAGCTGTGCGACGCTGACTTTACAGTAAAGTTTGACCGTGACGCTTGTAAGGTCTATAATCAATCCAATAAACTGTTAGTGCAAGGGGTGAGGACAAAGGATAATTGCTATGGGACTGAGCCCACATCCTCACTTGTCTGAAACAATGCCACGATCACTCCTATGGATTTGTGGCACCAACGTCTAGGTCACGTGAACGTTAGAGATCTCAACCGCTTAGCTAAAAAGGACCTAGTACGTGGCTTACCATCGCTTGGAAGGTCAACTTCGACAATTTGTGGACCCTGTCAGTTGGGAAAACAAATTCGTAGTCCCTATAGGAAGTTGCATTCCATTACCACCTCTCGTGTTCTTGAGCTTATACACATGAATCTTATGGGTCCCACCCGTACAGAAAGTCTTGGTGGTAAGAGGTATATCCTCGTGATGGTGGATGATTTCTCCAGGTACTCCATTGTAGGTTTTCTGAGAGAAAAATGCGATGCTGTAGAGTTTTTAATGACCAAGTGTCGTGTCCTGCAAAATCAACACGGAGTCACTATTAACAGGATACGTAGTGACAACGGCACTGAATTTAAGGAAGGAAAGGTAGATTTGTATTATGATAGCCTTGGGATCAAATATGAGTTTTCTGCTGTGAACACTCCTCAGCAAAATGGGATTGTTGAGAGAAATAATAGAACGATCCAGGAGATGGCTAGATCTATGCTTCTAGGTCGTAAAGTTTCTAGGAGATTTTGGGCAGAGGCAGTGTCTACTGCATGCCACACGGTGAATAGGGTTTACCTGCATCCACACACTCTTAAGATGCCTTATGAATTGTGGACTGGCAAGAAACCCAACCTGGCATATTTCCGTGTTTTGGGGAGTAAATGCTACATCCTACGAGATAGAGAGCAATTAGGAAAGTTTGACTCCCAGAGCGACGAGGGAATATTTCTTGGGTATTCATCGATTAGTAGAGCATACCGGGTTTTTAACCTGAAGATCTCTAAGGTTATGGAGTCAATAAACGTCACCGTGCAAGATGATGAACCTCCGATGTCTATTGATCCTAACCTTCAGTGTGAGGATGAGGATTGTTTTGACAGTGATTTACTTGTTCCTCTCTCACACTCTGTGGACCCTACTCCTGGGCTAGGGGACACACCTGCTTGGGTTCGCAAGAGTCATGACCCATCTGCCATTATTGGCGATCCCACTCTAGGGGTCAAGACTCGTACTCAGCTAGAGAACGTTGTTAGCCATCTTCGCTACATGTCCAAAGTTGAGCCCAAGAACCATAAAGAAGCACTCAAGGATGAACACTGGATATCTGCTATGCAGGATGAGTTGCTTCAGTTTAAAAAGAATAATGTCTGGGAACTTGTCCCCCGACCTAGTGAGACTAATGTGATAGGTACCCGGTGGATTTTTAAGAATAAAATGGATGAAAATGGTACCATAATCCGAAATAAAGCTAGGTTGGTCGCTCAAGGCTAAAAACAGATAGAGGGTGTAGACTTTGGGGAGACATTTGCTCCTGTTGTGAGGCTTGAGTCCATCCCCCTACTACTCTCCATCGCATGTCATCTGCGCTTCAAGTTATATCAGATGGATGTCAAGAGTGCCTTTCTGAATGGCATTCTTCAAGAGGAGGTTTATGTGGAACAACCAAAAGGGTTTGAAGACCCTCAGCACCTAGAACACGTTTATTATTTGAGAAAAGCCTTGTATGGTTTGAAGCAAGAACCCCGTGCTTGGTACGAGAGGCTTACTTCCTATCTCCTAGCTCGTGGCTTCAAGAGAGGGGGAGTTGATATGACGTTGTTCGTCAGGAGAGATGACGGTGCTATTTTGATTGCCCAAGTCTATGTGGACGACATAGTCTTTGGATCCACATGCTCCCAACATGATCATCACTTTGAGGAGGAGATGAAAAGTGAGTTTGAGATGAGCATGGTTGGTGAGCTTACTTTCTTCCTTGGTATCCAGGTTCGTCAGCTAGAGGATGGGATGTTCATCTCCCAATCCAAGTATGCTAGAGACCTAGTGGAGAAATTTGGTTTAGACTTTTGCTAAGCATGCACGTACACCTATGAGTACCACTACCAAGCTTAGTAAGGACACTTCAGGCAAGGACGTAGAGCAAACCTTATATCGGAGTATGATAGGTAGTCTTCTCTACTTGACTGCCAGTCGTCGCGACATCGCCTTTAGTGTTGGAGTCTGTGCGCAATATCAGGCATCCCCGAAAGAGTCACACTTACTTGCTGTAAAATGTATTATTAAATACATGAGTGGGACTCTCTCATACGGTATTTGGTATTCCTTTGATACTAATAATCATTTATCCGCCTATTCAGATGCTGATTGGGCCGGGGATTTAGATGGTTGTAGGAGCACTTCTGGTGGGTGTTTCTATTTTGGTTCTGTTCTTATCTCCTGGCTGAGCAAGAAACAAAATTCCATCTCTTTGTCCACAACGGAGGCTGAGTACATAGCCGCCAGAAGTTGTTGCACGCAACTCATGTGGATGAAGCAAATGCTGGAAGATTATGGGATTTCACAGGACACCATGACCATTTCCTGTGATAACACGAGCGCGATACACATATCCCACAATCCAGTCCAGCATTCACGCACAAAGCACATCAGGATACGTGAGCACTTTATACGTCAGCTAGTTGAGGAGAAAGTCGTATCCTTGGATTTTTTTCCTACCGACCGTCAGTTAGCCGATATTTTCACGAAACCATTAGATGCCCTTAGATTTGAGAGTCTTAGGAAGTCTTTGGGGATTTGCACAGTTGACTGAGGGGTTGGTCTATGTCTAGAATAGGATGCTTTTTCATGTTCATATCATATGCTTCCTATTGCTAGTCTGTTTTATATGTAGCATTGCTATGTTGTACAACTATTTATTTATTCTTTTAAAAAATCCAAAAAGATTTTTTTTTTTGTATATAAACATTTCATAAAAGCCCAAAAAGATTTTTATATTTTTTTATGCACCTTTTATGGATGAACATTTAAGATAGCCAAGTCTCAAATTCATTCCATTTATCCATGTGACTGTTTGATAGAGATTTGAGATGCTACATCATTTCATCCATGTGCTTTACATTGTATGGAGACTTTGAGATGTAATTAGTGATATTTTCCTACATGCTTGACTCTTATCTCCTTTATTGCACACATGCACGGTTTTATTTGGTTATTGTACTTTTCGATCACATGTTGGCTTGAGTGTTTCCATCTCAATTCTGTCTATACAACTTATAATATGCGATAAAACTTGACAAGATTGGAATGCATGTAAAAACCGTTTTGGTGAGACTGAGTGTTTGTTTAAGAACGGGGAGGGGCTGCGAAAGGTAATTATCTCATCTTTGCACAAAAGCCACCGTTCAAAAGGACCTAAAAAATGGAGGAATTTTATTATCCGGGGTCCAAAGAGGTTTAAAAAGCCCAAAAAAATTTAAACGCAATAAAAAGGAAATCATGCCAAATATGGGCCATTTAGGTTTCATCATCAATACTCCAAAGTTTGAGAATTTAGATTACCTCTATTCAAAATATAAATCTGAGGGAGTTTGGTTGGAGAATATAAATGGGTTTGCACTTCCTTGAAAGTCCTGAAAAAGCATAAAAAGTTTTGGACGTTATTGGTGTAGAAATCATTTTTAGCTTTGATTTGTTGATTTGATTGAATCATTGTCTTATATTTCCATTTTTTTACAGCAAAGGAAGACTTTGAGTTAATTCATTAGGAGTATCCAATATTCATCGTGCACATATGTTATGTTTGTTTGCTTTGATTTTCCTATCGAGTATGATCACACCCATTCATTAACGCTATCATCGACTTGGTTGCTTTGTGTTCATTCATGGTGTGATTTTATCCTAGTGACACCCCGCACTTTGCTTATTTGATTTATTTCTCTCATTTGTCTACTTGGGGACATCATAAAAAGGGGGAGAATGAATTATCTTATTATGGGGGAGTTTTGAAAGTTGAAAGTTTGAGTTTTCTCATAAATTGGTATATATGTTTATCTCATTTCAAACTCAATATGTCACTTGGTATTTGCTTTTTCTCATGTGTGAGGTACTACATGGATTAACATTGGATTGCACACCCTAATGAGAAAAGTGTTGAAGATTCCTGAAGAGTTGAAGAACAAACGATGAAGTCTTATTCAATTGTACCTTTTCAGTTTTGGGTTCATGGAAGGGTAGATTTGTATAGGCAATTTCATACTTGATAATTTGGATGTTTGTTTTTATCTATGTACCGTCATAAACATAGGGGGAGATTTGTAAGGACATTTTTTTCCATTATCAATTTATTATATCGTACGCCGTTACACCATTGAAGAAATTCAAGATTCATACAGTCATCAACGGATCCGAATATCAAAAGAAGAAGAGGAATCAAAGTCTGATAGGCCGGACCGGTCAGCCCAGAATAAAAGAACCGATCTGCCTATGAACCAGTCTGCCTCATACCCAGATCGGTCCGCCTGATGAAAGCCAGTATACCCCAAACCGCAAGCAAACCGAAGAAGTTAAAAATAAAACGAACTGGTCCGCCTACCCGGACCAATCCGCCTCAGACCCAGACCGGTCCGCTTGGGATAAACTTCAACAGATCGTGCAAAGATTTTTTAGACCCAGGACTTCTTTTATAAACCCACTACGAGGAGTTGGTTTGGTGGACTTATGAACACGATTTTCAGAGATCAAAAACCTAAAAGTCTTCACTTTTATGAGTTACAAACTCATGGTTTGATTCAAACAACCTCTCATACATTTGTGAATCACTTTTGGTAACCCAAGAACACAACCAGTTGTTGTTCAACCCTTATGGAGAAGACCGTTCTTCTTCTTCATTGCATCCCTCCTGGAAAGGGATATTTCCAGCCGTCGACTACAGAATCCGATACCTGAGGGTAATTCTTAGTCACCTGTATTTTTCATTGTAATCCGAATTTGTATGTTACAAAGTTATAATGAAAATAAATGGTTTTTCCCCTTTGGGGGATTTTTCCTCACATATATGTGTTTGAATGTTCTTGCATATGTTATCATCTTGTTCAATCACATATAGATGCATGTTTAGGAGTTAATTGATAAAAACTGTGTTTAATTAAATAACTTCATTACTTGAACGCACGCGCACTCTCTCAATCCCTAAACATTTCAAAACCTATTTTAGCACTTTAGAGTTTTACAAGAACGTAACTTACAAATCTCTAAAGAATAGGACTCTATCCTGAGTCGTCCACAGGTGGAAATCCACCCTTGGTATCCACCGATCAGCCTTTGTCTTCCTTCAACACTTATTCCCTTAAGAACCACAAGATCAGCATTGAAGAATGTCTCTCAATAAGAGTAACTTCAGATATGAAATACTTAAGGGTTTCAAATGGATTAACACAAATATTGGGGATGAAATTTGTTAATCAAAAGGTGTTTTAAACCAAAACAAAGTGAGTACTTTTTCATTAGGTATATAGTTTTTGAATTTCAAAAAGTCCCTATGAAAAATTGTACGAAAAAGGTGTTTATAAGATATCACAAAATTTGAGGATACGTCAGTCGTTCAAACAAAAACAAGCTTCATTCGGACGATAATAACATCTCGTTAGAATGACATAAAGGTCATTCGAACGAAAACACTATCTCATTTTAATGAGCTTCAGACGAGGAAAAATAGTATGTCTCGTTAGATGCATGTTAGTTAAAATGAAGAAACGTGGCTTCTAACGAGTTAGAATTCTCATTCCAATGAGAATGACTTCTCGCTTGAACGAAGTCAGTGAATTTTGAAATTTTTTAAACATAAAAATTGCTTCATTTTTATTAAAAATATCTTTAATATAAATGTAAATAAATCTGAACTCTTAATTTATGTATACCTTCATATTGTGGAGATCATCTTGAATTTTGATATGTTAGAGATTGGATTCTTCATAATGGATCGAGTAAAATGTTAACGGGATATGCCAAAATGTATGTAAGCCTAAGTTATAAGCAAATGACAAAATTATGCTCTTACAAATCTCTCCCTTTTGGATATTTTGGTACAAAAAAATTACAAATTACATTAAAATCCCCTAACACAATGAAAATATCCTATTACCCTCTCAATCTCTAGAAAATGGATAAGTACAAGATATTGATGTCTTCAAATGATGTCTTCAGATCTCCACTTATTCCTTTTCTCTTTTGGGACCTTTGTCTTCATCGAGTATAAAGTGAATATGATCTTCCAAAAGTACCTACACACATGAAACAAAGAAAATACTTGTGATGCATACAGTTTGAAATATAAAATAAAAGTCATAAAAATTCTCCCCCACAAATCAAACTCATGTAATCTCCCCCGTAATTTTTTCACCCTCCTTTTATTTTATCCTAAATATACAAGGAGTAGAAACTAAAGCATGAATTGCAAAGCATAACAAATAAGAATAAGATATCATCACAAAAATATATGAATGATAAACATGCAATGATAATATCAAAGGGTCCACAAACTATTTTTGAAAAAATTTCAATTTTGTTTCAAGTATAAAATTTAACAAATACAACACACCATGGAGAAACACAAAAATACCCGAATCATGGCAACTGAATGTAGGGGTGTGAACATATCCTATAGGTTAATCAACGTAGACAAACATGACACATTGCACAAAGGATTGAGACACCAGTAACAAAAGATCTCAAAGTCTACATTAGGTGTAAAAATGGTGAACTCGTGTGAAATTGACTTAACCTAATCGACTAATCAAGACCATAAGTGATTTTCACCCTAATGACACCCAAAACTATGTAATGTCTTTCGATATTTTTATAGTACGTACAAACCCATTGATCTTCGACTAAACTCCCTCAAAATATCACATATTGAAATTAAACTCTAAATTATTTTGAAGAAATTAATGCTCATTTGTAACAAAGGATCAATGTTCTAGAAATTGGCCTGACACTTCTATCTTTATGTGCCTTTAATCTTTTTGGATCTTTTCATTGAAAATGGTGGCTTTTCACACAAAGTCATCCTGTCTTTCGCATCCCGATTCCATTGTTTAATATACAACAATTTTATCGAGAAAATGATTTTTTTAAATCCAAGCAATGGTTCTTACAAGCAAAACTTTTATTATCTCATTTTTTACATTTGGTTCATTTTAAGAGAACAATTGAGATGAAAACACTATGATTGACATGTAAGAGGTAAGTGCAATGTTCAATAAGTTCATGGTCGTGTGCATTAAAGGAGTCAAGGAGTCAAACATGTATTAAGTTGTCATCAAATCACATCTAAATGACTCCACGCATTAAAAAGTACACAAATGAAATGATGTCACGTCTCAAAATAGTACAAAATAGCCACATGGATATGGAATGAATGATGACTCAGACAACTTTAATGTTCATCCACTTATGGTAAAAAAAACTCTTTTTGGATTTGTTCAAAAATTTTATCAAAAAATAAAATATTTTTTTCCTTTCACTTTTTCTTAAAAAGACACCAAAAATCTTTTGTATTTTTCCAAAAAAAAATTCAGAAAAACAACACACTTTTTGGATTTTTTGAAAAATATATCAAAATGAAAAATGTAAATACATTGATAATACAATGGTGATACAATCTAGGTATAGGAATAAAAACAAATAATCATGAGAATCATCCTACACTAGATAACATATCAAATCTCAGACAACGATGCAAATACCTAAAGATTTCCTAACATCCTCAAATCGAAGTGAATCTAAAGATTTTATGTAAATATCATCTAACTAACGATTGGTGCTTACAAAGATCAAGGACATGACCTTCTCCTCAACTAGGTCTCGAATAAAGTGCTCGCGTATGCTAATGTGCTTTGTGTGTGAATGCTGGACTAGATTACGCGAAATTTGTATGGCACTCGTATTATCACAAGAAATAGTCATCGTGCCTAGTGAAATGTCATAATCCTCTAGCATTTTCTTCATCCATAAGAGTTGCGTTCAATAACTGCCGATGACTATATACTCAGCCTCCGTCATGGAAAAAAAGATGGGGTTTTACTTCTAGATCATCCACGAAACAAGAGCACTCCCAAAGTAGAAACATCCGCCCGAAGTGATCCCACATCCATCAGCATCCCTGTCCCAATTTTCATCCAAATAGGTGGACAAACAGTCACCGATATCATAAGAATACCAAATATCGTAAGATAGAGTCCCACTCACGTATTTGATAATATGTTTAAGAGCGTGTAAGTGTGGCTCTGTCGAGGACGCTTGGTATCACGCACAGACTCCTACACTAAAGGCAATATCGGGACAACTGGTGGCAAGGTAAAGAACACTACCTATCATATTCCGATATAAAGCCTTATCTACGTCGTTGCCTAAAGATTCTTTGCTAAGCTTTGTCGATGTACTCATAGGGGTGCGAGCATGTTTAACGGAGTCTATACCAAATTTCTTCGAAAGGTCTCTTTCATGTTTGAATTGAGATATGAATATCCTATCCTCAAGCTGACAAACTTGGAGATCTAGGAAGAATGTAACATTACCTACCATGCTCATCTAAAACTCCCTCTTCATCTTCTCCTCAAAAGTGTGAGCATGGAGGGAGCACATGGATCCAAAGATGATGTCCTCCACATAGACCTGGACAACCATAATAACACCAATATCTATCCTCATAAATAACATCTTATCTACTCCCCCTCTCTTGAAGCTGGAAGCTAAGAGATAAGAGGTGAGCCTCTCTTACTAAGCACGAGGTTCTTGCTTCAAACCATATAAGGCTTTCCTAAGATAATAAACGTGTCCCCGGTGGTTAGGGTTTTCAAAACCTTTTGGTTGTTCCACATAAACTTCCTCCTATAGAATGCCATTCAGAAAGGAACTATTAACATCTATTTGATATAACTTGAAGCACAAATTATATGCTGTGGAGAGTATTAAGAGGACAAACTCAAGCCTAGAAACAGGAGCAAATATCTCCTCAAATTCTACCCTCTCGATTTATGTGTAGCCTTAAGCGACCAACCTAGCCTTATTTGATAACTATGGTACCATTTTCATCCACCTTATCCTTGAAAATCCACTTGTTACTTTATCACGTTAGTATCGCTAAGTTGGGGGACCAACTCCCAGACATCATTCTTTGTAAACTGAAGAAACTCTTCTTGTATGGCCGATATCCAATGCTCATCCCTCAGCACATTATTGTGCTCGACGAAGGATGGGTAGCACATATAGAAAACAACATTTTGCGAGTTGAGAACGAGTGTTGACACCTAGTGTTCGATCGCCAAGTATAGCGTAGGGGTCATGACTCTTTCGAGCCCAATATGGTGTTATAGACACCCCATTTTAGGAGCCCCTAGGTCCTTCCATAATCCTCTAGTAACTGTCCCTTATACGCAAACCTTAGATCATACTCCAAGTATCGATATACAGGCCATCAGATGCCCCTAGGGCCCCATTTGACTCTAGTCAACCCCATCGTCAAGGACAAAGCTTGATAAATTCTCAAAGGGCTCTGAATACCCTCTCTAATGGTCTGCCTCGTGCCCGGAATGGGATAACCATTCGTACGAATGGACCAATTTACTTTTATAAATTAATTTGGAGGCAACAGGGCGCTCTCAATCCCCGTTTGAACCCCATTTGACTTCTCCATCAGGGTGAAATTTTGATGAATTTATGTAGGGAACTAAAAACCCTTTTCAACGATCCACCCCGTGTCGTATTCTAATTTACCATGCGGACGAACAGTCCATCATCATTCAAAAATTGAACTAGAGCCTTTTGGGTGCTCCCGAACTCAGTTTGACCAAAGTCATCTCTTCAGCTTGATTGAGACTAGATGAATCTTAAAAGGGCACAGAATACCCTTTCTAACAGTCCGTCCCATGTGCAATTCTGACTTACCATACGAATGAACGACCCATTTTACTCCGATAGGCCACCGGGCACTTTCGAGGCCTGGTTGACCAAGGTCAACTCTACGAATCAAGGAAAACTCTTTGGAATGTCGAAATAAATATCCTTAACTTTCCAATGATCTGTCCCATGCGCGATTCAAACTCACGATCCAGACGAACGAACTGTTTGCATCCGATGATCTCCTATCCTAAGAATCAATGTGCACTTCCAAGCCACATTTAACCCAAAGTCAACTCCCTAACTCGGGAGAAAACCAAAGGACTTTGGAAGGTATCTGGAATACCTTTCCAATGGTATTCCCCGTAAACGATTTGGATGAACAGATTGCGTTCTATGATAATTTTTGTAGGAAAATATGCACGAGACTTCCTATAGGCAGGTCCAGACTCCTGCCTATAGGCAGGGTGTGGAACATCACCTGTCGATTGGCAGAGCTAGACCTATGCCGATCGACAACCTCATGGGCCTATAAAAAGGAGGTCTTGACCTCACTCTCAAAGGGGAGGGCAAAAAAAGAAGAAAAAGACATCTATTAGCCTCACTGAGCTCATTAGTCCTCTCTCAAAATTAGCACGACTTCCATACCTAAATCCATTCCACAAATCATCCATTTACCCTGTGGGGTAAATCATACTACATCACCTTCATTTAAGCGCAAGGGAATCCCTTCAAGATCCAAGATCAAGCTCAAGATCTCCAAAAAGTCCAATCTCTCACATTCTCTCTAAATCCTCTTCAATTTAGCATTATATTACTTCTTTATTTATTCTAGAATCTCATCCTTTTGGATCACATATCTTAATATATGATTTTACTAGTATATCGCACATACTCTATTTTCTATATATAAAAAAGCCATAAAAAGAGGGTTATACTCATAGAATCCAACAACAATTCTCATCGCACTTTTTTCAAATTAAATAAATCTTTTTTTACACACATTCACCATAAACACTCGTTCGGATCTATGGTTTATACCCCACCTTAGTGTATACGCAAACTACGTGGACTTTGATGTCTTTATAGGATACGTAGGCGTCTTAGGGTAAAACTCGAGATTCGAGTCCTATTTCTCTTTTTTATTCATGTTCTAGCATATCTTATATATATATATATATATATATATATATATATATATATATATATATATATATGTTATTCTATTTACAATATTTTGAGAACATTCCATTGATGAACTTATTCCATCCATCCCATGATGCGTATTGAGCGATTCTAATCTCCTATTATACACACATGATGCGTATTGAGCGATTCTAATCTCCCATTATACACATATGAGCACCACTTCACTGGGAAATAAATGAAAATATAAAATTCATAAGACACCGTAAGGGAGGAATGGGTGACTAACACCTTCCCATTTTGTAACTTAGCCCCTGAGCCTTTGAATCATTGGTTTTGAACATATCAGTTTGTCTTTTATGCCGCCTTTCAGGGCGGAGGTATTTTCTTTTGCCTATTTTGAGTAAAATAGACTGGCGACTCTATCTATTACATTCACCTTACACCGACATCGATCGAAGCATTCCCAAGTGGTATGTGAGACCTTTTCGAATCATATCTTCTCCTATATATAAACCCTATCCATTTAAAAGGAGGCAAGGTCCCATAAGAAAAGAAAGAGAGATGGGAGAGAGGGAAGCAACCCCTTTCCTCTTTGCAAGATTCCCCCCCTCCCCGCCTCGCTCGGATCGATATGGACATAGTGGTGACTTGCTGGGGATTTTATTATTTTTATATGTCTAGACTCTGTTTAAATTGGTATTTTGTATTTTCTCCTCTATATGCCTTGTACATACATGCTTCATGTTTATATATCCATGCTTAGTATATTTTTTCTCCTCATAGTCATATTTATCTTTTACTTGGCAACAATAAAGATGCCCTCTCCATAATAAACTAATAAGAATCATGCATTTTTGCATACTACACACCAAAGAGCATTGTTATTGACCAAATGATTAACCCGTAACTAGGGAGTCACTTCATGATGGGCACTGGTCCGGCAGGTCGCAGTTATCCTAAGCGATATGATTCCCACCTTCCATTGGCCAAGTACCTTTAACGTATGTTGAACGGTTCCCCTGCATCGTACCACTTGATCCAAGTCATGACGGGAGGTATATGATAGGGAACTCATTCACTTACGTCAAGTATATCAAATTCTCTCTCACACGTACTATCTCCACGAAGTATATGGTGACGCAGTTCACATACACTCAGGTATATCAAATGATTTGTCCACACGTATCGATTGACCTCAAAAGCAAGACGTATATTATGGAAATCATGTCAAAGGGGGGAACACATTCCAATTAATCCAACAAGTTCATACCCTCATATAGGCTTCAAACCTTGGGCACTCATATTTAGTTTTCCGGTTTCAACCTGAAACTTTATCGAAATGACGGGTTACCATGCTGCCCAAATTTTTGTGCAATATTGTCTTTTTTAAAACGGGACCCTGCTTGCAAGCTTGGTGACAAGTCCAAACCTCTTTTTTACTTTACTCAAACCCAATTTTTATAAGCCCGAGTCCCGTTTGACATTTTATTTTTTGCATTTAGGCTAATTTAATACAAGTGAAAACAAAAAAAAGAGTAATAATCATGCTAAGACTGTTCCTTAATCTTCATTTTTTCCCTTAAAGTGTAAAAAACATCTCTCTTTCTACGTTTTCCAAAAATAAAAATACCAAAAATATTTTCCATCTTTCCCAAAAGAAAATTTTCCTAAAAAATACTTTCCCTCATTTTTTCCAATATGTCACAATTTTTTTTTCTTATCTTATCTACAAAAATCCAAAAATATTTCTTCCTTTCCAATAAAAGAGGCTTTTCTTCCCTTTTTTTCAAAAATAAAAATCATTCTCCTCTCAGGTCGATCCCATACCCTTGGCCTGGCTCCCTATTGGCTTCGGTCTTCGGTTGAACCACCTCAGAGCTCCGTGAGTCCTCTCACTTAGTCTAAGTTCGGAATTCATTCGCATTCTATAGCGAACGCAGATCAAGTAATAATTGTGCAGCCAGATCTGATGGCAGTCCTAGGTCAGCTCACAACCAAGATCGACAACTTTCAGTCAGAGGTTCGTGAAATGCAATGAAACTGGGTCCTTATTCCCAAAGAGCTCGAGGTCCTCTTACCTCGATCTATGGTACCACCCGTACATGAACCAATCTGGGTTCCCGAGTAATATCAGCATGCCCCACGTGCTCCTCCTGCTAACGACTGACCACCATCCCATCTCCCCATGCAAAATCTTATCCAACCAGGGGATGAGGTACCATAACCGTTGATCCAAAAGAGGAAGAATTGAACAAGGTTAGGGAAGATCTCAAGATGCTAACCAAGAAGTTTGACCAAGTGACAATCTCAGGGAATTTCATGAACTACACCCACATGTCTCCTTATCCCAAAGTAAGGTTGTCAAAAAAATTTAAGATGCCCAACATCGAGAAATTTGGAGGTAGTGGACCACTGATCATTCATCTCCGTAGTTACCATCAATCCATAACTCTCTTAGGGGTTCCGAAGAAGTGATGGCTCAGATGATTCAATAAACTTTGAAAGAAAGTTCCCTCCATTGGTTCTTATCTCTTGAGGAGTCCAAAATCCATAGTTGGGAAGACGTGGCCCAAGAATTCATATCACAGTACATATACAAAGAGGAGTTAGAATTCACCCATCGTGATTTGGAGCTACTCAAACTTAACTCTGGGGAATCTTTTAGTAACCTCATAGCCAGGTGGAGAGAGAAATATTCCACCATAACTAATCGTCAATCCTAAGAGGAGTAGGTAAGCATTATAAAGAAGAATTTCTTACCCAAAGTCCGAGTGACTATAGGTGGACAGTACTACCCTCACTTTTGAGCCCTTCGAGAAGCAGGAATAGAGATTGAAGAAATTTATGCCAAAACTGAAATTAAATTGAAGAAAGTGTCTGGGAAGTTCATTCCGAGAAAATACGAGAAACCTGTCAATATCTCAATCTCAACCATCAATAACATTTCTCAACCCACCACTTCATGGGCATCAGAAATCCGCCCTATCTCAATCCAAAAGGAAGACATAGAGTTACATGCTCCCCTCTCTAAAGTTTACCAGGCCCTCTTAATCCAGAATATCATTAAACCAATGGTTCCTCATTTACTACCAATTCCCCTCCCCAAAAATTTCAGAACAGATGCTCGTTGTGATTTTCACTAAACTATTGGTCATATCACCGACCAATGCTTTAACCTCTGAAATATAATCCAAGGCTTGATTGATCGTGGTATCATCGCCCCACCAGCTAATACTAAGCCAAACACTACTCACAATCCCCTCCCAAATCATGCCAATGCCATTTTCTTAGAAGAAGACCCATAATTTGATCCCTCAACCCAGATCATGCCTATACACTCTCCTAAACCCCTTAAAATACGCCCATACTTCCTCTTACATCCCACCTACCTCACCAAACATCCACTGTCACTCCTTATCAGAGCGTGCATTACTGTCAGTACCCATTCTAAAGATAGAAGCATGGAATTATAAGAAATACCTGACCAACTCCTAGAGTTTGGGCTGAAATTGCTATCTCAAATGATCATTAATTTCCAAAAATTCAGCACACTATTTTTAGAAGCGTGAAAATGGGCCTGAGAGTCAGACAAATGAGTTCATTCTAGATAACATTGTCCAGATCATGGCAGATTTATTCCAATAGACTAGGAATATTTACGACTTGTCCAAGCTAGTTGATGCTCTGAAATTATAAGGGTGTCTGGTCCCTTCACTTCGGCACCTCCCTACTGAATGGGAAAATATATATGAAGAAGCCGTGGAGGTCATTGAATGTATTGATTTTGTATGGAAAGACAATATCGTTGCCAACAGATGGGGAGACGAATCCAGCGATTTAGATGAAGAATCAAGCCTAGAAAGGTCTAGTCTAATAGTCAGCTTATATGGAATGATATCATTTAAAGAACTGTTAGGAGAGATCAACAAGGCAGTAGAACAACCAAAAATTAATGAGGAGACGGGATTCATGTTTTTCCCCTCTTTTGTGAACCATATGACCCATTCAGCGAGACATTACCAAGTTCCAAACCTTCCATTAGCAAGTGCCAAAGCAAAGCGTTTTAAGAATCTTCCTATGCCATAAATGACCCTTGAGTAGAGAAAGATCCTCAATCAGTTGAAAAAGACCCAAGCTAATATTATCCTATGGGGACTCTTTATGTCTTCCTAGCTGCACCGAAATTCCCTGATCAAGCTACTCATTGGACTCACAGTTCCCCTTCTACTATACCAAAAGAAGCAGTCAATCTGGTCGGATCTCTAACCTCTACAATAATTCTCTCCTTTTCAGAAGACAAAATTCCTAAGAATGGTACAAACCATAACCATGCTCTCAATATCTCTGTTGAAGTCATGGGGAAGATTGTCCTACTCTCTCTTGTTGATAATGGATTAGCTATTAATGTCTATTCACTGAGAACCTTCAACTTCTTAGGGATGGAAGTGAGCCACCTTGCTCCCACCTCCTCCACAGTGCGTATTTATTAATACCCGTAGAGAAGTAATAGGATCAGTAAAACTCGTAATAGAGGTTGGCCCTATAAATATGATAATTGAATTTCAAGTCATCGACATCCTAACTTGCTTTAATCTGTTGCTCAAATGACCATGGATCCATAATATTAAAAGTGTGCCTTCTTCTCTTCACCAAAAAATGAAGTTCTTAGCAAATGGGCAGGTCATCACCATCTTAGGTAATGATGATAGTGCCGAGATTGCAGGCACTAGTAACCCAATACTTGAGATATAATATGGGTCGAATGATATGCTTCTGTCATGTTTCCAAGTTGAACCACTTCTACTCCTGGCAGGGGACTACTTCAAAGATAAGGTTTTCATAGAAAACAACCCTCATGGTAATGCCAATGCAATCCAGATGTTCAAAAACATGAAATTTATGCCCGAACTGGGGCTGGGATAAAGACAGCAGGGGATACTTGAACCCGTTGTGCTAAAATAAGCTTTCCTTTCATACGGTTTAGGTTATCATCCATCAGCTAAGTAACTCCAAATAATCCGCCAACCTCGATAGAATAGAAGGCTCGAATACGCCAAGGCTATACCAAGAGACTCCCTGAATGGAAGATTTATCAGAGAGGGTGAAGATTGTCTCTTTTGCGGTTTTATTGAATCGTGGTTCGATCATGTGGACAAAAGGATGAAACCTAGAATGGAGATCTTCTTCCAATACAACCAATCAGGGGCTGGGCATCCCTTACATCAAGTATAACCACTCATTGAGGGTACCGTAGCTGATATCATAGCTGTCGAAGAAAGTGCTCTAAAGACTCCTTCAACTTACAAACACTAGGACTAACACTCTACATGGTTCACTCAAGCACTACATCATCGAATCCATCCTGCCTGATTAAAGTTGTTAATGCACCTCTCCTCAACTAGCATGCCTCACCAGTTCTACCTGCTGGAGTCCAACCTAAACCTAATGTTTACCATTTATCTTCCACTTCTTTTCCCATTTACTCTAATGTAATCGAGACCTCATTTGATGAAGTTGTCAATGTTGTATTTCCTATCAATGAAATAAATAAAGCTTTTTAGTATCTTGTTGTGCCTTACATTAACTGTCTTGATTCTAATCAAACTATTAATGACGATGATTTTGAAAATGAATTATTCTTAACTGATTTAAATAAGGTTAGTAACAAACAACATAACCGCGTTCAAGTTAATGAAGATGAAACTGTTATTATTAATCTCGATTCTAGTAGCCAACTATGCGATATTAAGATAGGGGTCACCCTTGACAAGCGTGAGCGTCCGTAATTCGAATAATTATTAAAAAAGTTTGTGGATATCTTCGCATGGTCCTATGATGATATGCTCGGCATTGATCCCGAGATCGCACAGCATGAGATCCCTACTCTCCCCGAGTATAAACTGATCAAGAAAAAACTGTGAAATCTTCGCACCAAATGGTCACTCAATGTCAAGGAAGAAGTGGTCAAACAATTGAATGTATTCTTTATTTGTGTGATCGAATATCCCACATGTCTTTCCAACATTATGCCCATACCAAAATCAGGATGGAAGGTTCGCATATGCATAGATTACCGAGACTTGAACAAGGCCTCCCTGAAAGATGCTTATCTACTGCCTAACATCAACATGATTCTAGACAACACGGCTAACTATGCCTTAAAATCATTCGTCGACGGTTTTTTCAGATACAACCAAATCAAGATGCACCATGATCACCAGGAGAAAACCACATTCATAACCCCGTGGGGAACATTCTGTTACATGGTTATGACATTTGGTCTAAAAAACACAGGGGCTACCTACCAAAGGGCAAACGCCACTATCTTGCATGATTTGATACACAAAGAATATGAGGTTTATGTTAATGACGTGATTATCAAGTCCAGAACTAGGGAAAGACATGTTCTCGCTCTTCAAAAATTCTTTGAATGACTGCGTTAATATCAAATACGACTCAATCCGTAGAAATGCATCTTCAGTGTCACCAAAGGGAAACTCCTAGGATTTATGGTCAGTGAAATGGGGATATAAGCAGACCCTGCCAAGCTGAAAGCCATACTTGAAATGTCACCTCCTCGAATAGAGAAAGAAGTGCGAGGATTCTTTGGAAGACTGCAATATATCATCTGGTTCATCAGCCAGCTAACTTCCATTTGCGAACCCATTTTTAAACTCCTTTGGATGGATTCTACCAAAATTTGGAACGAAGCTTGGCAAGAAGCCTTCGACCGAATCAAGCAATACTTAACCCAACCTCTAGTGCTCATGCCACCACATCTTGGTCTCCCTCTACTTATATACCTAATAGTAATGTAACACCCCATCCTCCCGGGAGAGAGAATGGAGCGCTAATGCGATAAAATAAATCCAAATCCACAAGTGACAAGGTATAGATCATCTAAGTCCCACAACAACAAAAGAGAAACTACAAATCTCAACCTCTTCAAATTAAATAGAAAATCTCCCGAATTACATACAACTAACTCGAAAATAAAATACAAATCTCTAAAGCTCTATACATCAAAATAATACAAATCTTTCCCAAACAATCCTCGCTAAAATCAATCTCCATAGTGCCCCAAAATCCGCGCTAACCTGCCACAAAAAGAAAATATGGGGAAGTACACAATACGACAGGAAAGATGCTCAACAAATATATTAACGATGAATAAAGTGTAACAACACGAGTACGAATATTCAAATCAAAATGCAAATCTCAAAGCATTTATCAATATAATTTCTCAACAACACTTTAACCCGGTCACCAGGCCTCACCACATCCGTATATGCTTTATCAAGCCATAGCCAGGGAGACAGGAATTTTGGCAGGTGCCCAACATCTGTTCCATATTAAAATCTCATGACAACGTGCTCATCAACAATATAATGATACCACATGAATCAAAATAATTTCAACAATTATTTTCCAGATTTCAATGAATTTATCAATTCAAATATGAGTTCAATTAACAAGAATTCAAAGAGAATGACACTCACGAGACTTAAGGAGCATATTGTGTAAAACCCCATACCTCAAAATATGATGAGAAACCAATGACCACATCCTCAAGATCAACACAAAAGATCTACAAAATATTCTCCAAGAACCTCAAACAAAAAATCCCCAAGAACACCTCTAATCTAAGGTTGGAACTCATAAATCTCAAGGGCCAATGTGTATATAAAAAGAAGAGGAACATAAAATATATTTATTGCCAAAATTTGTGCCAAAAGTATGATAAAAGGGTTGCCCACGACTTTCTTTTATAATGCAAAGAAATGAAGAGATGGAATCCAAAAGACTCCTTTAAATAAGGCAAAGAAATGAAGAGTTGGAAGCCAAAACAACTCCAAGAGTTAAAAACATTTAAAAATCATTTTAAAATCCGTTTTAACTCTGTTTTTGAAATTGTTTGAAATTCTCGCCTTTAAAAATAATAACCAACATATTTGAGCAATAAAATAATTATATCAAAAACTTTATTTTCCTCCATTTTCCAGAAATTAATTAAAATAGCCCAAAATTACGCGGGTTGTTACACTTCCCCAATAATAAAGGAATTTCGCCCTCGAAATTCGCCGAATGCCTAACTCTCAAAAATCATGCTAACAATCTCCAAAAATAATTTCCTCTCCAAAAATAATTTCCTCACATCTAATCTAGATGCCTAACACGAATATCACCTAAAATTTTCTATCTCCAAAAATTGCTAACCACGCAATGAACCCAAAACTCAAGCCCCGAGGATTGCCGTATACCTAAGCTCCGATACCATTTGTAACACCCCGTCCGCCCGGGAGAGCTAACGGAGAGCTAATGCGATAAATTAAATCCAAATCCATAAGTGACAAGGTATAAGGCATCTAAGTCCCATAACAACAAAAGAGAAACTACAAATCTCAATCTCTCGAATTACATACAACAACTAACTCGAAAATAAAATACAAATCTCCAAAGCTCCATACATCAAAATAATACAAATCTTTCCCAAACAATCCTCGCTAAAATCAATCTCCATAGCGCCCCAAAATCCACGCTAACCTGCCGCAAAAAGAAAATATGGGGAAGTACACAATACGACAGGAAAGATGCTCAACAAATATATTAACGATGAATAAAGCGTAACAACACGAGTACGAATATTCAAATCAAAATGCAAATCTCAAAGCATTTATCAATATAATTTCTCAACAACACTTTAACCGGGTCACCAGGCCTCACCACATTCATATATGCTTTATCAAGCCATAGCTGGGAAACGGGAATTTAGGCGGGTGCCCAACATCCGTGCCATATTAAAATCTCATGACAACATGCTCATCAACAATATAATGATACCACATGAATCAAAATAATTTCAACAATTATTTTCCAGATTTCAATGAATTTATCAATTCAAATATGAGTTCAATTAACAATAATTCAAAGAGAATGACACTCGCGAGATTTAAGGAGCATATTATGTAAAACCCCATACCTCAACCCATGATGAGAAACCAATTATCACATCCTCAAGATCAACACAAAAGATCTACAAAAGATTCTCCAAGAACCGCCCCAAGAACACCTATAATCTAAGGTTGGAACTCATAAATCTCAAGGGTCAATGTGTATAAAAAAAGAAGAGGAATATAAAATATATTTGTTGCCAAAATTTGTGCCAAAAGTATGTTAAAAGGGTTGCCCACGATTTCCTTTTATAATGCAAAGAAATGACGAGTTAGAATCCAAAAGACTCCTTTAAATAAGGAAAAGAAATGAAGAGTTGGAAGTCAAAATAACTCCAAGAGTTAAAAACATTTTAAAATCCGTTTTAATTCCGAGTTCGAAACCGTTTGAATTTCTCGCCGTTAAAAATAATATTCAACATATTTGAGAAATAAAAATAATTTTATCAAAAACTTTATTTTCCTCCATTTTCCAAAAAATAATTAAAATAGCCCAAAAGTACGCGGGTTATTACAAGTAACAGACACCGCAGTTGGGGATTTGCTAGCCCAATACCTGGAAGAAACCCACAAAGAGAGGGTCATCTACTACGCGAGTCGCAAATTTGCCGGATATGAAGTGAATTACACAACTTTTGAGAAATCTTGTGTCACCCTTATTTAGGTCACTCAAAAACTACGACACTACATGCTTGCCTTCCCCATCCAACTTGTGTCTCGAATGGAACCCATCAATTACCTACTTGAGAAGCCTACCTTGTCTAGTTGAATGGCCGGTTGGTTGATGCTTTTGGACGAATTTGATTTCATGTATGTCATATAGAAAGCCATGAAATGGATCTCCATCTCTAATTATCTCGCTGATTACCCAGTGGAAGAAGCCGATGTCTGGATCTTCGAGTTCCCAGATGAGAATATCCTTTATGCACCCAGGAAAACCTTCAATGTAAAATGTTCTTTGATGGTGCTGCCAATAAAAAAGGTAAGACATTGGGATACTCCTCATTGCCACCGATGATTATCATACACCCATTGCCATCAAACTAAAATTCCCTTGCACTAATAACATGATCGAATACGAAGCATGAGCGGTAGGCCTCAAAGTCGTGCTTGAGAAGGGAATTCAATACCTCGATGTCTACGGAGATTCTGCCCTCAATATCGGTCAAATACTCAGAAAACAGAAGGTCAATAATGAAAAGCTCTTACCTTTTCACGCCTACCTTGAAGAATTGGACTACAACTTTCAAGATATCACCTACTACTATCGGCCTCGAGCCAAGAACAACCTAGCCAATGCCCTCGCGACCTTGGCCTCCATGGTCGACATGCCCGAAGGAATGCCATTGATCCATTTCTTGATCCAAAATTAAGATAATCCAACCCGCTATTACCATATCGAGCCCGCCGCAAAGGAAGATCCAGGAAGGCTGATTATTGGAACTACAATGTTTGGCGCCTCCTCAAACATGGAAAATACCCTCAAGGTGCTGACAAGAAAGACTGGATAACTCTCTGTACAATGGTCGCCCAGTACATCCTCTTCGATAAATCACTGTTTGAGAGAAACTTCGATGGAACCCATTTACACTGCATTATAGGGATCAACATTGAAGAAATGATACAGAAAATCCACAGCGGGGAATGCGGACCCCACATTAACGGTCATATGCTCTCCAAGAAGATCATCCGACAAGATTATTGCTAGACCACCATGGTTTAAGATTTCACTACCTATGTTCGAAGATGTCTGAAATGCCAATAGTTTTCCAACCTCCAACACCTGCTTCTGCGGGAATTATACAACAAGACCTTTCCTTGGCCATTCTCTACTTGGGTCATTGATATTATCGAGAAAGTCACACCTAAGGCCTCTTCCGGGCATAAATTCATCTTGGTTGCCATCGATTACTTCACCAAATGGGTTGAAGCCAAGTCATGCAAAGTTCTAAATGCTAAGAAAGTAACCAAATTCATCAAGAAAAATAATATTTACCGGTATGGGGTCCCACATGAACTCGTGTCAGACAACGGTTTACATTTCGAGGAAAAAGTAACAAAAGAGTCAATGAGTATGGGATTCAGAGGCACAAATATTATCCCTACCGACCTCAGACCAATGGTGCAGTCGAAACCACTAACAAGAACCTCAAAGTCATCATCAGCAAGATGATCGAAAGCTATCGAGATTGAGCCAAACGAATCACCTACGCCCTCTAGGAATACTGCACTTCGGTTCGAACATCTATTGGGGCTACCCCTTACTCTCTAGTATACAGCATGGAGGCAGTCCTACCAGTAGAGTTAGAAATCCCTTTGATGCGTGTCATGATTGAAAACAAGATCTACGAGGAAGAGTGGCAGCAAAGCCGTTTTGACGAGCTCGCACTCTTCGACAAAAAGAGATTGAAAGCGCTATATCATATACAGGGATACCTTTACCGGATAGCACGATCATTCAATAAAAATTTAAAGACCGTGATATCTGAGAAGGGGACCTGGCCCTTAAGGAAATAGTTGAACCTGTTTGGGACCCCAGGGTGAAATTTAAGCCCAATTGAAGCGGCCCCTACATTATGAAGAAAATCCTATCCGACGGTGCCGCCACGCTCACCGACCTTGACAGAGAAGAGACGGCCCATCCAGTTAACCTGGATCATCTCAAGAAATGTTACCCTTAGTCTTGACGCACTACGACTCTTCTTATCTCCCTTTTATTCCAAATAATAAAAAAATCCTTCACTTCCCCTACTCAGAACTATATGGGACCTGATCCTTCAAAAATATTTTCAAAACCCCCGGAGGTATGTAGGCAATCATACAATTTATATGGTCCCGAATTCGTTCTTTTTCATAAAATGCTATTCTTTTCTTACGCCGAGAACGACATTTCATTATTAACATGTACATGAACAAAAGGATTATGTATTCCTTAGCAATCGGTATAGATAATTCAAGAAACAAAATTTATCAAAAGGCACAACTGGATGATCAAAAACTTATTTATTTCATTACTAAGAAATTTCGATACAATTACATAAAAAGAAGTCATTCCCTTCACCACCCTTCCAAAAAAAGCAACCTAACACCCCTTACAAACCCTCACAGAATACATTACCCAAGAATTCTACCCACAACTTCCAGAAGATCCAGCTCCATCATCATTTACATTATTTGGTCCCCAAACTTCCCCTGCCTGAATAGAGTGTCACAAACTCTCCACAAAAAGGTAAGATCAAACAAGTTTTGGAAATACCACAACACCTCCATCCATGGTGTCAGATATGGCAAACCACCTTTGTCTGGTCCCTACAGCTAGCATCTTGGAAACCACTCTCCTCCACAACCATTTCATATAGTCTCCCAAGACATGCCAAACTCGCCCAACGGATTGGGAGGGACGAGACAACGAACGTCGGATCTCCCACAAGGAACCAAGTCGCATAAGCAGGCACTCCATCAAGTCTTATACCGAAAAGAAATCCAGTGCCCGCGGTGGCACAATCTGTTTCGAACCAAATTGGCACAAAAACCACCAAGGGAAATAGAGAGAGGTATGTCTAAGGCCAACTAACCAAACATACCAGTATTCTCCAAGTTCTAAAATGGGCGGCATTTCCCCTCAACATGGCACTGACCAGTGCAAGCCTCGATCCCCGTGATCCATAAATCAATTCTCCTCGCTCTCAACATCCAAGCCTACACTGATGAAATAGTATAAGAAAAAGTTTGGCACTGCTAGTAATGGATACTCAGGAGGGACCGCCATCCAGAACCGTTTTGATAACCACATAAAACAACGTCACACGGCTACCCCTCAGAAAGTCAGAATGACCTTCTCGCCAGGTATCCAGACCATTCAAATCTCCGCCAGTATTACCGCCGCCGAATTACGACGAAATGACATCCAAGAAGCAATAGTTACAAGTTTTGGGTCAACCAAAAACTCCCCAGTCACCAACAACAGTTTCGAAAGCAAGCCTAGAATAATGGCTCCAGCATATCCCGCATTATTAACTTCATACAGTCGCACCGAGAACAACACAACCGGGAGAAAAATCATCCCCCAGTAACTAAAGACTTGAAATCAAGAGGGAAATGTGCAGAAGTCCCACCAATAATTCTCGGGGGGATCGAGAAAATTCAGGTATCACCGCCGCTACACTAGGGTCAACCCCCAACATGGCAGAAAACTCCGCATAAGTTGGGCAGACTTCTTCCAGACCAAAGCAAAACATATGGTCTTTGGGGTACCATAATTGTATCGCCACTTTCTGCATATTCCACTCTATGGGCTGATTACGCCATAAGAAGACTCGACGCATGTTGAAGGCATCGTAGTCAACGTTATACAAGCACATCGTCTCCAAGGTCTCGAGGTATGAGACAAATTCAATACTTTAAGGAAGATCCATGTTGCAAAAGTAAGAAAGAAGAAATGCAAGAGGGGAAGAATGTGGCGGAGTCGGGAAAAACATGCCACATTACCTTCCCTTTTATACTTAAAGGCCTTGGAAAAAGATAAAAATGCTGTAGATTTTGAAAGGAGGTCAATCCCACCAAGTACTAAGATGATGGGAAGAGTAAAAATCAAATCCTTATATTGATTGGACTTGACTAACATGTCGGTAGGCAGGACAAGGGGCTTGTCGATCGATAACTCCCTATTTTGGAAATTTCCCTTTTTCCTTTTTTTTCAAAATCAAAAAAATAAATTTCTTCTTTATCTCAAGGGAATTATGAATTTCCTTATACTCATGTTTATCCTATTTTAAAAATAAAATCCTTCTCAAAACCATTTTAAATTCTTTTTTTACGGTCTCAGCAGCAAAGTAAAAAAGTTCATGCACATTAATCACTAAAATAAAAAGAAAATAGTAAAAACTTAATTGGTATATATATTTTTGTATTACATGAATATTTTGAAGGAAAAACATAAATACAACGGGACTCATCCCGAACCCAATTCCTTCCACTTTCACTCTCTCCTACTCCCTAGGGCTCCCACTCCTACGGCGCTCTCTGTTCCCCCCGCGAAGAGAGGATGCACCACCACTCCCCGACCCAGATTTCTCAATAGACGAGGCGGACGGAACTAAGAAAGAAGGAACTAGGATCGCATCTCGAAGCTGGGCCATAGATGATAACACCCAATTTCGAATGTCCCTCAGTAGGAAGTCGACACCCGAATATGTTGCAAATCAGTTAAAAGCAAAATAGAAAGAAAATTAGTTAAAAGTAAAGCAAAAGCCAAGGAAATAAAAGGTATACCAATGGTTGAAGAACATCATCTATCAAGCCCAACTCCTCCGAATCCAGCGTATTAGGATGGTGCTGCAGACGCACCGACCTTCCATAAACACAATGAATGTTGTAAGAAGGAGGATCCAACCATATAAAAGAAGCATCCAAATAAGTCGTCGCAACCGATGTCGATGCACCCACCTGAACTGTGGGAGGAGCCCACTGGTCTTCTCGAACCTGGATGGGGGAGGGGCATCATATCATATATATTGGGCGGCATCAACTAGCTTAACACGAAGTCCATATAATCATACATCACCGCTATGTCATAATACAACGAGTACGACTCTCCCACCATCGCAGCCACACGGGCATCCTCTGACATATCCGACACACGCCTTGTAGGGGGCCTCACCATTGGCACTACAACCTCCCCAATCTATCGAACTACTCTCTCCCCGAGATATGAGTAGTAGCTAAAATCATGCACCAGCAAGCACCGCATCTGCATTTTTTCCCCAGTCAGTCCGGTATCTTGGATAGACATACCCCAGGGGTAAAAGGTCACCTGGAAGATCCCCAGAAAAAAATCAACATCAAGACTTAGAACGTCAAGGAAGAATAATCTCAAATGAAAGAAAATTTCCCCGGTCCCTCATCAGACCATTCAGAATCTGACGGCCCACCTCCAAAGAGAGAGACTTCTTCGACTGTCGGTTCTCTTTTTGACTCCTATACATCCGACATGACTCCCCCATAGACTCATCCTTCAAAGCAATTAGTTGGATGTTGAACCCAATCACCTCATAGAACCACGTCTGTAAAAGACAGGAGTTAGCCAAATCAAAGAAAAGATGCATAAAGGAAAGAGGCAAAGGCATAAAAGTGCGCAAATTAAAGAATACCACAAGAATATATGTGGCTCCAGTAAAAGTATGCCGGCAGCACCGGTTGAAAGCGTCAAGAGAAAAATAAAGGGTTGCCAAAGTTAGCCTCCCCCAGTCATACATAGGAACGTCCGAAAGCGTCCTCAATGATGGTAAAAATCATAAATGGATGGCGTCTCCGGTCGAGGCCACCAAGAAGCCCCCCTACACCTGCAGTATAAACAACTAGGACACCTGCCGCACCTAGAGCTCGTCCTCCACATCAATCACCCTTTGCAATAGCAGCTCCTTTAAAGAAGACAAGCATAGAGAATCCCCCGAGACCATCCTCTATACATCACCCAACGTCATCATCACCGCCTCCGGAGTCACCCTTAAAGTACTATCCACCTCTATCTGTACCCCATCATAATTCATCAACGACAGCTGCTGTAAATCAATGGGAGTCACCATCATCTCCCCAAAGCCTAAATGGAAGGTGTGGGTGGTGTCCCACCATCTCTCCCCTGATACGCAAAGAACTGCTATAGAATGAGGCATCTTGTCTAGGGACGATGCCAGTCTCTCAAAACCAACAGACGCCACCATCCAATGCACCATAGGAGGAAGGTGGTCCCAAACATCCTTAAGTCCCGTCGTCCCCCGACCATGAATAGACAACATAGAAGCATCAAACTGCCAAAGATAAAAAAGATTCATCAAAATCCAGGAAAAAAAATACCAAAAGAGAATACTAAGAAACACCAAGATACTTACATATCCTCCGGGGTTTATCACCCTAGAAGATTGATGCCGCGACGGCTAGCGAAGAAGAGTCTTCTCGTCAACCATATGCTCAAAGAACTCAAAAGAGTTGTCACTACCCAGCGCAAGGGTCCCCCTAGCCCTCCATTCTAGGTTCGCTCAATTGTTAACCTTGAGCCACGCCATGTGCGTCGTGTTACTCACAAAAAGGGCCATTTATTTGGTTACAAAATGTTAGAGGGATTTGCAGAAGATAGTTCCTAAATAAAGAAGGTTAAAAAGGTGTAAAAAATAAGGAGAACCCTCCGTTTTTTATAGAAGACCAAGGGTCATGCCGATCGGTATTGTACCCTCATTTGCCTGAGGCAACCCAAAAGACCATGCCACTGTCGACTGGAACCCTTTACACCATACCGGTCAGCAGCCCCCTTGACATTTCATATAAAAAATTCTAGAAGATGCCAAAAAAATTCTAAAAAATTCCTGAGTAAACTCCTAAAAACTTTTCATGCACAAGGAAACTTTTATCCACTAAGGAAATAATTTTTAAACTGCCAGACCAATTCCTAGTTTATTTTCCCGAGATAAAACTCTACAAAACCCCCGGAAGGATCCATTTCACTGGCGGAATCCAAAAATCCTAAGCAAAGGACACTCCCAGATACAACCTCCCCAGCGGAACTCCCCTTACTTTTCTCCCCAACAAAACTCCTCGATAGAACGTTACCTCCCCAACGGAATTCCTGAAAATCATTTTCACATCTCTCGGGAGAATTCTCCCAACTTAGAAAACATCCAAGCCTCGGATCATTTCCTACTCCCCAGTGGAACCTATAAATATTATTCCAAAATCCCTAGTTGGATCGCAAAGGAACATATCCCCAATAAAGTCTCAGGATTTCCCCAAAAGGAAGTAGTCACCATTTCTAGGTCAGAATTGACCTCGGCCCCCGATCATCACCCTCTTTAAGTCAGAATTAACCTTGACCCCCGATCATCAACTCTTCTAGGTCAGAATTGACCTCGACCCTCGGTCGTCACCTTTCTGGGTCAGAATTAACTTCAGCCCCCAGTCATCACCTTTCTAGGTCAAAATTTACCTCGGCCTTTGGTCGTCACCTTTTTTAGGTAAAAATTATCCTCGGCCCTTGATCATCACCTTTTCTACATCAAAAATTAACCTCGACCCCTAGTTATCACCCTCTTAACCCGATCATCACCTTTTTAGGTTAGAATCGACCTCGGTCCCTAGTCGTCACCTCTTCTAATTCAAAATTGACCTTGGACCCCGATCATCACCTTTCTAAGTCAGAATTGACCTCGACCTTCGGTCGTCACCTTTTTTAGGTCAGAATTAACCTCGGCACCCAATTGTCACCTCTTATAGGTCAGAACTGACCTCGGCCCCTTGGCGTCACCCTCTTTAGGTTAGAATTGACCTCGACCCTCGATCATCACCTTTTTAGGTCAAAATTGACCTTGGTCCCTGGTCGTCACCTCTTTTAGGTCAGAATTAACCTCAGCCCCTGGTCGCCACTCCCTTTAGGTCAGAATTGACCTCAGCCCCTGGTCATCACCCTCTTTAGGTCTGAATTGACCTCAACCTTCATTCGTTAACATTTCTAGGTCATAATTGACCTTGGCCCCCGGTCGTCACCCTTCTAGGTAAAAATTGACTACTCCCAACATCCCTTTAGGCCCTCAGAATTTACCTCCTCCCACTAAATCATGTGGTGTTTATTCGATGGCTCTCACTTGTCACAAACTCACCCATTGAGGGGCTCTGTATACACCCCATTATAAGACCCATTAGGTCCTTCCATAAGCTTGTAACAACTCTCCCTTTACGTAAACCTTAGATCACACTCCAAGTACTGATCTATTGGCCATTATACGCCCCTCGATCCCCATTTAACTATAGTCAACCCGATCGTTAAGGGAAAAACTCAATAAATTCTCAAAGGGCTCCGAATACCCTCTCCAACAGTACACCCCATTCCCAGAATGGAATAACCATTCCCACGAACGAACCACTTTACTCTTAAGAATCAATTTGGAGGCGACCAGGCTCTCCGGGTCCCAATTTGAACCCCATTTAACTCCTCCATCAGGGCGAAAGCTCGATGAATTCTCATAGGGCACTGAAACCCCTTTTCAATAATTCTCCCCGTACGCGATTCTGACTTACCATGCGAGCGAACGGTCCATCGTCATTTGAAAATCAAACTAGAGCCCTCCGGGTGCTCCCGTACTCCGTTTAACCAAAGTCAACTCTTTAGCTTGACCAAGACTGAATGAATCTTCGAAGGGAACAGAATACCCTTATGACACCCCGCCTAATTAAATACCAGGTGATCAGTCCTTTATTAAATCAAAATCAAGGTGAATGATTGGTTCATTCTTAGCATCACGATCGCAAAATAAATATTTCCAATTTAAACACCCTAAATAATTCAGATAAGTGTCAAAACAAGTTAAAGTCTGATTCCATTTATTAAATTCCAATGTGAAAAAACTTTTTAAATGTAAATCAGTTTAAGAATCACATAAATGATCAGGATGGCAATCAACCCAAAAGAATTAAACCAACTTGATTAACCAAACCAAGTCAAATAACCATAAGTTAAATCATCATGACAAGAATTAACTCCCAATGAGTACTGATTACTGAAAACACGAATAAATACAAAATCTCTAATAAGTCTAAACTGAAATAGGAAATCGGGCAACTCATGCCCTAGCTATGAAGTACTAAAATAAGAGTTGAACTAAGGAAGAGGTCGTCTAGAGCAAGGGACTGCAACTCCCACATAAGCTGCAGCATGTCCAATCTAAAGAACCTATGCCCGACGCCCCTGTGGATAGACACCTGTAATACATACATATATATATACAAGAGAGAGAGAAATGATAGGAAACGAGTCAAAGCCCGAGGGTAAAACAATTTTAAAAATAGTTTAGCGAGTATTTAAAATGCTTACCTGCTAATATAACAACCATGTTAGTATGCGACACTCTCTTGAGAATTCTCACCACTCCTCTAGTGTGCATGCCTACCTTACTACTAAATGCCTCATAAATCTATCTAACTCATCTCCCATAAGTTTTATTTTGAGAAGTCACAAGTCTATGATTTTAGTTTAGAGATTATTCTATTAATGATATCTAACATTAATTATGTATTTCTCAATACTGTTATAAAGTTCCTGAACACTTAATATAATTTTAGAGCATTTATTCAATATTTATCTACTTATACGCACAGTAGAAGAATTCCATATATATATATATATATATACTATCGGCACCCCACATAAAATCTATGGTGCCGGCTTACTCTACTATCAAGTCCCCGTATCTCTCGTACTAAGGGAAATACTAGTTCAGAATCACTCTCGAACTGTATTAACACAATACAAACAAAATGGAGGCGAAGCATAGTTCCAAGTCACTAAGAGGTCAGCACATACCCCTCACATCTCTTAGGAGCGTCTGAGTATCATTCTCAGATAGCCTGTACCAAGGAATCCTATGTTCTAGGGTACAAGTCAATTTCCCCCATAAAGGTCCCATCGAGATAAGACTGTCCTGGCGTGGTAACCTCTGTGATAGAAAGTAGCACGGGTATGGTTATACACAAATATAATATAGAGATATACACATTCACTCGGTCATATATATAAATATTCTCATTTTCCAATTAGGTTCGCCCACGACCCATAATAATATTTTAACCGTAAGTAATACAATTTTACCCAATCTTTACGCATAAAGAACTCATCTCATTTTATTCTCAATTATAATTATTTCGTAATTGTTCTTCATCCCTCAAAGTATCCTCTCTTCCTAAAGGTCAATTCAGTAGGTACACCCTCTTTGACATACTGGTCTAAGTCATTCACGAATCTCTCAATTCCTTAGTTAACGTATGCACGATTTCCAATATGTGTCAAACCCCCATTAACCCACTTTACATCCCATATAAAATTACATTCAACGGAATCTACTTAGACCCTACTGGTACTCTTCATGAACCATTATGATCTTTAAATAATATTCAAGGGTTCCTATGCATTTTATCCGAATTAAACAAAAACAGGAAAAACCTGTAGTTTTCAGAAGGGGTTGATTGATTGATGAAAAGGGTCGATCCATCGATCAGTCAATCGATCGACATTCTTGAGTCGATCGATCGATCGAACAGTTCTTTCCCAGATTCTGTTAATTCAACCTATGGGTTTCATCCAAGAAATTCCTCCAAAACACCATTAATGATTACCAAAATTCCAAACAAGTATACCACTGATTTAATATGCCTACCTACATGATTTCATACGTAAAGCATGTACGAATTCATCAAAGATATTGAATTAAGGGGCCAATTCAGTAGAATTATCAAGAACCCTAGTTTTGTATTAAATTTCCCAATTCTCATTCTTCTTCCAGAGTTCTTCCTATTAACCATTAAAAATTTATGGATATTCCTCTACATATGACAAGGTGTCCAAATTTCATGATTTACTCCCAAAACATGTGGTTTAAGTCTTCTAATTATATGATTCTTCCATAAAAACATGTATTCTTAATCCTACTCTGACATGGATGGAATATCAACTAGGAATTTGCAAGATAAATACTTGCTTGGGAATCGAAGGTCAGATATATTTGTGATGAAGATATGGTTGCATTCTTTATCTTACGATCTATGCCCCGGTGGTGTTATTCTTGAAAAAGGTGTTACAGTTTGTGATCAAGTCTTGAAGAGCTATCTACCTTTCTTCTCTTATCGACACTCTATGTTTCTGTGATTGATAACCCTAAAATCTTAACTCTAATAGCGGATATAACTTACTGACATTCGTGGGTTTAATTACCCAAAAATACAGATAGATTATAATACCCTCTCGGGATGCCAATTAGGCCTAAAAATGACCATACGAATGACTTATAATTTATCTTGACCCTTCCGGGACCCAAACTAAACCCACAGCTACACTTTTTTAACTATCTTGACCCTTCCGGACATGTTGGCGCACTCGAAATGACCATACGAATGACTTATAATTTATTCACTTTTTATAATAATAACATAGTCCCAACACAACACATCACAACACAAGCGCGTCCCGACTTAATTTCCACAATTGTTATATTATTCACGCATGACAATTTTAATAAATTCAATTCTACATATTACTCAATAAGTAATATTCAAAAAATTCCCAATAATTACTAACTCTCGTCACGCTAGTAAATATTAAAATAAATTTTTGGATTAATATTAAATTAATTTATCTCAATTACATTTAATAAATCCCTAATTTAAAATCATAAAAATATGGGGTATTACAACCCTTTACAATGGTCCATCTCATGCGCAAGTCATTTTACTTACCATACGGACGAACGACCCATTTTACTCCGACAGGCCACCGAGCACTTTCGAGCCCCGATTGACCAAGGTTAACTCTACGCATCGAGTGAAACTATTTGGAATGTAGAAATAAATCTCCTAACCTTTCCAACGATCCTCCCCATGCACGATTCGTAGTCACGATCCAAACGAACGAACTATTTGCATCCGACGATCTCCGGCCCTAAGAATCGATGTTCGCTTTTGAGCCACATTTGACACAATTTCTACATTCCAAACACCTGAATTTTGTTCTACGACCATTTTCCTAGGAAAATCAGCATGAGAATGCTACAGGAAGGTCCAAACACCTGCCGATCGGCAACCCCTTGGGCCAATAAAAAGGAGGGTCTGACCTCACTCTCAAAGGTGGAGGGCACAAAAGGAAGAAAAATACATATATCAGCCTCACTGAGCTCAACAGTCCTCTGTCGAAATTTACAAGATTCCCATACCCAAATCGATTCCACACATCATCCATTTACCCAGTGGGGTAAATCATACTACATCACCTTCATCCAAGTGCAAGGGCAGCCCTTTAAGATCCCAGATCAAGCTCAAGATCTCCAAAAAGGTCCAATCTCTCACATTCTCTCTAAATTGTTTTTAATTTAGCATTATATTACTTCTTTATTTATTCTAACATCTCATCCTTTTGGATCACATATCTTAATATATCATTTTACTAGTATATTGCACATACTCTATTTTCTATAAAAAAAAAGGGGGGGGGTTATACTTATAGAATCCAACAAGAATTCTCATCGCACTTTTTTCAAATTAAATAAATCCTTTTTTACACACATTCACCATAAACACCCGTTCGGATCTATGGTTTAAACCCCACCTTGGTGTATATGCGAACTACGTGGACTTTGATGCCTTTGTAGGCTACTTAGGTGTCTTGGGGTAAAACCCGAGATTCGAGTCCCATTTTTCTTTTTTATTCATGTTCTATCATATATATATATATATATATATATATATATATATATATATATTATTCTATTTACAATATTTTGAGAACATTCCTCTTATGAACTGTAATACCCCGTACTTTTGGCTATATTTATTTTTGGGATTAATTAATTAAATGCGTATTAATTGGGAATTAATCCGGGTTATAAATACTAATATGATGCGAATTGGTATTTGATTATGTGCATATATGATTATATATGTACTTGGTAGTATAAAATTTGTCGTGGGATTTATATACGGCAATTTGGAAATTTTGTTGAGACGCGTGGGACCGCCGCGTCACGGTATATTATTTTGTTAATAAAAGTGAATTTAAAATCTATAATCTGTATGGTCGTTTTGAGTGCTCCAACGCGTCCGGAAGGGTCGAGATAGTCAGAAAACACTAGCCGGGGGTATAGTTTGGGTCCCGGGGTATTTTTAGGCCATTCCGGCACCATAAAGGGTATTTTAGTAATTTGCACTACACCAAAATGGGCAAATTGTCACCTTTCAGTCGGCCAGACTTGTCAAGGTCATTGACCGTGACAAAAAAACACGCATTTTGTGTCACGGTCATTGACCTTGACACGACCGTGACAAAGATTTGTCACGGTCTTTGACCGTGACAAGGCCGTGACAAGTCCGTGGCAAGTAAATTTGTCACGGTCGTGTCACGGTCAATGACCGTGACAAGTCGTGTCACGGTCAATGACCTTGACACGACCGTGACAATGTTCGCAGCAAAAACCCTACCCTCCTTCTTTTTTCCCTCCCGCGCCGTTCCCTCCATCTCTCTCTCTCTCTCTCGACGCTGCTCTCTCTCTCTCTCTCTCTCTCTACTTTCAGGTCCATTTTCTCTCTCTCTCTCTCTTCCATTTATATATATGTTTGTGTGTATATTTATGTGTGTATGTGTATATATATATGTGTGTATGTGTGTGCGTGGAGGGGGGCAGGGGGTGGGGGTGGGGCGGGGTGGGGCAGGGTGGGGGAGGGGGTGGTGGAGGGTGGGGTGGGGTGTGTGTGTGTGTGGTGGTGTGTGGTGGGGGAGGGGGTGGGGTGGGGTGTGTGTGTGTGTGTGGTGGTGTGTGGTGGGGGAGGGGGTGGATGAGGGGTGGGGCAGGGGGTGGGGTGGGGCAGGGTGTGTGTGTGTGTGGTGGTGGTGTGGGGTGGGGCAGGGGGTAGGGTGGGGTGGTGTGTGTGTGTGTGTGTGTGTCTGTGTGTGTGGTGGGGGAGGGGGTGGTGGAGGGGTGGGGTGTGTGTGTGTGTGTGGTGGTGTTGTGTGGTGGGGGAGGGGGTGGATGAGGGGTGGGGCAGGGGGTGGGGTGGGGCAGGGTGTGAGTGTGTGTGGTGGTGGTGTGGGGTGGGGCAGGGGGTGGGGTGGGGTGGTGTGGAGTGGTGTGTGTGTGTGTGTGTGTGTGGTGGGGGAGGGGGTGGTGGAGGGGTGGGGTGTGTGTGTGTGTGTGTGGTGGTGTGTGGTGGGGGAGGGGGTGGTGGAGGGGGGCAGGGGGTGGGGAGGGGGTGGTGGAGGACGAAAATTATTGTTGTAGCACTAAGAGAATAAATGAAAATGAATTGAAACTATGAAATTGTTATGGAATATAATAAATTTGGAACTATTGTCTTTTCAACCATCCAATAAAAGTTTTCCTTCATGGAATGTTAGAATTGTTTCTAGGATAATAATCCTACTATAAGATAATTGCTCAAAATAAATATTAAATAATAATTACTAAGATATCAATTCAAATAAAGTCTTAATAACCTAACCAAAAGAAATAAAATAAAATATCAAATAAATTATCATCCACCTCATAGACATTCCCTACCAATCATTTTAAGATAATTTTTTCCTTATAAAGATAAATACCTTTGATTGCAAAGCATGCACTTGTATTATTATTATTATACAACATGTATTATTTCGACGTGTAATTCTAAAATCTCACCTAGTTTTGTATACTATTTTTATAATCATACTATCAATTCACGAGACACTAAACAAGAAAGAGGGCATATTAATTTGGAAATGCTTATTTTTCTTTCTAGAGATCCGTGTCGTCAAAACTTGGTATTAGATACTTGCGTGGTTTTACCTAACTTGAATGAATTAATAAATGTTTCAGTAAAGGTTGAAGTGGACAAAAAACGTGTGAATTGATTAATATCCATAATGTAAATAAAAGGTAAAGTAAGTGTGTAAATGGGTGGTTGAGCAAGCTAAGAGGTCTAACCCATATTTAATACATAGGTGTGTTATGAAAGGTTTTCAAAGGGTAATTAAGTATTTTCAAATAATGACCCCGAAACATAGAAATTCAATCTCAAGCAATTTAATTTCAATCTCTACAAATTTATGCATGTATTCAAGGGATTTATGAAGGATTAATATTAAAATTCAATTCCTATACATAATCTAAAAATTATATGTGTGTGTGCGTGTGCGTGTGTGTGTGGCGGGGGGAGGGAGCAGGGGTGGGGCACCCATTTAATAACTCTTTAAATATTTGGAAAAACATAATATTACAAAATTGAAACGAAATGGTATTGATGGAACTTACACATACGTTATAATATAGACGTAACATTTTTTTATCTGTACTAATAACATTTTTTTTTATCTGTACTAATAACATTTTTTTTACAGCAAAAATGTCTCCTTCAGATGTTAGGGCGAAGATGATGATGCTGTTTATGATGATGTCGTCGTCTGGGTTCGGTGGTAGCGGAGGCGACGAGGGCTCCTCCGCCCCTAGGCTCCCCAAATATGGAAAATTTGGGATTACCGTCGAAAACAAGTCGGAGCTTTTAGCGAGATCCCTCGAGCTGCTAAAGACGGTCATCGGCCCGGGGTTTATGAGTTGGAAGGAGGTGCCGTATGAGCTCAAGTTAGCTGTTTGGGCGGCACTACAGGTAATATTTATATGAATATTTCAATTTCAATTTATATTTATATTTATATTTATATTTATATTTATATTTATATTTATATTTATATTTATATTTATATTTATATTTATTCGCAACTAACATTGTATTTGTTGGACAGGAACAATTCAACTTGGATCCAAAGCTACGCGATTCCGTCTTTGAGCAGTTGAGGGAGCAACACGAGACGTGGAAAAAAAATATGCGGACACGGTACTTTGGAAAAACACGAGAGACCATTTTACAATGGTGCGGATCCGTCCCGCCCAAGGATCCGATCTCATTGGCATAATGGTAAAAGTTCATTGACAATGAGCTCGAGGATCGACAATTGGCATCTCGCCAATCGGGGAGGGAAAATCGGGCTAAAAAGACGGACGTGCACTACTCCGGCCGGACCTCTTACGCTGAGGTGGAGCATAGGATGAAGGTAATATTTAATTTATCTATAACTACAAAAATATATTATTGGATATTATTTTACTTTGCGGGGCCGATACTAATTTTACTTTACTTTATTTTATTTCAGGGGGTAGGGAGTGGGCCAGGGGGTAAGCCACATAGGCTCGATACTTATGTGGCTCTTCGGACGAAGAAGGGGAAGGACAAGGAGGTGTCCCCGAGCGTCGCGGCCACGATTGTAAGTAATCCGACAGTTTAATTATTTTTAATTACGTTATAATTTTTTAGTTTACTTATTTTACTAATCATGTGCTTTTTGTCGTTTCAGGCAAAGCTTAAGGAAGTGCATGAGTCGCAGTCTGATGCCGACAAGGCATCTTTGTCCACAGACGCACTCAGCCAAGTGCTTGGCTCTGATCACAAGGGGAGGACAAGGGGAGTGAGCTCGCGGGTGGCCAAATCTAGGATCATCGGATTGGAGACGAGCGACACCGGGTTGGCTCGAACGGTGGATTCACACGACGCGAAGCTGTCCCGTTTGGAGGCGACGGTCCAAGATATGTACGCATTCATGAAGCGTACGTTGGGTGGAGACCGTAAAGAGAAAGGTAAAGGGAAAGGGAAGGAGAAGGCGGTGGAGGAGGAGGTGCGGGAGGACGAGGAGGTGCGGGAGGACGAGGCGCAGAATGACGAGGATGTGGACCTCGCTGCTTCATCACCGACACGTTCGTACTTCGACGATCCACTTCCCTATTTGACGCCCTCCAACAGACCATTGTCGACAATTGGTTGGCCGAGCGTGTTCATATTGGACATATTTGATGGCCAGCGGATAGGGCGGGGGTTGAGGGACCCGAACATCGTCGAGGGTGGAATAGTCCATGGACGTGTGCTTCAAGAGATGGAGTCCAAGGTGCTCGTCACGCATGTCATACCCGGGAAGGAGAACTCCCTATTGTGGTTGCGCGAACAATGCGGCACGACGTATATTAGTGGGTGCGTCAATTCGTATGTCGTGTGGCCTACTCACCTCCTCAGTTTTATCTAAGACATGTAGTAACATTATTTTTAAGTTTGTCCATTTTAATTATATTTGGATTATATCGTCATGTATATTATTTTTACTTTGAAGATTTGGATTATACTGTCATGAATATATATTTGCATTATCTTTAGTTTGTGTTGGATATATGATGTTTGGATCAGGTACAACGTTGCTATAACAGGTACAAATATACTGCTGGGCAGTGGCGGTGGCCATACTGCCCAGCAGATTTTTTTTAAATTCTGCCCAGAATTGTCACGGTCATTGACCGTGACAAGTCCGTGATAATATTTGTCACGGGTTTGTCACGGTCAATGACCGTGACAAATTTTTTTAAAAAGGGTCACGGCTTTGTCACGGTTTAAAACCGTGACAAACGTGTCAAGGTCAATGACCGTGACACGACCGTGACACAAAACGCGAGTTTTGTGTCAAGGTCAATGACCGTGACACGACCGTGACAAAAAAAGTTGTCTCGCCTCGAAATGTCACGGTCATTGACCTTGACAAGGTGAATTTGTCAAGGTCAATGACCTTGACAAATGGGCAGATTTGGTGTAGTGTTGGTATTTTTGGGTAATTAAAAGTGACGAAAATTGAGAGTTGTAATCTGATAAGGATTGACCCCAACCAACCCTTATTAACCCAACTAGCTACGGAGGTTTATTAAATTAGGTTTTCATAAGTTTACCCAAGCAAACCCTAGCCACCATAGCTTTTTAGAGAAGAAAGCTTGGAGAAGGAAAGAGAGAGAGGAATTCTGCAGAAATTCTACACCAAATCCACACCAAATTCAGAAATCAAACCAAGGCAAGTGACTTTATTTCCATTTAATTAATGATAATGTCTTTTCCATGTTAGAAAATTCAGATTTATGGTTGTTCTTGATGATATATGAAAACCCATGTAGTCTAGATGATTAAACTTGAGGAATTTGAAAAGGATTGCATGTAGAAGGATAGGTAAATGATTAATCTAATGTTAATACATGTTTTGGGTGAAAGAAAAACGAATTTTAATTGATGAATTGAAGGTTCCAAATTTTAGGGTTCATGTTCATAAATGAATTGGGGAAAAATCTAGGTTATTGTAAATTGATTGATGATTTGGGTGAGTAAATCCATACAAACGTGATAGGATGTGGTTATACTATGTTTAGAATTGTTTAGAGACTTTAAAACAATTGTTGGGATAAATTTTAGAGGTGACTTGAGGAGTAAAAATGGTGAAAAACGAATTGGGGAAAAATCTGGGCCGAAACTGGCCACTCGTTAGAAGCAGCCCCCAGGTCGTTCGAACGAGCTCGTTCGAACGAGCTTCTAACGAGTTGACCAGTCGTTATTAACGAGTAGGGATTTTCGTTCGATATCTCGTTCGAACGAGATATCGTTAGAAGGGTCAGTTCGTTCGAACGAACTGGGACCTCGTTCGAACAGCCTCGTTCGAACGAGACTTCTAAGGACCTGACAGTCCAAACTCGTTCGAAGCCTCGTTCGAACGAGACTTCTAACGAGTTGACAGTTTGACCCTCTTTGGACTGTTTTGACTTTTGGAGTTCCGGGAACTGGTTCAAGGGTAGAGTTAGCATCCGTTTGAGGATATAGTGATTGATTTGGGACTTTTGGGTTATTGAGATGAGTAAATCATACACTAGAGTTATATTAAATGAACTGTTTGGGTTGAGACGTGAGTGTCTACTACGATGTGAGGATAAATTATGGCACGTATAATTATGAACCGGAATAAAATAAGTTGTGATAATTATAATTAGTACGAGAGTGCAATATGTACTACGAATATAATACGGTATTACTAAGAGGTGTGTTTACTTAGTATTGATATATGGATTGTATGTATGACATACCTACCATACTTGCTATCACGGGAGGTTTCGTTCGCTTAGGACCCTCTAATCCTTGTGTGCCTACGGGGGGGATATAGACTGGTACCTTGATGAACATAGGTCATAGAAAGACTTATTGTGATATTAATAAGTCCGCTGACCATGGGAGAGTAGGTATGTGCGTGACCCATGTGATGGTGACTGTGTTCGCCTCCATTATTTGTGATGTTGTTATCGGTAAACTATTCCTGAGAGATTCGGAATATGTAATCCTTATGTACGTGATGTACCGGGATGGATAGCAGAGTATGTGTGCACTACAGCTTAGATTGCGGGGTGCTTGTATCGTATATTTATGATGTGAATAATATACATTTAAATAATGGGAATCCTCATGTTAATGTTGTAACTGTATTACGGTATTGTTTCAGGATATATAAGGAGTTACTGATACTTATATATATGGCATATTTAGTAACTGAGTTTACGTTAAACCTCTATTTAATCACGAGCGTTGTCATGTTAAACGGAACCAAGTATTATGGGTAGAACCTTTGGTAGTCTAGCTAGTTACGTTGTCTCTTAGCTAGTGGAAAGGGTAGTTATAGATGGGTACTTACGTTAGGAGTGCACAGTTAGACGAGAGGTGAGAATATCATGCGAGTGTACGTCCTAACATGTACTTTGCATTTAATGTTTTAAATGTTTTTAAAGCACTTGCAGGTTTTTAAAATATAACTCCACATTCGGGCTCTGACCCGTTTGCTTTTCAAATCTCTTTTTCTTTGTAAAACCATTTTAGGTGCCCAGCCACAGGGACACCAAGCATAGGATTCTCATTCAGGTGACGAGCTGTAGCTGTTTGTGGAAGCTACAGGGATTTGTTCATAGACGCTTCGATTCTTTGGATTCCAGAGTCACTATCTATCAGTTGTAGGGCATGTTGCCCATTTCTATTTAGAGCATCTTTTACATTTCAGTTTTCAGACTATAGCATGTATTGTTTCAGTTTATTTATTTCAGTTATGGGATTGTTATGAGGGGTTTCCTCCAGACTTTGTTTACTCTATTGTGATGGTTATTCGTTTTACTTCAGTATGGTGAATGGTGTAATTTATTTCTTCATTACACTTGTTGCATGTTAATCAGACTTAAATTAAAATTTGGCAACTTGCTTTCTAAATACTAGGTGGTTAGAAATAATAAAATGTTTTCGACAGTGATGCTATTAACTGAGCCAACTTGGCATTTTGAGTTAATTTTATAAAGGAGTGGCTACCCGGTATTTAATTAGTCGGGGTGTCACAGGTGGTATCAGAGCATCAGGTTCTAGTGTCCTTTAGGATCTGTACGGCTATTATGTTTCCGCGACGTTTCTTTGATATAGAGCCCTATATTTTAGGACTGTTGTATTCTTTTTATGTATGCTTCGTTCTTCAGCTATTTTAAGTTTATAAACCGTGAACTTATAAACTTCATTCTTATTTCAGATGCCTCCACGACGTGCACGACGAGTTCCCAGGAATGCAGTGCCAGAACCCCAGCCCGCTCCAGTTCAGGGTATGTTGAACGCCGCTGAGGTTGCTGCTATAGTAGCCCAAGCGGTAAATGCCGCGATTGCTGTGATTCAGCAGGCACCACCTCAGGCGCCGATTGCCGCGCCTGTACAAGTTAATGCATTTCCGTCTGCTTGGGAGCGTGTACGTGACGCTTTTTAGAAAGCGCATCCGCCAGAGTTTGCTGGAAGCTCAGATGTGGTAGTCTCGAGCCAATGGAGGAAGGATATACAGAGGCATTTGAGGATGCATGAGTGCACTGACGTTCAGAAACAGGTGCTAGCTACTTTCAAGCTAGTGGGATCTGCGCTGCAGTGGTGGGAGTCTATTACCACCGCGGAGGAGAGGGATACCCTCACGATTCAGGAGTTCTGGGTGCGGTTCGACCACAAATACTTTCCGTCCGCAGTTCATACAGATATGAGGAGGAAACTGATGAGTTTGAAGCAGGAGGGCAAGACAGTGGCCGAGTATGAGGCCGAGTTTACTAACCTGTTGAATATCGTTCCAGACGAGATTCCAACAGAGAAGAAGAAGATAGAGAAGTTCACCGACGGGTTGAATTGGAGGATCCGTCAGCATCTGCTTGGGAACCTATCGTTGGCCACATATTCTGATGTGGTTAACGCTGCATTGTTACACTGCCAGGACCACCGTTTTCATATGGCCGAGGGCAAGCGGTCAGGGGAGTCTAGCCATCAGGGCAGGACTGGAGGACATGGTGCCAGCGGGGCACAGACCGGTCAGGGGCAGAGACAGACTGAGCAGGGTACCCAGCAGGGGGACAATAAGAGGTTCCGATCAGGGAACTACCGGCAGGGACAGGGAGGTTTCCGCCAGGGCCATCAGGGTCCAAACGGCCATCAGGGCCAACAGGGATAGAATGGGCAGCAGTTTCATCAGGGCCAGCAGGGCCAAGGGAGGAATGGTAACGGCCACCAGGGCCGGGGACAGCAGGGGCAGAGGGGAGGGAATTTCCCAGGGAAGTGCTTCACTTGTGGCTAGACTGGCCATAAGAAGCAGGATTGTCCTGATAGGGGCAGGGCCCCACAGTAGCAGCAGCAGGGTGCTCGCCAGGAGCCACAGAGGCCGATGTTTCCCGCAGCTCTTCCCGCACCGCCACAGATGGCAGAATTGCCACCTATTCCAGCAGTCTCAGCTCAGCAGGGGCAGCTACAGTATGGACATGTCTACAACGTTCACCAGGCTGCAGTTCCACAGGCACCGCCCGCGATCGAGGGTACGTTTCCTTTCCATGGCACTATGGGTCGGGTGTTATTTGATACGGGTGCTACACATTGTTTTATTGCTACACACTTCGCGAAAGCTTTAGGATTGTTAGCTACGGCAGAGAGCACAGTGACGTGTGTCGACTCACCATTAGGGAATGGGTCATTTATTTTCTTTATATGCCGGGGAGTCGGGGTAGAGGTTGGTGGTTTGGTATTGCCTGCGGACATGTTAGTGTTAGATATGCATGTTCACGATGTGATCATCGGTATGGATTGGCTCGTAGCATATAGGGCCATGATTGATTGCTTCAGCGGGAGCATTGTTTTTGCCATTCCGGGGCAAGAGATGTTTATAGTGGCGATGCCTCGCCCAGAGGGAGGATCGACCGCTCATCTGTACTACATAGAGGAGGATACCTCTAAGGAGGTTGTGATTCCTTTGGATTCGATCCCGGTTGTCAGAGAGTATTCAGATGTGTTTCAGGAGATACCAGGCTTACCACCCAGTCGACAGATAGATTTCGTTATTGATTTGCTACCGGGTACGAGACCTATAGCACATGCACTGAATTCGGCTGATGCATTCCCAAGTGGGACGTGAGACCTTTTCGAATCATATCTTTTCTATCTCCAAACCCTCTATATTTAAAAGGAGGCAATGACCCATGAGAAAAGAAAGAGAGGCGAGATAGAGGGAAGCTACCCCCTCTTTGTAAGACCCCCTCGCTTCGCTTGGATCGGGATGGACACAAGTGTCTCCCCTAAAACATGATTGGGGTCCACCGTGGTAGCATGAGAAAGGATGGGATCATCATGAGGGGTTGCATCATCCTCATATTGTGGGCTATGAGAAACAAAATTCGGTGTCTTATAATCTCTAATCATGACATTTATTGACTCTAAAACCTTATTGCTAGCCATATTATAAACTCGGTATGCCCTATTCGTTGATGAATATACTAAAAATATCCCCTCATAGCTCCGAGTGTTAAACTTTCCTAACGTATCTTTATCTCGCAAAATGTATCATGTACTCCCAAAGATACATAAATATGATAGGATAAGGTTCTTCCCTATACACAACTCATAAGGCATATAAAGTGTGCGTGGACAGAGATATACCCTATTCACCGTATGGCATGCAATGCTCTCCACCTTTACCCAAAAACGTCTAGGAATATTTCTCCCAAAAAGCATGGATCTAGCCATTTTTTGTATCATTCGCTTCTTCCACTCAATAATCCCATTTTACTGTGGAATAAAAACAATCAAAAAATCATGTTTAATTCCCACTTCATCATAATAACTATCGAATTTTTCTTATTTAAACTCAATGTCATTATCACAATGCATCCCATTAATAGTAACAATGTTTTGGTTTTATAGGATACAACACTTGGTTGTAAGGAACTCAACATCATCAAACTTTTCTCGAAGGAATCCTACAATCGAGTATCTTGAAAAGTCATCGAACATTTTGAGAATGTATCTCTTACCATCTAAGCTCTTCGAGCGAGTGGGACCCATATGATCTATGTGAATCAAATCCAAAACACGGGAGGTGGTAATGGTATTCAATTTTCAATGGGGACTTTGAATTTGTTTACCTTGTTAGCAAGGTCCACAAACTGGGGAACTTGGTTTCCCAAGAGATTGGAAGCCACTAACTAGGTCCTTTTTCACTAATATCTTAATATATCTAAAGTTTATGTGACCTGGCCGTTAATTCAAAATCACCATAGTGGAGACCGTGGCACTGTTTCACATAAAAGAGAACCTGGGCACAATTCCATAACAATTATATTCCATCCTCACACCTTCTAGTAAAAGTTTACCTGATTGATCATAAACATTGCATTCAAACCGATCAAACTTCATGTCAATATTTTTATTGTACAGTTGTTTTATGTTAATCAAGTTATCTTTCAACCCTTTCACATTCAATACATCATCTAGTTTAGGAAATTCGGGTATCTCAACAGTGTCACATCCTAAAATTGTAAATCTACTCCCATCTCAAAAGGTCACTTTACTTTCCTTGCGATCCTCAAGTGGGTAAAAGATTATATGTTGTCAATCATGTGCTTAAAACACCCACTATTAAAATACTATTGGGAAGTATTTTGAGACTTGAGAGCAATATGAGTATCAAGGGCCTTGTCATCTCTATTAGGTACCCAAGTGGCAGTAACCTTTTGTTTTCCTATATTATTGTTGACTCTAGTCACATTGTTGGAAGAGTTCTCGAATCGAAAAGACATCCGTTGAAATTTTTCCGTTAAACTATGCAAATTCATGACTAGAAATTCAACTTCCTAAGAGAGATGACAAGTTCTAAAAGAAAAGTAGCTAAAGTGATGTGCGAGAGTATGTGTACGACTATTTCTACCTAATTTAGAATAAAACTCTCTAAGGTGACTTCTTATTTTACAAAAAGTGCAAGCATAGACAAGTTTGATCCTACCTCGATTGGATTTTCTAGGTTGAACTCTTCTAGGTGGGATAGGCTGCCTAGGTGGGTTAGGTAGACGAACATAAGGGTCCATCAAAAACTCGAGAACCAGCTCGGGTGAGACATAGGAAGTGGATGCGCCGTCATAACCTATTCCTTGCCTCTCGACATTACCTAAAGCGGGGCCGAGGACCATCTTACCTGCCTTCTTTGATGTATCCTCGAAGGTTACCTTAACCTCCCAGGAACATTCGAGATCTTTCTTGAGTAGGGATACAATGGATTCAAGTTTCTCATGAGTCTCCACAGTTTCTTGGAGATCTCTCGTAAGACTATCCACGTTGTTGGTTAAGTCCCTGTTCTTTTTACCAACTAAACAAACTCTTTCTCCCAAAGCTTCTCTCGCTGAGGCCTCACTCTATCCTGTCTCTCTCAACTCTTTTTCTAGTGCTAAAAATCTCATAGCTAACCCTTTGTTTTTTTCTTCATTTTAATGGAGTCAGCATAAAAATCGATGTAGGCGCGATAAAGGTCACTCTCGTTATTACTTAACACATTTTGTCCATCAATCTCCTCGGAACGACTAGACTCACTATCGAGGTGTTCATATTTAGTAGCTTCCTCATCACTGCGAGGTGTACTAGAAGTACTAACAGGACTAACTATGAATGCGGTGAAGTTACATCCATGCGGTGATTCTTCTCCCAAACTCACCGACTCGAGCTTGCTATCTCTAAGCTTGTCGTTTAAAGTAGCTTTGAATTTCCCTTAACGTTTCAACCTAGTCGGACCTTCATGATCTTTATGACCCTTTTCCTCACACTCATAACATCTATCCTCATCTTTCTTTGGGAAACCTTTCTTTCCTTTTTTAAAATTTTTCTTGCCTGATTTATATTTTTTTATCTTTGTCCAAAAATGTTTCTTATCTTTGGAAGTATTTTACTTTTTGAGTTTGAGAAATTTCTCAAAACTTTTAGTAAAAAAGGGCCAAATCATCTAAATCATAATCGAACTTAGAATAGGATGATGCTTCCTCTCTCTTTTTAGATTGGGCTTTAAGTGCAATCCCCTCTTCCTTAGGCTTAAATATTTTAAGGAACATATTTATCTGGTATGTTTGAAGATACCGTACAAGTTCTTATAAAGTAATAGTGTCTAAGATCCCTAACAAATTAAGAACGATAACGTGAGGAATAAAATGGGCGGGAAGTGATCTCAAAATTTTCTTAAATACATATGTCTCGAGTATTTTCTCACCTAAGTTGAAACTCAAGTTAACTATGTCGAACAATCATGAATAAAACTCGTCTAAAGATTCAAATTCAAGCATTGTGATTGTTTCAAATTGTGTGGTGAGATTCTATAGCTTATAAGCTTTAACAACATTGGTACCCTCGTGAGTGAGCTAGAGGGTATCCCAAGCTTCTTTTGACGTGGTATACATCATAATGAGACAGATCTCGTAAGGGGTGTTGGTTCTTGAGATGGCACTCAAACTGCGAGAATTAAAAATGATCCACTTAAATTCATCCTCTGTCCACTGAGATATATGTTTAGGGCCAACGACATTATCAACTGTGACACTGGGAGGAGACCACCCTCTTTCACAAATTACCTAAACACGTTCATAAATGGCCTTTAAAGAAAACCTCGTCCTAGTTTTCCAATATGTATAGTTGGTACCATCAAAGATGGGAACTCGATTATAGAAATTCTCCATTAAAATGCAGTTTTTCAATGATCAACAATTTAAAAAAAAATTGATATCAAAGGAAAAATAATTTTGCGAAAAAAGATCACACGGTAATTTGTTGCAACAGGCTCTCATACTAATTTGAGAGTGTGCTTGCGATCTTAATGGAATATTTATATAATTAAGTATCCACCAAACACAAATCCAAATTATTACCAAATTTTAATCTGATTAATTTCGGTTTGCATGTGATGATAAATCCAAATACGGTATATTAACTATGAATGCAAGAGCAAACAAATATGAGGAAAAATCCCTAAAAATTGCAAAACCTATTTCAGCACTTTAGAGATTTACAACAATGCAACTTACAAAACCTATAAATAATAGGAATCTATCCTGAGTCATCCATAGGTGGAGGTCCACCCCGGTATCCACCAATCAACCTTTGTCTTCCTTCAACACTCATCCCCTCGAGAACTACAAGGTCACAATGAAGAATGTCTCTCGACAAAAGTAACTTCAGATATGAAATAATTTAGGGTTTCAAATGGATTCACACAAATATTGGGGATGAAATTTATGAATCAAAAGTTGTTTTAAACCTAAACAAAGTGAGTAATTTTTCATCTAGTATACAGTTTTTGAATAGAAAAAATTCCGTATGAAAAACCGTACAAAATAGGTATTTATAAGACGTCACAAAATTTGAGGATACGTCATTCGTTTGAATAAAAATAAGCTTCATTCAAACGAGAATACCATTTCATTAGAATGACAGAAAGGTCGTTCGAATGAAAAAACTATCTCATTTGAATGAGCTTCATACGAGGACAAATATTACGCCCTCATTAGATGCATGTTAGATAAAATGAAGAAACGAGGCTTCTAAGGAAATGGACTTTTCATTTGAACTAGAATGACTTCTCATTTGAACGAAGCCAGTGAATTTTGAAATTTTTTAAACATAAAATTTTCTTCATTCTTATTAAAAATATCTCCCAATATAAATGTAAATAAATATGAACTCCTAATTTATTTATACCTTCATAATGTGGAGATCATCTTGAATTTAGAGATGTCGGATATTCGGTTCTTCATGACGGATCGAGTCAAATGGTAAAAGGATATGCCAAAATATATGTAAGCCTAAGCTATGACCAAATGACAGGAATTATGATCTTTCAGAGACCTAGTTGAGGAGAAGGTCGTGTCCTTGAGCTTTTTAAGCAATGATGGTCAGTTAACCGATATATTCACGAAACCTTTAGATGCACTTCAATTTGAGGATCCCAGGAAATCTTTAGGTATTTTAACTCTTGACTGAGTTTGGATACATTATCTAGTGTAGGATGCTTTTCAGGATTAAAACTCTTATTATTTTTGCTAGATTGTATTATCATTGTATCTATATTTTTCATTTTACTATTTTTTGAAAAATCCAAAAAGATTTTTGTTTTTCTAGAAATTTTTGAAAAGTACAAAAAAGATTTTTTTTTTTAAGAAAAAAGGTGAAAAAGGGCATTGAGAATTGATGTTCTAATTAATCGAATTCGTTTAAATTCTAATGAATATTCTATGCAAGTATAGAGCATTGAGACTGAAAAATTGATGCGAGAGAAACATATTTCTAAAATAAACGAAAGTTGTTTTTCATTGGAACAAAAACACAAAGATATTTTAAGGATTTTAATGAATCTCAAACTAAACTGAAAGAAGCTCTCGACAAACTTAATGCTTTCAACAAGTCATGCATCATTGTAAAACAACTTTTGAATTCTCGAAGATATTTTTCTGGTGAAAAAGAAGGAATTAGTTTTAAATGAAAATATAATTTTGAAACAAATTTTGTATCCTCCAATGTAGACTATCCACAATCCTCAAAAGTTCATATGTCTATTTCACATTTTTAAAAATAGAAACAGACTCATGCTCATTATACTGCTAAGAAGATTTATTACTGCAATTTTTGTTGCAAACTGGTCACTTGAACAATTATGTTATAAATGATTAAATAAAGACAAAAAATGGGAAATTAATAGACTTGGGAGAACCAATAAGGTTGGACTTGTTAAGAAACCTACATCTCCGAATCCAATGCCTTACAAATTAAAAAATACATGTTCCAAAAACCAAGGCAATTTGGATTAGGAAGGAAGAAATGAGTTATTAACGGAGATGTATTATTATTGTATTAGCATTAAATGATTCTTATAAAAACTCCTATTGTTACCTAAATTCCAGGTGTTCCAGACATATGACTGGGGATAAAACAAAATTTTCCTCCTTAAAAACTTTTTGGAGGAAATGTCACTTTTGGAGATGAAAAAACATCTCAAACCATAGGTAAAGGAACAATTATAGGTGAAGGCATTCCTAAATTGGATTAAGTCTTGTTAGTTGAAAGACTTGAAGCCAATTTATTAAGTATAAGTCAATATTTTGAAACTAAGCATATTGTTACCTTTTCAAAAACAGAGTGAAAAATATTAAGTCTAGAAGAAAAAAAAATTCCTTATGGTGAAAGAACACCTGATAATTCCTAGGTTGTTATTCAAAATAAAGATTTTGAAAGTTGTTTATCTGCTTGACTAAATGACTTGGGCTTACGGCATTAGAGGCTAGGACACACTAATTATGAAAATCTATCTAGATTAACTAGTCATTAACTAGTATTTAGTCTGCTAAAAATACTAAAAATCAAACATTATGCTTGTCGGCCATGTCAAATAGGAAATATGCATAAAGTCCCTCATAAGAAATTCAAAGACGTTTTAACATCTCATCCTTTATAATTACTTCACATGGATGTAAAGGGTCCTTCTAGGACTACTTAGATATATGGAAGCTCCTATATTCTTGTCATTGTAGATGATTTTTCTAGATTTACTTATGTTGCGTTTATAAAAGAAAATTTTGACACTTTAAAAAACTTTTTAAGAATTAATAATGAAAAGCATATCCAAGTAACTAGGATTCGAAGTGACAGTGATGGAGAGTTTAAAGATACTGGTGTCATAGAGTATTGTATAAAATATGGATATAAACATGAGTTTGGTGCCCCCAAAACCCCTGAACATAATGGTATAGTTGAAAGAAATAATCGAATTATGCCAAAAATGACTCGTGTCTTTCTTCACCCTAAAAATTTGCCAAATATTTTTTGGCTTGAGGCTACGCAAACTGCATGTCACATAATCAGTAGAGTGAACTAAAGAAAAAACTCTAAATAAACAACATATGAATTTTGGTATGGCAAACAACCCAATTTCAAATACTTTAGGGTGTTTGGCAGTGAGCGATATATGTGTAAGGATAGAAAACTCTGAGTATGTGTACGCAACGCGATGTGATATCAAATCCAATTGAGTTCGCAAATTTCCAATTTAGAAAATAAACACTTATTTAATTAGCATCCAATATCCGAATTTTAATAACCCTTTAAACCAATTTTATATGAACCCTAAACATGCATCTAAGTGGGTAAAATCAAACAATCACAAATAAATTGCTGACATAAAGATTTCAGGAAATAACCCCAAAAGGAAAACCTTCATTTCAACATGAATTGATAAATCGCAACTTACATGTACATAGAGAAATCTTGAATGAATATCATGAAGATACTCACATAAACATACAGCCTAGGGTTAGCAATAGATTGACCGCAAATAACCCACAAGAACACCTAGTTCTTTTTCTTCAGTAAGGAACACCCACGAGTACTCCCAATGAAACGCAGTCGTCAGTCATAGATATGGCACTCCACAAAGATAAACTTCGAAAAAGTTGAATCTTGGGTGCCAAAAGATTCACAAAAGTATATGGGACAATTTGTGTGAATAAAAAATATGCTTTGGGCTGGAAAAAATTGAGGACTTATAGAGTAGGACTCTAAAAAACGTTCTCCCAAAGTCTTAAACAAATACACCACCGAAATAGGTATTTATAGAAGAAAAAAAAATTTGAGGTGGTGTAATTTTCTGGTCACGACGTACTGGTTTGGATAACAGAGTATCGGTTCAGTTCGAAAAAAAACAAAAAATATTTTCTTCTTTAAAATCTAGGTATGATAAAAACATTTTTAGAAAAATATCCCAACAATTTTACATGAAACATTTAAAGAACTTTAAACTCAACCTTACTAAAATCATTATCGTAGAGGCTTGTTGTTGAAGAATTTCGATATACGGATCCGTCTTGTTGAGTGTATGCACTTGAACATTCTTCGATGGATGTAGTGGTATACGACATATGCAATGTAAAACGGACTATGCAAAATATGTCCTTACAAATCTCCCCCTATGTATATGTCGGTACAAACAAAAAATATCCCGAATTATCAAAACAAGAATCCTATACAATTATAATACCCTCCCATTAACCCAAAATAGAAAAGGTACTTTAAATGCAAGTATGAAAATTTTTCTTCAAAAAATTCTTCAACATCAAATCATCAAATGTCTTTTGCTTTCCTTGCACTTCTTTTCGTGTGTATTCCAAATGATCATAGAAGACCAAATACCTACACACAGTGAACAAAGCAAATATCTTCGTGACGTATCGAGTTTGAAATGAGATACCAATTTTCCATACGCTAATAGAAATATCAAATCTTCTTCAGAATATCAAAACTCTACCACAAAGTCATAATTCTTTCTCCCCCTTTTTAGTTCTCTACAATAGCCAAGGGAAAGATAAAATCATAAACATAAAACCATAGTGGTCAAGATAAGCAAATAGAAAAATTCCTTCATTCAAGTAATACTCAAAATTAATCACAGTCTATTTTTCAAAAAAATTCAAATAATATACAACAAACACACACCATTAATTTACATTAAGATAACCAAATTGTGAATATGAAATGAATGGGTGTGAACAAATTCAATAGGTAAATTAACCCAATAAATCTTATGTGCATGATGCATATGTGTACCCCTTAATGAATGAACATCAAAATCATCCTTAGGTGTAAAATTGTTGAATTTAAATGACATCGTCTTAATAATATCGACAAATCAATGTCTAAATAATTTCACACCCATAACGTCCAAAACTTTTTACGCCGTTTTGAGAATTTTTCAAAGGACGTGCTAACCCATTGATATATTTCCAACCAAAACTCCCTCATAAATAATGAATCTTTTTCTTTTTCTCAAGAGATTCTAAATTCTCAACTTAGAGAAAACTTATTGGCCCAATTTTTTAGCTCTTCTTCAAACATAGGCTATTTGTGCAAAGATTATTATTCTTTCCCAGCCCGATCCCGTGAACACTCATCATTTTTTCATCATAAATATATTCCTTATGGGCAATGGATCTTACATGCACTACTTTTATTATCCTCGTATTATTTCGTTTGGTTCATTTTTAAAGACATAATTGATATGAAAATGCTCGACCAACATGTGATAGATAAGAATAATAATCAAACAAACTCATGCACATGTGCAATAAAGGAAACCATGAGTCAAACATGTAGGAAGTAATAACTCACTACATCTCAATGACTCCAAACATTGTAAAGAACAAAAATGACATGATGTATTGTCTCAAAACCTATCAAATCGTCACATGGATATGGAATGAAATTGTGACTCGGTCATCCTAAATGTCCTTTCATATATGGTGTAAAACAAAATTCAAAAATATTTTTAGATTTTTCAAAAAAAAATTATCAAAATAAAATATTTTCATCCTTTTCAATTTTTCTTAAAAAATAGAAAATCTTTTTGTATTTTTCCAAAAATTTTCAAAAACAAAATTCTTTTTAATTTTTCGAAAAATATATCAAAACAAGTGGAAAACAAAAATACATAGATGGTGCATACTAGCAATAGGCATAAAATATCAACATGCAAATCATCATATGCTAGAAAAATTCTAAACCTCAACCATTAAGTGCGGTGGGGTTTTCCAAAGGTGGTGAAGACTTATGAATAAATCCATCAAATCATGTGAAGTTTTGACCAAAAACTTCACTTGCTCACTAATATGTGCAAGCTCTCTCATGTGTAAATCGGGATCATGCAAAGTATCATGTGTGGGTGTGTGTGGGTGAACACGTGTAGTGGCATATCATGGCAAACCTTTCTTCGACACACTACGCAACTTAAAAAAAATTCCCTATAGTGTCATTTCTTTTTGCAATGCGTGCAAACATAAACGAGACTAGGAACACCTCTTGTAATACAATTAGGATGATCTCTCTTAACGGGAATGGGACGTATAGTTGGTTTGGGTTGAGAGCCATTAGGATCAATCACAAATTCGGGAACCGACTCGGGCGCAACGTAAGAAGTGGATGCACCATCATTACCTATTCCTAAGCTCTCAACATTACCCGAAGTGGGATCAAGGATAATCTTTCTAACCTTATTAGATGTATCCTCAATAGATACCTTTACTTCCCGAGCTCATTTGAGATCTCTCTCGAGTTCAACCACACGAGTTTCGAGTTCACTCTTTTCTCGAAAAATAACGATCAACTGCGCACTCAAATTAGCCTTAATCTTTTCGAGTTGACTTTCCGAAGCCTCACAAATGTTCAAATCCTCAATATCTCTCTCCAAATCTAACACTCTAAGACTTAACTCTATATTCACATTTTTAGTCTTTAAGGTGTCGATGTACAAATCCCTAAAATCCTTTTGAAGATCACTTTCCCCCTCTTCATCGATCTCCTCACTTTCTCACTCACTTAAAATACTCAAATAATCCTGATCATCGGGACTCTCACGTGAAAAAGTATCCTCACCATTGTGGGACAAACTAGGTGTACTAACCCGACTTGCCAAAAATACGACACACATCCCATGTGATGATCCATCCCCTGAATCATTCACCTCATCATCGCTCCCACTAATATTTACGGGCATGGAAACTTTCTTTCCCTCTCTCCTAAGCCCGGTGGGACACTCAAATGACTTATGCCCTTTACCTTCACACTCAAAACATGTCACTTTTTCTAAATCTTCCTCTCTTTATTTTTATTTTTATATCTCTTTCTCACTGCTTTATTTGTCCTTTTCATTCTTTTTATTTTTCTTCAAAAATATTTTATTAGAAGAATTTTCTTTAGACATTTTGAGAATCTTTTTATAAAATTTTACAAACATGGCCACATCATCAACACTAATCTCCCCCTCAGAATCATACTCAAACACCTTTTCTTTCTTCTTTTTATTATTAAATTGAGTCTTTAAAGAGACACCACTATCATTAGCCTTAAAGGTATTGGGAAACATATCTATCACATAAATTTGTAAACCTCCTACGAGTTCTTCTTACTTAAGTGATTTTATTGCGCCCAGGGAATTTCAAACTGTGATTTTAGGAATCAAGAGTTTGGGGAGAGATCTCAAAATCTTATTAACGACATGCATATTATCAATCACCTCACCCAAATTAAAACTAGTGTTAACTATGTCCAACAATCTAGCATAAAAATGATCAAAGCATTCAAACTCAGATGTGGTAATAGTTTCAAACGGGGTACCCAAATTTTGTAATTTCGATTCTTTAACCGCGTTCGTACCCTCATGTGTCAATTGTAGGACATCCCAAGCCTCTTTAGAGGTGGTGCACGTCATAATTCGGTTGAAATCTCTGGGAGTGATGGCTCTAGAAATAGCACTCAAACCACGAGAATTAAAATTAGATTGTTTAAAATAGTCCTCAGTCCAATCCGACCCAGGTTTCAAAGAGGTTATGTTAATAATAGTGACGTTGGGCGGAGTTGTAATACCCCGTGATTTTAATGACTTTTAAAATGGGTTATATTGTAAATTAATGGATTAATTGGATCTTATTATAAATTAATTCATTTGGGTTTTATCTGAACTGTGGATATTAAAATGGATGATTTTGAATATTACTTAAAGATATTTAGGTAATATATGAATGTGATGTCATTGATATGACGATATGATATAAATTCGGTAATTTGAATTTTTAGTCAGACGCGGTATGGGACGTGTCGGGACTAATTTATTAAATTAAAAAGGAAATTTATTTTCTATCGACCTTATAGTCATTTCGACTGCGTCATTGCGTCCGGGAGGGTTGAAATAGTCAGAAAAGTCTATTTGGATGTTAATTTTGAGTCTCGGGTCATTTGGAAATGAAAAGACAACCCAAAAGGGCATTTTGGTTATTTTTACAAGGGGGATGAATAGTTATTTCGGGTTTTGTCTTATTATAAGTATTTGGAGATTAGTGTATGTAGGTTCATTTCATCTCTTCTACACAAAATTGAAAAGTCATCTTCTTAGAGAGAGTGGAAGGTTGCTTGGAAAGAAAAAGAAGTTTGCTTGGGAAGGAGGAGAACAAAAGGTCAAAGGTCACCACCACCATCACAACTTGTGTTATTCAACTCCAAAGGATCAGATCTTCACTAGAGGCAAGTGTTTGATATTTGCAATTTAAGTTCGTATATTGTCCATGTTAGGATAGTTATAAAAAGAGATGATTTTCATGCTTGGAAGATGAAAGGATATAGTTGTTAATGGATTTTTGGAATCTAAAAATATATAGGAATTAAACTCATGTTGTAGTTAGTTAGTAATCCAATAAATATTCATCAATCTGTGGAAGAAATTCTCAAAATAATTTAGTGTTCTTGAAGATAATATGTTGATAATTTTCTGGACAAAGAGGCAAAAACGAGTGGAATGAGAAGAGCCAATTTCGAATGTTTAGATCTTCTTTTTGAGTGCATTTGGATGAGATTTAAGAAAAACTCAAAACACATATCTGACTCAATTTTTCGTGTAGAATCCAAATCTGAAGTCGGATTGATGATTTGAATAATTTTTGGACCTGATTTTTTTGAGTATTTAAAATATGAGAATTCATGATGTTGTTTCTTTTTAATGTTGGTTCTTATACCAAAACTTTCGTAGATCTTCGGTGATTATTAATTGGATATTAAAGGACTTAGAGAAGATCAGTAAGCCCTAGTTAAGATTTGAATTAATTGTATTGGGATTTAATTGATTAGAATTATGATAATTAAATTTAAAGAGATTTCGGTTGCTAGATTCATGTGTTGGATTCTAATCTGTTTGTATGGGGATTAAGGATAGTTAAAGGAGGGGAGATTTAATATAACACCTGGGTAGCCTTAGGGTTACAATTTAAACATCAAGGACTGAGTTTAAGCTCATTATTAATTTCGCAAGGGCTAAGTGTAGTACAAGAGCGTAGTGGTATGGCTTCTGGATAGAGATGGGAGTTTAGAACACATTTGGTTGAAAGAGGGGATGAGGTTATTCCGATCGCATATTTGAAGTTGACGAACATCCTCGATCGACAAAGTTAAGTAGTAGTGTATTGGAGGGGTTCCTTGTTTGGATTTCGCTTTGCGAGACGCTACGCGCATGAACCTTAACGACGTCGGGAGTGGAGAGATGTTATAGGATGAGAGGATAATTAAATTATGAAGTAAAGATATGACATTTTAATACGTGGGATTTAAAGAGATATAATGCTACGTAAGGGAATAATCTAAGGTTAATGTGAGTACCTTGTTGTTAGTATACTATAGGTATGATAATACCTATTTGATTGATTAATGATTATGTGTATGACATACCTAGCTTACTTGCTATCGGTGGGAGGTTTGCGCGTGAGGGCAGTCATATCCTGATGAATCCATGGGATCTTTGATTTGTCGCTCGAGAACATAGGTCTATGAAAGACTTATCGGGGAGTTGATAAGTCCGCTGACTATGGGTACGTAGGTATGTGCGTTATCCATGGGTATGAGAACTATGTTCGCCTCCAATGATTGTGTTGTTTTTAATGGATCGAGGTATCCTCACCGAACCTTTTGTCCCCTTTTCGGCGACCAGCGATATTGGGACATGATAGCAGAGTAATGCATTGCACCGCAGCTGTGACTCGGGGTGCCGTATTATATATGAATATATATATATATATATATATATATATATATATATATATATATATATATATATATATAATGGATTAAATGAATGATTGGATTTATAGTGGTTAAATCTATCTACGGTGATAATTGTAGATAACGGTGAATAGAGAAAGATAATTGAATTAAGTTGATGAATGTTTATTGAAAAACTTAATTCATATTAATGAAAAATGATTCATGTTAATGAGAAGCGATGAGAAATTTAAATGAATAATAATGTGACGTATGGTATGGGACATATGGGGATTATGATATGGGAATGGAATTATAATATGTAAACTGGAAAAGAGGAACCATTAACTAGGAAGTTAATAGGAGACGTTAAGTGTGCACTCTAGTTGAGAGGTCAGAATGGCAAGTGAGAGTTGGGTCTAACATGTACATAATAAAAGATTTATTGAACTTGTTAAATACTTGCTGTTTTAAAAATCATTTTCACAATCGGGCTCTGACCCGTTTCCTTGCATATTTTCTTTTCTATTGTATCTTCTATATCACGTGTCCAGCAACAGGGACACCAACCTTAGCGGATTATGACAGTCTATGGACTTATGGAGTTTTTCTTAGACGCCTATCATCATTTGATTCACAGTATTCTCTTAGTAGGGCATGTCGTCCAAAGGATTCAGTTATCTTCTTCTATCAGGGTCAATACTATTGTATTCGTGTCTTTTAATACATTTAACATTGTTGGGATTACTGTAATGGATTAATATTATGTAGGAATGTTTATTCCAAATGCTTTTAAATTCTTTTATGTTATCTATTTGGTTATCAGTGTTGTTGAATAAAATGGGTTGTGTTATTCTTAAACTGAAAATGGATGTTGTTAAATTAAAATTTGAAAAGTTTTTAACACCAGCTTAATTGAGTATTAGGTGAGTTGTAAATGTTTTCAACAGTGATGCTAAGAATGAACCACTATATATTCTGTTTTAATTTTGTATGGGACTGGCCACCCGGTATTTAATTAATCGGGGTGTTACAGGTGGTATCAGGGAATCAGGTTCTAGTGTCCTTTAGGATCTGTACAGCTTACTATGTTTTTAGCCTACCGTTCTTTGATATAGAACCCTATGTTTAGGATTGTTGATTTCTTTGGTAAGATTCCGTATATATTAGTGAATCTTATTTGCATTCGGACGAGTTCGTACAAGAAGTATGGCAGACGAGGGCCATTGAATGGATAGCTAAGATCGTACTTAGGAGGTTATGAAGTATGTTCGAGTATGATGACCGTAGTCGAGGTCACCCCTATTATGGAAAATTGAGGAGAGACATCAGTAGAAGTTATTGAAATGCGGGAATTGTGTGTGTTACCTAACGAAGGCAATATATTCAAAGGCTTGGGCATATAGTGGAGTGTGGTTAACTAGAACTGAAAATTTGGGGTAAAATTTTTCTTGACTTATCGGAGCAAAGTTGTAATATTTGGATTCAACAACCATCACCCGCAAATGAGGGTATGTTTCCTATCTAAGGAATTATTAGGCGTATTGATTTTTATAGCAATTAATATTGTGTGGGCAAAAAGGGTTGCTAAACTTAGCCTACAGCATCGTTATTTACGTAGACTCACTGAGGGGTGTGGGACACCTATATATTACATGTTATCACGTGGGTTTGATTTTTATCATGGGATTACTTACTTTGGGCATGTCCGAGCATGATGTGACTATTGGCATGCATTGACTTGTGGTATACGAGAGCGTATGTACTACTATTAACCAACATCTTGTCTTCTAGAGAAGAGTAGATGAGTAGACTCTATTTGAAATATAAAAAAAAAAAAACTAAATTTTTTGTTTGTTTAAATCGATAAACTTGATATTTTTTTTGATAAACCAATTTTTTATATACTATTGACTAAGGACCTTAGGAGTTTCAATGACCGACTACTTTAGGAAGTAGTGTATCGGGGTGGTTCCTTGTTTGGATTTCGCATGCGAGACACCCCACGCATGAAACTAATAATCGTTGGGAGTCGAAATAAATTAGGTCTTTGGGATATGAGTTTACAACCTTTGCGAAAATGTTAATATTGAAAGTTGTACGATAGGGTGTATGGGCGCCCTGGATGATTGGATTGTAGTAGTTTTCATAATTGTGAAAAATGTAAGTTGTTGAGACTTCAGGATTTATTTGTTCAATACGAGAGGATCATTTATTTTTCCCAAAGTTTGTCACGAGGATGGTATAGGGAAGGTTGGATAAAGTTTATATTCGATTCAGTTGGAACTATATGGTGAGGCTTGGCGTATAACATCGATAAGGATTTTCGTTAATGTATTGTATGGGCGGTACGTCTTAGATTTCTTGCGATGTGAGATTTATACTCGGAATTGACCTTACCGGTATGATTTATATTCCTGAATTTCGGGACTAAATTCTATTATAAGGGGGGAAGTATGTAATACCCCGTGATTTTGATGACTTTTAAAATGGGTTATATTTTAAATTAATGGATTAATTGAATCTTATTATAAATTAATTCATTTGGGTTTTATCGAATTGTGGATATTAAAATGGATGATTTTGAATATTACTTAAAGATATTTAGGTAATATATGAATGTGATGTCATTGATATGACGGTATGATATAAATTCGGTAATTTGAATTTTTAGTCAGACGCGGTATGGGACGTGTTGGGACTAATTTATTAAATTAAAAAGAAAATTTATTTTCTATCGACCTTATAGTCATTTTGACTGCGTCGTTGCGTCCGAAAGGGTTGAAATAGTTAGAAAAGTCTATTTGGATGTTAATTTTGAATCTCGGGTCTTTTGGAAATGAAAAGACAACCCAAAAGGGCATTTTGGTTATTTGTACAAGGGGGATGAATAGTGATTTCGGGTTTTGTCTTATTATAAGTATTTGGAGATTAGTGTATGTAGGTTCATTTCATCTCTTCTACACAAAATTGAAAAGTCATTTTCTTAGAGAGAGTGGAAGGTTGCTTGGAAAGAGAAAGAAGTTTGCTTGGGAAGGAGGAGAACCAAAGGTCAAAGGTCACCACCACCATCACCACCTGTGTTATTCAACTCCAAAGGATCAGATCTTCATTAGAGGAAAGTGTTTGATATTTGCAATTTAAGTTCGTATATTGTCCATATTAGGATAGTTATAAAAAGAGATGATTTTTAAGCTTGGAAGATGAAAGGATATAGTTGTTAATGGATTTTTGGAATCTAAAAATATATAGGAATTAAACTCATGTTGTAGTTAGTTAGTAATCCAATAAATATTCATCAATCCGTGGAAGAAATTATGAAAATAATTTAGTGTTCTTGAAGATAATATGTTGATAATTTTCTGGACAAAGAGTCAAAAACGACTGGAATGAGAAGCGCCAATTTAGAATGTTTAGATCTTCTTTTTGAGTGCATTTGGATGAGATTTAAGAAAAACTCAAAACACATACCTGACTCAATTTTTCGTGTAGAATCCAAATCTGAAGTCGGATTAATGATTTGAATAATTTTTGGATCTAATTTTTGTGAGTATTTAAAATATGAGAATTCATGATGTTGTTTCTTTTTAATGTTGGTTCTTATCCAGAAACTTTTGTAGATCTTCGATGATTATTAATTGGATATTATGGGACTTAGAGAAGATCAGTAAGCCCTAGTTAAGATTTGAATTAATTTGATTGGGATTTAATTGATTAGAATTATGATAATTAAATTTAAAGAGATTTCGGTTGCTAGATTCATGTGTTGGATTCTAATATGTTTGTATGAGGATTAAGGATAGTTAAAGTAGGGGCGATTTAATATAACACCTAGGTAGTCTTAGGGTTATAATTTAAATATCAAGGACTGAGTTTAAGCTCATTATTGATTTCCCAAGGGTTGAGTGTAATACAAGAGCGTGGTGGTATGGCTTCTGGATAGAGATGGGAGTTTAGAACACATTTGGTTGAAAGAGGTGATGAGGTTATTCCGATCGCATATTTGAAGTTGACGAACCTCCTCGATCGACAAATTTAAGTAGTAGTGTATTGAAGGGGTTCCTTGTTTGGATTTCGCTTTGCGAGATGCTCCGCGCATGAACCTTAACGACGTCGGGAGTGGAGAGATGTTATAGGATGCGAGGATAATTAAATTATGAAGTAAAGATATGAAATTTTAATACGTGGGATTTAAAGAGATATAATGCTACGTAAGGGAATAATCTAAGGGTAATGTGAGTCAGTGTTGTTAGTATACTATAGGTATGATAATACCTATTTGATTGATTAATGATTATGTGTATGAAATACCTAGCTTACTTGGTATCGCTGGGAGGTTTGCGCGTGAGGGCAGTCATATCCTGATGAATCCATGGGATCTTTGATTTGTCGCTCGAGAACATAGGTCTATGAAAGACTTATCGGGGAGTTGATAAGTCCGCTGACTATGGGTACGTAGGTATGTGCGTTATCCATGGGTATGAGAACTATGTTCGTCTCCAATGATTGTGTTGTTGTTAATGGTTCGAGGTATCCTCACCGAATCTTTTGTCCCCTTTTCGGCGACCAGCGATATTGGGACATGATAGCAGAGTAATGCATTGCACCGCAGCTGTGACTCGGGGTGCCGTATTATATATGAATATATATATATAATGGATTAAATGAATGATTGGATTTATTGTGGTTAAATCTATCTACGGTGATAATTGTAGATAACGGTGAAAAGAGAAAGATAATTGAATTAAGTTAATGAATGTTTATTGAAAAACTTAATTCATATTAATGAGAAATGATTCATGTTAATTAGAAACGATGAGAAATTTAAATGAATAATAATGTGACGTATGGTATGGGACATATGGGGATTATGATATGGGAATGGAATTATAATATGGAAACTGGAAAAGAGGAATCATTAACTAGGAAGTTAATAGGAAACATTAAGAGTGCACTCTGATTGAGAGGTGAGAATGGCAAGTGAGAGTTGGGTCTAGCATGTACATAATAAAAGATTTATTGCACTTGTTAAATACTTGATGTTTTAAAAATCATTTTCACAATCGGGCTCTGACCCGTTTCCTCGCATATTTTCTTTTCTATTGTATCTTCTATATCAGGTGTCCAGCAACAGGGACGCCAACCTTAGCGGATTATGACAGGCTATGGATTTATAGAGTTTTGCTTAGACGCCTATCATCATTTGATTCACAGTATTCTCTTAGTAGGGCATGTCGTCCAAAGGATTCAGTTATCTTCTTCTATCGGGGTCAATACTATTGTATTCGTGTCTTTTAATACATTTAACATTGTTGGGATTACTGTAATGGATTAATATTATGTGGGAATGTTTATTCCAAATGCTTTCAAATTCTTTTATGTTATCTATTTGGTTATCAGTGTTGTAGAATAAAATGGGTTGTGTTATTCTTAAACTGGAAATGGATTTTGTTAAATTAAAATTTGAAAAGTTTTTAACACCAGCTTAATTGAGTATTGGGTGAGTTGTAAATGTTTTCGACAGTGATGCTAAGAATGAACCAACTTTATATTCTGTTTTAATTTGGTATGGGACTGACCACCCGGTATTTAATTAATCGGGGTGTTACAGGTGTAACAACCCGTGTAATTTTGGGCTATTTTAATTCATTTCTGGAAAATGGAGGAAAATAAAGTTTTTGATAAAATTATTTGTATTGCTCAATTATGTTGGTTATTATTTTTAAAGGCAAGAATTGCAAACGGTTTCGAAATAGGAGTTAAAACGGATTTTAAAATGATTTTTAATATTTTTAACTCTTGGAATTCTAAGTCGGCGAACATTAAGTAATTTTCAAGAGTTGTTTTGACTTCCAACTCTTCATTTCTTTGCCTTATTTAAAGGATTCTTTTGGATTCCTACTCTTCATTTCTTTGCATTATAAAAGGAAGTCGTGGGCAAAACTTTTAACCTACTTTTGGCATAAATTTTGGCAGCAAATATATTATGCATTCCTCTTCTTTTTATATACACAATGGCCCTTGAGATTTGTGAGTTCCAACCTTAGATTAGAGGTGTTCTTGGGGCTATTTTGATGGAGGTCCTTGGAGGATATTTTGTAGATCTTTTTTGTTGATCTTGAGGGTGTGATCGTTGGTTTCTCGTCATGATTTGAGGTATGGGGTTTTACACAATATGCTCATTAAATCTCGCGAGTGTCATTCTCTTTGAATTCTTGTTAATTGAACTCATATTTGAATTGATAAATTCATTGAAATTTGGAAAATAATTGTTGAAATTATTTTGATTCATGTGGTATCATTATATTGTTGATGAGCACGTTGTCATGAGATTTTAATATGGCACGGATGTTGGGCACCCGCCAAAATTCCTACTTCCCGGGCTATGTCTTGATAAAGCATATGAGGATGTGGTGAGGCCTGGTGACCCGGTTAAAGTGTTGTTGAGAAATTATAATGATGAAATGCTATTGAGATTTGCATTTTGATTTGAATATTCGTACTCGTGTTGTTACGTTTTATTCATCGCTAATATATATTCGTTGAGCATCTTTCCTGTCGTATTGTGTACTTCCCCATATTTTCTTTTAGTGGCACGTTAGCGTGGATTGGGACGCTATGGACCAATTGGTTTATTTTTAGCGTGGATTATTTGAGAAGAATTTTTAATACAAGTTGGAAGATTTGTATTATTTTGATGTATAGAGCTTTGGAGATTTGTATTTTTATTCGAGTTAGATAGTTGTAATTTTAATTCGAGAGACTTGTTGTAATAGAAGAGATTGAGATTAGTGGATTTATATTATTGTGAGTTTATTTAGATGCTCTATACCTTGTCACTTGTGGATTCGGATTTATTTTATCGCATTTGCGCTCCGTTTGCTCTCGTCGGGCCGGCGGGGTGTTAGAAATGGTATCAGAGCTTAGGTATAAGGCAACCCTCGGGGATTGAGTTTTGGGTTCATTGCTCGGTTAGCAATTTTTGGAGATAGCAAATTTTAGGTGATATTCGTGATAAGTTTCGAGATTAGAGGTGAGAAATTTATTCTTGGGAGACATGATTTATTTTTGGAGTTTGTTAGCCTGATTTTTTGAGAGTTAGGCATTCGGCGAATTTCGAGGGCGAAATTCCATTGTTAGTGGGGAAGTGTAACAACCCGCGTAATTTTGGGCTATTTTAATTAATTTCTGGAAAATGGAGGAAAATAAAGTTTTTGATAAAATTATTTGTATTGCTCAATTATGTTTGTTATTATTTTTAAAAGCAAGAATTTCAAACGGTTTCGAAATCGGAGTTAAAACGGATTTTAAAATGATTTTTAATATTTTTAACTCTTGGAATTCTAAGTCGGCGAACATTAAGTAATTTTCAAGAGTTATTTTGACTTCCAACTCTTCATTTCTTTGCCTTATTTAAAGGAGTCTTTTAGATTCCAACTCTTCATTTCTTTGCATTATAAAAGGAAGTCGTGGGCAAGACTTTTAACCTACTTTTGGCATAAATTTTGGCAACAAATATATTTTACATTCCTCTTCTTTTTATATACACATTGGCCTTGAGATTTGTGAGTTCCAACCTTAGATTAGAGGTGTTCTTAGGGCTATTTTGATGGAGGTTCTTGGAGGAGATTTTGTAGATCTTTTGTGTTGATCTTGAGGATGTGATCGTTGGTTTCTCATCATGGTTTGAGGTATGGGGTTTTACACAATATGCTCCTTAAATCTCGCGAGTGTCATTCTCTTTGAATTCTTGTTAATTGAACTCATATTTGAATTGATAAATTCATTGAAATTTGGAAAATAATTGTTGAAATTATTTTGATTCATGTGGTATCATTATATTGTTGATGAGCACGTTGTCATGAGATTTTAATATGGCACGGATGTTGGGCACCAGCCAAAATTCCTATTTCCTGGGCTATGTCTTGATAAAGCATATGCGGATGTGGTGAGGCCTGGTGACCCGGTTAAAGTGTTGTTGAGAAATTATAATGATGAAATGCTATTGAGATTTGCATTTTGATTTGAATATTCGTACTCGTGTTGTTACGTTTTATTCATCGCTAATATATATTTGTTGAGCATCTTTCCTGTCGTATTGTGTACTTCCCCATATTTTCTTTTAGTGGCAGGTTAGCGTGGGGGACGCTATGGACCAATTGGGATATTTTTAGCGTTGATTATTTGAGAAGAATTTTTAATACAAGTTGGAAGATTTGTATTATTTTGATGTATAGAGCTTTGGAGATTTGTATTTTTATTCGAGTTAGATAGTTGTAATTTTAATTCGAGAGACTTGTTGTAATAGAAGATATTGAGATTAGTGTATTTATATTATTGTGAGTTTATTTAGATGCTTTATACCTTGTCACTTGTTACTTGTGGATTTGGATTTATTTTATCGCATTAGCGCTCCGTTCGCTCTCCCCGGGCGGGCGGGGTGTTACAGGAATCCACCCTCTTTCACAAAGCAACCAAAGACGTTCATCAATTGCTTTCAAACTTGATTTCATTCGGGCTTTCCAATAGGCATAATTATTTCCGTCAAAGACGGGCATCCGATTATATAAGTGCTCCATTGGAAAATTTGCATTTTTTTTCAAAAATCAAATTTTTCAAAAATTTGATATCATAAAAATTTTGCGAAAAAAAGGAATACATACTAAATTAGAGTAACGTGCCCTTACACCAATTTGAGAATGCATATGCAACGCGGGTAAAATCAGTGTCACTCCAAGATCTGAATTTTTATAACCCTTTAAACCAAATTTTATATGAGCCCTAAACATGCATCTACGTGGGTAAAATCAAACCATCACAAATAAATTACTGACATAAAGATTTCAGGGACAAAAAACAAAGGGAAAATCTTTATTTCAATATGAATTCGTACATCAAAACTTACATGTACATGCAGAAATCTTCAATGAATATCGAGCAGATACTCACATAGACACACAACCTAGAGTCAACAATGGATAGACCGCAGCGAACCCATAAGAACAAGTAACTCTTTTTCTTCAGCAAGGAACACCCACAAGTACTCCCAATGATATGCAGTCGTAGAGATGGCACTCCACAAAGATAAACTTCAACAAAGTTGAATCTTGGGTTCCAAAAGATTCACACAAGTAAATGGGATGATTTGTATGAATCAAAAATGTGTTTTGGGCTTGATAATATTAAAGACTTGTAGTAGTAGGACCCTAAAAATTATTCTCCCGATGGCTTATTAAAATACACCAGCGAAATAGGTATTTATAGAAAATAAAAAAAAAACGACGCGGCATAATTTTCTGGGCACGATGGACCGGTTCGAATAAATGTATCGGTTTAGTTCAGTTTGTCTAGATAGGCGAACTAGTTCAGATAAAAGAGTATTGGTTCGGTTCAGCAAAAAAATAAAAAAATATTTTCTTCTTTAAAATATAGGTATGATAAACAAAAATAGAAAAATATCCCAACACTTTTAAATGAAACATTTAAAGAACTTTAAACTTAACCTTACCAAAATCAATCTTGTAAAGGCTCGTTGTTAAAGAACTTCGATATTCGGATCCGTCTTGTTGAGTGTACGCACTTGAACATTCTTCGATGGGTGTATAAGTATACGAAAAATGCAATGTAAAATGGACTATGTAAAATATTTCCTTACAATAACACTTGTGTAAATTTAACACTGAAGGTGATAAGGTTATCTTCTTAGGATATTCACAAAACATCCGTACATATCATGTGTTTAATCTTAAAACAAAAACTATAATGAAATTCATTAATGTTGTTGTGAATGATAGTGTTTCCCATCATTTGGAAGAAGGTAAGAATCCTTCACCTATTGACCAATCTGAAATGAAAATTTAATGAAACATTCAACAGATAGTTATTCTGACTCTCTACTACCTCATGAACCCGATGTTCTTAATTGAGCTAAGGCAAATAACCCCAAGAAAAGCAATGTAAAAAATGTTAAAGACCCGATGAGAACTACATGTTCATATACTAATTCTTTATTCCCTTCTTATGTGTCTTTAAATTGTACCAAAATATGTAAAACAAGCACCAATAGATGAATCTTGGTTGTTCGCAATGCAAGAAGAATTAGAAAAATTTAGATTACTTGTTGTTTGGTACTTAGTCACGCTTCTTACTCATACTAACATGATTGGAACAAAATGGATATTTAAGAATAAGTGTGATGAATCTGGAAACGTCTTATAAGAAATAAAACTAGATTAGTAGCACAAAATTATTCTCCAATTAATGGCATAAATTTCGATGAAACCTTTGATAATGTACCTAGACTTAAATCTATTAGGCTTTTACTGGCTACGTCGTGCCATTTAAAATTCAAACTTTATCAAATGGACGTAAAATCTTCATTTTTAAATCGAATTTTAAAGGAAGAAGTTTATGTTGAACAACCTAAAGGTTTTATAGATCCTTTCTTTCCAAATTATGTATATAGATTAAAGAAATCCCTCTTCTGGTCCCTCGTGCCTGGTATGATGGGTTAGCAAATTTTCTATTGGAAAATGGTTTTAGCCGATGGGGAGTTAACCTTACAATATTCATCAAACATAACAAAAAAATGTTTGTTAATTGCTACAGTTATTTTTGATGACATAGTTTTTAGGTCCATTTCTCCCTTAGAAGATGAAAATTTTACTATCACGCTGAAATCTGAATTTCAAATGTTTATGATGTGAGAACTCCATTTTTTCTTTGGTCTCCTGCTAGATAAAAAACCCGATCATATCTTTTTTTGTCAACATAAATATACTAATTATTTGATCAAATTCTTTCAGTTGACTACTCCTAAGACTACTAGAACACCTATGAGTTATTCTATCAAACTTTCAACAGACTTATCTAGTAAGAAGATATGTAACTTTATATTGTAGTATAATAAGAAGCTTTCATAGTGGCGTGTGCATGCGTGCACGCTATATATCAATCTGAACCTAAGGAATCCCACTCACATGATGTAAAACGTATTATAAAATACATAAGTGGAACTATAAACTATGGTATCAAGTACACCTTTGACACTAAATCCAAAATAATCGGGTATGCAAACGCAAATTGTTCTAGCTGTGCCGATGATAGTAAAAGTACCTCTGATGGTTATTTTTACTTAGGATGCATTCTAGTGTGTCAACTAAAAAGCAAAATTACATCTCGTTTTCATTAGCAGAAGCGGAATACTCTATTGCTGACAGTTGTTGTACTCGGTATCTATGGATGAAACAAATGTTAAGTGACTATGGCTGAAATAAAACATATGCCTTAATCGTATGTGATAATAAAAGTGCAATTAGTATTTCAAAGAGTCCTCTTTTCCATTTTCTAAAAAAATATATATAATGAGAGAACACTTTTTTCAAGAATTGATTGCGAAAAAGGAAATTAATACCAAATATCTTAACACTAAAGATCTATTGTCAAATATTTTCAGAAAACCATTAGACAATCAACGTTTTGAAACTCTTAAAATGCCTATTGGAATTTTTGTCTGCCCAATTTAAAATATTAAATTATATGTTTGTACCTATTTTGTCATACTATCTTTTGGTACTAACATTTTTATAGGTTATGTTGTACCCTTTGTCCCTTTGTGATAAACAAGAAGAGAATGTGAGACTCTCTTGTTTTAATATGGGATAATTTATGAGACTCTTGGCTTTTTGATTTATTTATTCAGTCTCTTTGGATATATGTTGTTAGTTGAGTTATGTATTCTTCCTTTCAGGACATATGTGTTTAATTGAGTTATGTGTTCTTACTTTCAAGAATCTTGTGTATAGTTGAGTTATGCATTTGTGTGTGAGAGTTATTATTTTGAGCCTCAATTTAGTTTGTCCCAAAATTGGCCAAAGGGGGAGGTCGAAAGTACCATTTCTAAATCCCACAGGGTTTGTATTAGCTCAATTTTTGTAATAACAGTCCTAAATACACTTGGGTCATTGCACACACTAAACTTAATCCTAAAATATTTTTTAAGGAATTTTAAAATTAATTTTCCTATTTTTAAAACCCTAATTTGAATTTGTTTAATTATTCTTTATTTTTTATTTATACATCCTATATGTATTTTATACTAAAATATTTTTTTATTATAGATTTCTTTGATTTATAATTTTTTAGATTTTTAAAATTAATTTTCATACATTATATCATTTTCTGGATTTATTAAATGTTGATATTAAACATTTAAAAGAAACAAAAATAAAATAATTTTTTGTTTCTTAATTAAATTAAGCTATTATTTAATCAGCAGCATTTTGATAGTCAAAGAGTCGTTTGGTTTGCGGTCCATGTGATGGATTTGGACCAATCAGGGGTTGGTCTGTTACCCATGCGTAGGGATGGTAAATGGACGGATACGTATCGGATACTATGTTTTCCATATTCGTATCCGCTATCTAGATGTACTATCTGTATCCGTATTCGTATCCATCCGGATAGCTAAAACAACTATCTATGTCTTTATTCGCTCGGATACCTTGGATTCGTATAATATATGTATCCGTTTACATTGTTTATCCATCACAAAAAATAACTATTAAAATATCTAGGGCTTTGAGGTCCGGTCCGGTTTTGAGGTATTTTAGGGACTGAACCACATTAATTGTTCCTAAAAAATTATGGACCGAGATCGGATCAGACTAATCGGTCTCGATCCTATTCGGGTTTCAAGCGGTCCGAATTCGATCTCGATCCTATTTGGTCCCAAAACAACTAATATAAAATGACACTAGAACCCAATATCTAATTTAAGTTGCCTAATGCTTTCCCATTGTTTTGCCTAATGCTTTCCCAGTTCAACAACATCTCAATATTTTGCCTAATGATTTCCCATTATTTAACGGATAGGTCTGCAAGCATCGAAACAAATAATAATATAATGTTTTGAGTGTGATTCCTCCATAAAAACAATAATATAGTTAAAAAAAATATATCTCCATAAAAAATAAAAAAAATACCCATACCTGTGATTTTGAGTGTGGTTCCTCCATAAAAACAATATATGTGAAGTCAAGATTCAACCTACAATCAAAACAAACAAATAATTAATACTAACCCAAATAAATAACCATGTAAATCTATATAATAACTGTAAATTATTGCAATATGTATACTACCTATTTTTAGAATAACTATATAACCTAAATATGAAATCTGTATACTAATTGTAACCCAAATAACTATGTAAATCCCGTTCAAAACTATCAACCCAAATATCAACTCTGTTTGGGGATCTAGCAGATCGTAGAGGCATCAAAACTTATATCATAACCCAAATAGATAGATCTAGCAGATCATAACTTAGATCGTAACCCAAATATTAGTCTAAATCAAAAAATTAAAGGCATCAAACTTACTTACTTCTCCTTAAGGTCGTCTGATTGGGGATTTAGGCAGTCCGGTTGGGGATCGTAAAAGATGGAGAAGGGTTGTGTTATCTAAAGAGAGAGAAGAAGAAATGTTAAATGGGTTGTATTATGGGTGCTACACTGCTGCGTATAGAGAGAGAAGAAGAAATGCTAAATGTTATGTTAGGGTTGGGGATATAAGCAGTCCGGTTGGAGCATATATTTTGAGTGGATGTGTGTTGTGTGTGATAGCGTGTATTATAACTTTAGTGTAACTCCATAATAAAATACCCCATAAAATAATAATACATGGAATTTTATAATATACCCAATAAAATAATAACTTTATGGTGTTTTTGTTTTGAGTGGAGTGTGTGTTTGTTTTGTTTTAGGGAATAAACGATTAAGTTTTTTTAATATTATTTTATTAGTAATATTAATACTAATATGATTAGTAAAATTTTAAACATATGTTTGACGGATATGGATATCTGGTAAAACGAATTTCCGATAAAATGGATACTCTGCAACGGATACGGATTATCCGTGTCGGATACTAGTACTATCCGTATCCGTATTCATTTTCTCGAATATTTTTATAGAGTATCCAAATTCGTATCCATTTCCATTTTTCAGATAAATATCCGTAAATTCAAATTCAAACATCGAACATATGCGGATTTTTGAATATCCATTTACAGCCCTACCCATGCGATTTCATCACGCTTGAGCCTTGGGATTTGACTGCTTGAATGCTAGTTGTCTGAGTTTTTTTACATTTATTTCCATCCACAATGCCATGGTATTTTAGGCATGTACCCTCATCGACTCCTCTTTTGTGCAATGTCTAATCTTCCTTGGGATGCTCTTGGCTATTTACCATTGTGCCTTTATTATTTGGGGAATTACTATTTTACCAGATCCATTTCTCAACCTCTATAAATAGAGAGGATGGACTTCATTTTCTTAGAAGCAAAACTTTCAAAACCTAAACTAAAATCTGCAAAACTTTTCTCAGCCCTTCTCTCTCAAAACTTTTGAAATATCTCACATTTATTTGCGATATTTTCTAAATCTCTTTCTAAACACGTTTTATCCTACAAAATCTTACAATATATTTTGTGTGAGGATAAGGGTTTGTAAGTTTTATATTTTTCTGGGTTTGATCAATTGAAGCCTTCTAGTGTTCATTGTTTGGAGGTTATCCTGGACAAACCTTGTTTGGCTTTTGTGATATGTTTTGGGTATATTTTTCTAACTCCTTTTCATACATGCAAACACACACACACACACACACACACACACTCACACACATAATATATATATATATATATATATATATATATATATATATATATAACGCTATTATGTTTAGTAGATCTGATTTAAAAACTAAATTTGTGTTTGAAACTTATATATTCTTTAAAATAAGATTTAATTCTATTATGTTCTCATTTGTGTAAATCTTTTGTGGTTTTGTAAAACTCATAATCTAAAGCTTTTATATAAAAATTCATTTTTCTATTTTCACACGGTTGAAATATAAAATCATAAAGCAAAGACATTTATATCTCTGACATTAGATCTGATCTTCCAACTATCTCTGAAAACCAAAAAATAATAAAACTTGATTTTTTGTGTTACGTCTTCACTGGAAACTCTAGCCTTGAGTGTGAAGTGTTGTGTGTACTGCTAAGTCTTCTATTTTTTTTTTTGGTGCATTTTATTAGTTGTGGGGTTGTTTAGTACTAGCCTTGGTATACTGGGTGTATTGGTAGTATTGATTCATTTACACATTGTAAAGTATAATTTATACTCGAATTGTTGTTATAGTGAACTTGTGGTGTGTGTGGTCTTGTAACTAAAAGACCCGGGGTTTTCCAATATGTTAGTTTCCTCGTTATCAAACTATTATGTTCAAATAGCTTTTTACTCATCTCATTCTATTTGAACTTTTATTTATTAGTCTATGAAAATCATGAGAATACCTTTCTAGTTCGCTTAACACAAGTTAAAACAGTCTAGTAGGTTCCGAAGTTATTTTTTTTAGAAAACTCTTTTATTAAACAAAATAGTAACACAAGATGTGTTTTGAAAAGATTATGAACGAATAATTTCAGAACTTAAGAAATAAGTTTTGAAAATTATATCTAAGTCTAGTTGTTGCTGCAGTAATAGTAGTAAGAGATTTAACAAACATGCATAGGAGATAAGATTTTAATGTGGTAAAACCCCACTCAAATGGTAAAACATCCATGGAGGTCTCTACACCTCAAAAGAAAAAATCCACTAAAATGAGTTTTAGGTTACAAGCATTTAACGAATTATACACAAAACATACAGACCTATTCTAAGCCAAGAATTATACCAGCTCCGTTAGGTTGTTCTCTGATTTTTTTTAAGGCTCTGAAGTGGTCTTTGCCATTCTTTAGCCTAGCTTCTTTGTCCTTTAGCTTTCAGTGGACTCAAATGTTCAAACCAACAACATTGTTAAAGAGATGTTATGTGATTGTGTTGTGACTGAAGTGCCTAAACACATGCATGTACTCACACACACACACACACACTTATTACAAGCAATTCCTACGAATTACAGAAATATTTAAAGTATGAAATGCAACTTTTCACAATTCTGAGATTAGGTTTGATCTTGAAATCTCAATATTTTCACATCCGTGTTTTTAAGAATCTTTTAAAAAGAAAGATCCTTCGAATCTTATTTATATACAATTTTTTTCAAAATAAAAAACTCACAAGATCTGAAATATGCGAACCCTAGTTTCATTTTTGTAAAAATAGAAAAATGTTGGATAAATGAAATAATACAAGTATAAAAAATAGATCCAACATGAACAAGATTTCTTAAACGTAAATCAACTTAAAAATCTATGTGACTGTTTCACTTTTGAATTAGATCTTAAGTTTCAAAATTAGAAACTATATCGTATTATAGTGAGGCTATTGGTTAAGAGATTAAATCTAAAGAGGATTTTGAAACTACGAACAAGAGAACCCTAACTCTCTCACAAATTTTCTGAAACGTTTTGGCAAAGTAAGGTTTATATTTAGGAATATATCTCTCTTTTATTTTCCTCTCTCTTCTCTCTCTCTTATTTTCTCTCTCAGACGTTTGGTCTCCTAAAGACTGGAAATGTTTAGACGAAGGGTTGTATTTATACTGGAGGAGGAAGTTTTTGGATCCCTAAACCAAATCAAGGGTTGATATCACTTTAGCTATTCACATTCCCAAGTTAAAGGCTCACAATGCAATGTCCTTATTCTCTCATCGATTGGATCATTTGGATAGCACATGGACTGAACTTAAACACATGTAGAACGTTGATAAAAGGGATCCAACGATGGTAAATGGGTATTAGGTATGTGAGTATACAAAAAGACAAATATATTCGTCCCGAGTGCAACACGTGTAGGGATGATATCAATTCTCATATGCGGGTTTTGAAGTCTACAACAATCTCAGTTTCTACCCCAAATTTATCAAGCGCTTTTGGTTTCTACCCAATGCAGTTTTTAGGAAGGTTTTAATATTAGCAAATTGAAGCAAAACATTTTAAAACCCTAATTTTAATTTCTTAAAAATAGATTTTAAATTCTTAAAAAATTCCTAAAAAAATGTAGAAAAATCATTTTAAACCAATTTTAACACACACGACTCATAAATGCAATAAAATATGAAAAATGCAATCCTAGAGTGTGGTGTTGTTGGTTTTCTACTTGAGGACCAATAATCATCTTCTTGATGTAGAATGTCTTAAATTCTTGAAGATGAAACGAAGAGAACGAATGACTCAAATTTTATCTTCCTTTCCAAACTAGATGAGATCCTATATAATGTAGACTAGAGTGAGTCAAGTATATAGTGTACTTCTAATCAAAACAATTTTTTTTGTGTGTGTATTCAACCATTGAAGTTTAAAAGGTTTTCGCCATAGAGTTAAAAGAGAATTTTTTAATCTTAACACTTAAATGTATTAGATTACTTTCAACTAGACCTATTTATCCAAATATAATTAGTAAATGGGTGTTATCTTTGTTTGAGTTTTACTTTTATTACATGCCTCAAAGGGCTGCTACAGGTCAATAATTATCTTGCTTTTTGGCAGATCATCCATGTGATGATGAGACAGAAGATGAATATGAAATAGGATATATATTTGTGAGTCCATGGAAATTATGGTTTGATGGTTCAAAGTTTTAAATAAGTTCAGAAATAGGAGTAATGATTGAATCCCCTGAACATATCAAAAATAAAACATGGTTACAAATTGGAATAAAATCCATGTTCCAATAGCCAAGTGGAATATGAAGCACCAATAATTATCCTATAGATACTTTAAAGTTATAATGCTTATATGATTAATGGCTATGGGAATTTTTAATTGGTTATAAGACATATTATTGGTGAATAAAAATGTGTTGATAATTATTTAACTTTTTATAATCATGTGGCTTTAAATTTAGTGTCCAAATTTTATGAAGTCAGGCTAAATTATATTCCTAGACTCTTAAATGAAGAAGGTAAGGAAATAGATTGAAAGGAATCATGTTTAAAACATGATGAGAACTTCAAAGCTAAATTAAAATTAAGCTTTGTTACTAGACTCGGACCATTCATCTATAACATATGGGCTTTTGTGGAAATTGGTAACATATATTTTCATAATAATTAGATTGTTTTAATTATTTCAATGATATGTGTATTTTGAGGAGTTTGTGACTGGATGCAATAATTTTTATTTTCAATAATCATAAATTTGTATTGGGTCGATAATGTTCGAAATACCGTAGAATCTGGAAGCATTATGTCTAAGTTTAGGGTGTTTTTAGGATTCTTTTATGTATTATAATCGTGTGGGTAGTTACATTTATCGACCTACATTGTTTGATGGATCAAACTATTATTATTAGAAGGAAAAAAAGATATTATTCTTAAAATATATTGATGAGACTATTTGGAACTGTGTTGACACTGATTGGTCTCCTCTCAAAACTATAGAGGGAGAGGTTAAGCCCTCATCTCAATGGACCAAACACATACAACTTTAACTAGACAAGTTTTGTCGTATCACTACTTACGAGTTTCCTAAAGAAGAATGATACATTTTTCTTATCACACGCAAGGCCACTAACACAATTAAAGTCTCTAAATTTCAAAGTCTAACATCTAGATTTGAATCCATTAGAATGGAGGAGAATTAATGGTTATATGATTTTTATGCTAAGTTGTTAGATATTATAAATTCTGCTTTAAATTTGGTTGAGAAGATCCCGGAGTCTAAAATTGGTAGGAAAATCTTAAGGTTTAATTCTAAACTCATGATTATTAATTCCCTCAATAATGTCAATTCCCTCAAAGTAAAGGGTATATTTAGATGATCTACAAAACTATATGAGGGACATGTGTCCTCCGCTGAAGAAGGATAAGGTTTTAACTTTTAAAAATCATAAGGGGATACTTCTGATTCTACTGAAAAGAATGATTTAGATACCTAGGAGATGATTGTCTTGACAAAAACATTTAAAGAGTTTATGAAATTCAAGCATTAAAAGGAAAAATTAAATAATGATAAAACTAAGAACATCCATAAAAAACTGTGATATAAGGACTTGGGATAAGTCTAAGAATAAAGCAAAGAGATGTTTTGAATGCCATGGAATTGTCCATATGGCACATAATTTTCCCAGTAGGATAAGGATGGAGGGTAAGAATTCGAAAGCATTGAAAGCCAAACTTAGAGATAGTGAACCAGAAGATAGTGGTTCTACCATTGAGTGTAACTTTAACGCGTCCATGGCTAGTCATGCAGGATCTACTGGTATCTCTTCCCCTCATGAAGATAAAAATTTTCATGATGATTCTGATATTGGTTCTAAAGACCCCCAAGATGATGAAAGTATAAAGGAGAGTAATGATGAGGAGGAACGTGAGCTTTAGGTTGACTACCATAAGTTGTATATGGAGTCTTTGAAGTTTAAAAAATTCTAACCTGAATTGATAGGATAAGTCGGGGGGAATAGAGAAAGAAAGAACCTTAGATAATAATGAGAAATTGATTGTAGATTAAAGGAACATAAGAAGACTCTTAGGGATAAACTCGCATACATTGAGGGGCAAAGAGAAAACCTTCTAGGAATTATTACGTACATTAGAATATTACAAATGTTTACTTGAATCAAGGATTTTGAAACTATTGGATAGTATGTTAACTTATAAATATTTTAAATCTACCACTCCTAAATCCAAGACCATGTTTGTTAGAGAGTAAACCATTTCTCCGAAAATACCCAAAAGTCAACCCAAGAGTAGACTTACTAGATTTTACATGTGCACACACCATAGTAGGAAAAGTCACCTTGGGAGGTTTTCATATGATCTTAGAAAGGGTCCAAGGATGTCTAAGTCTATTATCAACCTAGATGCTCGATGATTTAAAAACTATATTTGATTCAAATGCAAATCAATCGCAATAATTAATAACCGAGCAAGTTCGGGATCAATTTCCATAAGGTGGAAACTTAGAAAAGAATAAGGTCGAGTTATATGAAGTTACTATACATCACAAAAGTAAAGTGTAAAACATGATCATTGTGAGAGTGGTAAATTGTAGGTGCCCTTTTTTTGTGTGCCCTTTTGGTGAAAACATTTTTTTCTTTTAAAAACCCGTTCTCTAATTTTATTTAGCACCTAGTGTGAAAAAAATTTACTTAACCCAATTTTATCTTGTTAAACCTTAACATGCATCTCGCGTGATTTAAGCAAGTAAAATAAATCAAGTCCACGCAATGCCGATATACGAGGAAACTACAACGGGAAAAACCTTGGATGGCCCTAACCAAACAAACACTACGATATGGTATTACAAAGTACATATAGTAGACTTACTCAATGACTCGATCCCCATAAGACTTTACGATCTTCTATGATTCAACCACTCCTCCATAGTGTAACGCAGGAGTCCACCTACGCCAGGTCCATAACACACGAGTCTACATGTGCCTCGGTATCCAACAATACAACTTTGTCAATCATCTATGATAGAGAACACAAAGTCCACCGCTTCTCCACCACAATCAGCATGTACGGAGTCCACCGCAAGAAAACAAGTTCTTCAATGTATGGAGAATGAAACCGTGGTGTAAACACAAGATCTCTAAACATAATGGTTATGAAAGCTTGGATCTTGTAAACACAAAGGAAGCTTTTAACTTTGGAAACCTTTATAAACAAGTACCAAAAAATGTATAGGTTTTATTCTGTAGTTTATTTTTCTGCACATTAGAAATTCTGAGTGAAAGATGCCTTAAATAAAATACTTGAGGCGGCAGGTCATTTGAACAATTTCTCTATGTCATTCTAACGATATGGCTATGTTGTTTGAACGATACTGTTGATGTCATCTGAACGACTGTTGATGTCATTTGAAGCATCTAAAGTAAAGGAGATATTTCATACGACTCTGAAAACAGATAAACTAAGAATAAACGTTTTAAAAACACTTTAAAATCATTTTAATAAAAATATCATCCTCAGAATATATTTTCGAGTTCCATAAACATTATGTGTTCATAACTGAGAGATACTAAGAACATGATATGATATGAATATGTGAAACGTGCACCAATAAACATAGCATGATCTATCTTTGAAGCTTGGTTGCTACGTCTTTAACACAACATCATGGGCTTAATAAGAATTGTGACAAGTAAAATCTATCATATGACTCAAAATGGTTATTGTCCAAAATAATGCCAATACATACAAATTAACACTATTTGGAAATTTTTCCTCACAAATCTCCCCCTTTGGCTATTTCGAGACAACAAAAATCCAGTGAAATGCCTAAATCGGGTCATCAAGCCGTATGATTCAAATCGCATCCCATAAATCGAAAATAAAAAATTACAGGACACGGACTAGTGTATGTAGGATAACCGATAAGCATGAATTGTCTCAATGTTATGTAGTCGTAAAATCTTGAATTCTTGAAGAATACTGAAGAGTGCGCGTGCGTTCAAATTCATAAATTATTTAATTAAATTCAGTTTTTTCAATTAAATCCTAAAAACATGCATTTAGGTGTGATTGAAATTCAATATGATCATGCGATAATGGTCAATCACAAACGAAACACACAAATGAGGAAAAATCCTCCAAAGGGGCAAAGCCCTTTTATTTTCACTATAATTCATAAAATACAGTTACACGGATTACAATGAAAATAAGTGTGACATAGAAATACCAGAAAGTGTCGATTTTGATGTCGTTGGCTAGAATCTCCCGCAGGAACTCCAGGTGGGCAACAATGAAGAAGAGAGCGACTTCTTCACAAATTACTCCATGTGAGTAAGAATGATCCTCATGAAGGTTTAACAATTCACATATATAGATGGGAGTGTTTATGTGAATAAAGAAGGTTTAAAAACCATAAAAGGTGAAGTTTTATTCTGGGCAACTTTTGAAGAATTTGAGATAGCAAAAACACTTGGGAAAATGTGTAGAAAGCAGACTGGTATTTGTATGAAAATCGAGGTGAGGCCGTCACTCGAATGAGATAGGCATATCGCTCGAACGAAGGACACGTGTCGTTTGGATGACTTCACGCGAGATGCTTATCTCGCTCGAATGATAGGGCTAGCTCGTTTGAATGAGCTCGTCGACCGAGGCACTCTGCTTCTACACTTAGAAATTTTTTTGCTTCTGATAAAAATAATTCAGACTTCGAAAAAACATTTTCTGAAAATTTCCTATATATTTATGCAAATATAAACAACTCCCTTAAATCATTTTACCAATATTGCGTAGTGGAGTAGTGGGAAAGTTAAGAAGCATGTCGCATGTAGCATTATGCACATGTGAAGATGATGGATGCATGGATTCGGATAAAGGCCGTCGAGGATGATCGTGATGATGTGCCGAATGTAGCGGTATCAGACATACAAATTGTGATCTAGGGAAAATAGAAAATTCCTAGATTCTACCCCGGGCACTTATAAAATTATGCCCTTACAAATCTTTCCCTATGTCTATGCCGACACATACATAAAAAATCCAAAGTATGAAATCTCCCTAAAATAAATGAGATATAAGATAATATCCCCATTAAACGCTCAAACTGAGAATACTACATGACTTGTTTTCAATCAAACTTCAGCATCTTCAAATCTTCAGCTCTTCAGGAACTCCCAAAGCTTTTCTCATTACGGTGTGTAATCCAATCAATATCAATTTTGTACCTACACACATGAGATAAAGAAGATACCCGTGACAAGCAACAGTTGTAATACCCCGTACTTTTGGCTATATTTATTTTTGGGATTAATTAATTAAATTGCGTATTTATTAGAAATTAATCCGGGTTAATAATAATACTAATGTGATGCGAATTGGTATTTGATCATGTGCATATATGATTATATATGTACTTGGTATTATAAAATTTGTCGTGGGATTTATATACGGCATTTTAGAAATTTTATTGAGACGCGTGGGACCGCCGCGTCACGGTATAATATTTTGATATTAAAAGTGAATTTAAAATCTATAATCCGTATGGTCGTTTTGAGTGCGCCATCGCATCCGGAAGGGTCGAGATAGTCAGAAAACACTAGCCGGGGGTATAGTTTGGGTCCCGGGGTAATTTTAGACCATACCGATAACTTAAAGGGTATTTTAGTAATTTGGTATTTTTGGGTAATTAAAAGTGACGAAAATTAGAGATTAAATCTGATGTGGTTATTAACCCATTAAGCCCATTAGCCAACCCATATTAACCTAGAAGGCTACGTAGGTTGTCATTTAGGTTTTCTAAGTTTCCCCAAATCAAAACCCTAGCCACCTTGAGCCACCATTGGAGATAGAGCTTGGGAGAGAAGAAACTCTGCAGAATCTTCACCAAACCTACACCAAACCAGAAATCAAACCAAGGCAAGTGTTTTAATCGTATTTAAATTCGTAGAATGTTTCCTCCATGTTAGAAATTGATAAATTTCAATTGTTCTTGGAAGATAATGAAAACCCATGTAGTTTGAGGTTTAGAACTTAAAAATTGTGAAGAGAATTGCATGTAGTATGATAGGTAAATGATTTCCCTTATTATAATTGTGATTAGAAGGAAAGAAAACGAAATAAATTCTGGGATTTGATGATGATATGTAGTTAGGGTTCATGTTCTTGAGATAATTGGAAAAAGTGTAGAAAAGTGTAAATTAAATTAATATTTGGATGGATTGATCCCTTAGAAACATGTTAGGATGTGACTATATATGTTTAGTATTGATTATAGACCCTAAAACGTTGTTAGGAGGGACTTTGGGAGAGATTAGAAGTGTTATAAATGGTGAAAAACGATTTTTGGGAAGTTCTGGGCCGAAACTGGCATCTCGTTAGAAGCAACCCCCAGGTCGTTCGAACGAGCTCGTTCGAACGAGCTTCTAACGAGTTGACCAGTCGTTATTAACGAGTGGGGGTTTTCGTTCGATATCTCGTTTGAACGAGATATCGTTAGAAGGGTCAGTTCGTTCGAACGAACTGGGATCTCGTTCGAACAGTCTCGTTCGAACGAGACTTCTAACGACCTGACAGTCCAAACTCGTTCGAAGCCTCGTTCGAACGAGACTTCTAACGAGTTGACAGTTTGACCCTTTTTGGACTGTTTTGACTTTTGGAGTTCCGGAAGATGGTTCAAGGGTAGAGTTAACATCCCTTTGATGATATAGTGACTTATTTGGGACTTTTGGGTTGTTGGGATGAGTAAATCATATACGAGAGTTATATTCAATGAATCATTTGGGTGAGACGTGAGTGACTACTACGATGTGAGGATGAATTATAGCGCGTATAATTATGAACCGGAATAAAATAAGTTGTGATAATTAGTTAGTACAAGAATGCGATATGTACTACGATTAAAATACGGTATTGCTAAGTTGTGTGTTTACTTAGTATTAGTATATGGATTGTTTGTATGACATACCTACCATACTTGCTATCACGGGAGGTTTCGTTCGCTTAGGACCCTCTAATCCTTGTGTGCCTACGGGGGGGATATAGACTGGTACCTTGATGAACATAGGTCATAGAAAGACTTATTGTGATATTAATAAGTCCGCTGACCATGGGAGCGTAGGTATGTGCGTGACCCATGTGATGGTGACTGTGTTCGCCTCCACTATTTGTGATTTGTGTTATCTAAACTATTCCTGAGAGATTCGGAATATGTGATCCTTATGTACGTGATGTACCGGGATGGATAGCAGAGTATGTGTGCACCATAGCTTAGATTGCGGGGTGCTTGTATCGTATATTTATGATGTGAATAATATACATTAAATTCATGGAAATCCTCATGTTAATGTTGTAAAAATATTACGGTATTATTTCGAGATATATAATGAGTTAGCTGATAGTTATATCAATGGCATAGTTAGTAACTGAGTTTACGTTAAACCTCTATTAAATTACGAGCGTTGTTATGTTAAATTAACCGAGTAAAATGGGTAGAACCTTTGGTAGTCTAGCTAGTTATGTTGTCAGTTAGCTAGTAGTATGGGTAGTTATAGATGGGTACTTGCGTTAGGAGTGCACAGTTAGACGAGAGGTGAGAATATAATGTGAGTGCACGTCCTAACATGTACTTTACATTTAATGTTTTAAATGTTTTTAAAGCACTTGCAGGTTTTTAAAATATAACACTTTCAGGCTCTGACCCATTTGCTTTCAAATATATTTTCTTGTAAAACCATTTTAGGTGCCCAGCCACAGGGACACCAAGCATAGGATACTCATTCAGGTGACGAGCTGTAGCTGCTTGTGGAAGCTACAGGGATTTGCATGTAGACGTTTCTATCGTTTGGATTCCAGAGTCACCATCTATCCGTTGTAGGGCATGTTGCCCATTTCTATTTAGAGACCTCTTTTACATTTCAGTTTTCAGACTCTAGCATGTATTGCTCAGTATTCAGTTTTAGTTATTTATTGCAGTTTACTTATCAGTTGTGGGATTCGTATTGAGGAGTTTTTCCTCCAGAGTTTATTTACATTTTGTGATGATTATTCGTTTTATTTCAGTATGGTGAATGGTGTTATTTAGTTATTCATTACTCTTGTTGCATGTTAATCAGATTTAATAAAATTTGGCACTTACTTTTTAAATACTAGGTGGTTAGAAATAATAAAACGTTTTCGACAGTGATGCTATTAACTGAGCCAACTTGGCATTTTGAATTAATTTTATAAAGGAGTAGCTACCCGGTGTTTAAGTAGTCGGGGTGTCACAACAGTTTGAAATATAATGATATACAAAAAATCAAATATCAATTAAGCTTAAGAAAATCATTGATAAATCAACCAACCAAGATTCTCCACCATAATTCATTCTCCCCCTTTTTATGTTGTCACCAAATAGACACATATGAGAAGAATAAAGATGGAAAATGTCACATGGTAATAAACTCCCTATTTTTGAATTTTTCAAATTTTTTCACACAAAATATACAACAAAGAATCACACCGTGAACAAACACAAAACAACCAAGTCGATGATAGAGTAAATGAAGGGGTGTAATCAACTTCGATAGGAAAATCAATGCGTACAAACATGGCATATGTGCACGATGAATATCGAATACTCCTAATGAATAAACTCAACATCTTCCTTAGGTGTAAAAAGATGGAAACATGAGACATTGACTCAATCAAATCAACAAATCAAAGCTCAAAATGATTTCCACACCAATAACGTCCAAAACGATTTAATGCTTTTTCAGGATTTTTAAGGAAGTGCAAACCCGTTTAAATTCTCCAACCAAACTCCCTCGGATATAAATTTTGAATAGAGGTGATCTAAATTCTCAAATTTTGGTGAATTGACGGTGAAACCTAAATGGCCCAAATTTGGCATGAAATTCTTGTTATTGCCTTAAAAAAATTTCGATCTCTTTTAACCTCTTTGGCCCCCAGATAATAAAATTCCTCAATTTTTTAGGTCCGATTTAACGGTGGCTTAATCGCAAAGGATAGATAGTTACCTTTCGTAGCCCTTCACCCATTTAAAAAAAACACAATCTCACCAAATGATTTTTTACATGCATTCCAATCTTACCAAATTTAATCGCGTATGGTTCGTTGTATAGACAGAATTGAGATGGAAACACTCAAGCCAATATGTGATAGACAAGTACAATAATCAAATACATCGTGCATGTGTGCAATAAAGGAGATAAGGAACCAAACATGTAGAAATATATCACTAATCACATCTCAAAGACTCTAAATAATGTAAAGTACATGGATGCAATGATGTAGCGTCTCAAATCACTATCAAATAGTCACGTGGATAAATGGAATGAAATTTGTGACTCGACTATCTTAAATGCTCATCCATAAAATGTGCAAACAAAATACAAAGCTCTTTTTGGATTTTTTCAAACATTTTATCAAAATAAAATCTTTTTGTATTTTTCAAAAGCAAAAATTTATACAAAAAGTACATGTCATTACACTAGAAAATATTTATCATGAAACCATAACTAGTGTATGACAAACATGCAAACACAATCATCTATATGATATGGCAAGAGAAGAATCATGTGAAAGTAAACGGGAATTAACTTGTCTAAAATCTAGTGCCTCCAAAAGTGATTTCCTAACCCAAACGGATGTAACACATCGACACGGGCTTTTGGAAACCAACAAAACACTAGACTTAAACTTCCTAGGAATTCTTCCCAGATCAAAACAAAATCTCCTAAGGTGACCTTTCCTACCATAATGTGAACATGTGTAAACGGGAGGAAAGTTACCTAAAGTGTGATCTTTTCTAACGTCCTTGGGATTAATTGACCCTCTAAAATAAATAATGGTTTTGTTTTTAGAATTAGAAGCATGAGAACAAGATGAGCCATTACCATCACTATCTAACCTACTCGAGTCTGTCAAATCATTTTTTAACTTCAATTTTTTTTACTAAAAGACGCCTTTTTCAAGTTTTTAACAATTCCTAAAAGGATATCTCTCTCTCCCGCAAATAAAGCAAACTTTTCCCTAAGAGTCTCTTCACGTGCCACAAATTCATTGACTAAAATATTTTTCTCCTCTTTGGCACTAACACAAACCATCGAATTTTTAAGGTCCTCTAATTCTTTTTCTAAAAATAGGACCCTATCATCCCTCTCCTTTTTGGGCAATTTTAAAGCATTAAATTCATTGTCCAAAGAAACAAGTTTTTCACGATAAAAATCTCTTTGATTTTGAACCATTTGCAAAAGATCCATCACGGATCTAAAACGAGAATTTTCTTTTTCCAAAAAATCAATTCTTTTAGCATACGTCAAATTCAAATGATTTGTATCATCAAAACTATGACTCGTGTCATAAAAGGGGGGAATCCGATTACATAAGTGCTCCTGGAAAAATTGCGATTTTTCACAAAACTAATTTTACCAAAAAAAATCAATATCACACAAATTTTGCGAAAAATAGGAATACGCAATAAATTAGCGCAACCGGCTCTGATACCAATTTGAAGAGTGGGCGTACGTTCAAATACAGAAATTATTTAATGAAATTCTATTTTTTCAATTAAATCCTAAAAATATGCATCTAGATGTGATTGAAATTCAATATGATCATGCGATAACTATCAATCACAAACGAAACACACAAATGAGAAAAAAATCCCCAAAGGGGCAAAACCTTTTTATTTTCAATATAATTTGTAAAATATGGTTACAAGGTTTACAATGAAAATAAGTGTGACATAGAAATACCCGCAGGTGTCGGTTCTGATGTCGTCGGCTGGAATCTCCTGCAGGAACTCTAGGTGGGGAACAATGAAGAAGAGAGCAGCTTCTTCACAAATTACTCCAGGTGAGTAAGAATGATCCTCCTGAAGGTTTAACAATTCACATATATAGACGGGAGTGTTTATATGAATAAAGAAGGTTTAAAAACCTTAAAAGTTGAAGTCTGATTCTGGGCAGTTTTCGCAGAATTCGTGATAGCAAAAAGACTTGGGAAAATGTGTAGAAGGCATACTAGTATTTATACGAAAATCAAGGTGGCGGAGTCACTCGAACGAGATAGGAATATCGCTGGAACGAAGGACACGTGTCGTTCGAACGACTTCACGCGAGATGCTTATCTCTCTCGAACGACAGGGCTAGCTTGTTTGAACGAGCTCGTCGACCGAGGCACTCCCCTTCTACACTTAGAAAAAATTCAACTTTTGATAAAAATAATTCAGACTTCGAAAAAACATTTTCAGAAAAATTTCCCATATATTTATGAAAATACAAACAACTCCATTAAATCATTTTACCAATACTGCGTAGTGGAGTAGTGGGAAGCAGTTGAGCAGCACGTCGCAGGTAGCATGATGCACGTGTGAAGATGATGGATGAATGGATTCGGAAAAAGGCCATCGAGGATTATCGTAATGACGTGCCAAATGTAGCGGTATCATACATACAAAGTGTGATTTAGGGAAAACAGAAATTCCTAGTATCTACCCCGGACATTTATAAAATTATGTTCTTATAAATATCCCCCTAGTCTTTGCCGGTACATACATAAAAAATCCGAATTATGCAATCTCCCTAAAATAAATGACATATAAGATAATATCCCCCATTAAACCCTCAAACTGAGAATACTACATGACATGTCTTTAATCAAACTTCAGCATCTTTAAATCTTCATCTCTTTAGAAACTCCCAAAGCTTTTCTTATCAGGGTGTGCAATCCAATCAATATCAATTTTGTACCTACACACATGAGATAAAGCAGATACCCGTGACAAGCAACAGTTTGAAATATAATGATATACAAAAACTCGAATATTAATTAAGTTTAAGCAAATCATTGATAAATAAACCAAATACCAAGATTCTCCACCATAATTCATTCTCCCCCTTTTTATGTTGTTCCCAAATAGACAAATATGAGAAGCATAAAGATGGAAAATGTCACATGGTAATAAATTTCCTATTTTTGAATTTTTCAAATTTTTTCACACAAAATATACAACAAAGAATCACACCGTGAACAAACACAAAAATAACCAAGTCGTTGATAGCGTAAATATAGGGGTGGGATCAACTTCGATAGGAAAATCAATGCGTACAAACATGACATATGTGCAATATGAATATCGGATACTCCTAACGAATAAACTCAGTGTCTTCCTTAGGTGTAAAAAGATGGAAAGATGAGACATTGACTCAATCATATCAATAAATCAAAGCTCAAAATAATTTCCACACCAATAACGTCCAAAACGATTTAATGCTTTTTCAGGACTTTCATGGAAGTGCAAACCCATTTAAATTCTCCAACCAAACTCCCTCAGATATATATTTTGAATATAGGTTATCTAAATTATCAAACTTTGGAGAATTGATGGTGAAACCTAAATGACCCATATTTGGCATGAAATTCTTGTTATTGCCTTTAAATTTTTTCAGGCTCCTTTAACCTCTTTGGACCCCGAATAATAAAATTCCTCAATTTTTTAGTTCCTATTTAACGGTGGCTTAATCACTAAAGATAAATAATTACCCTTCGTATCCCTTCACCATTTTTAAAAAAACATAATCTCACCAAACGGTTTTTTACATGCATTCCAATCTTGTCAAGTTTTATCGCATATGGTTTGTTGTATAGACAGAATTGAGATGGAAACAATCAAGCCAATATGTGATAGACAAATACAAGAATCAAATAAACCATGCATGTGTGCAATAAAGGATATAAGGAGCCAAACATATAGAAAGATATCACTAATCACATCTTAAAGACTCCAAACAATGTAAAGCACGTGGATGCAATGATGTAGCATCTCAAATCAATATCAAACAATCACGTGGATAAATGGAATGAAATTTGTGACTCGGCTATCTTAAATTCTCATCCATAAAAGGTGCAAACAAAATCCAAAACTCTTTTTATATTTTTTCAAAAATTTTATAAAAATAAAATCTTTTTGTATTTTTCAAAATTGTTCAAAAGCAAAAATTTAAGCAAAAAGTACATGTCATTACACTAGCAAATATATATCATGAAACCATAACTAGTGTATGAAAAATATGCAAACACAATCATCTATATGATATGGCAAGAGAAGAATCATGCGCAAGCAAACGAGAATTAACTTGTCTAAAATCTAGTGCCTCTAAAAGTGATTTCCTAACCCAAACAGATGTAACACGTTGACACGGGGTTTTGGAAACCAACAAAACACAAAACTTCGACTTCCTAGTACTTCTTCCAAAATCAAAACAAAATATCCTAAGGTGGCCTTTCCTACCACAATGTGAGCATGTGTAAACGGGAGGAATGTTACATAAAGTGTGATCTTTTCTAACATCCTTGGGATTAATTAACCCTCTAAAACAAATAATGGTTTTGGCTTTAGCATTAGAAGCATGAGAACAAGATGAGCGATTACCATCACTATCGAACCTACTCGAGTCTGTCAAATCATTTTTTAACTTCAAAAAATTTTACTCAAGTAAAGAATTAGACTCTTCCAATTTAAGGGACGCCTTTTTCAAATTTTCAACAATTCCTAAAAGGGTATCTCTCTCTCCCTCAATTAAAGTAAACTTTTCCCTAAGAGTCTCTTCACGTGCCACAAATTCATTGAATATAATATTTTTGGACAATTTTAAAGCATTAAATTCATGGTCTAAAGAAACAAGTTTTTCACGATAAAAATCTCTTTGATTTTGAACCGTTTGCAAAAGACCCATCGTGGATTTTAAATGAGAATTTTCTTTTTTCGAAAAATCAATTCTTTTAGCAAACGTCAAATTCAAATGATTTGTATCATCAAAATTATGACTCTTGTCATCAAAGGGGGGGCATCCGATTACATAAGTGCTCTATTGGAAAATTTGCAATTTTTCACAAAACTGATTTTTCAAAAAAAATCAATATCACATAAATTTGTCGAAAAATATGAATATGCAATAAATTAGTGCAACCGGATCTGATACCAATTTGAAGAGTGTGTGTGCGTTCAAATATAAAAATTATTTAATTAAATTCAGTTTTTTCAATTAAATCCTGAAAGCATTCATCTAGGTGTGATTCAAATTCAATATGATCATGCGATAACGGTCAATCACAAACGAAACACACAAAGGAGGAAAAATCCCCTAAGGGGCAAACCCTTTTTATTTTCACTATAATCTGTAAAATACGGTTACACGGATTATAATGAAAATAAGTGTGACACGAAAATACCCGCAGTTGTCAATATGTCATCGGTTGGAATCTCCCACGGGAACTCCAGGTGTGCGGCAATGAAGAAGAGAGTGGCTTCTTCACAAATTACTCCAGGTGAGTAAGAATGATCCTCATGAAGGTTTAACAATTCACATATATTGATGGGAGTGTTTATGTGAATAAAGAAGGTTTAAAAACCTTAAAAGGTGAAGTCTGATTCTGGGCAATTTTCATAGAATTCGTGATAGCAAAAAGACTTGGGAAAACGTGTAGAAGACACGCTAGTATTTATACAAAAATCGAGGCGACGGTGTCGCTCGAACGAGATAGGCATCTCACTCGAACGAAGGACACGTGTCGTTCGAACGACTTCGTGAGAGATGCTTATCTCGCTCTAATGACAGGGCTAACTCATTTGAATGAGCTCGTCGACCGAGGCACTCCGCCTATACACTTAGAAAAAAAATTGATTTTGATAAAAATAATTCAGACTTCGAAAAAACTTTTTCGGACAAATTTTCCATATATTTATGCAAATATAAACAACTCCATTAAATAATTTTACCAATATTGTGTAGTGGAGTAGTGGGAAACAGTTGAGCAGCACGTCGCATGTAGCATAATGCACGTGTGAAGATGATGGATGCATGTATTTGGATAAAGGTCGTCGAGAATGATCATGATGACGTGCCGAATGTAGCGGTATCAAACATACAAACTGTGATCTAGGGAAAATAGAAAATTCCTAGATTCAACCCCGGACATTTATAAAGTTATCTCGTTACAAATACCTACACACTTGAAACAGACAAATACCAAGTGAAGTATGGAGGTGTAAATTATATATAATCAATATGATACGCTTGTGAGCAAATCATAATAGGATACCAATTTTTAAACACATTTTTTAAAATAAATATGATACTAATATATAAACATATGTGTTCATCAATTGAAACTTCCCCTACATCACATATCTATCTCTCCTCCTTTTTGTCTTGAATAGACAACCAGTGAAAAAAGATAAACAAACAACATCGTATCTAGCATGAGAATAATCATATAAAGCATATCTAGATAAACATATGTAATCAGCTAATAATAATAATCATAAGATACCAAATCATAGATAGCAAATAGTCACATAGTGAATCATCAATGTAAGAAGTTATATGACTAAAAAAAATCAATACAGTGTAAGTATCAATCATGAACAATCAAAATCGAATGCATATATAAACTATCCAAAACAACCTGGAAGTACCAAAATAGTATAATATTAGCATATATACGAAGCGGGTACAAAAATAGAATGAAGACTCAAAAGTAAAAATGGGTCTTTCAAACAACAAAGTAATATCATTTGAACGACAAAAACATCTCATTCGATCTAGGCTAAGAAACGACCTAAAATAGTAGCACGTCGCATGAAGCATCTATCTAACGACCTATCTCGCGACCCATCTAAAGACCATACCTGACACTTACTGTGGGTCACTTGAAATATCGTTCGATCAAAACATCTAACGATGGGGACATGTCATTCGAATGACAGACCAAAGTCGTGATAACGACTAACTTCATATTCCATCTCTAAAAATATGCAAGATTTGTCCAACGAAGAAATTTTCTGAAAACTGCAACTGGAAATATGAAACAGTAACAATGCAGACTGAAAACATAAAATATGAGTGATATGATAACATAGTATCAATATCCCTAAATATGGATACGGAATGAATGGTCATGAACTACAACAAATAAGTCACAATTTCAACACATTGAAACTATCAAGAAGTTCTAATTGATAGCTAAATATCATCAAACTTTATTTTAGCCATATGTGACAATTAATATATTGATCTTACCAAACTAAACAAACAAAATTCACATAAATCCATAATTTTGACGATTCTACCAAACAAATAGCGTGATGACATACTTTTCAACATTAGAATTCGTGGTGCAAACCCTTTGTACTTTTCCAACCAAACACCCTCAAATATACATAATTCTTTCTAATTTCTTTTGAGGTTCTAATTTCTCTCCTTAGAGAATTCCTATTGGCCCCCTTTTGGCATACATGTGATCTTTTCAATGCCTTAATTTTTTTTTTTTTTGTTCCTTTTAAACGGTGGCTTCCAAGATGAGATTATTATTCTCTTATAGTCCTTTCCCGTGCACACTCATTATTTTTTAATTAAAATAATGTAAATCCTCACGGGCAACATGTGATACCCCTCGTATTAAAATAAGAGGTGGACTGCCAATCAATCCAATAGAACAGGAATGTTAAATGGTCGATTCTTAGCATCACTGTCGCATAATAATAATACGAGACAACCACCAAATATTTTTGAAAATGGGTGTCATATATAATTTTGCAAATTGGATAAAAAAATTTTCCATCATTCATTTGATAACAAAAGGGTGATATATATATAACACTTTATCAACATTTCTACAAAACATAACCGAATAGGCTGTCGGTTAATAGATTAAGTACAAAAGATTACACCAAGCATGACAGTATGTACGAATACTAAACTTGGTCAACACGCCTGAATATACAAACCGATCGTAGCTAGAGTATCGAAAGGAATGATGCGTCTATTACAAAAAATCCTACAACATCCGTAAAATGTTGTAGCTCCTTGACACTAAGAAAGAAAGCCAAAGCGGGTGCCCATGCTACGGAGCACCTGAACATAAATAAGAACCACACAAGAATTGAGAGGAGTGCGCTTGCGTTCAAATAAGGAATTTATTTAATTAAACACATTTTTTACCACTTAAGTCCTAAACATGCATCGATATGTGATTAAATACGATGATGAAACATGCAAGAACACATATATGAGGAAAAATCCCCAAAAGGGGTAAAACCTTTTATTTTCACAATAATTTTGTAAGAAAACGGCTTACAAGGATTACAATGAAAATATATGACACAGAAATACCCTCGGGTGTCGGTTCTGTTGTCGGCGGCTGGAACTATCCCTTTCCAGTAGGGCGGCAGTGAAGAAGAGAGCGGCTTCCTCACAAATTACTCCAGATGAGTAAATGATCTTCTTGAAGGTTTAAGGATTCACACACATATATGGGAATGGTTTTGTGAATCAAAAAGGTTTAAAAAACCTTAAAAAGTGAAGTCTTATTTTGGGTTGTTTTCGTAGAATTTTGAGGTTGTAGAAAGAGTTGAAAAAACGTGTAGAACGAGATCAGATATTTATACAAAAATCAAGGCGGTGGCTCGTTAGAACGAGATAGCCATGTCGCTCGAACGAAGGACAGAAGTCGTTCGAACGATATCGCGCGACATGCCTATCTCGCGTGAACGACTTTCAAAGTCATTTGAGCAAGCTCGTCGATCGAGGCCATTCGCTTCTACATTTAGAAAAATTCTGCTTTTGATAAAAAAATTAATCCAGACTTCAAAAATAATTTTCAAAAACATTTCCCAAATATTTATGCAAATATTTAAAGCTCCAATAAAACATATTACTGATAGAGCGTAGTGGAGTAGTGGAATAAGCTGAGCATCACGTTGCATGTAGCATGATTCACCTGAAGAAAATGGATGCATTGAATTCGGATAAAGGCCATCGAGGATGATCGTGTTGATGTACCAAATGTAGCAGTATCAGACATATGAACTGTGATCTAGGAGAAAATAGAAAATTCCTAGAATCTACCCCGGACATTTATAAAATTATGAAGTACCGAATGTAGCGGTATCAGATATATGAACTGTGATCTAGGAGAAAACAAAAAATTTCTATAATCTACCCCGAACATTTATAAAATTATGTCCTTACAAATCTCCCCCTATGTCTATGCCGGTACATACATAAAAAATCCGAATTATGCAATCAAATGACATACAAGATAATATCCCCATTAAACCCTCAAACTGAGAATACCAAATGACATGTCTTCCAAATCTTCAGTTCTTCAGCTCTCATGTACCTTCCAAAGCTTTTCTCATCAGGGTGTGTAATCGAATAACGACCAATGTTGTACCTACACACATGAGATAAAGCAAATACCCGTGACAAGCAACAGTTTGAAAATATAATGATATGCAAAAATTGATGATCAATTAAGCTTAAGAAAATCATTCATGTAGCAACCAAACACCAAAGCAACAATTCTCCCCCATAATTCTTCTCCCCCTTTTTATGATGTCCCCAAATAAACAGATATAAGAAGCAGAAATGAATGCACATGGAGAATGACTCACGGGAATAACGTGCTATTTTTGTATTTTTCAAAACATTTCACACATAGTATACAACAAAGAATCACACGATGAAAGATCACAAAAACAACCAAGTCAATGATAGTGAAAATTAAGGGGGTGATCAAATTCGATAGGAAAATCAATGCAAACAAACATGACATATGTGCACGATGAATATCGAATACTCCTAACGAATGAACTCAAAGTCTTCCTTTGGTGTAAAAAGGTAGTAATATGAGACATTGACTCAAACAAATCAACAAATCAAAGCTCAAAGTGATTTCCACACCAATAACGTCCAAAACTATTTCTTTCTTTTTCAGGACTTTCAAGGAAGTGCAAACCCGTTTATATTCTCCAACCAAACTCCCTCGGATTTTTATTTTGAATAGAGGCTTTCTAAATTCACAAACTTAGGAGAATTGATGGTGAAACTTAAGGTCCCATATTTGGCATGAATTGCTTTTTATTGCCTTTACTTTTTTCGGTGCTCTTTTAACCTCTTTGGACCTCGGATAATAAAATTCCTCCATTTTTTCGATCCTTTTGAACGGTGGATTTTGCGCAAAGAATAGATAATTACCTTGCGTAGCCCCTCCCCGTTCTTAAACAAACACTCAGTCTCACAAAAAAATGGTTTTTACATGCATTCCAGTCTTGTCAAGTTTTATCGCATATTTTTAGTTGTATAGACAGAATTGATATGGAAACACTCAAGCCAACATAGGATAGACAAGTACAATAATCAAATAAAGTCGTGCATGTGTGCAATAAAGGATATAGGAGTCAAACATGTAGGAAAATATCACTAATTATATCTCAACGGCTCCAAACAATGTAAAGCACTTGGATGAAATGATGTAGCGTCTTAAATCTCTATCAAACAGTCACATGGATAAATGGAATGAATTTTGTGACTTGGTTATCTTAAATGTTCATCCATAAAAGGTGCATATAAAATACAAAAATCTTTTTGGGATTTTCTAAAATTTTTATAAAAGAAAATCTTTTCATATTTTTTAAAAAAATAATACACATTAATGGTACATGCTAGCAATAGGGAAAAAGACCTAATGAAAACCACCCTATGCTAGCAAACATGTCAAGACCTTAATCGGGAAGAGAGGTGGAGTTTTCCAAAGATGGTGACATCTTTTGAACCAACTCCGTAAGATCATGTGTGGTCTTAATCAAAAACTTTACTTGCTCGCGAATGTGTGCAAGCAAGGTATCATGAGTGGGTGCATGTACATGAATGTGTGAAGTGAAATGATGTGACACAAAACCCAACTTAGAAAAAAACTCCGTAAGATGTCCTCGTTTCTTGCAGTGGGAACAAATATAAATAGGTCTAGGAACTAATTTATCAAAAATCCTGGGATGAACTATCCTAGACGGACACGCATGAGAATCACTCACCAAAGTGGAGATAGGTTCGAGCGCATTAGAAGTAGTGAATGCACCGTCATGACCTTTTCCAACATTCTCACCATTATTCAAACCGGGATAGGTAACTATCTTATCAACCTTCTCATATGTTTTCTCTAATGAGACTTGAACCTCCCGTGCTTGTATGAGATCATCCTCAAGATGGGATACACGTGTCGTCAGTCTAGACACCGTGTTGGTCAAGTCACATTTTTCCCTTTTTAGTTCAACATTCTCTTCCTTCAACTCACAAATCCGAAGACCTAGAATTCTATTTGACCTTTTTGTTTCCATGGTCTCGATAAATAACTTTCTAAAATCTTTTTGGATCACACTTTCATCACCCTTCTCATCCTCGCTATCGCTTAGGGTAGCAGGCATGGCAACTTTCTTGCCCTCTCTCCGAAGTCTGGTGGGACACTCAAATTTCTTGTGCCCTGTCCCATCACACTCAAAACATCTTATTTTCTCAAAGTTTTACTTTCTCTCTTTTTCTTTCTCACAAAGACTTTCTCTCTCTCCAAACAATATTAACTTCTCCATTATTAACACACTCGTTTTTAAAAATCAATTTTTCAGACAACTGATATCTTAGAAAATTTTTGCAGAAAGTTACATGGTAAAATTGTGTAACTAGCTTTGATACCAATTTGAAAGGAGTGCACTTGAGTTAAAATAAGGAAGTTATTTAATTAAACACAGTTTTTACCACTTAAGTCGTAAACATACATCTATATGTGATTAAATACGATGATGAAACATGCAAGAACACATATATGAGGAAAAATCTCCCAAAGGGGCAAAACCTTTTATTTTTCACAAAAATTTTGTAAGAAAACGGCTTACACGGATTACAATGAAAATACATGACACAGAAATACCCTCGGGTGTCCGTTCTATTGTTGGCGGTTGGAACTATCCCTTTCTAGTAGGGAAATAGGGAAGAAGAGAGCGGCTTCCTCACAAATTACTCCAGATGAGTAAATGATCTTCTTGAAGGTTTAAAGATTCACACACATATATGGGAATGGTTTTGTGAATCAAAAAGGCTTATAAAACCTTAAAAAGTGAAGTCTTAGTCTGGGCTGTTTTCGCAGAATTTTGAGATTGTAGAAAGACTTGAAAAAACGTGTAGAAGGAGATCAGATATTTATACAAAAATCAAGGCGGCGGCTCGTTCGAACGAGATAGCCATGTCCCTCGAACGAAGGACAGAAGTCGTTTGAATGATATCGCGCGACATGCCTATCTCGCGCGAACGACTTTCAAAGTCATTTGAGCGAGCTCGTCGATCGAGGCCATTTGCTTTTACACTTCGAAAAATTTTGCTTTTGATAAAAAATTAATCCAGACTTCAAAAATAATTTTCAAAAACATTTCCCAAATATTTATGCAAATATTTAAAGCTCCAATAAAACATATTACTGATAGAGCGTAGTGGAGTAGTGGGAATGAGCTGAGCAGCACGTTGCATGTAGCATGATGCTTGTGAAGAAAGTGGATGCATTGAATTCGAATAAAGGCCGTCGAGGATGGTCGTGTTGACGTACCGAATATAGCGGTATCAGACATATGAACTGTGATCTAGGAGAAAATAGAAAATTCCTAGAATCTACCCCGGACATTTATAAAATTATGACGTACCGAATGTTGTGGTATCAGATATATGAATTGTGATCTACGAGAAAACAAAAAATTCCTAGAATCTACCCCGGCGATTTATAAAATTATGTCCTTACAAGAATAAAAAATAAAAATGGGTCAGGGCCCAATTTGATATGATATACATGTGAATAAAAGGCATGAAATTTATGAATGCTACTTTCCGAAAAAAATAAAATTTGCTCTTCATTCAAGCATTCAAGCAATCATCATCACCTCTCTTCTAAGTGCACATCCTAATGCGTATAATTCATGTTAAGTTAAACTACCCATCTACTTAATAGGAGTAACCTAACTATATTCCACATGCCAAGTTTACCAATTTAATATAACCCTATGAGACAATAATCATTAGGGACCATATGAAGTTAAAGTTGGTTCATAGTTTCTTAAATCAATTTCATCATTCGTGTGAAATACCATTTCAATGAGAACAATTATAATTATATAATAACGGTTCTAAGACCATCCTTCCTGGAGTCACCCCACTGGATGTGCCCCTAAATACTATCATCTTCCAGGACCTATAACCAAGACCACCTGGGTATCCTAAATCGCAAAGCATGGGAAGTGGCCATATACCTTCGATAGTGAGTCATAACCATACTCGGAATTACCTCACTTTGAACCATACAATCATACAATGTAACAACCAGTACCATGGCCTGAGGACTATATTTTCCCTGGATGATTAGCGAGGGTATTCACCTCTAACGCGTACTTCCCCTATGATAGAATTTAGAGAGGCATGTGTAAATGTGCCATAGTTACAAACTATATTAAGTTAAACATACGATCCTTAAATTCCGAACCCATATGTACATAAAAAATTGGCTACAAGAGATAATTATCATCATACTAGCCCACGAAGGTCCAACATAACATATCCAGACTCTATACTAGTCCTACCCTCATTTACTTGATTAAATGAGACATTACACCCTTATAAATAGTTCTCGCAATAAGACCGGCACTCCCGTACTATCCTAGAGTACCACTCTCCTTATATGGGGTCATATTACGTATTAATACATCCTAAGAAAAGGTTCATAAGCCTTAAACCCAAGAGATAAAGGAGTTGAGCTGAAAACAGAGTACCGGTCGATCGACCCCTGGCCCCCGATCAACTGCGTATTTGGAATTTGCCTTGCGAGCTAACCAGTAGGCTTTGCCACTTAGGCCCGATCGACCGGTGACTTGACCACGATCGACCTGTCGTACCAGATAAGTCGACCATCCCCCATTTTTCTTACAAAACCTAAATCTCGAATTCTTCTTCTTCCCTCTACACCAACTATCATCAACAAATATTACCAAAAAATCATTTCTACATAATCACCTACTAATATACAACACTCAAATCATGTCTAACTCATATAGGTGGATATTTGAACAATAAACTCAATTAAAACTCTAAATGGGTTCAATCTTAAGAACAATAACTATTTACACCATTTATTCAATGTAATCATAAGGTATTGTAAGTATAATAACTTGCCTTGTTGTTGGAGTCTCAGATTCTTCTTCGTAGCAACGATTATAAGCTTGAAATGGCAAAATCTCCTATTTTCTATCCTTTGTCTCAAGCTCCCACTTCTCTCTCACTTCTAGGTTTAGAAAATACACAAATGAGGTATAATTGCTCTTACAAGACTTAAATACCTAAATAAAGCTCAATTACATTAAGTCCAACACAAAATGCTACTACACACTTAAAATGACTCGTAACTCCTATTTAAGTCATAAATAGTCGAAAAGTACCCCTGGAACCCAAAAACAACCTTAGCACTTATTTTGATTATCTCGACCCTTCCCGGACTAATCGTTCCCTCTAAACTGACATCCAAGATATCGTTCATTATTTTCTATTCCAGTGTCATTTTAGCATTCTAATAATAACCTAAATGGAATATAAATCATAACCGTCGCTTTAAAGCCCAGCGACTCAACATATGCTTCATATTACACTATTTACATTCACGTAAAGGGAAATATGCAATACTCATAAATATTAACTCTTAAATTACTTCAATTTCCTTTATTTTATATAACTAACCCACATAGAAATTTAATATAAAAATAATTACTCAAAAGTAAGGGGTATTACATACTCCCCACTTACAAGGGAATTTTGCCCTCAAAATTTAGGCATACCTGGTAAAAAGAGGTGTGGGTACTTTTCTCGAATATGATCCTCTAGTTTTCAAGTTAATTCCTCGGCATTGTGGTGTCCCCATTGAACTCGAACCAAGGGCACCACCTTCGATCTTAATCTATGCTCTTCATGGTCTAAAGTGGCAACTAGGTGTTCCTCATATGAAATATCGGGTTATAACTCGATATTGTCCAATGGAACATGCCAATGAGTTCCCTCACATCTTTTATACTTATTTAAAGATGAAACATGTAATACATCGTGAATTTTCTGTAGCTGTTCTGGAAAAGCAAGTTGATATGCCACGGGGCCTACCTTTGTAATAATGGGAAAAAGGACCTACATAGTGTGGTTCTAGTTTTCCTTTCTTCCCGAATTGCATTACACCTTTCATCGGGGACACCCGCACTAAAACTTGATTCCCCACTTCCAGTTCTACATGCCTCCGATTTGGATCATTTTAGATCCAAGAAGATTATTATCTACTACTTCCAACCAACAAGAAGGTGATCGAAATGGTCGTCCATACAATGCCTCATACGTCACCATACCTATTGTAAATTGGTACGAATTATTGTATGCAAATTCGAATAACGAAAGGTATTGCTCCCACCCTCCTTTGAAATCAAGTATGCACATGTGAATCACGTCTTCCAACATCTGGTTGACCCTCTCCGTTTGCCCATCGGTTTGAGGAAGGTATGATGTACTCAATCGCAATTCAATCCCCATTGCCTCTTGGAAACTTCGACAAAAATGGGATACAAACATCTCATCTCGATCCAAAACTATATTGATAGGCACCCCATAAAGTTTCATAATTTTTTGCAATAAAGAGATGGTCATAACGCATCGTATTGTAATTCGTCCGTACCGGTAGAAAGTGCGTCGATTTAGTTAAACAATCGATAACTACCCAAATAGAATCATGGCCTCTTTGTGACGTCGATAATCCCGTGATAAAATCCATTGATATACTTTCCCATTTCCACACCGGTATTTCCAACGGTTGTAATAACCCAGTCAGCCGTTGGTGGTCCACCTTCACTAATTGACAAGTGGCGCATTGAGAGAAAAATTTAGAAATGTCCCTTTTCATTCGCCATGTAACCCTATGAACAGTTTGTCTAGAAAAAGATTTACAGACATCTTAAAATTGAATACAATATATAATTTTTCCAATAAATCAAATTGACTAGAACAATATATCTGATCAAATTGATGAGAACACTAGATCTCGGTTAGAATTGTGATTTACTGGAGAGAAAAAATCGTTTTTGACTTTAAAATTTTCCTCTTTACTAATTACAAAATCGGATATAAAAATATGATAGGAATTTGAATAGTCATCGAAAATTATCAAAATTTGATAGAGTTTGTTCAGATCTATAGGTGAATAAAAATTGAGCTGTATAATTTACCAAAATAAATAAGATGATGTGGTTACCGTCTTTGAATTTTAGATTGCATATCAGATGGCAAATCATTCTCTATAACAGTGTTATATGGGTTCTAAATATTTATGTAATCTATGAATATGTGATTCATGATTGAATGGAATATTATATGTATAACATGTAATTATTCATATAAAAAGATAGAAAGACTTACTGTTTGACGACGATCTTCATTTCTAATAATAGGATGGAAAGAATTCTTGTGTCGAATTCCCACAGACGGCGCCAATCTGTTGATGACTAGAAATAGCATCCATGTTATCTTATCGGCATCAACAACAGATAAAAATGAAGGTATGAAGATGATGATTGAAGATGAAATGATGATCACATCAAACACATAAGAGACAAAGGTTTTTAAAGTGGTTTGGCTATGAATAAAGCCTACATTAACTGTTATTTTATTCCCAGGGGTTTACAATAGCACAATAGGTGTAGAGAGAGAAAAAGGTGTGTATCTTGTGTATGGTCTCTCAGTTGTCCGTTTCATTTGGCTAAGGGAATACATGTACTTATAGTGATGGGAGTTAAAGAGATAAAATGTCTTTATACATTCATACATTTATATCTATATACAATGAATATAATTGTTGGCCTTCTATGGTGGTTGGTCTTCCTTGAGTTGCTTCGTATGCTATGTGTTGGTTGGTATGCCGACCAACTCTCCTCGGGTGCCGACTAACTCTCCTCAGGTGCCGACCAACTCTCCTCAGGTGACGAATAAATATAAATATTGCCACGTAGTATGGCATGTGTCCTTTTCTGATTGGTCCTCGTAGATGGAGAATTTTTGCGTCAACAGTACATTTTATCCCCGCCTTGATGCACTATAAATTTTGAATCATGGGATTCCGTCATGACAGCGCGTCTCAGGTCTCCTTCGTCCGGGACTATAAGTCTTCTGTGGAAACATAACCCACCCTCAGAACTAATAGCGTAGGACTCCTCTCCCCCGGTCAGCAATTGACGTACCCGGTCTTGATAGTCTTTATCCCCTCCTTGCACTTTTATGACCCTCGTCACGATGGTAGGTGTAACAATCAATACTGACATGCATGCTCGTGCTACAACATCATCTTGGCCAAGTTCTTTCCATTCAGGTTTCCATATTTTTGCTAGTTGCCCCACTAGCCTTCGACTCAGCGTGTGAGCTACCACATTTTCCTTGCCTGGGTGATAGTAAATATCGAATTGATAGTCCTTTACGAACTCCAACCACCGTCGTTGTCACATATTTAGATCTTTTTTTAGAACAAATATTGTAACGACTTGTGATCCATGAAAAGACTAAATCTCTCACCCAGGAGGTAGTGTTTCCATATTCTCAAGGTAAAGACCACTACGGCAAGCTCTAAATCATACTTGGGGTAATTCTTTTCATGGGCCTTAAGCTTGCGAGATGCATAAGCAATGGCCCTATGCTCCTGCTGTAACACCCCCCCCCCCTAATCCTTGTAGAGAAGCGTCTGTGAAGATAAAAAAGTCTACTACCGATTTCGACAATAAGATCATAGGAGAAGAAGTTAATTGATCCTTCAGCTCGTCTAAAGCTAACTTAGAGGAGTCATCCCAAACAAACTGTACCCCCTTTTGGGTCAAGTTTGTTAAAGGGCCAGCAATTTTGGAAAATCCCTTAATGAAACGGCGATAATAACCTGCCAAACCTAGAAAGCTATGGATCTCAGTTGGCGTTATCGGCTGATCCCATTCCCTCACTACTGCAACCTTATTCGGGTTTACGGAAATACCTTCAGCCATCACGATATGCCCAAAAAATTACACTTCCTATAACCAAAAGCCATATTTCTCGAACTTGGCATAAAGCTTATGATCCCGTAGGGTCTGCAGGACCAATCGCAAATGTTCAGCATGATCAGTTTCAGTTTGAGAAGAGACTAAAATGTCGTCAATAAAGACTATCACAAACTGGTCCGAAAAATCCTGAAATACTCGATTCATTAGGTCCATAAATATCGCAGGTGCATTGGTTAGTCCAAAAGGTATAACAAAAAACTCATAGGATCCATTCCTGGTCAAGAATGCAATTTTTGACATGTCTTGCTCTCAGATTCGCAACTGGTGGTATCCTATCCTCAAATCTGTTTTAGAGAATTACAGCGCTCCTCTTAATTAATCAAACAAATCATCTATTCGAGGTAATGGGTATTTATTTATGATTGTTACCTTATTTAACTCATGATAGTCGATATATAATCGGTGGGAACCATATCTCTTTCTCATAAATAGTATAGGGGCACCCTATGGCGGCGTGTTACACCTAATGAACCCCTTCCCCAACAGAGTTTGAATTTGATCCTTTAACTCCCTCATTTCTAAAGGAGCCATACGGTGAGCTCGCGCAATCGACCTGGTTCCCGACGCTAGGTCAATTACGAATTCAATCTCATGACTTGGAGGTAAGCCAAGGATCTCTTGAAAAACATCTTCGAATTCCCTGACAAGAGGAATCGAGCCTACAAAACCTTCCTGATGTCATCCTCTATTGTTGTTTCGAAACTACCCCACACCTTGTCCCTGATGGACTTGACCCCCATTATTCCCTATGCCAGCTTGGCCCGGTTGGCCTAATTACTGTTGTTGCTGAGCACCCTGACCGTGTCTAAAACCACCTCCGCTAAAGTTGAAACCCCCAAAGCATTGGTTCTTATCTGTGTCCCCCTACTAGAGGTCTTGTTCCTTCTGTTTATTCCTAGAATACTGTGGTGATGGTAGTGTTCCACCGGCACCATTAACTCCTTGTTCACTAAATTGACCAGAATATTATATCTTCTTAATCACCTTCTAGTGAAAACGGTGATCCTGGCAATGAAGTAAAGATGCATTCATCACATCGCCAAAAGTTTGCAAAGTCGGGCTCCCCAACAGATGCTTCCTTATCCTCCAACTCAAACCCCCAACAAAATTTGAAATCCTCCTTTCTTCTGGATTTACCTCGTTCGACACAAAATTTGCCAAGCGAGTAAATTATTCTTCATATTCTGCCATTGTTCGCTCCCCTTGAATCACATCCTGTAGCTTCCTCCTCATCTTTTTCTAGACTGCTGAAGGAAACTACTTTTGATCAAATAATGTCCAGAATGTCGAGATAGTCATTGTATCCCTCTGTTCTGGAGTGGTCACCGACTCCCACGATTGGAGAGTAGCTCCCATGAGTTTAAAAGTGGCGATAATTTGTTTTCTCTCTTCGCGTCATTCCACCATGTGAATATGGCATTGAATATCCTTCTTTCGTTGATTGGAAACAATCACATCAACGCCACCCTGAAATTCTGGAGGGTGACCTTTCAGGAAGGATTCTCTAACTCTTTCCCATGCGGAGGGTCCCGCATGAGCTTGAGCCACCGATGCTTTCGGTTGTCGATCTTGGGGAAATTGTTGCACCATAGCGGTCATTACAGCGTTTATCGCCTGGGACATATATTAGCCACCTCCATCGTATTTATAGTGTCGTATGGTGGTGGGGGATCTACATCATATTCTACTCAATTTACCCTTTCCGGGCGACCTCGTCTAGGCGGCATCTGAGATAAAAAGCAACTGAATCAGTATATAGTTAAAATAATTTATCCTATCGGGAAAATTATAAACGCAGATAAGCAAAATAGTCCTAATAATAGGGCTCTATATCAAAGAACGCTACGATAAAGCGTGATAAGTCCGCATAGATCCTAAGGATGCTAGAACCTGATGCTCTGATACCATTTGCTACATCCCACTTATTAAAATAAGAGGTGTCCAGCCAATCAATCCAATATAACATGAATCTTAAATGGTCCATTCTTAGCATCACTGTCATAATAATACGAGACAACCACCAAATATTTTTGAAAACGGATGTCATATATAATTTTGCAAAATGGATAAAAACAATTTCCATCATTCATTTGATAACAAAAGGTTGATATATATATATATATATATATAAAACAGTTTAACAACATTTCTACAAAACATAACCGAATCGGTTGTCGGTTAATAGACTAAGTACAAAAGATTACACCAAGCATGATAGTATGTACGAATACTAAACTTGGGCAAAATGCCCGAATATACAGACAGATCATAACTAGAGTATCAAAACGAATTATGCGTCTATTACAAAAAATCCTACAACATCCACAAAATACTGTAGCTCCTTGACACTAGGAAAGAAAGTCAAACCGAGGGCCCATGCGGCAGAGCACCTGAACATAAATAAGAACCACACAAGACGAAGAAATATAAATGGTTTAGGGCCCGGTGTGATATGATATATATATGTGATTAAAAGGCATGACAGTTATGAATGCTACTTTCCTAAACAAATAAAATTCGCTCTTCATTCAAGGAATCATCCTCACCTCTCTTCTAAGTGAATATCCTAACGCGTACAATTCATGTTAAGTTAAACTACCCATCTAATTAATAGGATTAACCTAACTATATTACATATGCCAAGTTTACTAATTTAATATAACCTTATGAGACAATAATCATTAGGGACCATATGCAATTAAAGTTGGTTCATAGTTTCTTAAATCAATTTCATCATTCGTGTGAAATACCATTTCAATGAGAATAATTACAATTATATAATAACAGTTCTAGGAACATCCTTCCGGGAGTCACTCCACTGGATGCGTCCCTAAATACTATCATCTTCGAGGCCCTTAATAATGCATAGGGTTTTCCAGGGCGATATCCAACAACTAGAGAATGCGGACATTCCATTCACATGTAATACAAACTCGTGCTCACATTTTTACAAGCTTAATATGACACAAAAATAACCCTTTTCTAATTAATTATATGAAAGTTTAGCTTTCAATTATAATTTGTTTGACTTTATGAGGAAAACCCTTTGAGGCTGAGGGTCAATTATGTTCATATTTAAGAGATAAAATCATTTTCGGGGATCATCAATTACTCCTGAGGCTTTAATATTTAAAGATGTTCCAAATGTGATAGGAGATTGTAGGCTATGAGAATAACCTCCTAGAGTCGACCCTTCATAAGACAATGGTGCAGAGGGGGTCCTCAAAATGGAAGAGGCAATGGATCTAAGGGTTCTTGGAATGTAGGAGTCGACCCTCCATAGTCTAAAGGAGTTGAGGGTCCTTAAAATAAAGAGCCAACCTTTTATAGGATGAAGGTGTTGGGGGTTCTTAATGAAAGAGACTGGGGTCCTTGAACTTTAAAAACTGACCCTCAATAGGATAAAGGAGCTGAGGGTCCTTGAAATGTAGAAGTCGGCCCTCCAAAGGCTGAAGAAGGTTGGGTTACTTGAAGTGTAGGATCCAACTCTCCATAGGTCGAAGGTACAGGGGGACATTAGAATATAGGATACAAAGGAGATGGGAATCCTTGAAATGTGGGATCCAACCCTCCATAGGCCTAAGGATATTATTGTCATTGAAATGTTGGAGTCGACCCATAAAATGATGATAAGATTATTGTGCGCACACTTTAACCTTAGGCTGACAACCAATAGTAAGTTTAGTAGAAAAATATTTTGTAGATTGTCAATTATTTCTTTATCTTTGGAATTCCTCGTGTTGTTTCCCAATGTTTAGTTTGGCACGTGATCCATTACCTCTATATATAAGTGTTTGGTCTCGTTTGTAATATATCATTTCAAAACTTTCTCAAGAAAATATTTATTTCTCTAGGTCGATTTAAAGATTCTTCAGTCATTCTTTCAGTTCTTCATTTATTTCTCCAATTCTGGTAAGGTTTTTCCCCTTAGATCATTTTTGAAAATATTTTTTTGTTCATAATAGTTTATTAATTGCCATCAAAATCATTAGTTGCAATTTCAGCATTGTTTTTCATTATTCTTTTACAAGTTTATTAACTTTTATCCTATTATATATTTAATCTTAAAACATAAATGTGTTTTTAAGTTTAGTGTTCCCCAACCCTTTTGAGGAGTTATTTTAGAGAGTTTAGTAGGTGTATAGCCGAAGAAACTCTTAATCATGAGAGAGTAGTTGAGGGATACTAAATGTTGACTCATATATCTATTTTATATCCTCGTAAACATCACACCAAGGGTTTTCCTTTCCCTCGAGTTGAGAAGCCTCTAATTCACCACTTAGGTTTAGGACAACTATGCCTCACCATCCTAGTATTTGAGGTTTGTGTCTTTGTTATCTTATTCATTTTTGTCTAAGTCTTTCCCTAATATTAATGGGTTCATATCTTTAGGGTCTGATGTTGATGGTCGACCCTAAATAGTGGACCACGAAAATAATGTTGCATAATCGAGCGCAATGATAATAAAAAGACCTTAGATCTTGCAAGGGCAAGTACCAGTCCCTTAAAGGAAATAAAGACTCTGATCGGAGTCCTATAAAAAGGCAAAGGACATTGAGATCATAACCCTGACCATAGAGAGGGATGAGTATAGGTTGTCCATTCAAACACTTTAGTCCAATTTTGAGAAAAGGTTGATGATGATGTTTATATTGCAGTGGAGAAGGCTAAGAAATATTCCATCACTAAGTACCATTACTCTCTGAATTCGAAGATATTGGACTTTACTACATACACCAAGTATACGAGGAGAAGAAGGTGATGTCTAGTCATGGTTTACTCGACATTCTTGATAAGGTAGTAACCTGGAATATCGATGATGCCAAGGAGAAGGTTATATTTATGGAGTTCGATGCTTAAGATGATGTTTGAGGTGTAGTTGAGGTCGAGGACAATATTATAGTTGAGATTACCTTAAAGATTGATGACACTTCTGATGGTGATGAAATCATACCCGATGATACTCATATTATAAAATATTATTATAAATATTTTTTACTACTTAAGGACCTTAGCCTCGGCCGAAGTTAAGCTCGCACATTAGCTCGTCCATTCTAAGATTAATTCATCTCACTTGCTTAGTTAGATCGCAATAGGGCAAAATGAAAACTTGGAAGGAGTTCAAACACTACCAATAACGATCCAATGGTGGAAATCATTACTCCATCAGTTAAAAACATGGTGGATCCAGCGACAGGGGGACCACTCCTGGATCCACACAAGGAGTTGCAACACCACCAATGACGGAGAGATTTCCTATATCCTAGGCCTCTTCGCTTGGGAAAATAAGTACAGGACAATCTAGATAATCAATCATGCGATGAAGAGGAGTGTTGAGAGCCATATGAGGTTTTTGATGACACAATTCACCCAGGCCTGACCTGCCGGGGAAAATTTTCTCGACCAAATGATGATGGCCGACCAAGAATTTTAGATTTTGACAGACTCAGAGGGGTTCATTCTTTGATTATCTCGGACCCAGAGGATATGAATGAAACCAACACTCTTGCACTCATAGTATTGCTACTTCCAAAGGAAATGCCAGACATTGTGATGAGCATCCCAGGCAAAGCCAAGATAGGGAAGAGCAGAGAGAAGTGAATAGCCATCAGAGAACTATCAAGCGAGATCTGACATAGGTTGTGGTGGCGGTGGAAGGAGGTGATGATAATGTTGTTGTTGAGGACAAGCCTTAAAATAACTCTATTAATAGGTTGAAGGATAAGATCATCACTCATCTTAATAACCGAGACCTTAACAACTGAGGTTAATTAGAGGTGTCTCCTTTCATCGGGAGGATCGCAATTTACCCCGCTCCTACAAAATTTAAGCCTCTTAGTGTGAGTCCTAAGTACGACGGGAGTTCAAACCTAGTACAACACATAGAGATGTAACAATTAGCATCCAATATCTACTCTGCCCCTAATGAGATGAGGTGTAGGTCATTTTCTAGTACCCTCATAGGTGATCCTCATATGAGGTATACAACCTTGCCGAAAAACTCCATTGAAAATTTAAAATAGTTAATCGATAAGTTTATACATAATTTTTACTTTGGCATAAAGCCGCTGAATAAGGTAACTCACCTCTTGAATGTGAAGTAAGGGGAAAATGAGGCTCTGGCGGACAAAATTTTTCATTTCAACAAAGAAAAATTAGAGGTGAAAGATTATGAGGAAAGTAATGCTATGACAGCCCTTATTAGTGAGTTACAATCGAGAAAACTATTTGGAAACTCGCTAAAGATCCTCTAAAAACCATAATTAGACTCCTGGATTTGGCCAGGAGGATCTTTAACTCGAAGGAGTCAAGTGGAAAGAAGTCCAACCATTTAAAAGATAAGGAAGGAAATAAGAGGTCAACTGAAGATAATTTTTATACTCCTCTAACGGTGAGCCCTAAATTGATTCTAAATGAGATCAAGGATGACATAGCACTTCGATGGACAAAAACGCTCAAGTCCACTCCTTATAAGAGGGCCAAGAGCCAATAGTGTGAGTTTCACCGAGACTATGGGCATATGACTGATAAGTGCTTTGCCCTGAAGGATGAGATAAAAAATTTGATAAAATAGGGCAAACTTTGAAATTATACAAACAAAGGTGGAGATAAGGATGATTGTAGAAAAAATCACAATGGCAAGAAGGATGGTAAGCCAAGATGAGAAATCCAGGCTAATGATGATAATTCTGATGATAGCAGGGAAGCCGGCCCCAACCTTCCAACCAAGATCCCTGATCCAAAAGTTCGGTTGCATATGATCTCATTTGATGTGAAGATGTTCGTCAGAGGATTAACAGGTGGTGGCACAAAGACGACCAAATGAAAGGCACATGTGGTAGAAGCCAAAGTAGCACCAAAACAAATGGATTTGAATCCATCCAAAACCAAGCCAAAACTTGGGAAGCTAAACAGGGCTGATAAGGACACTCTGGTTGTCGGCTTCTCTAGACTTAAGTTTAAGGGAATCCTAGCTCCGTATGACGACCCTTTGGTTATTAGTACGAGGTTACATGGATATGATATTTTCTTAATTCTTGTTGATGGTGGGGACTCAAAAGACGTAATGTTCTTGAATTATTTCAAAGGATTGAAGTTGAGCAAGAAAATACTCGTCCCTTATCACCAGTCACTGATCGGCTTCAATGGAGAGAAAGTCCACCCCCTGGGGATATATGAGATAGACATGTGCATGGTGACTCACCAAGAAGATTAACTTTTTGTCATGTACAAGCATGTGTTCTCGACCTATAATATAATATTGGAAAGATTAACCACTAAGGAGTTCGAGTTCTTACCTTCCACGGTTCACCAGATGGTACACTACACCAAAATTTGCAACTTGTCACGGTAAAAAACCTTGACATGGCAGACTTATCATAGTAAAAAATCATGATAATAATGGGGGTGACAAGTCCGTGACAAGAATGGGGGTGAGAAATCTTTTGTCATGGACTTATCACAATCAAATTCCATGATAAGTTTTTCTTTTTCACGAACTTGTCACGGTCAAAGTTCGTGACAATTCTAGGAAGATTTTAAATAAAATACTGGGCAGTATGGACACTTCCACTACCCATCAGTATATTTTAATCTGTTACAGTATATTTAATTATGTTCAAAGAGTATATATCTCATGCAATATTCATCAATTCATAAAAACTAAAGCCATATACATTAATTCAATCATATTATCAAATAATAATCAAACAAATAATATCCAACATTGAATATTAATAACCAACCAACAAATACAAATGAAATTAATACAAATAATTGTTAAGGGGTTAAGTTTTCTACAAGTCTTAGGAGCAAGGTAGGCCACACTACATACGAATTGAGACAACCATTAATTTCTCGAACCCCGCATTGTTCGTCCAACCACATGGGTTCATTCTCTTTTTCGAGCACAATATGCATGATGCGGACCCTTGTCTTAATTGTTTAAAACTCACATCTATGAACCAAACTACCCGGGTGTGTCTTCGGATTCCTCAACCCCTAGATGTGGGGATGCCACCCCGTGTGTATATTATATACACATCTGGTCAACCAATTGTTGACATAGGTCGTTCAATGGAGGTAAAGGTGGCGAATGGATCATACGCAGGTGACGAGTGATTGTTCATCTTTGAGGGGGTGCGTATCGACGGTGAGGGTGAGACAGATGGAGTTGTGGCATCCTTGTCTACCTCTTTCCCCTTGACCTTACATGAGCTGGACCCCAAGTGATGCTTCATGTACTCGGGCATATTTTGGATCGTTGCCTCCAACCTTTTGTAACTTATCGCCATGAGTGTCCACCTTACGAGCCATCCTGGTGTTGCTCATCTCAATATCGGTGAGCCTCAACTTCCCCACCTGAGAGCTCACCCTAATCCACCCCTTGTGATCCACCCCGAGCACTTGTCTTAGTGCATCCGTAGCCAAATATGCATTGTTGGCATCAAACTGGGAGTTGTGCATTTCCTTATGCTTTGCCTAAAATGATAAAATATTACACGATTAGTTAAGTTAATAAAAAAATTATAACCTAATTAAAAAAAAGTAAGCAATTGTAAGATATTTTATAACTTACAATTTTGGTTTCCACGCTCAGGGACACCTCCTTATCCTTGTCCGTCTTTGTCCGAATTGCCACATAGGCATAGAGCCTATGTGGCCTACCCTTAGGGCCACTCCTCGTCTTCTGAAATAAAATAATACAAAATTAGTAATTAATTAAAATTAATGCTAAATTAGAATAACGTAAAACTAAAATGAAAGAAAACAAAATTAAAAATTTACCATCTTATGCTCCACCTCGGCATAAGACGTACGCTCAGAGTAGTGCACGTCGACCTTTTTGGCCCGATTTTCCCTCTCCGATTGACAAGAGGGCAACTGCCAAGCCAAGATCTCATTATCGACAAACTTCTGCCAACTTGACAATGCGATCGACTCCTTCAATAGTACCGTGTCATGAACCCTCAATATGGACTCCCGGTCCTGGCCAAATTACCATGCCCGAATATTTTTCTTCCACATTTTGTATTGATCTCTCAACTGATCAAAGTGGTGTCGTAGACATGTGGGGCAGGCTAAATTGTTCCTGTCAAATAAATACAAACCAAAAAGAAAGTAACTGTTGTTGTATTTAAATTATAAAACAAAATAAAAATAATGTGAGTAACTACCTATAGTGCCCCCAGATGGCCATCTTGAGCTCGACGGGCACCTTCCTATAATCCTTGTACCTCGGCTCGATGATCATCTTGAGAAACTCCAGGACCCTACACTGTAAGGTCGTCTTATTCTTGACGAGGGACCCCAGTTTGCCCCATTTAGGGGGCCTAATGCAGACGATCCTTCCTCATCTCTGTTACCCTATCGCCCTGATGAAGACATTTCCTGCAAAATTATTGTCATTAGTACAAACATGTATATGGGAAAATGATCAATCCAAATGAATAAAAATATTGTACAAGTTAACGACATTATAAATCTAAATATTATTTCAATTTGTGGTCATATCACGGAGTTTGAATTAAGTCTTAAATTAATTAAAATCTAAATTAACATATTCGCTACCCAAAAAACCAATTTCAATTCAAATATATTAATAACAACGCACTAGAAGAATACAAGTTAACGACATTATAAATCTAAATATTGTTTCAATTTCGGGTCATGTCATGGACTTTAAATTAATTCTTAAATTGATTATAATCTAAATTAATATATTCGTTACCCAAAAAACCAATTTCGATTCAAATATGTAAATAACAACACACTAGAAGAATACACGTTAACGAAACAATAAATCTAAATATTATTTCAATTCCGGGTCATGTCATGGACTTTGAATTAATTCTTAAATTGATTAAAATCCAAATTAACATATTCACTACCCAAAAAAAATAATTTTCATTCAGATCCACAGAAACTGATCAAGTTCAAATGAATTAAAAGCATTAAACCTTCGTTCGATAATAATAAAGCACTAGAAGCATTAAACTGACGTCCGATAAATCATCCTCCTCCAGGCTGTAGAATTAATAGGATAACGCATGATATTATCCCATACTTCTTCCCTAGCATGCTAAGTTATTACCTTCGTTGCCTATGGTACTATGAAAATCGCTTCAATCTATGCCCAACGGGAAATATTTCAACACTTTTTGAGGCACTTTTGTGCGTGTGTCATCCTTGCCAGTAGATTGCACATATATAGGTTCATCGCATACCGGACACCGATCAAGATTCTTATGCTCCTTTCGGTATAGTATGCAGTCATACACACAAGCACTAAATGATTTATACTTTATTCCCAAACCTTTTAAACCAATATTCATAGCAGGATAGATATTTGTAAGCGTATTCTGCTTGGGTAGCAAGCCCTTCACCCAATTCAAAATTATTTTCATGTTATTTCCAAACAAACCATATTGGGTCTTCAAACTATGAAAACTAGCCATGGAATGTAAAGTTGTCTGATATATATCACAACCAGAGTATAATGGTTGGGTGACCTTAAATTTTAAACTTTGGTAGTTATCGTTAAGGTTTATCCCGATATCTTCATGAGCACATAAACCTTGTACATGGTCAGTGACCTCATTTTCTTCCATTTCATGAACTCCATACGCATCATTAACTAAATCCTCTATCATATTATGATCTACATTGTCCTCCTTCCCTTACACATCTATCCTACTTGTTGACGGTTATTATGAAGGTTGCTCGGGGATAAAAACAACATCCAATTCCCCGTGAAAATCTAAAATCAATAACTATCTTGCATACCCCATCTTAACAAATGTAGTTTAACTGTTTTCCACTCAAAAACCTTACCATTCCTACACTTAGCACACGAACACGGGAACTCTTCATCATTATGACATCTTTTCATGTATTTTACAAATTCATTATCACTTCTGTGAAACACATCCCCTAGTCTATTTGTCTCACCCGTCCACTCCTTGTATAGAGGAAATCCCATCACAACTACTATAAACAATCACCTATTATGGGTAAAAAGCATATATTCGTGGATTAGTATAAAAAAAAGTACAAAAAATTATTTTCCAATAAATTATTTACTAAAATATTGACATTTCATCTTTCGCTATTATATTAAAAAAAATTAATATAAATCATATTTCCTACATCTACTCTAAAGGGTGAGTGGTCCTATCCCATTCAATACCGCATATATCTGTAATATACTTAGCATCTCATGCACATTGTTGCAATTTGAGGAAAATACGAAGTCATATCCCCATAGTTCTCCAAGTACACGACATAGATTCGCAAGTGCTAAGTGGTATTTCAATTTATCAATTGAAATAACACTTAACGCCGCATCATCTAGTATGTACCCAGAGAACATTAAGAGAGGAAAGTAGAACATCCTCTAAAAGTAACAAGTTTAAGCCTATTAATAATATTATTATACAGAAACTATGTCGTCCCAAACTGTCCAAACAGAACAATTCGGGAGATCTCATTATAGGGGTAATGACTCTCGAATGGGTCTGAGGGCTATTGAATGCGTATGCATAAGAACTAGAAGGCTAGTATCTATGTGCACTATATGTAATTTAAAGTAGTTATAAATTATCATGGTAAGCATGTTTCATTTATTCGGTAGTAATGTTTATAGTGATGATTTATATATAGTTATGTTTCATTTCGCATTATTAATTATTTAACATCAAGATTTTAAAATTTATAATATGTTTCATTTCTGTCTTATTTATATTTGGTAGAATCATAACCCTAAATGTTAGAAATTCTTAGGGACAACCAACTCAATTGCCATCTAAATGTTCAAATCCACCAGTCAACAATAATTCAAGAATCTCAAACAGCAATTCAAATAATAATGAGAAATATTATAAATGCCTATGGCCAACCAACTCAATGTCCATCTAAATGTTCAAATCCACCAATCAACAATAATTAAAGAATCCCAAATAACAATTCAAATAATAATGCAAAATATTATAAATTCCTAGGGCCAACCAACTCAATGGCCATCTAAATTTTCAAACCCACCAATCAACAACAATTCAAGAATTCGCAATAAATAATAGGGTGACATCATTTTTAAATTATCACAATAAATATTAAGGTGTTATCATTTTTAAATTAGCACAATAAATGATTAACAAACTAGCACAATAAATTACAAAAATTAAATAAGTGCATGTGTTTATGTGTGTTTGAAATTATTTTTAAGGTTTCAAATTAATGAATGAATCATTATAGGGTGTATGTGTGTGTGTCATGTGTGGGTTGCGGGTTTTTAAATTAATTTGACATTAATTAGGGTTTTCATTTGAAATCATTTTAGGGTTTTCATTCTAGTGTGTGTGTGTGTGTGTGTGTGTGTGGTATGGTGTGTTTCTCTGTGTGTGTGTATGCTTCAATGGGGGATGTGAAAAATAGAGAGAGATGTATCAGAATATGTTTAGATAGAGAGAGATGTCACCAGAATGTGTGTAATGAGAGTGGGGGAGAGTGAGTTATGTTGGGTAAGACGAAATGAGTGCACTGACAGTTCAAATTAAAAGAGTTGGCACAATTCTGTCACGGACTTTGACCATGATAACTTTATAAGTTGTCATAGTTAAAGTCCATGATAGGACGGTGACAATTTTGTTTCACGGTCATTGACTGTGACACGATCGTGACAATCTGTTATCACGATCGTGTCACGGTCAATGACCATGATAAAAAATGCATTTTTGTCGTCATGATTTTTTACCGTGACAACACTGGCCGATATTAGAGTGATAATTTTTCAATTTTGGTGTAGTGGTAAAATTCTCGACTCTCTATAGGGTAGGAGAAGTACAAGGTGGCCATGTGGAAGCTCTCGAATGTTATTTTTCCTCAGCCGAGGGAAGGGAGTCCCTTAAGAAAGATACCACTACATACAATATTAACACACTTGACTCGAGAGATGAAAAAAAACTAAAAAAGGGTGAACTGGCCAACGATGTAGAATCCATCGTCTTCAATGAGGAGGAACTGAAAAAACTGTTCAAATAGGTTCATCCCTAAAAGTTGAGATCAAGGAGGAGTTAATAAGGCTACTGAGAAGGAGAAAAAGTATTTTCACCTGGATTCATGAAGATATGTCGGGGATAGACCCTGATATTATCTGTCATTGGATGAATATTGATGAAAAAAGAAGCTAGTAAAGCAAAGAAGAAGAAATTACGTGAGTGACCGATATGAGGCCATTCAAGATGAAGTCAAGAAGCTCCAGATAATCATGTTTATTGGAGAAGTTCAATATCCAGACTAGTTATCCAATGTTGTTATAGTGCCCAAGGCTAGTGGAAAATGGATAATGTGTGTTGAATTCACCGACCTGAATAAAGATTATCCCAAAGATAGTTTCCCTTACCCTGAATTGATCAGATGGTCGATGCTACGGTTGGGCATGAATTGAAGAGTTTTATAGATGCATATTCGAGTTATAATCAGATTTTTATGCATGAAGTCGATGCCGAGAAAACTTCCTTTATTATATGTAAAGGAACATATGGTTATAGAGTAATGTCATTTGGCCTAAAGAATGCATGCGCAACCTATGAAAGGTTGGTAAACAAGATGTTTGATAACTAAATTGGGAAGACAATGGAGGTCTACATGGATGACATGTTAACCAAGAGTCTAAAGGTCGAGGATCAAGCGTACGATCTTGAACGCACTTTCGATACAATGGATAAATTCAATATGAAATTAAACCCAGACAAGTGAATTTTAATTGTTGGCACTGGAAAGTTTCTCGGTTTCATTGTGAATCAAAGGGGGATAGATGCCAACCCCGTAAAGATGAAAGCTCTCATTAACATTCAGATGCCAAAAATCATCAAGGACGTTTAGAGACTAACGGGATGGGTCACGACCTTTAACTATTTTTTCTCTCAAGTTACGGATAAGTTTCTGCCATTTTTTAGGATATTTAGGAAAGCCTTAGTCTGGGACAAAAAATGTGAAAAAGTTTTCCAAGATCTGAAAACCTATCTGGAGTCTCATATGCTGATGTCTCAGTCCATTCCGGGTGAGAAGTTGTTTATTTACTTAGCTATGTCAGAGTTTGTAGTCAGTGCTACCATTGTACGCGAGTAAAAGGGTGTTCAAAAGCCGGTGTATTTCAATAGCAAAGCTTTGAAAAGGGTCGAGCCCAAGTATCAAAGAATGGAAAAGTTGTCTTACGCACTGATACATGCTTCAAGAAAGATGAAGAGCTACTTTAAATCCCATACAATGGTATCACTCACCGACACTCCTTTGAGGTATGTCATTCCTAAACAAAAAAAATGAGGTAGGTTAATGGCTTGGTCAATTGAGCTAGGTGAGTTTGGCATTATTCACTAGCTGAGGGGTGCAATTACATGGAAAGCTTTAGCTGAATTTATGGTTGAGTTTACTCGGGCTGAAGCTAAAAATGAAGATGAAGAAATGAAGACACCAACGATAGTGCCAAAGAAAGTTGTGGCAGATTCTACACCAGCCAAAGTTGTAAAAGTCGATGCTATAGAGAAATATTTCCTGTTTAGAGATGGAATTTTGTGTGAAGGTCCTTTCTAAGGAGAAGGACCAACCTGGAGTCTGTTTGTTGACGAATGGTCTTATGAGAATGGCAGCGGCATGGGGAAGATTCTATCGGACCCAGATGAAATAGGTATTGTGAATTCCTTGAGATTCAGTTTTAAAGCATCAAAAATTGAATCGAAGTATGAGGCCCGACTAGCAGACCTCTCTCTCAACAAAGCATTAAATATCGGACAGATGATGGTTCATAGTGATTCACATTTGGTCATCAACCAGATATTGGTCATCTATGAGTCTAAGAATGAGAAGATGCCCAAATACTTGTCCAAATAGAGAAGACGATGATGAACTTCAAAGAGCTTAAATCAGGAGGGTTGCTAAACTTGAAAATAGTCGAATTGACACTCTCTCTAGACTAGCATCAGCTATGAGAACAAAAATTAGGCGATGAGTTCCTGTTACGATCCTAGACAAGTCAAGCATCGAAGAAGATAACAATAGACTTGTGTTTTGCTTGAATATAAATTTAGGGGAATCGTGGATGGATTCGTTGATCAAATACATCTGGGATGGCGAGATCCTAGATTCTAAGTCCGAGAGGAAAAAATTTAGATATCAGGTTACAAAGTTCACCATCATTAGTCATGTACTGGATAAGAGGGGGTTCTTACTACCACTACTCAGATGTGTTCACCCTATAGAGATAGATTACGTCCTATGAGACGTCCATGAAGGTTCATAGGAAAATCATATCGATGGATGGTCTCTTGGTAAAAATATTATTACCCAAGGTTATTGGTGGCTAACACTCGCCAAAGATGCAGCCAATTGTATAAAAAGGTGTGACGAGTGTTAGAGATTCGCTAGTATCCCTCACCAACCTCATCACTCACTCTTGTCCATCATTGCGTCATGGTCGTTTGCAGTTTAGGGGATTAACCTAGTGTGTACTCTTCCTAAGGAAGCATGTAACTACCAATATCTGATAGTGACTATTGACTATTTTTCAAAATGGGTAGAGGCTGAAGCTATGATTTTCATAGCAGAAGTTAAAACATTCAAGCTCATCTGTAGGAATATCATATGATGATAAGGATTGCCCCATACTTTGATATTGGATAATGGTAAACAATTCAAGAACCAGTCATTAGAATCCTACTACAAGAGCGTCAGCATAAAACATTTTTTCTCGACTCCGCGCAAACCCCAAACCAATGGACAGGTTAAGGTCACCAACCGGACAATACTTGACGGAATCAAAAAGAAGTTGGAGGATGCTAAAGGTCTGAGGATAGAAGAGTAGCATGGCATCTTATGGGCTTATAAGATGATTAAAAGGACGTCGACTGGCAAAACACTATCCATGCTAGCATACGGGTCTGAGGCAGTTATCTCCACCGATCTTGAACTTCCTAGCCATAAATTTTAGACTTTTGACCCAAAAGCCAACGCTGAAGAGAGAAGGCTCGATCTTGAATTAATCAAAGAGAGATGAGGGGATGCAGAATTCGGGCAGTCAGCGTACCAACAGAGAGCTATTAAATTTTATAATAAATGGATGAAGGATAGGCCGATATCCATGGGAAATGTTATTTTCAAGAAGTTTTGGCAAAAGTCAAATAAACTCCATTCAAATTAGCATGGGCCATACAAGGTGACTAAAGAGGTCTTTACGGGTACTTATAGGTTGGAAAACTTAGAAGGCGAGCCCTTCTCCAACCCGTGGAATGCTGACCATTTGAAGAAATATTATCAATAGTTATTTTTACCAAGTGTAGCCTCTCATATTAATGTATTTCAGTGCTGCTTCATTTTTAGATGACAATATGATTGATCAATGAAAAAAATGTTAGCTCATATTTAACCTTCTTATTGTGGTCAATTTCTGCATGGTTTGAATTGTATTAAACCAAGGAACATGATTTTATGGTGAATTAGCTCATAACTCACTCTTGGCGATGCGAGAGTCCATGGAGAGTCTCATCTCCTCCATGCCCTGTCAATAATGCCAAGAGAGAAAGAATCAGTGTGATAACATCACTTAGGTCGTGAAAAACACAAGTTAAAATCATTTTTATGGTTGCTTCAACATCATTTATATGGTGAATTAAATGTCATAGCTCTGTCAATGACATGAGAGTGTATGAGGAGTCGCGTCTCATCCATAAACTACCAATAAGGTCGAGAGGGAGGATCAATGCATAACATCACTTAATTGGGGAAAACTCAAGTTAAAAATCATTTATATGGTTTCTTCAACATCATTTATATGTTGATTTAAAGTTCACAACTCTCTCGATGACATGAGAGTGTATGAGGAGTATCGTCTCATCCATACACTCTTAATAACTTCGAGAGAGGGGCAATGCATAACATCACTTAAGTGGCTTAAGTGGTGAAAATAGAAGTTAAAATCCTTTTTATGGTCACTTCAACAATAGTTTGTTATGATGAATGTAATGTATTAATGTGAAGTGTAACTAGGAGCATCATATTGAGAACACCAATCAATGGTGATAAGATAGGAAGATGCAGACACTACGCTTGATCAAAATATAAAACATGTTGATTGTAGACAACAAAAATGATATGGACATCACCATAAACAGTTACATCAGTATTAGCAAAAGATTATTACGTATTATAGACAATTGTTCATTAAAGAGGAAGAAACGAGGACATGGTTACATCAGAAAAGGGTATAAGGCCACATGTGACCACCCTATAAGAGGAAAAAACCTAAACATATTTCTGCTTGTTGTCCTCCTCATGCACGACACCATTAGCAATTGATTTTGTTTTCACTTCTTCCTCCACACTACCACTATCCGCTGCCTCGGTGTCTTCCTGAGTTGTGGTCTCGACCACTATGGTCTCAACAGCTAGAGCCTCGATCTCCACCTCACTAAGTGCGATGAAAGCTACCGGATCAGCAAAATCAAAAGCCTCCAAGTCTTCAGCCAGCTGGGGGTTGGCCTAGCTGATGTGTGGGTATTTATTTAAGCCCCAATGACAAAATGTCTTGGCTCCCTTCTCTAGGTACTGGAAGCCATACCCAGCAAATTCTTTAGACGTATTTTAACATCTCGACCCGGATTTATGGGTTACCCTTGATTCAACCCAATCCAAATTGAGTCATTAGGTGTGAAGTACGATGAAACAGCCTAAATAATGTTGCTGGTCCAGTTTTAATTTAATTAACATTCCACTTATTAGCATGCATTTCTAGTTTCAAGATAAACTAGTGTGAGACTCAAGGGGATTACCCCAAAATCCAAGTAAACAGACTTTTTAACGTAAATAAATAAAGTACACTGGCATGTACAACGACCTCAAAATATGAAACCGCACCCAACCTGTCATAACAAAGCGAGGGTGTGAGCCAATGCTTAGTGGGAATATACAAGCAGTATAAAAACGAACAACAGAAAGGAACACTCGCACGCTACAGCACATGCATGTGAAAATATGAATGTATTCACATATATACGTATACCTTTGAAAATACATACTCAATGCGTTAATCATTTTACTTTCGAAGACTATACTTTCCCAGATTAAATGTACCTTAATCTTGTAAAATACCTTATTGCATTATACTTAGCATTTTCCACGCTTTGTGACACACCCGGTCCAACACTTGAAACCATTATATTCGACTCACCCAAATACATTCCTTTACTGGAGTTACTCGATTAAACTCATTTGTAAATTTTAGTATTTTCATTGAAATTACCATTTCAACACACACACTCACCGTGTTAGAAAATACTTGTTCATTATTCAAAAATCATTTCAACACTTACATATAAATTTTTTGGGTTCAACAACTCGGTTGCATAATCACCCATTTATCCACTTACTTTATCTCATTTTACCTTATCTTATGAACAATAATAGATTCACGCATTTATTTGTCCATTTACCTTTTATCGGGACATTTATTCATCCATTTAAGTTAGGCTGCATTAACACATTACCACACAACTCATTTCTTGACATGTTCCACATTTCATTTATGTTTTCTCGGAATCTTCTAATTAACCGCATACTTACACGGGCTCTACATCGACGGCAATGCACACCATATGCTTTGGCCAGTGATTTACGGCTTTTCACCCAAGGGTTCTGGGCCCTTCTTACTTTATCCCGATATCATCGGAGTTCCTTTTATGTGTTTAACATTTAACAAATGTCCACATTATACCATTTTCTTACTTTTACTTGGCCGAAGCCAAACCCCGGACTTAACCGTCCGTTTTTCCATTAACACTTGGAAAATTCTTCTTCTTTAAGTCCCTTATTCACACACCCGTGATTTATACTAAATTCATTCACGCTTAGGACTTAATTCACTTTCACACACACATTAGTGTAAAGACGTTTCACATTTTTATTCCATAAAAATGTTCCTCCTTAAGTAAATAACACCCTTTACATCTTTATTACCAACGTTACTCCTTCTTCATAAGTCTCCATTTGCACAAAACTTAAAATATTTATTTCATAAATATTTTAACATCATTCCACATTTTTACTTCATAAAAATGTCCATTATTTCATTTTTCCTAAAATACACACAAGTAACACTTTCTTACATTTTTATTCTATAAAAGTGTTTAATATTTCCTTTTCACTAAAAATATATGAAAGCAACATTTTCTTACATTTTTATTCCATCAAAATGTCTATTATTTATTTTTATTAGAAATATGCCAAAATAACATTTCTTACTTTTTTATTCTATAAAAATGTATATTATCTCCTTTTACCAAAAACACACTAAAATAATATAATCACGCATTTTTATTTCATAAAAATGTCTATTTGCAGATTTATTAGCAAAACCTACCACAATAATGTTTCTATCATTTTTACTCCATAGAAATGGCTATTCTTATATTTAATAGAAAATACACAAAAACAATATTTTCTAGCATTTTTACTCCATAAAAATGGCTATTCCTATATTACTAACAACATATTATTTTCTCATAATCCTACTCTTAACCATGCACAACAATACGGCTACAATATTTCGTAAATAGAGTCTAAATATAATGAGAGTAGATTACCCACCTAAAATGGTCTCAAGGATGGTATTGATGAAGGTGGGTGACTCCCCCACCTCCAAAGGTGGCCCTAAGAGGGAGTCACAAATGCTCCTCCAAAACAGCTTCAAGAAACTCCATTAAAATATCACTTCAAAACCTCCAATAATAAACGTCTAAATGTTTATACGTTAACTTGACTAGATGGAGAATAACTATATATTTGTGTGAGTATAGACACTAGACTATGCCAAGGTAAAATGTCGGATGTTATAGGTCTTGAGAGCTCTTTGTTAAATGGAAAAGGAAATGGCATTTATGTGTGTGTTTTTCCAACCCACACTGCTCTCTCCCTTACATACGAAATAAGGCCCCCCAATAAATGGTCAGGTTCATCCAAATTTAAAGGCTTTAAGGATTGACATGCGGGATGATCAACGGTTTGAAAGGTGACAACCAAATTTGCAGGGTCGATTTCATAGCTATACTATTTACCATGTTTCTTTCTCTTATCCACGAGACAAAAACTTACCATTCACTATAAGAAAAATAACTTTTTACGACACTTTGAAAATTAACTTTACAGTAATTTTATACAAATTTTCATTAATAGTATAATACTATTATTTATATGACATGTTAGTTATAGTGTCATAATATATTTATTACTGTTAATATACTTGACAATTAAAATATAAGAGTCATGTTAGATGGAACATATTATGAGTTATTTTGTTCAACATCAGTACGTAAGTTTAGTAAGACAGCATATGACCACTTTTTACCCCAAAAATTTGAGAGCTGCGCCCGTCAATAAGGAAAAAGGGGCGGAAGTTTTCCCCCCAAAGACGTCGAAACTTCTCCACCAAAAGTGATCCCTAACCTAAATCGTCTCACCCGTCTCCTTCCCACAAAACCATAGCAGCCGTAACCAAGAAATTAGGTACTCTTTCCCCTCTCTCTAACACACACACACACACACACACAGACGCATGAAAACACAAATGCACACGCACGAACACACACACAAACGCACACATAAATATGGAAATCACTATACAAATTTTGATTTTAGTTGTGTATGAAATCTACTCTGTTCATTTTCAATTTTGATTATTTATTTCGTGGCTTTTAAGAGCATATTAGTATGTAAACAAAATGACGATCTTAAATTCTTAGTGATTGGTTGGTTTAATTTTATTGAGACACTTACTTTTTTTTAGAGAAGTGGAGAGTACCACAAGTGGTGATTTCTCAGAAAAAATATTGGTTGATGTTTTGTCGTACATATTTTATGTTGTTTTGCTTCTCCAATTAAGTTGAAATTATATTTTTCTTTTGATTATTATTTTTTTTCGCAATATTGTTTAAACTCATTTGTTGTTAGATTACTATGACATGTTAAATTTGTACTGAAATTTTTTCTCATTGGGTTCTCATTAGCTATATTAAGTTTGATCAATTTTTGGATAAATTTTGACTTTATAATTATAGACTAATTGCTGTTACATATATGTATCATTATGTTGTACTATTTTTTATAATTTATTATAATACCTACTGGATATGCATTTGAATCTTCTAGTGTTTTAGTATTGCAAATATTTTATGCCTAAAAGAAACTAACTTTGTAAGTATTTTTGTATTGCAAACATTTTATTTCTTTTATATGCAATTTGTTGGTGTATGCTTAGACTAGATAACTAATAGGAAATTGTAACTACTTGGAATTTATTTGTGTCGATTGATCATTTTTTGAAACTTAGTAATTTGTGTAGTACTTACTCTTACTTGTGCATCGCACGAATTACTACTAGTGATAGTTCATTTTTAAATAAAATGGTAATCGGATCCTCCCTGTAAATTGTTCTCCTCGTTGGCCGTTGATGCTTTTATAATTCCCACTTACAAATTTAAATAATGATCAGGATACCTAGATATGAGAGTACAAAGGCATATGATTTAGCTCGGCTAACTTCATCCATAAGATGAAACTATTCATGTGGAAATACTAGCACATAGGAGTATCAATGTTGAAGAAGTGAAGCTCCTTGAACTCATCATGGGTGGACCCAATTATCAATTACTTGGAGGAAGGCATCCTTCCAACCAGACAGAAAGAAGCAAAAATCCTTCATTACAAAGTTGCTAATATGCAATAGATAAAGGTGTTCTATACAAAAGAGTCTTCACAATCTCACTAATGAGGTGCGTACATCCTATGGAGGTACAAAATTTGTTTAAAGAGATTCATGAAGGATCACACGGAGCTCACACAGCAGGACAAACGTTGGTAAAATTATTATACATTCAAGGATATTAATGGACAACGATGAAGAAAGATTACAAAGATTACACGTAGAAGTGCGATAATGTAATACCCCATAATTTTGGTAACTTTTAAAAAAGGATTTATTTGGAATTAATTCAAATTTAATTATTACTTGAGAATATAGTAATATATGATATATGTTGAATATTACTTAGAGAATCAAATTAATATGTGACTTTACTTATGATTAATTTAGAAGTTGTCGCGATTAGTTAATACGACAATTTCGATACATAAGTCCGACGCATGTGAAAGTAGTGTCGAGACTAGATTTATATGAAATAAAAAGAGGAATATTGTTATGCCATCCAAATGGTTGTTTTGACTGCGCCAAAGTGCTCGAAAGTGATTTTGTAGTAAAAAAAAGTCTACTCGGACGTTCGTATAGGGTCCCGGGGCACTTTGGAGCCGAATAGTCATCTCGAAGGGGTAAAATGGTCACTTGAAGTTAAATAGTGTACATGAATTTGGGAGATTATTTATAAGTCTAAATGGTTTAGATTATGGTTTCATCCTACAAACTTAGAGAGAAAGAAATTGAGAGAGAGTGAGGAGTCTCTAGGGAAAAGGAAGAGTTTTTGTAAGAGAACCAAAAGCCAAAGGTCACCACCACCAACCACCACCGGAAGTTGACTGGAGAAGGGCAGAACCCCTAGTGACATTCATCCCCAAAGGATCAGATCTTCAGTAGAGGCAAGTGATTTAATATTTTCAATCTAGTTAGTATAATGTCCATGTTAGGATAATTAGAAATGATGAGAAGTTAGATGTTTTGGAGATAAACTAGTTGATGTTAATTCATTTCTGGAAAATAGATATATGTACGATTAATCTCATGTTATTGGTAGATATTAATCCTCGAAATAAACACCACACGTTGGAGAAATTTTGAGAATTATAGGATTGTTCTTGATATATTCACATTTTTGGTTTTCTGGAAAAATGAGAAACATTCTTTGAATCCAATCCCTTAACGATTCTAGGTTGTTTAAATCAGTGGAAATCATTTACATATGTTACTATATCATGTGGTATTAATTATAAGAAATTTGGAACGTTAAAATAGATATTTGAATGATCAAAAGTTGTGAAACCCGTAGAACAAAAGTTTCAGAATCTGGGCTGATAACTGGGCCATCGATTGATCGACCCAAGAAGCTTGATCGATCGACTGATGGATCGATCGACCCTAACCATCGATCGATCGACCTCCCCAGAATTGATGAACTTGTTTCTTTTTAATTCTTGATTTAATCCCAAAACATTAGTAATTTTTGGTGATTATTATTTGAACATAATGGGACTTAGGGAAGAGGAGTAGGCCATATGAAGACACGGATTAATATTATTATGTTTGGGATTTAATTGGAAAGAATTATGTTAATTAATCGAAAGACTTATGGTCGATAGATTGACGTTTTGGATTGTAATCCGTTATGTGAAGATTAAGGATAGGACAGTAGGGTGGGGATCATTTTAATCACCTGGAAAATCTTAAGTCCATATATGAATAAACCTAAGTGAAAGAATATATGGTAAGGCGAGAATAGGTTTTATCGAATATAATTCTAATTGAAGATGAGTTTAATTCACAATAATTCGAAGACTATGATGACATGGAATAGTAGGGTATAAGTGAGTTTCTTACTACTTATATATCAAGGAAAACTTATTTAATCTTCGAGAAATGAGAGAGGCTAAAAAATAATGAATTAAAGAGTAAAGTCATAATATTTAGTACGTTGAAATTGAGAGATAGATAATACTACGTATGGGAATTGTCTTATGGTTGTGTGAATACCTTGTTAATATTATAGGTGGATGTATACCTATATTATAGTTTGTTATGTGTATGACATACCTACGCTACTTGCTATCGGGGTGGAGGTTTCGCGTTGTGGACAGTCATATCCTGTGCACCCAATTTGGGAGGATTTTAGATTCGTACACTGAGCATAGGACCTTGGACACGTGCTATCGGTGAGATTGATAGTTTAGATGGTTGAATGGGAATGTTGGTATGTGCGTGATCGATTTGGTTGGGGAGTATGCTCGCGTACAATATATGTGTGTTATGTTATTTATGATTCGGGGAAGACACCAAACCATTTGTCCTTTGAACAATGAGAATTGTAACTGGACATGATAGCAGAGTATGCCTGCACCGCAGCTGTGACTGGGAGGTGCTATGTTAGTATATATTATAATGTGAACATATATACTGTGATTCAATCTACTATGTGAAGTTGTAGTTGATTGTGAATAAAACAAAAAAATTAATTTAATTAAGTAAAAGAATATTTAAACCTGTGATTTTGAAAGTAATATTCATATTAAAAGAGAAAAGCATATGAATAAGTATATTACGTATGGGAAATACAAGGTTATTATATGGTATAGAATCATGTTGTGGAAACAAGTTAGAATGAAACCTTAATTACTACTCGAATACGTTAGACATGCACTCTAGATGAGATGTGAGAATATCAAGTGAGAACCTGGAACCTAACATGTACATAATAAATTCTTTATTGCACTTGTTAAACACTTGCTATTTTAAAATCTTTTACAATCGGACTCTAATTCGTTTCCTTGCATATTATCTTCTATACTATATCTATATTAACAGGTGCCCAGTATCAGGGACGTGCAGCTTAGGGTATGGATGTTTGATCATGAGTTGTTATTCCTAGAGATGTAGACTTGTTTAGATGCTTTATTTCTTTGATTCCTATGTCTGTAGTGCTCTTCTTATTTAGGGCATGTTGCCCAGGATTCTTGTATTCCATTTACCTTTTCAGAGATTGTATTGGGTTTATGTTGGTACTTTCATTTTAATTTTATTAGATTGGAGTTGGATGTTTTAAACTGGGAAGTATTATCCAGTTACATTTAATCTTATTATTCATTATTTAGTTGTGTTATTAGACTTCTCTATTATTGTTCAGTTTGTTAAATTGGTATCAATTATGAAAAATGTTTTAACACTTAACTTAATTAAGTATTGGGTGAGTTATTTTAAAAAGAAAAAAGAAAAATGTTTTTCGACAATGATGTTGAGAATGAACCACCTATATATTCGGTTTAATTTAATAAAGGAGTATCTACCATGTATTTAATTAGGCTAGGTGTTACAAATAAGTGCTAGAAGCTCAGAGTGATGAATAGTAAACCTGTCCCCGAACTGGTACCAATCACTTCACTTTGGCCTTTTGCCATATGGGATATAGATCTGGCTGGACCTCTTCCAAAGACTAAGGGAAGATTAAGGTACTTAGTAGTAGCGTTAAACTACTTCACCAAATGGGTGGAATCCAAGCCCCTTATTGAGATGACCTATGAAAAAGTCTTCCAATTCATATGTAAGAATGTGATAAATATGTATGGAATCCCACATGCTTTCATTGCTGATCATGGGACTCAGTTTGGCAATGATGAAATCCAAGAGTACAACTAAAAATCCAATATAAGGAAGTTGCATTCATCACCAACTCATCCACATTGTAATGGACAAACATAGGTCACCAGTCGAACTCTGTTAGACGAAATAAAGAGAATATTGGAAGTGGCTAAGGGAATTTGGATAAAGGAATTTGCAAAGTGTGTTGTGGGTTTACAAAACAACACCATAAACATCAATAAGAGAAATTCCTTACATGTTGGCCTTTGGGAACAAATCCATGGCGCAAGTGGAGATCGGATTTTCGAGCCAGAGATTTCTGAATTTTGATTCTCCTAAAAGTGGTTTTGCAAGAAGAATAGATTTAGATCTTGTGGATGAAGTCAGAGAAGAAGAAACAGCACCAAGGGTAGCAATGTATCTGCAGTGCACAACTAAATTCTACAATAAAAAGTCAAGCCAAGCAAAATCAAAGAAGGAGATAATGTCTTGAACAAAGTCACACATAAAGCTAACAAATTGGTAGCCAATTGGCATGGTCCATATCATGTGGCCGAAGTAGTACGACCTGAAACTTATCGTATTTGGAAGGGAAGTCGTACAAAAACCCATCGAATTCAGAACACCTAAAAAATATTATCATTAGTTTCTACCAATGGAACTCATCAAAGTTGTACGAATAAAGAGATTCATTATATGAAAAAAAAAATATTTCTTTAAAGTCTTGATGCAATTGTTAATTGTTCCTTATATTTCAAAATTCATGTCATTGACTACACCAAATAAAAATATATCACGTTGTCATCACCCAATCCAATTGATTTAAGGCACGTCTTTCACTGAACAGAAACATTTTTAGGAGAGGATATATCGACAAGATCCCATCACATACCTTCCTTATATTTGCAAATGTACGTCATTGACAGCACTAAATAAATAAATCAGGTTGTCATCAGCCAACCCAATTGATCTAACGCGCGTCTTTGACTACACAAAAACATTTTTGGGAGAGAATGTATCGACAAGATCCGATCACATACCTTACTTACATTTGGAAATGCACATCTTTAACTGTGCCAAATAAGTAGATTTAATCATCTTCAGCTAACCCAAGAGATCTAGCGAGTAGATCAAGTCGACTTCAGCCAACCCAACTGATCTAATAAGTAGATCAGGTCAACTTCAGCCAACCTAACTAATCCAGCAAGTAGATCATGTCAGCTTCAACTGACCCCAAGTGATCTAATGCACATCATTGACTACACCTAATCCTCAGAAGAACTAGTAAACCTACATGCTAAGAAATACTGGGAAAAAAATAAATGATTGACAGATCAATAGCTACAGTCACCATCCATAGAAGCACAACAAGTAGAGATAAACATTGCAGACTTCATATTGTCCAAAAATAATTATAGTTATAAATGTTCAAAAAAAAGATTGTTCAAATTATAATTGATAAACAGGTGGTGCAAAGATAAGAAGTAGCTCCAACAAATTTTGTCGAAGTTTGATCAATAATTTCATGTGGAGCAACCCTTGACTCGTTAGCTGTAGCTTCACCCTCCACTACTTGAACCACTTATAGATAATCTTCAGATGAAGATTGTTTAGTTCATTTAACAACTTCTTGTTCCTCTTTCATGGCCTTGGCTTCATCATCATCACCTTCCTAGGACATGATAGTTATGGAAATAGCAGGGTAGTGCTTAGCTACTCACTTCTTCAGTTCGTCATAGCCTTTGAGGAAAGTAATGGTGGTATTAGTAATATACTCCTTTGAGGCCTTGAAATCCTTCACAAACTTTTCCTCTGCCATAGATATAGCCACAAAATCTTGAGCAAGTTTTGACTTTAAAGTCTCAAGATCATCCTTGTCATCCTTGAGATCATCCTGGAAAATTTTGAGATCACCCTATAACTTGTTGATCTATTTAATATGGAGCACCACCATCTTGTCACACTCATGAAGATTATTTTGGGTTTTTGTTAGGTCGGCTTTAATAGTCTTTATCTTGTTCTGAATTTCCTCTTTGGCCGTTCTGAGTTCATCAACGGCATTCTCGATAGTTTTTGCTTTCTCCTTCAAAATAGTGATTGCCAGGTTACTCAATAATATTAGGGAGTGAGTTTAATCAAAGAAAATGACTTGACTTAACATAGTATGTCAATGCGAGTATTTATGTGATATTAATTTATCATCCCAAGTTCATAAATTTTATGAAAAAACCGTTTCGGGCAAAACCTTTATTTCAATATGAATGTTAAATTGTAACCTACATACATACAGAAGTCTGCAATGATCACTCCTCGGAACAATCACATAGACGCGCAGCCTATAGTCACTAATGGATCACACGCGGTGCACCCACAAGAATCGCAGTCCTATCTTCAGCAAGGAAAACTTTCAAGCACTCCCAATGACCGTAATCTTCAGCCATAGAGATCGCACTCCACAAAGATGAACAAAAGCAATGTATGTTCTTGGGTTCCAAAGAAATTCACAAAAGCATATAGGACTTTTGTGAATTGAAAATAAAAAGGGACTGAAACCCTAAAAGAAGAAGTCTAAATATTTTTACAAATCGTAGTTTTTCTGTCTTTCAAAACGCTAGGACTTCTTTCTGAAAAAGAAACCATTTAATGAGTATTTATAAAAAAAATCTAAGTCGACAAAGTCGGTTGAACAAAATTTGCGCTCAAACGAAGAGGAATCTCGCTCGAAATAGGTACTTCGCGCGACATTGAGCTGTCGCTTGAAGTAACTTCGCGTGACATCTCTATGTCGTTCGAACAATATGTCAAAGTCATTTGAACGACTAGAACATCAGAAAAATATTATTTTAATACTCCTCTCCAAATTAGAAAAAAATTCTCATTCTTAAATTTTGACGAAAAATTTCGCTCCAACACTTCGAAAATATTTTAGAAAAAAAATATCCCAAAGCACTTGTAGAAAAATTAAGGTACATAAAACACAACCTTACTAAAGCCAAAATTGTTGAAGCTTGTTGTTGAAGCAAACTTGATATTCAAATTCATCTTGATGTATAAATGTGCTTAAACTCTTTGACGGTTATAACGGTATACGACATACGCTAAATGTGACGGACTTATAGATAATATGTCCTTATAAATCTCCCCCTATGTCTATGCCGGTACAAACTAAAAATATCTGAATTATCAAAAACCAAAATCCTATACAAATATAATATCCCCTATGAACCCAAAAATGAAAAATACTAAAATTAGCAAGTCTTCAAATTTTTGTCCAAAATCTTCAACATAAATCTCTTCGTTTCTTTGTCGCGTCAGGGTGTGAAAAATATGATCTTCAACTTCGTACCTACACTCATGAGACAAGAAACAAAATGTGACACCCCGCCTAATTAAATACCGGGTGATCAGTCCTTTATTAAATTAAAAATCAAGGTGAACCGTTGGTTCATCTTAGCATCACTATTACAAAATAAAAAAAATTACCAAATTAAACACCCTAAATAATTAAGCTAAGTGTTAAAACAATTTAAAGTCTTATTTTCATTTTATTAAATTCTAATATAAAAACCTTTTGTTAATAAACAAAAAGTTTAAGAATCACATAAATACTAAGGATGGCAATTAACACACAAGAATTAAACCATATAGATAAACCAAACCAAGTTTAAGAACTATAAATGAAATCATCTGTGACAACCCGCTCACCAAAATAAGGGGTGGCCAGCCCAATACTCCAATATAACGGAATCATGGATGGAATCATTCTCATCATTATAACAAAAATATAGAGTATCCAGGATAACCACCCAATATTTCAGAAAAAGGGTTGCCAAAAAATTTTGTTTTGAAAGTAAATAAATGAAAACGAACAACCCAATTCCTGAAAGATAAGGGAAACCCCAAGACATATAAAAAAAATACAACAAGAATACGATAAAAAGACCGAATAGGTAACCGGTCACTAAACTGATACACCAATAATACACAAGTACAATAAGTTACTTATTACATTTCATTAGACATATACAAAAGCTTGGGCCTCTTACCCGAATAAAAGACTTGATCTTAACTAGAATAGAAAAGAAAACGTCTATACCAAATGTATCCCGTAATACCCACAATGCATCACGGCTCGTCGAAAACATCGGAATAGGAATTCAAATCAGGCATCCTTGCGGCGGAGTACCTGAGCAGAGACAAGATGAATATGCAACAAGAAATGTAACCAGGTCAGGGCCCTGTTCTATATGATTACCAGATGAATAAAGAGTATGACAGTTATGTATGATAAATCGTGAAGAAATAGAAATAAGAAGCAACCTATACAATTTAAAACAAAAGCTAAGCAGGAACAAAAATAAGAAGCATTAAACTAAAAACTTCATCAAATGTACCAATCATTTCATATATCTTTTCCTTAGCAGGAAGTATATATATATGTATAATCAAAATCTTTGCTCTTTAAGGAGATTTTATCTAAATTTTACCTTTTGTAAAAATCCTTTCCTTAATAGGAAAATAATCATTTTCAAATGCTCTTTGTGGCATTTACATGTGCTCTTTGTGGCACTCCGTCATGCTCTTATGGCATATCAAATACATCAAGTCCCACTTGATTATGAACTGTTATAATTATATGCATATAACGAATTCTAAGACCGTCCGTCCGGGTTTCCCCACTGTGCGCGCCCCTAAATGACCATCATCTTCCAGGGCCTATCATTAGACAACATGGGCACCTATATCGCAAGACGTCGGGAAGCGGCCATGAGCCTGCGGGGTAGTCAAGACCACACCCGGAATCTCCTACCCATCGCAGAAAAATATACAACAATAAGCGCTCCCATGGCCTAGGACTATATCCACCCTGCATCATTAGCCAGGGGGCTTCACCTCACGTGCGGACTTCCCTTATGATGTCATTTAGAGAGGTGTGTTTAAGCCATTTTATTTATCATATCGAAAATCAAGTAAACCATTATTTACCGGTTTCATGATTAAGTAAATTATCATATACTAATCTCAATACCATTTCCATTTATATGATTCATTTTATTCGAAACCATTTCTATTTATTGTAAATAATCTAACTTACCATCTATAGTCATACGATAGCTTATATCAACACTACAACCTCAACGGAGTAAATAAACTCTTCATTATCTCCAAGCATTCTAGGAGGTTATTTTATAACCCCAAGGTTATCATCTTTCGAAGGAATAAAATGACTTTCAATTTATTCTCCAAACTCACCTTTAAGGTACTATTATGAACCACCAAGGTTAACATAGCCCAACCGAACTTCTAAAATCTTCCAATATTCTTTTGAGGTGGTAATATAAACCATCAAAACTAGTATAGCTTAATTAAGCTTCTAAGGTCTCCCGAACATAACTCTACATCTCCTAGTTTTATAATAATTAACTAGAAGAAAAGAATGCCTTATCATTAATAGGCCTAAGCCCGGAAAAGTCCCCACATAACCCATTCCTAATGCAGGGTAGACAACTAACTCATCTCACACTCTAGGACTCTAAGTTTACTTCATTCAAGAAGGTTCCTAATCCCTATATTTAAAGAAAAGAATTGAAATTGAGTTAAAAAAATTAACTCAAAAACAGCAGGAAAACGAATCGATTCGCCCAAGGGCCGAATTGATTCGCCCTAGCGAATCGATTCGCCCAGAAAGCGAATCGGTTCGGACTACTAAACTAACATTCTGCAATTGGCCGAATCGATTCGGTCTTAACCCAAATCGATTCGGGTTATGCAGACCTGCCAATTTCCCTTAGCGAATCGATTCGCCCAAAGGGCCGAATCGATTCGGACCTGCAAATCTGCCAAAAATGGCTACGAAGGGTTATGAACCCTAAATCCTCCAAACTTCAAATCTCTTCCTTTTTATACACATCCAACAACAAAAATCTACCCCAAACTAATCTACATGATTATTAATCATCAAAACCCACAATTTCTTCAACATAATCAAGACTAGGGTTTAAATCCCCCAAATTCTACAATTAAGCCATAAATGTAAATACACAACTATCATACAATTTATGCATCTTAAATCACATATTAGCAAGTAGAAAACTTGCCTTAGGGTTGATATCTCAGATTTATTTGGAGAAGAAGCAATCCCACATCCTCCATCTTCAATCTCTCTCTCATTTCTCCATTTCTCTTCTTCTTCTTCTTCTCTCTCTATGTTCAAGACATAAAATGGGGAAAAATAAGGGATTTAGAAGACTAAAATCGTGGCTTAGGTTAAAACTCCCAACTTAAAAGGTTAATACCACATTAAAATGACTCGCAAATACGCATATAAGCTAAAACCAGGTGTTATTACCAAATTTATATCAAAAATCAATCAATTTGACTTTATTGACATAAATAGAAGCTGAACCAAATTAAGTATATAGTTCATAAAAATGAATGCAAAGAGACTCAAACTTGAAGAGAGAAAATAGATATGGGTCATGATTTCCAAGAGAAAACTTTTTATTGTCTTTAACCTTTTCCCATTCTTCTATTAAAAATATGATGGGAATTTGAATAGACATCAAAGATCTTACAAAATTTATTTCAAAATCAACAATGAAAATGATCAAATCTTATCATCGTCGTATATATTGGTATATGTAATCATTTAAAATATTTATTCCATGATATAAAATAGAAACTTGAGAATCAAGCAATAAGTTATGATTTATGAAATTCACTATTTTTCAGATTTCTAAATAAGAATTGATCTAATAGTTATGATTTTAAAATCATGATATGCATTATTTTGCAAATAAAAATTGGACAATTAATTTATGTATATAAACATAAAAATCATGATTGAATCAAAAGATGTATGTATAATTGATTATACGTAGAGAAAATAAAAACTTAGCTTTTGATGGAGAACAATGGTTGTAACACGTTCCCACAGACGGCGCCAATCTATTGAAGACAGAAAATGGCCACTGCCATTTTAGTGGCGTCAACAGAAGATAAATGATGAGGATGAGATTGAAGATGAAGATAAACATTCACATCAAACATATAAGAGACAAAGATTTTTAAAGTGGTTCGGCTATAAGGAAAAGCCTACGTCCACTGTTATTTTATTCCCAGGGGTTTACAATAGCACAATGTGGTAGAGAGAGAAAGGGTGTGTATCTTGTGTATGGGGTTTCTAGGTTCTCTTCGGATCTCTCTGGTTCTCTTGGATCTCTCCACTCTTTTTGGCTAAGGGAATACATGTATTTATAGTGATGGGAGATAAAGAGATTCATTGTATGTAGACATTTATACATTATGTCTACATTCAACGAATCTAATTGTTGAATTTCTTGGTATGCTATGTGTTGTCATCTACAGTATAAATGTACATTAATGATCATTAAATGCGTAGTTATCCTTTGATATTCCCTATTGGTATGCCGACCAACTCTCCTCGGGTGCCGACTAACTCTCCTCGGGTGTCGACTAACTCTCCTCGGGTACCGACCAACTCTCCTCGGGTACCGACTAACACTCCTCGGGTGCTGACCAACTCTCCTCGGGTGTCGAATATTACCACGTAGGATGACACGTGTCCTTTTCCGATTGGTCCTCGTAGATGGATAATTTTTGCGTTAACACCAGGTAAAAGTGCCCGAAACACAAAAATACAATATGGCATTTATTTTGACTGTCTCGCACCTTCCGAGACTAACTACACCCTCTAAACTGGCATCCAGAAATTTTATAAATTATTTCGAGTTCCAAAATCATTTAAACTAAAAGGACATTTAAAATACATGACACTACAGACATGCAACCTGATGTTATTTACTTTCACATGCAGTAAATATGCATCAATCTAGTAAATATTAACTTTCAATTCATTAAATTAATATTTTCTCCAGTCCCCACATTTTATATAATTACCTTATGCGGTAAAATTAGTATAAAATGAGCCTCCCCGAATCGAGGGTTGTTACATACTCCCCCCCCCCCCTTAAGAGGGAATTTTGCCACCAAAATTCGGGCATACCCAAATCTGATAAGGGCATACTACTCTAAACTAGGATTCTTTCATCCTAAACAAACTCCTCATTATTGCAACGTCCCAAATGGACTCAGACTAAGGTCAACCCTATCGATCTCAGCCAATCATCATTTGTTCTCTAGTCTAGTAGCACAAGGCGCTCTTCACTAACCATCGATTCTAGCTTCCTATGGCGGAACATGATGTCCACATGACTCGGCACAATTTGCCAAATCTTCAGAATTATGTTACAGCTCACCTCGGGCATCCATACTGGCTCTAAGTGGCTTAGCCCTAATGCTACTCAGCTATCCTCCGCATTGACGAATCTCATCAAGGCGTATGGCTTAAAAGACAAATCTCTAAAGAAATGTTCCGAGACCACTCCAAGTCCAAGGAACATATTATCCGTTGGTTCCCTCCAACGAGTATGCAAATTACTCACCCGACCACGCTAGGCCACTCACAATGCCAATGCCTTAGGAAATGATCCATAAGACCACTCCAAAACCTAATGGTTGCACGAAAACCTCCGTCCATACCATTACTGCTCCCATCTACTAGGTATACTAAGGCGCACGTTCGTAATATGCCTTTCGGCATAAGTAAATTTCCTCCCTTTCATCCATCCACTTTAGGGTGGTAGGATATACGCCATTTCCATACGGTTCCCATTACTTCGCGGAAACTTTTGCTAAACCTTTGACACGAATATCTAGTTTCGGTCCGCCCTATAATAATAGGCACCTCCCACGGTTTTCTATTCCTCCATCGAGAACGGGGCATACTCTTCTACAAGTAGTCTGTCCATAATGGCCGGGAATGCAACAGTCCGATCAAACGATTAACCATTTTCTCAAATGGGATCATGACCAGTTCGATGTCGGTAATTCCATGCAGACGTCTATGAATACCCTTCTTCGTTCCACTACTACTCTCTTTACACGAGTAGGTGAAATGGTCAATCACAGACAGACACGCTCTTACTACCGAGTCTTCCTATTCAAGCTCATTCTACTTGGCCTTCCATGCCATTACCATCATCTCTGACGAGTTCTCTACTCGACACGTCCCCTACCCCAATCGCATTTCCTTAGCAAATGAGAAAATATCCAATCACTAGTTCTTCTGAACTCCGAGCACCAACTCGATTCCTCCCACAACATATTGCAACAACTTGTTGCCTACGAGAAGGACCAAATTTCCTGCCCAGGAAGTAGTGCCTTATTTATTTAAGGTGATCACTACCAAGATGAATCTTAATTCAAGCATAGGATATTTCTTTCCACGAGTTTAAGCTTGTGCGATGCATAAATAGTGAGTCTATGTCCTAGTAATATTACTCCCCAATCCTGACAGAGCTTACTCATTAAACTCACTCTCGAGCTTACAATCATGGCTCAGGAGTGAGGATCCACCCGTCCTTATTAACCCCCCGGAAATGAAGTTACCAACGTAACATTATTTCTAAGAAAGGTCTCATCTCCTTCGACCGAACCTACCAAACCTCTCGAGACCCCATAACCTCGTTCCTAAGGGATCTAATCTCTTATAGAGTTAACCCACAACTTATTCATGGTCAACTCCCTAACGCTTTCCTAAACTAACACCACCTACCCTCAAGGTCTTACATCCTAAAAATACTAGGGTCTATCTATATATATCCTACCTAAATCGTAAGCATATAATACCAAAGACATCCCTAGTGCCCAAGACCTTACTCAACTTCCGACATTCGCTCGAGTTCATGCGTGGGACGTCTCGCCGAAGCGAAATCCAGACAAGGAACCCTCCCGTTACACTACTACCTCGCATTGTCGGTCATTAAGATGTGACGGTCTAAGACACATGATCGGGATCGGTACAATTCTAATTTACAATTCTCCTAATAAGATTCCACTTCTAGACTTTACCTTAGCATTCTATATATGAAATAAGAGAAAGGAAATATGGCATCTCTCCACTCCCAACGTCGTTAAGGTTCACGCGTGGAGCGTCCCGCAAAAGCGGAATCCAAACAAGGAACCCCTCCTATGCATTACTACTTAACTTTGTTGGTCGTGGAGATAAGTCATAACATCCACATACAATGCAAAAAAGTAATAAAACACTCAAACCAGGTAACACATATGACACATATACATAAAAAAAATATCATCACTCGCTTCATAACGAGTGAAGAAAAGATAGAACTTCCATACCACGGAAGTCATATAATTACCCATCTATAATAGCGTAAATACTACTACAAGCTCAATATACACACCCGAGTCTATCGTAGACACAATACTACTAAATCTTATCCTAAGGAATATACACTACCCACCTATAAGGTAGAATTACCTCCACAATTTGCCAAGCACTCCGGGTCAATACTAATGGTTCTCAGACTCCATATTCGAGCCTTATACATACCAACATTATCTCCACCAACTCCCCAACCAGGCATTTTACTCTTGCCCTTGCTCTCCACTCAACAAAATTTAAAATGAGAGGTTCTACACTCCACATCATAACCGTTATTCCGACTCTGGCTAACAATAATTGCCCATGCAGTCCCTCTTACTTTCTCAGTAAAAGAGGACACGCTCTTGGCCTCCTCTTCCTCAGTTTAATGAAACTTCCCCAGGAGGGTGTCCACCAATGGGGTTTCACGATTCTTACTCCATCAGAAGTGTTAACAACACCTATTTTGGAGCCTAACACTTCATGGTGCATGATCTCGTCTCCCTAACCGTACAACACCTTATTCGCCATTGGTCTTTAACCGAATCTTTTGTGAACATTCGAGAATCCACCTTCTCCTCAGTCCAATTATCCCACAGAAACTCGCCATTGCAAGTATCCACCGGGCTTCTCTATGGGCCAAACTTCTGGCACCCACGAATATAGTGACCACATTTTCACCACCTCAACACTTCTTTTACGGGTGAAGGATTTTCCTCCATTCTACTACAGAGCACTTCTCTACTCCAATCTAACATCGCTTGAAATCTCAAGCTTAGTACCACCTTCTACGTCTAGCGGTACTTAGGAAAACTACATCAACTGTAATTAGTAGTCGTAGTAGCAAGACAAGGAAGTGCTACAAAAGGGAGCGACCTCCAAAGCGGTCCTCATCCCCGACTACACTTTACAGTTCTCCACAAACCTTCCCATAACGCCCTTCTTCTATCGACTTATTTTTCTCACACGAATACGCAAAAGATTTTATAGATTCTACCTCATGGTAGAAGAACGAAATCTCACAAGAGAAATCAACGATCTTAATCCTAAGGCTTTACATCAAATCAAGAGCTACGCTGAAAACTTAAGGCGTCCACACAGATTCCTAAGGACTCTAGAACCTGATGCTCTGATAGCATCTGTGACAACCCGCTCACCAAAATAAGGGGTGGCCAGCCCAATACTCCAATATAACGGAATCATGGATGGAATCATTCTCAGCATCATAACAAAAATATAGAGTATCCAGGATAACCACCCAATATTTCAGAAAACGGGTTGCCAAAAAATTTTGTTTTGAAATTAAATAAATGAAAACGAACAACCCAATTCCTGAAAGATAAGGGAAACCCCAAGACATATAAAAAAAATACAAAAAGAATACGATAAAAAGACCGAATAGGTAACCGGTCACTAAACTGATACACCAATAATACACAAGTACAATAAGTTACTTATTACATTTCATTAGACATATACAAAAGCTTGGGCCTCTTACCCGAATAAAAGACTTGATCTTAACTAGAATAGAAAAGAAAACGTCTATACCAAATGTATCCCATAATACCCGCAATGCATCACGGCTCGTCGAAAACATCGGAATAGGAATTCAAATCAGGCATCCTTGCGGCGGAGTACCTGAGCAGAGACAAGATGAATATGCAACAAGAAATGTAACCAGGTCAGGGCCCGGTTCTATATGATTACCAGATGAATAAAGAGTATGACAGTTATGTATGATAAATCGTGAAGAAAGAGAAATAAGAAGCAACCTATACAATTTAAAACATAAGCTAAGCAGGAACAAAAATAAGAAGCATTAAACTAAAAACTTCATCAAATGTACCAATCATTTCATATATCTTTTCCTTAGCAGGAAGTTAATATATATATAAAATCAAAATCTTTGCTCTTTAAGGAGATTTTATCTAAATTTTACCTTTTGTAAAAATCCTTTCCTTAATAGGAAAATAATCATTTTCAAATGCTCTTTGTGGCATTTACATGTGCTCTTTGTGGCACTCCATCATGCTCTTATGGCATATCAAATACATCAAGTCCCACTTGATTATGAACTGTTATAATTATATGCATATAACGAATTCTAAGACCGCCCGTCCGGGTTTCCCCACTGTGCGCGCCCCTAAATGACCATCATCTTCCAGGGCCTATCATTAGACAACCTGGGCACCTATATCGCAAGACGTCGGGAAGCGGCCATGAGCCTGCGGGGTAGTCAAGACCACACCCGGAATCTCCTACCCATCAGAGAAAAATATACAACAATAAGCGCTCCCATGGCCTAGGACTATATCCACCCTGCATCATTAGCCAGGGGGCTTCACCTCATGCGCGGACTTCCCTTATGATGTCATTTAGAGAGGTGTGTTTAAGCCATTTTATTTATCATATCGAAAATCAAGTAAACCATTATTTACCGGTTTCATGATTAAGTAAATTATCATATACTAATCTCAATACCATTTCCATTTATATGATTCATTTTATTCGAAACCATTTCTATTTATTGTAAATAATCTAACTTACCATCTATAGTCATATGATAGCTTATATCAACAATACAACCTCAAAGGAGTAAATAAACTCTTCATTATCTCCAAGCATTCTAGGACGTTATTTTAGAACCCCAAGGTTATCATCTTTCGAAGGAATAAAATGACTTTCAATTTATTCTCCAAACTCACCTTTAAGGTACTATTATGAACCACCAAGGTTAACATAGCTCAACCGAACTTCTAAAATCTTCCAATATTCTTTTGAGGTGGTAATATAAACCATCAAAACTAGTATAGCTTAATTAAGCTTCTAAGGTCTCCTGAACATAACTCTACATCTCCTAGTTTTATAATAATTAACTAGAAGAAAAGAATGCCTTATCATTAATAGGCCTAACCCCGAAAAAGTCCTCACATAACCCATTCCTAATGCAAGGTAGACAACTAACTCATCTCACACTCTAGGACTCTAAGTTTACTTCATTCAACAAGGTTCCTAATCCCTATATTTAAAGAAAAGAATTGAAATTGAGTTAAAAAAATTAACTCAAAAACAGCAGGAAAACGAATCGATTCGCCCAGAAAGCGAATCGGTTCGGACTACTAAACCAACATTCTGCAATTGGCCGAATCGATTCGGTCTTAACCCGAATCGATTCGTGTTATGCAGACCTGCCAATTTCCCTTAGCGAATCGATTCGCCCAAAGGGCCGAATCGATTCGAACCTGCAAATCTGCCAAAAATGGCTACGAAGGGTTATGAACCCTAAATCCTCCAAACTTCAAATCTCTTCCTTTTTATACACATCCAACAACAAAAATCTACCCCAAACTAATATACATGATTATTAATCATCAAAACCCACAATTTCTTCAACATAATCAAGACTAGGGTTTAAATCCCCCAAATTCTACAATTAAGCCATAAATGTAAATACACAACTATCATACAATTTATGCATCTTAAATCACATATTAGCAAGTAGAAAACTTGCCTTAGGGTTGATATCTCAGATTTATTAGGAGAAGAAGCAATCCCACATCCTCCATCTTCAATCTCTCTCTCATTTCTCCATTTCTCTTCTTCTTCTCTCTCTATGTTCAAGACATAAAATGGGGAAAAATAAGAGATTTAGAAGACTAAAATCGTGGCTTAGGTTAAAACTCCCAACTTAAATGGTTAATACCACATTAAAATGACTCGCAAATACGCATATAAGCTAAAACCAGGTAAAAGTACCCGAAACATAAAAATACAATATGACACTTATTTTGACTGTCTCGCACCTTCCGAGACTAACTACACCCTCTAAACTGGCATCCGGAAATTTTATAAATTATTTCGAGTTCCAAAATCATTTAAACTAAAAGGCCATTTAAAATACATGACACTACAGACATGCAACCTGATGTTATTTACTTTCACATGCAGTAAATATGCATCAATCTATTAAATATTAACTTTCAATTCATTAAATTAATATTTACTCCAGTCCCCACATTTTATATAATTACCTTATGCGGTAAAATTAGTATAAAATGAGCATCCCCGAATCGAGGGTTGTTACATCATCATGACAAGAGTTAACTCCCAAAGAGTACTGAATACTGGAAATGTAAATAAACATTAATCTCTGGCAAATCCAAACGGAATAGGAAAATGGGCGACACATGCCCTAACTAAGCAGAACTAAAACAAGAAAAAAATCAATGAAGAGGTCATTTAAAGCAAGGGCCTGCAACTCCCACTTAAGCTGAAACACGTCCAGTCCAAAGAATCTATGCATGACGCTCCTGTGGCTGGGCACCTGTAATACATACATATATATATACAATAGAAATAGAAATAACAAGAAACGGGTCAGAGCCCAAGTGTAAAACAGCTTTAAAATAGTTTAGTAAGTATTTGAAATGCTTACTGGCAAATGTGACAACCATGTTAGTATGGGACACTCTCTTGAGAATTCTCACCTCTCATCTAGTGTGCATGCCTACTGTACTACTAAACTCATAAGTCTATCTAACTTATTTTTCCATAAAGTTTTATCCCGAGAAGTAAAAAGTTTATGATATTTAATTTAAACAAAATCAATCTCTTCAAGATTTCTTATGGTACTTGTAACAACTCAGTACCGTTACAAAGTTCCCGAACACTTATTATAAAATCGGAGCATTTATTCATTACTTAACTACTTATACAAAAAGTATAATGTTTTCATATATAAGTATACATATATTAATCAATCATATAATATATATACTATCGGCACCCTACATAAAATCTATGGTGCTGGCATACTCTGCTATCAAGTCCTCGTATCACTCGTACTAAGGGAAATATTAGTTCCGAATCATTCTCGAATTGTGTTAACACAATACACACAAAATGGAGGCAAAGCATAATTCCAAGTCACTAAGAGGTCAGCACATACCCCTCACGTCTCTTAGGACCGTATGACTATCATTCTCAGATAGCCTGTACCAAGGAATCCTATGTTCTACGGTACAAGTCAATATCTCCCATAAAGGTCCCATCGAGATAAGACTGTCCCGACATGACAACCTCCGTGATAGCAAGTAGCGCGGGTATGATTATTCACAAATATAATACCGAATATATGTACACAGTCACACGTTCATATATATAGATATTCACATTTTCCAAATTAGGTTCGCCAACGACCCATAATTATTATTATCTGATTTTTACACAATTTTATTCAATTATCTCGCATAAAGGATTCATCGCTTTTATAATCACTTATAATTATTTCATACTTACTTCTCATCACTCGAAGTACTCCTTCTTACTAAAATATAATCACTACAATAAAAATGAATATTAGGGACGGGAGTATTTGGGACGGCCGTGTCACTTTGTCCCTTATGCTATACCAAAAGAGACGGTTTTAATTATCGTCCTTTCTTATAGTAGCAAAAGGGACGGTTCTTAAAAAAACGTCCCTTTTGGTATTTATCAAAAAGGATAGTAATTAAAACCGTCTCTTAAAGTATATAAGAATTTTTAGCGCCGATTTTTCCCGGGCTAATTAAAGGGACGGAATTTTAAACCGTTCCATTTGGTGTACCAAATAGGACGAATTTTAAAATCCGTCCCTTTTACTATACCAAAAGGGACAGTTTTAAAATCTGCCCCGTTTAGTATAAATTGAATTTTTATTTTTTTCCAAATGAGCATTTGGAACGGATTTTTTTAACCGTCCCTTTTAATATACCAAAAAAGACGATTTTAAAATCCGTGCCTGTGAATATAGAAAAAGGGACGGTTATTTTTTACCCTTTTAATGTTTTTCCTAATTTTTCCTCCACTTATTTTCATTTGTTCTAAATCTTGTCCCCACCCTCTACGTAGAAAACTCCTGCTCTCTCTCTCTATGGCCCTAACCTCGAGCTCTCTCTCGGTGCCCTCGCTCGCTGCCCTCCTTTCTCCCCTGCACAACCCTACCTTCTCCGCCTCTCCCCTGAGCAGCCCTACCCCCGCTCCACCCCCTCCGCCTCCTCTTCTACCACTCTAATCAATTCGTCCCTACCCTAAAACACATGTATTATTTTTCTCCCGCTATATATATACACACACACACACATATATACACGATCTGTAGTGATTTGTTTAGACATTTCTAAGGGATTTGCTTAGATTGTTATCATATTAGTGTAGCCATTTTTTACAGTTTTGTTTAGTGATCTGTTTATATCTTTTACCGGACTAGTTAGGGCTTTTTATGCATTTAATATCAGTAAGTGAAAAGCATATTTTTAATTATTCATAGAAAACCGAATTTAAAAAATAAAAAATAAAAATCAGATTCGATTACCAGATTGGACTACCGAATTGTTAAGAAATTCAGATTCGGTTGCAAATGTATTGATCTGTCTAACTATCGGATCCCGTCCGAATTAGAAAATGTCAAACAGATGCTAGCTACAAAATTTAACATTTTTTATTGGTTTTTAAAATTTTAAAATCGTTTCTCCAACTACATTGCTACTAAACATGTCTAAAGAACATATTGATTTTTAAAAATACTATGAATATAGTTTTTTAATTAAACTTGTTATATCTGTGTGGATGTTTTAATTTTGACCTCATTGTTGTGGTACTCATCAAATCCGAATTTTTCTAAATCCCATGAGCCAAATGAGAACGAAGGATTTCATTTTTTTCAGTTTATTGTTGCTTTCTACTCCATCCATGTTTAATTAGGAATTCGTGTTTAACTCTCAAAAGTTTAAACGAAAAGGGCCTTTAAGAAAAAAAAAGAACTAAAATCAAAATAGATAACTAATTTAGAATTTTGTTTGTTGATTTTAATCCTATTATATACTTTATGTGAAGCCTTTGATTTCTTTACTCGAGATATTATAGCAACTACTGAAATATGGCATGACTATTGTACGTGAATAAATTATATTCTGATCTGGAGTATTAATACATTCTTAAACTTTAAAGCATTAAAAAAGATCTGGAAATTGATGGAGAAGCATCATATATGATCTCATATTTTTCAAATGCAAAACATAGTTTTCTCATTGTAGTGCTTTGTATTTTCAACAGCATTGAACATATAGTACGAAAGAAAGTTGTCTTAATTCATCACAAAGAGTATTCAAAATCTCCTATGGATGAGAAACGAAAGGGAACTTTATCGATTTAGAGAGAGCAATATTTTGAGTCTATGCATATGGACACTTTTAGAACATTGATATATATATATATATATATATACATACATACACACACAAATGATATTCAAATGCAATTATGTATATATTTATATATCTTTTTTTCAATATGTAATAGGGGTTCAATAAGATCAATATGGATAAGAGTTGGATCAGAGGAGATAGGACCACAAAGGCGTACGCTGATGGAGTTCAAATCTTTATTGTTTTTGCGTATAGAAATAAGGATATTCTTACTTTTAACATCAAATTCCCATGTAGTACTTGTGTTAATCATGTCTACTATAACTCAGAAACTGTGAGGAATCACATAGAGATTTATGGTTTTGAAAAGAGTTACAAGAATTGGATTTATCATGGGGAATCATTCGATGATTTTAATACCAACGTAAATAGTTGGAGCGATGGTATGGTTGTTGATGATGTATTAGCCGATTTGAACTCGGGGGCAAGCATGATTGCAATGGTTCAAGAAGGAAGGGGGATTCCATGTAGAGAGGAAAATATGGGCAATGGTGAGGAACCTAACATCGAATATCATGACGTGCCCGACGCAGACCTCCCATAATATTTTAGACTTTTAAAAGAGGCACAAAGTGAGTTATATGAGAATTGTCCTAAGGACATTACCGATTTGTCATTTGTTGTTGAATTATTGTACCTGAAACAACTAAATGGATGGAAAAATCGTTCTTTTATGATGTTGATGTTATTCTTGCAGAAGGTGTTCCCAAAAGCTAAGATTCCAAAATCCTTCTATCAGGTAAATAAATTGACAAAAGATATAAGATTTAAGTATGAAACGTGGGATGCATGTACTAATAGTTGTATGTTGTTTCGAAATGAGAGCGAGAATCTTGAGAAATGCAAAATTTGTGGGGAATCTAGGTTTAAATTGAATTTGATAGTGGTGAGGGTACAAAAGTATCAGCGAAAAAGGTAAGGTATTTTCCTTTAAAACCGAGACTGCAACGATTGTATTGGTCATCGCATACTTCTCCAGCAATGAAATGGCATGCTGATGAACGGATCAATGATGGCGTGTTGAGGCATACCGCTGACTCCCTTGCATGGAAGACATTTGATGAGAGAAATCCAACTTTTGCGAGTGATTCTCGCAATGTTAGACTTGCGCTACCAACTGATGGATTCAATCCATTTGGTAATATGAGCATTGCTCACAGTACTTGGCCTATTATGCTAATGATATTAAACTTGTCCCCATGGTTGTGTATGAAACAACCCCACTTAATTTTTTTTTCTTGTTGACGGACCAGAAGGGACCGATGATAAAATTTATGTATATTTGCATCCACTAATTAATGAGTTGAAAGCGTTATGGGCTAATGGGGTACGTACTTATGATGAATCAGTAAAATAATTTTTTCAGTTACATGCGGCATTGTTATGGATGATTAGTAATTTTCCTGGTTATGCAATGTTATCCGGACGGAGCACAAAAGGCTAATTTGCTTGTCCTTGTGACAATAAGGATAATCAAGATATACGATTGAAGAATGGCCGTAATTACTGTTATTCGGGTCATCGTCGATTCTTACCAATGCGATATAAATTTCGAAAAGAAAAAGTTACATTCAATGGCAAGGTTGATATGAGGCCACCACCAAGTCACAAAACGGTCCATTGAGAGGACTGAGCACCTCGCACAGGAGAAATAAAACTCGTACGAACCAACCGCATAGTCCTCGGCCTCCCAGTTTGAGTATACAACGAGAATTTACAACATTTAGACTTTTAGGCCTAAAAGCATGGCGTCAAATGGTGAAAACGTAAAAAAATAACAAAACGGTCCTGTAAGAGGCACGATTATCTCGCAGGGGACCAACATAACTCGTAGGGACCGATCGCGTAGTCCCCGATCTCTCGATTTGAGTATATGATGAGAATTTCTTAAATTTAGACTTAGGCTTGAAAACATGACGTCAAAGGGTGAAAACGTAAAACAATAACAAAACAGTCCCATTAGAGGCACCATCACCTCTCACGGGACCAATGCAACTCGTACGGACCTACTACGTAGTCACGAGACTCACGATTTGAGTATACGATGAGAATTTGCAAAAATTTATACTTAGGCTTAAAAACATGGCGTCAATGGGTGAAAACGTAAAATGGCCACAAAATGGTCCCATGAGAGGTTAGGGCACCTCGCGTGGACCAATGTAACTGGTAAGAACCGACCACGTAGTCCACGGCCTCCCGGTTTGAGTATATGATGAGAATTTGCAAAATTTATACTTAGGGTTAAAAACATGACATTAAAGGACGAAAACCTAGAACAACCACAAAATGGTCCAGTTAGAGGCACGATCACCTCAAACAGGACCAATGTAACTCGTACGAACTAAACTCGTAGTCCCCATAAAAGTGTAAAAATGTTTAACATCCACAAAATGGTCACATGAGAGGCACGAACACCTCGCACGGGACCAATGTAACTCGTAGGGACCGATTGCGTAGTCCCTGGCCTCTTGGTTTGAATATATGATGAGAATTTGTAAAATTTAGACTTACGCTTGGAAACATGCCGTCAAAGGGTGAAGACGTAAAACAACAACAAAATGGTCATGTTAGAGGCACCATCACCTCGCACGGGATCAATGTAACTCGTACGAACGGACCGCGTAGTCACGGGACTCACGGTTTGAGTATACGACGAGAATTTAGCAAAATTTAGACATGGACTTAAAAACATTACGTCAACTGGTGAAAACGTAAAACAACCACAAAATGGTCATGTGGGAGGCAAGAGCACCTCACACGGGATCAATGTAACTCGTACGAACCGACAACGTAGTCCCCGACCTCCCGGTTTGAGTATACGATGAGAATTTGTAAAATTTAGACTTAGGGTTAAAAACATGGCGTTAAAGGGTGAAAACCAAAAAAAAGAACAAAATGGTCCCGTTAGAGGCACGATCACCTCACACAGGACCAATGTAACTCGTACGAACTGACCCCGTAGTCACCAGCTTTCCGATTTGAGTATACGATGAGAATTTGCAAAAATTCAGACTTAGGCTTAAAAACATGACATAAAAGTGTAAAAATGTAAAAATCACAAAACGGTCGAGTGAGAGGCTTGAGCACCTCGCACGGGAGAAATATAACTCGTACTTATCGATCGCGTAGTCCCCGACCTCCCGGTTTGAGTATACGACGAGAATTTGCAACATTTAGACTTTTAGGCCTAAAAACATGGCCCCAAATGGTAAAAATGTAAAACAATAACAAAACGGTCGTGTAAGTGGCACGATCACCTCGTACGGGACCAACATAACTCGTAGGGACCGACCGCGTAGTCCCTAGCCTCTCGGTTTGAGTATACGACGAGAATTTGTAAAATTTAGACCTAGGCTTGAAAATATGACGTCGAAGGATGAAAACGTAAAGAAACAACAAAGCGGTCCCATTACAGACACCATCACCGTGCACGGGACCAATGTAACTCATACGGACCGACCACATAGTCATGGGACTCCCGGTTTTAGTATACGACGAGAATATGCAAAAATCTAGACTTGGGCTTAAAAACATGGCGTCAACGGGTGAAAACATAAAATAGCCATAAAATAGTCCCATCAAAGGCAAGAGCACCTCGCACGGGACTAATGTAACTCGTACGAACCGACCACGTAGTCCCCGGCCTCCCGATTTGAGTATACGATGAGAATTTGCAAAATTGAGACTTAGGGTTAAAAACATGGCGTTAAAGGGTGAAAACAAAAAACAACCACAAAATGGTGCCGTTAGAGGCACGATCACCTGGCACGGGACCAATGTAACTCCTACGAATCGAACCCATAGTCCTCAGCCTCCCGGTTTGAGTATACGATGAGAATTTGTAAAAACTGAGACTTAGGCTTAAAAACATGACATAAAAGTGTAAAAATGTAAAATAGTCACCAAACGGTCCGGTAAGAGGCACGATCACCTCACACGATCACCATGGCATCAAGGGATGAAAATGTAAAAAAGTAACAAAATGGTCTAGTGAGAGCCTCGAGCACCTCGCAGGGGAGAAAGGTAACCATATAACTCGTAGATTTAAACATTATTTGATTACTGATATCTTTTTTGTTTTGTTTCTTATTTTTTTTTTGCAGGATAACATTTTAGGATTATATTTTATTCCCGTGGAACACATGAACAAAGCAATGGTTTGCAACAGGTAGATTGTTTATTTATTATTGTTGTTGATATTCGAGATTGTTGTTTCAATTTTTTTTTCTGGTCATGTATGCTTTTATGTTGATTAATCAGGTTCGTTTTCATGTATAAACAATGGAGATTCTGTCGAATTTTTTTAGAATTTGTAAAGAATTGTCGATATGGGAGATTTTTCAATTTTTTTATGGCCGTGCGGGCTTTTGTGTTGATTAAACAGGTTGGTTTTCATGTATAAACAAAGGAGACTCTGTCGAATGTTTTTAAAAATTGTAAAGAATTGTTAATATGCGAGATTCTTATTTTCAATTTTTTATGGTCATGCGGGCTTTTGTATTGATTAAACAGGTTGGTTTTCATGTATAAACAAAGGAGACTCTGTCAAAAAAAATTTAAAATTGTAAAAAGATGATACGATTAACTAATATATTTGGATATTTTATTTTACTATAATATTATTTTGATAAAATGATTATTTATTGATTGCAGGTTGTGCATAAGAAGTTGAAGAGACCTGATTTTGAGTGTGTCTACTATATGTGACACTAAGAGAAGTTTTTGAAGCGTGACAACCATATTTATCACCTTAATTTCGGGATGATATTTTTTTTACAATTGTATATCGTATTAATTAGTATGATTTTGTACTCATTTAAATATTTCGACTTGAATGTAGTTTAATGGAAGAAATTGTTATTCGATATGTGCTTCAATAAATGTGGTTGATATATTGTGTTTATGATCGGATGATTTGATTTACAATGCAAATTAGACGTCATTTATTATTATTACATAAAACATATAATAATATAACTATTTATGATAATTTTTTATTTATCAATTGGGACGGTTATAAACCGTCCCTAATACTTATTTGTATTAGTTGAGAATACCTTTTGGGACGGTTGTTATCATCCCTAATACCCATTTTCGCATCAATTGAAATTACCTTTTGGGACGGTTTTTATCGTTCTATTTGGGTTGCCAGAATCTGAGTAGTATTAGGGACGGTTTATCCGTCCTTAAAACTATTGGCGGGAGCGGGAATTTTTTCATGGGAACATCATTTGGGACGGAAAAATCCATCCCTAATGCCAAATCTAGAGCGTCTATGAATTAACATTTAGGATGGTAAAATCCGTCCCTAAAATATTTGCGACGCCTACTATAAGGGATTTTTTTTACCATTGCAAAATTCGTCCCTAATACTCTTTGGGGACGGTTTGTGTACTTTTAGGGACGGATTTTTACTGTCCCTAATACTCATTTTTCTTGTAGTGAATTTAAGTAGGTACACCCTCTCTAACCTTCTGGTTTAAGTCTTTCACGAGTCTCTAAATCCTTTAGTGAACGTACGCCTGATTTTTAACTTGTGACTAAACCCCCCGTTAACTCAAAATTTCATCCCATATTAAATTTCACTCAACGGAGTCTACGTAGACCCTAATGGTCCTCTTCATGACCCATTATACTATTTAAATGATATTCAAGAGTTCCTACGTATTTTACATGGATTAAACAAAAAGGGGAAAATATGTAGTTTTCCAGAAGGGGTCAATCGATCGAGGAAAGGGGTCGATCGATCAGTCAAGCAGTTATTTCGAATTCTGCCATTGTTAACTGCGGGTTTTCTTTTCCAACCTTAACCAAAACTCCATTAATGATCCCCAAACTCCCAAACAACATTACTAATGGTCACATATACCTATATACATGATTTCTTACATGAAACATGTACAAATTCATCAAAGGTGTTGAATTAATGGGGTAAAACATCATAATTATCAAAAATCCTAATTTTTCATAAAACTTCCATTCTTCTTATTCTTTTCCAGATTTCTTGGTTCTAAACCCATACAATTTCGTGGGTAATCCTTTACATATGATTGAGATTTCCAAAATATATCTATTTACTCTAAAACATGTGATTTAATTCTCTAAATCATTAAATTCTTCCATGAAACATGAGTTTAACAATCCTATTCTAACATAAGTGAAACATTAACTAAAAGAAAAGCAAGATAGATACTTTCCTGAGATTATAATGTCTGATTTGATGATGATGAGTATATGGCTGCATTCTTCGTCTTACGATCTATGTTTTGGCGATGGTGGTGGTGCAATCGAATGGGTTCTTGGCCTTGGAGTTCTTGGAAAGCTTCCTACCTTCTTCTCTAATGGTCGTTCTTATGTTTCTGTGATTTTTAACCCTAAAGCTAACCTCTAATAGCTTATATAACTTAGGGAAATTCATGTACCCTAAAATACAAAATGACTATAATACCCTCTCGAGATGCCAATTAGGCCTAAAAACGCCCCGAGACCCAAACTAAACCACCGGGTACACTTTTCTGATTATCTTGACCCTTCCGGACACTTTGGCGCATTCAAAATGACCATACGAGCAACTTATAATTTATTCACTTATAATAATAATAATTTAGTCCCGACACAACACAGGTGCATCCCGACTTAAGTTCCAAAATTGTTATATTATTCATTCGTGACAATTTTAATAAAGTCAATTATACATATTAACTTACCCGTTAAGTAATATTCAACAAATTCTCAATAATTACTAACTCTCATCACGCTAGTAAATATTTAAAATAATTTTTTAGATTAATATTAAATTAATATCTCAATTTAAATTTAATAAATCCCCAATTTTAAAAGCCATAAAAATACGGGGTATTACACAAAATACCTTCGTGACATATCGAGTTTGACATGATATAAGAATAACTCAATCAATAATTGAATCTCCCGCATACTAAAAAAATCTCCCATAAAATCAGAATTCTTTTTCCCCCTTATTAGTTATCCGAAATAGACAAGGAAAAGATAAAATCAAACATATCAAATCCGGAGTTGTCACGACACACAAATCAAATCAAGCATATACCAACACATACACTCATGCAAGGAATGCTAAAAAATGCTCACTTTCTCTTTTTCAAAAAATTTCAATTTTTTAAAGAAAAATCAATATACAACAAAAACACACCATGAATATTCACTAAGATAACCAAATCATAAAAAATGGAATGAATGGGTGTGAACATATTTAATAGGTAAATCAACTCAATCACACATATGTGAATGATGCATACATGTACCCCTAACGAATGAACATTAAAATCTTCCTTAGGTGTAAAAATGTTGAATTCAAATGACTTCGTCTTAATCACATCGACACATCAAAGTCTAAATGATTCTCACACCAATAATGCCCAAAACGTTTACTACCGTTTCGAGAACTTTTCAAAGGACGTGCAAACTCATTGATATTTTTCCAACCAAAAGCTCCCTCAAGGATAACAATGATCATATTTATATTATATTTTTCTTTTGAATGATCATATCAAAAATAAACAAATTGGCCCAATTTTATGGATCTTTTTCAAACGAAGGCTATTCACGCAAATATTATTATTCTTTTGTAGACCGATCCCATGAACACTCATCATTTTCTTCATCCAAAATTTGTAAAGAAATTCCTCATAGACAATGGATATTACATGCACTATTTTTATTATCCTCGTATTATTTCATTTGGTTCATTTTTAAAGACAGGATTAAGATGAAAATGCTCGACTAACATGCTATAGATAAGAACAATAATCAAACAAATCCATGCACGTGTGCAATAAAGGAAATCATGAGTCAAACATGTAGGAAGTAACAACTAATTATATCTTAATGACTCTAAACATTATAAAGCACAAAATGAATGACATATTGTCTCAAAACACTATCAAATAGTCACATGGATATGAAATGAACTTGTGACTCGGTCATCCTAAATGTCCATTCCTAAAAGGTGTAAACAAAATACAAAACACGTTTTGGATTTTCTAAAAACTTTTATCAAAATAAAATCTTTTTGTACTTTTTAAAATATATCAAAAAGGAAAAATAAATACAAATGATACATACTAGCAATAGGCATATAATATCATCATGAAAATCATCCTATGCTAGCAAACAAGTCTAAACCTCAAACCTTAGGTGCAATGGGATTTTCAAAAGGTGGTGAAAATTTATGAAAAACATCCATTAAATCATTTGAAGTTTTGACCAAAAATTTAACTTGCTCTCGAATATGTGCAAACTCTCTCATGTGAAAATTAGGATCATGCAAAGTATCATAATTGGGTGCGTGTGTGCGAACACGCGTAGTGGCGTACTTTGGTGAAACTCTTTTTGAGACACTACCCAACTTAAAGAAAATTTCCCTAAGGTGCCCTCTCTTTTTGCAAAGTGAACAAACATATACGGGCCTAGGCATGCCTTTCTCCACAAATCTAGGACGCACTTTCCTATCGGGAACGGGACATCTCGGTGGGTTAGTTTGAGATACATGTGAATCTCTCACTAAAGTGGGAACTAGCTCGGGTGCTACATGAGAATTAGACTCACCGTCATGACTTATTCCTAAACTCTCATTACTACCCAAAGTGGGATTGAGAATAATATTTCCATCCTTCTTAGATGAATTCTATAAGGTGACCTTTATTCCCCGGTACTTTCAAGATCTCTCTATAATTGTGACACACGGGATATAAGTTCATTCTTTTCCCTACACACAACGATCAACTGCGCACTCAAATTAGCCTTAATTTTCTCGAGTTGACTCATCGGTGCCTCATAAATCTTCAAATCCTCAACCTCTCTTTCTAAATTCCTCACCCTAAGACCTAACTCCTTATTTAATTTTTTAGTCTTTAAGGTCTCGGCGTACAAATATCTAAAAGCCTTTTGGAGATCACATTCTCTCTCACTATCGATCTCCTCACTTTCTGCCTCACTTGAAACACTCAAAACCTCCTCAACATCGGGATTCTCACTTGACAAAGTATCCTCATCATTGTGGGAAAAACTAGGTTCACTCACCCGACTAGCTAAATATGCTACACACATCCCATGTGATGATCCATCCCCCGAATCATTCACATCATCGTCACTATCACTAAGGGTTGTGGGCATGGAAACTTTCTCACCCTTTTTCTTAAGCCATGTAGGACAGTCAAATAACTTATACCCTTTACCCTCACACTCAAAATAGGTGACATCATCCAGATCTTCCTCACTCTCTTTTTATCTTTCTTTCTTTTTCTCATCGTTTTGTTTGTCCTTATCTTTCTTTTTATTTTCTCAAAATAATTTTTATTGAACGAATTATTTTTGTTTATTTCGAGAAACTTTTTTAAAAAATCTGCAAACATGGGCACATCATCAATACTAAAATCATCCTCGAAATCATATTCAAAACAACAAATTCTTTCTTTCTTTTTCTTATTAACATGAGACTTTAAAGCAACGCCTTTATCCTTAGCCTTAACAGTTTTGGGAAGCGTGTCAATATCATATGTTTGGAGATCTCCTACGAGTTCTTCTAACTTAAGTGATTTTAATGTGCCCAACAAATTCAAAATAGTGACTTTTGGAATAAAGCGTTTTGGGAGTGATCTTAAAATCTTTCTAACGACATCCGTATTATCAATAACCTCTCCCAAATTAAAATAGGTATTAACAATGACCGACGAGCGAGCATGAAAGTCATCAAAACATTCAGACTCAGACATCGTGATGGTCTCAAATTAAGTCTCCCAATTTTGTAATTTTGACTCTTTAACAACATTAGTACCCTCATGTGTCAATTAAAGGACATCCCAAGACTCCTTAGATGTGGTGAACATCATAATTAGGCGAAACTCGTCGGGGGTGACAGCTCCAGATATAGCACTTAAATCACGGGAATTAAAATTAGACATTTTATAATTGTCCTCAGTCTAGTATGACACATATTTTTAAGATGTGATGTTATTTGCGGTGATAATGGGAGGATTCCACCCTCCTTCACAAAGTAACCAAGAGCATTCATTGATTGCCTTTAAACATGATTTCATATGGGCTTTCCAATGGGCGTAATTATTTCCATCAAAAATTGGCATCCAATTATATAACTGATCCATTGAAAAAAATTATGAATTTTTAAAAAATCAAAATTTTCACAAAAATTTGATATCATAAAATTTTGCGAAAAAATACGAATACTCAATAAATTAGAGTAACCTGCTCTGATACCAATTTGAGAATAAGTGTGTTCATTTAAAATATTGAAATGTTGCGAAATTAAATTATTTCGGTATCACACAAGCATTTTCAGAGAATGACAAACAAACGAATTAACTTATTATGTAAGCCTTATGGGAGATGAAGTTCCACAAGGTGTCCATAACCAAAATCCGCATAAAATTAAAGTCGGGATATAGTCCAACACATAGTCCAACACAACATGAGTGTTAGATGTATTGAGCCAGATAGAGTGAGCATATGCCATTAGCTCATCTTTATCGATAGGAGGATCCATCTTGAATTGCTCAACAATGCCATGGCGAGACGAAAAGTCCACATGTTTGACCAACCACCGAGTTGTCGGCCTAAATACCTTAGGATCCTTAAGGAAAGGATCCTCGAATAGACTTCCTTGGATGCCTGTTGAACCTCAGAGACTTTCCCCTTAACTTTGTCAACAATCTTATTTTTGGCTTCCTCAATAACCAACCGTGCAGTCTCGGCATTGGTAATGCGAGAGGATCATTATTGCGTTGTTTAGTAATGCTTCTTATTTTTACTTCATAGTAGTTGCTTTTGCAGCCAACCCTTTATAACTGCTTGGACTTTATTTCCTTCGTATGATCACGAGATATGTTTTCTGGAAACATCAAGAATGAACTGGAATGAGAAGTGGAGACCGTAAAAAAGACAGCGGTAATACATAAGTTAGCCAATTAATAAAAAGTGTGAAGTATATACTAAAGAGAAAGGTAGTCTAATATTAGGACAATCTAACACTTATGAAAAATTTAACCTTCTTTGACCTCCTGCTTGGCCTCACTGTCCTCATCCACTTGGTCGACCTCCACATCAGCCATTTCTTCCTCTTTAGAACTCTCTTCTTCACTTTGAGCAGGCTTGGGAGGTTTATAAATGTTGAGGTCAATGGTGTAAAAGGCCGGGTAATCAGTCATTCTTCCAAACCATTTTAGCGTGTATATATCCTCAAAATACATAGTTCTGAAGTGAAGACTTTCCTTATGATTTTCACTAGCCTTTAATCCAAGGAGGGGGGCCTTCTTGGTGATCAAATCAGAATGGGTCCAATCTCTGGGAACACTTATTCCCCTTTTGATATTATTTAGGAAGAATTCCCAAGCACTATAGATGAAGACATACTTAGTCTTCCAATTGTGATTATTGGTCTTAGAGAGTTAGACCATCTTAGTTTTAGAGTTCTTAGAGGAGAAATAATAGTACCCTAGAGTCTTATGGTTATTTTTTAGGCCACACACAAATCTAAAAATATCCCCATTTATGTCAAAAAAACCCATACCTTTTCCGAATAACATAGCTCTTATAATGGATCTATAAGCATTGGGGAAGTTGGGTAAGAATCAGGCCAAAGCCTTTCAGAATGGTTTTAATTGAAGGATGGAGTGCTAGACGAAATCCTACTTAGAGAGCCCGAAGAGGGAAACATATTTCATCATTAGTTACCCATCATAAGATCTCTCATATATATCGGGAATCCTAATGAAAACTTCATCAGGAATGGAGTATAAGAGCCTCAGATCAGCCAAATCTTCTGCTCAGATATCACTCATGTACCACTTAGTGTCCAAATTATCTAGGTGAGAGGAAGGGACAGAAGCCTCATCCAATTCCATCTCCTCGGCTACAAGAGGAACCACTACTGGAGATATGGTAGGGGATGTTTTTGCTAACAAAGCACTCTCTTATAAAGTTAACCTCACAAAAACTCTGGTGATGATTATATTCACGTAATTTTTGTCTCATATCCTAATGTTTGCACTATTTAGACTCTTTGAAGTGTGAAATTTATAAGTACTATTTTCAATACTTGGGGATTTGGGTTTGAAGTAGTAAAGGGAGCTAACGTAGAGGTAAAGTTGGGGTTTTGGATCATCTTTTGGGAGAAGAATTTGCAACGAAGAGGGAAACCTACCAAAGAATGTCCCCGGGGAAATTTGGTGAAGCTCATAGATGTGTCTCCAAATCCTAGAAGTATCAATCATTCAGGGTACCCACTACTGCTACAGAAGAAGCCCTATCCAAAGGATAAACCGACCATCACAAACCCTTATGCCAGTGAAAATAAAATCCTAAAAACTCTGAACAGGATACTAACGATCAAAGAAAGCTCCAATAAAAGGAAGATAAAATTTCCAACAATAGGGAAGACGCATTTCAAATTAAAACTAAAAGAATGTTGTTTGAAAATACCTGAATGGACTTCGAAGGAAATTCGTATTTCAGGAAGGAACGAACGTGAGTTTGGAATGGATGAGGGATGGTCAAAATTTCTCTCTCTCTCTCTCTCTCTCTCCCCCCCCCCCCCCCCTAAGAAGCTGGAGAGGTTTATTTTTTATATAAATAAAAAACCTATTTTTTCCCACTTTTATACCTACAAACGTCTATGCATGCGTAAAGGTCATTTTAGAACTTGGGCAGATTACTGACACGTGGCAAGTTTAAGTATACAAGAAACAAGTTTTCTAAGGCAATCAGTTCGGTTGGCCTAACAGTTTAACCAGATAGAGAACCAATAAATATTGGTCATCACTAAGGACAAAGAAAAGCTTCACTTACTCCTAAACAGTTGCAATAAAAGTCTTGGGGGCATTTGTTGTACCATATTTGTATAAATCATTTTTACTACTTAAGTACCTCAGCCTTGTCCGAAGTCAAGACAGCACATGAGCTCGGTCAGTCTAAGATTGATCCATTTCACTTGTGGGTAGAACGACGGCCTAAAACCCTGTGGACTGGTCAAGCAACATCCATCTGGGTTGTTATATGGTTGACATGTTCTAAGATCTCCCACTTGATGGGCAAGGCCCTTTAATTTCTCAAGCAGTTCTCCACTAATCTAGGAGGTCCCCACTTGGCCCATGCTAGCTAGCACACTTGCCCCCCCCCCCCCCCCCCTACCAAGATTACAATAAATAGACAAATCCCTCCAATTGTAATGGGCAACCAATGAATCTCAGATGGAGACACAGTTGATTCTACATCAAAGCTTGTAACCTACAAACAATATCACCTGAATACATTCAAACCCTAGATACGATTGTATTCACACAGGTAATTCCAAACATAGAAAGTCACCCAGTGGACGTAAACTATTTTTAATGATGAACCACTTATATCTTATGGGCAATCCTCCTATCCTCACCCTTTCTCATACTTATAAGCATACTATTATTTGTTATCTCTGAGTTGGCATTCTATTAGCTAATATAATAATTGAATTACATTTTTAGATGATAATGATCCCCATTAATGTTGGAACTCCAGGGGATGATGACTCATAGAACCTTTTCGGGCTCATCTTTTTATAACATTACTTCATCCGTGTGTGACTTATACTAAATTTATGTTAATCATTTAGGATGTAACAATAGAGTTTTCTTTTTGTAATGCTTTGATTATAGTTATTCCATAGTTATTGGCTTAATGCATAGTGGTCCCTTACTTTATTATATTAGTTAAGCATATTGTCTTATAGATTTCCCATTTGGTATCCCCCATGTTCTTGACTTTATTACTTAACTTCTCTTTATGTTTGAGGATGACCCTTATCATGTCAAGGGAGACATTGGCTTTAATGCATTAGCTAACTTGTGCTTGAACACATTTTTCTTAAACAAGTCTAACAAATGACCGAGGAAATGTTAGTTTGTCCTTAAACTATTTTTTGTCAAACTTTCCAAACTAATTATGAAATTTTCCCCAAGTAAAACTCGGACTTTACTGATCCCTATTATACTTGTCCCGAGTTATAAACAAGTTTTTCATTAGGATGATGGTGAATTTATTTGGGAAATCATTTTTATTTAGCCTTACCTCATCACTTTTAATTATGATTTTTATCTTTTATTAGTGGGCACATATGCCGCCCCTTTTTTAAAAGATTTTTACCATTAACTTAATTGAATAATACATATCCAGTCACTTTTAGTTTGTAGGTCTTTGACCTTAGTCTTTTCAGATGAAGCTTGTTCAGCTCGTTGTGGCTTTGGTGAGTGATTGCTCGATCTTTAGGATGGACCACAGTTTCATTTTTTCCCCTTGTCTTAGGAGATGAATCTTCACCTTTTTCGTATTTGTGATAAATTCCTATGAGTTATAATCACTGGAAAATTTTCTTTCTATGTTATAGATGAAATTAATGCAAGAAGAGAAAAAGAAAAGATCACAACAAGTAGGTTGAGAAGGAAATTTCTCATGTATTTCATTCATATGTGGAACATTTACATTGTGTACAAGATCTTATTTACATCAAAACCCCCCATTTTTTTCCCTAATGATAGCATTTTTTTCAGATATTCAACATTCCATAGAAGAGAAAATGAATCTCCATCTAGTTTCTTAAGTATGAAGGATCTAGGAACCACCTATTCTATAATTTTGTTAGGGTCATGCTGATTGGTGTGGAGCTTGTTCATCTTCTGAATCACTTTCTTTGGAATGTAATCTCCATCCTTTAATGGTCGTATCTTCACCTTCTTGTTATAGTACGCAGAAGACCCTTGTTGATATGTCGCTTATCGCACGTGAGCATCCTCTATGATTTCTTCTAGTAGGTCTAAATTCGTCCTCCTTTTCTCATCATTCTTCTGATCATTGAAATGTTGTACTCTGTGCCCTGACAAACCAATTTAAGTTGGCATAAAGCCTCAAACCCAAATGCCAGAATGAACGAGGTAAGTAAAGTCCGTTTAATAAACCAATATTCCTATAAGACATTGTATAGACCTTACATCCACTTGACATTATTCCCATCTAGTTTGTCTTTAGTACCTGAGAGCATAGTCCGGTTTGTCACCTCTGTTTAATAATTAGTTTAAGGACAAGTCATAGCTGGGTAAAAGTATTTCATTCCTTGTTTCTCATAGTAGGCTTCAAATTATTCATTATCTAATAGTGCCCCATGATCAGTGATGAAGGTATGAGGTACTCCATACCTACACATAATATTTCTCTAAATAAATTATAGGCACTTCCTATTGGTGATTTTATCAAACGTTCATCTTCAACCCACTTTGTAAAATACTAAACAACCACTACAAGGTATCGGAACCGTCCTTGTGTAGGTGTCAGAGGGACAACAATTTACATTCACCATTGTGTGAATGCCCATAATTACTTTATGGGAGTGAAGAGATGAAACGGGATGTGTATTATATTTTCATGTCTCTAGCATGAGTCACGCTTTTTTTCATAGGCATGAGCATCCTGGCCAAGGTTAGCAAATAATACCTTGGAACAACTATCTATTTTTTTAGTGATCTTCCAAATGTGTGGCTTCCATTGGATCCTTCATGTAGCTGCTTCGGGATATATTACACCTTTGTAGGTTAAACACGCCTTAAGGGGGTAGGAGGAGGCCACTTTTGTACATCATTTCACCAAAAAGGTTAATTTGGATAGACCTCATTTTTTGGCTTCTCGTACTGCTACTAGGAGTTTTTCATCTCATATGTAGCCTATAATTGGTTCCATCCATGAGTGGTTGAGGTTTAAATTAAATATCTATATCTCTTGGTCTTATCTTTCAAGGCTCAACTAAGCCAAGATTTATATTAATATAACACTTCTAAGCTCAGTTCTAGTAGCTAAAGTTTATCTTATCATTATATCTTCTTTGGAATCCTCTATTCTTGAAATTCTTTTAATCTTTACCCTCATAAATTAGAATATGAGTATCTCCACCTTTTCCAATTACTTGGCCATTTACTCATCTTTAGCCTCATACTCTCTTGATATTTTCCTCACTAGTATATGTGACTTACTATGAGCCAGGATCTTCTTCAACCCAATTGACAAGGCAAGATTTAATCCCGCTCTTAAAGCTTCATATTATTCTTCATTAATTAGGTCGTAAAGTTGAACCGAAGATCATATTCATCATGTTGAATGACTGATTCCATTTAAATATCTATATCTCCATATGAAGTAAATTGTTTCCCCTTTTCCTGGTTAGAACCTGCTGCATACGAGGGTTGTGCTAGAGCTAACATCGAAATTTGGAAGGGATGATGTATTATTCGAGCCGAGGTTTGAGTGGAAACCCCCAATATCGGAGCCTAAGGTTTAGTAGGAAGTTCAAATGTGGGAGCTTAGGTTTAATATGAAGCCTTAAGGGTGGGATCCAAGTCTTGAGAGTGATCTTCTAATGTTAGAGCTGAAGAAACTACTAAAGACCTTGTTTCAAATAATGAGTCTTCCTTAAATAAATTTTAAGGACATGTTTTATAAATGTTCAAGTTAGTTTCTAGGCATTTCATTTTTATCCAAGATTACAGCATTTATGTCTTATACCTCTAAATTCGGCACGTCCCATCACGTTTATATTTGATGACCTTCATCCGAATCATTTGGTACACGCATCCATCATCTTCAATGTGCATCGTTCACATGCTTCTCAATCGTGCAACGTGCGTTGCTTCTGAGGATTCCTACAACTCCACTACATGAAAAGGTATAACAGTTAATGGGAGTTTTTAAAAGTTTGCATTTTATTTGGGAATTTTTTTTAAAAAATGTGTTTACCTACTGAAGTCTATTTTTCCAAAACAAAATTAATTTTTAAGACCTCTAGATGTTTTTCGAAAATTAATTTATTTTTTCCAAGTCGCTCAAATGACAAGGCATTGTCGTTCAAATGACATGTTGATGTCATTCAAATGACATAGCATATGTCACGCTTAGTTCCTGTAGCATTGTTTCATCAAGCGACATCTCGTGAGAGTCTACTGGTTGACAGTGTCATCTCATGCAATATCAATTCGAATGAAATAACCACCTCGTGCGAAGGTGTTTCGAGCAAGATTGGCAGTCGTTCAAACAAAGTGTCAATGTCATTCGAACGGCGTGGAGAAATTTGTTTTTTATAAATAGAGGACTCTACATCCTTGCTTTTCAAGTCTTCCAACTAGGTTTTTTATGCAGAACTGCTATGAAAATAAGACTTCATTTTTTAGGTTTTAACACCTTTTGATTCACAAACCGTCCCAAATAATTGTGTGAGTCTTTACAAACCCTTGTTACCCATTCACCCATTCATGGAGTAATCTTTTGTGGAGAATAAGGTCTCCAACACCGCTAATCTTGGAGCATCTAGAGTAAGCTCTCTCTGACGACAACGAACTGGTGCCTGAGGGTCTTCGTTTGTCAAACTGTATTTCATATGTGTCTGTATGTTTTTACAAATCATAGTGAAATATAAGGTTTTTCCCCCTTTAGGGGATTTTTTCCTCAATTTCTATGTGTGTGATTGATTTGTGCATTATTTGAATATATTTATTGTTTAATCAATCACGACTAATTTCATGCTTTAGGTTGTTTATAAAACTAGAATATAAAAACTGTGTTTAATTAAATAATTTTCTCCTGTTGAACAAAAAGCTCACTCTCAAATTGGTATCAGAGCCAAATACACAAATTTACCATGCAATTTTCAACAAAAAAAAATTCGAAATATCAATTTCTTTAAAAAACTGATTTCTTGAAAAGGCGTTTGTTCAAATGGAAAAATCATTTAATAAAATACCAATTTTTGACAGGACTAACTATGCGTACGAAAAGCCCGTATGAAATCCGCCCTTAAAGCCATTGATGAACATGTTTAGATCGTTGTTAAGAATGGGTGGACACCTCCCACCGTCACAGTTGAAAATATGACAAGTTTAAAATCTATGGCTCAATGGACTGAGGAAGAATTTAAATGGTCCACGTATAATTCTAAAGTACTTACTGGAGTTTCTGTATCCGTCACTCCTGACGAGTTCAGACGCATAAACACGTGTACCACGTCTAAAGAGGCATGGGATGTTTTACAACTTACCCATGAAGGAACTAATGTTGTTAAAGAGTCAAAATTGCAAAACTTAACGACTCAATTTGAAATAATTACCATGTTTGAATCTGAATGTTTTGACTAATTTATGCATGCTTATCTGATATAGTTAATACAAGTTTCAATCTTGGTGAACACATCCATAATTCTAGAGTTGTTAAAAATATATTACGTTCATTGCCTAAGTGTTTCATCCCCAAGGTCACTGTTTTAAATTCTTTAGGTAATTTGAACACGCTTAAATTAGAAGAACCTCTAGGAGACTTACAAACATATGAAAGCGACATGTTTCCTAAAGTTGTTAAAGCTAAAGATAAAAGGATTGCACTTAAAGCCGAAGCTAAAAAGAATTTTGAGTGAACTAAGAGGAGAGTAGAGTCGTCTAAACGGAGTGACAAAAATACGTCTGATTCTACTTTTGACTTTGATTTAGATGATTTGTCCTTGTTTGCAAAGAATTTTAAGAAATTTATCAAGTTGAAAAATAATGGCAAGTTTAATGATAAAAAGAATTTTAAGAAAAATAAAAATGGCAAGAATTTTGAAAAAGAAAAGAAAGACACACCCAAGAGAAGCGAAGAGAGATGTTATAAGTGTGATGGTAAAGGTCATAGAGTTTTTATTGTGCTACTAGTATGAATAGACAAAGTAAAGAAAAAGACAAATTTTCTTTCAATGCCTCCCTACGTGATGACGATGAGGTTGAGTCGGTGGATTCTGGAGATGAATCACTGCATGAGTGCAACTTCACCGCATTTTTTACCAACCACGTGAGTGATTCTCATGCACCTCACAATGTTGAGGATGCCACTTCATATGGAGGCCACGACAGCTATAAAGACGAGAGTGAGGGAGAGGATGGTGGGAGTGAGAGCAAGAGTGACCTTATACGTGCCTATGTTGATTTATATGCCGACTCATTTAAAATCGAAAAGCATAATAAAGGTTTATCTCTTAGGATCGCATCGTTAGAGAAATAGTGAGCATAGATGAGAGAGAGTGAGTCCTCCTTTTTCACCGCCTTGAGCGAGAGAGTCTGTTTGTGATGAAAGAGAGAAAGTTTGTTTGGAGAGAGAGAGTTTGTTAAGAGAGAGAGAAGAGTTTAAAGAAAGTTAAAGGGGACTTGATAATGAAAGTGGCTAATCTGACGAGATACCTCCATGCATCCAAAGAGGCTCGGATGATTCTGGAAGCCCTTGATGCCCAACTCGCTCATGATCTTGAAAGAGCACGGGAAGTCAAGGTTCAAATCAAGGATAAATCTGGTAAGATGGGGAAGGTGCTCCTCGCCCCCGCTTTAGGATTTGGTGAAAGGACGGGAATTGGTTTTTATGGTTCTTCCACTTCACAAATTGCACCTGGACTAGTTTCCAAGTTTACAACGAATCCTTATGGCCACCCACCAAAACCTATGAAAAATGTTCGGCCAAGAAAAGCAAAGCAAGGTAGGCCTCAGACTGTGTACTTTTGTACCTATTGCAAGAGGAAAAGCCACCTGAGAGAGTATTGCTATAGTTTGGGTCGGATAGGACATACTTATGCTCCATTACACCCCACGAGTTATCTTACGAGACTGAGAGAGAAGGTTGAGTTTTTAATCGCTACTTCCCAGAGCTTAATGGGAGAATTCAAACGGTTGTCTAAACCTTTTGTGGATACTTTCAAATTTACAACTAGACCCACCAACTGTAAGGGAAAACAAAAAGTAACCCCCACTTAGGTACCTAAGAAAGACGTAAAAGACCTTGTTGCTCATGTTTCTATAAAAGATCACAATACCTCATAGTGGTATTTTGACAGTGGGTGTTCTAGACACATGACTGGTGATGTTTCATTTTTTACCACCTTAGTATATCACAAGGAAGGTAAAGTCACATTTGGTGATGGGAGAAGGTCTAGCATAGTAGGACGAGGTACTGTAGAGATACAATGATTTCCTAAGCTAGAAAATGTATTGTACATCAAAGGTTTGAAAGCAAACCTTCTCAATATTAGCCAAATGTGCGGCGTTGACTTTGTAGTTAAGTTTGACTAGGGTTCTTGCAATATTTAAGATCAAGCCAGAATACTTGTATTGCAAAGGGTGAGGACAAAAGATAATTGATATGGGATTGTGCCCAAGTCCTCATTTGTCTGCATAGGGCCACGATCACTCATATGGATCTGCGGCATCAATGTCTAGATCATGTGAACTTTAACTATTTATATCATCTTGTTAAAAAGGACCTAGTACATGGCTTGTCGTCACTTGGGAAGTTGACTTTTGCAGTTTGTGGACCCTGTCAGTTAGGAAAGCAAATTCGCAGCCCCCACAAGAAGTTGAATTTTGTTACCACCTCTAGAGTACTTGAGTTGATTCACATGGATTTTATGGGTCCTACTCATATAGAGAGGATAGGTGGTAAGAGGTATATCCTCATGATGGTGGATGATTTCTCAAAATATTCTATCATTGATTTTCTGACAGAGAAATTAGATTTTGCTGAGTTTCTGACAACTAAGTGACGTATCCTGCAAAATCAACACATCGTCACTATCAATAGAATACGTGACAATATCACTAAATTTAAGGGTAGCAAGTAAATTTTTACGAGACTTGGGATTAAACATTAATTTTTGGCCGTAAAGACTACTCGACAAAATGGGATTGTTGAGAGAAAGAATCGGGCGATTCAGGAGATGGCTAGATCTATGCTTCTTGGTCATAAAATTTCTAGGAGATTTTGGGCAGCCATACGGTGAATGGGGTTTACTTGCATCCACACACACTTCATATGCCTTATGAATTGTGGACTGGAAAGAAGCTCAACTTGGCATATTTTCATGTCTTTGGGAGTGAATGCTACATCCTACGGGATATAGAGAAATTAGGAGCGACGAGGGAATATTGTTAGGATATTCATCGAACAGTAGAGCATATCGAGTTTTTAACCTGAGCAGCTCTAAGGTTATGGATTCAATCAACGTCGCCATGCAAGATGACGAATCATCGGCGTTTGTTGACCCCAGCCTTTTGTGTGAGGATGACGACATTTCTAGTGATGATCCATTTGTCCCTCACACACCCAGGGTAGACCCTACTCCTATCTTAGGGGACACACCTACATGGGTTCGTAAGATTCATGACCCTACCACCATTTTAGGCGATCCCCCCTTAGGTGTCAAGACTCATCCTCAACTAGAGAAGGTTGTTAGCCATGTCTTCTACACGTCCAAAGTCGATCCCAAGAACCATAAAGAACCACTCAAGGATGAACATTAGATCTATGTTATGCAGGATGAGTTGCTTCAATTTAGAATGAATGATATCTGGGAACTTGTCCCCTAACATAGTGATACTAATGTGATTGGTACCAAGTGGATTTTTAAGAATAAAATGGATGAAAATGGTATTATTATCCAAAATAAGGCTAGGTTGGTCGCTCAGGGCTACACACAGATTAAAGGTGTAGACTTTGAGGAGACATTTGCTCCTATTGCGAGGCTTAAGTCCGCCCGTTTACTACTCGCCTTCGCATGTCATCTGAGCTTCAAGCTATATCAGATGGATATCAAGAATGCCTTTCTGAATGTCATTCTATAGGAGGCAGTTTATGTGGAATAACCAAAAAGGAAAAGGGTTTGAAGACCCTAAGCATCCAAAACACGTCTATTATCTAAGAAAAGCCTTGTATGGTTTTAAGCAAGTACCCCATGCTTGGTACCTGCGCTTACTTCCAATCTCTTAGCTCATGTCTTCAAGAGAGGGGGGTTGATCAGATGTTGTTTGTCAGGAGAGATAACGGTGCTATTTTGGTTACCCAGGTCTATGTGGATGATATAGTCTTTGGATCCACATGCTCCCAACATGCTCACGACTTTGAGAAGAAGATGAATAGTGACTTTGATATGAGCATGGTTAGTGATCTTACTTTCTTCCTAGGTCTCCAGGTTCGTTAACTAGAGGATGGTATGTTCATCTCCTAATCTAATAATGTTAGGGACCTTATGAAGAAATTTGGTCTAGACTCTACAAAGCACGCACGTACACCTATGACTACATCTACAAAGCTTAGTAAGGACACTTTAGGCAAGGAAGTTGAGCAAACATTGTATTGGGGTATAATAGGCAATCTTCTCTATCTGATTGCTATTCGTTTTGACATTTCCTATAGCGTTGGATTATGTGCGCGATATCAGGCATCCCAAAAAAAGTCACATTTACGTGCTCTCAAACATATTATCAAATACGTGAATGGAACTCTTTCCTATGGCATTTTGTATTCCTTTGATACCGATGATCGACTATTTGCCTATTCAGATGCCAATTGAGCCGGGGAAGCAGATGGTTGTAGGATCACTTCTGGTCGATGTTTCTATTTTGGTTTTGCTCTTGTCTCTTAGTTGAGTAAGAAACAAAATTCCATCTCTTTGTCCACTGCGGAGGTTAAGTACATAGTCGTCGGGAGTTATTACACCCAACTTTTGTGGATGAAGCAAATACTGGAAGATTATGGAATATCACAGGACACCATGACCATTTCCTATGATAACACAAGCACGTTACACATATCCCGTGATCCTATCGAGCACTCGTGCACAAAACACATTAGGATACGCGAGCACTTTATTCGAGATCTTGTTGAAGATAAAGTCCTTTACTTGAGTTTCGCATCCATTGACCTCTAGTTAGCCGATATTTGCATAAAGCCTTTAGATGCCCTTAGATTTGAGAGTCTTAGGAAGTCTTTTAGAATTTGCACAGTTGACTGAGGGGTGGTTCCATGTATAGTATATGATACATTTTGCATGTGCATATCATTTGATTCCTGTTACTAGATTGTATCATTTGTATCATTATGTATATATCCTTATTTTTTATTCTTTGAAAAATACAAAAAGATTTTTGTTTATTTTAGAAAAACTGAAAAAATAAAAAATATTTTCGATTTGTTTAGGAAAAATGAAAATGGCAAAAAGATTTTTGTAATTTGTTTGCACCTTTTATGGATAGACATTTAGTATGGACGAATTCACCACATCATTTACATTTTCCATATGACTGTTTGGTAGTGATTAGATATGCTACTTCATTTTATCCTTGTTCTTTATAGTGTTTTGGAGTCATTGAGATGTGATTAGTGATATCTTTCTACATGTTTGGCTCCTTATCTCCTCTATTGCACACTTGCACGAATTTGTTTGAGTATTTTGCCTATCTATCACATGTTGGTTGGAGTGTTTTCATCTCAATTCTACCTATACAACGAACCACATGCGATAAAACTTGAAAATGAAAGTAGTGCATGTTATTTCGTTTCACGTGAGAATTTGTTCTTAATTAAAATGTTGATGAAACGGGAAGAGGGCTCCAAGAGGCATGTGAACTCTATGTGAAATGCCTCCATTTCAAAAGACCTAAAAAAAGTGCGGCAATGATAAAAGTAGCCAAGGTCCAAGAAAAGATCCCCAAAAAAGTGGGGCATTGTAAAAAGTAGCCCAGGCCAATCTAGTTTAGTTTATTTGGTCATTCAAACACCCACATCTCTACTTTAGCTAAATGATCATTATTTATGAGGGAGATTGGTTGGAAATTTAAACAGTTTTGCACTTTCTAAAAAGTCTTGAAAAGGCATTACATAGTTTTGCGTGTTATTGGTGTGCAAAATCATGTTTGACTTTGATTTTTTGATATGATTAAGTCAATTTCATTTAAATTCGCCTACTTTGCAACTAAAGTCGAGGTTAAGTACATTCGTTAGGAGTATCTGATATTTCATCGTGCACATATGTTATGTTAGTATGCATTGATTTTCCTATCGAATTTTTTCACACCCCTACATTTCCGCTATCATTGGTTTGGTTGTCTTAGTGATTTTTCCATGGAGTGATTTTTTTGTTGTATATTTTGTAAGAAAAATTGTTGACTAATTTAAAAAGAGATTTTTTGGGGGTAGTTTGTGACACTCTCCAGATTGGTTGATTATATTGATTTGTTTCTTCTTATTTGTCTATTTGGGGACATCATAAAATTGAGGGGAACGAATTGTGGGGGAGTAATATGCTTAGTTTGATTTAATGATTTGATTTGTGCATTAATTGATTTTATCTTTTATGCTCATCATTATATTTCAAACTGTTGCGTGTCTCTATATTTTCTTTCTTGTCTCATATCTGTAGGTTCAGGATTAAAGATTATATTTTCACCCCTTGATGATGACAAAGAAAAAATTTGAAGATTTGAAGATATTCAAGACATGTAACATGATATTCTCATTATGGATTTTGAGGGGTATTAGTCTATATGTCTTTGGTTCATTTTTTTGGTGCATAATTTGATTTTTTATGTATGTACTGGCATAGACATAGGGAGATATTTGTAAGGACATGTTTTATAAATGTTCGGGTTAATTTCTAGGCATTTCAGTTTTATCCTAGATTACAGCATTTATGTCTTATACTGCTACATTCGGCTCGTCCCATCACATTCATATTTGACGGCCTTCATCCGAATCATTTGGTCCATGAATCCATCATCTTCAACATGCATCGTGCACATGTTTGTCAATCGTACAACGTGCATCACTTTAGACGATTTCCACAACTCCACTACCCGGGAAGGTATAATGGCTAATGGAAGTTTTTAGAAGTTTGCATTTTATTTGGGAATTTTTTAAAAAAAAAATGTGTTTACCTACTTAAGTCTATTCTTTTCCAAAACATAATTAATTTTTAAGACCTGTAGATGTTTTTGGAAAATTAATTTATTTTTTTCCAGGTCGCTCAAACGACATGCTGATGTCGTTCGAACTACATACCATGTGTCGCACGTAGTTCCTGTAGTGTTGTTTCGTCAAGAAACATAAAGCAACATCTCGCGAAAGTCTACTGGTTGAAAGTGTCATCTCGTTTGATCTCGCGTGATATCAATTCGAACAAAATAACCACCTCAATCGAAGGTGGTTCGATCAAGATTGACTATCGTTCAAACGACATGTCAATGTCGTTCAAACGACATGGAGAAATTTATTTTTTATAAATAGAGGACTCTACACCCTTCTTTTTCAAGTCTTCCAACTAAGTTTTTTCTGCAGATCTGCTGTAAAAATAAGACTTCGCTTTTTAGGTTTTAACACCTTTTGATTCACAAACCATCCCAAATAATTGTGTGAGTATTTACAAACCCTTGTTACCCATTCACCCATTCATGGAGTAATCTTGTGTGGAGAATAAGGTTTCCAACATTGCTGATCTTGGAGCATCGGAAGGAAGCTCTTGCGGACGACAACGAACCGGTGCCTGAGGGTCTTCCTTTGGCAAATTGTATTTCATCTGTGTATGTAAGTTTTTACAAATCATAATGAAATAAAAGTTTTTTCCCCTTTGGGGGATTTTTTTCCTCAATTTCTATGTGTGTGATTGATTTGTGCATGATTTGAATAAATTTATTGTTTAATCAGTCACGACTAATTACATGCTTTAGGTTGTCTATAAAACTAGAATATAAAAACTGTGTTTAATTAAATAAGTTTCTCGTGTTGAACAAAAAATGCACTCTCTTAAATTTATATCTTCCCAAGTGAATTCTACTACAAAATATTCCATTACATGACCTTTGATTACATTATGAAGCTATAAATCTATGTCATAAGCTCCCAAACTCAATGGACCATGACATAAGCCAACCATATTTGCTACTTTATACATAATTCGCCTTAGAGGCTGATCTGTTAGCACCACAATTGCATGAGCCTAAAAGTATGATTAAATCTTCCTTGCTATGTGAATAAGTGCAAATGCCAATTTATCAATATTTGGGCGTTGACTTTTTTCCCTTGAAAAGTTTTGCTTGTATAATATACTCGCTTCTAAACCCTTTGATCTAGTTAAACCATTGTTACTCTCGCTGTCGACTCTAATACTGCTAAATACAAGTATATATTTTCATCGTGGAAGGGCCTTGATAATAAAGGAACATAACCCAAATAAGCTTTCAATTCTTGAAATTCTTTCTCGCATTCTTCATTCCATGCAAATACTTTCCTTAGCACCTTGAAGAATGGTAAACATTTGGCAATGGATTTAGAGATAAGCATGTTTGATTCTACTATACACCCTGTGATTTTTGTTGGGTTAACTTCAATTTCTCTATAGTTTACTATGAATCTGAGGGATTTTTATGATCCAACTCCAAAGATGCATTTTTTTGGGTTCAGGCCTGATAAGACAAAATACCCTTTAGGTGAATTCTACTCTATTTAGCTTTATGTAGTCATTTGGCTGACCCTATGAGTTCGAGGGTATGAGGCCAACCCTCTGAGGCCTGGGGTTAATATTATTCATATTGTATAGATAAGGTTGTTTCTTAGATCATCAATGGGTATACAAATACTCTTACAAAATCATAATTTCACATTGACGTCTTGGGCATTGTTTGTTGGAATTTTGACATTTACAACCATGAATAGACATGAAGTAACTTGAGACATCAATGGCCTTATCTAATATCAAGGATCTATCCAAGAAAATTTTGCGGCGATCTTAGATCGACTTCAGGCCAAGTCGATTATGCAAGAAGATAAATAGAAAGTTGATCAAGAGGAAATGGTTCCCTATAGACCTATCGCCGATCAAAATGGGAAAGACATTGTCCCTCGACCTCCACCTCCACCTCCTACTCATTATCTTTAATCTATAGTTAGGGCCTTAGTCTTAAGGAGGATTAACCCCCTCCTCTTGCACTAATCAATGGATGGGGTGTTGTGATTAGTCTCGAATATTATATTTTTTTACCCCACATACCTACACATTTTAGCCCTTTCATATGCACTAATTACTATATTTATTCTCTTTAACCCGACAACCTATTTGTGTTTATATGCTTTGTGATGTATAAATGATCTTTTGTAGGCATTATGGTGATTATCGTGAAGTTTGATTGAATTCCGAGAAAGTTTCATTATAATGTGCACCTTCAGGGAATTTTAGTAATTTTAGCATCTTGGTTTCTATCCCAAATACTTTATATAAATGTACCTCTTTGTGTTATCCTCGCGTAGCCTCCGACCGTGCATCATTCCGATTTAGATCGAGGAAGATACAGACTATTTTGTGGGATGATCTAAGTGAAGAAACAAGGTAGCAACAACAATTCAGATATGTGTGTTCCGGATCTATTCAGCCCTTTATTGAATCAATTTGCACACTGGTAATGTCGTATTTCTCCTGCTCCGAATCGATTCGGATTTTGCTCGAATTGATTCGACCCTTGTATTTTAAGCTTCTTTGTTTTATAATTTTCCCATCAGGGTTTTTGTATAAAAAGGTTTTCCCCACTTTTATTTCAGTTATCTTTCTGTTTCTATTTCTTTAAGATAAGGATTGGTTGTTGTTGGGAGCTTTCCTATATACTCTCTCCAAGGATTGTGTGTAAGTTTATTTTTCATCATCTTTTCCATATGTATATATATATATATATATATATATATATATATGTATATATAAGTTGTATTTCTTTGTTTCAAGCTTTGCTAACTAGTTTTCTTGCTTTAATATTTAGTTTTTATTGGTTAATTTGTTGTTTTACCCATGTGTAGTAGCTAATTTAAGGGCTTAGGACCATTTTCTCACCATTAATGGGTATTGAGATTTAAAATCTAGGTTTTAGCTTGAAATGACTTTTAATTGAAACCTTGTGCATTATTGTCGAAATATTATGCTTTTTACTTCCTTTGTCATGCAACGGTAATGTTTATAGTGATATTATGACCTAATCCATTTGTGACCATTTTCGACCGAAAGTTTTATATTTCATCGTTGAGTTAAATTTCTTCATGTGTAACCATTATAATTAATTAATTATGCTCCGTTAATAATATTTCGTGCCAAATTCCTATATATTTCTTCTTTGCCCATGGTGGGGAAATGATCCTAATATCATTTGTATTAATCTTTGTATAGTTTTTAGTTGTCTATTTAACTTTTTTCCCCTTTTCAACACCGATCATGTTTCATATTTCCCCCCTTTAAGTACGAAATTAATTTGATCCTAAATAACGTTCCTTGTGGATTCGATCCCTACTTACTGCTACACTTCCATATATAGCGCGCCAAGTAGTGGTATTAGTTTTTTACAGGGTGTAAACATCAAATGAAATATTTTACATACAGAGTTTACGCCCCATAATAAAAATAGCACTTGAAAGAGTGCCCAATATGAGTGTTTTAAACAAAACCAAATTTTTCTTCGAAAATTATCCAACTTTTAATTATGCACCAAACCAAGTTGTGAAAAACTCAATTCTTACTTTAAACTAATTTTATCTTGATTAATCCTAAACATGCATCTAGTGGTTAAAGCAAGTAAAATAAAGTAAAGAATACTCACAACACCGGATGTACGAGAAAAAAATCCAAAACGGGAAAACAACCTCGGATGGCCCAAGCCAGACAATCACTATGAATAATGGTTTTACAAAGACATATCAGCCTTACTCAATGACTCGATCCCCACGGGTCTTGACGCTCCTTCTGATCTTCAACCGTTCTTCAATAGTGCCCACGCAGAAATTCCATCTTCCACGATACCTGTCCACAACACACGCGTCCACGTATGTCTCGATGTCCACCGAATGGCTTTGATTCGTCTACGATGTCGACCAAGAAGTATTATATTTTCTTCACCGCAAAACCCTTTGATGCTCAATCTTTAGAACAAATAACTTTGGTGCAGCAAGATCGCGTACACATATAATAATGATAACTCAGATCTTTGAAAACTTCTAAGGATGTGTTTATGCTTTGTAAACCTTAGAAAACATGTGCAAACAAGTTTCTGGTACGTATACTGTTTTCCAGAATGCAGACGTATGAAACTATGATAAAACCACGCTTTAAATAACAATAAAACGCGGCCTCAAAAAACATGTCATTTGAACGACAAAGGCATGTTGTTCATGCAACTTTAGATTCTCGTTCGAGCAAGATCCCTAAGTCGTTTGAACGAGCTTACGTGGCAGTTTGACTTTTTGACTTTTTGCTCAAAACGTCTCTTTAAAAAGACCCAGTAAAGTCAAACTCCTTTTTCGAGCTTATCAGAATAAAAACGAAGTGTAAACCTTTAAACATTTTAAAATATTTTTCTTTATAAAAATACATCCTTATCTTTTATAAAAACAATTTCGAGCACCATTAATTATACGCATTCATACCTGAGTGATCTCGGAATGCAATTAACTTGAAGACGATTAAACTTGCACCAATTAAACATCGGCATGATTATATCTTTGAAGCTTTGCCCCAATGTCTTCAATTTTCCTCAATATGTCATAGACAAAGTGGGATTGTGACACAAAAAAAAATCTCCCTATGACATATTACAAGCACAGTTTTGTTCACGGAATTAAGTCGAAACAATAGAGGGACTCAATTAGAAATTTATGTCCTTACAAATATCCCCCTCTGACTATTTCGGGACAAAACTAAACCAGTGAAATGCCTAACTGGGTCGTCAAGCAGTATGAGGCCTAAATCCCATCCCATAAACCCAAAATAAAAATATAGGACATGGACTAATAAATGTAGCACCGGCAAGCATGAACTATCTGAATGTGATGTAGCCTTGAAATCTCAAATCGCTAAACCATACCTACACACATGAAACTGACAAACAAATACCACGTGAAGTATGGAGTAACAAATGAAACCAATATATTTATCCAAATGACACCAAATAATAATAGATACCAATATGAATAATCTCTGAAAAATCATTTGCCAAACAATTTGAGAAACAAACTGATACCAATGTGTAATACCAATTTGAGATACCAATTTGTAAACAAATGTAAACCAAAACATGCTCAAATCTCCCCCTACATCACATACATCTCTCCCCCTTTTTGTCTCGAATTGACAATCCGATGAAATGATAAGCCAATCAAAATATTTAGCATGAGAATATAAGCCAATCTGAATCAATGTGAACTCGCTAGATAATCATGAAAAAACTGGCTAAATATGATCAAGGAATGAAAAATCAGTAGCTAGTAAACCAAGGAATCACACAAAAAATATAGCAATCTAATCAGGTGTGATAAATGGACTCATATGCAAAAATCCAATTTAGAACCAATAAATCCTGCATATAAACCACTCAGTCCAGAAAAACTTCCAGCAGTACCAAAAATATACCAATTTAACCCTGAGGACTGCAAATAAATCAGAAGCGAACACATCAGCCTGTCGTTAGAACGAGCCAGGGATGTCGCTCAAACGAGTTGAGGATGTTGCTCGAACGAAGTACATTTGTCGTTCGCGTTAGATGGACAAGTCGTTTGAACGACTTCGCGCGACTTGGCAAGATTTCCCAGATTCCCAGAAACATTATATAGTATTGCCCAGTGAAACAATTTCCACAAAAAATACCAGGAAGGGCCTGACAGCAGCAAAACAGAGTTAAAACAGTAAGCTTTTAACACAAAATGCAAAAAACTCATAAAAACTAAAAATGTGAGTTACATGCAAACCTAGTATCGATGTGCTTAAACATGGATATAGAATGTATAGGCGTGAAACTATAACAAATGAGGCACAATTCCAACACATCAAAACGATAAGGAAGCTCTAATTGATAGCGATAAATCATCAAACTTTATCATAGCCATATGACAATTAAAGTGTGAGTTTAATGAACTAACATACTACATGCACACAAATCCATAATTTTGACGATTCTACAAACAATAGTGTCAAATTGTAATGTTTCAACATTAGGATTAGTTGTGCAAACCCGTTAAATTTTTAATCCATCCAAACTCCCTCAATAACATCATATTTTCTTTGGAATGAACTAAACAAATTTGGTCCTTTTCTTAGCATATTGCATTTTCTTTTGGGATCTTTTAAATGGTGGCTTTCACGACGATTTAGTTTTGAACTCTCGCAGCCCTTTCCCGTGAATCACTCATCATTTTTTCAATTCAAATCCTCACGATAAACGGTTCTTACATGCACACTTCTCCTAAAGTCTACTTACGCATAGATGACAAGATTGAGAGAAGAACGTCTCACCAAATTCAAATATGCAACAGAAGTTAAACATCCATATAAACTCGTGCATGTGTACAATGTTGGCATATATACAAAGTCGAATCAAAATGCATATCAACTTCGAAACAACCCCATATAAACAATGGTTAAGATCATTCTAAGCATCAAAAATAATGACCAAATGTCCTAGCCATATGGATAATGTAACGATTGGGGGGGTCAAAGCACACAATTATGCCACATCAAACATGTAAACTCAAAAACAAAAATCGAAAATCTTTTTGGCTTTTCATATTTTGACTCAAATAAAAGCAAAATCTTTTTGGTTTTTCAAAAGTTTTCTCAAAAAATAAAATCTTTTTGGATTTTTAAAAAAATTTCTAAAAAGCAAAATCTTTTTGTATTTTTCAATAAGACTTAAATTGTAATACAAAATGATACACATGTCATAATACTAGCAATGAATATATCATGAAGCAAACTAGCATATGACGAACAAGGAAACACTATCATCCTTTAGATTTAGCATGGGAAGAATCAAGTTCACCCAAACGAGAATCATGAAGTTTAATTCCTAAAGCCACTAAATCTGATTTTCTAGCCCACGTAGGTGTAAAATGACGCATAGGGGTTTTGGGAACCGAGGCAACTTTATTCCTAAACTACCTAGGAGCTTGTCTAAGGTCGTAACAATAACGCCTAAGATGACCTTTGCTACCACAAAACGAGAAAGTGTAGCGGTGGTGGGAATGATTACCTATATGTGGACCTTTTCTAACCATCCTAGTGTTTCTCACACATGTGGGGGGAATGGGAACAACTCTTATCAAAACCTATAACTCCCATATCTTCCTTAATTTGGACGATGCCTAGGATCTTATCTAACTTCTCCGACCTAGCCTCCAAATCAAACTTGACTCTAGACGAGTCTCTCAATCTTTCCTCCAAATCTTGAATCCTAGACTCGAGCAACCGCCTAGACTCCTCAAACTCTAAAATATCTTTTTTCAAGGACTCCATCAAACCATGGAGATTATCTCTCTCTTTCTCCACGAACTCTAGTTTCTCCCTAAACTTCTTCTATCGTGCCCTAAGATCCTCAATCAAACTATCAGTATTTTCTATGGCACGCTCATTCAACTTAGCTTGCAATTTTGAGTTAGCCTTTTTCACCTTCACCGTTTCGGCATACAACTCGTTAAATGCATCTACCTCCTCGTCACTCTCTTCTCCCTCACTAACATGGTATACACTCAAAATCTCCTTGGAAGTGTCATGCACATGAGAATCATCGTCGCTCACATGACGTGCTATAAACTCAACAAAGTTACGACCAGTGGGGGAACTCTCTCCCTCTTCCGGATCACTATCACTTAAGGTGGCATTATAGACAATGGGTTGCTTGCCCTCTTTCTTAAGTCTAGTGGGACACTCCTTAACTTTGTTACCGTACCCCTCACACCCAAAACACTTATCCAACTCATCTCTCTTAGGCTTCCCAAACTTATCCTTAGAGGTGGGATCTACTTTGTTGTTCTTGAATTTTTCAAATTTCTTGGCATCTTTCGATTTTGAAACTTAATAAATTTTTTAAATTTCTTTGCCAACAAACCAACATCCTCAAAATCGGAATCAGAATCGGAATTCGAAACTTTAATTTTCTCCTTTCGGGTTTTCAAAGCAATACCCTTTTCTTTCTTAGGCACTTTCTTGGAGGTAATCATGTCGATTTCATAGGTTTGTAAGTCACCTACAATCTCTTCTAGTTTCATCGACTCTAACCTACCCAAGGAGTTTAAAATGGTCACTTTCGCATCAAACCTACTAGTCAACGACCTAAGTATTTTCTTAATAACACGGTTGTCGGGAATTTTCTCACCTAGGTTAAATGACGAGTTGACAATATTGGACAACCTAGCATAAAACTCATCAAAAGTCTCACTCACTAGCATCCTAATTGTCTCAAACTGTGTAGTGAGGTTTTGACGTTTTGACGCCCTAACCGTGCCAGTGCCCTCGTGAGTGAGTGCCAAAATATCCCAAGCCTCTTTTGATGTTTCACAAGTCATAATTATATTATATTCTTCCTGTGTGACATGTGAAGTAATAACGTGCATACCCTTAGAATTATATTGTGCAAGTCTTTATTCAGTTTCGATCCATGACTCAACAGGCTTTAAACTAGTGACCTCACCTACAATAGTGACAGGGGGTGTCCAACCTTTCTCAACTGCAAGCCACACACGCTCGTCAATAGATTTTAAAGCACATCTCATTCTCATCTTCCAATAAGTGTAATTAGTGCCATCAAAAATAGGAGTTCGAGAAAATTCATTATATTCGGAATTCATCTTTGAAAACACACGGGATCACAAAACAAGTAAAATATGTTTTCTAGCTCTGATACCAATTTGAAAGAGTGCCCAATATGTGTGTTTTAAACAAAATTAAATTTTTCTTCGAAATTTTCCAACTTTTAATTATGCACCAAACCAAGTTGTGAAAAACCCAATTCTTACTTTAAACCAATTTTATCTTGATTAATCCTAAGCATGCATCTAGTGATTAAAGCAAGTAAAATAAAGTAAAGAATACTCACAACGCCGGATGTACGACGAAAAAACCCAAAACGGGAAAATAACCTCGGACGGCCTAAGCCAGACAGTCACTATGAACAATGGTTTTACAAAGACAGGTCAGCCTTACTCAATGACTCGATCCTCACGGGTCTTGACGTTCCTTCTGATCTTCAGTAGTGCCCACGCAGAAATTTCGTCTTCCACGATACATGTCCACAACACGCGTCCACATATGTCTCGGTGTCCATTAAATGGCTTTGATTCGTCTTCGATGTCGAATAAGAAGTCCTTCACTTTTCTTCACCGCAAAACCCTTTGATGTTCAATGTGTAGAACAAACAACTTTGGTGCAGTAAGATCACTTAAACATATAAGAATGAGAACTCGGATCTTTGCAAACTTCTAAGGATGTGTTTATGCTTTGTAAACCTTATAAAACATGTGCAAACAAGTTTCTCGTACGTATACTATTTTATAGAACTGGAAACTTATGTCCTTACAGCACTGTTGTTGCGGAATAATTTATTTTTGGATTTTAGAGATTTACTACTTTGTATATATTTGTATATTCTATTTAACTAGCTTTGTGACTTGTATTAAATTGTTTCAAGAAACTTGAAATTTTGGGTTATCATCACGTATTTTGATTTCTCACTTTAAAATGTCTCATTCTAACTCCTTCGATGGTTAAGTTTGTTTCGGTAATGGTTCTCAAAGTTTCACTCTCAAGACTATGCATAATTCCTACAAATTATTGAAAATGAAACAATTGAAAAACTTTCTTAGGAAATGTTGTGAAATAAGGAATCCTCTAACTATGAGAAAACTCCTCAAGAAGATGGTACGTCTTCTTGTTAGTTTAATCCAGAGTTAAAGGACAAGGAATTTAATGATCATGTCAAGAGTTTAAAATTTTTTCTCTTTAGCAATAAATGCCCAACTCGATGAAATTATATCTTCTTCCGCAAGCTTGGTTGAGCTCGAAACTTGCGTTTCACCTCCACCCATTTTTTAAGAAGATAGTGACTCAACACTTTCGAATTTCAACCTATGTTTAATGATTCCAATTTTGTTGAGGTTTAAGGTCTATCATTTCCTTGGTTTCCCACCATTGTCCATCCATTGCGACCACCATAAGAATCATATGAATGTCTTGAAAACTTTGAACCGGTTCCTGAAAGTTAGTGCGTTTTCGACATGCTTTCTCTTATGGTAATTCACTTTCACTTACCCCACCTCCCATTCCAATTGAAAAAACTTTGGGAGGTAATTTTGATTTTCTTGGGATCGATTTGGTCTTGTTCCCCTTTTCATCCAAACCCCCCATCATGCTCCAAATTTCTTTAATTCATGATGGTTCATTTATTTCTCCTTATACATGCCTTTGATTACACAAATGGAATTCATTTTTTTAGTAAGCCTGCACTCAAATGAGGGATCACATTTTATTCCTCAAAGTCAAATCATATTTTAGGTGGACCCTAAAAAATTTCAACTTCTAATGTATAGTTAGTGAGAAGTTAAATTCTTAGTTGTATATGGTAGTTTGTTTTATAGTATAGTGTAATTAGTTAATTTTTTATTATTCATTTTTGTTATGCTTGGTTCTAACATGTTTTGTTGAATCTTTGGAGTTGTGCTATCTGAAGATCGCTCCATTTTGGGTAATATCGTTTCATCCCTCTCTATAACTTTTGTTCTTAATTTGCATTGTGGAAAATCCAATGCTTAAGCTATGGGTGTGGGTATTAATTGCTATTTTCTTTGATTTAATTACATTTTCTTACAATGTATGCATTTGTTGTAAAAAAAATTGAACTTTCAAAAATATTTTCTTTCTTTTTTTCTCCTTTATTGGGAAATTTGTCTTTGTTTCCAATGATAAATTTTAATAATTTCCCTATCCAATTGCTAATTAATGATGCATATTATATCGCTTTCATGTTATTAGACTATAACTCACAAATCATCGATTTTTAATAAAAGCAGGATTTGAAACTTTTATCCCTTGTGCACATACGCTTTTCTTATATAATGATTCGGTAGGACAATTATAACATGGTGATGTTTTGTTTATTTATGAATAATAAAATTGAGTGAGATTTGTTCTTTTATTCCTCTGTGGGTGTTTCAAAATTACTCTTTACTCTTTGAAAAAGTTAAATTTGTCGGTAACCTCACTATTCTTTCTTTTATCATTCTTCAATTGAGTTCGTTATGAAGTGTGTTACTTGAGCATGGTTTCAAAATTATTTTGACTCGAGTATCGCATAAATCTTAGGAAAGGGTCATAAGCCATCTTTGTTATTTAACCCATATTGATCTTAACATCACCTTATATATTTCACTAATCAACGTCTTTGAGATTAAATATAGCCTTTCACTTTATAACCCAAATTCTCTTAACCAACTCCACATTAGAGTTTCAAACAATACATACACCTTCCATACTTTTGTTTGGAATTTTTCGTGTGATTTAATGATGTTTTTGTATCGTGGTTGCAATTAAGGATATGAGTTGGCTTTTGTTCTCGAGAAAAAAGAAGAAATTAAAAAGGAACCAAGGAAAAAGAAGTGAAAACAAAAGAAAGAAAAGAAAAAGAATAAAAATAAAAATATAGCGATTGAAAAAAGTAAGAATATTGTATCTATTAGAGAAGTTAGTAATACTCCAATGTCCTCTTTATTTTATTTTTATCGAATTCATATTCAAATTAAAAAAGTCCCCACGACTTTCCATTGTTCGTAGTATTCTCCCGAGACCTTTAAATCCATAAATATGTCATTCCTTTCAAAACCTTAAACCCAAACCAATTTTTCAACCCTGTAAAAGTCCTATGTGATCCTAGTGCGATTGTGATTCAAAAGTTATAATAATTACAACAATCTATGAAAATGCATTTCACATCATTTAATAATGATATCCTTTCATTCCAATTGCATATTTTTCATTTTATGTATGGCGTTCTTCATTGATGACATGTACGCGACCATGTTTCCATTTAAATTTACTCTTTATGCACGCATGCCCCGTGGGTTACACCCCATTCATAGTGATTTTATTTGTTGAATGTAATATCCGGAGATGATTTGAGTTCAAGCATGCTTTAATTGCGTTATTCTGGGATATAGGTATTTATGTCGAATCAAAATATTTTCATGTGTTGTTCCCCTCCTACATTTAAGGTTTCATTTCTATGAAGTTATTGATTTTGATAATTTAGGATTTTTGGGTGAATTCATTCGGTATGCTAATAACATGTTGAAATATTTTGTTGTTGTTATTTATCATTGGCATATTGGATTTTTTGCGTATGTTTTGAGAAAACTTGATGTTTGTGGGTTTCACTCTTGAAAACCCTCATGAGAAAAACTTCATCCACTAGAATAAGATATAGGTTTAACATCTTGTTTCGTACACTAAATGTAATCGTTTGCCCAGGAAAGTGGCATTTATCTCCTTTCGTTTGCCCAGGAAAGTGGCATTTATCTCCTTTGTACATATTTCTCATCTTATGGTGCTACTTGTAGTTCTTGTTTCTTTGTAATTCATTGCTAGGGACTAGTAATGTGTTAGTTAGGGGTTGTGATTCATCTCGAATATTGTATTTATTTACCCCTTATACTTGCACATTTTAGCCTTTTCACATGCTTTAATTCCTATACTTAAGCTCGCTAACCAGACAACCTATTTTATGTATGTTTATATGGTTTGTGTTGAGCCTTCGTAGGTTTTATAGTACTTAGCGTGAAGTTTGGTTAAATTCAGGGAACATCTCATCGCAAAATACTCCTTTAAGGGCATTTTACTCATTTCAGTATTTGGGTTTCTGTCCCAAAGTCTTTACGCCTCTAATTTATCTTTTCGTAGACACTAAATGTGCTCGATTCTGATTATTAACAAAGAAATTACAGACTTTTTCATAAGATGATCCAAGTAAGGAAAGAAGGTTGGCCAAGAAAACGAACTCCTAGGTGTTGAATCGATTCAGCCCTTGCTCGAATTGATTCGCAGCCTAGCAATGTTGAAATTCCTCTGATCTTAATTGATTCGGATTTGACCCCAATCGATTCGGCCCCTGTATAGTCGAATCCTTATTTTACAAGTTTGCCATTGAGGGTTTTGTATAAATGTGTTTTTCCCCTCAATTTTTGGAGATATCCATTTTTAGTTTAGATTAGGGTTTTGTTTGGTTTTGGGAGCTCTACATTATCTCCTAGGGTTTATACCATTTTTGTATTTAAGTTTAGTATTCATTGCCTTCCTTATTCTATTAAAGCTTTACTTCTTGTTTTTTCTTTGTAATCTAGTTTTGTTCTAATATGAGTCATTTATGTTGATTAATTGGTTATTTTCATAGTTTAATTACTTATATTAATTATCTTAATTGTGCTTTGTGGCTAGTTTAAGAGGTTGGAACCATTTTCTCACCGTTAATGGTATTGAGCTTTAAAATCTAGGTTTCTGTTTGAAATAACTTTTAATTGAAACCTTGTGAATTAATGTCAGAATATTATGTGTTTAACTTCCTTTATCATGCAACAATAGTGTTTATAGCTATATTGCGACATTAATCAATTTGAGACCTTTTTCGATTGAAAGTTTTATCTTTTATCTTTGAGTAAAATTTCTTCACGTTTGGTCATTATAATTAATTAAATATCCTCGGTTAATGAATCCACATAATATTTTTGTTACAAATATATGAAGATAATTAAGCTAATTGCAAAAGTCAATTCTAAAAAAGTACTTAGATAGATTAATTTTATTACAACAATATGATAATGGAGTTTTATTTTTAGGGACAATTCAGGCTAGAATATTTGGTAGATCAAGATTAACTTCTTGTTCACCCATATCATATATCATGCTCAAATCCTGCAAGATTACCAAGCTCTAGTGTTAATAGCCATTAAAGAATTGATAATTTATAAGTCAAATTACCTTGAGTCATAATTTCCAAAAAAAAGAGAGAAAATGCTAGATTATTATCAAGCTGCTAAATTAAAGAAACACACAGACAGACACTTACTTGAGGTGATTGTAGTAACTAATAAGAAACTTAAAGTTCAGTATCAAACATCACATTACCACCTCATAAACAAAAAAAATGAAGTACACATTTGATAGTCTTTAATATAACCATGAAGTGTAAATGAATTATAATGTCTAACTGATTTATTTTATAGGAGAATAACTCAAAACAAAGTTATTAAATGGGATGAGTTTCTTTGCTTTATGAACATACATTTTCAGTGGTGGAGAAACTCAACATCAACTATATGATATTCGGCTCTAAAAATTCTTACAATCTCATAAATAGATAAAAAGTCTTACAATCCAATAAATTGAAAATCAACATCACCTATATGTTTTGTATAATCTCATAGTATTAGAACTTATAAGGTTATTACCACCATATCAATTATGAAATCATACAATATATATTATCGTTAAATTACATCCATTTGCCAATTCCTATTCAATCGAGAACATAACCTATTAATACATATTGTAAATCTCGTCTTTGATCGTTTAAACACTAATCACGTATCAAATATCCAAACGTTTTGAGAAATACTAATAATAAAAACATTAGGAAAAATGCCTCTCATGTAGCCAAGGTCACTTCGAGCAGATCATACAATCTCCATATCCTAGAATGGTTGCTCCCCAAAATATATCATCACCATTAATCGCCTTCAAGTTCTATATGGGTGAGTTGTCAGTCACTCTTTATCACCAATAAACTCCATGTTATTCAATTCAGACCATCAAAAAAAGACCAAACAATGTGGATACCAAATGTTACCAATCGCCAAGGCTTTAACAATAAGAATCACTTGTAATAAAATACTCGTTCCAAACCCGTAGCAAATCATTATCCCCAACTAATAATCAATCAAAAACATCAAAAGAAATTGATAAATATCATAATGAAATTGTTGGGAAAAAAACAGGACATAACACCAAATAATATGATCAAAACTTGTAAGTTTGGAGAGAGAGAAAGGGAGATGTATTTAAAATCCAAAGTGTCCATTTCCAGTGTTCTTCCCAATATATGGTCCATAAATTTTTAGGTAGGCTCCATGCATTGACAAAAAATATTGGACCCAAAAATTACACAACCTTGAATGTGGTAGTAAATTTGAAATGTGGTGAAATAATTTTAGATATACACAATAAGGTAAGGATAAGAGAACTTTATTAATAATGAGTATAAATTAATATAAAATAAGAAGATAAAGTTATCTTTCATCAACTCAGATATTATATTATTATTTCCTTCAATTTGTAAACTTGTTGAATGTGTACACACATTCCAATTCCATAGAGAAACAGTATGAAGGTTCGAATTCAAACTATTCTTAACCTTGTGTAAGACCTTAAATAATATGCAAATGACTTACATGACATTTAGGTTCTTCATAAAAAATTTAGCCTGAAAAAATGTACATGATAAAACATACCAAGAAGCTAAAATATCACTTTTAAAAAAATAATAAAGATTGTATATAAAATGAAAATAAAATAGGATCAAATACTAAAAAGTCCCTTAAACATTTTTTAATACATATTTAGTCTAAACGTTTTATTTTGTACCAAAAAGTCCCTTATTCTCTTATCTTTAAAGGTCCGCGTCAGCGGCATGGTAAAACCTTTTTGACATGGTAAAAGAATTTTTGGTGCAAAAAAAAATGGCGTGGACTAAATATGTATTAGGGACTATTTGGTATATGCCCCAATAAAATAACCAACAACTACTATGTCCCAAAAATTTCAAGCCCAGCAACAAAAACCTTTTTTTGCAATCCAGATCGAATCCGTCTTTTTTTCCAATCTAATGCATGAGAACGTTGAACGCACAATCATTGTCACATCTCCAATCTATTTTGTCTCTCTCCCTATTTGGTTCTTTTCTTATATAATTTGACTATCCAGTTAGTGAAATAATTTTTATGAATTCTTCGGTGAAATCAGACGTAAATTATATAATTTGTCTTAGTACTCAGTTGGGTGGTGTAGAACGTGGGTTATAGGATTCTCTATAACATTGTACCACTCCATCTCTCAAATGGTCTTCAACCGTGAGATATACATTTCTTAGATTCAATTTGAGTATTAGTTGGGGTAGCCCAAAAAACCCTACTTCTTCATTATAAAGATCGGCCCATGCAATAGTCCATCATCTAGTTCTCTATCAAAATAAAACAATAACAACACACTTGACACAAAACAATAACTAGCCATGGATATCAGTGTATTCTGATACATAAGAACAATGTAACCTTCTTTTAGAGAACTAAAAGATAAGGTTCCGTCTCCGTTATAGCTTGAAAAGGAAAACAGTACATGAGATGCATGTGCGAGGCTATAGAGGTATACAAATGATAGCATTTATAGAAAATTTGCATATACTAAACAATTGTGTTATTAAACATAATGATAGTTAACAAAGTGCCTAAATAATTCCAATAAATGTCAATGAGATTATAAAACATTCACATATTGAAATTTAAAATTAATTGAAATAAGGTAGAGTTGTTGACCAAACTATTTACTTAGAAAATACATGTCTCTTGATACAAATTAATTAAAAAAGCCAATTCAGCATTAAAACATAGGGAGTTTCAGTTTCATTTGGTAAGGGATATGAACAAATTGAACGTTAAGCTATAAAGAAATTTGTCCAACAACCTACTATAGTTGATTTTTTTTTCTTGAACAATAGACTTATGACTTGACAGTAACATGAATTTATTATCTCACTAATTAGGCAAATTTACATATTCATTACAGAAGCTAGTGTAAGTCCTTTAGATGGCCAACTAAACTAGTACAACACGATCTCAGTGAGTATATGGTGAGTTTATATGAATGCATATTACTATGGAATATATACAACCCAAATATCACACCGACAGAAATAAAAAGCAGATGACCTAACATATAAATTTTAAATAAATGGAATGATAATGATCTTAGTGAGATGGATATGGTTTTACTTACATAAAGTTCTTGGCATTTGATGGAGGGTGAGTAAAATTCCTAACTATTAACTAAAGGTTGGGCACCATAATCTCAAATAAGATATTATAACCTAAATATGAATCAAAACACAACTCATAAAATAGGACATTAAAACCACACAAGTACCTCTGATCTTCTAGTTCAATAAAGTGTGTATGTGTGTGCGCCCGCGCGCGCAGGGACAGTGATAGTGGGACAGATACTCAATTGTTTTCGGAAAGAAAATAAATTTAAATAGTGAGAAAAACCGACCCCACTAAGGATCATGTATGTCCGCCACGATTCCCCATCCATGTTTGTTTGCTCATGTGTATGGAACATGAGAACTGGGGATTCCAAATGAAGTTTTAATATCAATCCTTTATATTTATCACTCCTACTTACACACAAACCAAAGCAATATTTTTCATTATAACATCAAATTCCTTCACTCTAATCAGCCCAAAATTCCAAATTTATAACTAATTAGCCAAACCAACGTCATTATGGTAAAAATATTAACATGTCGGCGTCTAAGTATGAAATTTCTTACTTGATGTTGATAGACACACGAAAGCTAGAATATAGTCCAGATTAGACAAAATTTTAGTGAATCGTCTATGGGTATTCAAGGCCAACTCTTCATTAGTGAGACAATTGAATAGAGTGCAAATTATAAACCGTTCTGATTTATAAACTCTTGGCACAAACATTACGATCTGTTTTTTATTGTCAAGACAAGTTAGGCATGGACAATTTCAAAAGGAGGGAAACAAACATGGCTAGCACTAGCTGGCTATTCAAGAAGTTCCGCGAACAGTTTCCCATTACTAATCAAAAACTAGTAAATAAGTGACAACCATCATACTATGTCAACCCAACTAGATCCATAAAAGCATCCAAAGCACATGAATTTCCAAAAATATAATACAAGAAAATAAGTAATCAAAACTAATCCACCTCACCCACCATAATTTCATGATTATCTTAATTAATAGTATCCTTGATAAATATGCAAAGTTGCTTCATATATTTTAGCAAACATATGTTAAGTACCAAAACAAACATGAGTTAAGCCACATGTGTTTCATACCCACTAAACAAGCATATGATTTATTATATACTATTCTTTAAGGATAATAGAAGATATTGTGGTTTATTATATACATGTATACAGGGACGTAGCCAGGAATTATTCGATGTGGGGGCTTCAAAAATTCTATCACAAAAAATACTGAGCATAACACAAAAAAAAGTCTTAATATTCGATTGAAATGTTTTGGCACAGTTACAATTACAATTGACCACGACGACTTTTCATTTTTTGAAAACGTTGGATGATAAGATCATCATCTATTTCAGCAAAAACATCTTTTTCGACATATACAATCATGGTATCATTCATCCATTGATCTTCCATCCTATTGCGCAACGAAGTCTTTACGATATTCATAGCCGAAAATGCTCTCTCCACAGATGCCATAGCTACGAGTAAGATCAACGCTAAGGTCACAAGCAAATACACCAATGGAAACACCTCATTTTTCTTTGTCTTGACCATTTTTTTGCGAGAGAAGAAATTCCGTTCAATCCTTTAAAGGCCGGACTAGATTGCAAATCAAGAATATAAGTTCCAAGTTGCATATCAAGTTCAATGAGTTTGTAGCTTGAAAATTCATTTGGATATAACCGGGCAAGACAAATCAACTTTTCCTTATCAAAAGCAACGAATGCATCATCGGGACAAAGACATGCCACACAAAGAAGTAATTCGGAATTCACCTCATTGAAACGACCATTTAGCTCTTGAAGTTACAAATCAATGACCGCACAAAATAATTCAACACGATAACGATGCAAGTTAGTCTTCTTTGCCGCTTTACGTTGTGAACGTTTTCTGGCAAAGAATGCTTCAGTCATATTGGGCACTTCAATCACATGTTTCTCACAAAAAGAAGATACTTCATCAAGCAATAAGTCCCATTCATCATCCCTCATCATCTGTAGTCGTTGTTTACATACCCGAACTAAAGACATGGCATTCACAATATCTTGATCTTTCCTTTGCAATGCCTTTGCAATGCCTTTGATAATTCATTTGCAAATCCCAACACATTTTTCATCAAAAATATACTAAAAACAAAGTCAAAATTATGCATCGAATCCATAGCTACCCTTGCCTCGTATCTATGCTCTTGCTTAATTGCATCCACTTCTACAATCTCAAGAACACCAATTACTGAGGAGAACATGGTAATCAAGCTAACTAAAGTGCCATAATGTGAGCCCCAACGAGTGTCACCGGGACGTTGTAGAGAAGTACTTTGATTTTTTCCTTTCCCACTTTGAATCTCACCGTTGTCAATTGCACTACTAATATTTTCAAGTTGTTACACACGAAGAATATCACGACGTTTACACGAGGCTCCAACTAGATTGACAACACTTGAAACCAACGTAAAAAGAGTCATAATATCATCGTCTTTCTTTGCCACTGCAACAAGAGCCAATTGTAATTGATGAGCAAAACAATGAACATAAAAAGCACAGTTATTCTCCCGTAAAATAAGTGTTTTGAGACCATTAAATTCTCCTCGCATATTACTCGCCCCATCATAACCTTGCCCACGTAGTCTCGAAATACTCAAACCAAGTCTTGCAAATAAACTATCTATCGACAACTTAAGCGACATAGCTGTTATATCCCCAACATGTTCTACACCGATCAAACGCTCCATGACTTGCCCACTCTTATCTACATATCGTAAAACAACGGCCATTTGCTCCTTTACCGATACATCACGTGACTCGTCAATTAAAATTGCAAAAAATGAATCTCTTATATCTTTGATGATAAAGTCAACAATCTCACTTGCAATTGAATTAACAATATCCTTTTGAATATCCCGTGATGTCAATCTTAGATTTGAAGGAGCATTCTTCATTGCAACGGCTCTAATATCCGCATTTAGATTGCATAAAAATTTCATAAGTTCAAGAAAGTTCCCTCTATTTTTGGACTCTTTCGATTTGTCACTACCACGAAATGCAAGTCCTTGACGTAAAAGAAATCGAATAGAATTGATTGAGGCACTTAGACATGTTCGGTAATCACTTTTAGTTTTTTGTGATTGCTTGAAGAAAATTGTCTCAATGTGTTGATTTTAGTTCATTAAATCTTGACATGCTCTCAAAGCTTGATTATGAGTACTACCGGGACTTCCAATGTGAACATTAAATCTTTCTTTTTTTTCCAATTTGAAAACCCTTCACCCACAAAGGCGTCTTCTTTGTCACTCAATTTGAAAAGATAGCAACATAGACAGTATGCGGCATTAGTAGTAACACTATATTCTAGCCAAGGAGAGAATTCATTGAAACAAGCGGGGTTGGAACGCCTCAATTGTTTTTCCATAGTTTTATATGGAAAGTCGTGACTACGAGGCTGACAAGGACCTTTCTGTAAATAGGCTCTACGAATTTTGTCCTCCAATTTAGGATTTCCACTAGAAATTGGAGTTCGTAATGCCGAATCAGCTTGAATATCCTCCAAAATAGATTCATGTGCTACATTGCTCTCAATTTCAATAGGTGTAATGTAGATGTTGACACAGATTTTCTTTTAAAATAATTCTCCATGAGTTAACTGTTAACACACAAAATTAAACCATAAAATTTCAGCAATTATTTCAGCAATAAATTTCAGTAATAAATTTCAGCAATCAATCATAGAATAAATTTCAGCAATTATTATGTAGAATTTCAACAATTAAATTTCAGCAATTTCAGCAACTGTTAACACACATTAATTTCAGCCCTAAATTTTAGTCCTAAATTTCAGCAATTATTATGGAGAATTTCAGCAATTAGATTTCAGCAACTGTTAACACTTATTAATTTCAGCAATAAATTTCAGCCCTAAATTTTAGTCCTAAATTTCAACAATGAATCATAGAATAAATTTCAGCAATTATTACGGAGAATTTCAGCATTTAAATTTCAGCAACTCTTAACACACATAAATTCCAGCAATTAATAATAGAGTTAATTTAAGCCATTAATAGAGAAGAGTTATTACCTGCTTGTAAATTCCAGCAATTTATATATATTCTCTAGTTGCTCTCTTGTTGTGAGTTGTAAAGTTTGTAAAGTTTGTTGGAAGAATCATTTGGGAGAGAGAGGCATGGAATGAGGTATGAGAGAGGAAGAATGAAGTTAGATGAAGAATGAAGAAACGGCAGCTGAGTGCTGTGTCAAATAGGTTTAACTTTTAAAGTGTAAGATATTTCACTTTTTACCCCAAATTTTATACACAAATCAGTTTTTACCCCTAAAAAGTTTGTTACTAAAATTTTTTTTTTTTTTTTTTTAAAAACGTGGGGGCTCAAGCCCCCCCTTCCCTCCGTCCCTGCATGTATACTATTGAAAATATGGAAATAGAATGTTATATATTCTCATAGGTTCATTGGGTTCATCTTTATTCGTGTTATCCATCCTCTTTGTTGTGTTATATTCAGTTGGTGCATGTTATCATCTATTGTTTTATGATACTTAAATTTGATATGTTTTTTGCCTCAACCGAATAGAAGGAGCTAAAGAAGAGGTCAAGTATTAAGACAAACATCATCACATCATACATATAAATAAACAAAAATGAGGATTTGTTGAAAATGAAATTAAGGTTACCTGTGATCTTCGGCGACTCGATATCTTTAAAGTTCAATAGTGATAACTTTACACGCCTTTGTCGGTGCTTTTATTATAACCTATCGTTCTACTTTTGTTTGGAAATCACAAGTTGAACAAGCCGATCAAGTCACGATAAATTACCAAGTCTCAAAATTAAGAAGTAACGAATGCCTTGGATCGTCGTATGACTAGTCTCTTCATCGAATCCCTTCATCCTTTTCGTCTTATCTTCTCCTTTAAACTACCTACCTTGTGTTGTGTTTTTGTGTATATTTCTTTGTGTGAATGAAATAGTCACAACAACCTCTAATAGCTTAGTGGTAAGTTTTCAGAATCCTTGTGTGAGGTCTTGGGTTCAAGTCCCTCTAGGTGCACACTACATATATTATATATCAAGACTTGGGACTTGGGACTTGGGACTTTTATAATACGTTTATTCCTAGCCGTTGGAAGTGGTCTGAGCGGCAACTTATTGTAAGCCATAGGTTGGTAGTGGCTACTTATTTTAAGCCATAGAGTGGTTATAGGTTGATTGTTGCATTCCTTTAAAGGGCCTTGCAGAATCAGTCTGAGGAGATCATAATAATCATACAAATACATAATTCTTAATTTACTTCTTTCTCACTCTCAAAAATATGTTCCTCCTCAAATCCTATTTTTGGGAAATACTGGTGTGGTTCTATTCGACCTCCATTGTGAGCTTCAATCGAAAGAACAACGCTGTTGAATACTGGGAACAGATATCTGAGGCTCGAGGCACCACTCGATTAAGTGCGGACGATATTTTTGTCTTAGGACCGTGTGTCTAACACACACCTCAGCATCGAGATAAGTCATTCTAATTTTATTATGATCTTAAATTTTTCCATTTACGCGAAAAACAGTCTAAGACAGAAATATTTTCATATTCGTATAATAGGAAAATTTGATCCTCCAGCGATTGCATCTGCTTGGCCGAAAAAATTTGTTGGACTGAATTTTAAACGTTGGCAACAAAAGATGTTATTTTATTTGAACATGTTAGAACTTGATCACACCTTAGAAATTAAGGAAGACAATTCAGAAGAGGTCGAACCTGTTAGGACTGCTATTAACTAACTTTGGAAAAAAAACTGATTTCATGTGCAAAAACCATATTCTGAACAATTTAGATGATGCTCTATATGATATTTACTTTTCTGTTCCCACTTCTAGAGAGTTATGATTGATGTTAGATAAGAACTATAAAACTGAAGATGCTGGAAGTAAGAAATTTGTTGTCAGATGTTTTTTGAACTTTAAAATGGTTGATGAAAAAACAGTAGTGTCACAGTTTAAAGAGCTACAAGTAATTGTTCACGAAATTCATGCTAAGGGTGTGTATATTAGTGAGGGTTTTCAAGTCGCATTTGTTATTGACAAACTTCCCCCTTCCTGAAAAGAGTTTAGAAATGGACTTAAACATAAACGTAAGGATATGACTATGGAAGATCTCACTGTTAGACTTAGGATTGAAGAGGATAATTGCGTTGAGGAAAAAAGGGATGTTACCATGGCTATGGCAGTTAAAGAAAACATTGCTGAAAAAAGTGGGGGGAGGGGGGGAATCATTTTAAGACAAATAAGTACCAAAAGAATTTTAAGGGAAAAGGAAGAGCAGCAAATAATTTTACAAAGCCTAAAAGTAGGATTAAGAAATTTGGAGGAGACTATTTTGTTTGTGGTAAACCTGGACATCGGGCCCAAGACTGCTACAAAAAGAAAAGCAATGACCACTTAAAAAATCTAATGGGAATGCACAAGCTTCAATTGTTCAAACTGATAACTTTTCTGATGTCATTTCAGAAGCACATCTCGTTAGCAACATTAAGGACTGGTGGGTGGACACTGGGGCCACCCGACACATCTGTGAAGATAGAAGTGCATTTTCCCACTACGAGGTGGTAGAAGGTGATGAAAAACTCAATATGGGTAATTCTTCAGTGGCGGTAGTTGCTGGGAAAGGAAAGGTGGATTTAAAATTCACTTCTGGAAAAGTCCTAACGTTGAACGAAGTGCTACATGTGTCCGAAATTAAGAAAAAATTGGTCTCAGGTTCGATGTCGAGTAAAAAAGGTTTTAAAACGGTCTTTGAATATGATCAGTTTGTTTTAACTAAAAATGGGGTTTTTGTGGGAAAGGGTTACATGTGAGAGGAGTTATTCAAACTAAGTGTAACCGTTGACTCTAGCTTTAATGTAATTAATTCTTCTGCGTATCTCTCTGATTCTTTATATTTGTGGCATAGTAGACTTGGACATGTTAATTTTGCTTCACTTAGAAGATTAATGAATTTAGGAGATATCCCGAAATTACCCGAAAATGTCGAACAAAAATGTGAAATATGTGTAGAATCAAAATTCAAAAGAAAATCTTTTCTAAGTGTATAGCGCTCTACTGAAATCTTGGGATTAATTCATACAGATTTGTGTGACTTAAAAAGAATTCAAACAAGGGGTGAAAATAAGTACTTTATTACCTTTATAGATGATTACACGAAATTTTGTTACGTGCACCTTTTGCATTCAAAGGATGAAGGACTTGAAAAATTTAAGCTTTACAAAAGAGAAGTTGAAAATTAACTAAATCAAAAAACAAAAATTGTTAGATCGGATAGAGGATGAGAATATTCTCAGTCGTTTAATGACTTCTGTAAATTGCGTGGCATAATACATCAAACTAATGCACTATATTGTCCACAACAGAATAGTATGGTTGAACGTAAAAATCAAATGCTAAGGAATATGGTAAATGCTATGTTAAACAGTTCGGGTCGTCCTCACAACTTATGGGGTGAAGCGGTACTTTTCGCATGTTATATTTAAATAAAATTCCCCATAAAAAATCTAATATATCTCCTTACGAATTGTGGAAAGGAAGAAATTCGTCATATAAATACTTTAAAGTGTGGGGGTGTTTAGCTAAGGTAGTTCTGCCACCACCAGAACGGACAAAACTCAGACCTAAAACTATTGATTGTGTGTTTATAGATAATGCTCAAAACAGTAGCGCTTATAGGTTTCTTGTGTTTAAATCAAATTTAGATAGTGTATCTACAAATACTATTATTGAATCTCGTGATGTAGAATTCTTTGAAAATATTTATCCACATAATCCCACTACTGGATTTGAGAATGCTCCTATAAACATTAATTTACCATCTAGTAGTAGGAGAGATAATGAAATGGAAATACAAGGACCTAGAAGAAGTAAAAGACGTAGAATAGAAACATCTTTAGGTCCTGATTACATTTCATTTTTGTCTGAAGAAGATCCTCAATTTTATCACGATGCTATTATCTCTCCTGAAGCTCCATTTTGGAGAGAGGCTGTTAATAGTGAAGTGGAATCTATTATGCAAAATCAGACATGGGATTTAGTTAACTTGCCACTTGGATGTAAAACCATAGGGTGTAAATGGATTTTTAAAAGTAAAATGAAACCGGATGGATCCATAAAAAAATATAAGTCTAGGTTAGTAGCCAAAGGTTGTAAACAAAAGGAGGGACTTGATTTCGTTTATTCTCCTGTTATGCGAATTACTTCTTTAAGAATTTTAATTTCCCTCACATCCATCTATAAAATTAAAATTCATCAAATGGATGTAAGAACTACCTTTTTAAATGCATAATTAGATCAAGAAATGTATATGGATCAACCAGAAGGCTTCGTTGTTAAAGGATTTGAAAATAAAGTCTACAAGCTAGTTAAATTCTTATACGAACTAAAACTAGCACCGAAACATTGGCATGAAAAATCTGACCATGTAATGATTAATGATGGATTTAAAATAAATGAATCTGATAAATGTATGTATTTTAAATGCTATATAGATGCTTTTATGATTTTATGTCTATATGTTGATGATATGCTAATACTTGGATCATATGTGACTATTATCAAAACAACAAAAAAGATGTTATCTGAACAGTTTGACACGAAAGACTTAGGAGTTGCAGATTTTATTTTGGGAATCAAAATAATACGAGATTCCGAGGGAATCAAATTGTCACAATCACATTATATAGAAACTGTGTTAAAGAAATTCAATCAATATGAATCTACTTTTGCTAGAACTCCTTATGATCCAAATTGTAAATTAAAGAAAAATAAAGGAGAAGGTGTGTCACAACTTGAATATTCAAGAATTATTAGTAGCCTAATGTAAATTATGAATTGCACTAGACCTGACATTGCATATGCAGTAAGGAGATTGAGTAGATATACTGGTAATCCTAATAATGATCACTGGAATGCACTTATTAGAGTGTTGTGATACCTGAAATTTACTTTGAATTATGCCTTGTATTATGTATCTTATCCTGCTATGATTGAAGGTCATAGTGATGCTAATTGGATTTCTGATTTAGAGGAATCAAAGTCAACAAGTGGATATATATTCACATTAGGTCGGGTTGTCGTATCGTGGAAATTCTCAAAGCAGACATGCATTGCGAGATCAATAATGGAGTCTGAATTCATAGCTTTAGATAAAGCAAGTGAAGAAGCCGAGTGGCTGAGGACCTTCTTGGCCGACATTCCGACGTGGCCTAAACCTGTACCCGCGGTACTCATACATTGTGATTGCCAAGAAGCAATAGCAAAAGCAAGAAATAAGTCCTACAATGGAAAATCAAGACATATCCGTCGCAGGCATAATAGTGTGAGACAACTCATATCTAATGGTATCATAACCATTGACTTTGTGAGGTCAAGTGATAATTTAGCGGATCCGTTAACCAAAGGGTTGTCAAGAGATATTATTTACAAAACATCGAGGGGGATGGGCTTAAAGCTTAATGAGCAGAATCACCATGATGGATACCCAGCCTATATGAATGGAGATCCCAGGATATAGGTTCCATCGGAAAACTAAATTGTGAGTGATTATGTGTCAGCATTACACATACTTTAAATTGTCTTATCCCTATGATGTTAATAATAATAATGCTAACTGTAATGAGAAAGGATGAGTTAAACTCTTAATGAATCTATGGCTTGGATTTTCAAGGGGGATGTGACAGGACATTCTTAATAGATTCACCTAAGTGAGTGTGGCAGTGGGGTCGCTGCCTATGGAAATTGTGGCTGAATCTCCTAGAGAGTTTATGATAATGGGATATAGCTTATGGCCTTAATGAGCAAAACTGTTTTGAACCACAAGTATATTAAAGTGTCATGTGTGTAATCTATTGAACAGGTTTACCAAACATAACTGCTCAGTTCAAGATATGTAATTCACTGAATAGTTAGTAAACTTAATGGACCAACACTACGCAAGGTTCAAGTCCAAAAGACACCTTGTAATACCCCGTATTTTTGATTGAATTGAAATTGGAAAAAAAACTATGCCAGTATATATATTCGAAATGTTTAGAAGTGAAACTATGTCAGTATATATATTCAAAATGTTTGGAAATGAAAAGTTAAAATGAATTCATTGAGATAAGAATGTGCGACTTAAATATTAGAAGCGAATTAACGCGTAAAAGGATCAAGAGGGTTAAATTTGGGGCAATGGCATTTTTGTAAATAAACTAACCCTATGTATAAATAGAAAAGAAGAGAAGAAGTCTTCATTTTATCATTTCACAAAAGGGGGCTAGGGTTTGTTGGAGAGAGAGATAGTAAGAAGAGAAGAAAGTTAAGAGGATTTTAAGAGGATTCAATTTCTCCATACAATCCAAGGCAAATTAATAACCTATATGCGTATAATATCTATCTATAATGAAATTTCACATGAACATGTATTTGGATCCCTAAATTAATATGAAATTGATGTTAAAAATGATATTCAATGTATTAGGATCACCCTCCATGTATATTCAAATGCAATAACATCATTATAGGGATTGAGTTGTAGAATAACCTCTTGAATTTGAGGAATTTATGAAAGTAAGTAAATCGTCATATTAAAAACTGTTTTGAGATGTTTTGGTTCCGAAAATGGATGTTTCGTCTACGCTTACCCGGTAGAAAATCATATTCTAGACAACTTTGTAGTTTTAAGTTTTTTCAAAAACGGATCAGAAAATTCTCGAATATGCGTTTTACAATTCTGAAAGTTGTCGAAAATAGGGGTGAATATTATATATTAGTTTTGGGTATGTTTTAAGCCGGCTATGGTAGCATGCTTGCGTGTCCTTGTATAAAATCCCGTTCCTAACAACTTTGAAGTTTTAAGTTTTTCCAAAAATGGATCAGAAGAGCCTCGAATCTGCATTTTAAATTCTAGGCAGCATGTTGTTGAAATAAGAGCGCTAAGGGTGTTCATGTTTTTAGAAAGATAATTGTGGTGTTATGCCTAATATCCTAACTTGATCACATACTTATGGTTATTAGGGATATATAACCTTGAAATGATTTGATGTTGAATTAGTAAATTAATGACGTAAATTATGTTATATTGTAAATAATGACTACTGTATAACTCGAGTAAGAGACTTGACGCGATTGTATATATACATAAGCGTGAAATTGTTTTACATGTATATTGTCGAGTATACACTAGACTAGTCCTCCGGTCGACGTAGGCACATGTTGAATGCGATTTTTTGTGATTGATCCGGTTAGGTTCCGCTCGAGTACCGTGTCGGAGATAAACCACCGGAACCGGACACATAGTTGTAATGCGGATCGGATAGAAAGACCTTGGAACGCCATGTGATTTAGGACTTAGTATGATTGCCCTTGCCACGTAATATTGGGGAATATTCGTGTGTAGGCCTAGTGTTATGACTTGTTCCCCCGGGTAACGATAGTGACCCGATATGACTTGTTGTGTGAGATAGTATGCTTGTGTCTTAAAGTAATATCCCGAATCGATGCATTTGATATTATACTTGAAGAAAATATTTTGATACATTAAATACTGAAATGAGATTAATAATTATTAATCATGAGACGATATGAGACTACACATTACTCGGTTTGGGTTGGGTAGTCACGACATAGGAACATTGGTTTGGTAATTGAACAACTTAATTACTGGAGACGAGTAATGACTAGTGTGCTTTCATTATAAGTACATCTTATAATCTAATAGCTTGTTTTCTTGCTTTGATGTTCGTCTATCTTTCTTCTTGCTCCTCTCCTATATATATATAATATATGGCAGGTCCTCGTCCCGCTGGAAAATAGACTATGGAGCTTGATGATATCATATCAATCCTAGGATTCCTGTAGCCGTGGAGTTATTCTATTTTAATTTATGCCATTTGTTTCCCTTTTCTTAAGGGTGGTATCAGAGATTAATATCACTTTATTTACACTAGGGATTTGAGAGAATTGTTGTGTAACGTTTTGCCATTTTGTGTTGGGCCGCATGTATTGGCATTTTATATTTTCAATTTGAGATTACTGATGGATTAGTACAGTTAATAGTTATGAGTTGGTTTCACTTGTTATAGCTGTTATAATGTGATGTAGTTACACGTATGAAAGTGTACATGTTTACTTTACTGCGTTTATTTAAATTCTATTCCTAATACCAACATATTGACGCTCTGCTTTAATTTAATTGGGCGTAGCTAACCGAATTAGATATAAAAAGTAGGGTTGTCACACACCTCTGCCTACTAATGACATTTCACTGCCCCAAAATTTCTTTCTTCTCGCATTTCATTCGTGAGGGGGATTGTTGTGATTTTGTGTATATTTCTTTATGTGAATGAAATACTCACAACAACCTCTAATAGCCTAGTGGTATGTTTTGAGAATTCTTATGTGAGGTCTTGGTTTCAAGTCCCTCTAGGTGCACACTATATATATTATATATCAAGACTTAGGACTTGGGACTTGGTCTTGGGTCTTGGGTCCTAAGTCAAGACCCAATTGTAATTTCGTTTTTCATTTTATTTCATTTTTATTTAAAATTAAAGTCCAGATTAATTTTTATTAATATTATAATACCTTTATTCCTAGCCGTTGGAAGTAGTCTGAGTGGCTACTTATTTTATGTCGTAGGGTGGCTGTGGGTTGGTAGTGTCTACTTATTTTAAGCCATATGGTCGTTATAGGTTGATTGGTGCATCCCTTTAAAGGGCCTTGCAGAATCAGTATAAGGAGATCATAATAATCATATAAATACATAATTTTGAATTTCCTTCTTTCTCACTCTCAAAAATATGTTCCTCCTCAAATTCTATTTCTGGTCAATACTGGTGTGGTTCTATTCGTTATCCATTGTGTGCTTCAATCGGACAAACAACGTTGTTGAATCCTGGGGACAAATATCTGAGGCTCGAGGCACCACTCGATTAAGTGCGGACGATATTAGTATCTTAGGACTGTGTGTCTAACACACACCTCATTATCCAGATAAGTCGTTCTAATTTTATTATGATCTTAAATTTTCCCGTTTACGCGAAAAACACCTCGTGAGTAAGGAGACACCCAGAGATAGAGGGGTGAGCACAGTGTTACATCAGAGAGAGAGTTGGAGATGTAGAGATGCCTCTAGAAATTTCAACCAGGCATTAGAGAAGCAGTAGTTAAGAAGGGGTTAGTAAGTTTAGAATTAAGGTGAAATATCCCAGTCGACTCCCTTATATTTTTTTTAATGACTTTTGCATAGACTCACAATACATTGTAATGGTAAATTTGTAACGGACAATAGCGATTATAAATAGAAAATAGTATTTTATAATAACCCAAAAATGTTAACTTTATAACCTAAATAAGCGAATTTTAAATGACAGTTCTCATTAAAATTGGTCATATGCAGGTATTTATTTATCTTATAGCTAAAACATATTTGTGGTTTAAAACGCGTTATTTCAAGGCAATTTGGGCAAGAAATGGTCATTTATAAACTTTTATGGGAAAAATGGTAAATTCAGATGACTAATTTCATACTCGAAAGAATCATGGAAGTTGTCGGCCTCGAATCAAGGGACATATGGGTTCAAATGATGCGTTAATCTGAGCTCAAATGAAGAAATTATGACTGTGCAAAGTTCAAAATCGAAAGAAAATCAAAGTTAAAATTCCAGATCATACCCTAAGTCAAACCTCGTGACTCGAGCACTATTGAAATATTGTCGTCTTCGAAATGAGGGTCACATTGGTTCTTGCGATGCAGCAATTGGAAGTCGTATGAGAAAGTTATGCAGATTTGGGGTTTATTTGCAATTAAGGAAATCTGGAAATAATTAAGGGTCATATTTTTTTTGCACAGATATATTATTGATCCAACACGTGGCTCAGTTGTTATCTTGATTTTGCACAAACCAACATGTTAAGAATTCGATTCCAAGTCAGGGGAGATACCCCCATGTTTTGTTATTTATCTCAGCGTGCCATGTGGACGGTCAGGATGCCACCACGTGGCAGCGCAACAGCCCTCGGATCCGGTCCGTTCCCAGACGCGCCCACGGGAGAGTCCTTCCAAAACGCATGAGATTCCCCTTTTTTAGTCGATTAATTTTTCCTATATTATAGATTTTACCCCAAAACTTTTATTTCTCTAGAATTTCCTCCATTCCCCCCCCCCCCCCATTCTTTTTCATTTCTTTTTTATTTCTTCTTTAAAAGAAACCAAATTTTTATATTTTCTTCCATACTTTCTTAATCAGCAGCCCACACTCTTATTCAGAAGAGGCCGAACCTCCTAGGGCTTCTATTAACCAACATTGGGAGAAATATGATTTCATGTGCAAAAACCATATTCTGAACAATTTAGATAATGCTCTATATGATGTTTACTTTTATGTTCCCACTCCTAAAGAGTTATGGTTGATGTTAGATAAGAAATATAAAACCGAAGATGCTAGAAGTAAGAAATTTATTGTCAGACGTTTTTTGGACTTTAAAATGATTGATTCAAAATCAGTAGTGTCACAGTTAGAAGAGATACAAGTAATTGTTCACGAAATTCATGTTGAGGGTATGTCTATTAGTAAGGGTTTCCAAGTCGCATCTGTTATTGACAAACTTTCCCCTTCCTGGAAAAAGTTTAGAAATGTCCTTAAACATAAACGTAAGGATATGACTATAGAATATCTCACTGTTAGACTTAGGATTGAAGAGGATAATTGCGTTAAGTAAAAAAGGGATGTTTCCATGGTTGTGGGAGCCAAAGCAAACATTGCTAAAAATAATGGGGGGACCAAAAATCATTTTAAGCCAAAGAAGTACCAAAAGAATTTTAAGGGAAAAAGAAGAGCAACAAATAATTTTAAAAAGCCTAAAAGTGGGATTAAGAAATTTGGGGTAGACTGTTTTGTTTGTGGTAAACTTGGACATTGGGCCCAAGACTGCTACAAAAGGAAAACCAATGACCACTTTAAAAAATCTAATGGGAATGCACAAGCTTCAATTGTTGAAACTGATAACTTTTCTGCTGTCATTTCAGAAGCACATCTCGTTAACAATATTAAGGACTGGTGGGTGGACACTGGGGCCACCCGACACATCTGTGGAGATAGAAGTGTATTTTCCTACTATGAGGTGGTAGAAGGTGATGAAAAGCTTTATGTGGGTAATTCTTCAGTGGCGATAGTTGCTGGAAAGGGAAGGAGGATTTAAGATTCACTTCTGAAAAAGTCCTAACGTTGAACGAAGTGCTACATGTGCCCAACATTAGGAAAAATTTGGTCTCAGGTTCGATATCGAGCAAAAATGGTTTTAAAATGGTCTTTGAATCTGATGAGTTTGTTTTAACTTAAAATTGGTTTTTTTAAGGAAAGGGTTACATGTGTGAGGGGTTGTTCAAACTAAGTCTAACCATCGACTCTGCTTTTAATGTAGTTAATTCTTCTGCGTATCGCTCTGATTCTTTATATTTATGGCATAGTAGACTTGGACATGTTAATTTTGCTTCACTTAGAAGATTAATGAATTTAGGAGATATTCCAAAATTACCTGAAAATATCGAACATAAATCTGAAATATGTGTAGAATTAAAATTCAAAAGAAAATCTTTTATAAGTACAACGCTCAACTGAAATCTTAGGATTAATTCATACAGATTTGTGTGACTTAAAAAGAATTCAAACAAGAGGTGGAAATAAGTACTTTATTACCTTTATAGATGATTAGACAAAATTTTGTTGCGTGTACCTTTTGCGTTCAAAGGATGAAGCACTTGAGAAATTTAAGCTTTACAAAACAGAAGTTAAAAATCAACTAAATCAAAAAATAAAAATTGTTAGATCGGATAGAGGAGGAGAATATTCTCAGTCTTTTAATGACTTCTGTAAATTGCATGGCATAAGACATCAAACTACTGCACCATATTGTCCACAACAAAATAGGTTGGTTGAATGTAAAAATCAAACGCTAAGGGATATGGTAAATGATATGTTAAACAGTTCGGGTCTTCCTCACAACTTATGGGGTGAAGCGGTACTTTCTGCACGTTATATTTTAAATAAAATTCCCCTTAAAAAATCTAATAAATCACCTTACAAATTGTGGAAAGGAAGAAAGTTTTCATACAAATACTTAAAAGTGTGGGGGTGTTTAGCTAAGGTAGTTTTTCCACCACCTAAATGAACAAAATTCAGACCTAAAACCGTTGATTGTGTGTTTATAGGTAATGATCAAAACAGTAGCGCTTATATGTTTCTTTTGTTTAAATCAGATGTAGATAGTGTATCTACAAATACTATCATTTTAATCTCGTGATGCAAAATTCTTTGTAAATATTTATCCACATAATCCAACTACTGGATTTGAGAATGCTCCAATAAACATTAATTTACCATCTCGTAGTAAGAGAGATAATGAAATGGAAACACAAGGACCTAGAAGAAGTAAAAGACATAGAATATAAACATCTTTTGGGCCTGATTATATTTTATTTTTGTCTGAAGAAGATCCGCAAACTTACCACGATGCTATTATCTCTCCTGAAGCTCCATTTTGGAGAGAGGTTGTTAATAGTGAAGTGGAATCTATTATGTAAAATCACACATGGGATTTAGTTAGCTTGCCACCTGGATGTAAAACCATAGGGTGTAAATGGATTTTTAAAAGTAAAATGAAACCGGATGGATCCATAGAAAAATATAAGGCAAGGTTAGTAGACAAAGGTTATAAACAAATGGGGGGACTTGATTTCGTTGACACTAATTCTCCTGTTACGCGAATTACTTCTATAAGAATTTTAACTTCCCTCGCATCCATCTATAAAATGAAAATTCATCAAATGGATGTAAGAACTGCCTTTTTAAATTGAGAATTAGAAAAAGAAATTTATATGGATCAACCAGAAGGTTTCGTTGTTAAAGGATTTGAAAATAATACAAGCTAGTTAAATCCTTATACGGACTAAAACAAACAACTAAACAATGGCATGCAAAATTTGATCATGTAATGATTAATGATGGACTTTAAATAAATAAATCTGATAAATGTGTGTATTTTAAATGACATGGAGATGCTTGTCTGATTGTATGTCTATATGTTCATGATATGCTAATATTTGGATCATATGTGAGTATTATCAAAACAACAAAAAAGATGTTATCTGAACAGTTTGACACGAAAGACTTAGGAGTTGCAGATTTTAATTTTGGGAATCAAAATAATACGAGATTTCAAGGGAATCAAATTGTAACAATCACATTATATAGAAAGTGTGTTAAACAAATTCAATCAATATGAATATACTCCTGCTAGAACTCCTTATGATCCAAATAGTAAATTAAAGAAAAATAAAGGAGAAGGTGTGTCACAACTCGAATATTCAAGAATTATTAGTAGCCTAATGTATATTATGAATTGCACTAGACCTGACATTGCATATGCAGTAGGGAGATTGAGTAGATATACTTGTAATCCTAGTAATGATCACTGGAATGCACTTGTTAGAGTGTTGAGATACCTGAAATTTACTTTGGATTATGCCTTATATTATTTATCTTATCCTGCTATGATTGAAGGTTATAGTGATGCTAATTGGATTTTTAATTCAGAGAAATCAAAGTCAAAAAGTGGATATATATTCACATTAGGTGCAGTTGCCGTATCGTGGAAATCCTCAAAGAAGACATGCATTGATAGATCAATAATGGATTCTGGATTCATAGCTTTAGATAAAGCAAGTGAAGAAGCCGAGTGGCTGAGGACCTTCTTGGCCGACATTCCGACGTGGCCTAAACCTGTACCCGCGGTACTTATACATTGTGATTGCCAAGAAGCAATAGTAAAAGCAAGTAATAAGTCATACAATGGAAAATCAAGACATATCCGTCGTAGGCATAACAGTGTGAGACAACTCATATCTAATGGTATTATAACCATTGACTTTGTGAGGTCAAGTGATAATTTAGCGGATCCATTGACCAAAGGGTTGTCAAGAGATATTATTTATAAAACATCGAGGGGGATGGGCTTAAAGCCTAATGAGTAGAATCACCATTATGGATACCCAACCTATATGAATGGAGATCCCAGGATATAGGTTCCATGCGAAAACTAAATTATGAGTGATTATGTGTAAGCATTACACATACTTTAAATTGTCTTATCCCTATGAGGTTCATTATAGTAATGCTACCTGTAATGAGAAAGGATGAGTTAAACCTTAATGAATCTATGGCTTGGATTTTCAAGCGGGATGTGACCGTACATTCTTGAGAGATTCACCTAAGTGAGTATGGCAGTGGGGTCTCTGCCTCTGGAAATTGTGGCTGACTTTCCTAGAGCGCTCATGATAATGGGATATACCCTATGGCCTTAATGAGCAAAACTGTTTTGAACCACAAGAATATTAAAGTGTCATGTGTGTAATCTTTTGAACAGGTTTACCAAATATAACTGCTCAGTTCAAGATATGTAGCTCACTGAATAGTTAGTAAACCCAATGGACCAACACTAAGCAAGGTTCAAGTCCAAAACATACCTCTGCCTACTAATGACATTTTATTGCCCAAAAATTTCCATCTTCTCGTATTTCATTCGTGTGGGGGATTATTTTGTTTTTGTGTATATTTCTTTGTGTGAATGAAATACTCACAACAACCTCTATTAGCCTAGTGTTAATTTTCAGAATCCTTGTGTGAGGTCTTAGGTTCAAGTCCCTCTAGGTGCACACTATATATATAATATATAAAGATATGGGACTTGGGGACTTGGGCTTGGATCTTGGGTCCTAAGTGAAGACCCAATTGTAATTTCATTTTTTATTTTATTTCGTTTTTATTTAAAATTAAAATTCGAATTATTTTTTATTAATATTATAATACGTTTATTCGTAGCCGTTGGAAGTAGTCTGAGCGGCAACTTATTTTAAACCATAGGGTGGATGTAGGTTCATAGTGGCTCCTTATTTTAAGCCATAGGGTGGCCATAGGTTGATTGTTGCATCCTTTTAAAGGGCCTTGCAGAATCAGTCTGAGGAGATCATAATAATCATACAAATACATAATTTTGAATTTCCTTCTTTCTCACTCTAAAAAATCTGTTCCTCCTCAAATCATATTTGTGGGCAATACTGGTGTGGTTCTATTCGTTCTCCATTGTGTGCTTCAATTGGACGAACAACGTTGTTGTGACACCCCGACTAATTAAATACCGGGTAGCTACTCCTTTATTAAATTAATTCAAAATGCCAAGTTGGTCCAGTTAATAGCATCACTGTCGAAAACATTTTAATGATTACTAACCACCTAGTATTTAAAAAGTAAGTTGCCAAATTTTAGTTTAAGTCTGATTAACATGCAACAAGTATAATGCAGAATAAAACACCATTCATCATAAATGCGTAAATAGAGTAACCATCACATAATGTAAATAAAATCTAGAGGAAAAACTCCTCACTACAATCCCACAACTGAAAAGACTACTAAAAACTGAGTACTGAAATAATACAAGACAAAGTCTGAAAAACTGAAATGTAAAGGATGTCCCTAATAGAAATGGGAAACATGCCCTACAACTGATAGATAGTGACTCTGGAATCCAAAAGATAGAAGCGTCTACAAGCAAATCCCTGTAGCTTCCACAAACAGCTACAGCTCGTCACCTGAATGAGAATCCTATGCTTGGTGTCCCTGTGGCTGGGCACCTAAAATGGTTTTACAAGAAAAAGATTTGAAAAGCAAACGGGTCAGAGCCCGAATGTGGAGTTATATTTAAAAACCTACAAGTGACATAAAAACATTTAAAACATTAAATGCAAAGTACATGTTAGGACGTGCACTCACATGATATTCTCACCTCTCGTCTAACTGTGCACTCCTAACGTAAATACCCATCTACAACGACACAAACCACTAGCTAAGTGACATCGAATCTAGCTAGACTGTCATAGGTCCTACCCTTATTACTCGGTTCTATTAACATTATAACGCTCGTAATTAAGTAGGGGTTTAACGTAAACTCAGATGCTCAATATGCAATATATATCACTATAAGTTAACTCGTTATATTTCTCGAAACAATACCGTAATTATATTCACAACATTAACATGAAGGTTCCCATTAATTAAGTGTATATTATTCACACTAAAAATATACTATACAAGCACCCAGAGAACTAAGCTGTAGTGCACACATACTCTGCTATCCATCCCTGTACATCACGTACATAAGGATCACATATTCCGAATCTCTCAGGAATAGTTCACAAATAACCACATCAAAAATAATGGAGGCGAACACATTCACATCACATGGGTCACGCACATACCTACGCTCCCACGATCAGTGGACTTATTAATATCCCAATAAGTCTTTCTATGACCTATGTTCATCAAGGTAACCAGTCTAAATCCGGGCAACACAAGGATTAGAGGGCCCTAAGCGAACGCAAACCTCCCGTGATAGCAAGTATGGTAGGTATGTCATACACACAATTTATATACCAATACTAAGTAAACACACATCTTAGTAATCCCGTAGTTTAATCGTAGTACATATCGCATTCTCGTACTAACTTATAATTATCACAATTTATACTATTTCGGTTTATAATCATACGCGCCATAATTTATTCTCACGTCATAGAAGACACTCACGTCTCAACCCAAACCGTCCATTTAATTTAACTCTCATATATAATTTCCCTCTCATAAATACCCAAATGTCCCAATTCTATCATTTCAACATCAACGGAATGATATATATATCCTCGAACAAGTTTACGGGACTCCAAAAATCAAAACAGTCCAAAAAGGCCCAGACTGCCAGCTCGTTAGAAGTCTCATTCGAATGAGGCTGTTCGAACGAGATTGGACTGTCAGCTCGTTAGAAGTCTCGTTCGAACGAGGCTGTTCGAACGAGATCCAGTTCGTTCGAACGAACTGTACCTTCTAACGAGATCTCTTTCGAACGAAGTATCGAACGAAATTCCTGTTCGTTAGAAGCGACTGGTCAACTCGTTAGAAGCTCGTTCGAACGAGCTCGTTCGAACGACCTGGGAAGGTCTTCTAACGAGGGACCAGTTTCGGCCCAGAATTTTCCCAATATCGTTTTTCACAATTTCTACTCCTCAAATCTCTTCTAAAATTCTTCCCAATGATTGTTTTAAGGTCCCTAATCAATCCTAAACATATTATAGTCATCTCCTAACACATTTTAAAGGATTAATCCAACCTAACATCAATCAAATTTATAAATCTCTACACTTTTTCACCAATTCCTCAAGAACATGAACCCTAAAATTTGAATCATGAATTAACTCAATATAAATCCGTTTTAATTTCTTCCAATCACAATTATCATGAGAATAATTAACTACCTATCATTCTACATGCAATTCTCCTCAATATTTTCAAGTTCTAAGCTTCAAACTACATGGGTTTTCATTATCTTTCAAGAACAATCAAAATTCTTTAACTTTCTAACATGGAAAGGGCATTCTCTGAAATTAAATGGAATAAAGTCACTTGCCTTGATTCGATTTCTGATTTTGGTGTTGGTTTGGTGAAGATTTCTGCAGAATTCTTCTCTCTCCAAGCTTCTCCTCCAATGGTGGCTTAAGGTGGCTAGGGTTTGTTTTGGGGAAACTTAGAAAACCTAAATGATAACCTCCGTAGCTTAATGGGTTAATATGGGTTGGTTAGTGGGTTTAGTGGGTTAAATCCACATCAGATTAAAACTCCCAATTTTCGTCACTTTTAATTCCTCAAAATGTAAAATTACCAAAATACCATTTAAGTTGCAAGTATGGCCTAAAAATACCCCGGGACCCAAACTATACCCCCGGCTAGTGTTTTCTGACTATCTCGACCCTTCCGGACGCGTTAGCGCACTCGAAATGACCATACGGTTTATAGAATTTAAATTCACTTTTATAAATAAAATAATTATACCATGACGCGGCGGTCACACGCGTCTCAACAAAATTTCCAAAATGTCGTATATAAATCTCACGACAAATTTTTCATAATTCAATATTCATATAACATCGTATATACTCAATATAGTCAAATACCAACTCACAACTCGCTAGTATTTTTCCCCGGATTAATTTCCAATTAATTCACATTTAATTAATTAATCCCATAAATAAATATAGCCAAAAGTACGGGGTATTACAGTTGTTTAATCCTGGGGACAGATATCTGAGGCTCGAGGCCCCACTCGATTAAGTACGGGCGATATTTCTGTCTTAGGATTGTGTGTCTAACACACAACTCTGCATCCAGATAAGTCGTTCTAATTTTATTGTGATCTTAAATTTTCCCGTTTACGTGAAAAACAATCTAAGACGGAAATATTTTAATATGCGTATAATGGAAAATTTTGATCCTCCAGCGATTGCATCTGCTAGGCCTGAAAAATCTGTTGGACTGAATTTTAAACGTTGGCAACAAAAGATGTTATTTTATTTGAACCTGTTAGAACTTGATCACATCTTAGAAATTAAGGAAGAAAATTCCGAAGAGGCCGAACCTGCTAGGACTTCTATTAACCAACTTTTGGAAAAATCTGATTTCATGTGCAAAAACCATATTCTGAACAATTTAGATGATGCTCTGTATGATGTTTACATTTTTGTTCCCACTACTAGAGAGTTATGGTTGATGTTAGATAAGAAATATAAAACCGAAGATGGTCGAAGTAAGAAATTTGTTGTCAGTCATTTTTTGGACTTTAAAATGGTTGATGAAAAATCACTAGTGTCACAGTTATAAGAGCTAAAAGTAATTGTTCACGAAATTAATGCTGAGGGTATGTCTATTTGTGAGGGTTTTCAAGTCGCATCTGTTATTGACAAACTCCCCCCCTTCCTGGAAAGGGTTTAGAAATGGCCTTAAACATAAACGTAAGGATATGACTATGGAAGATCTCACTGTTAGACTTAGGATTGAAGAGGGTAATTGTGTTAAGGAAAAAAGGAATGTTTCCATGGCTATGGCAGCCAAAGCAAACATTGTTGAAAATTGTGTGGGAACCAAAAATCATTTTACGCCAAATAAGTACCTAAAGAATTTTAAGGGAAAAGGAAGAGGAGCAAATAATTTTACAAAGCCTAAAAATGGGATTAAAAAATTTGTAGGAGACTGTTTTGTTTGTGGTAAACCTGGACATCGGGCCCAAGACTGCTAAAAGTGAAAAAACAATTACCACTTTAAAAAGTCTAATGGAAATGAACAAGCTTCAATTGTTAAAACTGATAACTTTTCTGCTGCCATTTCAGAAACACATCTCATTAGCAACATTAAGGACTGATGGGTGGACACTGGGGCCACCCGACTCATCTGTGGATAGAGAAGTGTATTTTCCTACAACGAGGTAGTAGAAGGTGATGAAAAGCTCAATATGGGTAATTCTTCGGTGGAGGTAGTTGCTGGGAAAGGGAATGTGGATTTAAAATTCACTTCTGGAAAAGTCCTAACGTTGAATGAAGTGCTACATGTGCTCGACATTTGGAAAAATTTGGTCTCAGGTTTGATGTCGAGTAAAAATGGTTTTAAAATGGTCTTTGAATCTGATCAGTTTGTTTTAACTAAAAATGGGGTTTTTGTGGGAAAGGGTTACATGTGTGAGGGGTTATTCAAACTAAGTGTAACCGTTGACTCTAGTTTTAATGTAATTAATTCTTCTGCGTATCTCTCTGATTCTTTATAACTGTGGCATAGTAGACTTGGACATGTAAATTTTGCTTCACTTAGAAGATTAATGAATTTAGGAGATATCCCGAAATTACCCGAAAATTTCGAACATAAATGTGAAATATGTGTAGGATCAAATTTCAAAAGAAAATCTTTTCTAAGTGTACAACGCACTACTGATATCTTGGGATTAATTCATACAAATTTGCGTGACTTAAAAAGAATTCAAATAAGGGGTGGAAATAAGTACTTTATTACCTTTATAGATGATTACACGAAATTTTATTACGTGTACCTTTTGCATTCAAAGGATAAAGCACTTGAGAAATTTAAGCTTTACAAAACAGAAGTTAAAAATCAACTAAATCAAAAAATAAAAATTGTTAGATCGGATAGAGGAGGAGAATATTCTCAGTCGTTTAATGACTTCTGTAAATTGCATGGCATAATACATCAAACTACTACACCATATTGTCCACAACAAAATAGTGTGGCTGGTCGTAAAAATCAAATGCTAAGGACTATGGTAAATGCTATGTTAAACAGTTCGGGTCTTCCTCACAACTTATGGGGTGAAGCGATACTTTTCGCATGTTATATTTAAATAAAATTCCCCATAAAAAATCTAATATATCTCCTTACGAATTGTGGAAAGGAAGAAATTCGTCATATAAATACTTTAAAGTGTGGGGGTGTTTAGCTAAGGTAGTTCTGCCACCACCAGAACGGACAAAACTCAGACCTAAAACTATTGATTGTGTGTTTATAGATAATGCTCAAAACAGTAGCGCTTATAGGTTTCTTGTGTTTAAATCAAATTTAGATAGTGTATCTACAAATACTATTATTGAATCTCGTGATGTAGAATTCTTTGAAAATATTTATCCACATAATCCCACTACTGGATTTGAGAATGCTCCTATAAACATTAATTTACCATCTAGTAGTAGGAGAGATAATGAAATGGAAATACAAGGACCTAGAAGAAGTAAAAGACGTGGAATAGAAACATCTTTTGGGCCTGATTATATTTCATTTTTGTCTGAGGAAGATCCTCAATCTTATCACGATGCTATTATCTCTCCTGAAGCTCCATTTGGAGAGAAGTTGTTAATAGTGAAGTGGAATCTATTATGCAAAATCACATATGGGATTTAGTTAGCTTGCCACCTGGATGTAAAACCATAGGGTGTAAATGGATTTTTAAAAGAAAAATAAAATCGGATGGATCCATAGAAAAACATAAGGCTAGGTTAGTTGCCAAACGTTATAAAAAAAAGGAGGGACTTGATTTCGTTAACATTTATTCTCCTGTTACGCGAATTACTTCTATAAGAATTTTAATTTCCCTTGAATCCATCTATAAAATGAAAATTCATCAAATGGATGTAAGAAATGCCTTTTTAAATGGAGAATTAGAAGAAGAAATTTATATGGATCAACCAGAAGGTTTCGTTGTTAAAGGATTTGAAAATAAAGTCTACAAGCTAGTTAAATTATTATACGGACTAAAACAAGCACCTAAACAATGGCATGAAAAATTTGATCATGTAATGATTAATGATGAATTTAAAGTAAATGAATCTGATAAATGTGTGTATTTTAAATTCCATAGAGATGCTTGTGTAATTGTATGTCTATATGGTGATGATATGCTAATATTTGGATCACATATGAGCATTATCAAAAGAACAAAAAAGATGTTATCTGAATAGTTTGATATGAAAGACTTGGGAGTTGTAGATTTTATTTTGGGAATCAAAATAATACGGAATTCCGAGGGAGTCAAATTATCACAATCACATTATATAGAAAGTTTGTTAAAGAAATTCAATCAATATGAATCTACTCCTGATAGAACTCCTTATGATCCAAATAGTAAATTAAAGAAAAATAAAGGAGAAGGTGTGTCACAACTTGAATATTCAAGAATTATTAGTAGCCTAATGTATATTATGAATTCCACTAGACCTGACATTGCATATGCACTGGGGAGATTGAGTAGATATACTGGTAATCCTAGTAATGATCACTGGCATGAACTTAATAGAGTGTTGAGATATCTGAAATTTACTTTGAATTATACCTTATATTATGTATCTTATCCTTCCACTACACCAAATCTGCCGAATTGTCATGGTCATTGACCTTGACAAGTTAGACTTGTCAAGGTTAGTGACCGTGACAATTCTGGGCGAGACAAATTTTTTGTCACAGTTAAGGACCGTGAAAAACCGGTGACATTGTATGAAACATTGTCACGATCAATGACCGTGACAATTCTGGGCAGAATTGAAAAAAAATCTATTGGGCAGTTTGGCCACTGCCACTGTCCGGCAGTATATTTGTACCTGTTATGAGAACGTTGTACCTGTTCAAGCATAATATATCCAAATAAAATAGATATAATGAAAATATACATTCAAAATAGAGTCAATATGCATCACGATATAATCCAAATATCATTCAAATGTACCAACTGAAAATCAATTCAATTTAACCTTAAAACAATTCAATTCAAACTTAAAACAATGTCACTAAATGTCAGGGGCTTGGTTAACACTGAGGAGGTGAGTAGGCCACACGATATACGAATTAACACATCCACTAATATACATCATGCCGCATTGTTCGTGCAACCACAATAGGGAGTTCTCCTTCTCGGGCATCACATGCGTAACGAGCACCCTGGACTCGATGTCTTGAAGCACACGTCCATGAACTAGTGCTCCCTAGACGATATTCGGGTCCCTCAACCCTCGCACTATCCGCTGGCCATCAAATATGTCCATTATAAACACGCTCGGCCAACCAAGTGTCAACATTGGTCTATTGAAATGAGCTAAATAGGGAAGTGGATCACCAAAGTCCGCACGTGTCGGCGATGAAACAGCGAGGTCCACATCCTCGTCCTCGTCCTCCCACACCTCCTCCTCCGGCACCTCCTACCGCACCTCCTTCTCCTTCCCTTTACCCTTATGGTTTCCGCCTAATGAACGCTTCACGAATGAGAACATATCTTGGATCGTCGCCTCCAAACAGGACAGCTTCACGTCATGTGAATCCACCGTTTGATCCAACCCGGTGTCGCTCGTACCCAATAAGATGATCCTAGATTTGGCCACCCGCGAGCTCATCCCCCTTGTCCTCCCCTTACAATCAGAGCCAAGCACTTGGCTGAGTGCGTCTGTGGACAAAGATGCCTTGTCGGCATCAGACTGCGACTCATGCACTTCCTTAAGCTTTGCCTGAAACGACAAAAAGCACATGATTAGTAAAATACGCAAATTAAAAAATTATAACGTAATTATCAAAAAATAAACTGTTAGATTACTTACAATCGTGGCTGCGATGCTTGGGGACACCTCTTTGTCCTTCCCCTTCTTCGTCCGAAGAGCCACATAAGTTTTGAGCCTATGTGGCCTACCCCAGGGCCACTCCCTATCCCCTGAAATAAAATAAAGTAAAATTAGTATCGGCTCCGCAAAGTAAAATAATGCAGAATAATATATTTTATGTAGTTATAGAAAAATTAAATCTTACCATCATCCTATGCTCCACCTCGGCATAAGACGTCCGGACGGAGTAGTGCACGCCCGTCTTTTTTTCCCGGTTTTCCCTTCCCGATTGGCGAGATGTCAATTGTCACTCCACGATCTCATTGTCAATGAACCTTTGCCATTGTGCCAATGAGATCGGCTCCTTCGGCGGGACGGATTCACACCTTTGGATAATGGACTCTCGTGTCTTTCCAAAGTACCGGGTCCGCATATTTTTCTTCCACGTCTTGTGTTGCTCCCTCAACTGCTCCAAGACGGAATCGCGTAGCTTTAGATCCAGGTTGAATTGTTCCTGTCCAACAAATACAATGTTAGTTGCAAATAAATATAAATATAAATATAAAATGAAATTGAAATTGAAATCGAAATCGAAATTGAAATTGAAATTGAAATATTCATATAAATATAAATATAAATACATTACCTATAGTGCCACCCAAACAGCTAACTTGAGCTCATATAGCACCTCCTTCCAACTAATGTACCCCGGGCCGATGATCGTCTTTACCAGCTCGAGGGATCTCGCTAATAGCCCCGACTTGTTCTCGATGGGCATCCCCAATTTGCCATATTTGGGGAGACTAGGGTCCGAGGAGCCCTCGTCGCTTCCGCTGCCACCGTGCCCAGATGACATCATCATAACAAGCATCATCATCCTCGCCTTAATAACTAAAGGAGATATTTGCTGTAAAAAAATGTTATTAGTACATATCAAAATGAATTAAAAGAAGACATGCAAATATGTACAATTACTACAAATAAAAATGAATTGTTACTGTTATGTACAAGAGTGAAAATGATAAAGTGCAAGAGTATTAAAAATGGATTCCAAAACAACAGCATCTAGCCCATAATATATACAAGAGTGAAACATAAGAACTAGAAGGCTAGTATCTATGCGCATTATATGTAATTTCAATTATGTTTCATTTAATTATCATGCTATATATATATTGTTCGATATACAAAGTAATTTTCAAAAAAAGTTGAAAAATCCCACCCCCATATGGACAATAATCCAGTGGTCATGACACTTTTAAAATTAACCAACCCAACATCGATCCAACAGCAATGTCAACAACAAATGTGTATCCCATACTCCTTCTAATTCATCTACTCAAATAATTATTTTCATCAATTAAACTAACAATTAAAGTATATAATTATTAATTTACTAATTTACAATGAGAGGCAATCCTACTTTCATAATTATACATCTATTAATTTACTAATTTACAATGAGTGACAATCATATATTAATTTACTAAAAAAATAATCAATCAATTCATTTACAAGGGACATTACGCACAAACACGCACACTACACACAGATATACACACGTGCACATACACACACACACGCGCGCGCGCAGCCCCCCACCCCTACCCCACCACCCACCCATCCCTGTATATCCCCGTAGTTCTCCAAGTATACGACGTAGATTGGCAAGTGTGAGTGTTATTTCAATTGATCAATCTAGTATGTACCCACAGAACATTATAATACGACTGGATAACTTCCTCCAAAAGTAATAACTTTAAGCCACTAAGAATATTATACAGAAATTATGCATTCCCAAACTGTCCAAATGGGACAATTCGAGAGATCTCATTACAGGGGTAATGACTCTCGAACGGGTCTAAGGGCTATTGAATGCGTACGCATAAGAACTAGAAGGCTAGTATCTATGCGCACTATATGTCATTTCGAGTATGTTTCATTCAATTCTCATAGTATATATATATTATTCGATATACAAAGTAATTTTCAAAAAATGTTGAAACATCCCACCCCCATATGGACAATAATCCAGTGGTCATGCCACTTTTAAAACTAACCAACCCAACATCGATCCACTATAATCCAACAGCAATGTCAACAACAAATGTGTATCCCGTACTCCTTCTATTCATCTACTCAATTAATTCATTTCATCAATTAAACTAACAATTAAAGTATACAATTATTAATTTACTAATTTACAATGGGGGGCAATCCTATTTTCATATAAAATGGGCACTAATTATTAATTTACTTTCATATAAATTATATAATTAAAGTTATACAATTTATTAATTAAAGTTATACAATTGTTAAGTGTAATACCCCGTATTTTTATAGATTTTAAATTATGGGATTTATTAAATTTAATTGAGATAAATTAAATTAATTTTAATCCGGAATGTTGCTTTAAATATTTACTACCGTGACGAGAGTTAGTAATTATTGGAAATTTGTTATTTGTTGCATATTACTGGATGAGCATAGTAATATATTTTATTGGTTATATTGAATGTCATAAGTGAATTAAATGACTATTTCGGAAATTTAAGTAAGGACGTGCCCGTGTCACGTCGGGACTTATTTTGTTAAATAAAAGTGAATACTTTATAAGTTGTTCGTATGGTCATTTTGAGCGCGCCAACGCGTCCGGAAGGGTCGAGATAGTCAGAAAAGTGTACCCGGGGGTTTAGTTTGGATCTCGGGATGTTTTTAGGCTTAATTAGTGACCCGGGAGGGCATTTTGGTCATTTTACAAAATAGGGTAATTAAACCCACGAATTTCAGCCAACCTATATCAGCCATTAGGTCAGCCTCTTAGGGTTAGAACATTCACAAATCAAATGACGGCCATTGGAGATGAGAGGAGAGAACTCCAAGGCAATCCAAGGCCAAAAGGCCACCGGTTTGCACCGCCACCACCACCACCGCGTAGATCACGAGACGAGGAACGCAGCCATACAAAAATAAGCCGTGAACCAGCATACCAAAATCCCAGGCAAGTGTTTAACTTTGCTTATTTTCGTTGGTGCAATAATCATATTAGTGTAGGAATGATTAGGAGTATAATTAAAGGAAGAAAACCCCAATTTTTGATAGGGATTTGCATGTAGAAATCGTTATAACCTCATTCTAAAAATAATATGTGAAGTAGATGATCAACCCACGAATTTGTGATGTTATGTTAGAAGGAAATTCTGGAGAAAACTAATTAGAACAAAATTTAAGAAAACTTAGGGTTCTTGATGATTAGATGAGATTTTAGGTTGTTTAATCATGTTTAATGATGGTTATATGCATGCTTAACATTAGAAACATCTAGAAATATATTACCATGATTGTAGTATAAGTTTTGGGACGATTAGTGTTGGAAATTATGGATTTGAATGAAGAATATTAGTCAAACCCGTAACTGCACTTCTGCAGAAATCGAAATACCTGTTTGATCGATCGATCGAACCTAGAGCGTCGATCGATCGAAGGTTCGATCGATCGAGCCCCAGACGTCGATCGATCGACCCCTCCTGGCAAACTCTTTTTCCCCTTATTTAATTAGTTGAATTAATTTACCGTGGAATATTTCTTGGGCGTTATAAATAAAATGTTTTGGGATATAGAAGAGACCAGTAGGATATATGATTAAGTGTTGAGAACTTTATTATGAAATAATAATTGGGTCTAAGGGATAATTAATTAAGGAACGACGAACTGCGTATTTCAAGTGAGAGATTACAACGAATACCTACGATAGTGAATAGACGTCTAGCTACTGAATTTGTTACTTGGATGGATAAAATCCGCGAGTGTCACGTAATTAGTGAGAAAACCCTCCGAGTTAAGGTTAGAGACGAAACCTTATACGAAATCTTAAAAATCTAAAATTAAGGATAAATGTTGTAATTATGGGTAAGGAGAGTGACCTATATTAATATGATAAAATGGTATATTTATATGATTGTGTGTACATATATTATATACATGTGAAAAACGTACCCGCGCTACTTGCTATCCCTGAGGTTACCGCGCTGGGACGGTCTTATCCTGTGTTGCCTTATGGAGGATATTGATTCGTACCCTAGAAGATAGAGATCCTAGGTACGGGCTATCAAATTGATAGTCGGACGGTCCTAAGAGACGTGAGGGTATGTACTGACCTCTTGGACTTGGAAATCTATGCTTCGCCTCAATGTTGTTTTGTTTATGTTAATACAGTTCGAGAGTGATTCCTAACTTGTATTCCCCTTTGTGTGAGCGATACGGGGATTGGATAGCAGAGTATGCCCGCACCATAGTTTTAGTTTGGGTGCTGTTATATATATATATATTATACGAGTAGTTAATATATATATGGGATTATGAACTTTAAACTACCTACTGTGATTTGATAAGTAGGACATGGTTGTTGACTCAATAATAAATGCTTGTTTTGTGAAAGTATAATGTGTCACTGTAAAACTTTATTGTTTTTATAAAGTTAGAAATAGAGAAATTTGGTTACAAATTGGAACATCTCTTTTAAATGAAACCGTGAATTGCAAATCTTCCGGGTAAGTGATGTTAAGTCAAATCTTTTAGAAAGACTAGTGCGTTAGATGATAAAACAAACCAATGGGAAGGATAGTGCGATAGGGGTACACATTAGAAGAGAGGTGAGTACTTTCTCAAGAGAGCGACGCTCTAATATGTTATTGCATTGGCCTGTATCAATTTAAGTACTTTCTAAACGTTTTTGAAAATCAAACACACTTTCGGGCTCTGACCCGTTTCTTCTCCTCTCTCTCTCTTGTATATATATGTATATTTTCAGGTTCCCATCCACAGGGGCGTCTTGCGTAGGATCCCTTGAGAAGAACGAGCTGCAGCTTAGGTGGGAGTTGCAGGTCACTTGAGTAGACGGCTTATGTTATTGACTCCACTCCTAGTACTCTCATTTATTGGGCACGTGTCGCCCCTTTTCATTATTTCATTTGTTGTTGGGAGATTTATATTTCAGTCATTTCCAGTATTGTTTCTTTGGGATTTATTCAGTATGGACTTGTGTTTTAGTTTTAATTTGTTGCCATTCGATTGACAAATGTATTATATTATTTGGCTTACTGTAGTGTGATTCTTAATTGTAAGTATGTTGTTTTTAATTAAATAAATATTTTTCTTTAAATTAAAATTTGGAAAGTATGTATGAAAATGGTTTTGACACTTAGCTTAATTATTTAGGGTGTTAAATTGGAAAATTTATTTTTATCGACAGTGATGCTGAGAATGAACCAACTGTATACCTTGATTTAATTTAATAAAGGAGTGATCGCCCGGTATTTAATTAGGCGGGGTGTCACAGGTGGTATCAGAGCATCAGGTTCTAGTGTCCTTAGGATCTGTACGGCTAATTATGCTTCTAGCGTTGTTTTGTTTGTTATAGAGCCCTATGTTTAGGATTGTCGATTCCTTTGACGAGATTTCGTTCTCCTGCTGTAATGTGTATACACTAGTGAATTCTAATTTCGTTCGGATGTGTGCGTGTGCCGAGCGATGACGGATCTCAGAAGAGGACCGTTAAGCGTAAATCAGGAGGCAGGGCTCAATTGAAAATTATGAAATATATCCGAGGATGATGACCGTAGTCGAGGTCACCTCCATTATGGCATGAGAATCCACGACTAGAAAGGCGACTAAGGTACAACAAGGATTTTCAAATGCTGTTATAGCCAAATGAGGTGCGAGGGTAAACTTACCCAACGTATTACGAAAACGTGTAGAGACTGTCAATGAAAATTTTAGAAACGCGAAAATTGAATGTGTTTACCAAATGAGGTAAAGTATTCATATGCTTAAATATAGGACGGAGTATGGCAAAACCGAAAGTGAAAATTTAGAGAAAATTTTCTTGGCTTTCGGGACGAAATTATAATGGTTGTATTCAACCACCAATTTTAGAAGTGGAATACTATGCCTATGGGAGAACCTTAGGTACAATGTTGATCGTATGTCCCTTCCTCAAACTGTTCAGGATGAGGCAAAAGTGGTCCTGAGCTCATCGAGGAAGGGCATGTCAAGGGTCCATTCGTGAATATGAATCGTAACCGTCAACGAATTTTGTATCGAAGGATGTAGATACAAGTGGGGGAAACGACTCCAAGTGGGAGGTCAACTTGTAATAATAAATTAATAATACTCGAGGAGGAAATTATGATGGGCGACCGATTCGGAGGTTGACAATGTCATATTTTGTCAATATAAATGATGACGCTTCTTTGTGGGGAAAGTTAAAGGAATCGAAGAATTTAGTCGGGAATAAACCTGAATATATCGGTGGTGGTATAGCACCACAAAAAGATGTGGATACACATCCGGAAAACCATTTAAGTGCTTCAAATAGTTAAATTCTTACCAAGTGATGGTAAATTCAGTAAGTACTATTATAGATAGTAACATGATCTTTATGGCCTAAAAAGGCTAAGGGAACAACCGGGATGGCTAACAGGAATCGAGTCTACTAATGTCCGAGAGAAGGACAATCCTAACCTGGTTATAAGGACAGATGATAAGTGGATTATGCGTTGAGGTATTTTGTGCGGAGTGAGATCACTCATGATAATATGTTCCAAAATGAGAAAAGGGACAAGAATATGGTGCCTAGTAAAAGCCAACGATTAAAATAATTTTGTTTTGATTTGGACAGACGTGCTACGTCCGAAACCATTTGTGCAGTCAAGACGATTGCCAAGATGGAAGTATAGGTTATATCCTTAGAGGATGCGGCGTGTTTATGTGACACGAGCGAGTCACCATATTTTGTTCATTGCTATATTAGCATGTGAGACGAGTTAATGCATATAATTATAAATGTTACCATTGTGAATATTCTTCCCTAGTGTAGCGGGATTTTTATTTAGTGCTATCCGCGGAGGATGAATGAGTATATTAGCAGTGTTTTATACTTTATAGAGGTTGCCAGTTGTAGAGATGCGATACACGAGTATAATATTATTTTTGATAAAATGTTATATAAAATGGGTAGTATGATAGTGTACATTGATTTCGAGGCTATCGGAGTAGTTGCATTGGTGCAACATGTTTTATGTTTGTTTTGGGCGAGGCCTCACCTATAAGAAGGTTGGACTTGCACTTACCCTTGAGCGAAAATATTTGACTCAGAATTATGTTTAGCACTCCGGACTTAGTGATAGGAAAAGTGCGATGTTATATTTATCCTTTAAAGATGTGGGAGTTATTAGTTATACCCCTATTATTAGGGAAGGGAATCTCGAGGATTCCGATCGTATGTATCCGAGGTTAATAGAATGAAATTTCCATCAACTAATACGATAACAAAATTGGGAAACGATATTCATTAAGCATAATTATAGTAGAAATTACAACTTTTCTGTCAAGGGACAGAATAAAAGGGTACACGCTATGGACGGAGGACCTAGCGAATCCCGACGATGACAAGTCCGTGATAAGTAGATTTGCCACGGTCTTGTCACGGTCAACGACCATGACACAAAACACGTGTTTATTGTCTCGGTCAATGACCGTGATAAGGCTAAGCGGCTAAAGGGTGCCAATTTGCCCATTTTGGTGTAGTGTGATATGATTGAAGGTTATAGTGATGCTAATTAGATTTCTGACTCAGAGGAATCGAAGTCAACAAGTGGATGTATATTCACATTAGGTGGGGCTGCCGTATCGTGGAAATCCTCAAAGAAGACATGCATTACGAGATCAAAAATGGAGTCTGAATTCATAGCTTTAGATAAAGTAAGTGAATAAGCCGAGTGGCTGAGGACCTTCTTGGCCGACATTCCGATGTGGCCTAAACCTGTACCCGCGGTACTTATACATTGTGATTGCTATGCAAAAATAGCAAAAGCAAGCAATAAGTCCTACAATGGAAAATCAAGACATATCCATCGCAGGCGAAATAGTGTGAGACAACTCATATCTAATGGTATTATAACCATTGACTTTGTGAGGTCAAGTGATAATTTAGCGGATCCGTTAACCAAAGGGTTGTCAAGAGATATTTTTTACAAAACATCGAGGGGGATGGGCTTAAAGCCTAATGAGTAGAATCACCATGATGGATACCCAACCTATACGAATGGAGATCCCAGGATATAGGTTCCATGGGAAAACTAAATTGTGAGTGATTATGTGTAAGCATTACACATACTTTAAATTGTCTTATCCCTATGATGTTAATAATAGTAATGCTACCTGTAATGAGAAAGGATGAGTTAAACTCTTAATGAATCTATGGCTTGGATTTTCAAGCGGGATGTGACAGGTCATTCTTGATAGATTCACCTAAGTGAGTGTGGCAGTGGGGTCGCTGCCTATGGAAATTTTGGTTGAATCTCCTAGAGCGCTCATGATAATGGGATATAGCTTATGGCCTTAATGAGCAAAACTGTTTCGAACCACAAGTATATTAAAGTGTCATGTGTATAACCTATTGAACAGGTTTACCAAACATAACTGCTCAGTTCAAGATATGTAATTCACTGAATAGTTAGTAAATCTAATGGAACAACACTAAGAAAGGTTCAAGTCCAAAAGACACCTATGCCTGCTAATGACATTTTACTGCCCAAAAATTTCCTTCTATTCCTTCTTCTCGTATTTCATTCATGTGGGGGATTATTGTGTTTTTGTGTATATTTCTTTGCGTGAATGAAATACTCACAACAACCTCTAATAGCCTAATGGTAAGTTTTCAGAATCCTTGTGTGAGGTCTTGGGTTGAAGTCCCTCTGGGTGCACACTATATTCATTATATATCAAGACTTGGGACTTGGGACTTGGGCTTGGGTTTTGGGTCCTAAGTCAAGACCCAATTGTAATTTCGTTTTTTATTTTATTTCATTTTTATTTAAAATTAAAATCCGGATTAATTTTTTATTAATATTATAATACGTTTATTCCTAGTCGTTGGAAGTAGTCTGAGTGGCTACTTATTTTATGCTGTAGGGTGGTTGTAGGTTGGTAGTGTCTACTTATTTTAAACCATATGGTCGCTATAGGTTGATTGTTGCATCCCTTTAAAGGGCCTTGCAGAATCAGTCTGAGGAGATCATAATAATCATATAAATACATAATTTTGAATGTCCTTCTTTCTCACTCTCAAAAATATGTTCCTCCTCAAATTCTATTTCTGGTCAATACTGGTGTGGTTCTATTCGTTATCCATTGTGTGCTTCAATCGAACGAACAACGTTGTTGAATCCTGGGGACAAATATCTGAGGCTCGAGGCACCACTCGATTAAATGCGAACGATATTAGTATCTTAGGACTGTGTGTCTAACACACACCTCATTATCCAGATAAGTCGTTCTAATTTTATTGTGATCTTAAATTTTCCCGTTTACGCGAAAAACACCTCGTGAGTAAGGAGACACCCAGAGATAGAGGGGTGAGCATAGTGTTACATCAGAGAGAGAGTTAGAGATGTAAAGATGCCTCTAGAAATTTCAACCAGGCATTAGAGAAGGATTAGTTAAGAAGGGGTTAGTATGTTTAGAATTAAGGTGAAATATCCTAGTCGACTCCCTTATATTTTTTTTAATGACTTTTGCATAGACTCACAATACATTGTAATGGTAAATTTGTAACGGACAATAGCGATTATAAATAGAAAATAGTATTTTATAATAACCCAAAAATGTTAACTTTATAACCTAAATAGGCGAATTTTAAATGACAGTTCTCATTAAAATTGGTCATATGCAGGTATTTATTTATCTTATAGCTAAAACATATTTGTCGATTAAAACGCGTTATTTCAAGGCAATTTGGGCAAGAAATGGTCATTTATAAACTTTTATGGGAAAAATGGTAAATTCAGATGACTAATTTCAGACTCGGAAGAATCACGAAAGTTGTCGGCCTCGAATCAAGGGACATATGGGTTCAAATGATGCGTTAATCTGAGCTCAAATGAAGAAATTATGACTGTGCAAAGTTCAAAATCGAAAGTAAATCAAAGTTAAAGTCCCAGATCATACCCGAAGTCAAACCTCGTGACTCGAGCACTATTGAAATATTGTCGTCTTCGAAATGAGGGTCACATTGGTTCTCGCGATGCAGCAATTGGAAGTCGTATGAGAAAGTTATGCAGATTTGGGGTTTATTTGCAATTATGGAAATTGGAAATAATTAAGGGTCATATTTTTTTTGCACAGATATATTATTGATCCAACGCGTGGCTCAGTTGTTATCTTGATTTTGCACAAACCAACATGTTAAGCATTCGATTCCAAGTCAGTGGAGATACCCCCATGTTTTTCTATTTATCTCAGCGTGCCATATGGACGGTCAGGATGCCACCACGTGGCAACGCAACAGCCCTCGGATCCGGTCCCTTCCCAGACACGCCCATGGGAGAGTCCTTCCAAAACGCATGAGATTCCCTTTTTTTAGTCGATTCATTTTTCCTATATTATAGATTTTACCCCAAAACTTTTATTTTTCTAGAATTTCCTCCATTCCCCCCCCCCCCATTCTTTCTCATTTCTTTTTTATGTCTTCTTTAAAAGAAACCAAATTTTTATATTTTCTTCCATACTTTCTTAATCAGCAGCCCACACTCTTATTTAAATAAACTTTGCCCATAGCCCTTTTTGATTATTTAATTTAAAACACCCATCCTTTTGTTGAATTCCATTTTTGCCCTTAAGCCAATCTTTGAACTTGTAAAAGAGGCTTTCAGTCTTCATTTTAAGGAGCCAATTTTGAGAGAGACTTGGAGGTTCAATGGAAATGCAAGGAAACTTGGTTTAATATTGTTCTCTTTTATCTTTTATTCTTTTCTCTATGCCTTTAATGGAGTGTTTTTACATTTCATATGTAAAAATACTTCACATGTTTGGTTAAATCCCCCATTCAAGGGGTGATATGAAACCCATGTTGATATTAAGTTAATTATTTTTTTATTTACTTATTAAGTTCCTTTGAAAATTAGCTTTGAAATTTCTTTTTTTAATTTATGCCTCGAGCGAGGGTAAATGATTTTTGAGAGAAAATCAAATTTGAGATATAATATTCATTTTTAAATCAAACTAGAGATAGGTTTTTATCAAGTGTAATATTATATCTCTTGGAACCCATTTATTATGGTTCATGAGAGTAGCCGAACGAGCCCAAATTATCTAAAGAGCTTCCCGGCGTAAATCAAATAGTCGACCAACAGATATGTGTTTAGTAGACATTAAATCACTTACGAATATGATCAAATCAATCACCAACAATCTCGGCCAAGATATTCAAGTGATACATGATATATCCAACGTGTGAATTTAGTTTCATATACAGCCCAAACTTTATTTTTATGTGCCTATAAATTGTACACCCTACCTGGTGCAAAGGGATTTAACAAAAAATATTGAGAGACACTATAATAAAAGTAGTAACCTCTCCGTGGACGTAGGTGATTTTTCGAACCACGTATATCATTGTTGTGTGTGATCTTTCACTTTCTACTCTTTGTGATTATTTTCGTGGAGTTCTTTATTGCGATATTTTTTTTGTACTCACAATTGACGCCATTTGTGAGAAGCTATTCTTATTCTTGCAAAAACCTTTTCAAACAGAAAGCACGTAATGTCTCACCATAGTAACAACATTACCCAAGTTAGCGATCTATAAGAAAACCCAGTTCCCTCTAGGGTTATATAAGAGATTCGCCACCAAATAAACGTCGAGTTTCGCCAAGAAAAGCAACCAACTGAAGAAATACAAGGGCCACCTAGGCCTACACAGATATCTACCTTGGTCGATGCTTATAAATCCAGACTTTGAGAACAAGAGGAGTCTACGCACCTCCAGGTTAAAGAAAATGCTTGCTTTAAGAGGCGACTTGAAAGAATTGATGGAGATATCCACAGAAGCACAAGGTAGCACGGCGATAGGAATCTGAGTCCTCAAGTGAGTAATTCTCACAACCAAGGAAGGAGCCCCAGGCAGACCAAGACGTAACTGAACGTGACAGGTCAGAGCATCGTCGGTCAGAGTGTGGCCAGCCCGAGAGATGCCACAAGAGAACCGAACGACAGAATGAGGATATTAGAACTTTGGTCTGTAGGGAGATGGACTAACATCCATCCCATCGATGAGCCAAATCTACCAGGGAGCTATCTAGGAGAGATATCAACGCCCAGATGAAATCTTCTTTCTCAAGATCAATCGAAGAGCAAGAACCCCTAAAGAAATTTACAATCCCCGAATTTAAAATTTACAATGGGAAAACTGATCCCATCGACCATCTCCGACAATACAGGAAGGCCATAACCTTGTAGAGCCACAATGACACATTGATGTGTTGAATCTTCCCATATAGTCTACATGACGTAGCACATAAGTGGTTTGAGAAGTTTCCACACAGGTTCATCAGGAATTTCAAGGCCTTAGCAGATCTTTTTACAGCTCGCTTCATAACCAGCAGCTCCCTTCCCAAGCGGATGGATACCCTTCTTACGATGAAGAAAAACCACATGAAAGTCTTCACGAGTACACCAAAAGGTACTGGGAGATTTTCAACGAAGTCGAGGACTGCTCGGAGCAAGTTTCCATTGCATTCTTTAAAATTGGTCTTCCATCCACATCACTGTTGAACCAATCCCTAACTAAGAAAGAGGCCAGTACAATCGACAATTTTATGACCCGTATTACAAAATATGCTAAAGTCGAGGATGTGGTCCATCTTAATGTAGGGGACAATGCTCAAACGAATGTGAACAAGGGAATAGAGAAGAGTGATACTCCTAAAAAGGGGAATAAGAGACGTGGAAAGAATGGATTTAAGAATGCGAATAAAGCTAATCCCTCCAAGGCGTTCCAGTTTGTTAACACGGACTTCAAGGAACCTATTTATAAGGTCTTGAGTAAGATCAAAGAACAATCGTACATTAAGTGGACCAAAAATATGGGTAGTGATCAAACGAAAAAAAATAATGCCTTATGATGCATATTCCACAAGGAGGGAGGCCAAAGAACTGAACCTTGTAAGGCTTTGAAGTCACACTTGGAAGAACTGACCCAAGCTTGGGACCTCGGCAAATATATCGAGAAGAAGACATATAAGGCCATAGATAATGGAAACCGGAAACTAGACTATGTCATTTACAAAGACACGGGGTATGAGTTCGCAAGAATCCATGGGGCATCGAACCTTAAGAAAATTCAAGGAAATGATGTCCGGATGGAGTTGAAGAAAATAATCATCATCATGGAAGAATTTCAGATCGATCCTGCCAAATCCTAGGCTGGTAATCATTGGAAACCAGGGGACGTCAATTATACCAAGCATATTGTTTTCACTAAGGAATATTTGATTGGGGTGAGACCCCCCCCCCCCAATCATCATAACGCATTGGTGATCACACTTAGAATAGAAAATTGGGACGTTGACAAGCTTCTCATTGATCAAGGAAGTTATTCAGAAGTAATGTACTTAGAACTGTTCCACAAACTGAAGCTGAACATCGCCGGCCTCAATGAATCCATGATTTCATTGGTCGACTTCACAAGAAGGATCACGATGTCGCTGGGAAAGACAATCCTATCGGTAAAGGATGAAAACATCTCGAAGATGATCGAGTTTCTTATAGTGGACATTGAGTCCCCGTATCACACCCTCTTAGGAAGGGGCTGGCACCACGCTATGAAGGTTTTACCATACACTTACCATCAGAAGTTGAAGTGTGTTACTGACAAAGGTGTGGTCGAAATTCGTGGCGATTGAGCCACATCAAGAAAGTGCTTTAGCGCGTCCATTCACCCAAATAGAGATAAAAAGAAAGAGGTAAAGACCTCTCAAGAAGAAGTTCATGAGGAGAATGTCCCCTTTAAAGAACTCTCAGGAAGAAACTAGGGTCCTCCCCGCCGATAGGTTCATCGAAAGCCTAGAAGAAGTGGTAGCCGATGAAAATTTGCCAATAAGGAAATTTCTGATTGAATCCACACTCGTCAATCAAGAGAATAAGGAATTGGTTACCTTCCTTAGAAGAAACCTAAATGTTTTTACTTGGGAACCGTACGAATTTCCAGGGATTGAACCCATCATAGCTAGCCACCGCTTGCACATTGATCCAACCTTCAAGCTAATTACCTAGAAGGCTCATCGAACATCCCCCCGACAAGGCCAAAGCAGTGGAGAATGAGTTAGGGAAGCTAATGGATGTAAGATCCATCATGTAGGCTCAGTTCCCAAAATGGTTATCCAACCTAATGTTTGTACGCAAGAACAATGGCAGTTGGAGGGTCTGTATTGACTTCACGAACCTCAAAAAATGTTGTCCTAAAGACAACATCCCACTTCCCAAAATAGATCAGTTGGTTGATGCTACAACAACACACGAAAGGATGAGCTTTCTAGATGCATACTCGGGATACCATCAAGTCCATCTCTTTGGCCCCGATCAAGATAAAACTTCCTTTATAACCCACATTGGGTTGTATTTCTACAAGGTTATATCGTTTGGTTTGAAAAATGAAGGTGAGGCCTATCAGAGACTGTTCACAAAGATGTTTAAAGGACAGATGGGAGACATGATGGAGGTCTACATCGACGATATGCTAGTCAAGAGAGGATAATGGAGACCATCTCAGAGATTGAGCCGAAATTTTTGAAATCCTCAGGAAGTATCGAATGAAACTTAATGCAAGTAAGTGTTCATTCGACATACAGTTAGGAAAGTTCTTGGGATAAATAGTTAGTAAGAGAGGAATCGAGGCCAACCCAAACCAGATCGATGCGATCACAAGATTACAATCCCCTCAAACGTTGAGAAATGTTCAGAAGCTCACTTGAATGCTTGCAGCACTCAGTCGCTTCATCGCCAAGTCTTCAGAACGTTGTCGACCATTCTTTCAGCTCCTAAAAGAGACAAAGGCCTCATATGTGATAGTGAGTGTTCGAAATCCCTGGGAGAACTCAAATCCAAATGAAGAGGACCCATTGTACCTTTACCTTGTAGTATTCGAACATGTTGTAAGATCTGCTCTGATATATGAGAAGGAAGGATGTCAGCACCCGGTCTATTATGCTAGAAAGACACTCTTGGATGCCGAGCAATAGTACCTACCTATGGAGAAACTTTCTTACTCACTTGTGGTTGCCTCAGGGAAGATGAAAAACTACTTTGAAGACCATTCAATAACTTTGATCACCTCCTACCCACTCAAAGTTGTTCTTCAAAATGTCAACCTCTCCGAGCGGCTTTCAAAGTGGTCAGTCGAACTTGGGAGATTCGATATCAATTTTCAACCAAAAATGATAATAAAGTGGCAAGTCCTAGCAGACTTCATTGTTGAGTTTACAAGAGAACAACAAAGCAACCAATTAGAAGCAGGGCAGTCATTAAATGAGGAAGCACAGTCTAAAGACTGGACCCTATATGTCGATGGGGCCTCTAATTCCAAGGGGGCAGGAGTAGGGATCGTACTTGTTACTCCATAAAATACCGTTATCGAGCAGGGAATCAATTGGGATTTGAGTCCTCCAACAACGAAGCTAAGTAAGAAGCTCTGATCGCTGGCTTGCACAAAGCCCAATTATTGGGGGTAAAATGCATCCACGTATTCGGTGACTCCAAACTGGTCTCCAAGAAAGTAAGAGGGGACTTCAATTCCAAAGATGTAAGGATAATAACCTACCTCACTGTGGTGAGGGAACTCATGGAGGGGTTTGAGAAAGTAAATGTTCGACAGTTCCCCCGAGGTCAGAACAACCATGTCGATGCCTTAGCAGCCCTAAGCTCAGCATTTAACTCTAATATAAGGAGGACTATTTTGATATAATTCCTCGTACGAGCAAGTACTGACCCAACAGTCACAGCCGAGAAGGTCCTCCTCATAGAAAATGCTCCCAATTGGATGGAACCCATCTCCAGTTATCTACGGAATGACATACTGCCTCAAGATAAAAGGTCGGCCCATCAGGTATGAGCGAAGGCTACCCGTTTCTACCTCAACCCCGAAGGAAAGACTTATAAGAAGTAATTCTCAGGTCCTTATCTCTAGTGCATTCACCCACAAGATGTCGAGAAAGTACTTAGTGAACTTCATAAAGGAATTTGTGTTAGTCACGCAGGTGGGAGATCATTGGCCTTTCGAGTAATTAAAGAAGGTTATTGGTGGCCTCATATGCATAAGGACACAGGTGCCTACATTTGCAAGTTTGAAAAGTGTCAGAAACATTCCCCTATGGTCCACCAGCCTGCTAGAAACCTAAAATACTTGACAAGCCCATAGTCATTCGCATAATGGGGATTATATATAGTGGGACCACTACTTACCGCATCTGGAAATCGTAAATATATATTGGTCAACATAGATTACTTCACCAAATGGGTAGAGGAAGAACCACTGGCAAACATCCACGATCATGATATGACCAGGTTCATCTAGAAGAACATCATAACACGCTTTGGGATACCATGGACCATCATCACCGACAACAGCACATAATTTGAAAGTGGTTTCTTTTAAGCTTTTTACGATGAGAACGAAATCAAACACCACTTTAGCTCTGTGGAATATCCCCAAAGAAATGGGCAGGTAGAAGATTCCAACAAAACCATGTTTGATGGACTAAAAAATGGTTAGAAAGATCCAAGGGTGCTTGGGTGGATGAACTCCCGCATGTTCTGTGGGCTTTATCGTACCACTCCCAAGAGACCAACAGGGGAAACCCATTTTATGATCACTTATGGAATGGAAGTTATCGTTTATCTAGAAGAAGGTCTCCCAACTACGAGAACCGCCTTGGTCGATCAAGGCCTCAATGATTATGCATTACGCACTGAACTTGACTTATCAGATAAGCAAAGAGAATTGGCCTTGATCAAGTTGGCCTCTTACCAATAACAACTTGCCAAACAATACAACAAAAAAGTCAATTCGAGGAAATTTTTTATATGAGATTACGTCCTAAGAAAAGTCCTCGGCGGTGTCGTGAAACCATCAGATAGCAACCTGGGACCAAACTAGGAAAGACCTTTTAGAGTAATAAGGGACGACCTATAAGGAGTATATCACTTGGAAATGCTGGACGGCAGAGAGATACCAAGATCCTGGAATGCAACCAATCTCAAGAAATTCTACTTTTAGACTTCTCTATCGTTTTAGCACATTTTAGTTTAAGAAAATTTTATTTTTAGACCGATTTCACTTGATTGTCATTATTCAATAAATAAAGGTCGCTCAATCCTCATATTTTCAATATGATATATTGGTTGCTAAGTGTTTCTTAATAACAGAAATTTCACCTTTTCCAAACAATAAACTTCCTCGCGCATAACAAAACTCCTAGAGATAACAACAAGTTGTTCAACTTGTTTCAATCATGGAATCTCATATGCCGAGCAGATCCCATAACGGTTATGGCAAATAAGTGAATAAGTTATAAATACTACAATCCTCAAATCTTTTTCGAAAACACAACGGTCCTCACGAATTGCTACGGTAATAACAAAAGCCATATAGGAGATCCTTAGGCAACAAATCCATTTCAGGTTGGTCGCCAACTTCTATGGGTTGCAAAAAGCCTGCTCGAGCGGACTTCCCTTTAACTAGGTACATTCTCACTAGCACCGGTAAAATTATGGGTTGGGCCTAATTTGGGCGGGTCAAATATAGGTTGGGCTAAATATGGGTTGGGTTAAATGTGGGTTGGGCCAAATATGGGCGGACCAAATATGGGTTGGGCCAACCCATTGTTTTTCTACTAAATTAAGTATTACAATTCGAGGTATATGTAAACAAACTCATATTTTACTCACAACTATTAAAAATGAGTATAATAATTGATTCGTATCTTTTAAAATTGGACTCCATATTTGATTCCTAGCTTTCAAATATGGGCCCCATATTTGACTCGTAGCTTTTAAATATGGCCCCATATTTAACTCGTAATTTTAAATATGGACCCCATATTTAGATGACTGGGCTAATATGGGTTGTTTAATTATTTGGGCCACATTTTTTCACTACTAATTCTCACCATCATCTTACATAGGCCTAAGGGAGTGCGACGACACGACCTAAAAGGTAAAGTAGATGGAATGATATTGCTAAGGCATGTTAGACGGGGAGAATGTTAAAAAATATGAAAGTATAAGACTAACACTTAAATACAATTCAGTCGGCTGAAAAGTCCAAGATGATTAAAACTAATAGTTCATCTAAATAGCATAAGTCCTAAGTTGGTCAATCAATATTATTTGGTAGAAAAAGACATCAAGTAACCAGTGAGTATCCGTTTTTTAAATAACACAAGTAATGATTATTAAAACATGTTTAATCAGCATATGCTCAAAACATGGGTAAAGATTAGTAAAGTTCTTTATTGAGATATAAGGTTACAATTACATCAAAGATAAAAAAAAATTACTCAAACACCTAAGACGACCCAGGACGGCGAGCAAGATACTCTACTACAATATCTCTCTAACCATCATCTGGTTTTGGGACAAGTTCTTCTACATTTTCATAGAGGCCATTCTCCATAAGTTGGAGAGGAATGGCGCCAGCCGGAATCCACGCATCATCCTTTGAGAAGGGGTTATGGAGATAGGCCTCACACTCAATTTGGTATATATACCACAGTTTGGATTCTTTAGGATCCTTCACCTCCTTGAGGGCACTTTGCCATCCTCGAGTAAAAGCAACATCCTAGACCTCCTTGAGCTTGGTTGGGGCATCTACCCAACTAGCATTGTAGCCTTCTCGAGGTCCCGTCTTGAATGCATACCTCAGCCTCTTGATGTCCTCTTTTAGCATAACAACAAAAGCTTTCAAGCTAGTGACCTCCTTCCTCAGAGCGTCATTCTCGGACTAAAAAACTTCACCCATGATAAGAAGCTTTTTTCGTATGGTCGTTGTCTTCAAAAGTCAATCTCAAAATTCCTTGAATACCTATAAAACTTGTCTAGAACAACTCGTTTTGCGGTAAGTACGGGTATCAATCCAACTTCTAAGGTGAAACAATCAATTCCAAAACTTGCAATTCAATTTTTATTACTAAAATCTTTTTATTATTATTTTTTTTAAAACTGTTTCCAGGTAAAAATTAACTGCTAAATGCTAAAACTATGAAATGACTAAATAATGAAAAATAATGTGTAACCGAGTGTGATAAATGTGAGAAAGTCAAGAGATGGGATTACACTGCATTACCAATTATTTTAATTTCTCAATTTATTAATTTGAAATATTTTGGGATAATATTAAATCGATAATCTAACTCTCGTTACAATTATAAATTTAACAATATCTTTTTCAGAAAACTAATTTAAAAGTGTCACGCGATGAAAAATTAAGAACTATATTGTGTTCAACAAAATTATCCGCTAGGATCAATTTAACAAAAATAGTATGAAGACTCAAATTTCAACACAGACTTAATATTCAAATTTCGAAAAAACCTATCTCTAGTTCGATCCCTAAATTCAAACATTAATTTGTACAATTAATTTACTAACTCTCGTTACATAAATTAATTGGTGACAGACAAAAATTAATTTTCCTAGAAATATAACATTAATGAAATCAATTAATTAAATTAATATCCTACGTAGTGCATCCCACCCCTTGAACAGAGTGACTAGCCAACCATAATGAAATAATTTATCACAGTCACAAACATGAAACACAAAATTAAAGAATAGAGCAAGAAATACAATACACAAAAGTCCCCTTTTGAATTTATTCCTTGAATCGCATTCGTGCATGTGCGTCCCAATGTTTTCACAAATCCAGCACTTAAATACATAAAAATAAAATAAAAACTAAACCTAAAAATTACTCTAATGCGAAACTAATTTTTTTTTAAATTTTTTTATGTACCTACTATATACATAATATACACAGTCTCTCTCTCTCTATCTATCTATTATCTGTGTGTCTCATATGTGTCTGTTTTCTTTTCTTTTTTTCTATCTTCCTTCCCCTTTTTTATAAGCCACGATACTTCTTTATGGATGAGAGATTTTGGGGATTGCATTTTGGGCTTGGGATTGATTCCGATTTTAAATGGATTTGAGAGAAAGCTGAAATGGGTTTGAATTTTTGGTATGGAATGTGGTTTGAATCAGATGAGGGTTTGAGAGGTTTTAAAATGGGGTTTCTAGTTTGGTTTGGATGGTGACGCCGGTGGTGGGGGTCTTCGGGTTATGGCTCCGAGTTTGGGAGTGGGTTACGAATTGGTGCATCGGGTTTGGGTTTTTCGGGTTCATGGGCGCCCCGTTCGCGAAAGCGGTTTGGCTGGAGGTGGTCTGGGTTTTACGATGGGTTTGGAGGTATAAGGTGGGTATTGCCGCAGGTAAGTTGGGGCAGGTGGGTTCTTGAGTTAATGGGTTAATGGGTATTGAAATGGTGAGAGAAAGGAGGATGGGTTTAAGGTTGGTGATGGGATATTTTAGTTATAGAGGTTATTTGGAAGAGGAGAGAGAATCGTGGGTGTTTAGTGAGGAAGAAGATGGGATAGTGTTTGGGTGTGTGAGGGTGTAGGAGAGTAGGTGTGTGGTTGTGTGAATTGTTGGGTGTATGTTAGGTGTCGGTTAGTTGAGTGTAAGTGAGTGTGTTGTGTGTGTTTAATTTGGACCCTTAAATAAAATAACACTACCTAAATTAATAAAACTAGACTAAAATAAAAAATTAAAATCTAAAAATAAAGTTCTACTCTATTACTAAGAGACTCAAAAATAAAAAGAAATAATAAATAAATAAAACTCTATAAAAACTAAAAATCCTAACTAAAGAAATTAAAACTAAAAACTAAAAAAAAAAATCCTAAAAAATAATCCAAAGAAAAATAATAAAATAAAATAAAGATTAAAAACTAATAAAAATCAAAATCAGAATAAAGAAATATAAGAATTCTAAATAAATCTAAAATAAATCCTCAAAATAAAAATCTAGAAAAATAATAAAGGGACAAACTCAACATACACAGGCTCGGGTGATGGTCTGGGCTCGGTGCAAGCTTAGGTTTGGTCCGGGGGTAGGGTTTGGGACATCAAAACTCATCGGGGCAAGCTCAATAGGACTTTTGACTTCGCGGTCTCTTTGATTTCTTCGATGCAGGCTTTTGATTGCTATTGTGTCACAATTATACTGATTTAGCATTATTTGTATCGCAACTGCATATTGACCTGAGAAATAAATAAATACAAACATAATGACATTTTTATTAAGAACGAGCGACTAAAATGCATCTATTCCGGGCATAAATTATACACTTTTGGGTGCTTATAACACCACCCCGAAACAGAACGTTGCTAGTCCTCGAGCAAAAATAGAGAGAAAACAAAGATAAGTAACAAAAAATGTGCCACTTTCATAGGCACTGGCGATTGCACTTAGCATGTGCAACAAGCCGTTAAACCTATAGGTTGCCCTACAGGACGAGTGGTGTCAAGTGAGGGTTTGCAGTGAATATACCCACAAAATTTTAAATTTATTAAAATGCAATCTCTTATTTTGACGATGAAATGCTATACAACCCAACTTAAAAGGATATCAAGGAACATCGTATTCGACTATCATAATGAGATATAAAATTAGTTAATTCCAAAAGAGTAATCCTTCCTAAAACTCTGCGTGTGTTAGTGTGATACAATCTTAGGTATCATTGGAGTACTTCTTAGATAGCCTTTATAGAATCAAAGCTTTGACTTCAATTCTCACTGGATATATCTCTCTGAATCTAACTCTCTGAGAATTAGATAAGTGTATCTCTCTAGTGTGTGAGAAGGTAAGTAAATGTAAGGAAGTTCAAACGTCTCACACACTTCATAGAAAATGACAGATACATGAAAGAAAATTGATCTCATGAATGAATGCTAACCACTATGTTGAACATGTCGAGTTATTCACCATATAGACTTCTCGTTTGCCCGAACACGTCACCAAGGGGTGGAAAATGTTATTTATGTATGGGAGAATGGGAGAATTACATGAAGAAGATATGTTGATAAGGCTTTTGAGAAGAGTCTGACTAAATAATGTCTTCATTTTTCAAATTTTGATCGCATGCTTTTTTTTTCTTCGTTTCTATTTTTTTTTTCTTTCTTTGCTTCTTTTTTCTACTAGTTTTTTTTTCTTTTTTTATTGAGATACATTTTTCTTTTCATAACAAAAATGAAGGCAATCTACATGGAATATTTCAAACACTATTTTTCTCAAAAATTATGGTAGTGATGGGGAATGACATATGGATGGTGTTTGGAACATATATGGGTAAGGAAAACATGGGATGATAATAGATGGAGTATAGGGTAAAAATGGTAAGTATATGGTAAAATCGGTTTAGTGCTCGGGACAAACTACAAGACACATGTTTCTTACAACTCAAAGATAATGTCATTCTCAATGATTAAGCCAAGTTTGAAAAATAATGAGACCATGCATCGAATAAATGTGGTACCCAAAGAAAATTGAGTCAACTTGAGACTCGGAGATACGTAAAAACCCTCAAAAAGGTGAAAAGCTCAAATCTCACGGGTTTAAGTCTCCACTAGTAATATTTTAAGGCTTTCTTAAGAATATAGTTACTCTTAAACTTTTTATTGTACACATGATAGTTTAAAATTTTCGGGTTTAGGAATTTATAGTGCAAGTACGTTTTTAAGAGGCATTAATTAATTTATTTGTAAAAAGAGTAATTTAAGTGTCGAACACGTGTATTCCGAGATTTCGAAAAGAGGGATGATAGATAGATCATGTCATAACAAATTTTTTTGAACAGCACAAAAAATGCATTTAAAATTATTTGTTTCTAAAAAAATTTCAAAAAAGGTACGATTTTGATAAATTCCCCACCCCCAAACAAAAGAGAACATCGTCCTCGATGTTTAAAATGATATATAAAAATAAAAACACAAGGGAGGAAAGATATTACCATAATGAACCGCTTATGAAATTGTATCGCATGGTGGAGCAGAGATAAAATCTGAAGAACAATGCGACACCAATATGTACAAGTCTATAAAGCATGTGAAAGTCATTGCGTGATGTGAAACACCACCCCCAAACAGGTTAAGACTCATACTCAGAAATAATGAACGACGGGCTGCCTCCCGGTAGTGCTAAGTTTAACGTCTTCAGCCAGACCGAACCATTCTCACCCTAAAGATAAGATCTATGAAAGTGTGGGGCGGTAGAAAAATTGGGTGATGAGAATCACCCCCAAACAAGACTGAAGCGTCAGTCTTGTTGGATAAAGGAGAAAAAGGGTCAATTGCACTTGTATGGAAAAGTATATCACACGATGCAAAGCATCGGTGGACCACGGGTGGGTGGGGATTAGGGTAAGAATGAGAAAGGCAGGGGAGAATAATCATCGATCACGGACCTTATTGAGCCGAAAGGTGAGGGAAAAAATTGACCTATAAGAATGGTGCTCAAGTTGGATGGGAAGGCGGAAGGGTGTAGTAAGTGGAATGGGGCGGGGCTCATACAAACCACACGACCGTTCTATGAATGGGAGATGATATTGGTCGCACTGTGACACACCAGGGAGCGGTAGCTGGAAAAAAGCAACACCACAAGGAAGTGGTGGGCATAGAGTAATAAGCTCGGTGTTACGTATGGGTAGAGTATCATGCATACTCACATGGATGGTGGGGTCGATGAAAAGTGCACAAATGGGATCGTGTAGCACTAGGGTGGAGGGTGGGTGTAGGTGAGGACCTAAATGCTTATATGTGAATAGGGAAATTATAATAGCAAGGTACGAATCAAGTGGTGGGAGAGGAGTGACAAATGGTGGGTCGGGTGGGACAAAGGGTGGGGGGAGATGATCTAACTCGAGAGTAGGAGAAACACACTCCTTATGAGACTCGGAATGATCCTCAAGGGCACTCGTAGGAGGAGGTGTGAAAGTGAACGAGGGAGTGATCAACTTAGCCACCCGAAAGTCACCAACCGAAGTGGTGGAAAAATCTAACGAGGAATCCAAATCCGAGACAAATGAATCATCATTGATATCTGACTCAACGGGATCCAAGCATGGTGGGAAATGATCCATATCCAGAGCAACAAAAACCATCTCGGATTCAATCTCAGGACAGTGGGAAACACTCGCAGTCGGAGCTAACCTATAAGGAAGTGTTACCTCAGGGACACACATAAAAAGATCAAAACGTGTAGACTCAGGCGTAAAAGTATATTCGGTGGAAGGGGAAGGTGAACCTCAATGGTGGGTTCGAGAGGATAGGGAGGTGTAGGATTAGTCTCACAGTCAGTGGAACGGTCAACACATTTGTCAAATTAGGGCCCGGACCACTCGGTGGTCACAACATTGAGATTCTCAGGAAGATAGGGTTGGTCACACTCAAAACCAGTGACACAAAACGATACGCCATCATTCCACGCGAGTGCAACAATGGGATAACTTGGTGTGAAATTCGACTCGCCCTTACACTCAAATGCAGTAAACATGTGTTCAAGTCGTTGAAGGGCTTCATTTTGAGACTTAAGAGTGTGCACAAACTTATGCAAGAGGCTGTCGAGAGAGAATGTACAAGGTGGTTAGCAGATGTCAGTGGGTGGCAGTGGTGGGTGAGGTGTACACAACTCGATATAGACACTAGGAGGTAGAGAATACTCATATAAAGTGTGTGGAACGGGGACAATTGCATCATCCATGGGAGAAGATCTCCATAAGAGACAAAAGGTTGATCAGCACGAGGATCATAGTAAGGGGACTAATAGGTATAAGGTGCATGAGATGGCGATGATGACTATTGAAAACCGTAAGGATCCACAACATGGTGTTAGGATTCATATTGCATGAAAGGATGATCAGGCCTCCATGAATAGCTTGGGTACTCATACTCCTCAGCATTTAATATGTCTTGACAATATGTTGAGGGTGGTTCCGAAACAGTGTCATATGGATACACATGTTCCATGGTGGGTTCTGGGGGAGAGAAAATAAATGGACACTCATGGGACAAGTGATCGATAAGAAAGCAGTATGTGCATGGTGAATCATGGGATGGGTTGACACTCATCACCGGAGGTAGTGGAAGATGAGATGTGTGCGTGGACGACACATGAATATCAATAATGGGCGTGTGAGAGTTAAAGCCATGAATTAATATATGGAGGTTCGATTCAGGCTCATCCTCAAACAAGTTAGAGAGAATGGGAAATGACCAAAGTATTCCCGTAAAGGACGTTCTTTAGCCATGAAGAGAAGAATATTTTTGGGTTTTTAAATATTTTTCAAAAGAAAAGAAAATCTTTTTGTGGTTTTTTGATAATATTTTTTAAAAAAGGAAAATATTTTTGGGATTTTTGGAAATATTTGTTTTTTTTAAAGGAAAATATTTTTGGGACTTTTCAAAAAAGGGGAGAAAATGGACTCTTGATTTGGACGAACGAACTAAAATTAACTACAGAAATAATTGAATTGGACATATACAAGTAAAGGAAAAATCCTAACAACCACGTAGCCAATTATTATCTTTAAAATTAGTGAGAGGGGTAGTCAAATTTTAATTAAGTCTGCGGACGACAAAAATCACGGAATTTATCTTTGTGATCGCCTATTGCAAAAATGTGTTCCTACGGGGCTATCTAGTTTATTGATTTTAAATTTAATGATAGCTAGGGTAGCAAACAATGGATATGCGAGTGAGTCGGGTGATGAAATCCCTCCTCGTTTCAATGATCGGATATAGGTCTTAGGTAAATTAATTCATCCAGCCATTCAATTTAAGTGCGAGGCAGAAATTAAAAGCACACAGGAGCAAATAATCACACAAAAATTGAACTCGCTAGCAGGAGATTCGCGAGGGATAAAAAAAAATGTACCTCCCACGGTTTTTACACACGTGGGGTGAAAACCAAGTTGAGTCGACCGGGGGAAGATCGCCTAACTTCAGTCCTCCCCGAGAGTCCTACCGATCCAATGTAGAGAGGCTTCTAAATCCTAACCTTTGGACGCCCTCTCTCTACCTTGTCCAGTTTCCCTTTTCCCTTTTTGTTTTTTAATGAATAAAGATTACAAAAATAATAAGGTGTTAAAATGCACCCCAAATAAATATAAAGCTTCAAAAATCCTATACAACCTGTCTAGGGACGAGGGAGAAGGAATGCTACAACTAAAAATAAATTTAAAAAAATTACAAGTCTTCAAATGTGTCTCCATGTCAAGAAAGTGGCAACGGCGCGATTTGATAAGAAGCTTTGTTCGTATGGTCGTTGTCTTCAAAAACCAATCTCAAAATCCCTTGAATACCTATAAAACTTGTCTAAAACAACTCGTATTGCGGTAAGTACGGGTATCAATCCAACTTCCAAGGTGAAACAATTATTGCGAAAACTTGCAATTCAATTTTTATAATTAAAATCTTTTTTTATTATTTTTTTTAAAAACAATTTCAAGGGAAAAATGAACTACTAAATGCTAAAACTATGAAATGACTAAATAATAAAAAATAATGTGCAACCGAGTGTAATAAATGTCAGAAAGTCAAGAGATGGGATTACACCGCATTATCAATTATTTTAATTTCTCAATTTATTATTTTGAAATATTTTAGGATAATATTAAATCGATAATCTAACTCTCATTACAATTATAAATTTAATAATATCTTTTTCAGAAAACTAATTTAAAAATGTCACACGATGAAAAATTAAGAACTATAACGTGTTCAAGAAAATTACCCACTAGGATCAATTTAACAAACACCGTATGAATTCTCAAATTTCAACACATGATTAATATTCAAATTTAGGAAAAACCTATCTCTAGTTCGATCCTTAAATTCAAACATTAATTTGTACAATTTATTTACTAACTCTCGTTACATAAATTAATTGGTGACATTCAAAAATTAAGTTTCCTAGAAAAAGAACATTAATGAAATCAATTAATTAAATTAATATCCTATGCAGTGCATCCCACTCCTTGAATAGGGTGACTAGCCAAGCATAATGAAATAATTAATCACAGTCACAAACATAGAACAACAAATTAAAGAGTAGAGTAAGAAATACAATACACGACAGTCTCCCTTTGAATTGATTCCTTGAATCGCGTTCACGCACGTGTGTCCCAGTGTTTTCGCAAATCCAGCATTTGATTACATAAAAAAAAACTAAACCTAAGAATTATTCTAATGTTAAACTAATTTTTTTGGAATTTTTTATGTACTTACTATATACATAATATACACAATATCTTTCTCTATTTTCTGTGTCTCTCGTTTGTGTCTGTTTTCTTCTTTTTTCTGTCTTCCTTCCCTTATTTTATAAGCCACGATACTTCTTTGTGGATGAGAGATTTTGGGGATTGCATTTTGGGTTTGGGATTGATTCCGATTTTAAAGGGATTTGAGAGAGAGCTGAAATGGGTTTGAATTTTTGGTATGGGATAGTGGTTTGAATTTTTGGTATGGGATAGTGGTTTGAATCAGATGCGGGTTTGAGAGGTTTTGAAATGGGGTTTCGAGTTTGGTTTGGATGGTGACGCCGGTGGCGGGTTGAGCTGGGGTCTTCGGGTTATGGCTCCGAGTTTGGGAGTGGGTTACAGATTGGTGCATCAGGTTTGGGTTTTTGGGGTTCATGGGCGCCTGGTTCGCGAACGCGATTTGGCTAGAGGTGGTCCGGGTTTTTCGATGGGTTTGGAGGTATAAGGTGGGTATTGTTGCAGGTAGGTCAGGGCAGGTGGGTTCGTGAGTTAATGGGTTAATGGGTATTGAAATGATGAGAGAAAGGAGGATGGGTTTAAGGTTGGTGATGGGAGGTTTTAGTTATGGAGGTTGTTTGGAAGAGGAGAGAGAATTGTGTGTGTTTAGTGAGGAAGAAGATGGGATAGAGTTTGGGTCTGTGAGGATGTAGGAGAGTAGGTGTGTGATTGTGTGAGTTAGTTGGGTGTATGTTAGGTGGGTTAATTAAGTGTAAGTGAGTGTGTTGTGTGTGTTTAATTTGGACCCTTAAATAAAATAACACTACCTAAAAAAATAAAACTAGACTAAAATAAAAAATTAAAATCTAAAAATAAAATTCTACTCTATTACTAAGAGACTCAAAATAAAAAATAAATAAATAAATAAAACTCTATAAAAACTAAAAATCCTAACTAAATAAATTAAAACTAAAAATTAAAATAAAAATCCTAAAAACTAATCCTAAGAAAAATAATAAAATAAAATAAAGATTAAAAACTAATAAAAATCAAAATCAGAATAAAGAAATATAAGAATAGAAAATAAATCCTAGAAAATTCTAAATAAATCCAAAATAAATCATAAAAATAAAACGACTCAAAATAAAAATCTAGAAAAATAATAATGGTACAAACTCAACATACTCCGGCTCGGGTGATGGTCTGAGCACGGTGTAGGCTTAGATTTGGTCCAGGGATAGGGTTTGAGATATCGGAACTCATCGGGGCGAGCTCAATGGGACTTCTGACTTCGTGGTGTCTTTGATTTCTTCGATGCATATTTTTTACCGCTATTGTGTCTCAATTATACTGATTTAGCATTATTTGTACTGCAACTGCATATTGACCTGAGAAATAAACAAATACGAACATAAGGCCATTTTTATTAAAAAGGAGCAACTAAAATGCATCTATTCGGGGCATAAATTATACACTTTTGGGTGCTTATCAACCCACATGGTCGACCTCGGTTATATCCAAGAGGTTGGATCTCGAGGAATTTACTTCTTCTTGTACTGAGACACCTATCACCTCTATCTCTTGGAGATCATCTTTAAATTTGTCAATCACCTCGGTCTAGTTCTTGTACTTCTCGTTCCTCACCCTTAAGGATTTACATATCTTTACAAAGGCTTTGCGAGCTTTCAAGCGGACATTTAGTCCAAGAATCTTCCCCAGTTAGGAGTTAGGAGAAATGTAACGGCCTAAATCAACAGACTACAAATGACACACAATAAACCAGAAGCTAAGTATTAGCACATGGAAAATCAAGAGAACACATGCAGAAAAGAAGAAATTCCATTCTCATTCATTATAACAGGGTGGCCAAAGGCCAATACATTAAATTGCCAAAAATAATTACAAACTGGCAAAAGAAAGATCGTACAAGGAAAAGACTAAATCCTAGTCTACGAGCCTTGATCAGTCACCTGATCATCATCAGCAATGGTATTTCCCTTGTCAACGACTAGTTTTTCCTCCCCAGCACCATCGACCACACCAACCTCAGCAGGAACAATCTCTGTATAACCAGAAGGTTGGTCGCCATCCTGATCATCCTCCTCGAAAGGATCAGGATCAGGAGAATAAAGACTGAAGAGCTCAGACTCAGCAGGAGTTTTGACAGCCTTCAAAGCCTGGTCCCATCCCTTATTGAAGGATACCTCGCATCCGTAGGCCAGTTGCCATTTAGTATTATCATATGCTTTATTAAAGCCCCCGTGGGAGCTCGCGCCCTTTTCTTGAGGGAGCTCCTCCTCTAGCTTGACAACCTTGTTGAAAAAGCCCCCGTTTGACACCATCAGCTTAGTTTTCTCGACGATTACCACCTTATGAGTTGACTCAAGCGTGTCATAGGCCTTGGTCCTCTTCTTCTTCTCTCTCTCCCACTCTTGGCGAGCATCAGCAACTGCTTCTCATCCTTCAGATCATCTTTCAGCTCTTGCTCTCTTTTGGAACCATCAGCATGGTCATCTAGGAGGGTGGTAAAATTAAATAGCAACTGTACATGAAGAAAACAACAGATAATTAGTATAGCAACAGGGAAAGTGAGAACAAAAAACATCAGAGGATATTTATCAAGGCCATCCCCTGAGTAGTTTTGAAGGTGAGCTAAGTTGATCCCAATCTGGAAAAACGCTCTCGATCAGCGGCGAGCACGACCCTCTTTAATAGATCCGGGGTGAGGGAAGTTTCATCACTCACACTAGCTGATAAGAGGCTTTTTACGTGTAGTCGTTGTCTTCAAAAGCCTAGTCTCAAAATTCCCTTCAACACCTACAAAACTTGTAAAACAACTCGTATTGCGGTAAGTACGGGTATCAATCCAACTTTAAAGGAGAAACAATTAATGTGAATGCTTGGAATTCAATTTTTTTACTAAAACTTTTTTTTATGTTTTTTTAGTATTAAAACTTTTTAGTTAACACAATTTGAAGGGAGAATTAACTAATTGATGCTAAAAATATGACGTGACTAAATAACCTAAAAAAATATGTACCAAGTGTGATAAATGTGAGAATATTCAAGAGATGGGATTACACCGCGTGTTCAGTTAATCTTAATTTCTTAATTTATTAAATTGAAATATTTTGAGATAATATTAAATTTAAAATCTAACTATCGTTATAATTATAAATTGAATAAATATCTTTTTCAAAAAAATAATTTAAAAATGCCACACTTTAAAAAAACTAATATTTATACTCTTTTTAATAAATTACCTACTAAGATCAATTTAATAAAAATTATACGAATCCTCGAATTTTAACACCGAATTAATATTCAAAATTTAGAAAAAAACTATCTCTAATTCGATTCCCAAAATCAAATATTAAAACTAAATTAATTTACTCTCTCTCATTACATAAATTAATTTATGACAATTACAAATTACTTCTCCTAGAAATATGACAATAACAAAATTAACTAATTAAAGTAACATCCTACGCAGTTTCATCCTACCCCTTGAACGGGGTGTTTAGCCAAACATTCTCATGTTAGAACAAACAATAATCAATAAAATATCAAGAGATGACATAAAATTGAGAAAGAGAGGAATGAAATTAAATACACAAGTCTCCTTATCGAATTGCGTTCATAAAATGCGTCTCAATTCTTCCACAAAAATTCGCACTTGATCAGAAAAATAAAAATAAAAACTAAACCTAAAAATTAATCTAAACTAAACTAAATTTTCCTAAACTGTACAAAAAATGGTACTGCCTCTCTTTTCTGTCTAAGCTCTGAGATATCCCCATCCAAGTTGCCCCTAATACCTCTTTTATCATCCATGACTTGTTGATTTTGTTGGAGGATTTAGGTTCATGGGTTTTGAAAGTAGTATGGAGGTTCCGTCGAGTATAGAGGTTTGGGCAGAGCTGCCCGGCGAGGGGTCCAGCGGTCTTGGTACGGTCGCTGGTTTTTGGAGTTGGGTTTTGGGTTTAAGTGGCTCGAGTCATGGAACTCGAGTTTAAATAGGAGCTCGGGATTAGCTCCGGGATTGGGGGTTTGATTGGTGATGGTGGTTCTGGTTATGGAGGATTAGGGGAAAGAAAGTGTGTGGGTGGTGAGAGAAGAAGATGGGTCTTGGATTAGGTGTAGTGATATAGGTTAGTGTGTGCGCATTTTAAATTTGTGACCCTATTAAAATAATATTACCTAACAAATTAAAAAATAAAATCAAATAAAAATCAAACTAAACTAAAAGAATATGAGATTAAAAATAATAATAGCAATTAAAACTGAAAAAATAACTTTCTAACTTATAAACTAATAAAAGACTCAAATAAAAACTAAAAATATAACAAATCTAATAAAATAAAATAAAATAAAATAAAATAAATAAGATAAAATAATAATAAACTTAAACTAACTAAAAACTAAAAACAAATAAAAATAAAGGGAAATATAGAACAAATACTTGACGCGCAAATAAAATATAAAAAATCCTAAAAATATATGTGACTCAACATAAAAATATAAAATAAATTCTAAAAATTATATACGACACAAATAAAAATATAAAATAAATAAATAATAAATAAAATAAAAGGTACAAATTAAACACACGCGGTTCAGTATAGGTTTAGGTAGGTCTGGGCTAGGTTAGGGGACCATGTAATAATAGGTATGGGGATTGGGGCATCGTAACTCATCTCGACAAGCTCAAAAAGTGATCTATGTTTTCACGGCCGCTTTGAATTCTTTGTGTAGCTCATTTAACCGCTACTTTGTCGCAATTAACTTGATTTAACATTATTTGATACTGCGACTGCCGATTGACCTGCAATATAGATAAAACGAACATGAGGCCATTTTTATTAAAAGCGAGAGATTAAAATGCATCTATTTAGGGTATAAAATCAACAACTTTGGGTGCTTATCACACCACCCATAAACAGAACATTGTTAGCCCTCGAGCAAAATATAGAGAGAAAGAAAGATAAGAAACCAAAAGTGTACCACTTTCGCAGGTGCTTGCGATTACACTTAGCATGTACAACAAGCCTTTAAACCCATAGGTTGTCCTATAGGACGAGTTTTTTCTTAAGAGGGTTTGCAGGGAATATACCCATAAAATTCTTTATTTACAATGACAGTCAATCTCTTATTAGACGTAGATCAATTGTACAATCCATCACGAGATAAATATTTTGGGGAATACAAGATAGAAGTGTATAAAAAGTTTAGTTAAGTGAATACTCAAGGCACATCCTTCCTAGAACTCAACGTGCGAGATGTGAATCAGTCAAAATGGATCGAATATCATAAGAGTAATTCCTAGATCGTCTTTTCGGAACCAATGCTTCAACTTCAAAATCTCACTGGATATAACTCTCTTAAACGAACTCACGAGATTTGGGTAAGTGTATTGCTCTTGTGTGTGAGTAGGTGAGTAAATGTAAGAAAGGTCCAACGTCTCACACACATATAAGAAAGAACGAACTTTTTATAAAGTGATCTCATGAAAGAAATGTTAATCACTATAGTGAGAACGTTGAGTTATTCACCAAGTTGACCTTCATTTGCTTGAACACCTAGGGGAAATATCGATGTTTATGGGTGAGGGAAAATGTAATGAGAAGGATGGGATGATAAGAGGGATGGATGTATGTTGGATGGATGTTTGAGAATAGTGTATTACACTTTGACGAACAAATGTCTTTATCTCACAAGAACTTCACTGCAACTTTTTTTCTTTTTTTTCGAATTTCTTTTCCTTTTTCTGAATTAACTCTCATAGAGGTATTTGCTAAAAATGCAAACACTCTCTATGAAGACATTTCTCTTTGATACTTTCAACATTCTTCCCTTTTTCAAAATGGTTAGTGGAAAATGGAGTTGATATGGAAATGGTGATGGTATATAGTGATGATATAAAAAAATAAAAAAGTATATGGGTGTGAATGTGGATGTATGGGTGAAAGTCTGGTGATCAGGACAAACTTCAGGATACATGTTTCTTACAACTCGAAAGTGATGTCGTTCTCAATCATCAAGCCAAAAATTTAGTGAAGAATAATGAGATCATACAACGATTTAAGTGCGAACCCAAAGGAAGTTGAATCAACTTATGACTCGGAGATTTCATAAAACTCTCAAAAGGGGTGAAAGGTACGAATCTCACAAGATAAAGTCTCCACTGGTGATCCTTAAGATTTTCTTGAGAATTGTAGTACTTTTCAACTCTAAACCGTAGTGACGTGATATGTGCGTAAATTTTGTTGAGCCAGAAATTCATGGTGCAAAATGCCACTTAAGGGAATTACATAAGCTATTTAGAAAAAATACCTCTAGCTCAATTCCTAGACTTAAAAGATGGATGATAGAAAATTCCTGTCAATGAATGAGATGAAAGAAACTGCATGAAAATTTTAAAAATCAGATTTTAAAAATTAAAAATTTTCAAAAGAGGTACGATTTTGATTGAATTCCCCACCCCCAAATAAAGAGGAACATCCTCCTCGATGTTAAATAAAATTAGTTTTAAAATTGAGAGTAGAAAGGAGGAAAGAGATTACCATAATCAATCGCTAATGAAGTGTATCAGATGTATCCAAGATGAATCGGAATAAGTGATAAAAAAATTTGTATAAGTTTATAAACATGGTAAAGCATTGGGTGATGTGAGACACCACCCCCAAACAGGATAAGACTCATACTTAGAAAAAGAAGGGTGCCTCCCGGTAGCGCTATGTTTAACATCTTCATCCAGACCGAAGGGAACTCACCCTAAGGATAAAAACTATGAAACCTCGGGGTGGTAGAAAATCGAGAGATGATAATAACCCCCAAACAAGACTGAGTCGTCATTCTTGTTTGATAAAGGCTAAAAGCATCAATGCACTTGTAGAGAAAATTGCATCACATGATGAAAGCATCGGTGGACCAAGGGTGGGCAGGAAGAAAAGTAAATGGAAGGATGGAAAGGGTGAGACATAGATCACGGGCCTTATTGATCTTAAAAGTGAGGGCAACAAGGGCCCTATAACCATGATGCTCAAGTTAAATGGGGAGGCAAAAGGGTGTAGCAATAGTCATGGGGTGGGCCTCATTGAAATGGCACGACCGTTCTATGAATGGGCAATGATAATGGTCGTGTTGTGACACATTAGTGAACCGACAAGAGTAAAACTCATCACAAGGGACGAGTGGTGGACAAGGAGGAACAAGATATTGTGTCACGTAAGTTGAGAGTAGCATCACAAATATTCTCATGAAGGGTGGAAGGTGGATTCAAGTAAGGACCTAGATAAACATAAGTGAATTGTTGAGGGATAATGACTAGGTCCAAACATAGTGGAGAGTCGGGTGGGACAATGGGTGGGGGAACCTCAATTGTGGGTTCTTGTGGATATGGAAGGGAAGGAAGAACCTTGTCCTTGGGTTCTTTTGTATTCTTAGGGTATGGATCACTCTCACATTCTATGGACAAGTCAACACAATTGTCAACTTGGGGCTCGGACCACGAAGTGGTCTTAAATTTAAAATTCTCGGGGTGATAGGGTTAGTCACACTCAATATCAGTGGCATAAGACGACTCATCACTGTTTCACGTTGGTGCAACAATGGGTGGACTTATGGTGCAATCCGACTCTCACTCACACTCAAATTCATTTAATCTTTGTTCAAGCCGTAGAAGGGCTTTGTTTTGAGATTGAAAAAAAATAAACTAAAGGAAAATATATAACAAATACTTGACATGCAAATAAAATATAAAAATCCTAAAAATATATGTGACTCAACATAAAAATATAAAATAAATTCAAAAAATTATATACGACACGAATAAAAATCTAAAAAAAATAAATAAATAAATAATAAAATAAAATAAAAGGTACAAATCAAACACACATGGCTCGGGAAAGGTTTAGGTAGGTCTGGGATAGGTTAAGGGACAAGGTAATAGGTATGGGGATAGGGGCGTCGGAACTCATCTGGACAAGATGAAAAGGTGATCTTTGTTTTCACGGTCGCTTTGAATTCTTTGTTTAACTCATTTGACCGCTACATCGTGGTAATTAACTTGATTTAACATTATTTGATACTGTGACTGCCAATTGCACTGCAATATAGATAAATACGAACATAAGGCCATTTTTATTAAAAACGAGTGACTAAAATGCATCTATTTAGGGTATAAAATCAAAACTTTTGGGTGTTTATCACTAGCCCCTCAAGGCTTGGGAAATAAGGGACCCCGGAGGAATGAAGGACTAACTTCATCATAGTCTCCCTCCTCTCGTCTTCTCTCCACTTATTTTTTATTCTCTTTATCCTTCTTCCTCTCTACTTCCTATTTCTCCTTCTCTTTATCTTTTTCTTTCTCTTTCCCCTTATCAGATGGGCTAGAACCACTGCCCTTAGGGGAATCAGTTATAGATGTCTTTAAATACTCGATCCGATTAGATAAGACAATCTGGTCATCATCATCAGGGAGTTTTAATTTTCTACTTTTGATCAGAGGGGCCATTTCTTCTTCTTCTACTACTCCACCCTCGTCTTCCTCACACTCCTCATCTTCTAATTCTTATGAACTTTACTCTTCTAGAACAACTGGCTCAGAAGGACCAACCCCAGGAGCTCTCAAGTCATGTACCTTGTCCATAGGACGAGCAATAAAATTGGTTGTAGTGTTTTGTATTCCAGCAGATAAGCTACAGACCAGGTATGCTCACCGTCAAATAGCCTCTTTTTTATGTTCCAAACCTTCAGAAGCTCATCAACATTGATCTCACTGATGTCTGGCTCAAGGTTCTTTTCACGAGGTGAAAAATGAAGAGAGAAAGGACAAGTATTAGAAGATAAAAAGAAAAAGGAAATTAATACCAAATGATACAACAAGATAAAAAGCAGTGACCTATACGCTCCTCTCCAAAGTCTGAAATTACTGGGCCACTTTTGCCTCTTGCCCTCGCGAGCAGGAAGACGTTGACAATTTCTAGAAATAAAACCTTGGCCCCAGTAATCCATGTGTGAGTCTGGAAGATTCACCACCATGACTCGAAAACCTTCTTGGTCTTTGAATAAATGAGGTCATCATTTGTTCTCGACCACACATAATAGTAGCAGATTTCCACAACACCTAATTTGGTATCATACAGGGTATTAAATTTGTGTATCCCATTCACTATCTTCCATACATTGGAAGCACACTAGGCAGGAACTACTTCAAAGTCTCTAAAGAACTTAGGGAAAAGAGGGTTTAGGGGAAAGGTCAAACCTCCCTGGGTTATCACAAGGGTATGAATCTAGTGCCCCCCCCCCCCCCCTCAATGTCACGCATATTTTTGGGAAAGGGGGCACAGTCGATTTACACCCAACCGAGAAGGTTGTATCTCTTCTTAAACTCTTCAACTGATCTACCACCAATTTTTTCCATGAATATACAAAGAACCCTAGCTACAATTACAAAAAAATTCGAAGAAGAAGAAAGATGAGAGAAAATGAGCTAATCTTATAAGAATTGACGAAGCTCGGAGGAAAAAAGGAGAACTAAATAAGATGAACGATGCAAAGCTTAGCGAGCAAGTATAAAGATGCACTGAACTAAAATGACGAAAGGAGTGTATCTCCAGTTTCAAACCCAATAACAATCCTTAAACACGATCTTCTAGATGATTTTTGGCGGTTCAAATACCTACTCGGACGACAGCACCCTCGTTCATTTAATTAAATTACAAGTATGCCATGGTGTTTGGCTTATGACCAGCGTACCCTTACAAAGTTCACAAAAACTACCAGAATGCCATTTCTCCAGCAAAAATGAAGATTTTAAGATTAAGGCCTTTATTTTAGTTAAAAATTATTGGCCCACGGTCCGCAAGGCCGAAATTTTTTAGGGGAAATTGTGGGGACCCATTTATTATGGTCCATGAGAGTAACCGAACAAGCCCAAATTATCTAAAGAGATGCCCGACCCAAATCAAATAGTCGGCCAACAGATATGTATTTAGTAGACATTAAATCACTGACAGATATGATCAAATCAATCACCAACAATCTCGACCGAGATATTCAAGTGATACAAGATATATCCAACGTGTGAATTGAGTTCCCTATACATCTCAAACTTTATTTTTATGCGCCTAAAAATTGTACACCCTACCCGAGGCAAAGGTATGTAACCATAAATATTGAGAGACACTATAATAAAAGCAGTAACCTCTCCATGGATGAAGATAATTTGCCGAACCACGTATATCGTTGTTGTGTGTCTGACCTTTCACTTTCTACTCTTTGTGATTGTTTCCATAGAGTTCTTTATTGTGATATTTTCTGTACTCACAATATCTTAAATTTCAACTCTTAATAGTTAATTTTTCCATGGATTAAATGATTTTCTCCTAGCAGGTGATTTATTAAAAATGGTTTATTTCTATTTTTGAGAGTTTGTGAAAGTTTTAAAATTAAGTTTCTGAAAGGTTAATAGTGGAATTATATTTTTTATGAGAGTTGACTTGTAACTTTATTATTATCTTGGGCTATTTTAAATTAATTAATTAATTAAAATAATTAATATATGTGGTAAAACCTCACTCCTTGTTTGTTCTCAACTTTATTCACCCCACTCATCTCTTATTTTAGTTTTTATTATTTAGTTCAGTAGAAATATTAGCACATTATTAGTTAAAATAAACCTCCCTTAAACCATTGTTTTAAAAATCATATTAGTCTTCATTTTTCTCTTGTCCACATTAAGAAATTGAATTGCTACCCCTTACTTGTCATATACATGCTTTAGTGTATTTTGTAGGTCCAAAGAGATTTTTAATTGACGAGTCCTTACCACAACGACTATACAAAAAAAGGTTAATTATCAAATGGTGTCTTTGCCGGCTTTTTAAGCGTTGGACTTTGCTCAATTTTTTATGATAGCTTTTTTCACCAAGTGTCGTTGCCTGTTTTTTGAGTGGAGGAGTATTTTGAAGACTTTTACATTCGTTCATTTGTATATATTTTTTATTTTTTATAGATTGGTTGTATTAGGATATCGAGGCCTTGTACATTTATTTGTGATGATTCAGACACCAATTATTTGTAATAATTAAATAAAAAAAGCTAAAAGGGAAACGAGACAAAATAGAGAGAGGGTATCATTGGAGTGGATTATAATCCTCTCTATTTTGGGTCCGTAGGACTCCCGGGGATGACTGAATTTAGGAGAACTTCCTCCCAATCGACTCAACTAGGTCTTTATCCTATATATGTAAAAGTTGTGGGAGGTACGTTTCTTTATCATCCACGCATTTCTAGTTAGCGAGTCCATTTATTGTTTGACTATTTACTCCTATGTCACTTTATTTTATGCATAGTCTTACTTCGAATGGTTTGATGAATTAATTGGACTTAAGACCTACACCCGATGATTAAAACGATAAGTAATTTCATCACCCAAATCAATCATTCATCCATTGTGTTCTACCCTAGCTATCATTAAAATTCAAAATCAATCAACTAGGTAGCCCCACGAGATACGGTGTTCATAGGACCCTTTTTGAACAAGTTAACTTGTAAGACAAACCGTAGAGTTTTATTCACCCAAAAAAACCTCGATCAGTTCTCTTTGAGACACGTTAATGTCCAAGGAAACTAGGTTTTAAGTGCGTTCGTCCAGTAAAATGGGTTTGCGTTATCCCCAGTGTTGTATTGGCTGACCATTTCACCGTAGTAGCTTTGTGGAGACACTCTCTAAAAAGCCTCCAGTTGTCTTATGAATGAAGTAGGGGGACACATTTTTTAAAGGCCACATATAAGACTCTGTGCTTTTCTCTCCCGCGGTTTAATTAAAATTTCACTACCCCATCACTTAATTGAAGATAAAAATTGACTACGTGCTAGTTAGGATTTGTCTTTTACATGTACGTGTCTAATTCAAATCCTTTGGTAGTCAATTTTATGTGCTCTGTCCTTATGTGTTTCAAAGCAAGTTTTTTTTATCCCTTTTCAAAAATCCAAAAACATTTTTCATTTTTTTTCTTATATTCAAAAATCCCAAAAATATTTTTGGAGAATCCTTTTTATCCCTCTATCCATCCCATCATGGCTGAAACACATCCTTTAAAGGACTACTTTGGCCATTTCCTATATTCATTATGCGCCTCTTACTTTCAAGTCAATCACTTATCACATGAGTGACCATACCGTCCTTATCCATCCGATCCAACCATGGGCCAAGTGTATCCTTTTGACACTGTTTCAGAACCCATTTCAGCCTATTGTTATGACATATCACATATCGATTGGTGTGAGCAACCAAGCCATTTTTGGAGGCTTGATAATCCTCCTACGCAATATGAATCCCAACCCCATGTTGTGGATCTTCACGATTTCTAACTGTCGTCATGGCAACCTAGTTCACCCCATCTTGATTAGTCCCTTCACAATGCTCCACATGATTATCAACCTTTTGTCTCTCATAGAGGCCATCCTCTCGTGTATGACAAACTTGACCCCATTCCCCACACTTTATATGAGTATTATCCGTTTAGTCATGTTAATAGCGTAATGTGTCCACCTCAACCACTTCTGCCACCACTATCCATATCCGCTCTTTAAAGATTCTTGTAAAAGTTCATCCTCAAATAAGAGCACACTACTAATATCAAAATCAAGCCCTTTCATGGCTTGCACAATGCTTAAATGAATTTCAGTGTGATAGAGAGTCGGATTTCCCCCTAAGTCAACCCAATGTTGCACCCGCATGAAATAATGATGAGTCGTTTTGTGATACGGATTTTAAGTGTGACCAACTATATCACCTCGAGAATATCAAAGTTGAGTCCAACCTTTAGTCTAGGACCCAAGTTGCCAATTTTATTGACACATCCATAGATTGTGCGACTGATCCATACCCTGATAATCCAAAATAACCAACATTTGAGGTTCCCCGACCCGAGATATCCAAAAATATGCCTGAGTTTACACGTATTGAGCCCACTATGTGTGTCCTCGAGGAACCTCTTCTTTATAGGTCAGATCCGTCTATGAGTGCCACCCAATTCATCGGGAGTAATTCGAAAATGGTTCCCACCTCTCTTCATATGGATCATCTCCATAAATATTTGTCTCACTTTGAGTTTGATATTGATGTTGATTCATATATCTCGGATCTTAATGCCTTGTTAGACCCTTTCACCACCACAGATGGCTACATATTGGTGGCTAAGTTGATCTCTCCATCACTTGATACCACACTCCATCTTCAGGTTGACCTTGAGTATCATTTAGACCCTCATACGGAGTGTGTGTCCCCTACTCTTGAATTAGATCATCTTCCTCCACCCATTGTACCACCCGACCTTATAACATGTTTGGGCCTTGTTTCCATAACTCTCTCATTTCCAATTATCTTTTTAGGTCCTTACTTGAACCCACCCTCCATATGTGGGAGTAATTATGGTGCCACTCTCAATTTACATGACATTGAGATTGATCATCCTTGTGCACCCGCTCCTTGTGGTACTTATTACTATCGTCACTTCATCGATGTGTAACGATGTGACCATTATCATTGCCAATTTCTAGAACGGTAGAGCGATTTTTATGGCCCCACCTCATTTTAATTGACAAACCCTTCCGCCTTCCTCACCACATTGAGTACCCTACTTATAGGGCCCCTGTTGACCTCACATTTAGGCTCCATAAGACCCGTTATCGATGCCTCTTCACCATTAACCTTGCCTTTATTCCATATACACTTCTCCCCACCCACCCTTGGTCAACCGATGCTTTGCATCGCATGAATCACTTTGCAATAAAAGTGTCCTAACCTTTTAGCCTTTATCCAACAAGATTGACCTTTCAGTCTTATTTGAAGGTGATTTGCATTGCCCACACCTTTCGCCGCCCTGTGTTATCATAGTTCATACCTTCAAGGATTAGTACGTTTATGTCTGGCTGAAGACGTTAAACTTAGCGCTACCAGGAGGTAGCCCATTGTATCAGTGTTTCTGAGTACGAGTCTTACCTTGTTTGGGGGTAGTGTTCTATCCCCTCCCCTATGCTTTAAATATGATTTATAAACTTGTAACTATTTTTTTCCAACCATTGTTGTTCAGGTTTACCATTTGATCCATCACGCGATGAAACTTCATTTGCTATCGGTTTCGATATAATCGTTCCAACCATGTTCTTTCAAAAGTTCAAAATATGATTTTAAACATCGAGGAGGATGTTATCTTTTGTTTAGGAGTGGTGTATTTATCAAAATTGTACCTATTTTGGAAATTTTTTGTCGTAAACAAGCCATAATTTTCACCTTTTAAGCGATTTTGTCTCCTTCTTGACGTGATTTATCTATCCTCCATCACCTAAGTCTAGAATACTCTAAATAGAACTTGAAGTTGATCTTTAAACTTAAAATCTTAAGTAAAACTTTGTAACACATATTGAACCATGAATTCCTAGACTTAACACTATTTTTGCACTTATCATGTCATGGCGGTCTAAATTTGAAGAGTGACAATTATTAAGAGAACTTTAAGAATCACTAGTGGATACTTAGACCCATGAGATTTGATGTTTTCACCGTCTTGAGAGTTTTTATACAATCTCCGAGTCATAATTTGACTCAACTTCCTTTGGGTACCGCATTAAAGTCGTTGCATGATCTCATTATTATTTTTATTTGGCCTAACCACCACTTTTGAGTTGTAAGAAAATTTTCATAGAGACAAAGATAGACGAAGAATGACAACTCACCTTTTAGTTTCTGAAATAGAAAAGCTTAACTCCTATAAAATTGGAAAGTGAATATAGGCAAGGTTATTAGCAAATTAATTTCTTTAACCTGTGTCAAATATGAAAATCATCTCTGAATTAACCTAGACATCATCAAAATCATACAACAAATGAAAATTATATATATTCAGTGGTTTGTATCTAAGATAAAATAAAAAAGAAAATGAAAAACGAAAACAGAGGAAACCCCCCAAACCACTCTTATAAAGAGAGAAGACTTATTATTTCGTAGGATTACACTAAAAACTAAAATGCTAAAATAGTTGGGTGAAACGAAAAAACGTTGAGATAAAAAGCATCGATATATCTCAATTCCAATATTGCAATATCAATACTTGATACCCATTACACTAGTCAACCATGAATTGTTTGAAAAGAAATTGAGAGTTATTAAAAATATGGAATTGCACAGATAAATTTAATACCGTGAATCTCACACAAGAACATAAAAATCCCTAAAATCAAGTTTCAATCCAAAAAGAGAATCCCATCATCATCCGCACCAATGCAGCCCCCGCTAATAAAATATAAACTTAAAACTACCTTAAGCACATTCATCCTTATCGGCACAAAAAAATGAGTAAACCCCATGAGTTTTTATGCAATGGACCCCAATATATAAACAAACTTTTCCAAAATTGATAGAAACTTATGCTCGGTGAAAGAAATTAAGAGAAAAAAAATTGCAACTCAATATAAAATGGTGCAAGTATTCAATTATCATTTTGAATTCCAAATTTCATTAAAAAAATACACTAAACCTTATTCATTTTAAGGTGTTACAACTAAAACTAAACTTATTCTACTACTTTACTTTGCAGCAACAAACTAAGACTCAGCTATACTTATTCGAGTTGAAGAAATTTTATAAAAAACAGTTAGGATGACTATAGACATAGATATTTCTAAACGAATATTTAGTCAAATTAGATGGATACATAAATAGATTAAAAAATGAAATAATGCAAGTAAAACATCAACAAAAACTCTTAAACAAAATTAGTTACTTACAAAGTTACAAATAAACATAAGATTCTAAAAAATGCATGTTTTTTAAGAAAACAAAATCCAAAGAAGTATGAAAAAATTGAAGACAAATTAAAATACATTTTTCACGAGGTATATGCGCACACGGTCTTACAATGTGGAACAAACCCCATGAGAGAGAGAGAGAGAGAGAGAGAGAGAGAGAGAGAGAGAGAGAGAGGGGGGGGGGGTACTTGGGGTATTGAAAATTTGATTTGCAAATTAGATCTAAACTAAACAAAACAAAACAATTAGAAATATATAACATAAATGAAACTAAGAACCCAAAATCAAAACCAAAAAAATCCTAATTGAACCTAACAACCTTATTTTGAAACCAAAACCCACCACACATTTTGAATAAAAAATCTAACTAAATAGATCCAAGTGGGTCTTCTCCTTATCATTTACACAATCTCCAAATTATATCTCTCCAACATTAATTTGAACAATACACAAAAAGAGATCCCCAATTTTCAAACCCTACCTTCATTCTGGAGTTATTAGGGTGGCATATTTAGCGTAAGGGCGACAACATTGGGAGGGAGGGTGAAACGGGAGAGAGAGTTTCGTTCAATTTCGTTTGGAACGAGTTTGCAAAAGATGAAATGGGGGAGGGTTTGGTTTATTTTCTCCAAACGTTGCCATGTCATAAGTCTCCTTATGACATGGCACAATGTGAGACCTTGGCTCTCAATCGATGGACCAATCTCAGCCATCATATTATTTGGAACAGTAAAACACCACTCCTCCATATTATATATATAAGGTAAATTACACCAAATCCCCCTGAACTATATAATTTTTGCACCCAACCTCCTTTCATAAAAAATTGTTGATAAAACATGATTTTATGCCTAAAAGTGTTAAAATGTGTTGAAACTGGGTTGGGTATATGGAATCGATACTTCAAGGGGGTTGGTCTAATTTTCCCATATATATATATACAAGTGTGTGTGTGTGTGTGTGTGTACGTTTGTACATGCGCTCGTGTTGTGTGTTTATATATGTATGTATAATGGACGAATTTATGAAAATAAAAACAAACTGGAGAATCACCCAGGCTGATTAGTGTTATTCTTTGTAAATACGTGTAAAGGGTTGGTGTATAGGGTATTTGAGTTTCTTCGTGAACATTAGGGTTATTAAAACAATGTTAAAGGCTTCTTGATGAAACAAAAAACAATTAAAATTTCACTAAAAATGTTAACACTATTGACCTTCAGTCAAAAAGTAAAAAAAAATTGATACGAGTAAATAGTTGATACACTAGAATTTTTAGTATCATATGAAATTTTTATATTTAAAAAAAGGTCAAACCCAGTGCACAATAATCACTTAACTGCAGGGTCTGGGAGAGGCAGATATCGGTTGACCTTACCCCCATATATGAATATGGGGAGGTTACTCCTATGTCTCTAACCCGAGACAAACCGTAGTTAGAGAGAGGGAACTTGCCATCGCCCAAGATACAAAAAATAATTGTATACATAAATATGTATTTCTTAAATTATAGACTAGAAAATTATCGTTTGATTGTATCCCTCCACGACGAGTAATGATTTTTGATTGGGAGGTGCAGATACAGTACTTTGAGATCCATTACGTGTTCAAGGACTTATGCTCTTCTTGGCATATGTTATTTTGGCACAAGTATTTTTAGTCTTGTTTATACATACGGCACTATAGTGTTACGTAAGTGACATGTGACAATAGTTAATCGAACCTATGTACAATACTATCCGAGTTCATAACTATAATCAATTACCTGTGTCAAAAACACTATCGAAGCCTACGACACAATATAAGCGATATGAATTATCAATTTTTATAACACTCCATGATGTCATCCCATGTTGGGATGAATTACTTGTGTATGTGAATAATTGTTGTTCTTTTCCACAACCCAAACTTGTGGGTATGATAAAGTAAAAAAAAAACTCGTGAACCCTTAAAATAAATTTAGGAACACAAATAACAAAGTGATTAAAACATAAATAAAAATTACATATGTGAATAGTCCATTAAAGATTCCATGAGAACAAATGGGATTTCTAATGGCATAGGAGAAGGCTTAATATAGTTCTTTAAATTACTAGTCAAGTATTCAAACATGCAACCTAAGATATCAGAAAATAATATATAGTTAATGTTGTTCATCAATGCCCTTGAGTTTACAAGATTCCATCAAAAGAAATCAATTTGGTATGGATTTTAGAAGCTTAAATTTTGTTCATCAACACCCTTGAGCTTATTATCTTCTACTCCAAAACTTCAGCATTCGTAACAAAATACCTTAAGTGTTCAGCTCCATTTTTTGAAATAAATCCTGTAATTTCAATTGTCTTTAGGTGTGACCTCAAGCCTCCCTCATGTGGAACCTAAGCCTCCAGACATCCCAAATATGTGAAAGAAGTATTTTACATTTGTAGTGGAAAACTCATCATCTCACGAGAAGGAGGTAGCAATGAAAACACCTACAACTTTTAAAGGAGAACCTATTGTATTATTTTCCAATGAAGATATCAAAACTTTGGCTTGATCATTTAAGTTTTTCCTTGTTGGGAAATTTTCGCATGGAAGGCCATCAATCGATATGATTAGGAAGGTATTTCAAACTTTTTCCCTCAAGACTTCAGTCAATATTGGGTTGATCAAAAACATGTGTTAATACGATTGAATAGTGAAGAATACTTCTTAAAAATGTGGATGAAAGACTCTTGGTACATAAAAAAATATCCTATGAAGATCTTTAAATGGACTACAAACTTCAAGCCGAATATTGAGAGTAATATTTCTCCAATATGGATTTCATTCCCTCGCCTTCCAATATATTTTTTCTCCAAACCTTCATTTTATTCAATTGCTCAATTGAATGGAAAACCCCTTAAACTAGATACCTCAACTGCGGAGATTAATAGACCAAGTTTAGCAAAAGTGTGTGTAGAAGGGGATTTAACCAAGAAAATTTCGAGGAGAGTTTGGATAGGATGTGGGGAGAATGGTTGTTCCCAAAAGGTAGTTGTTGAGAAGATGAAAAAATATCTCTTATATTATTTTAAAACGAACATAAAGTGTATACATGTATGTTTAGTACCAAGATCAAAGGAGGAGGATCCAAGAAAGGAGTTGTTCAACCTACAAACATGTTGACAACCAATCTGAAAAAGAATTATGCTAAAGATCTAATGAAGAAAAATGATTTAGTAATTGAAGAATCTACATAGAATGACATCTATAACCATGTTGCCCCAGAAGTTAGTGAAGCCTATCAAATATTTTAACCTTCTCATTATAAAAAAGTGTATATAAAGGTGGATAAGGAGAAAAAATCATACCTTGATCAGTTTGTTGAAATAACTGATCTATTTACAGCAATAGATAAAGAAGAATGTAAAACTCTTAAAGATTAGAAGAGGTTTACGAGTTCTCAAGAAGTTGATCAAGATACCAAGATAAGATGCTAGTAGTTGTCCAAGAAGAACTAGAATTGATAGAATTCACTAAAAAAGTTGTTTGTAAAGCATGTATCCAATAACACATTGACAAGATACAACATTGTGATATTCATACTAAAAATGTGATTGTGCTAGACAACTTCAATATATCTCCTAGAGGATTTGAAATTCCAGATGATGAAAAGCATCAAGCAAGTTACCAGGAGTCCCAATCAGATAATGAAGAAGAGCAACACAAAGTACCAAAGGTAGAAGAGCTCAAAAATTTTGCTGTCAAATTTGATGAGAAATGGAAGATAGTGTAAAAGAAGAAAAAATCTAAGAAAAAAGAGGGAAAGTTGTTAGGTAAAGAAATCCTAATATTTGATTTTCCAAAGAGAACCAAGACCAAAAAACAATCCATTTATACTCTAATTGATCCCATATTTAAAAGGATTATCAGTTCCAGTGGAAAGGTAGAATCCTCATCTTGCTCTTTAATGTCTCAATGATAAACTTTATTTACTGGAATGCAAGGGGTGTTTCCGACGAGGCCACCAGCAAAAGAATCAAAAATCTAATTAGATCATATTCTTTCCCTTTTTTAATTAGAAGTGTGCTCATCTAAGATTCTCAAATTTTAAAATAAATGGAGGTTTGACAATAGTTTATTCAAGTGCTCTAATAAGATTTGGTTTCTGTGGTCAAGTGAATTAGCCATCAATGTGATCAAAAATGAGGAACAGGTGCTTTTCTTACAAGTTGAGTAGCTTAACATGAATCACTACACCAAAATGGGCAAATTGTCACCTTTCAGCCGGCCAGCCTTGTCAAGGTCATTGACCGTGACAAAAAAACACGCGTTTTATGTCACGGTCATTGACCTTGACACGACCGTGACAACTAATTGTCACAGTCATTGACCGTGACAAGTCCGTGATAAATTTAATTGTCACGGTCATTGACCATGACAATTCTTGTCACGGTCATTGACCATGACAATTCTTGTCACGGTCAATGACCTTGACACGACCGTGACAACTTTTCCAGCAAAAACCCTTTCCCCCTTCTTTTTTCCCTCCCACCGTTCCCTCCCTCTCTCTCTCTCTCTCGACGCTGCTCTCTCTCTCTCTCTCTACTTTCAGGTCCAATTTCTCTCTCTCTCTCTTCCATTTATATATATATTTGTGTGTATATTTATGTGTGTATGTATATATATATATGTGTGTATGTGTGTGCGTGTGTGGGGGATGGGGCGAGGTGGGGCGGGGTGGGGCAGGGTGGGGGAGGGGGTGGTGGAGGGGGGCAGGGGGTGGAGTGGGGTGGGGTGCGGTGTGTGTGTGTGTGTGGTGTGTTTTGGGGGAGAGGGTGGTGGAGGGGGGGGAGGGGGTGGTGGAGGGAGGCAGGGGGTGGGGTGGGGTGGGGTGTGTGTGTGTGTGTGGTGGTGTGTGGTGGGGGAGGGGGAGGGGGAGGGGGTGGTGGAGGGGGCAGGGGGCAGGGGCAGGGGGTGGGGTGGGGTGGGGTGTGTGTGTGTGTGTGGGTGGTGGTGTGTGGTGGGGGAGGGATAATTCACGGGCTTTAGCTAAACTAGGGTTTTATAGAGTTTCGCTCCTACTACTTGGGCAATGACTATACTAGGGACCAAAGATAAATAAATAAACTGGATTCAAAGTAAATACTAGGAAATCCCAATTTATAACCGTCTAATTTATATCCTTTATTTATTTAATCACGATTCATTCCACTAAATAATCATGATTGCACTCAAATTTAATTATTTATAAATCACTCGAAAGAATGTGTTCTTATTATTAAAGTTGATTACGGTATATTATGATTCCCCACGTTATGTTTTCGATACCCTCTTGGTTAAATAAATTTTCTACTAACCGATTTTAATGAATATCTGATCAATTCCTTGATTCTAAAACTTAATTCTATAGGATTATAAAATAGTTCATCGGTCGGGTAAACAAAACATATAAGTCTATCAAGGGGTATCACAATCCAAATTATTTCTTGGACGTGAATTCCTCCAAATTATGATCTCATACCTATTCACACAATGATTGACCAACTTGCGAGGATCTATTGTTCTAACATATAATTGAACTTCACCCATCGCAATCGAAGAAATAATTGTGAAAGAAATTTAATATCCATAACCCTAGGGATTAAGAATCTATGAACTTTTTGCAAACGATATGAGATTTCCCATGTTTAATCAAGAACATCCTTAGACTTGTAGGGGGTGGGGTGGGGTGTGTGTGTGTGTGTGGTGGTGTGTGGTGGGGGAGGGGGTGGTGGAGGGGGTGGGGGGTGGGGGGCAGGGGGTGGGGTGAGGTGGGGTGGGGTGTGTGTGTGTGTGTGATGTTCAATTTAGTTGGTGCACAAACTAACGGTCAAAGTAATAGTATATAATTCCAACATTTCAAACTACTTGAACATCACAAATGGATACGAACTTAAAATATAAATTGAGATAACCTTAGAATCTAATTAGGGTAAAAATATAATGGCATCAACTAACATATATGTAGGGGTGGGGTGGGTAGGGGTGGGGGTGGTGTGTGTGTGTGTGTGTGTGTGTGTGTGTGTGCGCGTAGGTGCGTAGGTGTGCGTGTGTGTGTGGCGGTGGATGGGGGTGGGGGTGGAGCACCCATTTAATAACTCTTTAAATATTTGGAAAAAACATAATATTACAAAATTGAAACGAAATGGTATTGACGGAACTTACACATACGTTATAATATAGATGGAACATTTTTTTATCTGTACTATTAATTCAATTAATTCAATTAGGTAAAACGAAATGTGTACTATTAACATTTTTTTTTTATCTGTACTAATAACATTTTTTTTACAGTAAAAATGTCTCCTTCAGATGTTAAGGCGAAGATGATGATGCTGTTTATGATGATGTCATCTGGGTTCGGTGGTAGCGGAGGCGACGAGGGCTCCTCCGTCGCTAGGCTCCCCAAATATGGAAAATTTGGGATTACCGTCGAAAACAAGTCGGAGCTTTTAGCGAGATCCCTCGAGCTGCTAAAGACGGTCATCGGCCCGGGGTTTATGAGTTGGAAGGAGGTGTCGTATGAGCTCAAGTTAGCTGTTTGGGCGGCACTACAGGTAATATTTATATGAATATTTCAATTTATATATATATTTATATTTATTCGCAACTAACATTGTATTTGTTGGACAGGAACAATTCAACTTGGATCCAAAGCTACGTGATTCCGTCTTGGAGCAGTTAAGGGAGCAACACAAGACGTGGAAGAAAAATATGCGGACACGGTACTTTGGAAAAACACGAGAGTCCATTTTACAATGGCTCGGATCCGTCCCGCCCAAGGAGCCGATCTCATTGGCACAATGGCAAAAGTTCATTGACAATGAGATCGAGGATCGACAATTGGCATCTCGCCAATCGGGGATGGAAAATCGGGCTAAAAAGACGGACGTGCACTACTCCGGCCGGACCTCTTACGCTGAGGTGGAGCATAGGATGCAGGTAAGATTTAATTTATCTATAACTACAGAAATATATTATTGGATATTATTTTACTTTACGGGGTCGATACTAATTTTACTTTACTCTATTTTATTTCAGGGGGTAGGGAGTGGGCCAGGGGGTAAGCCACATAGGCTCGATACTTATGTGGCTCTTCGGACGAAGAAGGGGAAGGACAAGGAGGTGTCCCCGAGCGTCGCGGCCACGATTGTAAGTAATCCGACAGTTTAATTATTGTTAATTACGTTATAATTTTTTAGTTTACTTATTTTACTAATCATGTGCTTTTTGTCATTTCAGGCAAAGATTAAGGAAGTGCATGAGTCGTAGTCTGATGCCGACAAGGCATCTTTGTCCACAGACGCACTCAGCCAAGTGCTTGGCTCTGATCGCAAAGGGAGGACAAGGGGAGTGAGCTCGCGGGTGGCCAAATCTAGGATCATCGGATTGGAGACGAGCGACACCGGGTTGTCTCGAACGGTGGATTCACACGACGCGAAGCTGTCCCGTTTGGAGGCGACGGTCCAAGATATGTACGCATTCATGAAGCGTACGTTGGGTGGAGACCGTAAAGGGAAAGGGAAAGGGAAGGAGAAGGCGGTGGAGGAGGAGGTGTGGGAGGACGAGGCGCAGGATGACGAGGATGTGGACCTCGCTGCTTCATCACCGACACGTTCGTACTTCGACGATCCACTTCCCTATTTGACGCCCTCCAACAGACCATTGTCGACAATTGGTTGGCCGAGCGTGTTCATATTGGACATATTTGATGGCCAGCGGATAGGGCGGGGGTTGAGGGACCCGAATATCGTAGAGGGTGGAATAATCCATGGACGTGTGCTTCAAGAGATGGAGTCCAGGGTGCTCGTCACTCATGTCATACCCGGGAAGGAGAACTCCCTATTGTGGTTGCGCGAACAATGCGGCACGACGTATATTAGTGGGTGCGTCAATTCGTATGTCGTGTGGCCTACTCACCTCCTCAGTTTTATCCAAGACATGTAGTAACATTATTTTTAAGTTTGTCCATTTTAATTAAATTTGGATTATATCGTCATATATATTGTTTTTACTTTGAATATTTGGATTATATTGTCATGAATATATATTTGCATTATCTTTAGTTTGTGTTGGATATATGATGTTTGGAACAGGTACAACGTTACTATAACAGGTACAAATATACTGCTGGGCAGTGGCGGTGGCCATACTGCCCAGTAGATTTTTTTTAAATTCTGCCCAGAATTGTCACGGTCATTGACCGTGACAAGTCCGCGACAAAAGTTATCACGGACGTGTCATGGTCATTGACCGTGACAATTGGGGTCAAGGTTTAGAACCGTGACAAACGTGTCACGGTCATTGACCGTGACACAAAACGTGAGTTTTTTGTCAAGGTCAATGACCGTGACACGACCGTGACAAAAAAAGCTGTCTCGCCTCGAAATGTCACGGTCATTGACCTTGACAAGGTGAATTTGTCAAGGTCAATGACCTTGACAAATGGGCATATTTGGTGTAGTGAATACATCTATTTTCATAGCCTTAGTTTATGCCAAGTGTTCAGCAGAAGAAAGGAAAGTCTTATAGAATAGCTTAGAAGAGTTATATCACCAATGTCTCCCTCATGCTTTGATGGTGATAGGTGATTTCAATGCGGTTTCTGATCCAGAACGAAAGATAGGTGGGAATGTTCTAGATTTCAATGATTCTCAAGACTTTAATGATATGATATCAAATTGTGAATTGACTGATCTTGGCTTTGGGGGTTCAAGATTTACCTAGACTAATAATAGAGTGAATGGTACAATATTTATAAGATTAAATAGAGGTCTTATTAATGTTAAATGGATCATTAAATTCCCAAACTCGAACAACTCTCAGCTTCATAAGAATTACTCAGACCACAGCCCTCTTTTTTCGTCCATCAAAACCCCCATAGATTATTGCCCTAAGACATTTAAAGTCCTTAATATATGGTGTTTGGATATAAGTATTGGCAGTGTTGTCAAGGAATCTTGGCCTCCTCCTATAGAAGTAGCTCCTATGAATTGTTTTGCTTTAAAGCTTAAAAGACTTAAGGAAAAGTTGAAAGAATGGAATGCATGCCATATCAAAAACATTTTCCAAAATGTCAAGGACTTGGAGGATCAAATGATTTTAAAGTTGCCACGTCTATTCATACTAGAAGTCAGCTACAAGAATGCAAGTCCATGTTGAACCATGCCGTGAAAAAAGGAGGAGAGCTTTTGGCAGCAAAAATAAAAAATAAAATGGATGAAGAAAGATGATGCTAATTCTAAAATTTTCCACACCTCAGTTAAAGCTAAGAGAAAATTACAAGTGATCAATAAAATTCAAGATAGTGATGGTACTATAGAGGTTTCTAAAGAAGGTATTTACAATATTTTCATAAATCACTTCACAAATCTCTGGACTACAGACTTTTTTAGACTTGAAAATGGATACTTGGAGTCTATTTCCAATGTTATAACAACAGCAGAGAATGGTGTGTTTGTTGTAATTCCTAATGCAGAAGATATTCAAAAGGAAGTTCAGAACCTTAATGGGGATAGTGCTCCTGGTCCTAATGGTTATGGAAGTATCTTCTATGTTAAATTCTGGGATATAATCAAATTGGACTTTACAAAGTCCATTCAAGATTTTTTAATGGGGTTGAAATGCCTTAAAGATGGTCAAATACCAATATTATACTTATTCCCAAGGTGAGTAATCCCAAAGCTTGTGCAAATTTTAGGCTTATTAGCCTGTGTAATTTCCCAAATAAAGTCATCTCCAAAATGTTAAGTGATAGATTATCTAATATCCTGCATAATATTTTATCCCCAAACAAAAGTGGATTTGTGAAGGGGAGAAATATCCAGGAAAATATTTTGTTGGCTTCAGAAATGCTCCAATCATTGGGTAAGAAATGTCATGGGGGTAACATCATTTTTAAATTAGATATGGAGAAAGCTTATAACATAATTAGAAGGTTTGGTTTTTGTGAAGTTTTCGTTGATATGGTGTGGATGTTGATAGCATATAATTGGTTCTCAATAGTTATTAATGGCCAAGGCTCAAGCTTTTTCAATTCTTCTAGGGGCCTTAGACAAGGAGACACATTGTCTCCTAGTTTATTCATCATTATTACTGAAGTATTTATTAGAAACTTAGACACTCTTTATGCTTATTCTAAAGTTATCCCTTATTCTCATCCTCTAAGAAGTATTCTAGTTTCTCATTTAGCTTTTGCAGATGACTTAATAATATTTAGCAATGCAGGCAAGAGATATATCAAAGCTCTTCTCAAAGTGGTATCAGACTTTGAAAAAGCTTCTGGTCAACTAGTAAATAGAATCGAAAGCTCCTTTTACATGTCCAGGAAGATAAGAAGGGGAAGAACTAAAGAAATAAGAGACTTCACTGGTCCTTCCCATAAATCCTTACCTATCAAGTACTTAGGTTTCCGTCTCATTTTTGGAAGAAAGAAGATTTCCCATTTCTCTGAATTAATAAACAATATTAGAAAAAAAAAAATTGGATGGGGATCAAAACTCATCTCTCAAAGTGGTAGAGTGATTCTGATTAAAGATGTTCTTACATCTATTCCCATTCATATCTTATCAGTTATCTATCCCCAAAAAATAGTCATGTGGAAAATTCAAAATTTATTCAGCAAATTTCTATGGGGAGGTTGCTCTAAAGAAAGGCATCGCCAATGGATCAAATGGGAGAATATTTGCTTTCCCTTAGAGTAAGGAGGTCTCAATATCAGTCTAGAGGATATCATAAAATCTACTAGCCTAAAACTCTATTGGAAGTGGAAATTTAACAGAGGTTTATGGGGGACTTTCATTAGAAACAAGTACAAATCTATAAATTCTAGTTGAATCCATTCTCAATCCTTCAAAAGGATAGTTGCAGTCCAAGAGAAAGATGATGATTTGATTGACAGAGATGAGGAGTTATGGATGCCCTCCATAATAGGGTATTTTACTTTTAAATCAGCTTTTGAATCTATTAGGCATGTTAGACCTTCTTTAAGTTGGAAGCTCCTATGGAGTAATCACTGTCCTCCAAAAATTAGCATTTTTGTCTCGAAAGTCTTGAATAATGTTATCCCCACTGATAATGCAATTCAAAATCTTGGGATAAAAATAGCCTTTAGATGCAGAAACTGTGGGAACTACACAGAAACTAAGTACCACATTCTTGTTAATTGACCCATTGCAAATGAAGTATGGGATTATTTTGGAAGAAAATTGGGCATTCCATTGAACTTCTTCTCTTGCAAATCTATGCTCATGTCCTGGTTGATGTATATGTCTATTAGGGATCATAAAAAATTCATAAGTTCCTCTCTACCTAAGATTATCATGTACGAAATTTGGAAGGCTATGAATTTTAACCATTTTGAAAACATAGTTGTGTAATCAGATAACATCATTAAAATATGTTAACTTCAATAATTGACCTAGCCTCTATCAGTTTGTTCAAAGATAGGTGCAAAGCTAAAGATAGATATGCAATCAACGGGTTTAATATCATCATCAAGACTCTTTAAGTCTCAATCAATAAATGTGTGTGGTTTTAAACCATTGGCATTCTTCTTCAAGCTTAACATAGACGGTGCCTCTAAAAGCAACCCTAGTTTAAGTGGCATAGGGAGTGTTATCAGGGATCATATAGGAGTTTTTTAGTAGGTTTTAGTTTGGCCTTGGGTGATAAATACTTCATTAAAGTAGAAGCAGAAGCTCTTTGGGAAGGTTTTCAATTATGCATGGTCTTAAACCTGGTGCAGGTGTTTATTGAGTCTGATTCAAAGGTGATTGTAGATTTGATTCAAAAAAATGAAAATCTTGGGCTATAAAAGGATTGATAGAAAAGATTAGTCATTTTCCCCCACTTCACACCAATCATATTTGGAGAGAATTCAATATAGTAGTTGATGGTCTTGCATCAAAGGCTACCCCCTCTCAAATTTCATAATATTATTGGGCCTTCTTTTCTCTACCCCTATTATTAAAGGTTTCTTCGATTTATATAGGCAAAGTATTCCTCAACTTAGATCAAAATAGGCTTTTGTAATGGGGCTTCTTATAAATCCCCTAGTTTTATTTTTCACTGATTGTTCGTAATGGGGATATTAACAAGTCCCCAAATTTCTATCTTTTTCAAAACTAGAGCATTGGGCTCAACCTCGAGTAGCCTTGTCTGAGCTATTGCTATAAAGAGGCTTTTTGTCTATTCTTTTTTTTAATAATATTAGTGGGGGTACCGTCCCTCTTCGATAAAAACAATAAGAACCTCTAATATATAACAGCTCTTGAGAAACTCGAGCACCAATTTCCAGTTCCAGTCAATATCTTTACCACAACTAACTTCAAATAAGTTCATTTATGAAATATTGACAAATTATAATAATCAACCACCGCAAGAGACTGCACGAGAGATTGAGAGAGTTTATAAATGATTACAAAATACTATATATATATATATATACATACATACAAACATAATGTAGGTTATAGATAGAATGTAGCTTACTAACATGGTAGAACAAGATTACGAAAGAAATTTAGCATTGGATGTGATGGTTGAAAATGGAAACCAAATATAATGTGGATATCACAAACCTTTCGTTCTATAAGAGCACATATCTGAGGTACTATATATAAAGGATGAATAGCATCACATCTTATAACAACCTTTTCAAGAAAAGATGCGCTCAATTTTCTGTCTAAAAAATCAAGAAATGAAAGCATGTGAGTAAGAAGCTCATATGATAAATCCCTCAGCTTATCTTCCAAAACCCAAACTTTTTCTTGCTTATGTGTTTCTCGTCTTGCACAAGTAAGCATGATTTTTTGATGAATTAAAAAGAGGAAAGTCATTAGCCGTGCAATACCATATAACAGCACGATAGAAAATTGTTAAAGAATTTCACCCACACTAAAATGCATATATAATTTCATGCCGATAAACAAGATATAGGATAAAAACTTCTTGTACAGGAGGGAGAGGGGGATAGAGGGAGAGGTAAAGGGAGATAGAGATAAGAAGATGGGCAAAATGGAATACTAGAGATTCATTCAAAGAGTGTAGGATTTAGAGGACATTTTTAAAATCTCTAGAATAATATTTTCCTAGAGCTAGAGAGGCAAATGGAAGAGAGGAGCGTGTAAGTTTTACAACAACAAATCTGTAGAGAGAGGGGGGGAGAGAGAGAGATTAAAATAGGGATACGGTCGTTATTTGTCCTTTGTTATTATAATTAAAAACCGTACCTTATGGTATTCGTTTGTATCACACACCAGTAACATGCATTTATAGACTGTGGGGGGAAATGGAAGAAATAAAGGTCTTACCCAATGCATGAGGCTCCTGCTTTAGCAAGGTATGGGAGAGTTTGATGTAGTCAATCATCACCGCTATTTATTTAAGAGGTTGAGCGAGTAAAATAATTAAGAGGATGGGTCTTAAATGATTAAGTGAGTGGTATTGGGGTACTAAAATATGAATGAGACTATTGAATGTAACTCCATTAAACTTATACTTTATGTTTGTCAAGCAAGATGACTAAAAATATTCATTTCCTAAAGGTCTTAGATATTTAAATAACTTAGGAACTTATTCATTCTTTCATACTAAAAGGAATGTCACTAAATAAAGGTCCATCGCGAAAATAAAAGGATCAAATATTATGATATTTAACTTTGTTTCTACGTCATCACTAAATATATTAAATGTCGCATTACGTATGTGAACTCCCTTTCAAAAGGGAGATCCTAGATATTTTTCCTCGCATAAGTAAAAAAGAGAATACAAATCTCTTTTTCTTTGTAGCTTATGGCTAGTCCTATTTTATATTTTGGTTGATTCAGGAGCAACACATGTACTCAAATTTATAAAGCCATTTGTAATATTAACAATATATAACCCCAACCAAGAAACATATCCCAGATGCATTGTGTTAAACATCTATAGTAAAAAAAAGTTAAAAGTACTAATGCAATAAGCACAAACTAGAATGGTCATTGCTTTGAGTCTTGAAGTCACCTCATATCCCTCTTTTCTTCAGAAATACACATAGCATAGCAAGTACCACCTTAGCTTAATTCCAAGAACCGCTTAATAATACAAAATTTCAAAACCCAAACACAAGGAAAATGTACCTCGTAAAGCAGGTAAACAAAAATAATTTCCTAGAAATGACCTTTCACTCAACCACGGATTGCAGAAAATCAAAATGAAAACATAATTAAATGATTCAAAATGATACGTAAACCAACATCATCTCTCTCTGTCCCTAAAAAACTCTCTTATTAACCCATAAATGTTCTAAACTCGTTATGAGGTCATGGTTTTGTAATAAGTTTGAGTGTGCGACCTCATACTAAAATATCCCTAAAGATTATACTAAACTATTATTTGACTACTATTTTTTTAGAATATTCGTTATAGGAATATTCTTATCCTAATAAAAATAAAAATAACAATGTTCTCGTCATCCTTGGCTCCCACTTGCGTCTATGCCACATCCTCGCACACCTTGAGCGAAGCACATTAGTGAAGAAAAAGGGAAAAAAGAGGCTAACCCTTTAGAGTATTTATGTATTATGGAAAAAAAACATATGCAATTTCGGGGGGAATTCAAATTTTGAATTTTTATCTAATATATACCAATATACAGTTATAACACATAAGTTACAAATGTACCATTGTATCTCAAGTGCCACTTGTCTTTACTCACACACACTAACACAATGCCCCATCACACTACACACTATTTACTATATATAAATATACATAAAGTCTCTTAAGTAGGAAATAAAGAAATGGATGTGCATTGTCTCACACACACACACACACATATATTCAGGGGCAGATTTGTATAGGATTGAAGGGGGTGTCCCCCCCCCCCCCCCTCTTTATTTAAAAAAATAAAAAGTTAAAGATTGGTATTTTATGTTTTTTGAAACCACAGGAGAAAAAATGTAAAGTACTTATTGAAATTCAGTAAACCTAATCCTCTCTTCTTCACTTTCATTTTTGACGGCTCCCGCTTATATTTTTTCATTCTCTTCTCATTTTATCTCACAAAAAATGACTCACTTTCGCATACCAACCATCATCGATGTCTGGACTTCCTCTACGGTTCCTCTTCTCCTCTTTGAAGATGTAGTGACATTCGATGCCTGCTTCTTATTTTCTTTGGTCCAGTCACCTACTGTGTGGTGTGGGTATGTTTCCACATATTATTTTTTCTATTTACAGTTTTTACTAGTTTGTTATATATTTGTATCTATTGTTTTGTTTGTTTGATTTATATATTTATATCCGAGTTTAATTTGTACTTCAATTATTTTGTTTAGTTCCATAAAATCTAGTTAACCTTTTTTAACTGTTCATATATACAATCTTAAAAACCCTAAATGTAAACGTTTAATGTCATTCCTTAAATATTAAGATGTTATTTTATCAATTTCTTGCCCTTTATTTTTTTCCTATGTATTTGCTTATTTATTTATTAATTGATGCCCTCAGTCTCTAATTAATTTAATTTATATTATTTTTTACATAGTTATTCTACATTGCTAATTTATCTAAATGTCTTAAAAAATCAAATATAGTTCATTTAGTTTTTAGGTTTGTAAATATGTTGAGTTGGAAAATTAGACACAAGTTTTAGGTTTGTGAATTCGTTAAAGTTCAAATCATAGGTTGGTGCTACGTGGGGTTCGTGTACGGGTAACTTTAGGACGCTAATCTCAAGCCATTTTTGGTACCCTTAACAAATTGTGTAAAAACAATTGCCTCAAAATCCCCCCCCCCCCCCCCCCCCGATTTGAAATCCTGGATCCTCCACTTCACATATTGATGTAACAACCCCTTATAACCAATTTTATAGAAACTAAGCGAGCTTCACTTTATGGTTGGTGTATGTTGTTTGATGCCCGCTTGTTTTTATGTGTAAATTTTCTTTCATATTCTAAGTTTTCTTTCATATTTGACTCATGTTGCCTAAACATTTCAAACCCACTAGAATGCACGAAGAGACATTAGCAAAAATGTAACAACTCAAATCTAGATAAGGTCGCGACCATGTAGGTACCCACGGCTACAGGTGAATTTTTGTTGTAAAGGTCATGGAGTTTCAGTAGGCCATGGTCTTAGAGATAAAGACCCAGGGGATCGAAGTAAAGGCCACGGCCTTAGGATATGGTCGTGGAGTTTGGTGTGCCATCCTTGAGGGCTCATCAGGTGAGATAATGTGTTCTGAATATATCGATCATGCGAGAGGCCTCGGTTAGGGGTGGAATGTCCGCAAACTTAGGAAACCTTGAGACTACGGTCTAGTATGAAAAGGTTGTGGACATGTAAGGAAGGTCAAGGCCTTAGTTAGGTAGTGGCCGCAAACCTAATGATGTGTACCCTTAGGAAGAAGCACGAGAGGTGATCACGTGACCTCATATTATGGCATGACTTGGTGAGCAAGTATAGAGGATTCTAAAAGTATTTTTAAAAGGGTGATTATGGAAAGAATGTATAAAAGAGTAAACCCTAAGATTCCCTATTAAAACCTATAAATATCCACCCTTAGCACACTTTCCAAAGCTGCTAGAAACCGTGAACCCACTTTAGAGAGAGAGATAGTTACTCTTGTGTATGGAAGAGGAGGCGATGTTGGAGTGAGGTCACGGACATGTACTATTCACCGGAGAAGAAGGAGGTGCTAGAGGGGGTGGAGGGCTACTATTCATCGAATTGAATCCATAAAGGTAGGGGATATGTCCTCACCTTCTTCTTCCTTGTTAAAACCTTAGTTTTCTATGTCTTTATTGAATAAGACAAGCCCTTGCTTGTAATTTAGGTATGGCCATGGAGTTCTACTGTTCATAACCTAATCTGCGTATGACCATGGAGTTCTACTATTTAAATGAGTAACTGAGTTTTTAGGCCATGGACAATTATTCTTCATCGAGGTTTAGAGGTCATTTAAGTGGGGCATGTATTAGGGTGGCTATGGCACAACGTCCCCCCAATTTAGCTCGCATAGGGGGAGTCCAAAGGGCTCATTCGTGTGGAGGTTTAGGGTTATCATAAAAGATAAAGTCCATGAAGTTCCACTATTCATTAGGAAAAATCTATGATCATAGAGATTTTCCATTACGATTCTTGAGGTGAGATTTTGGAGTTAGAGAGTGAGGGTTTCAAAGATGTTTTTATTTGATATTTGGAGACTAATTTAGTGTTTTGCATTTGATCTTTAGATATATGAGTTGGGAGTAAATTATGGTTTTAAATATTATTTTTACTATAATTCCCTTGTTATTGTCGATCAATCTTTCTTTGAGGTCGCGGCCTATTATAACGTCGTGGATTTGGGAGGCAGTATCATATTGTTCCTTGGAAGTTAAGTTGGGTATTCGGTGATGAGGTCGAGGCATCATATCTATTTGAGGACCTCCTACTCAGTGCTGAGGTAAAAAAGATTAGTCTAGGTAGATTGAGCATATGCTAACTTTGGGGTTTAACAATGCGACATAGCTCGGCCAAGATGTAGAGTTCACAGCAGACTGTGGATAGCTCATCCTTGAATTGGGCAGGGGAAGAGGTAACAACCTGTGGCATGACTCTGACAACCTTCCTATTTTAAAACCGGTTGGTTAATCCTCTACTAAAATAAAACAAGAATCTCAGTATGGTTCATTCACAGCACCATTGTCACAATAACAATATAATATAAATAATACGAACAAACCGTACAATCATAATGAATGAAATAATCACCACACATTAATAAGTAATAAGAATGAACCGAATAAACTATTGGCCACAAAATAATAACATCCACTGCATAAACTGAATAAATAAATTGAGTACTAAAATATAATTGTCTGACAATAATATTTACCTATCCATTTACAGGCAAAATGCCCAAATATGAAACTGGATGACTGATCCTATCTAGATAAAATAGACTGATGCATTTAAACAACGATGTAGCATCCACAGCTAATGTACGAAAAAAGGATATATCCACGTAGTCTCGGCTGCTGCTGCTCCACTCCTGGGGTAGAAAAAAAAAGGAAAAATAATATCCTACGGGTCAAAGCCGAAAAAGTAGAAAATATTTTGGAAGTAGATAATTATTTTAAATCTATTAAAACAGTGGTGTATTACTTTCATAATTAACCGATCACGCTCACTTGATAAACCTCACATCTCAGCTATAGTGTGCATCTAATGTGTTTATTTATTATCCTAATTAAACTACCCAGTCTAACCGGGATATATAAACGCTATCTAAGCACAATCTCGCTAATAGACTCTATTATCTAAGTATAACTACCATATTTAGGTATACGTTCATATACAATATTGTAGTGACACTTTTGCTAAAAATAAATAATCACGTAATGAGCATAACATAGCTACGTTCATGCTATAAACATATACATACACTATATTATATAAACATACATATATATTACTTTCTATATACGTATAACCACATCCCCGGAGCTGAGACCTCACGGATGCATCCCTCGTGTGCTATTTGGCTCCAGGCATCACACCTCATATCGAGCCATCGGGTTGGAATCTCACCACCGATCCCAAATGAAAACACATACAACTAAAGCGGTCATAGACATACATCAGGGGTCGCAACCATACTACATCGTGCTCAACCAGACTTGAAACCAACACCTATCCTCACACACGGATAGTGATCTTGCAACAGTCCTATGACTTGGGGAATCAATCAAATACCTGCTAGTCAACGCCAGGATGGACCACCCATTTTGCGCAACCTCCTACGATAGCACTACCAAGTAGGTATGTTTAAATAAAACAAGTAGCATTGTCGTAATAACAATATAATATTGGCTAATCCTTTTCTAAAATAAAATAGGAATCTCAGTATAGTTCATTCATAGCATCATTGTCGCAATACCAATATAATATAAATAATACGAACAAACCGTACAATCACAATGAATGAAATAATCACCACACATAAAAAAGTAATAAGAATGAAACGAATAAACTATTGGCCACAAAACAATAACATCCACTGCATAAACTGAATAAATAAATTGAGTATTAAATTATAATTGTCTGATAGTAATATTAACCAATCCATCTACAGGCAACATGCCCAAAGATGAAACTGGGATAACTGATCCTATCTAGATAAAATAGACTGATGTGTCTAAACAAACATGTACCATCCACAGTTAATGTACGAAAAAAAGGATCCAGCCATGTAGTCTCGGTTGTTGCTGCTCCACTCCTGGGGTAGAAAAAGAAAAACAAGGGAAAAACAAAAGTCTGTGGGTCAAAGCCCGAAAAGTAGAAAATAATTTGCAAGTAGATAATTATTTTAAATCTATTAAAATGTAGTGTATTACTTTCATAATTAACCGGCCACGCTCACTTGAGATAAACCTCACATCTCAGTTATAGTGCGCATCTAACATGTTCATTTATTATCCTAATTAAACTACCTAGCCTAACCGGGATATATAACCACTATCTAAGCACAATCCCGCTAATACACTATATTAGCTAAGTATAACTACCTTATTTAGGTATACGTTCATAAACAATATTATAGCGACACATTTTCTATAAATAAATAATCACGTAATGAGCATAACATAGCTACGCTCGTGCTATAAACATATACATACACTATATTATATAAACGTACATATATATCACTTGCAATATACGTATAATCACATTCTCGAAACTGAGACCTCATGGATGCATCCCTCTTGTGCTATTTCGCTATAGGCGTCACACCTCATATCGAGACATTGGGTTGGAATCTCATCATTGATCCCAAATGAAAACACATACAATGGAAACGGTCATGGACATACATCTGGGGTTGCAACCATACTACATCGTGCTCAACCAGACTCGAAACCAACACCTATCCTCACACACGGATAGTGATCATGCAACAATCCTATGACCTGGGGAATCAATCAAATACCTGCTAGTCAATGCCAGGATGAACCACCCATTTTGCGCAACCTCCTACGATAGCACTACCGAGTAGGTATGTTTAAATAAATCACACACACACACACACACACACACAGATATATATATATATATATATATATATATATATATATATATATATATATATATCAAGTTTCTAAAAAATGCGAGACGTGATCGAGGTGTGGAGGTCAAGCCTTAAGCTTTAAAAGCCAGGGCGGGTCTTAGGCGTAAAAATGCGTGAAAAGGCGTTTAGGCCTTTTTAATATTTTTTAATATTTTTTAACCATAACAAGGCTATTAAAATACTACAATTATATATATCATAAAGATATGTCAGAATATTTGAAAATTAAAATACTAATTGATTATTTTGGAGGAGATAATGATCCGTTTAGTGAAAAAATTCTTTAAAAGGAGATATCGTTTCGTTAAAGCATTGTTGTTTTAGAAAAAAAGTGCGCTTTAAAGGTTTTACCAAGAATAAGACGTAAAAAACTTAAGGCGGGGCGTTTCTCCCAAGCCTCAAGCCTAGGCGAGTTTTTTAGAACACTGGTATATATATATACGTCACTCTAATATGTATATATAATAAGTACCAAACTCATACACATATCCCACAACATTTGGTTCACCAATCCTGAAGTTCAATCCCAACTTCCCAATTAATATCTGAAATTCACTCACTTGGATCCTCGATTCTCAATCGAGCCCATCTATTATTGGCATATCACACGTACCGAATTTTGTAAAGTCCTTCTCAATAATCCCACAATACCCCGGAAGCCCCTACAGTCAATCCTCAAGTCCCAATACATCAAAATGACACATGAAAAAAAATTGGGCGGACCAACAAACTGAACCAGTTCGCTGCCCCCAAAAGTCAAAATTTCAGTACCATGCACCTTTTAGTAGAAAATTCATAACAAATTAAAAAAATAAAACAAAAATATGAAATTGACGCCCATGACTTCGTAATTCGATTATGCACTACTTATCCAGCTTTCAAAGGCAAACCAATTCGCTCCCCTAGTGAACCAGTTCGATTTTTTGAACATATTCTTACACGGATTTTCTCCTCCAAAACCCTCCAATGGATATTTCTACCCACTCCAAACACAAAAATGAAATCTTACATCATTACCCTAACATTCCAGAGGTATTTTAACACAAAATTATCCCCAAATCCCAAATCAAACCCCAGAATTTTAAATCAAACTTGAAATTAATTCAACGCAAAAAATTTCCCCGAATTAATTATCAAGATCCAATCTTTATATATAAGTTCTATATGTTTATCCATTTAAATCGTAGAATATATTTCAAATTTCAAGTATGATTGATCTCCATTAATGATTCATTCACAAACCCTAATCTTTTATCATTTAAATCTCCATATCAATTAAGAAAGTTTCAATCCTTAACATCTTAATTTTCATATTTCTAACTCTAATCATGAAAATAAATAACTACTATCAAATCATGACATAAATCAAGTATCTACTTGCTTCGATGGATTAAAATCCAAAGTCTTCTACGAATTTGATGACAAGTTGAGTCCTATTTTCTTTTCCTCTCCAAGTCTCCTCCTCTTTCTTCTTCTTTTTGTCTTCTATAGGGATCTTCTCTCAATATCTTGTGTAAAATATGAAAGGTAGGATTCCATCCACCTTCCCATCCTCTTAAATATCTCCTTAATTTATCTAATCCTTTTTTTCTTCTTATCCCTAAGTATAAAATGACCCTCCTAACCTTATACGGGTCTTGTTATGTCTAAAAGGCCCCTGAAACCCAAACATAATACCGGGTACCTTTTTTGGACTATTTCGACCATTCCCAGATCACCGGTGAACTCAAAAATGTCATCCGAGTCATCCAACTCCAAATATGCTAATATCTCATTAATCGAGCTCGACAAGTGCATAACCTACGCATTGCTCATAAAGTATACCGATCCACCGATGTAACACTCTATCAACATATAACAATAAGTTGTCGGTATCACTCATAGGCGACATATAATAAATCACATAAATATTTACTTATCACACACAAGTAAATAATAATTATAATAAATATTAATCATTTATCTTGCTAATTAATATTTACTAAAAATCCAATTTAATTTCCCTAATTAAATTAATAATATAAAGAACACGAAAATTAATTAATAATAAAAGTACGGGGTACTGCAATGACTAGGTCAAAGACACCTAGAATAAGGCTGTAGAGCTTGAGAAGTCCAAGATCATAAAATATAGGCCACGGACTGAGAGGGTGAACCATGGAAGATTGAGTCCTGGGGGAAGCCAAGGTGAACCAAGGGAGATAGAGCATTGGGGGAAGCCGAAGAGTTTATGACCCTAGGGAGATTGAGACATATGTCATTTGGGACATCTAAGGAGGGGTTGGGAAACATTATTCTTTCCTTTCCTATTTTCTTACACTGCATAAATTTATTGATTGCTCTGTTATTACATTGCTTCGCTTGCATATCCTTTTTCTTTATAAATACTAACATTGACAGATGGCTGAGGACCTTGATATTTAACAATTGTTGGGCTATTTGAGCTCATCCCTCTTATATTCCTTATTCCCTCATGATAGAGGTCGTCTTGTAGTAGAGGCTGGGGAGCAGAGTGGTAGAGGATGTGGTTTATTATTAGAGTTTATGGACAAATTATAACTTGGAGTTTGAGGACTTTATATATTTTCCATTCTTGAGTTGTAATCTTTTTTAGTTTATATTGTAAAGACACTTATGAGGAGAGAAATGTTTTATTAAGTTTCAAAGCTTGTATATAAAGACTACTGTAATTATTAATGGAAGTAGTGCTCACTTATTAAATCTTCTTCTTCAAATATAATGATGAATCAAATCTGCCAACTCAGATGATGAGGCTGAGGCCTTATTAAAAGGCCGCAGTAATATAAGGAATTGCCCTATTAACCAAGTTTAAATTTTTTGCGATAAAAAGTGACCTAGTGTCCTTAGCCAAATAAGGCAAGCCATAGGGTGTTACAAAACCATTCTCGTTATGTATGACATTGATGCAAGGTCCCGCTCTGGAGGAGGTACACCGCGATAGTCCGATGACATGAGTGGTGCATGATTAACCCGAAACAGATATCATTCCTCTTTGAGCTGGAGGTCGAGTTTTGTTAAGGAGGGGAGTGATGTGCATAAGGCATATGTTCTTTACATTCCTTTTGTGACGTTATTGATAAACACATGCATCACATAATATGTTGTTTACATCTTAGAGTATGTGGGGCGAAGGGGGTTGGCAAAGAGAGCTAGAGGGGGAGAGAGAGTGAGAGAGCAAATCAGTAAATAGCACCACACTGCAGGAAATCTCACGTTTTTCATCAAGAACTAACACCTCAACGTTTTTTGTCAAGACTTTTCAAATTTTTGCTTATAAATAGTTTTTTTAACTCTTATTTTCCTCAACCAATTTCTTTTTATCATCCTTAACACATGATTATTCGAATTCAAGCCACATATTAATGTCGAATATTATAAACATCCAAACATAGTCCCAATATTAGCTTAATATTTCTTAATATTCTTTTTTCGTATATTTGATAGTAAGATTACATGTTTAGAAATTGTGCTTAAGATATTTTCATAATAATTTATGATATACTTTTAGAATCCAGTCGATCACTTGCCTCAATTTCAAAATTGAAATTTAAAATATTATTCTCATATAATAAGTGAAATTTGAATTTATACTATACATGGTGGAAATTTACTTTTTAGATTCATAAAGAAGTTTATTATCGGGTCGTGCAAATTTGACATAGTGAAAAAAATACTATTCAATTAGAAGCATCTTAGAAATGAGTAGTGATACCCTTACCTACAACTAATAGGGGTGGAAAAAAAAAAGACCGACCCGATCGACCCAATTGTACCAAACCAGACTGGACCCACAATTATAGGTTTTTTTGTAATTCGGTCCAGAACTAAGAGACCCGAATATATTCGGGTCGGTCCAAAATATCCTTTTTAAATTTGGTCTTAGGACCGGATCGGACGGTTTATTTTAATATTATATAATATATATTAATTTTATATAAATATGTTATATATCATCATATAGGTTAGTGACATAAAAGGGCATGCTGAGAGTTTAGAAAAATTCTTCCCTATCTCTCACTTCAGTTCGGTTCCTCCTCTATGAGAGGCTCTCTCCCATTTACGCAAAGAAAGCCAGAAATCACAAAGATCCAGCGATCGCATACCTTGGAAACATCAGATCCGGCGATCGCACACCTCAACAAAGCCTCAACGCAGCCTCGAGTTTGAAGCTATACCGGTGCACCTTAACAACACAGGCACAACACAGCCTTAACACTGCCTCGGTATAGTTTTTCTTATTTTTTCTTGACTGAACTTGATGTTCACCATATTGTGATTTCTTGAATAATTTTTATTGCGATTTCTTGTCAGCGTGTGATTTTTTGACAGACTATATGTTGTCTTGAGATTTGGGGTTCGTTTTAGTGAACAAATGGACAATTAGATGTTCACACAAAAGTATATTAAGCTTACAAAACATTGACGAGTTGTGGATTTTTCTATTTGTGGATTTTTTCTTTGTGGAGTAATAGAAAACTATTTAACATTTTTGTTTCATTTATGTTTGTGGCCATTTATGTTTGTGGATTCAAAACAGCCTCTAAATGTTAAAAACAAAAAAAAATTACAAATCTTTATTGAAAAAAAAGTAAATAAATGTAAATGTGGACCGATTATTAACTGAACCGGACCAAAAAAAGCCTAGACCGAATAAATACGCTAAACCGATTAAATTGGTTCGAATTCGGTCTTCTCAAATATAGGACCGAATAATTATGTTCGTCACATAAAATGGGCAAAAATCGGGCCGGACCGTGCCCACCCCTAACAACTAACATTATATAATTGAGTAGTGATCGATTTTTTGAAGAAAAAAAGGTTCTTCATAGGGCCTATTTTTTAACCTTTTGCCTAGGGCCCCAATTTTCATTGAGTTGTCCCTGCAACCTACCAAACACTGTCATTTTGTTGGCTTAACCTCAAATCGAAGTCGCAACCATGTTTAAAATGTACGGATCCAAACAATTTCCAATTCAAATGGCTCCCCTGTTTGAAGTCACAACCTCTCCGTTTGTTACGTTTCGAAGTGCTCCGATGTCTCATTTTCAAAAATATGGGTTAACAAGAGCGAGATTTTCCCCCTCTCTCTCTCTCTCTCTCTCTCTCATTATATTGTTGTCAAAAAAATGTTTTAAAGTTATATTAGATAAGTTAATACCTGAAAATAGTTTTCAAATATTGGACAACATACTCTATTAGATAATACGTATAGTATTATATTAGTTGAACTTATTTAATAAGAACATTAGAAATACAAATCTATAATTAAAATTAATAATAGACAATAACTAACTTTATAGATTGTGCCTAATAATATATTATTGCATACGTATTGGTGAATTGTGGATTGATATTTTTTATTTAATTATGAAATGTACAATATTTGCTCGTTTATTTTGAATTTATTTGTGAAAGGATGGCGTGGTAGAATTATATCTGTTTTATAATATACCTTTCTTTTTTTAATATTAAATCATTTTTGATGTTTTAATAAGAAACTAAGTAACCAAAATGCTTATATGTAATGCATACTTTCTTACATGACACAAAATTGGACCCAAAACATGAGGGCTCCATTTGTTTGTCAGGAAAATTATGCTGAAAAATGATTCCCGAGAATAGCGAAGGAAAGTACAGTAAAGGAAAATGAAAATTACTTTCTTGTGTGTTTTTGGTTAACAGGCGGAAAAGTTATGAGAAAATATAAATGAATAAATAAATTATATACATACGCAAATATATAGTTATATCTTTATAATAAAAAAATATTATATATTTTCTTAATTTAATTACCAAAAAGTGTGATTTATATAATACACATCCATTTAAATCAAGCATTATTAAATATAAAATAAAAATTATGAACATTTAATTCGTAAAAATGTCAATAAATAATGCATTATTATGAATACTTATTGGTAAGTATTTTAGTAGTGGTTGTAAAAACATGAACAACAACAACAACAACAACAACAACAACAACAACAACAACAACAACAACAACAACAACAACAACAACAACAACAATAATAATAATAATAATAATAATGTGGACATACCGAGGCTTGGGCCTCCTACCTTCTTCCTCTCACTTGGGGAACGATTCCCTGGGAACGTGTGGAGAGGGGGAAAATAGGGGATGAGCAAAGGTCCCGCAGCCCAGCACTTTTTTCAAAGAGGGGATGCTTCGATCGTCGTCAATGTGGAATGATGTAAATAGATGGAGTCGCCAGTGTATTTTACTCAAAACAGTGCTGGGCTGAGGACAAAAGAACATGTCCTCGCCTCAAGAGACCACATAAAAGACTAACTAATACTTAAGAAATCAATAATTCGAGGGTTTGGGGGCTAAGTTATGGAATGGGAAGGTGTTAGGCACCCATCCCGCCCTTTCGATCTCTCATGGGCTTGTGTTACTATTTCCTTAATTTCTCCATGAAATGTGTGTGCGTGTATAAATAAATGGAGATTAGAATCACTCGACTCCCATTTGGAAAAGAGGGAATGAGGTCATCGAAGGAATGTTCCCAAAATTAATTGTAAGCAAAAGATATTATGTGTGCATTTATCGAGACATTAATTGTTATGAAGGAACGACAATATATGTTGGATAAGACGTGATATCTAGAAGATAAATATGATGTGTGGAAAAAGATGGGAATAAGAGAATATAATAAACAATGATAAATGAAAAAAAGGGAATAAATAAGAAATAGGACGCGAGTCTCGGGTTTGACCTCGAGACGCCTACGTAGCCTATAGAGGCATCAAAGTCCACATAGTTCATATGTAACACGAGGGCGGGGTTTAACCCATAGATTCAAACGGGTTTCTAGGATATGTGTGTGTATAAAAAGATTTGTTTAGTTTTGAAGGAATGCGATGGAAATTACCATTAGAATCTGTGAATATAACCATCTTTTTGTCCATTTTGGGTTTTTATAGAAAGTAATTTGGGTGAAATATACTAATAAAGGATGAATATTATTATGTATGATGATCTAAAGTAAGAACTATATTAAAGAATTATGTAACTAATGTAAAAAGTAAAGGAATTCAAAAAGAGAGAAGAAAGATATACCTTCTTTGAAGACTTTAGGCTTGATTTTTATTGATGTAGAGCTTCCTTGCAAATGTAAAATGTTGGATAATTTCTACTAGATTTGAAAACGAAGGGAATGAAAGATGGAGAGAATTTCCACACAAGGAAACTTGTTGATCGAAGGAGAATGTTGTTGATATCAGTGATGCAAATGCATCTGAGGTGTCTCTTGGAAGTGAGCTCATGATCTCTGTTTATAAGGCGAGGTAGTGTGCTGATCAGCCATGTCCTTGTGCTTCCTATCGGAAGGTGATCCTAGACGCACTACCGATAGGCAGGAAAATGGACCTACCAATTGGCAGTTTGTGCAGAATTTCCTAAAAAAATGGTCGTACAATGTAATCCACTAATCTGAATCGTGCATGGGGCATACCATTGGAAAGTTAATTGAGAGACCTTCAAAATTCCTTCAGACTACTCCCGGGTTCGGGAGTTGACTTTAGGTAAAATGTGGCCCGAAAGCGCTCGTCGATCCTTTGGTCGGGAGATTGTCGGAGGACGACGGACCGTTCGTCTTAACTGTAAGTCAGAATCACGCATGGGGTCGATCATTTGAAAGGTTAGGAGATGTACTTCAACATCACAAAGAGTTTTGCTCGGTTCGAAGAGTTGACTTTGGTCAACTGGGGCCCGAAAGTGCCCGATGACCTATCAGAGTAAAATGGGTCGTTCCTCCGTACCGTAAGTCTAATTTGCGCACGGGATAGACTGTTGGAAAGGGTATTCCATGTCCTTTGAAGATTCAATTAGTCTCATTCGATCTGAATATTTGACTTTATACAAACAAAGTCATGGAGCACCTGGTGGGCTTCAGATCAATTTTTAGGAGAAAACGGGTCGTTTGTCTGAACCATTATGTTGTTTCATGCACGAGGTGGACAGTTGGAAAGGGTTTTTAGTACACTTCAATAATTCATTGAGATTTCACTCTAACGATGGATTCGATTATGTTCAAATCGGGGGCCGAAAGCGCCCGGTGGCCTCCTGATCGATTTTTGGTAGTAAAATGGATTGTTCGTTCGAACAGTTATGCTGATTCGTGCATGGGGTGGATCGTTGGAAACTAAATTCAGAGTCCTTCAAATATTCATTGATCTTTCGCTCTGGTGTTGAAGTTGGCCGGAGTGAAACAAGGCCTGGGGGCAACCCATGGTCTCTATATCGGTACTCGGAGTATGACCTGGGTTTTATGTGAAATAGGGAGGTTATACCGACCAATGGAAGGATTAGGGCGGTCCTAGAATGGGTGTCTACAGAGCCCTTCGACGGGTGAGGTTGGAACAAGTGAAAGTCATCGAATAGACACCTCATGATGTTTTTAGAAAATGAGGTCGATTTTAAGGACCAAAATGGATGTTAGGGATGGTTAATTTTGACCTTGGGGAGACCAATTTTGCGTGTCGAATCCAAGGTGATGACTATGAGCCGAGGTCTTTTCTGACCTAATAGAGGTGACGAATTGGGGTCGAGGTTAATTCTGACCTAAAAGGGGAGCGACCAATTCTGCAGGTCGAAGCTAATTCTACGGGCTTTAAGAAAGTAACGACCAAGAGCCGGGGTCAATTATGACCTAATAGGGGTGATGACTCAGAGCCGAAGCCAATTTTGAATTAAAATATAAGCGACCAATTCAGCAGGTCGAAGCCAATTTTGCGGGCCTAAGAAGGTGACGATCGAGAGCCAGGGTTAATTCTGGCCTAATAGAGGTGACGACTCAGGGTCGAGGTCAATTTTGACCTGAAAGTGGAACGACCAATTCAGCGGGTTGAAGCCAATTTTACAGGCTTTAAGAAGGCGATGATCGAGAGCCAAGGTGCTGAGGTTAATTCTGACCTAAAAGTGGAGCGACCAATTCTGTTAGTCGAAGCCAATTCTGCAAGGCTTTAAGAAGGTGAAAATTGAGAGTCGAGGTCAATTCTGACCTATTAGAGGTGATGACTCTTGGTCGAGGTCAATTCTAACCTAAAAGATGAGAGACCAATTATGTGGGTCGAAGCCAATTCTGTGAGCTTAAGAAGGTGATGATTGAGAGCCGAAGTCAATTCCAACCTAATAGAGGTGACGACTTGGGGACGAGGTCCATTCTAACCTAAAAGAGGAGCAACCAATTCTTCGGGTCGAAGCCAAGGTGACGAACTAGAGTCGAGGTCAATTCTGACCTAATAGAGGTGACAACTCGGGGCCGAGGTCAATTCTGACCTAAAAGAGGAGCGACCAATTTTGTGGGTCGAAGTTAATTTTGTGGTCTTTAAGAAGGTGACGACGGAGAGTCGAGGTCAATTCTGACCTAATAGAGGTTACGACTCTGCGCTGAGGTCAATTCAGACCTAAAAGAGGAGTGACCAATTATGCAAGTCAAAGCCAATTATGCGGGCTTAAGAAGGTGAAGACCAAGAGCCGAGGTCAATTATGCCCTAATAGAGGTGACGACTCGAGGTCGAGGTCAATTCTGACCTAAAAGAGTAACAACCAATTATGCGGGTCGAAGCCAAGATGATGATAAAGAGCCAAGATCAATTATGACCTAAAAGAGGAGTGACCAATTCAGCGAGTCAAAACCAATTATGCGATGCATTGGATAATTTTAGGGATTTTTGGGAAATTTTAAAAAAAAATGGGATTTTCTGTACGAAGTGTCCAAGGGGTGCCGATCGACATGGTGTAAGGGGTGCTAAATAGCAGTGGCGCGGTCTTCAGGGTTGCTTCGAGAAGGTGAAGGTACAGTGTCGATCGGTGGGTGTCAGGGGTTCAACGATTTTTGGGGATTGATTGTCAGGGGACGCAGATAGAGGTGGATCGTACAGTCAAAGTGACGCCAGAGGTGATGCAAGCGGCGTTAGGTGAGTTCTTTTTTTCCTCTTATAGGGCATCTTCTTTTCGATCTTTTTGAATGCTGACTCTTTGCTGAGGAATTGCAGGTGATCTTCTATCCTTGGAGGATGGCCTTCCAGCACATGGAGCTGAGTGGGGAGAATACACATATGCGGCGGTTGCTGGCGAGTGGGTTTGGGTACGTCTGGTACCTATGAAAGAGGGTTGCGGAGAATATGAGCTGACAACTAATTCCTTTTGAGATTGTAGATCAATTTGCTATAACTGAAGGAGTCTGGCATTGACCATATATGCTTTGATGTAGCGGCATTCTACCTGAAAAAGAGACTTAAAAAGGCAAAGAAATATATGCAAATTTTGTTTGATTATCTTGATTTAGTGGCTTACTCTACATGCACTTTAGTTTGCTGCTGAGTTTTTATTTTGAGAAAAGTAGGAGGATGTGAGTTTTTAAAAAAAAATTAATATGTTTGAGTAGAAGATGGCCTCGGAGGCTTAGTTAAAAAGAGCTTCCCTTTTGAAGGGATTTATTTTAAGATAAGGTAAAAATGAGTTTTTTGGAATTTTCTTGAGTAGAGGAAAGCCTTGGAGGCTTGGCTGGTATATGAGAAAATAGAAAACTTGGTTGTAAATTGGAGATTGTCTCCCCCGTTGGATTGTGCTGAGTCTGTTGTTTTGAAGAGGTTGCAAAGATGGTTATTACTTTGAGCCTTACTACGAGGCTTTTTCTAGTGATAGAAGATCTGATGGTGGACCCTCAATTGGCCTCTATCACTGTATGTATATCATATTGTTGCAATCCTGCGATGGTGATATTGGTAGAGACCCTGAATGGTCTGGACGCTTGGCAGAAAGTTCGTTCTGACTTTTTGAGAGGAAGCCCGGTACTGTTGTTTATGTGGCTATATGAAAGATTTTGCTTGGCGATCCCTCTTGAGTACCCTTTGGCAGTCACGCCGAACTTCTTCAACCATTATTTCATCAGTTTTGGCCCGTCTGTAGAGAATTGGGTTCACTAGTTTGCGGAGCGTGGGATTCGATGCTTGCATTGGTCTGTACCCTGGTGGGGGGAGTTGGAGCCTATTCTGTAAATGGGGGAAAACCGGTATGTCCGTCTAGTCGAACTTCGCTAGACTTATTTTTACTTCCCTTGGAGACTCATGCGTCAGGTCGAGTGAGAGAAAATCGTGCCTTCCCGTACCCTAGATTTCTTTCTTGTGGAGGATTTGACTAAGGACTTGCCATGCGGCTCGTCTCTTTATGGGAGAATCATAGACCGTCTACCGGTCCTTCCCAATCTATCGACGTAGATGGCTGTGTTTTAAGGGAGTATATAAAATGGTTGTGGAGGAGGGTAATGGCCAAAGTCTTGGCTGAGGAGATCGGGCAACGGTAGTTTTCCATATTTGACACTATGGAAGTGGGTGTAGTGGTTTTTTTCTAGGTTGGTTTGGGCTTATCACTCCATGGAGCCCCTTCGGTATAATATGCAGGCTAGGGAAGCTTGGGGTCCTCAGGACGGATGGGATGATGGTGGAATTGGTTCTTCCGACAGTTGCGGGTAGGGTTGGTGTTTATTGGTGTTTGGAATATTTGTGGAATATTTTGGTTTATTTTTGGTGGGGTAAATTATTTGACTCCCTATGCGCATAATTCATGTAATTTGTACTGAATTTTCCCAAGATGGAAATAAAAAATATTTCAATTAATTTTTTGTGCCTCTTGATGAGTTTTATATTTGAATGATCTATACCAATCGCTAAGGCATACATAATCCTTTTGTTCTCGCAGATGATGAAATGAAACTGTCATTCTCGGAGGTAAGAAAAGAATAGTATTTTGTGAAGAAGGGGACCGGGCCCAAGTGAAGCATGTGGGCTACCTACGTACCTCTGGGGATTTTAAAAAAAATTTAAGTTTTTTTTTTGAAAATAAAAGGTTTTTTTAGAGGATCAGGCCCCACGTAGTTCTGAGTGTAGGGATATATAGATTTTTTTCTTGAGACGATCCAGGTTGACTGGATGTGCCATCTCTTCTCCGTCTAGGTCGGTGAGCATAGAGGCGCCGCCAGACAGGACCTTCTTCACGATGTACTAGCTACTCTAATTTGGCTTGAATTTCCATCTAGGATCCCAAACGGGTTCTATAATTTCTTTAAGATCTAAGTCCCCTTCTCAGAGACCTTGGTCCTTGACTCTCCGTTTGAATGATCGAACTATCCGACAATGGTACCCTTTTATGTGATATAGGGCTTTTAGTCTCCTTTCGTCTAAGAGTGGCAGTTCTTCAAGACAGCTCTGATGCCAATCTTCTTCGCTGACTTTGCTTTCAAGCTTGACTTGAGTGAAGGTATTTCCATCTCAATGGGTAGGACTAGTTCCATATCGTATACCAGATAGTAAGGGGTATCCCCAATAGATGCTCGGACCGAAATACGGTAGCCCCAAAGTGCATAAAGGATTCGATCAGCCCAATATCTAAGCTTTCAGTCATCTTGACGATGATTGCTTTGAGTTTTTTATTAGCAGCTTCAACTGCACCATTGGTTTGTGGTCGATAGGGAGAAGATTTATGTCTCTGAATCCCGTACTCGTTGATTAGTTCTATGACTTCTGCCTCAAAGTGCAACCCGTTATTTGATACTAGCTCATGAGGGACCCCATATCCACACATGATATTCCTTCAGATAAATGTGGTCACCTTCTTAGCATTCAACACAGCGTATGACTCGACTTCAACCCAGTTGGTGAAGTAGTCAATGGAAACTAGAATGAACGCATGTCCATTGAAGGATTTGGGCATGAATTTCCTAATGATGTTGATACCCCAAGTGTAGAACGGTCATGGAGAGGTCATGTTGTATAGTTCCCACGAATGCAAATGTTGGAGATTAGAGAATTATTGGTATTTCAGGAATCTATGGACATAGGTGGTGCAGTCCTAGATGATGGTGGTCCAATAATAATCCTGTCGAATTAATTTTTTAGCGAGCATGTGGCCGTTCATATGAGGTCCGCACACCCACTGTGAATTTTTTACATCATTTCTTCGGTGTCAGCCCCTGCGATTCAGTGTAGGTGGGTTCCATCAAAGTTTCTCTTGAACAGTGATTTATCACAAATAATATACTGGGCAACCAGTTTACGAAGGGTTGCACGATTTTTCTTATTAGCGTCTTGGGGGTACCTACCATGGTTGAGGAGGTGCCAAATGTCATAGTACCAACACTCGATTATTTAGAGATCTTCTTCTGAGATGAGCTCGATGTGGTAGCAATGGGATGGCTTATCTTGTTTCTGGATTACGAAGGGGGTCATTGTTATTCCTTCGGGCATGTTGACTATGGAGGCTAGGGTAGCTAGTGCATCGACTAAGTTGTTTATTGCCCGAGACAAGTAATGAAAGGTGATATCTTGGAACTGGGAGGCTGACTCTTCAAGGTGGGCGTAGAAAGGTAAGAGATTTTCATCTTTGACTTTCCATTTTCTTAGGATCTGACTAATGATGAGGGTAGAGTCTCCGTAGATGTCGAGGTATTGGATAACTTTCTTAAGGATGACTTTGAGACCTACCGTGCATGCTTCCTACTCGGTCATACTCTTGATGCAGGGAAAATCTAGCTTGATGGCAATGGGGGTGTGAGAATCATCAGGGGAAATTAGGAGGATCTCAATGTCATTACCTTTCTTGTTGGCAGCACCGTCAAGGAACATTTTCCACTGGAGGTCTTCCTAAGAGGTACATAGAATGTCTTCATCTGGGAATTCGAATATCCATACATCGGCTTCTTCCAGAGGGTAATCAGCGAGGTAATCGAAGATGGCTCTCCCTTTCATGGTTTTTTACGTGACATACATGATATCAAATTAGGCTAACAGCATTAACCATCGTCCCATTCGGCTGGACAGGGCCGGTTTCTCGAGTAGGTACTTGATAAGATCCATTCGAAACACAATTCTAATAGGAAAAGCGAGCATGTAGTGACGTAACTTCTGGGTGAGACAGACAAGGGCGACACATACTTTCTCTAGGGTAGTGTAGTTAACTTCATACCCTGTTAATTTGCGTCTAGAATAGTAAATGGCTCTTTCTTTGCAGGATTCTTCAAGGTATTTGGCTAGCAAAGGCCTAGCGACAATGTTTGTTATGATTAGGTAGAGGAGAAAGGGGAGACTAGGCTACAGTGGAATGAGTACCGGAGGTCGATTTAGGTATTGCTTGATTCGATCAAAGGCATCCTGACATGCTTCGTTCCAAATATTGGAAGAGTCCTTACGGAGGAGTTTGAAAATTGGTTCACAAGTTAAACTCAGTTGGCTGATGAACCAGTTGATATAATGTAATTTTCCCAAGAATACCGGTACTTCTTTATCCGTCCGGGGTGGTGGAATTTTGAGTATGGCTTTCATATTGGCAAGATTTGCTTCAATTCCCTTCTCGCTAACCATGAATCCCAAGAATTTTCCTTTGGTGATGTCGAAGACATGTTTCTATGGGTTTAACCGCATCTGATATCACCGCAGTCGTTCAAAGAACTTTTGGAGAGCGGGAACATGACCTTCCTAAGTCTTGGACTTATTGATCAAATCGTCTATGTAGACCTTAACTTATTTGTGTATCATATCTTGCAAGATAGTTATGGAAGCTCGTTGGTAGGTAGCCCATGTGTTCTTGAGCCCGAATGGCATGACCGTGTAACAGAATGTTCCCCAAGAGGTGATGAATGCGATTTTCTCTTGATGAGCAGGGTTCATATTGATTTGATTGTATCTGAAAAACCTATCAATGAATGATTTTAGAGCGTGAATGGTCATGTTGACTACAATTACGTCGATATTGGGTAACGGGTAATCATCTTTCGGGGATGTTTTGTTCAAGTCTCGATAGTCAATGCACATGTGGACTTTTCCTCCTAATTTCGATACGAGCATGATATTGGCTAACCATGTGGGACATTCGAGCACCCTGATGAAGCCTACATTAAACTGCTTGACCTTTTCTTCCTTAACTTTGAGCGACCATTCGGTGCAGAGTTTTCATAATTTTTGCTTGACCGATTTGCATTCTGAGGGAGTCAAAATCTCATGCTGAGCAATCTCGGGATAAATATTGGGCATATCATCGTAGGACCATGTGAAGACGTCCATAAATTCCTTCAGTAATTCTTCGAGTTACGTGTGCTCATACTCGTCAAGGGTGGTCCATATCCTAATCTCCCGCAGTTGGCTACTAGAATCGAGATTAATAATAACAGTTTCATCATCATTAATTTGAACGCGATTATGTTATTTATTATTAACCTTATTAAGATCAGTTAAGAATTGTTCATTTGTAAAATCATCACCATCAAGAGTTTGATTAGAATCAAGATAATTAATGTAATGCACGACAAGATACTCAAAATCCTCGTTTATTTCATTCTTAAGAAAAACTGCATTGAGGACCTCATCCAAGGAGGCCTTAGTTACATTGGTATCATAGAGAGGAGAAAAATGGGGGAAGTAGAGATAAGGTAGACAGTTGGGTTAGGTTGTATTTCAGTAGGAGGGACTGTATGGCAATCCAGTTGAGGAGAGGTGTATTAAAATCTTTGATTAGGACAGACGGATCTGATGGCGCGGCATCAGAGTGTATCATGTATAGTGTCAGCCCTAGTGTTTGCAAGTTGAAAGAGTCTTCAGAGTGACTTTCCTCGAAAACCCTGGCAGTAGTTGAAGTCTTCTCAATGGATGGTTGCACATGGTGTTGGGGACTCTCAGCCCATGAATAGTTATCTTGGAAGAAGATCTCCATTCATGGCTTCATTTTCTTGTTGACTTGATCATACCAAGGCTCGGGAAAGCCACAAAAAGGGAATTCTTAGCCTTCTCTGATGAATCTCTCCTTCAAAGAGTCCCCTCATACTATCTCAGTCTTTTCTAGCCTTCTTTTTAATCAGCGTTAACGGAGCATTCAGAATTCTTTCGGTGTTGATTGATATCAAAGGCCACATGGAGGAAAGGCCTCTTTCAAAATTATGGGATCTATTATTCCTTGTTGTCGTCGATCCAACCCCAGTCCGAACACGAAGTGCATGTTTTTCAACATTTGTATCACATTAACATTGCCATAAGGGTTATACTCTGGACAGACCCTTTCTTTAAAATCTTTCCCTACCGAGAGTAGAAGGGAAAAATAGAAATCATATCTCCATATCTACTTCAGTCTATCTAACTATTCTATTGACTTCACCTAGCAGGTCTTCGAAAGATATTATTCCACATACACTTATTATTAGGATGACTTTTCCTTGGCTGGATTCTTCATCTGAGCTGCTAAACTCATCCCCCCCATCCGGTGATAATGATGTCATTTTTCCAGGAGAAGTCGATTCACTCTACCACTTCCATGGATTCTTCATAAAGATCTTCCCACACAATGGGGAGATGTGTAAGTGACGTGACCAACTACCCTTGTAGCTTCAATGCATCGAGGAGTTTGGATATACTGCAAATTTTGTTGGATCATCGGAACAAGTCTATTATAACTTGCATTGCATCGTCTAGACTAACTTCATTAATGGGCACCACCCATTCATCTGATTCTCGCACCCACTTCTGGGCTTCCATGAATAGGGTACTAAATCTCTGATAGTTCACGGTCATTTCAGAGGGCAATTTCATCCCAAATTCTAATAGGTGGCTCAGTACTGTGGGTAGCTCCATGTCTTTCCCTCTGGAGCGGGTACGAACGGAAATACATGCACTTGTAAGGAGTGACAGGTCCTGATCGGTGAAATGGATAGGGTATAGTAGGAAATATTGGCTAACCTTAAGGGCTTTGGGTGAGTATATGGGTATGATGGGTGATCTACTGGGTGTGATTTGGGTTGATGGGTCACATTCTAGATCATCTTCTAGGAAGATAGCATTGGTATGATTTGGAAGTGGATTGTGAGTGGTGTTGGGTTTTGGATTAGCTGGTGGAGCAATGGTTCCCCGGTCGATTAGACCTTGGATTAGATTTTGAAGGTAAAAACATTGGTCGGTAGTATGGTTAGTCATTTTTGGAAATCACAATGGGCATCATGTCTGAAATTTTTGGGAAGGGAATTTGGTAATAGACGAGGGTCCATTAACTTGATGAGATTTTGGTTTAACAAGGCTTGATAAACTTTGGAGATAGGAGTATGGATCTCGGTGTATTCTTTCTTGACTGGGTTATGACATTTTTTTGGTGCCCAGGAGGAGTATGGTTAAGACTGCGATGCTGACAGGCTTATCATACTTCTTCGGAGTGAATTGCCCTGACATTTTCTTCGGTTCAACTTTAGTCTTAGTGATACCTTCTTTAATTTCTACCCCAGCTTCTCGGAGAGCTCGAAAATGAGGGTAATATTATCCTCCCATCGTCGCTCGAACATGGGTTAAGAAGTTCTTCTTCACGATATTGACCTGCTCTTCTTTGAAAGGTCGGTTGGTCATGGTGGTTGGTTTTTCTCTCCATCTTGCTATAAAACTCCTAAAATTTTCTCTCGAGTTCTTCTACAAAAGCTCCAAATCACGGCGTGTAACCTTCAATTCCTCGTTATACTTGTATTGCTACATGAACTCACGGGCTACATCCTCCCAACTGTGGATTATGGATTCTTCCAGGGAAAGAAACCAACGGAGAGCGCTGTCTTTCAGAGTTTTCTAGAACATCTGGGCCATTATTTCCTCCGAGGAACCTAGGAGAGTCATGGCTCGGTGATAACTTCGCAGATGAACAATTGGGGGGCCACTTCCCCCGAACTTCTCAATATTGGGCATCTTGAATTTTTTTCGGCAACCTCGCCTTGGGATAGGGATACATGTGGGTGTAATCCATGTAGTTTCCCAAGATTCGCACTTGGTCAACATCCTGAGGTCTTCTTTGACCTTGTTTAGTTCTCCTTCTTTCGGATCGACTAGCACTGGTAAGATAGCCCCCTGTCTGGGCAAGATTCGATATGGGGAGCTAGGCCGACGGTGGGCCATTAGTGGGAGGGGCACGTGGAGCGTACTGATACTATTCAGGGACCCATATGGGTTCAGGTGAGGGTGGACCCATAGCACGAGGGAAAAGGACCTCGGGCTTTTTGATAATAGGGACCCGATTTTACTGCATCTCACAGTCCTCGGTTTGAAGGTTGTCAATCTTGGAAGTTAGCTTAACTAGGATCGACATCAAATTAGGATGCATGACTGGTGCTTGATTTTCATTCTCCTCGAACTCGGAGGAAGTATAGAGAGGACTGACGGAACCTCGGGGTGATTCGACGGACGATCGGAGCTAATAGGGCGTCAAGTCAATGAGTCGGGTACGCGATCGACCTGAGAGGAAAAAGTATTCGAATTTATTTTTGAAAAAAGAGAAGAAAAACTTATTTTATTTAAAAACGAGAGGAGAAAAATATTTTTGGTATATTTTCGGTAAACGGAAGAAAATGCTATTTGATACTTTTTTTTTACAAAAGAAGGGAGGATAATTTGATATTTTCATAAAAGAGAGGGAAATGTTTCAGCATTTATGATAAAAACAGGAATGAAAATGTTTTTGGTATTTTTGATCAATGAGGAAGAGAGAAAGAAAAAAAGTTTTTGACACTTAGGATAAAGAAAGAAGGAAAAATGAGAGAATGGTCTCAGCATGATTATTATATTTTGTTGTTTTCACTTGTATTATATTACCCTAAATGCAAAAAGAAAATGTCGGACGGGACCCGAGCTTGGAAAATTTAGGTTTGAGAAAAATATGTAAAATAGTTTGGACTTGTTACCAAGCTCGTGGACAGGGTCCCATTTTGAATAAAGACGAAATTGCGGGAAATTTTGGGCGATATGCCAACCCATCATTCCGGAAGAGTTTCGGGTAGTAACCGACAAACTAAATATGAGTGCCCTAGGTTTGACGTCTATATGAGAGTATGCAATTATTGGGTTAATCAGAATGGGTTCCCCCTTTGGCATGACTTTCACGATATACGTCTTGCTTTTTAAGGCAATCGGTACGTGTGGACAAGCCATTTGATATACTTGAGTGTACGTGAATTGCCTCACTATATACCCCGTGTAGACATTACGTGTGAGAGAGAATATACTCGATGTACGTGAAGAATTTTCCTGCTATATACCTCCCATCATGACTTCGATCAAGCGGAACGATACAGGAGGAACCGTTCGATATATGTCGAAGGTACTTGGCCAATGGAAGGTGGGAGTCACATCGCTTAGGCTACATGTCGGTGCATAAGCACAAAAGAAAATGGCAGCACCAATGTAAGCAGAGTCTAGCCCTCTAAAAGAAAATCCCCAATGGAGCTACCACTATGGCCATCCTGGGGCTCGGGCCTCCTCCCTTCTTCCTCTCACTTGGGGAACAATTCCCCTGGAATGTGTGGAGAGGGGGAAAAGATGGGATGAGCAAAGGTCCCGCATCCCGGAACTTTTTTCAAAGAAGGGACACTTCGGTCGTCGTCAATGTGGTGTGATGTAAAGATATGGAGTCATCAGTCTATTTTACTCAAAATAGACAAAAGAACATGTCGTCGCGTCTAGACACGGCATAAAAGACAAACTGATACTTACGAGACCAATAATTCGAGGGCTCGGGGGCTAAGTTACGGAATGAAGGTGTTAGGCACCCATCATGCCCTTTCAGTCTCTCATGGGCCTGTGTTACTATTTCCTTAATTTCTTTGTGAAATGTGTGTGCTTGTATACATAAATGGAGATTATAATCACTCGACTCCCGTCATGGAAAAGACGGAACGAGGTCATCGAAGGAATGTTCCCAAAGTTAATTATAAGAAAAAGATATTATGTGTGCGTTTATCGAGACATTAATCGTTATGACGGAATGACAATATATGTTGGATAAGATGCGATATCTACAAGATAAAATATGATGTATATATGATATGTGGATAAAGATGGGAATAAGAGAATGTAGGAAATAATGATAAATGAAAAAAAGGGAATAAATAAGAAATAGGACTGGAGTCTCAAGTTTAACCCCAAGACGCCTATGTAGACCATAGAAGCATCAAAGTCTACGTCGTTCGTATGAAACACAAGGGCAGGGTTCTACCCATATATTGGATATATGTGTGTATAAAAAGATTTGTTTAGTTTTAAAGGATTGCTATGATAATTCCCGTCGGAATCTATGAATATAACCCTCTTTTTGTTGATTTAGGCGTTTTTATTGAAAATAATTTGGGTGCAATATACTAATAAAGGATGAAGATTATTATGTATGATCATCTAAAGTAATAACTAGATTAAAGATTTGTGTAACTAATGCAAAAAGTAAAGGAATTCAAAGAGAGAAAAGAAAGATATACCTTCTTTGAATACTTTAGGCTTGATTTTGATTGATGGAAAGCTTCCATGAAAATGGATAATGTCGGAGAACTTCTACTAGATTTGAAAAGGAAGGGAATGAAAGATGCAGATAATTTCCACACAAGGAAATTTACTGATCGAAGGAGAATGCTTTTTATATCAGTAATGCTAATGGATCTGAGGTGTCTCTTGAGAGTGATATCATTCTCTCCTTTTATAGGTGAGGGAGGGTGTCGATCGTCCTTGTCCTTATACTTCCTATCGGCAGGTGATCCTAGACACACTATCGGCAGGTGATCCTAGACACACTGCCGATAGGCAGGGAAATGGACTTGCTAATTAGCAGTCTGTGCAGATTTTTTTGAAAAAATGGTCGTATTACGTAATCCGTTGATTCGAATCACGCACGTTACATACCATTGGAAAGGTAATTTAGATACCTTCAAGAGTCCTTTGGACTGCTATTGGGTCCGGGAGTTGATTTTGGGTCAAATGTGGCTCGAAAGCGTTCGTCAGTCCTTTGGACAGGGGATCGTCGGACGACGATGGACCGTTCGTCTGAACTGTAAGTTCGAATCGTGCACAGGGTGGATCATTGTAAAGTTTAGGAGATGTACTTCGACATTACAAAGATTTTTGCTCGGTTCGAAGAGTTTACATTAGTTAACCGGGGCCCGGAAGTACCTGGTGACTCGTCGAAGTAAAACGAGTAGTTCATCCGTAATGTAAGTCTGATTTGTGCATGGGATGGACCGTTGGAAAGGGTTTTATATGTTCTTTGAAGATTCATTCAGTCTCATTCAAGCTAAAGAGTTGAATTTGGTCAAACAAAGTACCGGTGAGCTCTAGATCAGTTTTTGTGAAAAAATGGGTCGTTCGTCCGAATCGTTATGCCATTTCACGCACGGAGCGAACCATTGGAAATGAGTTTCAGTACCCTTAGAGGATTCATTGAGATTTCGCTCTGACAATGGATTCGATTGGGGTCAAATCAATGCCCGGGAGCGTCTGGTGGCCTCCTAATCGATTTTCAGTAGTAAAATGGATTGTTCGTCCGAACGGTTATACTGATTCGCGCACGGGGCAGACCGTTGGAAAGGGGATTCGGAGCCCTTCGAAGATTCATTGAGCTTTCGCTCTGGTGTCAAAGTTGACCGGTGTCAAACAGGGCCCCGAGGGCACCCGATAAGGTTAGGGGTGATACTTTTATGTTTAATGTTTTCGAAAGCTTGATAACTTGTATGTATGTACTTTTATGTTTTGTTCTTTGCACCCAAAAAGATGTAGTTTTTTCGGTTTTTCTCGCCCTTAATGATTTCTTAGGGACATAAAGAGTGTACTACTTTATAATTTCCTTCGTCTACCTTAAGTACATAAATATAATAGAAAGTAATTAGCAATTGATTTCTTTTGCTATAGTTTATTTACATTCAGCTGATTCTCACACATTATGGTATAATGCATCATCATCTCTCAGACAAAATTTAAACACTCTTTAAGACTATCATCACATGTGGCTTACACTTGTGCAATAATAATTAGTTAAAATACAAGTCTACCCCACCCCCCCAACCCCCCCCCCCCCCAAAAAAAAAAAAAAAAAAAACAGACGCACAGGAAAAAGAGGTCTAAAATTGTATTCTATTGTTAAAAAAATAGTATGTTGTTTCCTATTGTTATAATTCAGTCTTTTTTTAACTAAACACGTTTCCATCTTCATCTCTTTGCTGGAGTAGCGCGAACACTTCGTTCAGTGGTATAAGATGGGATTTCTCCATTTTGGTACAAAAAGATGAAGATGGAAGCGGCTGACCGGACTGTTCAGTGAAAAAAACTCTCAACCCCAACAATAAGGATATGCCATGTCACTTTCTCATTAGAAAGTTTTTTTACAACCTCGTTATAGCATAGCAGTCCAAAACAACATACTAATTCTATCATTTTTAATTTGAGAATTAAAACATTACCATTCCCATTGCATTATTAGAGTGGTTGATTTTTGTATTAAAAAGTGACAGAAAATATATCGTCATATCTACTTATTTTCAAAACTTCTAAACGGATTAAACCACATTTTTCAATCCAACAACCCATAATTCTCCTAAATTTTCAAGTCACATAGGGAGTGTTCTTTTAAAACGTACGGTTGGAAGTGTTGTAGTAGTGAAGATTCTACAAGGCATCCTAGTATACGCACGGCGAAATTTTTTCAAAGTGCGTAATCATAAAACGGTAAAAATTTCTAAAGTACATAATTACAAATAGGCCAAAATTTCGTTCCCGAACAAAAAAAAATTAGGGCTTTAAAAGCAACGATTAAAACTTCATTAATTGAACCAAACTATATATACATTAGTATTTTAGGAAACACTAAAGATGCCCACTTAGCACAAAGTATAATATAAATACACAATACAATTGATGAGGATGAAATCTACAAAAGAGTGCCATAAACATTATTGCAAATGGTGAGAGAGTCAAATTAAATCCTTCTGGTGGACTATCGTACCAAGAGTCTTCCGAATAAAAAAAAAAACAGAATTTGAAATCCCTTGTTTACTTAAGTTGATTATGGATCAACATTCTCCTGACATTCCTCTTCATAAACATTATAATGGCATGGCAATATAATAATACCCGCTTGATAAATATCATCAGGAACTTTAGATTCTCCAGCTGCAACAACTTCTACGGCTTGGCTAAGTGCTAATGCACAGGCTTCTGCTGATTCGAATCAAAAGGAATTCTCGTTGCCCTTCATTTCTGTAAAGCTGAACACCCCAGCAGTTTCTTTCTCATCTTCTTATTCTCTAAACTCACAAGTATTTCTCATGTGCAAATCTAAAATGTGCATGAGTTTCAAATATGAAACCAAAGAAAAAAAGAAAAATAATTAGCATATGCTTCAGATTTGAAAAGCATGCAACAAATGATATGACCGGGACTTTAAAGCACCTAAAAAGATGAAACCAAATAAAAATCAAACCACCTGTTCAGGCACCCTATGATAATACGTTTGCAATCACTCAAAATAAAATCACCTAAAAAGGTGAAAAGCATGAAGCAAATGATACATCACAGTGAGAATAAACAGTTATAGATAAATAAATAGAAAATTGCATATTACTCAATCTATTTACATCACAATGAGAATAAACAGTTTGTGCTGTTATCAATTAAAACTTACAAAGGTAAATAATCTTCATCAACCCCACTAATCACGTAACCATAATTTGTACCTGTAACAAACCATAAATTTAGAGTTAAAACACATTAAAAAGACACATTCATTAATCTGATTTACAAAAATAACTTAAAACTTACAATTAAGGTATCAAATATTCTAACAAATACATATACAATTTCCATAATTGAATGAGGAATAAAATATCCTCTTAAAGATGTTTTTTTGTATATGCCTGAGTAAAATGCCATGTCAGCAATGTTAACAGTCCTAATAAAATTGCTAGCATGACCTGCATAATCCATTAACAGGAAACAAATTTTACGTGTTCCCAGTTTTTAGATCGCTAAAAATGATGGTTCTTATATTTAGTACATAAGAAGATAATTCATTCCATTAGTTTGTGTATTCATGTTGATTGATTATGAAGTATTTGCAAAGAGAAATTAACATACCATGATGGCATAGCGAGCTACGAAAACACAGTAGTATGAGGAGAGGCAGTGGGCAATTGCGAACAATTGGGTGATCATTCATCCATACGCCATCTACGATGAACTTGATCTCATATCTACATGGATAAAGCTTGACATCTACAGAAAAAATACATGTTCTTGATTTCTCCATCTCTCTCTGTGTGGTCCAACCATCAAAAGATACTGCTAAGAGAACCTCTGAGGCTGAATTAGGCTAAACTATATATGCATTATTAAACCATAGTAATATCAACATGAACACAATGCACAAATATGAGTAATATTTGTTAGATACCGAGTCACTAAGTATTCATTAAAAATCAACTAAATTACAGTAACTTTTCGAGTCCATTTAGTTACTGAGCATTCATTAAAAATGCATTTTGAATCCATTTAGTTACTGAGTATTCACTAAAAAATCAACCAAATTACAGTAACTACTTCAGTGCATTACTCTGCTTCAGGGCACATAAAAGATACAAATGTGTGATATATGGATTAGTCCCACACATTAAAGATCTCAGTATTTTCAAACCAAAGTGAAGGGAATTTTTGTACTACTTCAGTGAATACACATAGTAGCTATGGCAAAATATAATAGCCTTACACATTATTTACCTTAACTAAGAACTACTAAAGAGACAGAAGAGTTATAACCTATGAAGCACTGACACTCTCCCGGAAGGCACGAATCTTGTTTGACACGTGTCGGACACACGGCACGCTCGGACACGCCCCCGACACGCTGGGACACGCGAGTCCCAGAGTGTCCTGTTCTTTTAGTTGGACACGCTCCCGACACGTTGAGGACACGCTCCCGACACGCTGAGGACACGCTGTGTCCTTTCTCTCCCTCATGTTTCTTTGTTTTTCTTTGCTTTTTTCTTTGTTGTTTCCTCTTCCCACACAATGGTATGTTATGCCATTGTTTCTCCCTCTTTATGTTACACAACAACAGCAAAAAAATAATATAAGCAAGAGCAAAAAAAAAAAGTAAAGAAACATAAAAAATGCCACTGTCTTTTGTTCCCTTTTGATCTTGCCTTGTTTTTTACACGTTGGTTGGTTTTTATTTTTAGATGAATGTGTTTTATTTATGATTTTAATGTTAAAGTGTATTTGAATATTGTTTTGTATGATCTATTTTCTTAATTTTATGTTAAGAATATTCTAATAATGTATTTTATAGAAGAAAAAAAATCTGTTTTATTTCTTTTATATATATTTAAATATATATTATATATTATACGTATCCTAGTTTTTAGAAAAAGGAGATCTTCCTATTAAATCCTGTTTGAAGGGGATATTTCCTATTAGGTCCTATCACAACATTTTTTCCTTAATAGGTCCCATTTGTGCATACAGTGAATTCACTGTATATTTACAAATGGGACCTATTGGAACAAAAATCTTATTTCATGGGACCTGATGGAGCAAAAAAAAGATATTAGGACCTATTAAACTACATACTTAGTAAACGGGACTAATTGGTAAAAATCCCTTAGAAAAATCACGTATTGCGTGTCGTGTCAAAACACATATTGCGTGTCGAGTCCGTGCTTCATAGGTTATACCACCAATATTGATGTATGGAGTACCATAGAGAAATTAGTTAACAAAGGTTTTGTATCATTAACAAACTAAAATTTTAAACAAACACCGAAGCTATAAAGATATGTCATTCAATTCTGTGTGCATTAGGTTCAACCTTTTTAAGCACTAAATCAGTCTCCTCATCATAATATAAAGTTGAAGCTATATGCAGATCATGATCAGCTTCTTCCCACAGCCCCAGAAGGAGTGTACAAATAAAAAAAAAATTGTGCACACGTGGTGTGGCAAGGACATAGATGGTGGACCCGAGTTGATTGCGAAGAAAAAATGTTCCTACAAACCCAAGCATGTACTTATAAAAAAAATGGAATTCATCCGACGTGTAAGAGCTCATATTTAACATTAATTGATTTTCAAATCCATGACAAAAAGGTGAAAAACTTTCAGAAAAGGGGCAGATACGGTAAACCCAAGCACGTCAATATACCATAGATTTCAATACCATGCTTACAACGCATAACACTCCTTGTACGTCATAGCTGACTAAGAAAATTTAACTTAATTAAACAAAAAACTGGTGCTATTTAACATCGGTGAAGTTATCTTTTTTAAATAACTTCACAAAATATTATTGTGAGTGCGCTGTTTGGGGTGATGGTAGCCCATCTATATGATCCAACTGTTAAAAATCAATTGCAAATGCAAATAAATACATGTGTTAGTATACCAACCTGAATATAAAGAGATAATTAAAAAGCATTCATCTTATATCCAAAACCCAAATTTCAGTAACCCAATTATAAACAGAATCATGACATCCAATCAAATGGATGAATTTCTCTTTTTTCACTGTTTTCTCAGCAACCAACATATATAAGTATGCACAACATTAAAATTCAAATAGCCTTATTTGGCTTTTAAATAATCTTCTAGTGAGAGAGAAAATGTCCAAGGCAAGTACATACAAAAGAAGAAAATAAACACAAAAGAATTCAATTGCAACAGGGTCATTAACGGGAACATCCTTTGGCTACCTTTTAACGAAAAAAACTGCACCATTCTTCGTGAGTAATAACTATTGGAACATATTAATAGATAATGGTAAAAACCTTACCAAAAGAAAGGGATAAATACCAATCTTAGTAGAACGACTTGGTGTTGCAAGCTCGATAGATGTTCCCCTTTTAATTTACCGTAACTATCGTATTTCTCACTCACGACAATCATAATACTTTCACATCAATTTATTACTCGTTTATTAAGTAATACTCAATATAAATCATACTAATGAATATCAATCCTGATCACGCTAATTAATATTTATTTTAATCCGAATTAAGTTCCCCTTTTAATTTAATTAATCTCCATATGAAAACCATGAAAATGTATGGGTAGTTACGATAACTAAATTCATTACCATCTATACAAAGTCTATAACAATGGTAAGTTTATTTTTCTAAAACACTTTGGTCAGGTGCCCCGCCCTTCGAATGTTGTACCTCGCCCAGCTAAATGATAAGGTTGTAATTAGTATATTGGGTGAAGGTAAGTATTATAGGATTTCATAGCCTAAAAGGTTCAGTGATAAAATATTAGTAAAATATTTAAATGGGGAAAATAAGTGTAGACACCCCATTCTAGCACCCCCTAACCTCTCCTTAGGTCCCTAGCACCTCCCTTCATCACTACAAACCTAAGTGATGAAGGGATGAAAATGAATACAAACAAACTATAATCACATGTATTAATACATGAGTGAAAATAAAATTCAAACTACTCGAATCAACACATGAGAATTTTTCATATGACAATATCACACACATGATTGCCGAGGCTTATCGAAAACGCATCTTTAGATACCCAAACCAACTTTGCATCTTTAGATATCCAAACCAACTTACTCTGCATATCAAACCAAAGAAAATCAAAAGCTTCCCAAATTGACAAAGCTTCTTCATATCAACCCAAACAAAAGCAAAAGAAAATACAAACCAACATGGGCTGGAGAAAATAATCAAACTTCCCAATAAATTGCAATAGGCAAAAAAAATCAATAAATTGGAATATGGAACTCTTGATAGGCTTAAAAAATGTCAAGGAAATATAGTAAAACATCCAATTACAAATTTTGACAAACACTTGAGAGGCATACTTTTTTTCTTTTCCCTCAGATGCGATTACACAAATGTCAAAGTTGCAAAATGTCAAAAGAAGGAATGAACAATGTATTTAAAATTACTACCTCTCGGTGTGCCTATCCCATGACCTTTAGCGCTTAAGCTTGAATCTGCAAATTAACATAAACAAAAAAGATATATAAAACCCATAATACACAAATCGCACCATCTGAAAACCCAAAACAACAAAAATATGTTCAAATGATTTACATGCTCATGAACATAAAAGAACGAAAACCTAAAACAACAAAAATATATCAGTGTTCGTCTGTGTGAGTGTGTGTCTGACAGAGAGAGAGAGAGACTACGTGAGAGTAACATAGTCGGAGGCGGAGGGCGGTGGCTGGTAGGGCTTTTGTTGAAATGGCTTATGTTCAGATCAAAAATAATCAAAAGCGTGTACATGCTTTTATCAACGATTTACACATTATACTAAATCAAAGCTGGTAGAGATGTAAACTATTAGATTTTCACACCATATGAGATGATAGAGGCACAAAGGTTAAACTAAATCAAAGCTGAAAAAAAACATGATATTAAACTTCAAAACCCCCCATTTTAAAACCGAGAAACCCAATTCTATGTTTTTGAAACCCAAATCTAAGATCTATTAAGAAGCACTAAGCTTTTAAAACTCACAAAAATAGCCAAAGACTTACAGACACAATATGTACAAACAAACAACGAATATTAATTACTAATGAACAAAACTCAATAGGCGTGAAACTATAAGCAAATGTATGCATTCGCGGGGATTGGTTCGGTTGATGATCTGATGGGATAAATCAAATATATATATCAGCACCGACTGAACGGACACCGAGCTGACACTGATGAGTGTGTGAGTTCCCAGCGATCGGAAATAGGCATACATATGCACCCAAAGTCATCAAAGTTATGCCGAAGAAATGTATGCTCATGTGCTCGCGTCCGAACAACTCCTCGGCATTGTGCTCGCTGCTCCGAAAGGAGATTGAATCTTGCAATAAATGACATTTTTTAACATAGGTTTGGTGGCTGCCTTTGTTACCTGCGTATGAGGATCAATCCAAGACAGGGAAACTCCGGACTGAATCAGTACTGTTCTGACTGATTTTATTACAGTTGTTGCGTAGGATTGAAACCTCATAACGGTATTCCCCATGGTTTGGATCATAATAGTGATGATGTTTCAGCGATACTGATGCGTATTAAGAACAGTTATAGTCAGTAAGTTGCCATTTATCTCATATCGGATCGTAAAATTCCAAAGAACATGAATTAGATCAAGATTATTTTAAAAAACAAAAAAGATTTCATCCCCTTTTTATACAATATCACAAAAAGAAAAAGTAGAAATATATAAAATGAGAGACAGTGATCAAATCTAACACTAAAATCAATAACCAAATTTTTTTACGATAGGCAAATGGAGTATAAAGCCTTTTAAGTCTTTTACACCAACAAAACTAACTATATGTTCAATACCTCATTCAAATGTAATATATTAATGCACAACCATTATATAAGAATATTCTTAGGTGACACATGGAAATATAAAGTTCAGTGCTTGCAATGGCATTTTTCATGACAATGTACTAACATGAAACAGAGGCATATTTAAAGATGCAACTGAGAACCATTCAAGAATCAGGTATATCAATACTTACTAATCTTGTCAAATGTGTCTGAATCCCCCAAGGTAATGGGAGTTGATTTAGGCAGAACTCAAATAGACCTAATACGACATGCTCTCCAAAAATCTCTTGCCCAATCATATCAGTCCCCCAAATAGTCAACCTTCATCATACTCACAGCCCCTTATCCTCATACTCCCAGCCACTTATCATGATATGCCATCATTTAATTATAATCACAATTCAACCCACGAAATTTGCTTCATCAAATCATGAACCATTAAGCTCATCCAAGCCTATAAATAAAAAGAAATTAAGTTCATTAACATATGCTTCATTTTGAAAAAAATAAAAAGAATGCCTAGAGCACCTTTGATTTCTTCCCCCGGAACATGTCACCAAGAAAACTAAAGAAAGAAACCTTTGATTTCTTCAAACTCATTTGATGTTTACATTCACAATCCTCTTCAGAGTACCTACCTAACAATAGAAATTGAGCCCGAGTTAATCAGTGGGCAGTTAAAGAATATAAAATATAAAACTTGAAGCAACCACCACAATCCTTTAATGCCTAAAACAAAAGTATATATACTATGTCCATTTGAGATATTGGAGAGAAGCAAGAAATCTAAAATCAGCAATGTCTCAGAGGAGGCAAATAATGATAAATCAATAGAAAAACTTAATATTAAAACATTAAAATATGGTTTCAAGAGGCAAATAATGGTAAATCAAGGAAGTAATAAGGAATATTCAAACAAATTACCGTATGCTTCTTTAAGTGAAGCTCAGAGTCAGCATCCAGAAATTGCAAACCATAGTACATATGTTATATCAATAGAAAGGAGAACATAAGAATATAAGTCAAAATCTCAACCATTCAAACCTTAAAATAATCGATTACCAAGAGAAAAATGAAAATGAAAACGATTAAAGAATTCCCCAATATAATATTGAAATCGATACTCCTTCAATCCGGGTGCATATAATCAATAAATTCACTTCAAGCAATTTCACTAATAGTATAAAAATAGAACTGTGAAACCCAATGCCTTTACAACTCAATAGTTGAGACTAATAAGACTAATAAAAGTTATAGACATATCAAGAATCACCAAAATTCAAAATGAAATGTCTTCCTTAGTAGGTTCTCTGTTTCTAATTGATGGTTCTTGTGACTGCATAATAAAGAGAGGAAAAGGAGTATACCTATTTAGGCATATAATCAGTAACCTGGAAAAGAAAAAATAAACAACAAAACACAAAAAAATAATTAGATCCCAACACAAAACACAAATCTAAATAGATCTTAACCAAAATCAAAATGAACAAAGCCCTGAAAAGAAGAAATACATGTAAACAAATATGTATTGTAGGAGATGAAGAAAATACGTATGCGTCTCTATGTGAAAAACATAAAATCTATAAATAGACACATAATAAAGAGAAGAAAATGAGCATACCTATTTAGGCGTATAATCAGCAACCTGCAAAAGAAAAAATAAACAACAAAACATAAAAAAAATAATTAAATCCCAACACAAAACACAAATCTAAATAGATCTTAACCAAAATCAAAATGAACAAAGCCGTAATTGAAGAAATACATGTAAACAAATATGTATTGTAGGAGATGAAGAAAATAAGTATGCGTCCCTATTTGCGTATAAGAGAGATTACCTGTTGGATTTTAAAAATACAAAGCCCTAAGATGTTAAAAACACAAAGCCCTAAGATGATTATTTTTCAGAGAGAGAAGCAAGCAATAAAGATGAGTACCTGATGGATGAGGAGGCGAGTAGCAGAGGTGGGCAGTGGGAGACAGAGGCGGGTGGCAGCTGCTGTAATCGGGCGGTGGGATATGGCGGTGATGTTGGCGGATTTGTGAAGGGGGTGTGTTGTGGGGAGGGGGGATTTATGATGTTGGGGGATTCGTGAAAAACAGGAGATACATTTGGAAAGGGGGCTATTCGTCTCTCATTTGCCATGTCATAACTTATGGCACATTCTACGACCATTAGATCGCTTTAGGAGAAGTAATTAGAACCGTTGGATTGTTTCTCACATATTATATAGATTACTATAACAGTAACGAAGTGCCAATACAGTAACACACTATATATTACTATTACTATAACAGTAACGAAATGTAATGATATACCAAATACAGGCAAAAGCCTAAAAAACAAAACAGCCTAAGGGCAGCACAAAGACCCCCTACCCACTACCGGAACAAACCGGATAATTACAACAAATACCCAACCCAGCCCAACACCATAAACGATAAAAATCAAAAACAACAGCAGCAGTTGTCTTCAACATTACCAAAAACAACTTGTCCAACACGTGACTTACTCTGCATCACCCACCCCATACGATACATCAATTACAAGACCCAAAACAAACAAACTGTTAAACCGCTTTCTCTATCATATCAAACCAAGGTAACCTACACCTCGCAAAGAAACCAAACTTGAAAATCCAGAATCTCAGCCAAAAGAGGACATCTCCTAGCAAAGAAACAGCATCAACACCACTATCAACCAGACAATGAAGAAACCGAAGCAAAGATACTCAACCAGAGGAAACCAGTCCATTAAAATATGAACCAACCATCTTCACTAGACCGCTGGAGAAAAGGAAGAAGCAATCAAGATTCACAAGACTTGATGATAACATAGGAAAAATTAGAATACCAGGCAAAAACAGAAGGTACACAAATATAAATCATTCTACTAGAAGTCTGCACTTCAAGTTTGAAAGCAAATTTTTGACCCGACAAACAAATTCTGTCTGAATAGACTGTCCTTGAGCAGAAGTAAACCGAATTAACACGTTCTGTAAAACCGGCGAATGCGTTAAAAGGAAAAAAAATTCGTCAACGTCAGATCCTCCTACAAGAACATCAGTGAGCTCCACATTCTTCAGTCTAGAATACACTATACCATTTACTTGAATTTCAGCAGATTGAAATTCTTCGTCAAGTGGGAATTCAAATCCCTACAAAATTAAATTTAGTTATTATAATAATACATAAGAAAAAAAATTAAAACATTTTTAAAAATTATTTAAAACTTTACCTTTAGAATTAAGCGTTCTAGAACAGGCAAGTGAGTCAAGAATTCCACAAAAAACAACCAATTCCAATCAGTCTCAAACCACTCAATAGTTTCAATTACAAGTGTTGACAAATTGCTGAAGTGTGGCAAGTTTGATATATAAGACATGTCCTGTATGCAAAAAACAATAGTTAGTGAATAAATATATATATATATATATAGTTAGTTAGTTAGTTAGAGACATAAGAATTCAAGTATTACCATAATAGTTCCGCATCCAAGAGAAAGGTGAAGCAAGTGAGACACACATCCTAAACACTCTGAAAGACGCTCTAAATACGAACGGGAGTTATGATCCGGATCATGCACATTAGAAATCAGAAGCTTTAAATCCAACAAAGAATCCAAACTAACGAATTCAATGTCATGTATGGCAGTGTCTTCAATTTCCAAACTCTCTAGATTTGGACATTCCACTATCAAACTTTGCGCTACATCCACTTCATTTTCTTCCGGCCTCAAAACAATTTGCAAAAACTTAAGGGACATGGACACAATTTCCAAACACTCTAAGTTGCTAGAGCTAGTTCGAAAAATGTGTAATTGTTCGAGGGATGGGCAACTAGATACAAGAGATGTGATAGCATCATCATCTTCATAGATTATTAAATCACTCAAGACTAACCGTTTCAAACATTGAGGCCCTAGTGAATTTTCTGGAAAACTCAACACCAAGGGTAATTCTAAGACAAGTTCAACAAGTGATATACTCAAGAACAATATGAGTGGAATGACAAGTGGATCATTTTGAAAAAAATTAAAATGAAGCCTAAAGACACTAACATTTTTTTCCAGCATACTGTCAACCAATACAAAAATAAATGCAGAAATGTCAATGTTTCCAGACAATATTAAAGAATGGAATGTTGGAAGCTCACTATGAATGAAGTGAGTTTCCAAAAACTCACAAAACTTTTTCTCCCCGTGTTCCATATAAAACCTTGTGAAATCAAGGCTATTAAGATGAATTGATGGTACCGTTTTCCACTTATTTAACCAACTTTTTGACAATACAGTGGTTTGGACACTTTCCTTTGTAGAAAGGAATTCCAGAATATCAAAAATTAAATCATCAGGAAGAAGGGAAAGCCTATCGACCCGCGGTTGAACAGACATCTGTAAAAAAAAAGTAATCAAAAAAAATTCAATGAATATGAAATATAATAAAGAAAAATGAGGCACAAATGTGAGATGGTATAATAATAATATAGCATTTTAACATTAAATGGTATTGACCCAAAAATATTTGCTGGCCAGTTTCCATCCCTTTTTTAGAAGAACAAAAATGGACGTTAAACGGATTTGTGAAATACTTTTTATTGAGCTCCCAATGTTATTTTACTTGTTTATTAGGGGATTTTGGGAAAGGTTCAATTCAACCCAAAAGTTATAAAAATATGACACACTACATAATTTTATAAATTTAGTTCCTCAACAAAAAAAGTCATGAATAATTATCAATATACCATTTAACAACTCATATAAAAAAAAAATCATAATTACAAATCAACAAATTCAAAATTCAAAAAATTTATATATTTGAAATCTACTCGTCGAGATTTATCCAACAACACCCATATTCAATTTTTTTTGAAAAAAAAAATCGAAACGGATAAATTTACTATCTCTACTACCTAAAAAGAGGGAATTGTTATTTTATGTATCAAAAGACCATAAAACCCTCATACAATATACCAATTCAATATTACCCTTGAACCCTCATATATCCGAACCAATTATTCACCCTTTCATCATTTGTCCGACCATCCACCCTTTCAACTTCCACATTCATCAGTAAAAAAATGACACCTCGCTCCCCCCAAAACTCCCAGATGGTTCTTCTGAATCAAAAGCCCGGATTCTGCTGCTGAATAGGGATCGTTATTTTAATGAAGGCATGCAGGTTGATCCATCAAAGGTGGGTTGCAGATTTAAATCTAACTTACAAAGATAAATTAGTTTATCCTTCGAAGCATCTGGTATGTCCTTCCCGGATTCATAATTTTAATCACGAAGAAAAAGATGATGTAGAACCATATGAACCGATCTCAGATAATAATACCAGGGTTCATTTTTCTAAGGAAAAACTGTGTAGAATCATAGCTCCATGGACGAATACATTTGTTATAAAATTGGTTGGTCAAGTTCTCCCTTTCAGGTTCGTTTGGTTCGGGGTAAAATATGTTTCAACGCAGGGGTAAAATATGTTTCAACGCAGTGAAAATTAATATGGTGAAATACGTTTTCACCTATTTAGAGTTCAATTTTCTTCTCAATTATTGTTTAAAGTTTCATAATTATAGGGTGTATACTTATTCACTATGTCATCCCAAACAAATTTCACCATTTTACTTTTCACCACGGTTAAAAGTATTTCAACCTGAACCAAACGGACCCTTAGAAATCTTTCGGTGAGGCTTCAAAGGGAAAATGTTTAGTTTGTTTCATTGCACTCATATAGGTTTTGGGTTCCTTGTAACCTGGTACAACTCGCTATAAGATTATATGTTAGCTCTAATCGGAGGTTCTTGGTTCATTAATGATCAACATCTTTTTGTATTCATACTGGAAAAAAAATTTGGTTCTTGAAGAAAAATCACCAATATGAACCTTTGGGTTCAAATACCTGAATTACCTTTAGAGTTTATGAGCCAAATACATACAAATTATAGAATCCTCTATAAGAATTCCTGATAAATTAGATTTCATTCTGACTACTGATAGAGCCAGCTATACTAGAATATATACATGGATTTTAATTGTTGAATGTTTTGTAACTATGCATTTCAGTTTACTCGTATGTTTCAATTTTTTGTCAGTTTAACTTGTTATTTTTTTTACACTGCCGGTCCCAAGCCCGGAAAAAGGAGGAGGGTTGCGTTAGGTAGCTGACAGCCAGCGTAAAACTTTGTCAGATCCTTATGAACATGAATCCTATGAATATACGTGCTAATGCTAGGGCATTCCCCTTAAGCGATGCGTTGCCCTGCCACCGGGTGCCTCGAAAAATAGGCAAGGGGAGTCGCATCGGCTCCCGGATGCAACGATAAATACGCACGGGTTCCTGCAACAAGCTGGACGTGTGCGGGTAAAGAAGCTAGTTCAGGATATTAGACTTAGGTTAGCGACTTGGAACATAGGGACTATGACAGGAAAAGGAATGGAGTTAGTAAATACCATGATAAGAAGAAAAGTTAGCATAGCTTGTTTACAAGATACTGAATGGGTCGGTGAGAAAGCTAAAGAAATAGAAAATACAAGATTTAAATTATATTATACAGGAAAACATAGAAATAAGAACGGAGTTGGAATAATAGTAGATAAAAACTTTAAGGACGATATCGTAACCGTTATTAGGAAAGGTGATAGACTTATACTTGTAAAATTTGTATTAGGTGAAAACATAATTAATATTGTTAGTGCTTATGCACCCCAAGTAGGATTAGATGAGCACACTAAAGTACAATTTTGGGAACAAATGGATGAACTAATTCAAGAAATACCCCTAGATGAGAAAATCTATATAGGTGGAGATTTTAATGGCCATGTAGGAGGAGATCGTGTAGGATATGAGATAGTGCATGGAGGATATGGTTTTGGATATAGGAACGACGGGGGAGAGTCTATCTTAGATTTTGTGATGGCTTATGATTTTGTACTAGTAAATACATGTTTTAAAAAGAGGCAAGAACACTTAATAACTTATAAAAGTGGAACGCATAAGAGCCAAATAGATTTTTTCATTACTAGGAAAGGAGACCAACTAACGTGTAAGGATTGTAAGGTTATCCCGGGAGAGAGCTTAACCTCACAACATAGGATAATGGTGTTGGATATAAATATTAAAAATCAATCACGAGTGCGAAAAGTGAAGATTAACCCACGAACTAGGTGGTGGAATTTAAAAAGAGAGAAATTAGAACTATTTAAAGACAAAGTATTAAATGAAGCAACATGGAATACTGAGGAAGAAACTAGCATGATGTGGAATAAGATGGCCACATGCATTAGGAGAATATCAAAAGAAATTCTTGGAGAATCAAAAGGCAAAAGGCCACAGTCTAAAGAAACTTGGTGGTGGAATGAAGAAGTACAGAATATAGTAAAAATTAAAAGGGAGTGCTTTAAAATATGACAAACAAATAGAAATGAAGAGAATTTTGAGAAATATAAATGGGCTAAAAAGGAAGTCAAGAAAGTGGTAAGAGATGCTAAGTTAAAAGCGTATGATGATCTTTATACAAAATTAGGAACACAAGAAGGGGAAAAAAGTATTTATAAGCTTGCTAAACTTAGGGATAGGAAAACAAAAGATTTTAATAACGTTAAGTGCATCAAAAGTGATGATTCGAGAGTTCTAGTCAAAGATGATGAAATTATGGAAAGATGGAAAAACTACTTTGAGAGGTTATTAAACGGAGATAATGGGAGTAGATTAGATATAGAGGAACTTAGGGAGACTCGAGAAAATATATTTTTTCGTAGAATTAGGACAACAGAGGTCAGGATTGCTCTAAAAAAGATGAAAACAGGGAAGGCTTTAGGACTAGATGGTATCCCTATTGAGGTTTGGAAGTGCTTAGGGGAGGATGGAGTATCATGGCTTACAAAATTATTTAATAGAATTTTAATGACTAATAGGATGCCCGATGAATGGAGAAAAAGTATTTTAGTACCTATTTATAAAAATAAAGGTGGCATACAAAGTTGTTCAAATTATCGTGATATTAAGTTGATGAGTCATACAATTAAACTTTGGGAGAGAGTGATTGAATATAGATTGAGATTGAAGACAACAGTATTTGAGAATCAATTTGGGTTTATGCCTGGGAGGTCAACAATGGAAGCAATCTATTTATTGAGGAGATTAATGGAGAGGTATAGGGAGAAAAAGAAGGATCTTCATATGATTTTTATAGATTTGGAGAAGACGTATGATAAGATACCTAGAGATATAATATGATGGGTTCTACATAAAAGAGGAGTGACTCGCAGATATATTGATGTGATCAAGGATATGTATGATAGTGCGATGACTACAGTAAGAACATCAGCCGGAGAAAGTAGTGAATTTTCAATTACGGTAGGGCTACACCAAGGTTCAGCATTAAGTCCTTATCTCTTTGCTCTTGTTATGGATGAGTTGACTGGACAAATACAAGATGAGGTGCCATGGTGTATGCTATTTGCAGATGATATTGTTTTAATGGATGAGACTAAGATGGGGATTAATGCTAGGTTGAAATTATGGAGAGAAACTTTAGAAACAAGAGGATTTAAAATAAGCAGAACTAAAACAGAATATGTAGAGTGTAATTTTAGTAGTAATAGGTGGACAAATGGAGATGTGGTGAAATTGGAGGGTCAAGAAATACCTACAAATGACCATTTTCGTTATTTAGGATCGATTATACAAAAAGATGGAGATATTAGTGATGATGGTCATAGGATTAGAGCAGGCTGGGTTAAGTGGAGAAGTGCTACCGGCGTTCTGTGTGATAGGCGTATACCTTTGAAGTTAAAAGGAAAATTTTATAGGACGGCCATTAGACCCGCCATGTTATATGGGACAGAGTGTTGGGCAACCAAGAAACAAAATATGCAGAAAATGAGTGTGGCGAAAATGCGAATGCTAAGATGGATTTGTGGTAAAACTCGAAAGGATAAAATTAAAAATGAACAAATTCGTGAAACGGTAAAAGTACCTCCTATAGAAGATAAATTGAGAGAAAATCGACTTAGATGGTTTGGACACGTCAAGCGTAGACCAATTGATGCTCCTGTAAGGAAGAGTGATTTAGTTAGTATTGATGGTAACCCAAGGGGTAGAGGTAGGCCTCAATTAACTTGGTGGGATATTATAAAAAAGGACATGATATCATGTGGCTTAACCGAAGATATTGCACTGGACAGAATGGAATGGAAAAATAGGATTCATGTAGCCGACCCCAAATAATTGGGAAAAGGCTTTGTTGAGTTGAGTTGAGTTGTAGATTACGTGTTCGGATACTTACATGGCAATAGTAGTTCATAAAAGGATAAGAGTCTGACTGTTTGAATTTGAGTATACAACCTACGAGTGAATGATAATACACAAATGCTTGTTGTGCCAGATTCTTGAATGGAAGGGGTCTTCCATTTGCATAATTAGACGATGTAAAATTCGAGTGATATACAATACTCTCCTGATCGTTTCAAATGGCGCACTATAGAGTTGGAATGTTATGATGATATATGTTTGTTATTGGAACAAAAGAACCTATATGTATACTGTTGATTCAACCGAGTATAAAACTGATGCATGGAATCCATTTCCCCAAAGTATATTTGCTTTAGTATGTATTTGTGCCCGAAATTCATTTTATATTGATATTATATGTTAAGCTACGTATTTCTAACCCAAAAAATAAATTTATTATGGATGTTTGTAGGTAGGTAGGTAGATAGAGAAGATCCACAAACCTTTTGTGGAGCTTTCAACACTACTTTTTCCGTGTTATTTTAGATTAAATATGAATATGATTTTTGGGGGGATTTATTTTCGGATCCTACATGTAAGATATATAATATATGCCAATTATTGACATACATTATTGTAAGGACGTATTTTTATAAATCTTCGTCACAATTAATTATGTCGTATACCGTTACAATCGTCGAAGAATTGAAGAAGTTTTCATCTACAAAAGATGAATCCGAATTACAAGTTGTCTTCAACATTCAAGCCCAACAAATGATCTTTGGTAAGATAATATTTAAAGTTTCATTTACATTTCATATTAGGAGTGTTGGGATATTTTTAAAAAGAGTTTTAAAAAGATTTTATATAAAAATAATTTTATAAATGTTTTTGTTCAAAACGGTTATTAACTGTTTTAGAAAAAATGTGTTTTATAAAATTTTTAAGGAAATTTGCTAAGGCAGTAAGCGGACCTCTGTTTCGACGCCAAGGTCGTTCAAACGAGATCACCATCTCGTTCGAACGACATTGAGATGTCACGCGTAGTCGTTCGAGCGAGATGGGCTTCTCGTTCGAGCGACCTGTCTTTTTAGCTGACACGCTGCTTTACTTTTGTACGTTAACCGCCTCATCAATTTGTTACATAAAGGATGTCAGCCCTTTGTTTTGGACGTGGAGAACAATTTCCAACTTTAAAGAGTTTTAACCTTTGAAACTTTTGTTTTGTTTATCTACCCAGAATTTAATTCAATACCTTTGGCCGAAAATTTTTCTCCAACAATTTAAGGGTTTAAATATTTGTTTTGTTTACAATTCACAAAAATCTCAATTACTTTTGTGTGAGTTGTCTTGTGGAACCCAAGAACATATTTTGCTTTGGTTTATTCTTTGTGGGGAGAACTCTAAAACCGGACAGCTGCGTGCTATTGTGGAGGGAGTCCTTATAAAGTTCACACTTGTGGAGAAGCCGTTTTCTTCTTCATTGCTGACCATCTGGAGTTCTTGCGGGAGATTCCAGCCGACGATATTTCTAGTCGTTGCTTTGGAAGTTTGACGAAGACACCGTGCGTTACACTTGTGGGCGATTATCAGGTTGTATGTAAGTCAATGGTCTTGTGAATTCTTCAAAGTTCTAGAAATAAAAGGTTTTGCCCTTCGAGGATTTTTCCTTAATTTTGTGTCGCATGTTTTATCTATTTATGGGTTGACACACGCACACACATAGATGCATGTTTAGGGGCTGAATTAATTTGGTTTATATTGACTCCAATTATATAAGTGTGCCAAATTAGAAAGTTGCGAATTAATTTAAATCGGTATCACACACCGCGTTTATTCGGTTTTTCAAATTGGTATCAGAGCGGGTTACGCTAATTTATCGCGTGATCCTGATTTTTCAAGGATTTATTTTTTTGATACAATTTGACTTCTCACGTCGTCAAATTGGTATCAGAGCGGGTTGCGTTAATTTATCGCGTATTCCTATTTTCCGCAAAATTTGTGTGATTTTGATTTTTTTTTAATCAGTTTTATGAAAAATCGCATTTTTTTCCGAAGGAGCACTTATCTAATCAGATGCCCCACTTTCATGACACGAGTCAGAGTTTTGATGATATAAATCATTTGAATTTGACGTTTGCTAAAAGAATTGATTTTTTGGAAAAAGAAAATTCTCGTTTTAAATCCGCGATGGATCTTTTGCAAACAGTTCAAAATCAAAGAGATTTTTATCTTGAGAAACTTGTTTCCTTGGACCATGACTTTGTTGCTTTAAAATTGTCCAAGAAGGAGAGTGATGATAGTGTCCTATTTTTAGAAAAAGAATTGGAGGACCTTAAAAATTCGATGGTTTGTGTTTGTGCCAAAGAGGATAAAATATTTTAGTCAATGAGTTTGTGGCACGTGAAGAGACTCTTAGGGAAAAATTTGCTTTAATTGAGGGAGAGAGGGATACCTTTTTAAGAATTGTTGATAATTTGAAAAAGGTGTCGCTTAAATTGGAAGAGTCTAATTCTTTGCTTGAGTCAAAAATTTTGAAGTTAAAAAATGATTTGACAGACTCGAGTAGGTTTCATAGTGATGGTAATGGCTCATCTTGTTCTCATGCTTCTAGTACTAAAGCCAAAACCATTATTTGTTTTAGAGGGTCAACCGTTCCCATGGACATTAGAAAAGGTCAACCCATAGGTGTCGTTCCACCCGTTTACACATGTTCATATTGTGGTAGGAAAGGTCACCTTAGGCGTTTTTGTTTTGATCTTCGAAAAAGTCCTAGAAAGTTTATGTCTAGTGTTCCCTTGGTTCCTAAATCCCCCACACGACGTTTCACATCTATTTGGGTTAGGAAATCACTTTTAGAGGCACTAGATTTGAGACATGTTGATTCTCGTTTGCTTGCACATGATTCTTCTCTTGCCATATCATATAGATGATTGTGTTCGCATGTTTGTCATACGTTAGTTTTTTGTTTCATGATATTTATGTTTGCTAGCGTTGTGACATGTACTTTTTGTATAAATTTTTGCTTTTGAAAAATACAAAAAGATTTTATTTTTGAAAAAATTTGTGAGAAAATCCAAAAAGAGTTTGTATTTTGTTTGCACCGTTTATGGATAGACACTTAGGATGACCGAGTCACAATATCATTCCATTTTTTTCATGTGACTATTTGATAGTATTTTGAGACAATAGGTCAATTCATCCATGTGCTTTATAATGTTTGGAGTCATTCAGATGTAATTAAGTGTTACTTCCTACATATTTGACTCATGATTTCCTTTATTGCACACATGCACGGATTTGTTTGATTATTGTGCTTGTCTAGTCACATGTTGGTTGGATGTTTTCACATCAATCATGTCTATAAAACGAACCAAGCGCGATAAAACTTGATAAAAAGTTGTGCATGTAAGAGCCGTTTGTAAGTTTGTGTGCTTTATTTGAAAACGGGAAAGGGTTGTGAAAGGTTCATTTGGCCTTTGCGAAAGCCACCATTTAAATTGGACCTAAAAAATTGAGGAATTTTATTATCCGGGGTCCAAAGAGGATTAAAAGAGCCCGAAAACATTTAAAGGCAATAAAAAGAAATTCATGCCAATTATGGGCCAATTAGGTTTTTGCACCAATTCTCCAAAGTTTGAGAATTTAGTTTATACACCTCTAAAAGAAAATATATGAGGGAGTTTGGTTGGAGAATTAAAACGGGTTTGCACGTCCTTGAAAGTCTTGAAAAAGCGTTAAATAGTTTTGGACGTTATTGGGGTGGAAATCACTTCGACTTTGATTTGTTGATTTGCATAAGACGATGTCATCTAAATTCAACAATTTTTTACACCTAAGGATACTTTTGATGTTCATTCGTTAGGGGTATACGTATGCATCGTGCACATATGATTGATTGAGTTGATTTACCTATCGAATGTGTTTACACTCATTCATTCCATTTTCATGACTTGGTTGTTTGAGTTTAAATCCATGGTGTGATTTTTAGTATTTTATTTGTGTATAAAAAATTGAAAAAATCAAATATAGTTTGTGAAATTTTTGAGATACACCTTTGCATGCGCGTAGCTTGATTCTTGTTTGCTATGCATTTTTATCGTGGCACTCCATGTTTTGATTGTTTCTTCTTATCTGTCTATTTGGGGACATCATAAAAAGGGGGAGAAAGAATTATCATGTTATGGAAAGTTTTTGCATTATGGGGAGATTTGATTTATTAATGCTTTATTCTTATATCATTTTAAACTCGATGCGTCACGAAGGTTTTTGCTTTATCTCATCTGTGTAGGCACAAAGATTGAAGATCATGATGTTGCACACCCTGATGAGAAAAACTTTGAGAGTTTTGATGTTGAAGAAAAATTTGAGAACTTGCAAATTTTACCTTTTTAGTTTTGGGATTCATGGGAGGGTAGATTTGTATAGGTATTTTGGTATTTGATAATTCGGATGTTTTTATGTATGTACCGGCATAGACATAGGGGGAGATTTGTAAGGACATATTTTTATAAATGTCCGTCACAATTAATTATGTCGTATACCGTTACAATCGTCGAAGAATTGAAGAAGTTTTCATCTACAAAAGACGAATCTGAATTACAAGTTGTCTTCAACATTCAAGCCCAACAAATGATCTTTGGTAAGATAATGTTTAAAGTTTCATTTACATTTCATATTAAGAGTGTTGGGATATTTTTAAAAAGAGTTTTAAAAAGATTTTATATAAAAATATTTTTATAAATGTTTTTGTTCAAAAAGGTTATTAACTGTTTTAGAAAAAATGTGTTTTGAAAAGTTTTGAGGAAATTTGCAAAGGCAGTAAGCGGACCTCTGTTTCGACGCCAAGGTCGTTCAAACGAGATCAACATCTCGTTCGAACGACATTGAGATGTCGCACGTAGTCGTTCGAGCGAGATGGGCTTCTCGTTCAAGCGACCTATCTTTTTGGCCGACAAGCTGCTTTACTTCTTTACGTTAACCGCCTCATCAATTTCTTATATAAAGGATGTCAGCCCTTTGTTTTGGAGGTGGAGAACAGTTTCCAAGTTTAAAGAGTTTTAACCTTTGAAACTTCTGTTTTGTTTATCTGCCCAGAATTTAATTCAATACCTTTGGCATAAAGTTTTTCTCCAACAATTTAAGGGTTCAAATATTTGTTTTGTTTACAATTCACAAAAATCCCAATTACTTTTGTGTGAGTTGTTTTGTGGAACCCAAGAACATATTTTGCTTTGGTTTATTCTTTGTGGGGAGAACTCTACAACCGGACAGCTGCGTGCTATTGTGGAGGGAGTCCTTATAAAGTTCACACTTGTGGAGAAGCCGTTTTCTTCTTCATTGCTGACCATCTGGAGTTCTTGCGGGAGATTCCAGCCGACGATATTTCTAGTCGTTGCTTTGAAGGTTTGACGAAGACACCGTGCGTTACACTTGCGGGCGATTATCAGGTTGTACGTAAGTCAATGGTCTTGTGAATTGTTCAAAGTTCTAGAAATAAAAGGTTTTGCCCTTCGGGGATTTTTCCTTAATTTTGTGTCGCATGTTTTATCTATTTATGGGTTGACACGCGCACACACATAGATGCATGTTTAGGGGCTGAATTAATTTGGTTTATATTGACTCCAATTATATAAGTGTGCCAAATTAGAAAGTTGCGAATTAATTTAAATCGGTATCACATACCGCGTTTATTCGGTTTTCAAATTGGTATCATAGCGGGTTACGCTAATTTATCGCGTGATCCTGATTTTTCAAGAATTTATTTTTTTGATACAATTTGACTTCTCACGTCGTCAAATTGGTATCAGAGCGGGTTGCGCTAATTTATCGCGTATTCCTATTTTCCTCAAAATTTGTGTGATGTTGATTTTTTTTTTACAATCAGTTTTGTGAAAAATCGCAATTTTTTCGATGGAGCACTTATCTAATCGGATGCCCCCCTTTGATGACACGATGGAGCACTTATCTAATCGCAATTTGTATAAATTGAAATTGATATAAATTGGTATTGGTATTGGTATAAATTGAAATTGATATACATTTTACAGAAAATGTCTTCATCAGGGCAGCGCGACAGCGGCGGCGATGAGGGCTCCTCGTCCCACAAAATGGGGAAAATTGGGATCCGTCGTCGAGAACAAGACGACATGAATGGCTAGATTCCTGGAGTTGCTGAAGATGATCATCGGCCCGGGGTGTACTGATTGGAGGGTCATACCAAATGAGCTCAAGATGGCCATCTGGGGGCACTATATGTAGTGTATTTATATTTATATTTATATTTAAATACAACTAACACTTACTTTCTTTTTGATTTGTATTTGTTTGACAAGAGAAATTTGGTCTTCCCCCACATGTCCGCGACTCCACGTTGGAACAGTACAAGAAGTGGAAGAAAAATATACGGGCACGGTAATTTGGAAAGACTTGGGAGTCCATTCTAAGAGTGCGTGAGACCATCCCGACGAAGGAGCCGATCTCATTAGCATAGTGGCAATAGTTCATAGACAATGAGATCGATGAGTGAAAATTGGCATCTCGTCAATCGAGACAGGAAAAACCGGGCAAAAAATGTGGATGTGCACCACTCCAGGCGGACGTCTTACCCCGAGGTGGAGCACAGGATGGTAAGTTTTTATTTTTCTTTAATTTTAGTTTTATGTTATATTAACTTAGCATTACTTTGCGTTACTTACTAATTCTGCATTATTTTATTTCAGGAAACGGGAAGAGGCTCTGGAGGTAGGCGACATAGGCTCGATGCCTATGTGGCAATTCGTACGAAGAAGGGCAAGGATAAGGAGGTGTCCCCGAGCGTCGCAACCACAATTGTAAGTTATAATTAATTATTTTTTTTAACTATTTTATAATTTTTTATTAACTTAATTAACTAATCAAGTACTTTTTTTTGTTTCAAGCAAAGCTTAAGAAAGTGCATGAAAAGCAGTATGATATCGACAAAGCATCTTTTGCTACGGACGCACTCAGCCAAATGCTCAGAACGGATCGCAAGGGGAGGACTAGGGGGTGAGCTCTCGGGTGGGGAAGTCGAGGATCATCGGGATGGAGAAGAGCAACACCGAGTTGGCTTATAAGGTGGACATCCATGACGATAAGCTATCGAGGTTGGAGGCGACGGTCCTAGATATGTACGCCTTCATGAAGCGTTAGTTGGGGTCCACCTCCGATAAGCGCAAGAGAAAGGAGAAGGAAGTAGCCAAGGACGTCACTGATTCATCGCCGATAGGCACGTACTCGTCACCCTTATATGATTCATTTCCCAATTTGACCCTCGTTGAACGGCCTATGTCTACTATCGGTTGGCCCAGCGTATTTGTAATGGACATATTTAGTGGGGATCCAATAGCGAGGGGATTGAGGGACCCGGGCACCCACCCGGGTATGGTGGTTCATGGACGTCTCCTGCAAGACATTGATGCAAAGGTGCTCGTCACGCATATTTTGACCGTAAAGGAGAATTCACCTTTGTGGTTTGCAAGAACAATGTGACGTGCGAACAATTGATGGGTGTCTCAATGCATTTGTTGTGTGGCCTTCCTTCCTTCTCCAATCTATTGTAGATCCCGAACTATGACATTATTTGTATTTATTTTTATTTGGATATTACTTGTATTTTTTGGATTTGGTTATGGATATTTATATGTTGGATTGGTTTATGTTGTGGATATTTATATGTTGGTCTAGTTTGGTTATAGATATTTATGCTGTTTGGACAGGTTTAATTTGTTATAACTGGTACAAGTGGCATATTGCCCAGCATTTTGTTTTAAAATTTGCCCAGAATTGTCACATGGTTTGACCGTGATAATTTTTTAGTTGTCACGGTCTTTGACCGTGACAAGTTTTCCTTTTGTCACGGTCTTAGACACGGTTTTAGTCATTGGCAAGTTGGCAGTTTTGGTGTAGTGTTAGGGCCAAGGTTTTAAAAGGCGCGTAGTTGAGGCGGTTTGCCTCTGTGAGGCAAGGCATAAGCCTCGAGGCAGTCCGAGACATAAGCCTCAACTTTTTTCCACAAAAGTCGCTAAAAATTGATATAAAAATAATAATTAAACGAGGAACAAATTATGTATCACATCTATCATGAAAACAAACGATGTAAACATTGATTTCACAACGATATATATATATATATATATATATATATATATATATATATATATATATATGTACAGCAATAAAAAATAATATAGTAGGAAAAAAATATATCGATATATATAGAGAGCAGAAAACATAAAAAAACAAGAGGATATCACGAAAAACCTTTTAAAACATTAAATTTACCTCGTACGACTATCGATTTCGAATCGGAGGTCGGTTTCTGTGATCGGTGGTCTTTCGTTTAGTCTTTCGATAGTCTTTCGTTTTGGCTGCTAGGGTTTTTAGCCTCGTACGACTTTTTTTTTAAGCAAATCAAAATACAAATCCCACGTGACTTGTTTTTTTTTAATCAGCAGCAAAAAAGAGGCGCACGACTCATACGCTTCAAGGCGTACGCTTCTTCCACACAAGGCGTAAGCCTCGGTACAGACCCTAAAGGCGTAAGCCTCATGCCTCATATCTTTCGTCTCGCCTCGAGGCGCGCCTCGTTTCGCCTTTTAAAACATTGGTTACGACATTTACCAACTTCATTGCTATTTATAAGAACAATTTTTGGAAGAGCCTGAAGAAAAAAAATTCTTGTCAGTGTCATGTTTGGATTATTTTTTCGAAGTTTGTGTTAGGAATAAATATGTAATTTATTAAATGATTGCCAACAGACAAAACTTACAAGAGACTAAAATAAAGGACGCTAGATAAACAACATATTAAGAAAATATGGGAGACTAAACATCACAAAAATATTTTTTACAAAAAACTCATAAATATTTTTTTACTAGTAATCTGTAATTTAAAATCTTTTCTATTATTTAAAGATTTTTAAATATTTTTTATGATTCTGAATTATTTTTACGATTTCCAGATTTTAAAATATATTTATAGGTTTTCCCCTATTTTTTATTATTTATAATGATTTTTCTATTAATTTTGGATTTTAAATATTTTTGAAATGTTTTTTCACAATTTATATTTATTTTCATTATTTTCAGATTTTAAACTTATTTTCTCTAATTTCCCAAAATTTTAACTATTTTTCTATAATTTTTTGATTTATAAATATTTTCGAATGATTTATTATATAATTTTATTTTTTTTTAACTTTTACATTGCTTTGGATTAAAATAGGGCTAGGATAGTCTTTTTAAAATTTTGATGGTATCTAACAAATTTCACTAACATTTTTTCATAGTATATATTTATTTTCATGTTATTCTGTTCTTTATAGATTTCTAATATTTTTTAAACTTTGTTTTTTAATTTACATTTATTTTCATGATTTTCATATTCTAAAAATATACTTTTAAGTTTTACCCTGATTTATTATTAGTTTTTGTTATTTAAAATATTTTTTCTATTATTTTAAGATTTTAAAATAATTTTAAATGTTTTTCTATAATATATATTTATTTTCATGATATTCAGATTTTAAAAATATTTACTCAAATTATATGTAAGGATATTTATTTAATTATATTAAATAATAAGTTGAGAAATTTTGTATAAATTTAGTTCAGTGGCGAAAATGCTTGTTACATTAATTAGTAAGTCAAATTAATGGGTAATAAGGTTAATTTTTAATGAAAGCAATTACTAACAGGTTTATTACTAGTCATTAAGGAAAAGTTACGAATTCATAACTACTTGTAGGCGGGCCAAGCATATAAAGGGTTTAAGAATGATTATTATCGATAGGATTTATTTGTTGGTGACACGTGTTATTTGTTTAATTACTTGTAGGGTTTATGTGATTAGAATACAAAAACAAATGCTACAGTAAAACTTCGATACGTGAATGTTCGATAAAGTAATAATATCGCTTAAATAATAAAAATAACTCTTGTCCTGACTCGGACCTTTGTATTAAAATAATAATTTCTTTTAATGTATAAGATGATCATTTTTTTAACTTTCCTTAGGGGCCCATCGAATATATACACTATTAACTGATTAAAAAAATAATACATAAAATTTCATAATGCTATTTTTTATCTCATCTAATAAATATACTACTGACCTTTTAAGAGTGTTTGATATTGTTGATTGGTTGATAGCGCGCAAAGTTGTACTTTTCTTAAGCCCATTACTACAAATCTTTTTTAAGTAGAAGCAGTTAATGTAGATTTTTCACTCTTTTTAAATGAGACGCCATGGAAGAACAATATGACATGATTTTGGGTCTCATAGATTATTTATATAGAGATCGTCTTCTATTTATATACATGGCCATTAAGTTTTAAACCACTTCATCTTCTAGTTATAGGAAAACGTGTGTATTGTACGTGTATTCATAAATGGAAAATGCTATGTGTCCCAAACAACTCCCCCAAATCATCCCCCAAATAGCTTTAAGTGTTATACTTTATGGTATGGGTCCCGCCAGGACACAACTCATCAATGCTATTTGGGGGAGATTTGGGGGAGTTATTTGATACCCATAGCACCACTCTAAATAAATTCTTTATATCTTCTTATTTTTATTGTTCATTAGAAAGTTTGATTAGTACATGAATCTATGACTATGACTTTTCATAAGATTTATGCACATCTTTATTTTCTTTGAAAATAAAAAATTCTTTATAAATTAATAAAATATTATTTTATCGATAAAATATTCATTTATATATAAATAAATCTCGATCCCGGGATTATTCATTTTTTGATATTTTACTGTAAATACCAAGTCTATGTGCTCAGCTTTAGTGCTTAATGTTCGAAGTATGGGTGTTCGTGGTCCGGTCCGATCCGATTTTTAGTAATTTTTAGGATAGGACCGATTAAACCGGTCCTAAAAAAAAAGACCAAGACCGAACCGATTAAACCGATTTTCCGGGCTTAGTCGGTCTTGTCTTTTGTATGATCGGTCCGATCTATCTTGTCGGTCCTAATTCTATTGAAATAATCTTTTTAAAAATAAAAACTATCCTTCAAAATTTGAAAACAAAACATTTTAGACCCTAAAAACTCAAACAACTAAAATAATACTTGTGAGATAAAAGAAATAAAAAAACAAATCTGAAATAAACTCTAAAAATAAAATATATGTTATTTTTGTTCAGAAAATACACACACAGGTATGATGTATGGAATACCGATGTATGTTTTTTTTTAAAGAAGAACTTGAATACCGTAGATAATACACACACAGAGTTTTTGAATTGAGAAAAAAAAGAATACCGTAGACAGAGAGAAGGATGATCAGAGAGTATTGAGCCTCTGTGATGTGGTGCTGTGCGTGAGGAGAACTGAGAACTTCTTCAAGATCTTCTTTCTTTGATGAGCGGCGCAAATGTACGTGATGAGCGGCGCAAATGGATCTCAGTGAGGAGAGTATAGAGCCTCTGTCTGTGATGAGCGCCGCAAATGGACGTAGAGGGTTTTAATATTGAAAGAAGAAAGAAGAAGAGTTTGAGAGAGAGCGAGCGGCTCTGTGAGAGAGAAGAGTAGAAAACAATGGGAATGAAATGAGTGAATCGTTTAGAATGAATGTGTTTAGTTACAAAAAAAAAGATAATAATAAAAAGAGCAAATTATATCTAGCTGTCATTTATTAGGTCAACAAGCTTATAAGTCCTATTGACTTTTTCATAATCCCATAGGTCCTATTCCAACTTTTTAGGAAATTTTTTCACAATTTTACTCTTTTAAAACCAACCATCCGTAACTTCCTTGAGGAAGTTACATAAGTGGTTGGACTTTTTTTTTTAATCTTTAAATGATCATAACTTTTGATTCACAAATCCGTTTTTCGCAAAATTACTATTTTTGAAATCTGCTCGACGAGATCTATCAAACAAGATCCATGAAGACTATAAAATTCCAAAGAAAAAAATTTACACAAACAGTAAACTTTACTGTATGCACTAGAATATGAAATAGTTTTATATATGTGACATTTCACAAACAGACAGTAACATTTACTGTGGTAATACTACACAGTATATATATATATATATATACACATCCGGTGGATCCAAACTCTCTTTTTTCAAAAATACCTTATATTTAAAGGTCCGCGCTAACGGCATCCAATCCTTACCACCATTGTTGGAACTTCAACGACCTTCGCCAGAGCTCCGATTTGGGGTGGGTAAGGGTGGCATGTGGTGCCGCTGGCGCGGACCTTTGAAAATAAGAGACTTTTGAATAAATGGGTTTTGGATCCACCGGAGTATTATGGGGTGCCGCTGGCGCGGACCTTTGAAAATAAGATTGGATCAATGGGATCGGGATCATCTGGAGCGCCAATTTGAGGTGAATAGGGGTGGCACAGAACTTAAAAATTTACGAACATATTGGATATATATATATATATATATATATATATATATAGTTTGTAAAAATGTCATAGATATTAAACTTTATTGTATACATCAGAAAATGAAATAGTTTTATATTTGTGACATTTTCATAAACAACAACATTTACTGTGATAATATATTTATGAAATAGTTTTATATATATAACATTTTCACAAACAGTAACATTTACTGAGTTAATATTACACAATATATATATAACATTTTCACAAACAGACATTTACTGAGTTAAGACTACACAGTATATATATATATATATATATATATATATATATATAACCCTATTTTTTCAAAATTAACTTATATTTGAAGGTTCGCACTAGCGGTATCCAATCCTTACCACCATTATTGGAGCTTCAACGACCTTCGTTAGAGCTCCGATTTGGGTGGGTAAGGGTGGCATGTGGTGCCGCTGGCGCGGACCTTTGAAAATAAGAGACTATTGAATAAAAGGGTTTTCGATCCACCGGAGTATTATGGGGTGCCGGTGGCGCGTACCTTTGAAAATAAGATTGGATCAATGGGATCGGGATCATCTGGAGCGCCAATTTAAAGTGAATAGGGGTGGCACAAAACTTTAAAAATAGGAGCATATATATATATATATATATATATATATATAGTTTGTAAAAATGTCATAGATATTAAACTTTATTGTATACACCAGAAAATGAAATAGTTTTATATTTCTGACATAAACAATGACATTTACTGTGATAATATATTTATGAAATAGTTTTATATATATAACATTTTCACAAACAGTAACATTTACTGAGTTATTATTACACAATATATATATAACATTTTCACAAACAGTAACATTTACTGAGTTAATATATATATATATATATATATATATATATATATATATATATATATATATATATATATATATATATATACGGTAGATCCAAACCTCTTTTTTTTTAATTACCATATTTTTAAAGGTTTACGCTAGCGACATTCAATCCCCACCACTACCCACCCCAATTGTCGAAGCTTCAACGACTTTCATCCGAGCGATGATTTAGGTGGGTAGTAGTGGCATAGGGTGCCGCTGGCGCGGACCTCTAAAATTAAAAGAATATTAAATAAATAGAGTTTGGATCCACTGGCGCTCCGAGTAGGGGTGACAGTGGGTTAGGTTTATATCTTTAACATTTTTACAAACGTTAACATTTACTGTGTTATGACACAGTATATATATATATATATATATATATATATATATATATAGGGTGGATCCAAACCTCTTTTTTCAGATATTATCTTATTTTTAACGGTCCGCGCCAGCGGCATCCAATCCCCACCCCCTTTATCGGAGCTCCAACAACCTTCATCAGAGCTCTGATTTGAGGTGGCATGGGATGCCGATGTAACATTTTCACAAACAGTAACATTTATTATTTGTGAAAATATTACAGATATAAACCTAATCCAATGCTACCCCTACCCACCTCAAACTGGAGCGCCGGTGTATCCAAACTCCATTTATCCAATATTCCCTTATTTCCTAAGGTCCGCGCCAGCGGCACTCCATGTCACCCCAAATCAGAACTCTGATGAAGGTTGTTCGAGCTCCAACAATTAGGGTTGGTGGTGGTCGGGATTAGATACCGCTAGCGCGGGTCGTTAAAAATAGGTTTGGATCCACCGTATATATATATATATATACTGTGTTATAACACAGTAAATGTTAACGTTTGTAAAAATGTTATAGATATAAACCTAACCCACTGTCACCCCTACTCACCCAAATCAGAGCGCCAGTGGATCCAAACTCCATTTATCTAATATTCTTTTAATTTCAGAGGTCCGCGCCAGCGGCACCCTATGCCACTACTACCCACCTAAATCATAGCACTGATGAAAGTCGTTGAAGCGTCGACAATTGGGGTGGGTAGTGGTGGGGATTGAATGTCGCTAGCGTAAACCTTTAAAAATATGGTAATTTAAAAAAAAAAAGAGGTTTGGATATACCGTGTATATATATATATATATATTAACTCAGTAAATGTTACTGTTTTTGTGAAAATGTTATATATATATTGTGTAATATTAACTCAGTAAATGTTACTGTTTGTGAAAATGTTATATATATAAAACTATTTCATAAATATATTATCACAGTAAATGTTATTGTTTGTGAAAATGTCAGAAATATAAAACTATTTCATTTTCTGGTATATACAATAAAGTTTAATATCTATGACATTTTTACAAACTATATATATATATATATATATGTATATATATATATATATATATATATATGCTCCTATTTTTAAAGTTCTGTGCCACCCCTACTCAACTCAACTCAACTCAACAAAGCCTTTTCCCAATTATTTGGGGTCGGCTACATGAATCCTATTTTTCCATTCCATTCTGTCCAGTGCAATATCTTCGGTTACACCACATGATATCATGTCCTTTTTTATAATATCCCACCAAGTTAATTTAGGCCTACCTCTACCCCTTGGGTTACCATCAATACTAACTAAATCACTCTTCCTTACAGGAGCATCCATTGGTCTACGCTTGACGTGTCCAAACCATCGGAGTCGATTTTCTCTCAATTTATCTTCTATAGGAGCTACTTTCACCGTTTTATGAATTTGTTCATTTTTAATTTTATCCTTTCGAGTTTTACCACAAATCCATCTTAGCATTCGCATCTCCGCCACACTCATTTTCTGCACATTTTGTTTCTTGGTTGCCCAACACTCTGTCCCATATAACATGGCGGGTCTAATGGTCGTCCTATAAAATTTTCCTTTTAACTTCAAAGGTATACGCCTATCACACAAAACGCCGGTCGCACTTCTCCACTTAACCCAGCCTGCTCTAATCCTATGCGTAACATCATCACTAATATCTCCATCTTTTTGTATAATCGATCCTAAATAACGAAAATGATCATTTCTAGGTATTTCTTGACCCTCCAATTTCACCACATCTCCATTTGTCCTCCTATTACTACTAAAATTACACTCCACATATTCTGTTTTAGTTCTGGTTATTTTAAATCCTCGTGTTTCTAAAGTTTCTCTCCACAATTCCAACCTAGCGTTTATCCCCATCTTTGTCTCATCGACTAAAACAATATCATCTGCAAATAGCATACACCATGGCACCTCATCTTGTATTTTTCCAGTCAACTCATCCATAACAAGAGCAAAGAGATAACGACTTAATGCTGAACCTTGGTGTAGCCCTACCGTAATTGAAAATTCACTACTTTCTCCAGCTGATGTTCTTACTGTAGTCATCGCACCATCATACATATCCTTGATCACGTCAATATATCTGCGAGTCACTCCTCTTTTATGTAGAACCCACCATATTATATCTCTGGGTATCCTATCATACGCCTTCTCCAAATCTATAAAAATCATATGAAGATCCTTCTTTTTCTCTCTATACCTCTCCATTAATCTCCTCAATAAATAGATTGCTTCCATTGTTGACCTCCCAGGCATAAACCCAAATTGATTCTCAGATACTGTTGTCTTCAATCTCAATCTATATTCAATCACTCTCTCCCAAAGTTTCATTGTATGACTCATTAACTTAATACCACGATAATTTGAACAACTTTGTATGTCCCCTTTATTTTTATAAATAGGTACTAAAATACTTTTTCTCCATTCATCGGGCATCCTATTAGTCATTAAAATTCTATTAAATAATTTGGTAAGCCATGATACTCCATCCTCCCCTAAGCACTTCCAAACCTCAATAGGGATACCATCTAGTCCTAAAGCCTTCCCTGTTTTCATCTTTTTTAGAGCAATCCTGACCTCTGTTGTCCTAATTCTACGAAAAAATACATCTTCTCGAGTCTCCCTAAGTTCCTCTATATCTAATCTACTCCCATTATCTCCATTTAATAACCTCTCAAAGTAGTTTTTCCATCTTTCCATAATTTCATCATCTTTGACTAGGACTCTCGAATCATCACTTTTGATGCACTTAACGTTATTGAAATCTTTTGTTTTCCTATCCCTAAGTTTAGCAAGCTTATAAATACTTTTTTCCCCTTCTTGTGTTCCTAATTTTGTATAAAGATGATCATACGCTTTTAACTTAGCATCTCTTACCACTTTCTTAACTTCCTTTTTAGCCCATTTATATTTCTCAAAATTCTCTTCATTTCTATTTGTTTGCCATGTTTTAAAGCACTCCCTTTTAATTTTTACTATATTCTGTACTTCTTCATTCCACCACCAAGTTTCTTTAGACTGTGGCCCTTTGCCTTTTGATTCTCCAAGAATTTCTTTTGATATTTTCCTAATGCATGTGGCCATCTTATTCCACATTATGTTAGTTTCTTCTTCACAATTCCATGTTGCTTCATTTAATACTTTATCTTTAAATAGTTCTAATTTCTCTCCTTTTAAATTCCACCACCTAGTTCGTGGGTTAATCTTCACTTTTCGCATTCGTGATTGATTTTTAATATTTATATCCAACACCATTATCCTATGTTGTGAGGTTAAGCTCTCTCCCGGGATAACCTTACAATCTTTACACGTTAATCGGTCTCCTTTCCTAGTAATGAAAAAATCTATTTGGCTCTTATGTGTTCCACTTTTATAAGTTATTAAGTGTTCAAGCCTCTTTTTAAAACATGTATTTACTAGTACAAAATCATAAGCCATCGCAAAATCTAAGATAGACTCTCCCTCGTCGTTCCTATCTCCAAAACCATGTCCGCCATGCACTATCTCATGTCCTACACGATCTTCTCCTACATGGCCATTAAAATCTCCACCTATATAGATTTTCTCACCTAGGGGTATTTCTTGAATTAGTTCATCCATTTGTTCCCAAAATTGTACTTTAGTGTGCTCATCTAATCCTACTTGAGGTGCATAAGCACTAACAATATTAATTATGTTTTCACCTAATACCAATTTTACAAGTATAAGTCTATCACCTTTCGTAATAACGGTTACGATATCGTCCTTAAAGTTTTTATCTACTATTATTCCAACTCCGTTCTTATTTCTATGTTTTCCTGTATAATATAATTTAAATCCTGTATTTTCTATTTCTCTAGCTTTCTCACCGACCCATTTAGTTTCTTGTAAACAAGCTATGTGAACTTTTCTTCTTATCATGGTATCTACTAACTCCATCCCTTTTCCTGTCATAGTCCCTATGTTCCAAGTCGCTAACCTAAGTCTAGTATCCTGGACTAGCTTCTTTACCCGCACACGTCCAGCTTGTTGCAGGAACCCTTGCGTATTTATCGTCGCATCCGGGTGCCGATGCGACGCCCCTTGCCTATTTTTCGAGACACCCGGTGGCAGGCGCAACGCCCCTTGCCTATTTTTCGAGACACCCGGTGGCAGGCGCAACGCATCGCTTAAGGGGAATGCCCTAGCATTAGCACGTATATTCATAGGATTCATGTTCATAAGGATCTGACAAAGTTTTACGCTGGCTGTCAGCTACCTAACGCAACCCTCCTCCTTTTTCCGGGCTTGGGACCGGCAGTGTCAAAAAAAAAATAAGAAGTTAAGCACGACACAGGCGGAGTTCTGTGCCACCCCTATTCACCCCAAATTAGTGCTCCAGATGATCCAGATCCCTTTTATCCAATCTTATTTTCAAAGGTCCGCGCCAGCTGCCCCCATGATACTTCGGTGGATCCAAAGCCCATTTATTTAATAGTCTCTTATTTTTAAAGGTCCGCGCCAGCGGCACCACATGCCACCCTTACCCACCCCAAATCAGAGCTCTGACGAAGGTCGTTGAAGCTCTAATAATGGTGGTAAGGATTGGATACCGCTAGCGCGAACCTTCAAATATAAGGTAGTTTTGAAAAAAAAAGGGTTTGGATCCACCGTATATATATATATATATATATATATGCTGTGTAGTATTAGCACATTAAATGTTATTGTCTGTTTGTGAAAATGTAACATATATAAAACTATTTCATATTCTAGTGCATACAGTAAAGTTTACTGTTTGTGTAAATTTTTTTCTTTGGAATTTTATAGCCTTCATGGATCTTGTTTGATAGATCTCGTCGAACAGATTTCAAAAATAGTAATTTTGTGAAAAACGGATTTGTGAATCAAAAGTTATGATCATTTGAAGATTAAAAAAAAAAAGTTCAACCACTTATGTAACTTCCTCAAGGAAGTTACGGATTGTTGGTTTTAAAAGGGTAAAATTGGAAAAAAAATCAAAAAATTAGGAATATGACTTATATGTAAGAGAAAAACATGATGGGACTAGAATGTCTATAAGAACGTCTAATAGGATCTAAACGTAAATGCCCCTAATAAAAATAGTCTCCTTGAAATATGATGCAATGAACCTTTGATTTGGAATGAATGTGTTTAGTTACAAAAAAAGATAATTCAATTCCTATTACACATCAAAGTCTAAAATTACCCGACAACATTTCCAAACTCAAATTCTCGGTACCTTTTCTAAGCATTCCACTTTCAGTCGCTTCATCTCATCATTTTTCGGTAAACCCAAATCATATACCACCAATGTTTACACTGAACTGTAGTCAAAAGATGAAATAAACATATATTACACCATTATGTGAAATGAATGAAAAGAAAATAGACATAAAATAAAGGAATGAAATGAAAGACATCAAGAGCAAGAGAGGGATTTGATTACACACTTATAAGAGTGTGGAATATACAACTGAAATAGTTTTATTAAAAAAATTACGTAGATAAAAAATAGAGTAACTTCATCCATCTAACTATACCACACTATGCACATCTTCAAACTCCCACCAACAGCCATTTGAGAAAAGCAGTTGCAGTACGGAAAATAAAGGTCGATGTTGTCATGTGTGTAAGGTGGTGCTTTTGAGAGGAAGGAGAAAATGGGTTTGTGATCTTAGAGCCAAAATTTTATAGACGGTTTAAATAATGGATAAGGTAAATAGATTTCAATAAGGATCATATATATTTGACATAATGGGAGGAAAAGAAGCAGGTGAGAAAAGTTCGATAAGAATCATTTTTCAGAATATAAAAGGGTGACATTGAATATACACAATAGATATAGAGACATGAAGAGGCTTTTGTTTCTTGGGAATAGGATAGACTCCTTTAACAAATAAGAGATATTTATTAAAATAGATGGATGGGTTGAAAAAAAAGAGTTCACTGGATGGATGGGAGAAATGAATTTACCGAGGCAAGAAGGTAAACAGATAGAGGAAAGAAACGAAGGAAAGAAACGGAGGAAAGAAGGTGAACAGCTAAGTTATAATATCCGGCATTTATTAGACAGCTTTCAAAGGGGGATGCATCTCCTGAATTTCTCATTTTTTTGGAAACTGTTGAAATGTTTGAGTAATAGGCGAAAGTTATGATTACCCGCCTATAATAGTCAGCATTTATTACTTGTCACGTGTCAACCTTAGATGATTTTGGTCTACAATTTTTATATAGTTATATAGATATATATTAATAGTAATCGGTCCGGTTCGGTCCAAAGCGGGTATTTAATAAGGAGGACCGAAGGCCGATTTGTGAAAAAAAAAACTAGATTGGATCGATTAAAAAAAAGGTAAAATTATGGTGGTCCGGTTCAATCCACCGGTCCATTCAGTTTTCTGAACACCCCTAATCAGAAGTGGTGGAGGGAGGAGGGTCACATGTGTATTCATTGGTCTCTAATATGTAAGCATAGTTAGGAATAGCTGGCATTGGTAAAAAAGGTTGGGCGTAATTTATAAAGGAACCAAGTTATTTATAATGGCAAGAGACAACATAAAACAAAAAATAGGGCGCCTGATGTGGGTGGGGGCATAGCGGTGTAAAGAAATGGCCGCATTAATTTTTTTCCAAATTTCAAAATGTGTCTATCCTATTTTAATCCAGACCACTCCCTCTTCGAAACGTGTCCTTACTCAGTCATTCTCTTTTGGGTTTAAAGGAAGGGCAAAGGCTCCCATTTTTAAAACATTTGGTCGAGTCTCATTTTTATATATTAGCCTAAAGACCACACACTCTACTAGAAGACACCATTTACCACACAAGATCCTTCACCATTTCTCTCAAGATAAATATATGTTCGCGAGTGTGGATTATTATGAGCATTTTAGAATTGTCGTAAGGTTACTTTAAGGGATATGTTGAGTGAGTATTTTGGTGGTATACATACTATTTTGAAGGTGTTATTGTGTTGTATTTTTTTAGTACACTTGAGTCATTTATGGAGCCCTTGTTGGATATTTTTTGGAGTTTAGAAGGGTAGTTTTACAAAAAGATTTCATGGAGTATTTTTCTTAGGGCCCTGTAGTGCTTTTCTTCACAAATTTGTGGAGGATTTCGTCATTTGAGATGGGATTTTATTTTAAGACATTTGAATTATGAAATTATTATGCATTATAGATGTGTATATGGTGTTTATATACACATAGCTCATACTGATAACATATCAAAGATCTACAATCAACGGAAGAGAGAAAAGAGGGGCTAGGGTTTCATATAAACATAAAGCTAGAATGCAATACAATGAAAAGAAGGAAAAAGAATATATGCCCTACTACAATCACCTAATAATAAAAGGGAAAATACTAAAGTACCCTTAATGCTAAATATAACTCTAATATCCCCCCCTCAAACTCACGATGCTGCAGCGAGAAGCATTGAGAGTTTGCCAACTAAAAAGCAAAAACGCTGAACTAGATGAGACTTCGCAAACAAATCAGTTATCTGTGCAGAAGAAGAAACAAAGGGCAAAGTGATGACCCCATGTGTAAGATGATGACGAGTGATATGACAATCAATCTCGATGTGCTTAGTCCACTCATGAAAAACCGAATTTTGAGCAATATGAATAGCACTCTTATTATCACAATACATAGGAGTGGGCTGAGAGAGAGAGACACCCATATCTGCAAGTAACCGACGTAGCCAAACAACCTCACGAGTAGTAGAAGCCATATCACAATACTCGGCTTCCGTGGAAGACACAGAAATAATAAGTTGCTTTTTGCTCTCCAAGAAATAAAAGAATCTTCCAAAAATACACAAAATCCAGTAACTGACGTGTGAGCTGTAGGATCACCGGCCCAATCAGCATCAGAGTATGCACGCAGCTCCAAAGAAGAAGATGAAGGAAGTAAAAGACTCTGAAAGTGAGTTTCCCTCAAGTATCGCAATATACGATGAACAGCTGCCCAATGAACCGTAGTAGGGGCAGTAACAAACTGACTAACAACTTGGACCGAGTGAGCTATATATGGACGAGTAATAGCAAGATAAACCAAGCTGCCCACGATAGTGCGATATAAGGTAGGATCAGGCAAAAGAACACCATTATATGGGGAAAGACGAACATTAAGCTCTAGAGGGGTATCAACAATCTTAATATCAGTGAGGCGAGCATGCTCAAGAATGTTCCCTATGTACTTAGACTGTGAGAGACGATAACCTTTTGGAGAATGAGTTACCTCAATACCCAAAAAGTAGGGTAGGGGGCTCAAATCCTTCTTCTCAAAACAACGAGATAATTCATACTTCAACGCTATAATTCCACCAACATCATCCCTAATAATAATCATATCATCAACATACAAAGATACTAGAATACGACCACCCGAGGTCCACTTGATAAAGAGAGATGAATCATGCTCACTTGGAAGGAACCTAAGAGAGGTAATCACAGTAGAAAACTTCTCAAACCAAGCCCGTGGTGCCTGTTTGAGAACATTTAAGGCTTTCTTAAGCCTATAAACCTCACCAGTACCATGAGGAACACCTGCAGGAGGAGTCATGTAAACCTCCTCATAAAGATCGTCGTTCAAGAACGTATGTTTAACATCCATCTGCGATATACGCCACTAACGGACAGATGCAACAAAAATAAGAGTACGAATAGTAGTCAATTTGGTAACATGAACAAAGGTATCGTCATAATCCATACCATATTACTGAGAAAAAACCTGAGCAACTAATCTTGCTTTATACCACTCAACTGACCCATCTAACCTGTTTTGATTTTATATACCCAACGAGATCCAATTGCTTGCTTACCAGAGGGAAAGGGGACCAAACTCCAAGTATCTGTCTGGTGCAAAGTAGAGAGTTACTCAGACATAACATGCTACCAAAGAGGATCGATAGCTGCCTTTCTACAAGACAAAGGCTCAGAGAGGCAATGAACAGAGGATAGAAATGAAGCAAAAGAATCTGAATAACAAGAATAAACAAAATCTGGTGACTAAGTGGACTTACATGGACGTTTTGGATAGCGAGAAGGAGGTTCCACCATTCCAGCAGGTGCTTAGGTGGCCACACGAAAAGGGGGAGCATCAGGAACGTCAGATGGCAAAGTACCAGTATCAGTAGAAATAATAAGAGAAAGAAGAACATGGGGTGACACACTATAGTGGTGCAAGGTGCGTGAGATGGCACACTCTCATCATTATCAGAGAACGGATTAATATTAAAGAGATCAAATTTAGTGAGTTCATGAGGACTATCAGGAATAGAAAATAAAGGAATGTGCTCAAGAAACACAACATGGCGAAATTTATTATAAATATAAAAAAAATCCGAACGTAATTTTATGAGAAAAAACCAATAGTAATGCATATAATCATCAATAAAGGAGACATAATATCGAGACCCCCCTCTTGTAGTAATAGGATAGGGTCCCCACACATCAGAATGAGTAAGATCAAAGGGTGCAAAAGTAGAAGAAATACTTCTATTAAACGGTAAAGCTGAAAATTTTACAAGTTTACAATCGCTACAATCAGAGATATCATGACAGTGAAAATCTCCTAATATTCCTGTAGAAGCTAAAGATTTTAACCTGACCCTGAGACATGACCAAGACAAAAGTTCCATAAATAAAAGTTTGACGAATCTGAACTCAAATGAAAGGATGACAAGTTAACACTGGAAGCTACAACCATTGGTACATTGAGTTTCTCTACGATGTACAACCCCCCTGCCAACGGCCTGTCCCAATCACCTTCTAAGTTCGTGGACTATGCACATGACAAAAGGTAAAAGAAAAAGAAACTGAGTAACCGGCATCACATAGTTGACCAACATAAATAAGATTCATTGTAAGCTTAGGAATGTGGTAAACATTAGAGAGAGTTAAGTTGGGTGAGTCAATAGTCCCAACACCCATTGAGGGCACGAGAGTACCACCAACAGTCATAACGGGCAATGAAGAAATGGGACAAAAAGAACCAAAAGGAGGATAAATTTAGTGACACGTGATTAGAAGCACCAGAGTCTAGAATCCAAATACCTAAGGACTTACCTAGTGAAGAAATGGACATAGCATGCGACTGTGTGGTAAGAAACTTTTAAAACTGCTCAGCAAGAGAAGACATGGATGTAGTTGATGATGAAGAACCTGATGCAAATGAGTTTGATGGCGGTACAACTGCTGCAGTATTAGGTTGTGAAGGCATATACGAACGCTGCTGAGATTGGTTGTTGAATTTCCAAGTAGAAAAATGTTTCTAAGGTGGTCGACTATTTAATTGATTGTTATTATTATTGTTGTTGTTGTTGCAGTGCTCGCAACTTCGGGCACTGAGACTTCCAATAACCCTTATCCTTACAGTAGCTACATTCATCACTAGCAACTTTCGAATAAGGCTTGTTCTGATTACTAGAAATTGGCCGAGAGGGGGCTGTGAAAACAGATGGATTAGGGTCTGAAGAAATTACTTTTCCTAACTGAGTCTTGAGACGAATCTCCTTGGCCAACAACTCATGAACAACATAATTAACAGTTGGAAGTGGGCTACGATGAAGAATTAACCCACGAAGACCCTCAAAATCATCACGCAATGCCATCATAAATTGAACCAAGCGTTGTTCCTCCCTATTAGAAATATATAGGGCAAAGGCCCACAATTCAGATAACTCTGTGAGAGCCAACTGATCTTAAAGATCCGTCATAGCATAATAGAATTCCTGGATACTTAATTTTTTTTGCTCAAGAACCCGAATGTCGCACTCCAACTGGTACTTTTTTGCAAAATTAGATTGTGTATACAATTTATCCAAATGATTCCAAACTTACTTTGCATAATCATACTTAGCCAACTGCATACCTATGGAAGGCGCGATGGAGTTGTTGATCTAAGTGATGATTTTCGAGTTGTTTCCAATAACTCTACATATTTTTCAACGTTCGTTTTATCATTAGGCTTACTCAAATCACCTTAATGTTACCCCAAAGATTTTTCCCCTTCAAAAAATTCTTCATAACATAACTCCAAGATGTATAATTTTTTCCATCCAATCTGACACTAATCAATTGCAACGAATCATTTCTTTCACCAGCCATTGCGAAAATAAACAATCAAACTGTACCTAAACAGAACCAAATCGAACGAACTAAACAACTAATCGATCAAACAGTAGGGAAAATGATCATTAATACCTTAGTTGGATCCCCGGACTGTGTTGATGAGATTAAGCATTGATCCCTCTCTGATACCATGATAACATATCAAAGATCTACAATCAATGGAAGAGAGAAAATAGGGGCTAGGGTTTCACATAAACATAAAGATAGAATGCAATATAATGAAAAGAAGGAAAAATAATATATGCCCTAATACAATCACCCAATGATAAAAGGAAAAATACTAAAGTACCCTTAATGCTAAATATAACTATAATACACACATGCTACCCGTTTGTGAGACTAAGTCATGATTTTATGTGAAAAGGGTGTCAAATTGGGTTTAAATCACGGTTCTCAAATTATTAAAATTTTAAAATATAAATCGGAAGGGTTATGAAATGTCAAAAGGTGAGTTTTAAATATGGTTTTAAGGTATAATTTTTTAGAATATCAAAAAGTGATTTTTATGAATTAAAAATAATATCATGTGTTAAAAGTTAGTGATTTCATGAAAATGTTTATAATAGTACGAGACTTGAATATTTGGATATTTTCTAAATAATTTTAGAATACCAAAGCTCATATTCTTGTGAAATACTTAGTAAAATTGATATGAAAATGTATTATTTCAGGAAGATAAATATAATTTAGAAAAGGTTGACATTCAATGAATGAAAAGTCAAAATAAGTCAGAAATTGATGTTTCTAATTTATGTGGACATGTTTAAGAAATTATTTACAAGAATGTAATATTTTTTAAAGTGGTTTACATAAAATTAGGTGAATTTAAATTAAAGGAAACTATAAAATGTTGTTTAACATTTTAAGGATGATATAAAGTAAATTATATACAACTTAGTTTCAAGTGGTAAAGTCTTAAAATAAGTAAGGGTTGCTTAGAAAATGACCTTAAAGCTTGATAAATTGTAAAAGGGATACAAGAAATGTGTAAATGTGTTTGAACTTGGAAAGATTAAATTTTCACAAATAAGTAATGAAGGTAACATTTTCTAAAGGAAAGGTCCTAAGTTGTCAGGTAAATTACAAAATAAGCATTTAAAGTATGTGAAAATTAAAAATAAAAGAGTTCACGAGACTAGTCTTGTTTCGAATTTTTGGCCTTATAGACCGAAATAAGGTTAATGGGTAATGGGAAGAAGAGAAATATAATAAAAGTGGTCACAATTATGTAACGAGTGAAAGGATACTCGAAGCAATCGGGAAGCTTTAAAGAGGGCTTGGAGCCCTAGGGTGCGACTTTGGTTTAAACCCAAAATCACTGGCCATTAGAGAATATTGCAAAATTTCTGTAATCGGTGCAAGTCTGTAAATAAAAATTGGATTTGGGACTTTGATTAAGAAAGTAAAAGATGATTCAGAGCACGATGCTCTTTAAAGGCTATAAAGGGTTTACGGTGAATAAGTGTACACGACTGAGTTATTTTGGATGTACTTGGCATATAACAAACTAATGGTTAAATATGTAACTGAGATAATTGACAAGTCACTATTTTTTAATTCAATAAGCATAACAAGTCAGCAAGGTAATATGTTGGTAAGTTAGAGTATAAATAAAGTAAAGTGATTTAAAACGTAACTCGGCATTTGTATAATCTACGATGATTATGAATCCAGAGTCATGCATGAGTTTAAGAAGTCTTTAAACACCGGGTGCGTGTTTTCATACGTTGGTTTCAGAAATGCCACGGTAGTGGTGGGTAAAAGGTAAAAGTGATGGTTTGATAAACTAAGTAAATGATAAGGAAATAAGTTTTCACACTTATTAATCGTGTAGATTAATGGATTTAAGAATTTTCTTCGTAGACAGACGGTCAAGTATCAAAGTTTATGGTTAATGTCTGTAGCCTAAGAAAAGGAAATGTTTTTTAATAAAACATAGGTAATGCGTGCACTGTTTAGTTGTTGCATATTAGTTATTACATATTTTCTTTCCGTCATTCCTTTCGTTATTTGATTGTTATTGGGAATCCGACTAGGCATTGGCCCACATCCTTCATTTATTACTATGGGTTAAATGTTATTCTGTCTTTTAAGAGCATTCCGCAGGTTTGTGCTTCTTACTATCTACGTTAGTATCTCTGATTACCTGAACCCTAGGGCATGGAAACTATAATTCCATACTCATTCAGTCAATTTAACAAAATAAAATAGACTAGAAACATTATCTAGGATTGTTTCACATCACACCACATTTAATGCAGTCGGGCCGTTTCAGATTGACCCATGGGTGACCCATAAATCTAGATCAGGCGTTACAACTTGGTATTAGAGAGTTAGGTTTAAAGTCAGTATGAGAGTGACATGTCATCGTGAGATCGAGTTTTAAAACTCGATCAATAAAAGTTTGGCATTATGCTCGGTCTTCAAAGGTGAGCAGGAACTACGTTTTATGTGTGCATCTGAACAGGCCCTACGGGTGCTTAGATAAGGATGGTAAAAAATAAAAAAGGCGGTTTTTAAAATTTTCAATTTTAAATAATAAAAATTTAAACATATTAAACCCAATAAAACTTATTCACTAAATTAAATTGTTTGTTGTGAAAAATTGATTTACCTAATTTTATATTTTAACCTAAAACATTCATTTAGTCGATAAGTAGATAAAATAAGTAAAACATCCACAATACGCCGATGTACGAAGAAAACCACAAAGGAAAAAATGTCGAACGACCCATCCAAATAGATAATTATGATAAGGTTGTACAAAAAACTAAACAATATACTTGATCACTAACTTATCTCCCTCGCAATCCTTGATGCTCTTCTATATTTAACCTCTCTTGCACAGTGAAATATAGGAGTCCATCCATGTAAGGTGCCATAACATGTGAATCCACACGCGTCAACCATCTCCATAATCGAAACACGGAACACCATTTCTTTACCGCAACACATCAAAACAGTACGGAGTCCATTGCACGAAACTTTTTTTCTCAAAAATAAGAGAAAATAAACTTTGGTACCCAACACAAAGATCTCAAAGCATATGAATATCGAAACTTGCATCTTTAAACTCAATGATTGAAACTATGATTTTAGGACTTTTGTAAATAGGTAGAGAATCGATTTTCGCCAAAAGTTCTTAAAAGATCCGAGTCCATCATGCCTTAAATAGTAAAACATGAAAATCGAGGTGGCAGGTTTGTTCGAACAAAATCCTATGGTTCGTTTTAACAAAATGCTTACTCCATTCCAACGAAACCAAGTCTCGTTTGAATGAATAAGCAAAGTCGTTCCAACAAAGTTCCAATAAGTTTCCAACGGTTGCCATCTGTTAAATAGAGAGAGCCCGTTTGATGTCCATTCTAAAGAGGACCCAAGATCATTCCAACGAGGTAAAACTTCATTCTAAAGAAAATCATTTTTCGTTCCAACAATGTTTAATACTCGTTTGAATGAACTCATGAATAAAAAATAGTTCCAAGGATAAGTTTAAAAATAGTTTCAAATGATTTTTTTATAAAAAAACACCCAAAATAAATATCCAATGATCATTTTTAATGCATTCATACCTTACGAGATCATCGGTAAATATGAAGACAAACTTGGCACAAAAAATATGGCTTAATGTATATCCATTTTGAAGCTTAGCAGCTACATCTTCATGAAAGATTGCATAGGCTTACAAGATCGATAATACAAAGGCTAACCAATTACTCAAATGTTTTGTCCGAAATTAAGACAATTATAAACAAATTGATTCAATAGGAAATTTTTACTTACGAATCTGCCCCTCTGTCTATTCTGGGACAAAACCAAAATAAAAACCCTATAGGTCATCAAGTACTCTAAAAAGACTGAATCCCTAACCCCAAAAGGAAAAAAATACATAATCTTGACAGTCACATGCATTGAGTAGCTTTACTCGCTTAAAAACTTTACCGCATGTTGTAAACCCGAACACTTAAACACAACTACAAATTCAAAGAGAATATAACAAGTATAAAATCCTCATATGAATAAAATTTGAAATGATCTATAAATTTCAACTTAGGTAAACTGTCTCCCCCAAAGATAAGGATGTCATAATCATGAAAGGAAATATACCATTTATCCCCATTTTTGTCCAGTAATAGATAAAGTAAGAAAGCACAAAACAATTTCTCCCACATAAATCAAGTCTGCCCCTCAATATGTAAACATATAATAATAATAATAATAATAATAATAATAATAATAATAATAATAATAATAATAATAATAATAATAATAATAATAATAATAATAATAATAATAATAATAATAATAAGAGAAATTACAAAAGAAGAATAATATCATGAAACAGTGTAAAGTGTAATGAAAACACGACATTTCAACTCAAGCACGTATAATCCAAACTATGATCAAGCAATATTTATATCAATGCAAAAAGATACCTATACGAATAAGCAATTACATGCGATACCTATTTGAAATTACTAATTTGACATATGAAATTTCAATACACATAATGAGAGATACTAATATGATCATATACCATGCCAAAACTAATCCTAAGATAAAGCATATGGCAAACATGGATTAAATGCAAACTGCAAATACTCAAAACAAAATGATACCAAATATATACATATGTGATATATACCAGTGAAATACTGGAACATGTATATAGTTATAAACAATCACAAAAAATCAACACAAACATATAAACTTTACACACTAGCATAGTATCGATGTGTCTAAACATGTGGGATGGAATGAATGTGCATGAACTAGATATAAATGAATTATGACCCAATCACTTAAAATGTTCAATGAGTTCTATTTGACCGCAAGACTTTATAAACTAAAATTTAGCCTCTAGTGACAAGATAAAGTGAACTTTATTAACAAACAAGTACAATGCACAAAAGCCTAGAATATTGATTATTCTACGGATCAATAGTGTCATGACATGATAAGTATAATTAGGATTCATTGTGAAAACTCGTTGATCTTCAACTATAACACCCTCAAATCTAAACAAATATCATATTTTCACTTAAATATTTTGAAGATATTGTTTATAAAAATCAAACAAACAAAACATGTTGGCATTGACAATTTTTATATTTTCATTGCCTTTAAATATTTTCATTAGGCTCTTGCTAATGGTGACTTTATCACAAAGCAGATTTGATCCTTTGGTAGTCTTTTCCCATGCACCCTCATATTTTCAATACGCAATTAAACAATATCACGAGCAACGGTTCTTACATGCACAAATCCCCCATAATAAAAAAATGTGTAAATGACAAGATTTATGTCAGAACATCTCACATAACTCAAATATAACATGGGAAGTTAAAATTCAAAAAGATCTCATGCATGTGTGTGCGGATGCATATACATAGTGAATCCATTACATGAATAACATTTTAAACAGCTCCACAAAAGCATGATTAAGAACAATCTGAGTATTAAAATCATAACCAAATGTCCTAGTCACACAGAAAACTCGAATGAATTGGATTCAAACACACTAATATGCCATATAAAATGTCTAAAACTAAAATACAGAAAATAAAAAATCATTTTTGAGTTTTTATAAAAAAAATAATAGAAAAATACCAATTTAAAATCAAACTAACTCAAAAGACAAAGAAGATCTTTTTGTATTTTTCAATATGGCTCAATAAATGAAAAATCAAAATATAAAAGATTCAAAAAATATACGACTAAAAAACATATATATCATAAAATATAAAAACTTGTGTATGTAAACATGCGAAAATAGTCAACCATTAGATATAACATGGGAAGTGTCATATGTAAGTAAATGAGAATTGAGAAGTCTATCATGTAAAGCTTCCAAATAAAATCTCCTAACCCACATAGGTATAACGTGATGCTCTCGAGTTTTGGGGACCTTGGTGAATCTAGACTTAGGCTTCCTAGGACCGTTTTTAAGATCAAAGCAAAAACTCCAAAGGTGACATTTCTTACCACAATGTGTGCGAGGGGTGTTACCTAAGGGTTGACCCTTAACAATGTTCCTAGCAATGGTTGACTCTCTTAAACGTATTGTCTTGATTTAGGTAGAGGAAACATTTTGATAATCGAAGCCAATTCCACACTTGCCATCTTTGATTTGGATAGTGACTAACATCTTATCCAACTTTTTAAACCTATATTCTAAATCAAATTTGACACGACTCGAGTCTCTCAATCTCTCTTCAATCTCAACTATTCGAGACTCAAGTAAACGTTTAGACTTCTCAAACTCTATAATCTCTTTCTTTATAACCTTCATCAAACCATTAAGCCTATCTCTCTCACCCTCGACGTACTTTAGATTCTCTCGAAGAATCCTCTCATACGCCATAAGATCCTCAATCAAAACACTCTCATTATTCCCTACAACTCGTTCTTTCAACCTAGATTATAACTTCATATTAGCCTTATTATCTTTCAACGTTTCAACATATAACTCATAGAAGAAAACATGAAGTTCACTTTCCTCCTTCTATTATCCACTCACACTACCGTCACTCACTTGGGGATCACAAACTATGGACTAATAAGTGACTTGTATATAATTATCGTCACGGGAAGACTTTTAATAAAGGCTCACATGACTAGCTATGAACACGGTGTAGTTACGTTCAATAAGTGAATCGGTTCCCTCTTACGGATTACTATCACTAAGGGTGGCATAATACACCTTCGATTTATTTCCTTCCTTCCTTAGTTTAGTGGGATACTCAGCTACCCCATGACCATAAACCTCACAACTATAACACATATTCGACTCATACCTCTCAAATTTCTCACTGCGATTCTTAGGGAAGTGATCGATCTTGTGGTGGATATTTTTCTTAAACCTTTTCGCATATTTCGATTGCTTTTGGAATTTGATAAGTGTATGGAATTTCTTTACCATCATGGCTATATCACCGGACTTGATGGAAAACTCTTCATGTGAAACATGTGTTTCCTCCTTTTGAACTTTCAAAGCAATGCTCCTTTCCTTTTTCTTTCTAGTCTCAGAGGAATACATGTCAAGCACAAGCACATAAATTTGTAACTCACCTATAAGCTCTTTAGGTTTTGTAGAGTCTAAAGTACCTAAAGAATTCAAAACTGTCATTTTTGAATTAAATCTTTAGGGTAATAACCTTAAGATTTTCTTCATTATTCGATTTTTAGGTATTCTTTATCCCATGTTAAATGACGAATTAACTATATCGGACAGTCTAGTGTAAAACTTACTAAATATATCATTCTCTAACACTTTAATCGTTTTAAACTGAGTGACAAGGATTTCAAGTTTATAAGCCTTAACATCACTAGTTCTTTCATGGCTGAGTTGGAGTATGTCTCAAGCCTCTTTAGACCTCTCATAAGTCATAATATATAAGAACTCTTTCGGGGTGACAGAACAAAATAGAGCATTTAAACCACACGAGTTATAATTTGTTAATATATTCTCATCATCACTCCATGATTCTACGGGTTTGGATATTCTATTATATCCAACGAAGGTAGTAGGTGGAGTCCAACCATTAAGTACCGCTTGCATACGAGAGTGCGCGATTCTCTAATCGAGTAAACTTACTTAATTAGATGTCAAACCCATAACCAAATTTTAATTAACCATAAGCATACAACTATATGATTCAAACCAAGTATGTAAAGAATTCACAACTTCAGGAAAAATCCTCGCAGGGCAAAACCTTTATTTAACAAAAGTTTGGAAATTATAACTTACAACACGATAGAAAAAATACTTCAATTAATTCCCATGAGAACTCACAAAGATCGTAGTCTTCAATTAGTAATTATTCCCCTAAAAACCACAAAGATCACAATCTTCTTCCTTCAGCAGTGGATACCCTCGAGTATCATAAGATCCGCAGTAGAGACTCCTCCTCTACAAGATAAACTTTAATATAGAAGTTTTTGGGTTCCAAAGATGATTCACAAAAGTATTTTGTATTGATTTGTGTGAATTAAAAAGTTTTTTTCCCTTAATAAAAGGGAAGACTAATTGCAGCTGGTCTGCAGTTTGCGTAAATAAAAAGTCTTAACAAATTTCTTCACGAAAGCGGGTATTTATAGGCAAACATAAATTTCGAGATGGAGGAATGTCATTAGAATGAAATCCCCATGTTGTTCGAATGAGATTGACATCTCATTACAAGCACCTTTGAACAACGCATCAAACGATCTCTAAAAAACAAGATTGTGCGCCTTCATCTAGGCCATACGAGAAATTGGGCTTCAAACAAGGTATCAAATGACATGTCAATGTCATTTGAATGACATAACAAAGTTGTTTGAATGACTATAAGCAAAAATTAATATTTTAAGTTTAAAAACATTGTTCAAAAACTATTTGAAAACATTTGTGTAAAAATGCCTCATTCCAAATGCTTAGTAAAAAATCTAAGTAACACAAAATAAAATCCATACCAAATATACATGACCACGTGTAGATGTTGAAGATGCTTGATATTCAGATCCGTCTTCTTGAATGTGTGAACTTGAATTGTCTTGACGGTTGGAACGAGATATATCATACACAAATGTATCCTAAAAACTAGGGGCATGATGGAAAACATGTCCTTACACCATACACGCTCATCTATAACCTTAAGTGACGATTTCAAACGCATTTTCTATTATGTGTAGTTCAACCCATCAAACATCGGCGATCGAAGACCATCATATCCTCCAAAATCCATGCCTAAAAACACATGATCTAAACACGACAACTTAGTGTTTTATCTCTGATACCAATTTGAAAAGGCCTTATGGGTGCTTAGGTAGGTATTGTAAAAAAAATAAAAAGTTTATGTTTAAAATTTTCAATTTTAAAAAATAAAACTTTAAACATATTAACATAATAAAACATGTTCAGCAAAATAAACCTTTTGTTGTGAAAAAAACAATTTACCCGATTTTATATCTTTACCCTAAAACATGCATCTAAGTGATAAGCAAATAAATTAAGTAAAACACAACAACGCACCAATATAGAAGGAAAACCACAAAGAGAAAAACCTCGTACGACAAAGCCAAACAAATCACTATGATAAAGTTTTATAAAGACTAGATAGTAGACTTACTCAATGAATCATCTTTGTGACACCCTGACGTATTCTAGCGAGCGAGGTGGCCAGTCGCCGCTACCAAACTACATCGGGTGTTATAAATAAAATTCCATTTTTAGCATGTGACAGAAACATGAGACTTTAAAAACATTGTTCCAGTAAGATATAATCCAAGTTAATCGAATGATTAAAAACATCCATGCAAATAAAATCCATCACCATGCTAACTCCAAAAGACATCCAACTTCAAAAGATGTAATAATATCCAATAAATAATCCAACTACAATTATCTAGCTCAAAATCCTAAACAACCGTGGAACCGAATGTCCCAGTTAATCCATAATAATTGTCTAAAAAATAAATCGATGCTATTGAAATAATCTAAAATACCAAATCAATTAAAATAAATCTCAAGATGCACTCCAAAAATCTCCAACCCATCCTATGCAGCTACTCCAATAACTATACCTAAAAATATTAGTCAATGCAATGGGTCAGAGCCCAACGCGTGAATACCAGCTGCTCCTCCCAATTAGGTCTTGTGAACCCAGACATAAGCATTACATGCGATAAATATTACAACAGATTATTTTAAATTAAACGATATAATAACACGCGAGTAAAGAAAAACATCACTAACTATCCACACAACTAAGTCATCCCATTATTCAAGTCTAATTGTGTTATTACAACATTAAATTAATATATTAGATCTTTATTTGACTCAATTTAATTATTATGTTATTCTCATACGTGCGACGCCACGATAGCCACACAAACTTTTTATTAGTCATGCTCATACTCCTGGTGCGCTTAAGTTTCAACATATCACACTCATTTCCCTCACTATAGCCAGTAAATCCAATCTCATTATCTCTGCACATAGTCGTGAGGTTTCACGCACAACTTGTCATTATAACTAGTCATCCCAATTACCACTAGCCCTGCACATAGTCGTGATGCCAACACACACCCACGTCGCTATATCCTGTCAATCCATTTATTGTTAGTCCTTCACATACTCGCAATGAGAATTTATTTTAATACCCATTTGTTATTTTATACATTAATTATCAATTTAATATCAAATTTTCACAGTTCTCTATTAGCCCCACCCTTTATTCGGGTAGCCCAACCTAAACCATCCCTAGTCCCAAACCTATAGATCACCAAACCACGAGTATTTCCTATCATATCACTTAGGAGTAAAACCTATCAATAATTACCACCTAGTTTTGCACATAGACTAATGGAATAATCCAACGACGTACTACCTAGCCCCACCTATGAAATACCCAATTGTACAAGCTTACACTCACTAGTCCCATATGTAGAAAGTGTTAAGAACAACAATGCCTGCCTACTAGTACCATATCTAGCAAGCAACCTAAGAAATAAGGGTAAAAGCATAACTACCCCAAAAATCCCAACGACCCCGAGATGTCAAAATATTAACATAAGCGACATTCTCATAAGGAATATTTTCAATTTATAACTATAATTCTTCCAATTAATTCTCCAATTAAAATGTCATCCAAATTACGTCCGTTTAATTATATAAATTAAACAAGTCTTACCAAAAGTCACACAAGTAATTGCATTCCATAATTTTCACACAAGTACCATTTTTTCAATTTATATAAAATTCCAATTTAACATCTATATGCATAAATATTACACCATAATAATTCCATTATACAATATACACATCAATATCGTAATTAAACAAGTCGAAACATCAAAATAATTTCATACTTTTAGTTTTAATACGTGAAACGTCCCACAATTCTATCGTAATCCCAATCTCTAATCTAAGAATGCGATTGTTTCAAGTCTTAAATATATTTTTAGATTTGAATAAAAATAACCAAGTAATTACTTTCACTTTTCTTAATTAGTCTTTCTAATTTATTTTAAGAAAAACACCATTTATTAAAGTTTAGGCAATATCTAAAATGCATAACACGTAAGGAGAACAATAAAAGTATTCATGCTTGTAAATAAGTCATTTTGAAAATCTGATTACATTGCTACTATCTTCTCATGAAAATAGCAAAGACAAATTCTTGTTCGTTATTGAGAAAACATAATTTAGATCTTCAAAACTTATGTTTAATGAGGTTTAAGTTTTGTAGAACAGAGGAGATAAAATTATGGAAGGCTTCTACTTTTTAAGAAGTGTTAAAGTATTTTAAAAAGCCTAAACTCATGCCTTTATATTTTTAAAAAATAGAAGAATTTGAGTCCCAACCAGACTCTAAAAGAAAAACCCAACTGCAGAACCACTGTCGGTGCGATCCAGTTCACCCCCAAGGCCGAGCCGGTTCAATCGGCCTGTTACACCAAGCTCCCCGCATTTTTATATAAAAACTTAGAAAATTTCAATTTTTAATCCCAATTAAATTCCACTTAGAACCTTATTTTAAAATATAAAAACTAACATTTTTAATGCTAAAATTAAATAAATTTCCAAAGTATTTATTTTTGAAATTTAATTTATCGAAGATTATTACGGCTCAAAGTCACAGAGTGTTACAATCTTCCTCGCAAGCCTTGACGCTCTTCTATCTTCAACCTATCTTCCACAGTGCAACATAGGATTCCACCCACGGAAGCTTCCATAACACGTGAATTCACATGCGCCTCGGTATCCACCTATGAGTCTTAGCAACAGTTTACAAAATCGAAATGCAGAACATCACTTATTCACCGCAACACAACAAACCAGTATGGAGTTCACCACTCTAAACTTCTTCTCTCAAGATGAAGTGAAACTAAACTTTGGTTCCCAATAGAAATATCTCAAAGCATATGAATATGAAAACTTGGATATTTAAACTCAATGGGTGAAACTAGGGTTTTGAAAATTTTGTAAACAGGCGAGGTATTGATTTTTGCCAAAAGTTATTAAAAAATTTGAGTTCAACATGTCTTTAATATTAAAACATAAAAATCAAGGTGACAAGTTCGATCAAATAAAATCCTTTGGTTCGTTCAAACGAAATGCTTACTTCGTTCCAACGAAACTAAGGTTCATTCGAACGAACAAGCAAAGTCGTTCCAACGAGCTTCCAACGGGTGCCTTCTGTTAAATAAATGTGACACCCCGACTAATTAAACACCGGGTAGCTACTCCTTTATAAAATTAATTCAAAATGCCAAGTTGGCTCAGTTAATAGCATCACTGTCGAAAACGTTTTATTATTACTAACCACCTAGTATTTAAAAAGTAAGTGCCAAATTTTATTAAATCTGATTAACATGCAACAAGAGTAATGAATAACTAAATAACACCATTCACCATACTGAAGTAACAAGAATAACCATCACAATATGTAAATAAAACCTGGAGGAAAAACTCCTCAATACAAATCCCACAACTGATATGTAAACTGAAATAAATAACTAAAACTGAATACTGAGCAATACATGCTAGAGTCTGAAAATTGAAATGTAAAAATGCTCTAAATAGGAATGGGCAACATGCCCTACAACTGATAGATAGTGACTCTGGAATCCAAAAGATAGAAGCGTCTATGAGCAAATCCCTGTAGCTTCCACAACCAGCTACAGCACGTCACCTGAATGAGAATCCTATGCTTGGTGTCCTTGTGGCTGGGCACCTAAAATGGTTTTACAAGAAAATATATTTGAAAGAAAATGGGTCAGAGCCCGAAAGTGGAAATCATTTTAAAAACCTGCAAGTGCTTTAAAAACATTTAAAACATTAAATGCAAAGTACATGTTAGGACGTGCACTCACATTAAATTTTCACCTCTCGACTAACTGTGCACTCCTAACGTAAGTACCCATCTATAACTACCCTTTCCACTAGCTAAGTGACAACGTAAACTAGCTAGACAACCAAAGGTTCTACCCATTTTACTTGGTTCCATTTAATATAACAACGCTCGTAATTAAATAGAGGTTTAACGTAAACTTAGTTACTAAATATGCCATTGATATAACTATCAGTTAACTCATAATATATCTCGGAACAATACCGTAATATTTTTACAACATTAACATGAGGATTCCCATTAATTAAATGTATATTATTCACATCATAAATATACGATACAAGCACCCCGCAATCTAAGCTGTAGTGCACACATACTCTGCTATCCATCCCGGTACATCACGTACATAAGGATCACATATTCCGAATCTCTCAGGAATAGTTCAGATAACACAAATCACAAATAGTGGAGGCGAACATAGTCACCATCACATGGGTCACGCACATACCTACGCTCCCATGGTCAGCGGACTTATTAATGTCACAATAAGTCTTTCTATGACCTATGTTCATCAAGGTACCAGTCTATATCCCCCCCGTAGGCACACAAGGATTAGAGGGTCCTAAGCGAACGTAAACCTCCCGTGATAGCAAGTATGATAGGTATGTCATACACATAATCCATATACTAATACTAAGTAATCACACATCTTAGTAATACCGTATTATAATCGTAGTACATATCGCATTCTCGTACTAACTAATTATCACAACTTATTTTATTCCGGTTCATAATTATACGCGCTATAATTCATCCTCACATCGTAGTAGTCACTCACGTCTCAACCCAAATGATTCATTGAATATAATTCTCGTATATGCTTTACTCATCCCAGCAACCCAAAAGTCCCAAATCAATCACTATATCATCAAAGGGATGCTAACTCTACCTTGAACCATCTCCCGGAACTCCAAAAGTCAAAACAGTCCAAAAAGGGTCAAACTGTCAACTCGTTAGAAGTCTCGTTCGAACGAGGCTTCGAACGAGTTTGGACTGTCAGGTCGTTAGAAGTCTCGTTCGAACGAGGCTGTTCGAACGAGATCCCAGTTCGTTCGAACGAACTGACCCTTCTAACGATATCTCGTTCGAACGAGATATCGAACGAAAATCCTACTCGTTAATAACGACTGGTCAACTCGTTAGAAGCTCGTTCGAACGAGCTCGTTCGAACGACCTGGGGGTTGCTTCTAACGAGATGCCAGTTTCGGCCCAGAACTTCCCAAAAATCGTTTTTCACCATTTTTACTCCTCAAACCTCTTCTAAAATTCGTTCCCACAATATATTGAGTTCTCTAATCATCCTCAAACATGTTAAGGGGCTATACTAACATCATTAAAGGGTTTGATATCATCTAAACATCATTAAATCACAATTTCCACACTAATTCCCAATTTTCTTCAAGAACATAAACCCTAACTTTTTCTCATCATAAATTCCCAGATTTTAATTCGTTAATGCATCACCTAGATATGAAATCTCCGAAATTTAATCTTCCAACAATGTTTCTACATGCAAACCTATCCCAACATTCAATAATAACTTCAAATTTCATGGGTTTTCTTTTAATCTTTCAAGAACAATTAAGATTCTTCAATTTCTAACATGGAAAAGACATTCTCAGTAATTAAATGGAAATAAAGTCACTTGCCTTGGTTTGATTTCTGAATTTGGTGTGGATTCGGTGTAGAATTTCTGCAGAATCTCTCTCTCTCTCTCCTTCTCCAAGCTTTCTTCTCCAAAAGGCTATGGTGGCTAGGGTTTGCTTTGGGGAAACTTATGAAACCTAATTTCAATAAACCTCCGTAGCTTGTTGGGTTAATAAGGGTTGGTTGGGGTCAATCCTTATCAGATTACAACTCTCAATTTTCGTCACTTTTAATTACCCAAAAATACCAAATTACTAAAATACCCTTTAAGTTACCGGTACGGTCTAAAATTACCCCAGGATCCAAACTATACCCCCGGCTAGTGTTTTCTGACTATCTCGACCCTTCCGGACGCGTTGGCGCGCTCAAAATGACCATACGGATTATCGATTTTAAATTTACTTTTAATATCAAAATATTATACCGTGACGCGGCGGTCCCACGCGTCTCAACAAAATTTCTAAAATGCCGTATATAAATCCCACGACAAATTTTATAATACCAAATACATATATAATCATATATGCACATAATCAAATACCAATTCGCATCACATCAGTATTTATAACCCGGATTAATTTCCAATTAATACGCATTTAATTAATTAATCCCAAAAATAAATATAGCCAAAAGTACGGGGTATTACATACTCCCCCCCTAATAACTGAATTTCGTCCCGAAATTCGAAACTAGAAAGTACCTGCTAAAAACAGCTCTGGATAACGTTCGCGCATCTCATCCTCGCGCTCCCATGTGGACTCCTCGACATTGTGATGTCGCCACTGAACACGTACTAACGGGACTATCTTTGACCGCAGTTTCCTCTCGCTTCGGTCCAAAATAGCAATTGGCCCCTCCTCATAAGAGCTATCCGGCTGGAGATCGATGTCCTCCACAGCAATGTGAGAATGAGCCAAATCATCCCTAAGGTATTTCCTCAGCGAGGAAATATGGAACACGTTGTGAATCCGATGCAAATGCTCCGGTAACCCGAGTCTATACGCAACTGGTCCGATCCGCTCAATAATAGGAAACGGCCCCACATACCTCGGTACCAACTTCCCCTTCTTTCCGAATCGCATAATCCCCTTCATCGGAGAAACCCTGAGCAAAACTTGGTCCCCCACTTGGAACTCCCTGAAAAATCTCTTCGCATCAGCATAACTCTTCTGCCTGTCTTGAGCTACCCGAATGCGACTCCGAATCAACTCAATCCTTGCCGAAGTATCCTGAATTACTTCCGGCCCAAGTAGTTTGTTGTCCCCCACTTCCAACCAACATGCTGGGGAACGACAAGGCCTACCGTACAATGCCTCAAACGGAGCCATGCCAATCGTGAACTGATAGGAGTTGTTGTAAGCAAACTCCACCAGTGGAAGGTACTGCTCCCATCCACCCCCGAAGTCAATAATACACATGCGTAGCATGTCTTCCAACATCTGATTGGTGCGCTCGGTCTGCCCATCAGTCTGCGGATGATAAGCCGTACTCAACCGCAATTCCGTGCCCATGGCCTCCTGAAAACTCTCCCAAAACCTCGAAACAAATATCTTGTCTCTGTCAGACACGATATTTAGGGGCACACCGTGAAGTCTCAAAATCTCTGAAATGAAGAGTTGGGCATACTGACCCGCAGTGTAATCAGTCCTAACGGGTAAAAAGTGAGCGACCTTGGACAATCTGTCCACAATTACCCAAACGGAGTCGTGACCCCTCTGCGACGTAGGCAACCCCGTGATAAAGTCCATGGATATGCTCTCCCACATCCACACCGGAACCTCCAATGGCTGTAGCAATCCTGTTGGTCTCTGATGATCCACTTTTACAAGCTGACAAGTGGCGCATTTCGAGACAAACTCTGCGATATCTCTCTTCATACCGCTCCACCAATACTGCCGTCTCATATCTTGGTACATTTTGTCCCCTCCGGGATGTACCACGAACCGTGAGCCGTGCGACTCTGCCATCACATCGTGTCGCAGTTCCTCTCCTTCCGGAACTACCAATCTCCCATTGAAGCGTAATCCCCCGTCTGAGCTAACGGTATAGGATTCAGCTCCCTCAGCGAGTAATCGAACTATCTGCTCCTGACAGAACGAATCATTTGCCTGTGCCCGTACAACCTTCGTGACAATCTGCGGTGTAACGGTCATCACAGCCATGAAAGATCGGGCCACTGCATCCTGGTGTCCCAATTCCTTCCACTTCGCTTTCCACACCTCTGCCACCTCATCTGCTGGCCTGCGGCTCAACGCGTCTGCTACCACGTTAGCCTTACCCGGGTGGTACTGAATGTCGAACTGGTAGTCTTTCACAAATTCAAGCCACCTACGCTGCCGCATATTTAATTCCTTCTGCGTGAACAGATACTGTAGTGACTTGTGGTCCGTGAACAGCTGAAACTTCTCCCCCAAAAGATAGTGCCTCCAAATCCGTAAGGCAAATACTACTGCTGCCAATTCCAAATCATGCGTGGGGTAATTCTTCTCATGAGGCTTAAGCTTACGGGAAGCATAAGCTATGGCCTGTCTCTCCTGCTGCAAAACACCTCCAAGTCCTTGCAAAGACGCATCGGTGTAAACCAAATACTCAACTCCCGGTCTCGGCAATGCTAACACAGGTGCTGAGGTCAATTTGTCCTTCAACTCATCGAATGCCAACTGACAGGCATCACTCCAGATATATGGCACATCCTTACGAGTAAGATGTGTCAAAGGACCTGCTATCTCTGAGAAACCCCGAATAAACCTCCTGTAGTATCCTGCTAAACCCAAGAAACTACGAATCTCCATTGGTGTCGTGGGCTGTCCCCACTCCCTCACCGCTGACACCTTCCCCGGATCGACAGATATTCCCTGGTCGGAAATAATGTGACCCAAGAACTGAACTTCCTTCAGCCAAAACCCGCACTTCTCATATTTTGCATACAGCTCGTTCTGACGAAGTGTCTGCAAAACCATCCTCAAATGCTCGGCGTGCTCCTCCTCTGTCTGAGAGTAAACCAGAATGTCATCAATGAAGACAATGAAAAATTGATCTAGGAAATCTCTGAACACCCTATTCATCAAGTCCATAAACACTGCTGGAGCGTTGGTTAAGCCGAAAGGCATAACCCGAAACTCATAAGAACCATATCTCGACAAGAACGCAGTCTTCGAGACATCCTCCTCCCTGATACGCAACTGATGGTATCCCGACCTCAAGTCAATCTTCGAGAAGAAAGAAGCTCCTCTCAACTGGTTGAATAAGTCATCGATTCGAGGCAACGGATACTTATTCCGTATCGTGACCTTATTCAACTCTCGGTAGTCCACGCACAATCTCAGTGAACCATCCCTCTTCTTCACAAACAAAACTGGAGCGCCCCAAGGTGAGGTACTCCTGCGAATAAAGCCCTGCCCTAACAGCTGCTCTATCTGATCCCGTAACTCTCGCATCTCAGCTGGAGCCATACGGTACGGTGCACGTGCTATAGGTCTCGTACCCGGTAGCAGATCAATAACGAAGTCTATCTCTCGACTGGGTGGTAAGCCTGGTATCTCCTGAAACACATCCGAATACTCCCTGACAACCGGGATCGAATCTAAAGGAATCACAACCTCCTTAGAGGTATCCTCCTCTATGTAATACAGATGAGCGGTCGATCCTCCCTCTGGGCGAGGCATCGCCACTATAAACATCTCCTGCCCCGGAATGGCAAAAACAATGCTCCCGCTGAAGCAATCAATCATGGCCCTATATGCTACGAGCCAATCCATCCCGATGATCACATCGTGAACATGCATGTCTAACACTAACATGTCCGCAGGCAATACCAAACCACCAACCTCTACCCCGACTCCCCGGCATATAAAGAAAATAAGTGACCCACTCCCTAATGGTGAGTCGACACACGTCACTGTGCTCTCTGCCGTAGCTAACAATCCTAAAGCTTTCGCGAAGTGTGTAGCTATAAAACAATGTGTAGCACCCGTATCAAATAACACCCGACCCATAGTGCCATGGATAGGAAACGTACCCTCGATTGCGGGCGGTGCCTGTGGAACTGCAGCCTGGTGAACATTGTAGACACGTCCATACTGTAGTTGCCCCTGTTGAGCTGGGACTGCTGGAATGGGTGGCAATGCTGCCATCTGTGGCGGTGCGGGAAGAGCGGCGGGAAACATAGGTCTCTGTGGCTCCTGGCGAGCACCCTGCTGCTGCTGCTGTGGGGCCCTGCCCCTATCAGGACAATCCTGCTTCTTATGGCCAGTCTTGCCACAAGTAAAGCACTTCCCTGGGAAGTTTCCTCCCCTCTGCCCCTGCTGTCCCCGGCCCTGGTGGCCGTTACCATTCCTCCCTTGGCCCTGCTGGCCCTGATGGAACTGCTGCCCATTCTGCCCCTGCTGGCCCTGCTGGCCGTTTGGACCCTGATGGCCCTGGCGGGAACCTCCCTGTCCCTGCCTGTAGTTCCCTGATCGGAACCTCTTATTGTCCCCCTGCTGGGTACCCTGCTCAGTCTGTCTCTGCCCCTGACCGGTTTGTGCCTCGCTGGCACCATGTCCTCCAGTCCTGCCCTGATGGCTAGACTCCCCTGACCGCTTGCCCTCGGCCATATGAAAACGGTGGTCCTGGCAGTGTAGTAATGCAGCGTTAACCACATCAGAATACGTGGCCAACGATAGGTTCCCAAGCAGATGCTGCCGGATTCTCCAATTCAACCCGTCGGTGAACTTCTCTATCTTCTTCTTCTCTGTTGGAATCTCGTCTGGAACGATATTCAACAAGTTAGTGAACTCGGCCTCATACTCGGCCACTGTCTTGCCCTCCTGCTTCAAACTCATCAGCTTCCTCCTCATCTCTGTATGAACTGCGGACGGAAAATACTTGCGGTCGAACCGCACCCAGAACTCCTGAATCGTGAGGGTATCCCTCTCCTCCGCGGTGGTAATAGACTCCCACCACTGTAGCGCAGATCCAACTAGCTTGAAAGTAGCTAGCACCTGTTTTTGAACATCAGTGCACTCATGCATCCTCAAATGCCTCTGCATGTCCTTCCTCCATTGGCTCGAGATAACCACATCTGAGCTTCCAGCAAACTCTGGTGGATGCGCTTTCTGAAAAGCGTCACGTACACGCTCCCAAGCAGACGGGAATGCATTAACCTGTACTGGTGCGGCAGCCGGCGCCTGCGGTGGTGCCTGCTGAATCACGGCAATCGCGGCATTTACCGCTTGGGCTACTATAGCAGCAACCTCAGCGGCGTTCAACATGCCCTGAACTGGAGCGGGCTGTGGTTCGGGCGTAGCATTCCTGGGAACTCGTCGTGAACGTCGTGGAGGCATCTGAAATAAGAACAAAGTTTATAAGTTCACGATTTATAAACTTAATATAGCTGAAGAACGAAGCATACACAAAAGAATACAACAGTCCTAAAATATAGGGCTCTATATCAAAGAAACGTAGCGGAAACATAATAGCCGTACAGATCCTAAAGGACACTAGAACCTGATGCTCTGATACCACCTGTGACACCCCGACTAATTAAACACCGGGTAGCTACTCCTTTATAAAATTAATTCAAAATGCCAAGTTGGCTCAGTTAATAGCATCACTGTCGAAAACGTTTTATTATTACTAACCACCTAGTATTTAAAAAGTAAGTGCCAAATTTTATTAAATCTGATTAACATGCAACAAGAGTAATGAATAACTAAATAACACCATTCACCATACTGAAGTAACAAGAATAACCATCACAATATGTAAATAAAACCTGGAGGAAAAACTCCTCAATACAAATCCCACAACTGATATGTAAACTGAAATAAATAACTAAAACTGAATACTGAGCAATACATGCTAGAGTCTGAAAATTGAAATGTAAAAATGCTCTAAATAGGAATGGGCAACATGCCCTACAACTGATAGATAGTGACTCTGGAATCCAAAAGATAGAAGCGTCTATGAGCAAATCCCTGTAGCTTCCACAACCAGCTACAGCACGTCACCTGAATGAGAATCCTATGCTTGGTGTCCTTGTGGCTGGGCACCTAAAATGGTTTTACAAGAAAATATATTTGAAAGAAAATGGGTCAGAGCCCGAAAGTGGAAATCATTTTAAAAACCTGCAAGTGCTTTAAAAACATTTAAAACATTAAATGCAAAGTACATGTTAGGACGTGCACTCACATTAAATTTTCACCTCTCGACTAACTGTGCACTCCTAACGTAAGTACCCATCTATAACTACCCTTTCCACTAGCTAAGTGACAACGTAAACTAGCTAGACAACCAAAGGTTCTACCCATTTTACTTGGTTCCATTTAATATAACAACGCTCGTAATTAAATAGAGGTTTAACGTAAACTTAGTTACTAAATATGCCATTGATATAACTATCAGTTAACTCATAATATATCTCGGAACAATACCGTAATATTTTTACAACATTAACATGAGGATTCCCATTAATTAAATGTATATTATTCACATCATAAATATACGATACAAGCACCCCGCAATCTAAGCTGTAGTGCACACATACTCTGCTATCCATCCCGGTACATCACGTACATAAGGATCACATATTCCGAATCTCTCAGGAATAGTTCAGATAACACAAATCACAAATAGTGGAGGCGAACATAGTCACCATCACATGGGTCACGCACATACCTACGCTCCCATGGTCAGCGGACTTATTAATGTCACAATAAGTCTTTCTATGACCTATGTTCATCAAGGTACCAGTCTATATCCCCCCCGTAGGCACACAAGGATTAGAGGGTCCTAAGCGAACGTAAACCTCCCGTGATAGCAAGTATGATAGGTATGTCATACACATAATCCATATACTAATACTAAGTAATCACACATCTTAGTAATACCGTATTATAATCGTAGTACATATCGCATTCTCGTACTAACTAATTATCACAACTTATTTTATTCCGGTTCATAATTATACGCGCTATAATTCATCCTCACATCGTAGTAGTCACTCACGTCTCAACCCAAATGATTCATTGAATATAATTCTCGTATATGCTTTACTCATCCCAGCAACCCAAAAGTCCCAAATCAATCACTATATCATCAAAGGGATGCTAACTCTACCTTGAACCATCTCCCGGAACTCCAAAAGTCAAAACAGTCCAAAAAGGGTCAAACTGTCAACTCGTTAGAAGTCTCGTTCGAACGAGGCTTCGAACGAGTTTGGACTGTCAGGTCGTTAGAAGTCTCGTTCGAACGAGGCTGTTCGAACGAGATCCCAGTTCGTTCGAACGAACTGACCCTTCTAACGATATCTCGTTCGAACGAGATATCGAACGAAAATCCTACTCGTTAATAACGACTGGTCAACTCGTTAGAAGCTCGTTCGAACGAGCTCGTTCGAACGACCTGGGGGTTGCTTCTAACGAGATGCCAGTTTCGGCCCAGAACTTCCCAAAAATCGTTTTTCACCATTTTTACTCCTCAAACCTCTTCTAAAATTCGTTCCCACAATATATTGAGTTCTCTAATCATCCTCAAACATGTTAAGGGGCTATACTAACATCATTAAAGGGTTTGATATCATCTAAACATCATTAAATCACAATTTCCACACTAATTCCCAATTTTCTTCAAGAACATAAACCCTAACTTTTTCTCATCATAAATTCCCAGATTTTAATTCGTTAATGCATCACCTAGATATGAAATCTCCGAAATTTAATCTTCCAACAATGTTTCTACATGCAAACCTATCCCAACATTCAATAATAACTTCAAATTTCATGGGTTTTCTTTTAATCTTTCAAGAACAATTAAGATTCTTCAATTTCTAACATGGAAAAGACATTCTCAGTAATTAAATGGAAATAAAGTCACTTGCCTTGGTTTGATTTCTGAATTTGGTGTGGATTCGGTGTAGAATTTCTGCAGAATCTCTCTCTCTCTCTCCTTCTCCAAGCTTTCTTCTCCAAAAGGCTATGGTGGCTAGGGTTTGCTTTGGGGAAACTTATGAAACCTAATTTCAATAAACCTCCGTAGCTTGTTGGGTTAATAAGGGTTGGTTGGGGTCAATCCTTATCAGATTACAACTCTCAATTTTCGTCACTTTTAATTACCCAAAAATACCAAATTACTAAAATACCCTTTAAGTTACCGGTACGGTCTAAAATTACCCCGGGATCCAAACTATACCCCCGGCTAGTGTTTTCTGACTATCTCGACCCTTCCGGACGCGTTGGCGCGCTCAAAATGACCATACGGATTATCGATTTTAAATTTACTTTTAATATCAAAATATTATACCGTGACGCGGCGGTCCCACGCGTCTCAACAAAATTTCTAAAATGCCGTATATAAATCCCACGACAAATTTTATAATACCAAATACATATATAATCATATATGCACATAATCAAATACCAATTCGCATCACATCAGTATTTATAACCCGGATTAATTTCCAATTAATACGCATTTAATTAATTAATCCCAAAAATAAATATAGCCAAAAGTACGGGGTATTACTATAAAGAGACCTCGTTTGATGTCCATTATAAGTTCGTTCTAATGAGGAGCCATAGCTCATTCCAATGAGGTGAAATTTCGTTCCAATGAAAATCACTTTTCATTCCAACAAGGTTTAAAACCCATTCTAACGAACTCAAGAATAACAAAAATTATTTTATCCAAAACCAATTAAAAAAATAGCTCCAAATGATTTTATTTAAAAACAAACACCCAATATAGATATCCAAGGATCATTTTCAATGCATCCATACCTTAGGAGATCCTCGATAAATGTGAAAATAAACCTGCCATAAAAAACATAGCTTAATGCATATTCCATTTGAAGCTTAGTCGCTACGTGTTCATCAAACATGTCACAGGCTTAAGAGGTCGATAATACAAAGCCTAACATATGACTTAAATATTTTTTTAGGAATTAAGACCATTATAAACAAATTGACTTGATTGAAAATTTGTCCTTACAACGTGCAACTGCGATAATGGAGTTAAGGATTTCAAAATCATTGGAAGTTTCTTTGTCAATGTCGATGGATGGGGTTTATTCTCCACACAATCTCGTCAGTATCATCGGGTATTGATATGACCAAAGTACACCCTCGTACTCTGAGAAGCAACGTCGTCTTATCTCACTGTTGAGTCTTCAAAAGAGTCCCACCAGTCAATAATGGGATCGTCCATATAAGGGTCGGCCTCATATGCATCAGTCTTGGCTGCACAAATAGCCGGATATTAGTCTTGGTTCCATGAGCTCAATAAGGTCCAGTCTCGTACTCTGTGGTAGCCGATATCACGAGTGATCCCGGTTACTAACCTCAGCTGACTTATTTGGCTGAGGTTCTACTTATGATTGTAACCTTAATAGTCCTATCGGATCCAACAACTTCATACTCGGTCGGGCTGAGGTTCCAGTTGATAATGTTAAGTAGTCCGAGCATATGCAAGTATAAAAAAGATCGGGAACACATGGGCAAACCGTTATAGCAAGATCATTCCCTCACGTGAGGGAATATTTGGTCATCATGATCTACATGTGGCACAATCAGGTGTCCACACTAGATTGGCCAAGAGCCAATCATTCATGCAAACAACATCCTTGAGGGTACATTACACCCCCTAGGCACTATATATATCCTTCATCTTCTTCATTGTAAAGGATCGAGTAATTCAAACCCTAGCAAAAACTCTGCTAAAGTGTATTCTAGAAAAAGAAAGCTTGTAAACCAGGCCATTAATGCCCATTTGTTAGTGAAATTTATTCACACACACAGTGAATGTAGGCTCGAGCCGAACCACTTAATCTCGGGTGTTCATTCTTTTTAGCCTCACCACCTTCTATATCATTTTTTTGTCTACTTACTGCCATTGTTATACTCTTATTTGAGCTTTTATCACTGTAAACTAGTGATACCATTTCTGGTATCATCAATTTGGCACCGTCTGTGGGAAAGAGAAGCTTCATTTCTTCGATTTTATAGATTGACCTCATCAGAATCTCTGGTGGTGAACCAGTCCTCCCCCTTGTATGGAGTTGTTTCACCAATGAAAGAGGTCCTGTAGGGTCCTTAAGCTCTCAAGTCTTCTAAATCACAGCTCAATTTTCAGGCAAACACATGGCACCTGAATTACTACCACCTCCTCCACCAGCTGGTGGTGGAGGACCTAGTTCCAGTCACGCACCACCATAGTCCAAGATGGTTGAGGTGTCTACAGCCTTGAAATCCTTGGTGGCTAGTTAACAAGCTATGCAAGAACAATTTACTACCCTCAGCCAAAAAATGATGATGAGGCCACCAAGAATCTCACCGGAGATGATCACTCCGGCAGTCGCACAAGGACAACAACAGGAGGCCAGAGGACCACCTCAGGCACCACGCAAGGATCTGCCTCCTCTTCAGTGGCGGAGGGACGTTGCTGACCCTAGGCGTTTACGCCTAGGGAGGTAAGGTCTCCCCTACCAAGAAGACCATTATGATGATGCTGAGGTCGAGAATGCTCCTGTGGACTTCTGAGAGCCATATGAAATATCCAACAATACCTTGAGACCCATCCAATAAATCCGAGGGTATAATGGGGAACGAAATTCTGATGTCCGCCCTATAGGTTTGACGTTTGATCGACTAAGTTGAGGGTCGGCCTTTGAAAGGCTCAGCCCAGTCAATAACCCGAGGGAGAGGTTATCCAGGTCAAGAAGCCTTGTTGGGTCCAAGAGAGAAGGGGTTGACTACCGACCCCAATATGGATGACCCCCACATGGCCGAGACGGAGGCCAGGGGGAAGTCAATAGTCGACATCGCACTGCAGCAGGGGAACCCTCGATTCATCACTTAGAGGTGGCAGGGGACAACATCGGCCAGGCCGACATTGCAAAACTATGGAATGATTTAATTCAAAGGCTTGAGGATAAGATTTAAGATATTCTGAAGAGTCGAGACCCTTTGCAGAGGGGGTACTCGGAGAGCTCACCTTTCGTTGTAAAGATAGTTAATTTCCCAACCCCGGTTAAATTCAAGCTGCTTGTAGTGACTCCCAGATATGACAGAAGCACTAATCCTATCCATCACATTGAAATGTACCAATTAGTAGCAGATATCTACTCCATCTCAGATGAGATGAGATGTCGTATTTTTTCAAGCACATTGACTGGGGCTGCTCACGTTTGGTTTACTTCACTTCCAAAGAATTCTATCGAGAACTTCAAACAGTTGGCCAAGCAATTTATCCATAACTTCTGCTTTGGGGTCAGACCTCAGAAAAAGACTACTCATCTACTTTATGTCAAGCAGGAAAAGAATGAAAGTCTTAGATATTACATCGCGAGGTTTAATAAATAGAATTTAGAAGTGGAAGACTATGAGGAAAGTATAGCTATGACAACCCTCATAAGAGGCCTCCAGAAGGGAAAGTTATTGTGGAAGGTTGCTGAAGACCCTCCAAAGTCAGTGTCCAAGTTTCTTGCAATATTTAGGAAGATTATGAATGCAGGGGAAGCCATGACTGCTAATTATGAGGGTGAAAAAGGAGGTAGCAGTGGAAGCAAGTCTCAAAAAAAGAATAAAGAAGGGAAGAAAAGGTCGGCAGATGATAAGTTTGCAGACTACACTCCGTTGACTGTAAGCTATGAGCATATCCTAAATAACATAAAAAATAATCGATCTTTAAAGTGTCCTGAAAAGCTACGAGCTCCTCCTCACAAGAGGAATAAGAACTTGTGTTGTGAATTCCACCAGGATCACGACCACTTAACTGACAAATGCTTTGCTCTAAAAGACGAGATTGGGAAAATGTTAAAAGCTAAAAAATTGAGGAAGTATATGGATAAAGGTGCTTAAAAGGGTGACCGAGCCGACCCAAGAAAGAAGAGGAGTAATAAGTGCCATGAAGATGCCCCGGCTAGATGAGATGATCCTTCAGACGATGACAGTGATGATCCAAATCTTCCACCAAAGGACGATGATATCCTAGTGGGGAGGTTTAACATGATCTCTTTTGGTGTGGGTATGATCTATGGCAATTTAGCTGGACGAGGCTTGGAGGTGGCCGATCGTAAAGCCCACATGGTTGAGATAAAGGCAATAACAAAGGCCGAGGTTGTGCATTCTACATCCATTGATGTTAAAGCAGAGAAAAGGAAGAAGGTGGACATGGACGTCCTTATAGTCAACTTTTCGAGACTAGATTTTAAGAGTATCTTAGCTCCACACGACGACCCTCTCGTCATCACGACCAGATTACATGGATGAGAAGTGCCGAGGATCTTGGTGGATGGAGGAAGTTCTGCAAATGTTATATTCTAGCCATGTTTCAATGGCTTGGGACTTAGCCGAGCCAAGATCGTTCCATACCATCATCCACTGATAGGATTCAGTGGGGAGAAAGTTCATCCCTTAGGAATGTACGAGATGGATGTAAGGATGGGGGACAAGTGGCCAAAATGGTTAACTCGAAAGATCAACTTTTTTATTATGGACGAGAATATCTTCTCAGCTTACAACCTCATACTGGGATGGGTATCCCTCAAAGAATTTGAGGTTGTGCCTTCAACGGTCCACCAAATGATAAAATTCGTGACTCTTTATGGAGTAGGAGAAGTTCAGGGTGACCAAACATCGGCATGCGAATGCTACTTTAACTCAGATGAGGAGAGAGAGGCATAGAAGAAAGCAACTACCACCTATAACATTGACACCCTTGATCCGAGATATGAGACAAAGCTCAAGAAGGGGGAGGTCACGAAAGAGGTAGAATACATTGTCCTCAATGAGGACGAGACAAAAAAACCATCCCGTTCGACAAAGCTAAAAAGCCAGAGATTAAAGACGAGTTGATCAAGTTTCTGAAGAGAAGACAGAGCATCTTTGTTTGGAGTCATGGAGACATACCAGGAATTGACCGTAAGATAATGTGTCATAATCTCAATATGGTAAAAGGTGCAAAGCCAGTTAAGAAAAGGATAAGGATTTACTCTCGTGAGAAGTATGATGTTATTAGGGACGAGGTTAAGAAGCTTGAAGAGGCTGAGTTCATCAGAGAGGTTATATATCCTGAATGGTTATCCAATGCAATCATAGTGCCCAAGGCCAATGAAAAGTGGAGAATATGTGTAGACCTCACTGATCTGAACAAGTCTTACCCCAAGGATGACTTCCCTCTCCTTCGTATTGATCAGATGGTAGATGCTACGGTAGGTCACAAATTGATGAGCTTCATGGATGTGTACTCTAGCTACAATCAATTTTTTATGGACCCAACCGACTCAGAGAAAATGACCTTCATCACAGATAAGGGAACGTACTGTTATAGGGTTATGCCATTCGGATTAAAGAATGTCGGGGCTATATATCAGCGTCTCGTAAATAAGATATTTGAAGACCAGATTAAAAAGTCCATAGAGGTTTATGTTGATGATATGCTGACCAAGAGTCTGAAGGTTGACACTCATATAGTCGACCTTGAAAAAACCTTCGATACGATAGACGAGTACATGATGAAGCTCAACCCTGCTAAATGTGTTTTTAGTGTTGGGGGATGGAAAATTCTTGGGTTTTATTATCAACCAAAGGGGTATAGAGGCTAACCCAGAGAAGATAAAAGCTCTGTTATAGATGAAGATTCCAAAAACCATCAAAGACGTTCAGAGGCTTACTGGACGAGTGGTTTCCCTAAACAAGTTTGTCTACAGAGCCACAAATAAGTGTCTTCCATTTTTTAAAGTTCTTAGAAAATATTTTGAATGGAATGAGGAGTGTGACAAGGCATTTAGAGAACTAAAGTCCTACTTCGTCTCTCCCTTACTTTTGTTACGACTAGTCCAAGGTAAAAAATTATTTGTGTACCTAGCCATCTCAGAGTTGGCTATTAGTGTTGCCATTGTAAGAGAAGAGGATGGGGTACAGAATCCAGTATATTTCAATAGCAAAGCACTCCAGGGGACTGAGCAGAGGTACCCTACAATGGAGAAATTAGATTATGCTCTGATTCATGCTTCGAGAAAGATGAAGCCATACTTTCAGGCCCACTTAATGATCGTCCTCACTGACTTACCACAAAGATAGGTCATCCACAAGCCTGAGAAATCCGGGAGGCTAATGGCTTGGGAAATAAAGCTGGGTGAGTTTGATATCATCTACCAGACCAAGGTGGCCATTAAAGGGTAGGCATTGGCAGACTTCGTGGGCGAGTTCACTTGGGTCGAGGCTGAGAATGAAAATGAGAATTTTAAGAAGATAAACAGTCAGCAAGGAAGAACTATCGGACCTGTTATGGATGAGGCTGAGACAAGCACACCAAGAGGGAGATTATCTAAAAATAAAGAGGGAAGATATCTCTTCAAGCAAAGATCTCTGTCTTAAGGAAATTTCTTGAAGGACAATACTGTATGGAACCTCTTTATCGACGGATCCTTTTATGAGAATGGAAATGGTATTGGATTGATAGTGTTGGCACCAGATGGCATAGACATTGAATATGCTCTGAGGTTTAACTTTAATTATTCCAATAACGAGTCTGAATATAAATCCCTGATAGTAGGCCTCTCATTGTCTCGGGCTCTTAGTGTCGGCCAACTCCTAGTGCATAATGATTCAAGATTGGTGGTAAATCAGGTTCTAGGGGCGTACGAGGCCAAGGATGAGAGAATGGGTAAATATATAGAAAAAGTAAGACCAATGTTGAAAAGTTTTAAAAAAGTAAAGCTGAGGAGGATACCTCAGCTAGACAACGATCGAGCCGATGCACTTACAATTTTAGCCTCAGAATAAGAACTGACACCAGGAGAACAGTGCCAGTAGAAATCTTACTTCGGTCAACCATTGAAGAAGATAATAGTGCAGCTGAATCCTATCTGAATTTGAATAAGGGAGCTTTATAGATGGATCCTCTTATTGGATACATCAAGGAGGGGGAACTGCCAGAATCAAAAGCCGAGAGAAGAAAACTGAGGTACAAAATTGTAAAGTTCTCTGTCATCGGGGCATTCTATGCAAGAAAGGGTTTTTGCTTCCTCTACTCAGGTGTGTTCATCCATATGAGGTACCATATATCCTCTAGGATGTACATTAGGGGTCTTGCTCTAGTCATATTGGGGGAAGATCATTGGCTAATAGAATTGTTACTCAGGAGTATTGGTGGCCGACCTTAGCCAAAGATGCTGCAGTATATGCTAAAAGATGCGATAAGTGTCAATGGCTTGCTACCATTCCTCACCAACCTCTGACCTACATCACGTCTCCTTGGCGGTTTGTGATATGGGGAATTGATCTAGTAGGACCTTTGCTTAGAGCAGTGAACAACTATCGTTACCTAATTGTAGCGATAGATTACTTTTCAAAATGGGTGGAGGCTGAGTTGATGATTATGATTACAAAGAAAAAGACCTTCCAGTTCATCTGGAAGAACATTATGTGTAGGTATGGTTTGCCCAATACCCTAATTTCAGATAATGGGACTCAGTTCAAGAACATTTCCCTAAAAAAATATTATGAAAGGGCCGGCATCAAACAATTCTTCTCCACCCCAGGCTGACCCCAGGAAAATGGGCAAACTAAAGTGACAAATCGAACGATTCTATATGCGATCAAGAAGAAGCTGGAAGATGCAAATGGGAGGTGGATTGAAGAAGTGTATGCTGTACTATGGTCCTATAGAACAACATAAATGGATCCTATTGGAGAATCTTGAAGGAGAACCCTTCTCAAATCCTTAGAATGCTGATCATTTGAAGAAATATTATCAATGAGATTGTAATTTTGTCTTGATTTTTATTGTAATACATGTATCAGGTTAAGAAGAGTGAGTATTAATGATAATATCAGTGTTTCCTCATCATCTTTATTCATTCATGTGTTAATTTATCCTAAGCTACAAAACATCATTCGCGGTGAAGAAAGCTTAGCCTGTATTCGGTGATACGATAGCATAGCTGGGGACAACCTCGTCCATTGGCTATCAATAACATCAAATGGCACTAGTAATCATCAACTGTATCGACTCTCCATAGGCGGAGTCGATAGTACAAAGGTGAGACGAGGGACTAAACATGATTAATCTAGTGAAATTATGAGATGAAGCATCATTTAGTTGTTGATCTCAGACCTTTAACATCATTAATTTAGTGAAATTATGAGATGAAACACCATTTAGTTGGTGATCTCATACCTTTAACATCATTAATTGGATGAAATTATGAGATGAAACATCATTTAGTCGGTGATCTCAAACCTTTAACATCATTAATTTGGTGTAATTATGAGATGAACCATCATTTAGTTGGTGATATCAGAACTTTAACATCATTAATTTGGTAATATTATGGGATAAAACATCATTTAGTTGGTGATCTCAGATCTTTAACATCATTAATTTGGTGAAATTATGAGATGAAACAACATTTAATGGTGATCTCAGACCTTTAACATCATTAATTTGGTGAAATTATGAGATGAAACATCATTTAGTTGCTGATCTCAGACTTTTAACATCATTAATTTGGTGAAATTATGAGATGAAACATCATTTAGTTGGTGATCTCAGACCTTTAATATCATTAATTTGGTGAATTATGAGATGAAATATCATTTAGTTGGTGATCTCAGACCTTTAATATCATTAATTTGGTGAAATAATGAGATGAAACATCATTTAGTAGGTGATCTCAAACCTTTAACATCATTAATTTGGTGAAATTATGAGACTAAACATCATTTATTTGGTGATCTCAGACCCTAAACATCATTAAATTGGTGAATTATGAGACTAAACATCATTTATTTGGTGATCTCAGACCTTTAACATAATTTAATTTGGTGAATTATGAGACTAAGCATCATTTAATTAGTGATCTCAGACCTATAACATCATTAATTTGGTAAAATTATGAGATGAAACATCATTTAGTTGGTGATCTCAGACCTTTAACATCATTAATTTGATGAAATTATGGATGAAACATCATTTAGTTGGTGATCTCAGACCTTTAACATCATTAATTTGGTGAATTATGAAACGAAACATCATTTAGTTGGTGATCTCCAACCTTTAACATCATTAATTTGGTGAAATTATGAGACTAAACATAATTTATTTGGTGATCTCAAACCCTAAACATCATTAAGTTGGTGAATTATAAGACTAAGCATCATTTATTTGGTGATCTCAGACCTTTAATATCATTTAATTTGGTGAATTATGAGGCTAAGCATCATTTAATTGGTGATCTCAGACTTCAAATATCACTAGTTAGTAAGTGAAACGTTATTAATATGATGAGATAAAATATCACGACAAGAAGATAGTAGTAGACATGAGGGATAACATAATGAGATTTCATTGATAATGATGAGATTACAAAGTCTACATCCAATAACCTGAGAAGTTATAACAATTCACCAAAGACGGGGTTACAATAAGCTTCACAAAATAAATACAAAAGAGATAAGAGTCCTCAGGACTGAACTTGTCCTTCGGCTGAAGCCGATCCATCACCAGTGGGGGCTATTTTGTCAAGTCCAGCGTTAGTGAACTCGACCTCGTCCTCAGGGTTCATAGTGTCTTCATTCATAGTGACTTTCAGAGGGCTCGTCTCTGTAGGGGCAGCACCATCATTCTTAACCTCCTTCAAGGCTCGAGCAAGATGAGCGAAGTCATCTGGGGATAAGATTTCAAACTCCTCATGCTTGAGGGGAGCCTATCGGCCAACAACCCTCATACCTCTCTTGAGATAGTCAAAGCTGAAGCCTACAAACTCGTTGAAAGTTTTATAATTGTCAATGATTCTCTCCTCAGCCTTAGCCAAAGCAGATTTAATAGCTTCATCTATCTTGGCCTGAATTCTATCATCCTTGGCTTTTAGAGCCTTGGCATGGTCCTTCTTCAGATGAACAATCTGGTCCCTTTCCTGCTTCGAGTCCCCCTTCACCTTCTCAAGGTCGACCTTAAGAGCAGTCTCATTCTTCTCAGCATCCTGAACCTTTTGGACCAGAGGCATCCTTTTCAAGGTCCAGTGGGCTACTGGGTCGAGAGAAACCACTCCCTACAGCAGAAGAATCAGATGTGTAAGTACGATATTTAAGAAATATGGATATAACAATTAAAGAAATTCGTTCATAAAAAACCCTGGACCGTCCTATGAAGGGCAAACTCTGCAAGTAGAGGGACATCCATTGACACACCCCAACTTAGTTACCTATAATTAATTTTGAAAGTAAAAGTGAGTCAAATCATAATTTCTTTAACTAATCCATAAACACGAGTATCCTTTTTTTCAGTTATTAACACGAATCAATAAAACTAAAATACTTTCACAATTTTAAGGTAATTATGCTTCTTCAAACTTACTGACAAGATAAGTAAGCTTAAATTACCCCATTTACGTTTGACCAAAATCATGGTTTTATGCATCCCTTACTAACCCCACCGACCTCCTAGATTTGGCAGTGATATCACAATACCTGAATAATATAAACATAGGAACCGTGAGCAAATAACTCAGCAAATGCATCACTACTACACTATTTCATAAAATTAAATGCAGTAAATCATATCCCCGTGATGATATATGCATACTTATCCGGCCCATTCATAAAGATTTACCAATTATATACTTATCTAGCTCATTCATAAAGAATGACCAATTATAATACTTATCCTACTCATTCATAAAGAATGACCAACTTATTCGAATCATGATTCACATATCCTGTCTGCAATAGAAAATTCTCATCCATTCCTAGTCGAGGAGTAATCCTTTGCCTTTAATAGACAAATATCCCCCATTCCGAGTTGGGGAGTAACCTCCCATTTCGGTAAATCGAAATGAATAAATTCATATTCAAAATTATTCTGATAATATTCGTAACCATGTATAATACATCTTACCAATAAGTGATGTTCAGATCATATCCATAACCATGTATAATACATCTTACCAGTGAGTGATATTCAGATCGTAGCCATAACCATGTGTAATACATCTTACCCATGAGTTATATTCAAATCATCTCAATAACCATGTATAATACATCTCTTTCCAGTGAGTACACTTACCTTGGCCCCTTCAAGTGTTTTTCCCTTGCCTTTATCTGGAACTTGTTTAACCAGTTCTTCTTCCCTTTAAAATATAAATTCTTACAGTATTAGTATCATCATAAAGATATTAAAAATCCAAAGAATAACTTCAACTTAACCCAATTCATAAGCATCATACAATCCCATTCAAATCATATATCGTAAATAAAGTCCAGTCTAACTTCATGGTAAGATATTTACTATACCCAAATAATAGGCCAAATATATTTTAATTTATTCTTAATAGTTTCATACTTAACACATTGGTTTCTAAATTCAAAAGACGACATATCATTTCAAGTTTCCTAGAGGAAGATATGCCCATTTATTTGCTACATAGCAAATCTGCTATATAGGCTCCTCTATCGTTCAGTCAACTTCCAGGAATTTTCATAATTTTTTTGTATCATTACTTTCTACGATATTTCACCCAACATTAATAAACATATTGAAAAATAAGTAGTTAAAGTTTTATAATTTTTAAGGTTCATTTGCTATGTCAAGAAAAACATCAAACACATGGTGTGCATACTTAAACTTTTGGGGAAGATTTTATATCCTGAACTTCAAACTATCACCAAAGATTCATTTCTTGGTATTTTCACATTATTTTTGGATATGTTATTCATATATGAGTCTATTTTCATTTACAACTAGAATTATTCAATTCCAATAAATATACATAAAGATATAGAAGTTTGAACACATAAGGTTTCTAAACAAGGCCATATAAATGATTTACACGTTGGACTTTCTTTAAACGTGTATCCATCCATGAATACCCACAAAGGCATGAAAGTTTGACAAAAAATTGATGATTTATATCCTTTTAATCATTAATATCAAAAAAAAGAAACAAGATTTATGGATAGAATTACCTAAGGGACGTTTAAGTATTTTTCTAAGGATTTTTCTCCAACTTCTCCTCGTCCTTCTCTTCCTAAGCCTTCCGTTTCTCTGTCTTCAAGCCAAACTCTTTAATGGATGAATTTTTCTACAGGAGTAGGTTATTTAAAAGTGTCTAAGTCAGCCAAGATTTCACCCACCTTCCAAACAATCAATTTAAGACATTTCTTGTACATAAAAGACAAAATACCATTTAAACAGATGGACAAATTTACCCCTGTTTCGTAATTTCATCATAACTCCTTACTCAAGCGTCAATTTTACACATTGTTTGTTGTGTTGTAAACTTAACTCATATGTCTACAACTATGTAGTTTTCACCTCAAGTTAGTTATTATATTATAAGGGTAAAAACTAGTCTCCAACTTAAACATTCCTACCGAACACAAATTTGTGTTTGTAAATAATTCGATACCTCATAAGTTATGAAGGTAAGATTAGAATAAACATAACAACTTAATTTTATATACACCAATAACACATTATCCCCATACCATAAGATAAGTACTATTTAAACATGATATATCGTAATTATATCCGGGTTGTCATAACTTTCCCTCCTTAGAAAATTTCGTCCCCGAGTATGAATTTCACTTACCAAACAATTGAGGATACTATTTCCTCACACTATATTCCCTTTCCCAAGTTGCTTATTTAATTTCACGGATCCTCCATAATACTTTAACTACGGTACTAACTTTATTCCTTACTACTTTCTCCTTTCGATCAATAATTTCCACTTGTTCCTCAATGTACGACAAATCTTCTTTCAGACTATCTTCAGTTTCTTTATCATTTACACGTAAGGATAATCATTTAATGATTTCTTATTAATGAAAACCAATTACCGACACATATATTACTTCATGCCTTTATATATGTATGTCGAACATTCACATATAATAGATTATCAGTTGTATCAACATATATTCACAATGAGTGAACATTCTTGACAAACCTATTATCATCCTTTACCTTTCTCCCTTCATTCCTATAGTCTATCCTTATCATCGTGTAATGTTTCAAATCATAAATATCATACTAACAGACTAGCTTATTATATATCATACTTCCATCTTTCATCCAACACCAAATACATGTGTTTTGACTTTAACTACTTTCCATATCATTTCTGAAATTTAAGAGTATGTTAAATATTGTTCTTACGATTTCTTAATCTAAATATAGCCTCACTACTTTTCATATATCGAAATCGAACAATCATTCACTAAATGTTTATTCTTAACCAAGATTTCATATTCACCTTCATTTATATTGTACAGTCATGCACTATGAACTCAATATAACTTCTCACTATATTTCCCTTTTCAGTGTCATTTGATTATTATTTTTAACTAAACATACAATGACCTTAGCAAATCATGTATCCAACACAATAACTTTACAATCATAATCTTATCCCAATCCTTATTAACATGATATTCTTATGTAATATCATTAATAAACTCATCTTACCCGTTTGGTGACATGGATGTTAAACGTAACATCACCACTTAAAACTTTAACATACTTACCAACCCCATAATACTTCTCTAACGATTATATGTCGTATTTCTTTCAAATAATGTGTACAAATACCTTAATATATCACATTATGGTATCTCACATAGCACATTATCCTTACACATACTTCTTGGTGACTCTGTATAATGTCAATCATATTCATTATATTTCATACTCTTAGTGAAAACACGTACGTACAATGACAAATACAACTCAATATCCACCCAAACCAGTTGTCGATATTCCAACCCGATTAGTATCTTTCCCATAATCATACACAACACATACTCTCAAAAGGGCTCCCCGATATTTTTAAACTTCCAACTCTTTAACACTTCGTCTCAACTCTGTTGTTCATAAGCATTTCAAAATATTCCAAGAGTAATATTCACTACATATACTCATACTATTAAAAAAAATACATCTCAACTCTTATTAATCTTTTCTTCTATTTATCATAATTCAGTACGAACCCATATTCAGATCAATTGTGATATATTGACTAGTAATTAAATTTCAGACCATTTCACACATTAAATTTAAACATATACAATTACTAATCTTCTCACGTCACCTTTACTCTGTGAATATTCATTTTATTAACACGCAAACAATTTAAGTCTCATCATAATCATGTAATAGTAATTCTCCTCACATCTCATCCTTTAATGGAATATGGGTTCCCGTACCTCACTCTCCCACATAAATGGGGTATACACCAAACCAAGGTTTAATAAGTGACACAACTCAAGTCCACATATACTAGTATGAGAAGAGATCACTTCCAATACTTCACAATTTTCGTATACCACATTTTGTCTTTAAAATTTTTCCTTCAATGACGTTTTTGTCCACACCACAAATTAAACAATGCAATGATTCTTATTAAAATACATGTATTCGCTGTCATTTTCGAATAAATATTAACATCTTATTTCCTTTCCTATAAGATCCTTACATTTCATATCCCATACAATAATATATATGTATAACCAACACATGTTAGTTAATAAAGCCAATTTACTTATAACTCAAAATAATTTATACTTCCACTGCCAAATCTAGGCGCTCATCCCCCCCGAACCTCTAAAACATTGGCTCTGATACTAAAGTTGACACACCCCAACCTAGTTACTTATAATTAAGTTTGAAAGTCAAAGTGAGTCAAATCATAATTTCTTTAACCAAACCATAAACATGAGTATCCTTTTTTTTCAGTTATAAACATGAATCAATAAAACTAAAAGCCTTTCACAATTTTAAGGTAATTATGCTAATTGAAATTTACTGTCAACATAAGTAGGCTTAAATTACCCCATTTACGTTTAACCAAAATCATGGTTTTATGCATCCATTGCTAACCCCACCGACCTCCTAGATTTGGCAGTGATATCACAATACCTGAAAAACATAAACATAGGAACCATGAGCAAAACAACTCAGCAAATGCATCACTACTACACCATTGCATAAAACTAAATGCATAAATCATATCCCCGTGATGATATATGCATATTTATCTGACCCATTCATAAAGAATTACCAATTATATACTTATCCAACTCATTCATAATGAAAGACCAATTATATACTTATCCGTCTCATTCATAAAGAATGACCAACTTATCCGAATCATGATTCACATAACCTATCTGCAATAGACAATTCTCCCCTATTCCTGATCGAGGAGTAACCCCTTGCCTTTAATAGATAAATATACCCCATTCTGAGTCGGGGAGTAACCTCCCATTTCGATAAACTAAAATTAATAACTTCATATTCAATATTATTCTGATCATATTCGTAACCACGTACAATATATCTTACCAATAAGTGATGTTCAGATCATATCCATAACCATGTATAATACATCTTACCAGTGAGTGATATTCAGATCGTATTCATAACCATGTGTAATACATCTTACCCTTGAGTGATATTCAAATCATCTTAATAATCATGTATAATACATCTATTTCCAGTGAGTACACTCACCTTGGCCACTTTATGTGTTTTTCCCTCGCTTTTGTGTGGCACTTGTTCAACCAGTTCTTCTTCCCTTTCACATATAAACTCTTAAAATATTAGTATCATCATAATGATATTAAAAATCCAAAGAATAACTTAAACTTAACCCAATTGATAAGCATTATATAATCCCATTCAAATCATATATCGTAAATGAAGTCCAATCTAACTTCATGGTAATATATTTACCATACCCAAATAATAAGCCAAGTATATTTTAATTTCTTCTTATTAGTTTTATAATTAACATATTGGATTCCAAATTCAAAATACAACATATCATTTCAATTTTCCTAAAGCAAGATATGCCCATTTCTTTGCTACATAGCAAATCTGCCCCTATAGGCTCCTCTGTCGTTTAGTCAACTTCCAGGAATTTTCATAATTTTTTTGTATTATAACTTTCTATTATATTTCATCCAACATCAATAAAATATTGAATAATGCATAGTTAAAGTTTCATAATTTTAAGGTTCATTTGCTATGTCAAGGAAAACATCGAACACATGGTGTGCATACTTTACACTTTTGGGGCAGATTTTATACCTGAAGTTCAAACTATCACCAGAGATTCATTTCTTACTATATTCACATAATTTTTGGTATGTTATACATATATGAGTCTATTTTCATTTTCAACTAGAATTATTCAATTCCGACAAAAATACCGAAAGATATAGAAGTTTGAACACATAAGGGTTCTAAACATGGCCATATAAATGATTTACACGTTGGACTTTCTTTAAACGTGTATTCATCTATGCATACCCACAAAGGCATGAAAGTTACAAAAAATTGATGATTTATATCCTTTAAATCAGTAATATCAAAAAAAGAAATAAGATTTATGGATAGAATTACCTAAGGGACGTTTACGTAATTTTCTAAGAATTTTTCTCCAACTTCTCCTCGTCCTTATCTTCCTAAGCCTTTCGGTTATCTCTCTTCAAGAAAAACTCTTTAATGGATGCATTTGTCTAAAGGATGAGGTTATTTAAAAGTGTCTAAGTCAACCAAGCTTGCACCCACCTTCCAACCAATCAATTTTGTTGTACATAAAAGACAAAATACCTTTTAAACATATGGACAAATTTGCCCCTGTTTCGTAAGTTCATGATAACTACTTACTCGGACCTCTGTTTTACACACTGTTTGTTGTGTTGTAAACTTAACTCATATATATACAACTATGTAGCTTTCACCTCAAGTAAATTATTGTATTATAAGGGTAAAAACTAGTCTCCAACTTAAACATTCCTACCGAAAACTTCAAAAATTTGTGTTTGTAACTAATTCGATACCTCATGAGTTATGAAGGTAAGATTAAACTAAACATAATAACTTAATGTTATATACATCAATAACACATTATCCCCATACCATAAGATAAGCATGATTTAAACATGATATATTATAATTATATCCGAGTTATCACATCCAAAGATTGAAGGAAGTGCTTGTCCTCCTCGGTCATGATCTCGCCGATAGCATCAGCGGCCTTCAGATTGTGGCCGATCACACTTTCGCTGATCTTCAGCTGTAATAGCCGAACAACCACAGCTTCATCCGTAGAAATGGGGATGACACAGTCTGGGTGTTGAGTTTTATGTAGATGGGAGGAAATGGGGTCTGTTGGAGCTTTCCTCTTCTTAGTAGATGCGTCGGCCTTAGAAGTGCCGACATTCTTTGGTCTGGGTTTGAAAAGGGGCTGCCTTGCTGCCTTGTCGATCGACGAGCTTACTGGGATTAGGTGCACATATTCCCCAAAGTTCATCCGATATACCCTCTGGTTGCTCTGCAAAAGAAAAGTCTCGGAGTTAGTAAGTTAGTTGTATAAATGTGCGAGACATAACTTGTAATAAATTTTTGAAATTTATGGAGCTAGGCCAAAGGGCCATCCCTTAAACCTGTCTGCGAAAGGTAGTAGGTGGTCATCAGGTGTTTGTACTTTACTAGACGACCATTCTCGCCTTAATTACGAAGGTCGTTGATAGCTTTGAAGTTGTCTTGGCTTAACCCAGGGTCGGCCTTAGCCGATAAAGAGGATTTAGCTCACCTCAGAGGGTTTTTTGGTTTGAGATCCCACATTCCTGATTTGGGAAAAATTCCCAGGTACCCGAGACAAATAAGTATCAAGGTTTCCCATTGCGGTTGGAGGTCTGAGTGACTAAAAGTAGTTTCTTCTCGGACTTTCTGGCTACGAAGTGATAATAGTCAAGGTGAGTTTTAGAAGATGAAGGGGTATAGCAACCTTTGAAAACTCTAACTGGAAGGTCGATATGGTGAACATCCTTCTAGATGACGATGGCCCGAATCATGACCCTCCATGCATTAGGGGATAATTGGGAGGGAGCAAGGTTGATATATGAAAGAATGGCTTGTATAGTAGGATGGATGGGTAGACGAAAGCCCAACTTAAAGATATGCTCGTAGACGCAAATTTCACCCTCTTGGCCATCAAAGGCCCTCTCGACTTTTAGTGGATTCCTCAAGGAGATTGAAGAACCAATGCCATATATGTGTTTCAAGGATAAAATGTCAAACTTAGTTAAAGATCTTTCATACTCGACAACTATAGAAGTGTCGATATCACTCTCTTCCCCATTATCGTCTTCAGCTACCTCGACCTTGGTATTGGCAGGGACACCATTGGGAAACCTCTCGGCAAACTCAACCCCAGTGGCTGCCGACAAAAGAATGGCATCCAATATAGAAGGACAGGAAATGCTGGGCTCTATAATTTCTACAGAGGAAGATTTGGATGAAGGTCCAACATCTTTAGAAGACGAGACATGTGAAGAAACCTCCTCATCCTCAGACCCTTCATTTCGTTTGGGGCAATAGTCCATTGCTTCCTCGTACGAGTCCACAATCTCGGCTATAGAGGTAGACATGCGATCTATGATAGACGATTCAAACATTGGGTCACAGGCCTCGGCAGGCTCAGGGTATATGACAACTAAGGGAGGTGGAAAGATTGGTCGAAGAGGAAAAACCTCGACCTTTCGAGTCTCGGCTTGGGCTAATTCTATCTGCCTGATTTTGTCGAAGAACTTCTCTCTTAAAACTGGAAACTCCTCTGCAAGCTTATACAGAGGTTATAACATCCGAGATACCAGACTACACTTGAGAGGGCAAGTTAAACTAATAACCAACTAACAACTGTTGACAGCTAAGCCAAAGGATCAAAACTTAGAATTTGAAAGGATTTTTGTATAAACACCAAGAACAATGGTGAGGAAGTTCACCGAAGATAGTGGCCGGAGGACCACCTGAAAACCTAAACTATGGTAGCCTAAGCCTACCAACCCCACACAGACACTCAAACTCACTCCCAAACACCAATAAACCACTCTTTTCAGCCTAAATATCCCATATCAAGGCCAAGACAGTCACCGAAAAAGGAATTAACCTTGTTATAATCGTGGAAAATACAAATGGAAGAATGCTTCACAATCGGGGAAAATACCTCGTTATAATCGATCCCTTCCTTCTACGCGTAGACTTTCGCCACCAACCTAGCCTTGAATTTTACATTGGCTTTCTCCGAGTAGCCTTCCTTCTTGGTATATACCCACTTGCACCCAATGGCTTTCTTCTCTTTTGGATGTTGGACTAACCCCCAAGTCTGGTTCTTATGAAGAGATTGTATCTCCTCATTCATCGCCTTATTCCAATCTACACTTTTCGATCTTCCTTCGGCTTCTTTGTAAGTATATGGAATGTCATCTTCAACCATGGGTAGTGCATACGCCACCATGTCAGTAATAAGCCATTCAGATTTCCTCTTTTATCTTTCTGGTCTATTAGCTGCAACATAATATGGTTGCTGAGGAAACTCATGGGCAGGATCCTCCACCTTATCTCTACTTGTCTCATCAATTTTTGAATTTATGACAATCCTGGATGGAATAATTGGAGTCTCAAGCTCTACCTGCCGTGGAACTTCTTTAGTTTTGCTCTCCCTAGCAGAACTCTTAAATATTGAAGATTCATTGAATGTAACATCCCTGCTATTTATGATCTTTTTCGTCTCGAGGCACCAAAGTCTATACCCCTTCACTCCATCACTAAAGTCCAAGAATATGGATTTCTTAGCCCTAGGATCCAACTTGCATTCCCTAATATGGAAATATGCAGGGGAATCGAAAATACGTAAAGAATAATAATTTGTAGCAGGTTTTCCCGACCATACCTCCATGGGTGTTTTGCCTTCATGTGCATCTGCAGGTAACCTATTAATGAGGTGACATGCATATATAACAGCTTCAACCCAAAATGCCTTGCCCAAACCAATATTGAACAACATGCATCGCACCTTCTCCAGCAAAGTGTGATTCATATGTTCATCCACCCTATTTTGTTGTGGCGTGCCTCTTACTTTGAAGTGTCGATCGATCCCCTCTTCTTGGCATACTTGTAAAAATGGGTCTGACTTATATTCACCGCCATTGTCTGACCCGAGTCTTCTAATTTTTTTGCCAGTTTGGATCTCTCTCATCTTTTTCCACTTTAAGAAAATCTTCAAGACTTCATCCTTATCTCGCATGGTATACACCTAAACTCATCTGGAGAAGTCATCCACAAAAGATACAAAATAATGCTTACCTCCCAAAGATGAAACTTTGGTAAGTCCCCAAACATCTGTGTGAACATAATCAAGAGTCCCCTTTGTATGATGTACAGCTATGCCAAACTTTACTCTGTCTGCTTGCCCAGAACACAATGTTCATAAAATAGAAGCTTACATGTCTTGGTACCTTTCAATAGGCACTGCTTCACTAATCCTTGCAAAGCCTTCTCTCCTGCATGTCCCAAGCGTACATGCCATAATCTCGTAACATCAGATGCAACCTCTTCTGAACTTTCTGAAACTGTCGCTGCACCTGTAACTGTATTTCCAAGGAGAAAATACAAATTACTCTTTTTCGTTCCCTTCATCACAACCAGGGCTCCATGTGACACCTTCAGAACATTGCGTTTCAGTGTGATATCATAACCTTTAGATGCCAAAGCGCCAAGTGAGATAAGATTTTTCTTCAGGTCTGGTACATACCGAACATCTTCGAGCACTCTGACTATTCCACTATGCAACTTCAGTCGAATTTTTTCTATCCCTTTTATTTGACAAGCATGATCATTGCCCATCAAAACAACTCCACCATCTAGCTCCTTAAAGCTAGAAAACCACTCCCTATTGGGACACATGTGATAGGAACAACCCGAATCTAAAATTCATTCCTGGGAACTGGATCCAAATGGTGAAATAGACAACGCAAATTCAGAATCTTCATCGTTACTCGTCGCAAAATTTGCAGTGGGGTTTTTCGTGTCCATCTTTAACTTAGGACAATCTTTCCAATGCCCTTTCTGGTGACAAAAGGCGCATTCATCTTTTGCAGGAATTCTCCTACTAGAAGTTGACGCTTCACCTCTCGATTTAGATCGAGATCTTCCACGGTTGCCATTCTTCCTTTCATTTATTCTGCTACGAACCGTCAACACTTCAGATGTTAAGTCTCTATATACCTCATTATCCTTCTTCCGAACCTCATTATTCATTAAGGTATTGGAGACCTCAACATATTTTATTTCCTCCTTTCCATACAATAGCGTTGTAATGAGATATTCATATGAGTCAGGTAGAGAATTTAGCACTAACAGTGCTTTATCCTCATCATCAATTTCAATATCCAAATTTTGCAAATCAGCAATAATTTTGTTAAAATTGTCCAGATGCTCAGACATAGAAATACGTTCTGTGTATTGTAACTAGAAGAGTTTCTTCTTCAAATAGAGTCGATTTTCAATGCTCTTCGTCATATACTTGTCCTCCAGTTGTTTTCATAATTTTTGTGCCGAGGTCTCCCGCATATAAGGATATTTTTTATCCTTACCGAGATAAAGACGAATATGACCACAAGCTTTGCGATTGATTTTTTTCCAGTCATCTTCCTTCATGTCTTCTGGCATATCTCCAAGAGCAATTTTCAGCTCTTATTGGACTAAGACATCCATAACTTCACATTGCCATATGCTGAAATTTCTTTGCCCATCAAATTTTTTTACGTCAAATTTTGCGATTACCATTTTTCAAACGATCACAGTCACAAAAAATGCGAACGAAAATATTCCAAATTTAGAAAAAAAATTCGACTGTGAATAGTAGTCGTATGAATAGTACTATACGTATGATTATTTTTCCACAAAAAAAATATCCAAAAATGCCTAGATCGGAGGACCTTTGCTCTTATACCAATTTGTTGTGCAAAAGCGTGTCAACAAATGATACTGACTGTAACCCCAAAAAATAATATGGCACACTCACAATAAACGTATAATGAGTAGAAAACACACACACGCAAGGGACGACAAAATATTTAAATGGTTCACCAATTTGACTACGTCCACTGACACTCGGATCAATTCACTATTGCAAATGAGTTACAAAAGAGACTCTCACAAATACACTCCAAATGAAAAATACAATGTGTATTTTTCTATACAAATGTGTATACTCAAAACTCCAAATGAATTCTTTCTCACTCTCTAACTCTTCTTAGTGTTTAATGTTTTGGGGTGTTTTTATCCTTCTCAAGAGGGTCCTATTTATAGTTTCTTGGCTTTCACCACATCCATTGGATCGACAATGAGATGGATGGTAGAGATTGCATCTCATCAACCACTCCATTTAATGCACCTACTCCAACAACTCTATTTAATGCACCTATTCCATTAACTCCATTTAATGCACCTATTCCAATAACCCATGTGGCTGAGACAAAGACCGAGGTTGTGCATTCGGCATCCATTGATGTTAAAGCAGAGAAGGGTTGTAACAATGTTAAAGCAGGTATGATCTCAAATGATTTGGTGATGATTCACCAGAGAAACTTATAACAATGTTAATAGTTTAAAAAAGTGGGTGGTACCCTATACCGAGTAGTAAAATGTGTTGCCTCCAGGGCCGACCCCATAGTTTTTGGAGCTCAAGGCAAACTTGTAAAATGGGGCCTTTTATATAATAATTTTTTTTTATGCAAAATATATATTTTTGTATTTTTACAAGATAATAGGAAATGACTCAAATATATAAGCTGTCAGAATACTAATGATAAATATAATGTATCATTTTTAAAAAACCCACCATGGTCAAAAGACCTACAATTATCACTCAAGTACTCTTCCTCCTCCCCCCTAAAAAAAATTAAACAAAACAAGGATAATAAACTGAAAATATTAATTAAAATATGATCTTCTTGCCTTTTTTGTTGCAAAATCACTAATCAAGCTTGGATAATCAAGTTTTTTCACCATATCCGTTTCAATTGATAATAATGCTAGTCCATTCAACCTTTCTTGTGACATTGTTGATCGAAGGTAAGATTTGATTAATTTCAACTTTGAAAAGCTTCTTTCTGCAGTTGCAACGGTGACTGGTATAGTCAATAATATTCTATAAGCTATCCATGCATTTGGAAAAGTCCCATCCATTGTATGCAAATAATTCAACACATCAACGGCTTTTTTCGCTTCCTTTGGCAAGTATTCTCTCAACAATTTTAACTCCAAAAATAAGTCCTTACCATCAATATCATAATGTCTTCCATGTTTGAGTTTTTCTTCAAGGTTGTCACACTGAGTCTTCTAACTATCATCATCCATGGACTTAAGCTTCTTCAAATCACATAAAAACCCAAAAAACCCTTCATAACATTCGAATTGTTCAAACCTACTCTTGAGTGAAGAAATAGCTTGATCCACTACATGTAAAAAGTAATTGATTTCGAAATGATTCTTCGCCTGAAAGTTCCACCTCTTTAGTAACACTCTCATCAAATTGCTTCTTTCTTTGAATGACTCGTTTTTCACGAAACACCGCTTCAATTTCCATATCCATTGCTAATTATTGTGCTTCAATCATGGCTTTTTTGAACCCATTCTCTCTGTAGTCCTGAAAGTATTTAATTAGTCCTTTCAATTGATCAATGGCAATATCAATTTGCATATCTTCTTTTTGTAGAAATTTACTAACAGTGTTGACAGCAAACAATAAATTATGCCAAATAACCATACTTAATAAAAACTCAAAATTCTCCATGTCATTAATTGCCAATGATTCGGCTTCGCTTTTTGTTTTCGGTTCCCGATCCACATTTGCTTAGTGAATTAACGCATCTCTTAATTTTCTAGCTTGAAATCTTACCGCTTTAACACTGTCAATGCGACTTTCCCATCGTGTTTGTGACAAAGACTTCAGAGTTAAACCTTCAACATGTTCTTTCAAAATATCCCATCTTTTGGTAGAAGAAGAAAATAAAGTATAAAGTCGTTGTACCACACCAAAAAAAGAAACAGCTTTAGAACAAGAGTTTGCCACATCACAAAGTGCAAGGTTAAGACTATGACAACCACACGGAGTGTAAAATGCTCTTGGATTTACTTTGAGTAACCTATTCTGAACACCTTTATTTTTTCCTTTCATATTAGATCTATTATCATAACCCTGTCCTCTTACATCACAAATATTAAGTCCCAAAGTTGCCAACACTTCTTCAAGCTCATTAAAAAGTCCTAATCCCGATGTATCATCTACCTTTAGAAATCCTAGAAAAAACTCCTCCACATTAATTTGACCTTTTGAAATATCAACACAACGTATCATTAAAGTCATTTGTTCCTCGTGACTTGCATCTGGAGTACAATCTAGTATGATAGAGAAATATTTAGCTTCTTTGATTGTGTTAATGATTTCACGTTTGATCTCACCCGCTAATAATTCAATAATTTCATTTTGAATTTTGTGGCTAAGATAATGGTTGTGGATTTCACCACTTTGATAACGTCGAATATGCTCTTTCATTATTGGATCAAACTCCACAATCATTTCAATTAAACCTAAGAAATTTCCATTATTTTCTTGATATATCTTCTCATTATCTCCTCGAAAAGCCAAACTGTTCTTGGCTAGTGCTTTAACAACAGAAATTATCCTCACTAACACTTCTTTCCAATGCTCTCTCTCTTTATTTATCATTTGTTGTACCTCTGAATCAATTGTTTCATTCTTTTTCAATCTCATTTCTAAATCAAGCCAACTTTTCATGCAAGAAATATGTTCATTACCCCCCTCGTGACTTAAAAGCCTCTGACTAATATTTTTCCAATTGTTAAATCCGTCAGTAGCCAATTGAGTCTTGTTCTCATCCGACCTAAACAATTTACAACAAAAGCAAAATACCCTATTTAAAGAAAGTGAATATACCAGCCATCTTCTATCACGCTTCTCTCCATTCAATCATTGTCGAGTGTAGTGCACTCGAGAGAAATGTCTACCATCATTATCTTTCGGAAAATCAACAACAACTCTTATGGGCCCTCGTTCCACTAAAAGCTCTCTATGGTTTCTACCAATCTTATCCCAATTTCCAGGATCATAAATATTTAACGGCCCATATTCATTACTAGATTCTTCATTCACCAAATTTTCATGCTCTTTGTTTAAACCTTCTTCATTATCGTTCTCATTAATATCGTCTTGATGCACCAAATTTTCATCTTCAATCAAAGCTTCTTCATTTTCATTCTCATGTTCATTTCCCGTTTCATTCAATTTAAAAATAAATTTATCAAGAGCTCCCGTTTGGGATTGCATAAATTTTTCTATCTTTTGCTTCTTCTTTAATTTTTCCCATCCAGAAACATACTTTCTAGGAGGCATGGTATAAATACACAATAATTCAACAATCAATCTAAAAAATTCCAACCGCAACCAAATAAAGGAACAATGGAACCTGATTTGCTGAATTTGTAAATCAAACTTGAAAGCCTTTCCTCGCTAAAAAAATCCTGAAAATACATTAAAAAAATTAACATCATGAACTTATTACACAAAAAACATTAACATTTAGGACAAACATAACAACATTTAGAACAAAAAATAAATAATAATAAACAACATTTAGAACAAAAAACAAACATAAATCAGGTTGTACTCTTTTTTAATGTTATTAGTTTTTTAATATTTTTTCTTTTAATAAATTAGGTTGCAATTTTTTTGTTTTAGTTAACTTAAAAAATATTACTAATCAGGTTGTACTCTTTTTTAATATTTTTTTTAGTCAATGACATATTAATAACAAATTTTATTAAATAAGGCCGGATAAAAAAAAAGTAACTAAAAAACGCAACCTATGTTTATTAACAGATTTTATTAAGTTAACTAAAAAAAAAAAACGCAACCTAATGTTATTAACAGATTTTATTAATAACAGATTTTATTAAGTTAACTAAAAAAAAAAACGCAACCTAATTTTATTAACAGATTTTATTAAGTTAACTATAAAAAAAAAACGCAACCTAATTTTATTAATAGATTTTATTAAGTTAACTAAAAAAAACGCAACCTAATTTTATTAACAGATTTTATTAAGTTAACTAAAAAAAAAAAGCAACCTAATTTTATTAACAAATATCATGTTTTGGGGTCCCATGCTAAGGCTCCCTTTGAAGGATTCAAAAAATTTGTGAAGTTAGGTTTTCAGAATAACATCGCTGAAATATTGCGGGCCTTAAATCCTTAAGTCAGGTGCGTCAATTTGGCACCCATTATCATATAAAGGTGGTAACAACAATCAAGAGTGTCCTTGAATCGAGTTATTTCTCGTCATATGTAATGTCGCAATATGTTTTGGATCCTACACAAATGCGATTAATAATGTGGGAATGCACACCAAGGGTAGGTATTGGCAAATTTCTAGTTTCGTTAAATATATGTTCCATAATGGTTTAGTACTGAATCTAACGGGTACCCGTTGCCCCGATAAAAGTGTTGAGCCCTCGTAAAACTTCTTACATCTCATCATGGGTTAGAAGGTTTTTTCTCGATTAATGGAACACATATGCAGTATTTGGAGACCTAGGGGGCATAGAGTGGATAAGCCTTAAACGGGTTCTCTCATGCAAGGATTATATGAGTTAAGGTTTGGTCTCGAATGAGTAATTTTCAGTAGCGCCTATTCTGTTCTCCCTAAATCTCTTAAGTTACTACATCGTCTATATAGGAATAAAAGTCATAGGTAAATAACTGAGATGCCTCGTATTGTAGGAGTTGTAGCAGTTAAGAAGGGTTCTCATCATCAGTGAATGATATTGATTATATATGAATTTTTACATGGGTGCGGCAAGAGACATCTTTGAGGATAAGATAGTTTTAATGATCATGAATCACTAGAGGACTGGGAAGAAATATACGTGGCACATTTGAAGACTTACATTAAATTTTTTATGTTAAAGGTTAAATTTTGTGAGGCTTAAACAATTTCAACACGTGCGACGGTGTTTAGTAACCTAGTGTTGGGAATGTCTTGGTACTGTACGTCGGTTTAAGCATAAAATGTCTAAGAAATGAAGCGAGTTAATAAAGGAGAGACATTTGTAAAAGTTTTCGCCTTATGAATAGTTAGCAAGTAAGATTGATGGTGATATGACTTTTGTGATTTAGGATTAGGAGTGATATCCAAGCATGGGTGGTAAGTGCAAGTTACATCGCATTGTGTGCGTGTCAGCACACTCGTACCAAATTTCAGCAACATGAATAAGTTGGCTCTCCTCATTTCCCATACAGGAAGCAACAACTAAGGAACATAGGGTAAAGGGGAAGGTACGGTTCGAGCATCCTGACCCTTTAAAAGGCGTCGACATCGGCCAGAGTACGTGGTTATGAAAGGACTACGTCGATTCTTAGTAAGGAAGCTTATCGGCATCTCTAGTTATGTTTGGTATTGAATGCACCATGAGTAAGATAGGGTTCGTTGTTTATGTGGAAAAATGTCTCGGACTTTAGAAAGGAATGTCGGGAGTTCTACCATATTCTGTAGATTCTTTGTTTGAGTGTAATGGTCAAATATTATTACTCAATAGTTAGCTGGGTACGACATAAGTTTGACTCAGTTTTAGTGCTAGGTCGGGGATAGATGGTCCACCATGATAATTGAGGGAGCGTTATACCTGATTATTTGTTTAGGTTGCATGAGCATCCTATTTTGTGTGTGCATGATAGCAAGAGTGAGTGGTTGCGTGCTTAATTATTTTGGGCCTAGTGGTCCATTATATATGGCCAGTAGGAACCCAGGGGGTGTGGTAGAGCGGTAGGGGCTCTTCCTCCCTTAACCAAGTGTCGGGGGTTCGATTCCCGCCTTGGGTATGCAGCAGCCTTAAATCTTTGGGCCAGCTGTCCCACCCATAGAGGTGCCTACAATCAGCGAAGGAATTAGTCACTAAGTCGCTAGTGGATACCCTTGGTATAAACCAAAAAAAAATATATGGCCAGTAGGGCATTAAATATGTCATAGTTCACGGGTCAGGTTTTGTAATTCAAGTTTGTGATCCTAAGAGATTGAGTAGGGGTCATTGATTTAGAAGTCCGAATTCGTTTGGTTGACCATCCCAATGAGGACGTCGGGTATATTATTGTTGTGTCATACCGTTCCTTTGACGGGTTACCATGGTTTGCAAAGGCGTGGTTATAGGTTGCGAAGCCTAGGATAGGGCTAAATATGTATAGAGCTTACAATTTTTATAAAATGATTATGTAAGCAACTTGGAGTTTTATGACATGGAGGCATAATGATTACGGAAAAAGCAGGAAATTTTGAGCACTAAATTTCTTAAGGAGAGAATAATGTAATGACTTGAATTTTCGATAATGAGTTAGAAAATAATTATGATAAAGTCACATTGGGATTGTGCATATATGGCATTCGAGGGTGAAAAGTATTATAGTTTTGGGATAGAGTAATTATCATAAGAGTAGATGTTTTTACTAGAACTGATAAATTAATGTGACAAATGGCATAAGGTTGAAACTCACGAGTGATTTTGGATGCACAATTTGTCATGTGGGATGATAATTAAGAATATAGCCTAAGAGAATATTTAATTTCTTATGAACACAATGTTGAAAATTATCATAATAAATAAAGTGAAGGTGTAAACTTAAGTAACTTTCTCAAATTATATGTACGGATGTTTATTTAATCAGATTAAATATTCAGCTAGAAATTTTTATATAAATTTGGTTCAGTGGTGAAAATTTCACTAATTAGTCGATTAAATTAATGGGTACAAAGGATAATTTTTAATAAAACCTATTATTTAGCGGGTTTATTATTAGCCATTAAGGAAATATTACGAATTTGTAACTACCTATAGGCAGACCAAGCACGAAAAGGGTTTAAGAACAATTATTCTCGATAGGATTTATACGTTAGTGATTAGTGTTATATGTTTAATTACCTATAAAGTTTATGTGGTTAGAATGCAAAAACAAATGGTACACTAAAGCTTCAATAAGTGAATGTTAGATTAATAATATTTCTTAGATAATAAAAGAAACTCGTCCTGTCTTGAGCCTCTGTATTAAAATAATAATTTCGCTTAATTCATAAGATGATAATTTGTTAACTTTACGTAGGGGCCATAGAATATATAAATTAATAATTGATTCGCTAATGGAGAGGTGACACTTTTCTTGAATCCATTATCGTAAATCATTTTGGGTAGAAGAAGGATGCTCTTTTTTATACTCATATAATGCTCTCCTCATCTCACATGTTAATGTAGAATTTTTTACTCCTTTAAAGTGAGACACCATAGAGGAACGAGATGACATGATTTTGGGTCTCATAGATTGTTTATATAGATATCATCTTCTATGTATATACATGGACATTAAGTTCTAAAACAATTTATCTTCTAGCTATAAAATAATTTATGTATTGTACGTGTATTAATAAATACCTTATATCTTCTTATTTTTAATGTTCATTAGAAAGTTTGACTAGTACATGAATCTACGGCTATGGGTTTTCATAAGATACATGAACATCTGTATTTGCTTTGAAAATAAAAAAATCTTAATAAATTAATAAAATGTAAATTTATCGATACATTATTCATTCATAGATAAACTAATAATCGCGCTAAGATAATATTTTTTCTCGATCCCGATCGTATTCATTTTCAAGATTTTTCTGTAAATACCATGTTTATGCACTCACCTTTGGTTGTTAATGTTAGAAGTGGTGGAGGGAGGAGGGCCATGTGTGTATTCATTGGTCTCTTAGGTGTAAGCATAGTTAGCAGTAGCTGACATGGGTCAAAAAGGTTGTGTGGAATTTATAAAGGAAACAAGTTATTTATGATGATGACAAACAACATAAACAGAAAAATGGGGGCATAGCGGTGCAATGAAATGGCCCCAGTAATTTTTGCCTAGATTTCAAAATGCGTCTGTCCTATTTTGATCCAAACCATTCCCTCTTAAAAATGTGTCCCTACTTACTCGTTCTCTATTGGGTTTAAAAGAGGAACAAAGGCTTCCATTTTTAAAACATCCGACATAGTCTCCTTTTTATATATTATCATATAGAGCACACACTCTCCTGGAAGACACCATACAACACAACATCCTTCACCATTTCTCTCAAGATAAATATACGTCCATGAGTGAGGATAAACAATGAAATTTTTAGAATTGTTATGAAGTTATTTTGCGGGATATTTTGAGTGATTATTTAGATGACGCCAAACTATGTAACGCTTTTCAAGAAAATTGGTTGTATAAACTCATTGATCGTCTACTTTAACTCCCTCAAAATCTCTCATATGTAGTGATAAACTCTTAAAAATTTTTGAAGAAATTAATGCTCATATGTAGCGAAGCATCAATGAATAAAAATTTGGCCTCAAGCACTTCAGTTTTTATGAGCCTATAATCCTTTTAGTCTCTTTTATGCAAATGGTGGATTTTAATGCAAAGAGCATTCTGATCTTTCGTAGCCCCTTTCCATTGCCTAATATTTAACAATATTTTTCGAAAAATAACTTAAATTTCAGGCAATGGTTATTACATGCATAACTTTATCTCTTTTTCATTGAGTTCATTATTAATTAGAATTGAGATGAGAACATAGTATTGAAGAAGTGACAAGTAAGTGCAACGTTCAAACAAGTTCGTGCACGTGTGAAATAAAGGAGATATGGAGTCAAACATGTAGTAAGTAATCATCAAAGATCAACACAATGACTCCACACATTATTAAGCACACTATAAAAATAACGTCATGTTTCAAAGCACTGCGAAAAAGTCACGTGTATGAATTAAATGAATGGATGATCCAAATATCTTAAATGTTCATCCATATACGGTGATAAAAAAAATTACAAAACTCTTTTTGTCTTTTTCAAAAAAATTATAAAAATAAACTCTTTTGGACCTTTTCATGTTTTTCTTAAAAACTGAAAATCTTTTTTTATTTTTCACACTTTCTAAAAAAAAAAAAAACTCGTTTCGAATTTTTCAAAAAATATATGAGACGAAAAACATACAAATAACTACAGTGATAATACAATCTAGTAATAGGAATATAAAAAGTAACCATGACAATTATCCTACACTAGATAAAGTACCTGGACTCAGTCAATAGTGAAAGTACCTAAAGATTTCCTAAGATCCTTAAATCGAAGTGCATCTACAGGTTTCATAAATATATCGGCCAACTGACGATCGATGCTCACAAAGCTCAAGGACATGACCTTCTCCTCAACTAGGTCAAGCAAAATGATCGTGTATTCTAATGTGATTCGTGCACAAAAGTTGGATCGGATTACGGGAATATGGATCACACTCATATAACCACAAGGAATAGTCACTGTGCCTTGTGAAATCCCATAACCTTCCAACACTTGCTTCACGCATAAAAGTTTCATGAAACAACTTTCGATGGAAATATACTCAGTCTCCGCCATGGAAAAAGATATGGAGTTTCACTTCTTTCTCAACTAAGAGACAAGAGCACTCCCAAAGTAGAAACACCCATCTGAAGTGATCCTACGACCATCAACATCCCCAGCCCAATCGGCATCTGAATAGGTGAACAAATGTCCATCGGTACTAAAGGAATACCAAATACCATATGAAAGAGTTCCACTCATGTATTTGATGATACGTGTAAGTGCGAGTAAGTGTAACTCTTCCAAGGATGCCTGGTAACATGCACATACCCCAACACTAAAGGCAATATCGGGACGACTAGCGATCAAGTAGAGGAGACTACCTATCATACTCTGATAAAGGCTTTACTCTATGTCCTTACCTAACGCGTCTTTGATAAGCTTTGTCGATATACTCATAGGGGTGTGTGAGTGCTTAACAGAGTCTAGAACAAACTTCTTCACTAGGTATCTTACATATTTGGATTGAGATATGAATATTTAATCCTCAAGTTGACGAACCTGAAGACATAGGAAGAACATAAGCTTACCTACGATGCTTATCTCAAACTCACTCTTCATCTCCTCCTCAAAGGTGTGAGCATGGTGGGAGTACGTGGTTCCAAATGCTATATCGTCCACATAGGCTTGGGCAACCAAAATAACACCACTCTCTATCTCTCTCCCCTCACAAATAATGTCTTATCCACTCCCCCTTTTGAAGCCACGAGCTAAGAAATAGGAAGTGAGCCTCTCGTACCAATCACGGGGTGATTTCTTCAAACCCTACAAGGCCTTCTTAAGATAATAGATGTGTTTAGGGTACTTAGGGTCTTCATTATTCCACATAAACCTCCTTCTGCAGAATGCCATTAAAAAAGGAACTATTCACATCCATTTGATATAAATTAAAGCACAGATGACATGATATGTCGAGTAGTAAATGGAGGCACTCAATCCTAGCAACAAGAGCGAATGTCTCATTAAATTTTACACCCTTGATTTGTGTTTAGCCTTGAGAGACCAACATAGCCTATTGCGAACTGTGGTACCATTCTCATCCATTTTATTCTTGCAAATCCACTTTGTACCTATCACATTAGTCTCGATAGGTCGAGGGACTAAATCCCAGACATCATTCTTGCGAACTGAAGCAACTCATCTTGCATGAAAAATATCTAATGCTCGTCCTTGAGTGCTTCTTTCACATTCTTGGACTCGAATAAAAAGGTGTTGAACAAATAGCTAACCAAATTTTCGAGTTGAGCACGGGTCTTGACACCTAGTGGGGGATCACAAAGTATAATGGAAGGGTCATAACTCTTTCAAACCCAAGAGGATGGATCCCTTAAATCAAATGTGAGCTCCATCGGGTAGCATGAGGAAGGATGGGATCGTCACTAGGGGTGCATCATCCTTACACTAGGGGCTAGGATCAATAAATGCCGGTGGATTGTCACCTCTAATCGTGACGTTTATTGACTCTACAACCTTAGAGCTTGCAAGGTTAAAAATCCTATAAGCTCTACTAGTCGATGATTATCCTAAAAATATCCCCTCATCGCTCCGGGAGTTGATCTTTCCTAAGTGCTCTCTATCTCTCAAGGTATATCAAGTACTCCAAAAGGCATGGAAATACGATAGGTTGGGCTGTTTTCCTGGCCATAACTCATAAGGAGTGTGTAGCGTATGTGGACGAAGATATACCCTATTCACCGTATGGAATGTGGTACTCACCTCATCTGCCCAAAAATGTCTAGGCACGTTTCTTCTAAGAAGTATGAATCTATCCATCTCTTGTATCGTCTGGTTCTTCCTCTTAGCAATCCCATTTTGTTAAGGAGTACGAACGGCTGAAAACTCATGTTTGATGTCCACTCCATCACAATAGCTATCCACTTTAGCTTCTTTAAATTTAGTGTCGTTGTCACCATAAATTCGATTAATAGTGACACCATGTTGGACGAAAGTTATAGAGATTGTAATTTTATTCACTCGTGACATTTAATATGACCACTATTATATATTACTTTGCTCATTAGTAATATTCAACAAATTTTTCCATAATTACTAACTCTCATCACGTTAATAATTATAACATAATTAATTTTCGGATTTTTATTAAATAATTAATTCACATTAAATTTAATAAATCCCCAAATTAATATAGCATAAAAATACGGGGTATTACATACTTCCCCCCTAATAACGGAATTTCGTCCCGAAATTCGGAAAATAAGGCATACATGGTAAGAACAAATCTGGATATCTCTCGCGCATATCGGCCTCGCGCTCCCAAGTGAATTCCTCCACGTTATGATGCTCCCACTGGACCCGTACAAGTGGAACTATCTTAGACCTCAATCTCCTCTCCCTATAAAATAGGATAGCCACCGGTCTCTCCTCGCAAGAGTTGTCAGGATGTAAGTCTATCTCATCTATCGCGATGTGAGTATGGGCCATATCATCCCGAAGATACCGTCTCAACGATGAGATGTGGAATACATCGTGAATGCGATGTAAATGCTATGGTAGTCCCAATCTGTATGCTACCGGTCCAATCCTCTCGATAATGGAAAATGGTCCCACGTACCTCGGGGCCAATTTCCCTTTCTTCCCGAACCTCATCACTCCTTTCATAGGAGATACACGCAGAAACACTTGGTCCCCCACATTAAACTCCCGGAAGAACCGTTTCGCATCGGCGTAGCTCTTCTGCCTGTCCTAGGCTACTCGAATGCGACTCCTAATCATCTCAATCCTCGCGGAGGTTTCCTGAATTACCTCTGGTCCTAGAAACTTGTTATCCCCCACCTCGAGCCAACAAGTTGGAGAACGATAAGGCCTGCCATACAAAGCCTCAAATGGAGCCATACCAATCGTAAACTGATAAGAGTTATTATAAGCAAACTCTACCAGTGGAAGATGTGGCTCCCAACCTCCTCTAAAATCAAGAACACACATGCGTAGCATATCCTCTAACATCTGATTAGTACGCTATGTTTGTCCATCTGTCTGTGGGTGATAAGCTGAACTCAACCTCAACTCAGTACCCATAGCCTCCTGAAAGCTTTCTCAGAAACGTGACACGAAAATCTTGTCTCTATCTGACACAATATTCAGGGGCACCCCATGTAATCTGACAATCTCAGAAATGAACAACTGAGCATACTGACCCGTGGTATAATCTGTTCGCACCGGAAGAAAATAAGCCACCTTGGTCAAACGGTCTACAATCACCCAGATAGAGTCGTGGCCCCACTGTGATGTAGGCAACCCTGTAATAAAATCCATTTAAATACTCTCCCACTTCCACACGGGTACTTCCAATGGCTGAAGCAATCCCGACAATTTTTGATGGTCCACCTTCACCAGCTGGCAGGTTGAACACTTGGAAACGAACTCAGCAATGTCCTTCTTCATCCCACTCCACCAGTATTGCCTCCTCATATCGTGGTACATCTTATCTCCTCCAGGATGTACCACAAATCGGGACCCGTGAGATTGGGTCATCACTGCATGACGCAATTCTGCTCCTTCTAGAACCACTAACCTCCCATTAAACCTCAAACCCCCATCAGAACTAACAGAATAGGAGCACCCTCGGTCAAAAGTCGTACAATATGCTCCTGGCAAAACGGGTCTGTGGTTTGGGCCTGTATTACCCTCGTAACAATCTCGGGTGTGACTGTCATAACAGATATGAAGGAATGGGCTACTGCGTCCTGGTGACCCAACTCCTTCCACTTCGCTTTCCAGACGTCCACTACCTTATTTATCGGTCTTCGGCTCAACGCATCAGCAACTACGTTGGCTTCCCCGGATGATACTGTATATCGAACTGATAGTCCTTCACAAACTCTAACCATCTGCGCTGACGCATATTCAGCTCTCGCTGAGTGAACAGGTACTGCAGTGATTTGTGGTCTATGAACAAACGGAACTTCTCCCCCAATAAATAGTGTCTCCATATCCTCAATGCAAAGACGACCGCTGCTAACTCCAGGTCGTGGGTGGGGTAATTCTTCTCATGCGGCTTAAACTTGCGGGAGGCAAAAGCTATAGCCTTCTCTTCTTGCTGAAGTACTCCCCCAAGTTCCCCTAAAGAGGCATCGGTGTAAACCAGGTACTCCACACCCGGCTTCGGTAAAGCAAGGACTGGTGCTGAAGTAAGCTTGTCTTTCAGCTCATCGAAAGACAATTGACAAGCATCATCCCAAACATATAGTACCCCTTTGCGAGTCAGGTTCGTCAAAGGACCCGCTATTTTGGAGAATCCCCGAATGAATCTCCTGTAGTATCCGGCTAACCCCAAGAAACTACGCACTTCCGTCGGTGTCGTGGGCTGTCCCCACTCCCTCACCGCTGACACTTTACTCGGGTCAACTGCTATCCCCCGTTCAGAAACAACATGCTCCAAGAACTGTACCTCTCGCAACCAGAATCCACACTTCTCGTACTTAGCATACAACTGATGCTCTCATAAAATCTGAAGAACCTGCCTCAAGTGCTCGGCATGCTCTTCCTCAGAGTGTGAATATATCAAAAAGTCATCTATGAAGATGATGACAAACTAATCCAAGAACTCTCTGAATACTCGGTTCATTAAGTCCATGAATACGACTGGAGCATTTTTGAGACCAAATGGCATCACTCTGAACTCGTAAGACCCATATCTCGTCAAGAAGGTAGTCTTTGAAACATCCTGCTCTCTAATACGTAGCTGATGGTACCCCGACCTCAGGTCTATCTTCGAAAAGAAAGTTGCTCCCCTCAGCTGGTCGAACAGATCATCGATTCGAGGCAACAGATACTTATTCCGTATCGTGACTTTGTTCAACTCCTGGTAGTCCACACATAACCTCAGTGAACCATCTCTCTTCTTCACAAACAAGACTGGAGCGCCCCAAGGTGAGGTACTCCTGCGAATGAAGCCCTGACCTAACAGTTGCTCTGTCTGATCTCGTAACTCTCGCATCTCCGTCGGAGCCATACGGTATGGAGCGCGTGCTATAGGTCTCGTATCTGGCAATAAATCTATGACAAAGTCTATCTCTCGACTGGGGGGTAGGCCTGGTATCTCCTGAAACACATCGGAATACTCACGAATAACTGGAATCGAGTCTAACGGAATCACAACCTCCTTAGAGGTATCCTTCTCTATATAATACAAATGAGTGGTCGAGCCTTCCTCTGGGCAAGGCATCGCCACTACAAACAACTCTTACCCCTAAATGGAAAAAATAATGCTCCCACCGAAGCAATCAATTATGGCTCTATAAGATGCGAGCCAATCCATACCGATAATAACATAATGCTCATGCATATCTAAGACTAACATGTCTGCAGGTAATACCAAACTACCAATCTCTACCCCCACTCCCCGGCATATAAAGAAGATAAGCGACCCACTCCCCAGTGGTGAGTCTACACACGTCACTGTGGTCTCTGCTGTGGCTAACAACCCTAAGGCCTTCGCAAAATGCGTAGCTATAAAATAATGCATCGCCCCAGTATCAAACTAAACCCGACCCGTAGTACCATGGATAGGAAACATACCCTCAATCGTGGGTGGTTCCTGTAGAGCTGCTGCCTGGTGGACGTTATAGACACGTCCGTACTGTAATTGCTCCTACTGTACTGGAGCTGCTGGAATGGCTGGCACCTGGGCTGGAGCTGGGAGGGCAGGTGGAAAAAGTGGTCTCTGCGGCTCATTACGGGCGCCCTATTACCCTCTGGGCAATCCTGGCGCTTATGACCATGCTTGCCGCATACAAAACACCGGCCTCTGAAGTTACCTCCCCTCTGACCCTGCTGACCACGGCCCTACTGGCTGTTACCTCCCCGCCACTGGCCCTGTTGGCCCTCATTAGCATGCTGTTGGCCCTGTTGATTAGGCTGGCCCTGCCTATAACCCCCAAATCCCTGTCTAGAATCACCTGAACGAAATTGCTTAGCAGGGTCCCCCCTGATGGGAACTTTGCTCGTGCTGACGAGTCTGTCCATGAGATGGTGCCCCACTAGCACTACTACCCCCGGTCCTGCCCTGCTGGCTGGACTCTCCTGCTCTCTTGCTTCCTTGTAGATGGAAGCGGTGATCCTGGCAATGTAGTAACACAGCATTGAGTACATCAGTGAAAGTACTCAGAGATAGTGTCCCTATAAGATGCTGACGGATCCTCCAAGCTAACCCGTCCACAAACAACATAATTTTCTTACTCTCAGTAGGTGCCTCATCTGGCACTATGGTGAGAAGTCTCGTGAACTCCTCCTTATACTCAGCAACGGTAGAGTTCTCCTGTTTCAAATTCAGTAATTTTTTCCTTATCTCAGTCTGCACGGCGGGTGGAAAGTACTTGCGGTCAAACCCCTCCCAGAACGACTGAATAGGGAACGTGTCCCTCTCCTCCAAGGTGGTAGTGGACTCCCACCACTGCAAAGCGGCCCCCACCAGCTTAAAGGAAGCCAATAATTGCCTTTGCACGTCGGTGCACTCATACATATGAAGATGCCGCTGGATGTCTTTCTTCCATTGGCTGACTGTGATGATATCTAAGCTACCAGAGAACTCAGGGGGATGTGCCTTCTGAAAAGCATCCCCAACCCTCTCCCATGCAGATGGAAGCTGTACTGGTACTGGTGCCACTGCCTGAATCTGGGGTGGAGCCTCCTGAACCACCGCTAGCGCGGCATTCATCGCCTGAGCAACAATGGCGGCTACTTTATTAGCATTCATAGTGCCTTGTGCCGGAGCTGCTGGATGCTCGGCCTGGGCACGCCTATCCTTCGGTGCACGTCTCAGAGGCCTCTGAAATGTGAAGAAGTTTATTAGTCTACAGTCATTATCAAATCCCAAATGGCTGAAGACGCAAACGTAAAAGCAAAAATACAACAATCCTAAAAATAGGGATCTATAGCAAAAACGTTAAGCTGAAAGCGAAAATTAGCCGTACAGATCCTATGGACACTAGAACCTGATGCTCTGATACCACCTGTGACACCTCGCCTAATTAAATACCGGGCGATAACTCCTTTATTAAATTAAAATCAAGGTGAACAGTTGGTTCATTCTTAGCATCACTGTCGTAAAAATAATTTTTCCAAATTTAACACCCTATTTAATTAAGCTAAGTGTCAAAACCAATTTTAAACATTTCTTTCCAAATTTTATTTTGAAAATAAATATTTAATTATCTACAACAATTTAATATTTAAAGAATCACACCACAATAATCCTGGAACATATAATCCAATTAATTTAAACATTCAACAACTAAATCCCAGTATTTAAAACTTAAAGTAAAATATGCATGCTGAATAAATCCCAAAGTAACAGTACTAGAAATAACTGAAATACAATTGTCCCAATAAAACAGCTAAATAGTGGAAAGGGCGACACATGCCCCAATAACTGAGAATGATGGAAGTGGAATCAAGTAAATGAAATCGTCTAATCAAGTGGCCGACAACTCCAACCTAAGCTGCAGCACGTTCCTTCCAAGGGATCCTAAGCAAGACGCCCCTGTGGCTGGGCACCTGTAATATATACATATATATACAAGAGAGAAAGAGGAATAGAAACGGGTCAGAGCCCGATAGTGTATATGATTTAAAAATTCGTTTAGCAAGTATTTAAATTGATACAGGCCAATGCAACAACATATTAGTGCGACACTCTCTTGAGAAATTCTCACCTCTCTTCTAATGCGCATTCCTATCGCACTAACCTTCCCAATGGTTTATCTCTTCATATATCACACTATCTTTCCCCAAGGATTTAACTTATCTTAGGTGACTCTCAAGATTTATGATTTAACAACATCAGGGTTTAAAAGGATAATTTCATTTAATACAAAACGCTCATTTTAACTTTATTGATTCATAAAGTTTTTCAATATCATATTATACTTTTCAAAACAAGTATTTCCAATTTGAGTCATTTCACATGTCTTACTTACCATAACACAGTAGGAAGTTTCCCAAATTTCAGAAGTTCATATATATATATATATATATATATTAAATACTCGTATAATATATATATTCTAACAGCACCCCACATAAAAATTATGGTGCGGGCATACTCTGCTATCCAATCCCCGTATCAATCGTACTAAAGGGAATAGAAGTTCAGAATCACTCTCGAGCTGTATAAATACATACACAAACAATATTGAGGCGAAGCATAGTTTCCAAGTCCAAGAGGTCAGTACATACCCTCACGTCTCTTAGGACCGTGACTACCGATTCGATAGCTTGTACCTAGGATTTCTATCTTCTAGGGTACGAGTCAATATCCCCCATAAGGCATACGAGATAAGATCGTCCCAGCGCGGAAACTTCAGGGATAGCAAGTAGCGCGAACATGATTTTCACAAGTATATAATATATGCATACACAATCATATAAATATACCACTTTTATTATATCAATTTAGGTTTATCCCATAACCCACATTCACAACATTTATCCTTATTTTTCCATTATTAATATCAAGTATAATGGTTCGTTTCTAACTTTAATTCGAAGGGTTTTACAAACTTACTACGTGATTGGACATAAATATTGTATATTTATTCCCTTAATTTTAGTGCATTTGTGAACCCGAGTGATGTAACCTATATGGATTTGACGCACATTTATGCTACTAATCTTCGTTGGCAAGTATTTCGTGTTTCGTGCTTCTCTTATTGGTTTTACAGGTTAATTATGCAAGCCGCGCAAAAGAGAAAGCGAGGTAATGAAAGAAAAGCTAAGAAGGCAAGTTCAAGGGCATTTTGGTAATTCTGAAACCAGATCCCGAAGGAGGAGTCAACTGGAAAGTTGAAGAGCTCGGAACAACGAGAACACTGGAAGAAACGACACCCAAATCCGAGATACGGTTGATGAGTTATGACCCGTTGAAGTTGAAGAAAAATCCAAGGAAGAAAGGAAAGAAAACAAGAAAAAAATTCTAAGTGTTGAATGGAAGAAAAAGCACCCCAGACCAGCAACCATTCGCGAACCCAGGGGCGAACCGGTTTGGGGGGAGAACCGGTTCGGGGTACATGCGAACAGGTTCGGGGGGCCTGATGCGCGAATTTGCCTCCTTTATTCTGATTGGCTCTAAGGTTTCCTTCTTATACAACATCAAAATTTCGTGGTTTAATCCTCTACATCACAAAAGGTTTCCAGAATATCATTTAAGTCATCACTACATGCAATTTCCTATCTCAAATTGAGTTTTTCTTCCATACAATTCATCCTAATCATTCCTAAACCAATATGAAAGATGCATCAACGAAATAAGCAAGATAAACACTTGCCTGGGATTTTCAGAAATCTAGTTTGGTGTTGAATTTGGTGTATTTGCGTTCCCCGTCTCGCGATCTACGCGTTGGCGGTGGCGGCGGTGCAAACGGTTGAGTTTTGAGCCTTGGAATGCCTTGAGAGCTCTCTCCTCTCCTCTCCAATGGCCGTTCTAGTGTTTTGAGTTATCTAACCCTAGGAGATAAACTAAACATCTGATATAACCCCTTTAATTTTCGTGGGTTTAATTACCCAAAAATACAAAATGACTAAAATGCCCTTCCGGGGTACTAATTAGGCCTAAAAACTCTCCGAGACCCAAATCAAACCCCCGGGTATACTTTTCTGACTATCTCGACCCTTCCGGACGCGTTGGCGCACTCAAAACGACTATACGGACAACTTATAAAATATTTACTTTTATTTATCAATATTTAGTCCCGACGCGACACGGTCGCGTCCCGACTCAAATTTCTAAAATTGTCATTTTATTCACTCGTGACATTTAATATGACCACTATTATATATTACTTTGCTCATTAGTAATATTCAACAAATTTTCCCATAATTACTAACTCTCATCACGTTAATAATTATAACATAATTAATTTCCGAATTTTTATTAAATAATTAATTCACATTAAATTTAATAAATCCCCAAATTAATATAGCATAAAAATACGGGGTATTACACTTATTTTCAATGAATGATGAACAAACTTTGAATGGTGCAAACACAAAGATCACAAAAGCATATGATAAAGAAACTCTGATATTTGTAAACTCTAGGGATGTGTTTTGTCTTTGAAACCTTATAAAACTTTGTGCAGAAAACGTACAAATGGGAATTTATTTTCGGGAGTGCACACCCGGAATTACGAAGATGAAAAATACTTTAAATAGAAAATTTAAGTCGGTGACATCGTTCGAACCAGATTGACTCTCATTCGAACGGGATGTACATGTCGTTCGAACGACACGTGCATCTCGCTTGAACCACATTGAATGTCGTTTGAGCGACATGTCAAAAAATCTAAAATTTTCAAACTCGTCAGATTTAATTCAAAACGTCTTTGATTTATGTTTATCTCTTATAAAACGAAGTATGATTGTTTTAAAACTCTCTTGAAGTGTTTTAAACATATTAAAACTCTTAGAAAATAAGTTTAAACATTTAAAACTCTTTTAGGAAGTTAAAAGACATTAATTTTTTTTAAAGAAGATAAAACATTTTAAACACTTAAAATTCTTTTAATAACATCCTTAATCCTAATAAAACATTTTCTCTGAGTCCCATTAACAATATGCATTCATACCTGAGTGATCTCGAAAACACAATTTGATTAATTGACTGAAGATGAAGTATGCACCATAAACCGGTATGATAAATCTTTGAAGCTTTACCGCAACGTCTTCAATTAAACTTTTATCTTTTAATCTTTAATGCATCATAGACCATGTGGGATCATGACAATAAAAAATCTATCTATAACACAAACCAATTTTGTTCTATGAATAAGTTAATTTACTATTGGAAAGAGTGATTTAGTTAGTATTGATGGTAATCCAAGGGGTAGAGGTAGACCTAAATTAACTTGGTGGGATATTATAAAAAAGGACATGATATCTTGTGGTTTAACCGAAGATATTGCACTGGACAGAATGGAATGAAAAAATAGGATTCATGTAGCCGATCCCAAATAATTGGGAAAAAGCTTTGTTGAGTTGAGCTGAGTAGAATAAGTTAATTTACTAATATGGACTCAATTGAAAATTTTGTCCTTAAAAATCTCCCCCATTGACTATTTCGGGACAAAATTAGAACAGTGAATGCTAAGACAGGCCGTCATTCCATATGACACCTAAATCCCATCCCATAAACCCTAAAACAAAAATTACAGGACAATGTCTTAGAATTATAGGACCGATAACATGAAATGTCTGACTATGATGTAGCGCAAAATATCTCGAATCTCTAAAGCGTACCTACACACACGAAGTAGACAAATACCATGTGAAGTATGGAGGAACACAAGATATAGAATCAAAATAATTCCAATATGTGAATACGAGAGTGAATAAACACATGAGCAAAGTATATGATATGAAATTGTGCAACAAACATATGTGCAACGTGATACCAATATGTAACATAATGAACAATCTCAATACTCCCCCTACATCACAAATGTCTCTCCGACATCACAGACATCTGTCCCCCTATTTTTCTCAAATAGACAATCCAATAATTTCAAGGGAAAGACAAACAAACATGAATTAATTTAGTGTGAAAATTAGCATGTGAGGCAGCACTAGAATGAATCAATGAAAATAGGCCAGCTAAAAATATCAACACTTATGATCTCGTTGCAAGCAAACAAAATATGTCACACAAATGAACCATCAATCCAAGCAGGTGTGACAAACCAACATTTAATGCGGTGAATATGAGAATAAATCAAGAATAATCACAAGAAACTGCATAAAAATGTCAAAACAGACCCTGATGAACCTCCTGGAAAACATATAAGCATGAAACAGTAAAAGGCATCAAAATCCAGAAAAGAAAAAAATTCTCCTGTCGCTTGAACGACACACGATCTCACTCGAAATAGTTTTGAGCGATAGTGAACTTCGCTTGAAATAGGATGAAACACTAAAAACACATCTTGCGCGAAGACAGAACTTCAAGCGACATGCTATTGGAAACCACAAGACTCTCGCGCGATCTCGCTTGATAAAACTTCAAACGAAACACCATCTCGCTCGATATATCTTCTCGCTACCTACAATCTTGCTCGAGCGAAGACCTGTTCTCATTCAAACGAGATATAAAAACTTACATTCCATCTCTAAATTATGTTAAGTTTTGCCAATCGAATTTTTTTTGTAAAAAGTTGTACTGGAAGTACCACAAAACTGCAAAACAGACTCAAAGTAGAAAAGATAAAAAAACAACTAAACAAATATGATTTTGCATGCCAACATAGAATGAATGTGCTCAAACATGGTTATGGAGTGAATGTGTGTGAACTACAACAAATGAATCATAACCTTAACACATAGAAATGATCAAAATGCTGTCAATCAATAGCTAAATATTATCAAACTAAGTTTTTAGCCATATGTGACATATAAAAGTTGAGCATAACTAACTAAACAACATGCACACAAATTCGGATTTTTGACGATTCTATAAACAATTGCGTCATGATACAATGTGTAACATTAGGATTCTTCTGTGCGATCCCGTTGTTTATAAGTCGAACCAAACTCCCTCATATATATTGATTTTCTTTTCAAAGCTTTTGATGTTCTAAATTCTCAACTTTGATAATAGCTATTGGACCTTTTTGTCATTTCAATCTTTTTTTTCCTTGAGTTTTTCTTGGGATCTTTTAAGTTTTGACTTTCACGACAAAGTAATTATCTTCTCGCTGTCCTTTCCCGTGAACACTCATCATATTTTCAATAAAATCCTCACAAAAATGGTTCTTACATGCACACCTCCTTTCTATGTCTTTTATGCATATATGTCAAAATTGACATAAGAACGTCTCACCAAACTCAAATATGCAAGAGAAGTTAATCATTCATTAAAGCTTGTGCATGTGTGTAAGATGGCATATGTACAAATTAGAATCATAAAGCATATCAACTTCAAAACAAACCCCATATAAACTATGGTTAAGATCATTTTAAGTATAAAAATAAACGACCAAATATCCTAGCCACATGGATAATGAAGTGAAAGGGGTCCAAGCATACTAATATGCCACATCAAACATGAAACTCATGACACAAAAAATAAATCGAAAATCTTTTTGTGTTTTTCAAATATTTTTTACTCCAAAGAAATAAAATCTTTTTGGATTTTAAAAAATATGTAAACAAAACAAAATACTTTTGTATTTTTCAATAAGACTTAAACAAATCAAAAGATAAAATACAAAATGATACACATGTAATAATACTAGCAAATAATATATCATGAAGCAAAGACTAGCATATGACAAACATGACAACACAATCATCCTTTTGATTTAGGATGGGAAGAATCAAGTGTAATCAAACGACAATCATGAAGTTTAATTCTTAAAGTTACCAAATTCAATTTCCTAATCCAAGTAGGTGTGTAATTACGCATGGGGTTTTGGGGAGCTGATACAACTTTATTCTTAAACTTCTTAGGCGCGTTCTTAAGGTCATAACAATAACGCCTAAGGTGATCTTTCTTGTCACAAAACGTGCAAGTGTAGTGACGATGGTGGGAATTATTACCTTTGTGTGGACCTTTTCTAACATTCCTAATTGGTTCTCTCACAAGATTGGGAATGGGTACGACACGCTTATCAAAACCTATACCATCCCTATTTGCCTTAATTTGTACGGTACCTAACATTCTTTCTAACTTTTCAGAACGGGCCTCCAAATCAAACTTAACGGCACTCGAGTCTCTCAAACTAACCTCTAGCTCACTAATCCTAGACTCGAGTAAATGCCCAGACTCTTCAAACTCAAGAATCTCTTTCTTTAACCCTTCCATCAAACCACGAAGGGTATCCCTCTCACCCTCAACATATTTTAGTTTCTCCCTTAGAGTCTTCTCTCGTAACCTAACATCCTCAATCAATTTATCATTATTTTCTATGGAACGATCTTTCAACTTAGCTTGCAACTTAGCGTTTGCCTTTTTCACTTTAATTATCTGATCGAGCAATTCTTTAAAAGCAAGTTGCAACTCTCCTACATATATATCCATTTCCTCACTTTATTCATACTCACTCACATGGGTTTCGCTTATATAACATCCTCAGAAGTGTCATTCATATGAGAATATTCATGAGAAGATTTATCGTCGTCACTCACATGACATGCCATAAACGCAACAAAGTTACACTCATTATGGGAACTCTCTCCCTCGTCCAGTTCATTATCACTTAAGGTAGCGTTATATGAAATGGGTTCTTACTTTATTTCTTAAGTCTAGTGAGACACTCTTTAACCTTGTGACCATACCTCTCACACCCAAAACACCTATCTGACTCATCCCTCTTTTGTTTCTCACCTTTATTTTTAGGGACAAACTCCAACTTGTTATTTTTGAATTTCTCAAATTTCTTGGCATCTTTCGATTGCTTTTGAAACTTTAAGAATTTCTTGAATTTCTTTGCCATCAAATCCATATTCTCACTATCGAAATCTGAATCATCATTCGAAACATCATTTTTCTCATTTCGGTCCTTATTTGGCACTTGTTTGGAGGTAAACATGTCAAATTCATAGGTTTGTAAGTCACCTACGAGTTCTTCTAGTTTCGTTGATGAAAGTGTACCTAAAGAGTTCAACACATTCACTTTGGGCTCAAACCTAGTAGGCAAAGAAGTAAGAATTTTCTTAATGATACGATTGTCCAGTATTTTTCCCCCCAAATTAAACGACAAATTAACAACGGTCGATAGTGTAGCATAAAACACATCAAATGACTCACTTTCTAACATCTTAATTATTTTAAACTGTGTAGTGATGTCTTGAAGTTTAGACTCTCTAACTATGCTAGTGCCCTCGTGAGTAAGTGCTAAAACATCCCAAGCCTCTTTCGAGGTTTCACAAGTCATTATTATATTATACTCTTCAGGAGTGACAGATGAGGAAATAACATTTAAACCCTTTGAATTATATAAATCAAGTTTATGTTCAGCTTCAGTCCAAGACTCAACGGGTTTTAAATTAGTGGCCTCTCCCTCTCTTGTCACCAGTGGTGACCAACCTTTTTCTACCACTAACCACACAAGTTCATCAATTTCTTTAAGTGCACTTTTCATGCGCATTTTCCAATATGTGTAATTAGTGCCATAAAAAATAGTAGTTCTCATATTATCAAAACCACCAAAATTTATCTTATAAAGACACAAAGGATCTCAAACAAATAAATTTAATTAAAAGCTCTAATACCAATTTGTACATCCCTTATTTTTACTACGTGTCCTTTATAGATGTAAACACATAAGTTTCTCTTTTTGAAAAAACCTTTTTCAATTTAAATAAACCAACGTACCAAGTTCGTTCAGTTTTACTTTAACCCATTTTTATTTTATTTAATCCTAAACATGCATCTATGTGATTAAATCAAGTAAAGTAAAGTAAAACTTACAAACACCGGATGTACGAGGAAACCACTAACGGAAAAAACCTCGAACAGCCCAAGCCAGACAATCATTATGATACGATTTTACAAAGAGTGCTAGACAAACTTATACAACAACTTGGTCCCCACAAGCCTTGATGCATTTCTTCTCTTTGATCGCTCCTCCACAGTGTACACGTAGAAAATCCGTCTTTGATGATGCTTATCCACAGCACATGCACGCCTCGGTGTCCACCGATGTAGCTTTGGCAACCTCCTACGATGTCGAAACAGAAGTCCTTCTTTTCTTCACCGCAAAACCCAATCTTCAAACTTGTGTTCAATGAATGATGAACAAACTTTGAATGCTGAAAACATAAAGATCACAAAAGCATATGATAAAGAAACAAGAAACTTTGTAAACTCTAAGGATGTGCTTTGTCTTTGAAAGCTTAGAAAACTTTGTGCAGAAAACATACATATGTGAATTTATTTTCTGGACTGCACACTCGAAATTATAAAGACGAAAAATCCTTTAAATAGAAAATTTAAATCGGCAACGTCATTCGAACCAGATTGACTGTCATTTGAACTTGATGTACATGTCGTTCGAACGACATGTTCACCTCGCATGAACCACGGTGAATGTTGTTCGAGCGACATGTCAAAAAACCTAAATTTTTTAAACTCTTTAAAATTTAATTCAAAACGTCTTTGATTTATGTTTATCTCTTATAAAACGAAGTATGATTGTTTTAAAACTCTCTTGAAGTATTCTCAACATATTAAAACTCTTAGAAAATAAGTTTAAACTTTTAAAACTCTTTTAGGATATTAAAACACATTAAAACTCTTTTAAAGAAGGTAAAACGTTTTAAACACTTAAAATCATTTTAATAACATTCTTAATCCTAATAAAACATTTTCTCCGAGTTCCATTAAGAATACGAATTCATACCCGAGTGATATCAGAAGTACGATTTGATTGACTTACTGAAGAAGAAGTATGCACCATAAATTGGTATGATAAATCTTTGAAGCGTTTCCACAACGTCTTCAATTAAACTTCAATCTTTTAATCTTCAATGAATCATAGGTTGTGTGGGATCATGACAACAAAAAATCTATCTATGACACAAACCAATTTTGTTCCAGGAATAAGTCAATTTACTAATATGGACTCAATTGGATAATTTGTCCTTACAAGTTCCCTTTCTCTCTCTCAACTAAACAAACTCTCTCCCAAAGATTTTCTCCCCAAGGACTCACTCTCTCTCGCCTCTTGCCACTCCTTCTTTAGGGCTAAAACTCTCATCTCTAAACCATTGTTTTGTTTATTAATTTTAAAGGAATCATCATAAAGATCGGTGTAAGTGTTCTAAAGGTCACTCTTTCTCTCTTAAAGCATCATATCCGTCACTCTTCCTGGAATAACTAGACTCACTGTCAAGGTGTTCATGTGTAGTAGCTTCCTCATCGACATGAGGTGCACTTGGTGTAATAACATGACTAACAATAAATGCGGTGAAATGACGTCCATGCGGTGATTCATCCCTGGAACTCACTGACTTGACACCGCTTATACTAACGTGCTTTGCCTTATATTTTTAACCTAGTCAAACACTCATCAACTTTGTGACCCTTTCCCTCACACTCATAACATCTCCCCCCGTCTTTCTTTGGGAAATCTCTTTTCTCTTTTTCTAAAATTTTTCTTGCCCAATTTATAATTTATATTTTTATCAAAACTTTTATTTTCTTTTCAAGTATTTTGATTTTTAAGTTTGGGATTTTTTTTGAATTTTTTGTTAAAAAGGGCTAAATCATCAAAGTCGAAATCATACTTGGAATTCGACAACATTTCCTCTCTCTTTTTGGATTGGAATTTTAAAGCAATTACCTTTTCCTTAGGTTTCACTATTTTAGGAAACACATCTATCTCATGCGTTTGAAGGTTTCCTACGAGTTCTTCTAACCTAAGAGTATCTAATATCCCTAATGAATTTAACACGGCGACCTTAGAAATAAAACGGGCAGGGAGCGATCTCGAAATTTTCTTATCTACGTGAGTCTCAAGTATTCTCTCACCTAAATTGAAACTTGAGTTTATAGTATCAGACAATCGAGCGTAAAACTCGTCAAAAGATTCAGATTCTAGCATTGTGATAGTCAAATTGAGTGGTGGGATTTTGCATCTTTGAAGATTTTACAACAATGGTACCCTCGTGAGTAAGTTAGAGGATATCCCAAGCTTCTTTAGATGTGGTTCACATCTAAATGTGACGAAAATCGTCAGGGGTAATGGCTCCCGAGATGGCACTCAGACCGCATGGGTTAAAATTACTCCACTTAAAGTCGTCCTCTGTCCATTAAGATACAAGTTTAAGGTCAACAACATTTTCAACAATCACAGTGGGTGGTGTCCACCCTCTTTCACATACCAACATGACACATTCATCCATAGACTTTAAGGTCAACCTCATCCTAGCTTTTCAATATTCATACTTTGAAACATAAAAAATAGGCATTTGATTATACAAATTATCCATTAAATCCAAAATTTTAGAGATTAATAATTTTTGACAAAAAATTGATATTATTTTTTTTGCGAAAAGGATCATTAAATAAATTAGTGCAACATGCACTGATACCAATTTAAGAAAGCACATGTCCTAATGGACAAATTTGTATAATTAATTGCCACACACAAAAATTAAGTTTTAATAATTTTATGTTTAATTAATATGGTGTGCATACAAGATGGTTCCAATTTTCAATTTCCAAGCCAAGCATGAAAATAACATAGGATATGAGGAAAAATCCCTAAAAAGGGAAAAACCTTTTGATTCAGCACTATTATGAGTTTTGAACAATAATCGACGATGGGTTAACATTTTGATATTTTTTTCCCTTTGAGTGAGAGAGTAGGGTTTCTAAGATGGATGTTATCGATGATGAAGAAATGGATAAGAGAGAAAATAAATCAAGGGAATAAAATGGGATTATAGAGATAAAGTAAATGGTAAAAGGGAGAAGAGATAAAGATGAGTTTTAAATAACTCAAAAGGACAATTTAAAATGTAAATATAGTACCAAGATTAAATTCACCTCCAAGTATTTTTCCATAAAAAAGCATTGGGAAGTGGAAAGAGCACAAAGTGACTTTATTAGTTCAATTAACTAGAAACCCTCGTAATTAAACTTGTGTCTTGTCAGTACCCCATGAAATTAAAAAAATCAAGTAATGGGAATTCTAAGACAACCAAACATATTTTTTAAAGAAAATTAAAAAAACTTGTCCATTTATTCCAATTTAAGATAAAAAGTTGTTATTTGAACACTTCCATATGTGCAATTATATTTGGTACTACCACTAACAATAATAAAATATGCATTCATAATAGACCACAATAAAAAAATTAGGTCTAAAAAATATAAAAAATGCATAAGTGCATGAAATATGTCAAAATTGGCCACAATATGAGATATTCATCAAATGGCTAGTGCAAACAATATGCCAAGAATCATAAAATTGTCTTAATTAGAATTATACATCAAACATAATAAATGAAGAAATATATCACAAGGAGTGATACAACACATTGGAAAAGACACAAACTTACTACAATCATTTAAAGTAGAAGTAAATTTTCTATTTAGTTCCACAAGATGGAGATCAAAAAATTAGGAAAATGAGGCATTACTTTCTTTGGATTGAATAATGATGAGGAAATGCATAAGGTACAAATTTGTGGAATGTGTTCCACAAGTAAAAATATGTTTCTACTCCACGTATAAATAGGCCCTGTCTTGGACCAACTTCAAAATAAATGCCTCATGATGTTCAAAGCTCTGAACTACCTCTTAAGCTTTTTCCTTTAACTCCCTCGATTTGAGGATATCTCCTCTGACACGAGAGACTTAGGACCCCAATTTCTAGATCAGAGAGATTTCATATCTTTGCCAACATTCATTTAAGTGTAAGCATAACACAATGAAGGGTTATAAATGTTCAAGACATATTGAGCATACTTATCTAGATCATAAATTGGATCCCCATATATCATGCGTGGGTAGACATCTAGATCAGGGAGAGGGGTACCAGAGAAGGTAAACTCAGTCACCAAATCTTGGAAGGCATCTAAATTAAATCTAGCACTATCTAAAACATAATAAAATATAGAGGTCATTAGTAACGTGGGCTAAAGAAAAGTGTGATAAGGAGAGATGGAATCATTAGATAAAAATGTAGCGATTTTTAATATATATTAGTTGACTATCTCTTGTGACAGAATATTTGAGTCAAGTACAAACTCGATCCCAAAAGATTGATGCACTTAAATGAGTGAGAGTGTCATTATACATTACCTAAGGAAGCTTGTGATTTGAATACATCAAGACATCTCAATTTTTGAAGGATTCCATCACAGTCGTTGAGGAATATGCTTTTGTAGAATTCATAAACATTTGGCTATTGCATACATTTACATGTTTTAAAAATAGAGAGTTTCTTTATTATAAACTTATTCTTGAAAGATTTCTTTGAGTGATATATTTGTTTGAGATTAAGGATCAAGGTGTGTTTTTCAAAAGATCAATATAAATGGTTTTAAAGTGAGTTTGGTCGAGAGTCGTGCGAACGATATGATTTCAAGTCATTTGCATGGATAGTGCGGTTTGGTGAACAAGACATGCGCATGGACAACGCGGTTTGGTGGACAATCCATGCGCACATCTCAGATCTTCCCTGTGCTCATGGCCCTATATCATTTTCGATCGGGGGTCATACTTTACAAAATTGTGCGCACGATAAAATCAACCGTCCATATGACGGAGATGGAAATTAAATATTTTCTGTAAATATGCCTTGTTTCACTCCAAAGCATTTAACACTTTTACCTCACTTCAAAATATATATTCTTAGGAGTTTTTAATATTAAAGAGCATTACTTTCTCTCTCTAATTTAAATTTAATGTTCATTTGAGCGTTTGTGATAAGTTTATAGATCTATTTTTAGATCTTCATTTTAGAGATGATTTGAGAGGTTTTAATCCTCACATAGCCTTGTTTACATTTGTTTTTCACATCAACTATATAATCTAAACTCTAAGATTTGAAAGGAGGTGCTCAAGTTATTGAGAATCGAAGCATAGTGTGGATCTAGGATGAAGCGGGGAATTTCATATCGAGATGAATTATCAATCGAATTTCTCAATGGAATGGGCATAGTCGTAATATCCATAGGTAATTTCTTGTGAGTGAACGCGAGTGAATTCCTTTCTTGTATCCTGTAAAATAAACTTTTCAAATCTAATGAGATGCTAGGTCACATCGAGGTTGTTTCCACCATAGGTTTAGATTTTCCTCTTACACTTAGTTTTATGTGTGTGTGTTTTTGTATGTGATGTTTTTTTTATTATTTTACTTTGCTTAATTATGTATGTGTGCTTGCAATTTAGCCAAATCGCTTTGGAATTTTAAAATTGTCTTAGATATATGTTTTGTTTGAAACTTGATTTTAAAATTGGAAAAATTTCTCGAGATAACCTATTCACCCCTCCCCCTCTAGGTTATTTTTAGTGTTCACATGCTTGCGTTTTCAATTGGTATCAGAGCACGGTTGCTCACTTAGTCTTAACATATTGAGTAGATCATTGTCTTTGTGTTTCTTTGTTTACTTTATTTATTGTCATGGATATTTCAAAATTTTATGCTTTAGCTGTGAGTTTAGATATCATGCGTTCATCCTCACGTCCACCATTAACTTAGAACACTTCACATGCTTCGAGTGAGTCTAGTTATGAAATTGCACATAACGATAACATGATGAGAAATTAACTATGCTCACAACAAATTGTTTCACAAGTCACTCAAGTTGAAAAACTCAAACAATGAAATACAAAATAGAATCAAAGTGTTTAAAGAAGAGAGCAGTTTGTTGAAAGCAAAAGTCAAAATGATTTTCCATCTCAAACGTGAGTTAAAGTGTGTAAATAAACAAAATTCTTCTTTGGAAGGTCAAAAAGGGGAACTCATGAAATAAAATGTAAACCTGAAAAAGAATAAAAAATGTTTGGAATTAAATATATAAAGTATGTGAAAAAGTAAAAGGATTCTCAAGTCAACCAATCCAAATTTGTTCAAAAAACTCAACAGCAAGAGAATCAAAGAAAAGTTTTCAAGTTCCAAATCCTCATTTACGCATCACACAAATCATTTGAAAAGAGAAAAAAAATTCAAAATAAAATAGAACAATGCTTTATTAATAAAAAATTGAATTTTGCTTCAATACCATTTGAAGCCTACAAATGATTCTATTATTTCATGAGAGGACACTTGGGAATTTTTTTATTTAAATTTCAAAGAGATGAGAAATTTTCATACTCCAATTTCTGAAAAGAGAAAATATTTTCAAGGATTGAACATGAGACTTGAAAATGAATGGAAGAAAATTCAGAAGGAGGTTAGTGAATGGAGAAAGGAAAATCAAGTGGAGCCTAAGTTAGTTAGGAAAAAAGTCATAAATGTTGTTTGGTGATTATGGCACTCAAAGCTTTAAATTTGAGTAATTAGTAATTTGATAGTGGGTGTCATAAACACATGACGAGTGAGAAGCAATTATTTACTTATTTGGAGGATTATAATGGTTGTATAGTGACATCTGGTAATGAGAATAAATCCTTCTTTGGTGTGAAAGGAACGGTAAGAGTTTTTGATAACACTACACTTCATAATGTTTTCTATCTTGAAGTAATTGCGAGTAATCTCATTAGCATAAGTAATTTTTTTTTAAGATGGTCACCTTGTGAGCTTTTCCAAGGGCGAGTGCTTGGCAAGAAAACACAATAATGGAGACTTTATTAGGGGGAGTGAGATCGAGTGAGAATTGTTATGTGTTAGAAAGTGATTATAAGGTTTTGTGTCAAAATGGGAATTTATATTCGATTGATTTGTTTGTGGCATCAATGATTAGCACACGTTAACTTTCTTAAATTGGAGAGAGTCAAGGGTATTTATAAGTTAAGGAAACTAGAAGGTAAAATTTGTGGAACATATCAAAAAGAGAAGAAAAAAAAAATTCCACAAGAAGTTGAATAAGATTACTTCCTCTAGGCTAATAGAGTTTATACATGTAGATTTGATGGTTCCTATTAAGATGGAGAGAATAAGAGGTAAAAATGTATTATTTTCTAATGTTGGGTGAGTTAACTTTGTTTTTTGTCTTGTAACTGAAACACGTGCAAAACTGGATTTTCATTTACCAAGCTAAATATGACAAGGAGCTGTCAAAATGTTTGGGATGGAACCGATGAAACATGAAAAGTATGACAATGGGTATTGATTCCAAGATCACCAAATATTAGAGTGTGAAGGATATTGAAGAGAAATTCTATAGGATAATGGTAGGTAGCTTGTTTTTCCTAACCACTAGTCGGCCCAATATTTTATATAGCATAGGGATATGCACTATATATCAAGACAAACCCAAAGAGTTATAATTAATAGCGATTAAGAGAGTGATATGGTATATTAGTGTTACATAAAAGTTAAGATTGTGGTATCCCTTTGATACTAATGATTCACTTTATGCATTCTTGAATTATGATTGGGCGGAAGATGCCGTTGATCGGAACACATCCATGGTTTCATGGATTCTAAAAAGAAAATTTACATATCCACATACATGGCCAAAGCTGAGTACATAGCGGCGAGGAGTTATAGTACATGACTTCTTTGGATATGTCAAATGTCTCAAGATCAAGGATTGGATAAAGGCACAGTTACACTTTATTACGATAATATGAGTGCTATTGATATTTCTAAAAAACCGTTGAAACATTCACGGACAAAACATATTGAATTGAGACATCACTTGATTAGGGACCATGTTGAACAAAATGTCATTACTATGAGTTATGTACTTACGAAAAACCAGTTTGCAGGTATCTTCACTAAGTCACTCGACATTTCTTGGTTTCGATACCTTAGGTGGTGTTAGGGATTATTTGATTATAGCACCCCGTATTTTGATGCATATAGTTTAATTATGAAACATTTTTGGAAATTAATTTCGTGTGCTTGTTCTTACTAGAGACGTCATTATGAATTGTTTTATATGCTATGTTAATTTGGATTTGAAAACAGGTTTAAGACAGAAAAATTCATTAATTAAATATTTTATTTTTGGACTCATACCGGTTTATTAGTAAAATAATTGGGTTGTTAATTAATGGTTTTTGTATCGGACTAATGGGATTTGCAGAATTATCATTTTAATTTAAAATGGTGAAATTTAGGACTTTGAGGTTAGTATCGTACATATGTGGGTTTTTAGACCATTTACCTAGGGGCCATTTTGGGCCTAAACCCAATTTCGAGAATTGAAAGACTAGATGAACCGTTTTGAGCTCATTATTCACAAAACACAATATGGGGAAATCCTAAGGATGGATAGAGGAGACACCAAGAGGATAAGAGAAAGTGGGGGGATTTTGGGGATTGATTTCTCAATCAATCCATGCAAATTTAATTTGAATGATTATATGATTGATTTTGATTTAGATTTTTGCGGTACACGTGAATCTAAATCATAATTGTGATTAAGATATAGTGTGTGTGTGTGTGTGTATATATATATATATATATATATATTAATTTGATTAAATTCATAATTAAACTAATTGAGTAGAAATTAGTGTCAATTTGTCCTTTTTGGCTGATTTCTATCTAAAGCTGAGTTGAAATTGTTAGAATATATATGTGAATTGACTTTTAATTTATTTACTTCATAAATAGCTTTAATATGTGCATAAATAGGTATAGAATGGGAATAAGTTGATAGAAATTTGAATTATAGGGTTCTTGTTAGAGAATTTGGTTTTTATTTTAAATCTTAATTTAGCATTGGGATTTTGCTGATAGAATTATATTTCAATAATGTTATATGTGTAGGGGGATTGAAGGTAATCTCATGATTAGAAATAGCTCCTCCTCTTAACAGAAAAATCTTAAGTGAAGGAAGAGGCATGAAGGCAGTTAAAAAGCTCAGCGAGGCAACTCAATGAGGCAACTCAACGTGGAAGATTTTCGAGAGAGATCATCTTTATCTTTCGTTTTGATTACTTACTCAAATTGTATCTTTTAATTGCATTGATAGTAAGATGTAATGATTGTAACTTTAAGTGTGAGCTCAGACAGCACTAGCGAGAGACTAAGCTTGACAGGGTTTTGGAGAGCTTACATGTTCCTCAGAGGGACTTAGTTTGGAGGATTGAGAAGTAAGGCAGCGTTAAAACTTGTCTTAACCATTTTAGATACACCAGGTAAAATACCGAGAGGCCATTTTTCGTCGAAGCTTATGCAGAGTAACCTTGAGTTCCATCTTACATTGATTCGTGAGCCAAATAGCCTTTTATCGAAAGTCGCATCTACTTTGAGGGACATCAAGAGACACCTACCCACTATCCAATCCAAAATTAAGTAAACCAATGTTGTGTTGGGGCTGTCAGATGGTTTGGTGGACTACCACTATCATGACAGTCCCTTGACGCACAATTTGTAGCCAAAAGGTATGTAATGACATTTAGTGAATATGATGTAGGATGGGTTGACCCATCATGCATTTAATTCTTATGACTTAAAGCATGAGGGGAATATCTTTCACATTAATGAGGACTGAGACATCGCATGATGGGTGTGGGGCTATTTTATTAACCTCAACAACTTATGAGAAGAGAGATTTCTTCCTAGATAGAGAGAGTAAAACACACTGAGAGAAAAGAAGTTATTGCAAACCAGAGTTTATTCACCCACCATTGACATTTATTACGAAGATTTTATTAGCTAACCAGAGACATTGAAGGTTGTTGGCGTGTTAGTTTCCTGCCAAGGTGTATCTAGGGTGCTTGCTTCTCTCTCCCTTTATCCGACTTGTTTCTAAAGTACTTTTATTATTATTTGACTCATACATGAGTGATTTGTGTTTTTAATTTAAGTGCTTTTTTATATATAATATTGTGAGTTCATTTGCGATTATTGAGGATATTTAGGTTAGTGTTTTATCACCATATCTATAAGGGTTACGCCTCTGATTGTATTATAATACTCCCAGCCCCAAGAGGACTCTCCTCTTACAGTTGGCGACTCTGCTGGGGAGGCATTCTTCTAGAAAATATGGTGTAAGATAACATTAATCGGGTCCTTGACTTTAGTGATATTCAACGAAGGGAGGAATAAGCAGCGAGGGAGATTAAAATCTCTAGAGAAGGGGTGCCTCGAGTGGAGGTTCCCTAAGTACAAACGACATCAGGAGTCCTAATGACCACACAGGCTTCCACAAGTGCTCTGATGGGACCAGTCCAGATGGCCCATATGATGGGTAAATTTATGGAGTTTTTGCAGACTCTCGGAGCAGCAATGGATTTTGGGGGAGGGATGTACCCCAGCTCTTTTTTCACTCCAAGGGAGGATCAGATATCCCCATAAAGTGTAGTTCCAATGGGCGCAGTCCCCACGACCACTATCCCCACCCCAATACCAATGGCGGGCGCTCCAAGCGTGAGAAGTGTTCCACCTGTGGTCCCTTAACCCAGTGTCCCAATGGTAGAAAAGGATCCTTCATATTCCTTGGAGGAAATGAGAAAGGAGATGCAGAAGGATATGCTGAAGATAATAGAAGCTTCTTTATAGTCATCCAACGAGGTAGCTTCAGTATATGACGATATCCGTACTCATTACCCATATGAGTATAACAAGGAACCTTACCCCAAAGATTATATACCGCCAATCTTTTACAAGTACACCAGGAAAGGAGGGAATCCTAAGGAGCACATTAAGACGTTTAGGGAACATTTGGGAGCTCACTGCAATAATAAGAAGTTGTGTTTGAGGGAGCTTTCTAAATACCTCACCAATAAGGCATACACATGGTACTCTCACTAAGCTCCAAAGATCGTTTCTATGTGGCAAGAAATGAACATTCCTCTTGTTCAGAAGTTCTTTCTAGTAGAGTATGAGTTCACACTAACACATTTGGCGTGGGAGAAGTAATTTCCAAGTAAAGAGGTTGTTGTATACATTCGAAGGTTCAAGGAGAGGTCCCTCGATGTAAGGGAAGAGGCCAAGGAGTCCAAGTTACTCCAGATCTGCGCTGAAAGCTTACTCTCAGAGTACATCAGCTATATGATAAACGAGACGGGAAAAGAAACTTTCACGACATTTTTAAAAGATATAAGAAATATATCTCTGGTGGTACGCCTAAGACCTATTGTGGTTCCAATGATGTTCAGGTAGCAAGTACAGTCCATTAAGGTATGTGTCCTGCCACCACAAGTGGGTTATACCAATAGAGGAGAAGAAATAGCCAAGCAGTCGAAGAACGATAATAAGAGGAAATTCAGCAGAGAAAGAGAGGACCCACCACTATTGCCTAGCATCGTTGATGAGGCTGCCATGCTGCGAGGAGGGGAGGGAAGTCTATGCACCCAAGGATTCTCTAGCTACAGAGCCATAAGCAGAAGTAAGGGCAAACCCTAAGAACTATAAAAAAAACATTTAAAGATCGATCATCTAATGACGTCATGTTTCACTCTGAGGAAGATCATCAACAAACACATGAAGACAGGGACTTTGTAGATCCTTTAAGGAAATGTCACTAATGGCCCATTACCAGCGCATGCAGCAAACTTGGTGGTGGCCTATGACGACGAAGCCAAAAGGAAGAGAAGAAGTTGATGGTAGAGTAAGAGGAGTTTGAGGAATCCCTAAAAGATTGTACAAGGGGAATGGCTAACGTCATGATAGCCTACGATGAAGCAAGTGCGAGGGATGTAGGGGAAGTGTACAATATTGATAATAAAGAGATAGATCAAGGACTAGAATACTAAGTTGTATCATAGTCACCCAAGTTCATGTGGTTCTTCGATCAAGTAGGAATGCATAAGGAGAGAAGGCTGGACATCGCTCAAGAAATATTAGATATTATCATAAATAATGCAGTCCCATCGTTAATATGGAAAGGGCCTTTGGCTAGGCTGGTAAGGAAAATTTTGTCTGAAGTGACTTTCTCTAGTGCTGATTGAGCAGTTAGGTTCCCTCATAATAGACCATTGTACGTAACAAGGAACATTAACAGGGTAAGCTTTGTGAGATCTTTAATGGATGTGGGAGCTTTCATAAATATAATTCCTATCATCTCATTTTATGCTTCCAACATCTCTGAGGCTAGGTTGATACCAATGCCTTTGGGTATTTTTGGCTATGACAGCCAATCTTCCAAGTCGATTAGGTTTGTGAATGTGGGGATAGTGATGGGGAATCTCACTTCACATATTAAGTTTCATGTCATTAAGAGTACTAATTCCTACCATATCTTGATAGGATGGGTAAGGATACGCCCTTGGGGTGTAGATGCATAAATACTCTTAGTTCCTTTGACTACCACCCGTGTGCCAAGGCAAACGTGAAGGGTATAGAGATTATCATACGGGTAACCAAGAATACATTTGCACATGAGGAGGCTCAACTGGTCGATGTCGTATTTTACACAAAATTAGAAGAAGATGCACAAGTCCTAATGAGGCGTATGGAGGGTGTCAGAGTCCCCTTTATCAGAGAAAGGATGGGGCATACGAATGATCAAAGCGATGAAGGGACAAGGGTAAGTAAATGAGATACGAAGGTTAACAGTGAAAGACCTAATTATTAAACTATCTTTAAGAAATTTAGAGACAGGATAAGGCCCATGATTGATCCCAGTGAGCATGAGGTAAAATGGTAGAGTGTACTGAGAAGATTTTTAGGAAATAGGATAGAAGAAGTTTCACGAGAGAGGAAGCGAAAAGAAGATGCGTTGATCAACCGTCAGTGCAAGAAGTTATGGATGGAAGATATATGGGTGGTTTATTACCTCTGAAGGTATGAGCGGGCAATCGAAGGATCTATTGAAGAGGATGGCGAAGAGGCTGACCCGGAGTATGAGTGCTTTCTAGTGAAAAATCAAGGGCAATGTATGGTCATCTATAATTCTAACATACACGAGTTTGTGGATGAAGTGGAGGATAAACTAGAGTAAATAATGGATTGCCTAAAGCCACAAGTACATGAATTAGAACAACTTAATCTGGCTGAAGAAGGAGAGGATCCAAGGTTCATCTTTATTTTGAAGGATATAAGTGTAGAGAAGAGATGGGCTTTAATTGAACAAATTCGAGAGTACAAAGATGTCTTTGCGTGGAACTAGACTGAGATGGAGGGGTTGGATGAAGAAATAAGTCGCCACAAGCTGAACATTATTCCTTCAGCCATACCGGTCAATCAAGCTATGTGGACTTATAATCCAGAGATAGATATGCCGATTAAGGAAGAGGTGTAACGACTGTTAGCAACAAGGGTTTATTAAATCGATCCAACACCCCCTTTGTTGTTTAGAATTATTCCAGTAGGTAAGAAGGACATAAACCAGATACAAATCCGCGTAGACTATAGAGATTTAAACATATCTTACCCGAAGGATGAGTTTCCCCTTCCCTACATTGATAGCTTGATCGATGCAATAACTAGGCAAGAAATGTACAGCTTCATGGATGGGTATGTGGGATATAACCACATCAAGATGGATCCAACTGATGCGGAGAAAACATCATTTTGAACCCCGTTGGATAATTTTATGTACAAAGTGATGCCTTTAGGGTTAAAGACTACTAGAGAAACATACCAGAGAATAATGATGGGCATTTTTTATGACTTCTTTTACAACATTTAGGGGTGGTAAACAGACGGATACGGATCGGATACCATGTTTTCCATATCCGTATCGGCTATTTGAATGTATTATCCGTATCCGTATCCATATCCGCCCGGATAGTTAAAACAACTATCCATATCCGTATCCGCTCGGATACCTCAGATTCGGATAATATCCGTATCCGTTTACATGATTTAGCCATCGCAAAAAATAACAATTAAAATATCCAATCCAATGAAATTCAATCCAATCCAAATAAATATATAACAAAATTACTGCCTCCTAATATCAACAATTATGAATTCCATAATAATAATATCATTCCATAATGATAATATGGCTTAAATTCATTTATAATTTACAACCATATGAGTTTAAAACCATCCAAAAAAAATAACAGTCGCATTCCATGCCAGTAGAAATAAATATGCACCTTTTAGATTAATCAAATTTATTGAGAATGATAACCTCATGGACCTTTTGTCTTCAAAACGGACTGATATTTTTATTTTAATAAGTATACATTTTGATTTTGTATATAATATACATGTTGTTAACTTTAGTTCTCATCACAATCAAAACCATCTCTTTACTTTTCTGTTTCTTTCTTACATTCTATTCTGTTTATCTCTTACATTCTTTTATGTTTCTCTCTTACATTTATTTACAATTAAGAAAACTAACGAACAACCACATGAAAGTTTCTTTTCTCTTGTTTTGTACGAAAGAGAAATGAAACGAAGTTACTTTTTTTAGTGGAGTATATGTTCTTTAGTCGGTGTACGTTGTGTGATAGGGTGTATTGTAACTTTAGTGTAACTCAATGATAATATACCTAATAAAATAATAATACATGACATTTTATAATATACCCAATAAAATAATAACTTTAGGGTGTTTTTATTTTGAGTGGAGTATGTGTTTATTTTGTTTTGGGGAATAAACGATTAAGTTTTTTTTTAATATTTATTTATTAGTAATACTAATACTAATATTATTAGTAATATTTTAAACATATGTTTGACGGATACGGATATCCGGTAAAACGGATATCCGATAAAAGGGATACTCTGCATCGGATACGGATTATCCATGTCAGATACTAGTACTATCCGTATCCGTATCCGTTTTCTCAGATATTTTTATAGAGTATCCATATTCGTATCCGTTTCCATATTTTCGGATAAATATCCGCAAATTTGGATTCGGATATCGCACGGATGCGGATTTCAAATATCCGTTTACAGCCCTAACAACATTTTAGAATTTTATGTGGATGATTTGGTCATTAATTCAAAGAAGGAGGAGTCCTATCTGGGTGACTTGAGGAAAGAGTTCAACATATGTAGGAAGTATAAAAAAAATGAATCCATTAAAGTGTGCATTTAGGGTAACGAGTGGGAAGTTTCTGGGCTTCGTGGTGGATTGTCAAGGAGTACAGATGGACCAAGACAGACAACGAGCAATTCTAGAGATGCCATATCCAAGAACTGGGAAGGAGCTCAAGAGTTTCCTCGGTAAAGTCTCTTATCTCGATAGGAAAACTGGCCAAGATAACTCATCTATTGATGTATCTACTGCGAAAGGGCACAAAGTTCAAGTGCGAGGAAGCTCACCAAGAAGCTCTTAAAAAAATAAAGAAGCTTCTCACCTTTCCATAGATGTTGATTCTTCCCAGGGAAGGGGTACCATTGCAGCTCTACTTTACCTCTACCACTAGGTCTATCGCGGCTCTCTTGGCACAGGGGAATATTGGGCAAGAAAGACTAGTCTACTACCTGAGTAGGATCATACATGGACTTGAGGCAAGGTACACTAGAGTAGAGAGGGTTTGTTTTGCCTTAGTATTCATAGCTCAAAAACTTAGACATTATGTGTTATCTTTCACAGTTCATATTGTAACAAGATGCGATCCTATTAAGTTTTTATTGGTGAGAACTGTTTTGATTAGAAGAACAACTAGGTGGTTCCTCATTCTTTTATAATATGAATTGAAGTGTGTTGTTTCTCTTGCGATCAATAACCAGGCTTATGTAGACTTATTAGCGATCTTTCCATCTTGGGTATTTGAGCCACCCCGTGAGAGCATTCTAAGAGATGATTTGCAGGCAAATTTTTTTATGCAAACTTGGAAGAATGGACTATGGAATTCTGTGGTTCCTCGGTGCAAAGAAAAGGGGGAACATGGGTTATTCTCTCAAAGGGGAAGAAGGAGTTTTGCCTTTCCTACAAATTAGATTTCCCTTGTTCTAATAACAAAGTAGAGTATGAGGTGTTAGTACTGGGATTGATGAATCTCTTCGAAGAGGCATCCATTCACTGTGCATTAAAGGTGATTAGAACTTTGTTATCAAGCAAGTGAATGGGGAATACACATTAAAGCATCTCGGTCTAGCACCCTACAGAACAAGCATCCAAGGGTAGATCAACTAGTTCCATCAGGTCAAAATAAGGAGGCATACTAGAATGTGAACATGCATATTGATGCTTATGCCACTATTGCTCAGAAAGTATCCATGAATAGTGACATAACTACGGGGGTGATACGACGAAGAACATCTCCCTAGGTTGTGTAGTTAATCTTATCGATGGAAGACGATTCAAATTAGAGAGGTGGGATCAGGAAGCAATTGGAATCTGGAGAGGGAAAGATGGAACTTAGAGAGTTGGCATAATACTTTATAAGCCAAGAAATTTTATATTTAAGGAACGTGGGAGGATGGCTATCACGATGCATAGGGCCAGAGGAAGAAGTATGCAATTTGAAGAAGACACATGATGAACAATACGAGATAACTGAGATCCCACGGTAAAAAAAATCCAGAGAGAGGGATATTTCTGGCCAATGATGAAGCAAGATACAACAGAGGACAACGAAGGTGCGATAAATGTTAACTTTTCTTTCAGGCAACTGAATGTCACTTCATTGAGGCTCAAGCAGATTGGAGGAAACCTTACATTGATTTCATCAAAGATGTAGTTGTTCCTTTAGAGAAAAAGGATGCTTTGGGACTCAAGAGAAGGGATCAATGGTTTTATATTCAAGAGGAGCAAGTTTATCGCAGAGGATATTTTAACAGGCCTTTACGATGCATCACAAGGGAGAAATCAGCAGAAGTCTTGAAGCAAGCTCACGAACGAGCTCACATTAGAGGGGAAAAGCTATAAGACTAATTAATGACCTTGGGCTATTATTGGCCAACCATGTAGAAAAATTCTGCTGAGTTCGTTTGCTAGTGCAAGGCATTCTAGTTGCATGAAAACATGATCCACACCCCCTCGATGGACTTACACTCATTGCCTACTCCTTACCCATTTCATACTTTGGCATTTAACGTGGTAGGGGAAATACACCCATATCCGATAGGAAAGATCTGAATAATGGAGGTCGCAACAAAGTGTTTCACCAAGCGGGCTGAGGTAATACCTTTGACGAGAGCAACAATAGATGTGGTGGCAAACTTAATCAGGGAATATATAATTTGTTGATTTAGGAATCCAAATGTCATTCTATCTGATAATGGAAACCCATTTATTAACAAAGAAGTAACAATGCTCACAGACAAATACTCCATCGTTTGCCACACCTCAATGGTGGCATACCCCAAGGGAAATGGTCAAGTAGAAGCAACTAACAAGACCTTGGTCAATATTTTGGCCAAGATGATGGAATATTTCCCAGGGTTATGGGATGATAAGATTACAGCAGTCTTGTGGGTCCATCGAACAATAAAGAGGAAACCTTCAGGGTATATACCATTCTCACTGGTCTTCAGAGCTGAAGCCATTTTGACAGTAGAAATGGAAGTCCCCTCAGCCAGATATGCCTTACGAAGTAGCATGCCCCCTCATAGTAGACATGTTAAGTTGTAAATACTTGATGAGCATAGAGATAATGCGATGGAGCACTTCCAAATGTATATGAAGCAGCTTTCCAGGGTGTATGAAAACTTAGTGCGACCATAAATGTTTGTGCAAGGGGACTTAGTTTTGAAGGCAACTTTGAAGCACATTCGAGGGCTCCCATTGCCCAAATTTGTTTCCAGTTGGGAAGGAGATTTCGCAGTGAATGAGGATAATGATTCAGGTTACTTTTCAATCTCAAAGATAGAAGATGATAGACTTTTCAAGATTAATAACAAGTGGTTAAAGGTCTATCATGTTTAGATTTGTGTCATCGCAGTTGGGATTTTGTATTAAGCTATTCACAATCATGTTAAAGTACAATATTTTGTTTTTTAATGTTTTTTCTTTTCTTCTAATAAGTTAAAGTTAGAAGGGAAGTAATATATTATATTGTAAGAGTTTTTCCTTTGTAATGAGAATATAACATAAATAACTTAAAAGATAACTTGAGACATGATGTGTCCAAAATGATCTCTTTTATATATTTCTCATTTAAAAAATTACACGTATGGGAACTAGCGCCCATGAATTACATGTAAGAAATGAAAAAAATACATATACACCGAATGGCCTCAACCTAGCAAAAACCAAAGATCTGGGGAAGAGAAGAAGTCCCCAGGTAGGCCTGAAGAAGCTTCCAGGCATGTTTGTTGGAAAATAATAGAACCCTTATGCCTGGTTTGAACTTCGGTACGTTAAATGATCAAATTTTCCCGTTTCTGCATAGCTGTGGCAAGAGCTTTCTCGACCGCCTTCACCTCTTAATAAACATCTTCTCATAAAGTTCACCAACTCCATCAGCACGACTTTCTCAGTCCGTTGAGCCTCCATTTGCTTTTGATATATCTCCCTATGACTCTCCAACTTGGTGGCCTTCAGTAGTTTCAAATAACTGATATACTAAATAAAATGGAACCCATCCATGTCTAATTCTCTCAAATTACCCAATTATTGATTAATGAGGGACCTAGAGAGATCAGCAGTCCAAGTGTTCACGATCTCTACAATAATGTTAGCCATATCATGGATCATGTAACTCATCATCACCCGGTTGGATCGTGGACAATCAACAGTAAAAGTCTATGGATGATTAGAGGCCAACTGCTCTATGATTGCTTGATGGCTGGGTGTAATTTTTAGAGATTGCTGAAGGACCTAAAGACATAATTAAAGAGGAGACAAATCAGGCAGAGGAACCTCACACCCAGACTCACTGTCTGTTGGAATATTAGTAGTGGAACCACAATTGTTATGACTTGACTCACACTACAAAAAAATTGCTTTTTACTACGGAACCTTTTGAGACGGTTAAAATTTTAGTCTCTAAAACTAACCTTTTGAGACAGCTAAAATTAACCGTCTTAAAAACTATTCATTTTTAAGACGACTAATTTTACCCCTCTCAAAAGAGGATACTTAAGAGACAACATATTAAAATACGTCTCAAAAAGTATACTTTATGAGATGGCTAAAACTAATTTTGATTCCCTCCTTATCAATTTTCCTTCCCGCTTCGTTATGTTAGCCTTAACAGAGGAAAAAAAAAAGAAAGGAAAAAAAAAACCCACCCGTCATTTTTCTTCTTCACCGCTCAAGCCCTAGCCATCGGTCCGGACTTGCCGCTCAAGACCTATCTCTTGTCTCCCTATCCTTAGCCATCACTGCCCTAACCCTCCGCCTTCACCTTACCCATCACCTCCCTAACCCTCACCATAGCCCAAGCCGATGGCTAAGCAGACAAGATTGGGTAAATAGTATTTTTTTTTACTGTTGGTTTCAACAATTTTATTTTGGATTCGTGTTTCATAGTTGGGATTTAGCTTACTCTATTTGTGCTTCAATCGCTGCAATCATTTATACATGGATTGTGTACACTTTCGTGACACAATTCCTATAGTTTGTACATTTTTTCGTATTTGTTCATTGAATGATTTCAATATGTGAAAAAAATCATTGGTGTTTTTAATTATTGTGTTAACATAATTGAAATATATGGCAGTGATAAATTTTCATTATATATATATATATATATAGGGAAAGGATCAAGTGAGGTCCCTATTTGAGGACCCTGAATGAGGTCCATTTTTTTAAAATAGTAAAAAAAATATTTTTGGGTTGATTTTTTTTATGGTTTTTAAACATTTCAGTAGAACCATAAAAAAATAATCAGCTCAAAATAAATTTTTTTGCGATTTTAAAAAAATCGGTCAAACGGTGTTAGTTTTTAAGATGTTAAAAACTGGCCAAGTTTGACCGATTTTTTTAAAATAGTAAAAAAATTTGTTCTGAGCTCATTATTTTTTATGGTCCTACTGAAATGTTTAAAAACCATAGAAAAAATATCAGCTCCAAAATATTTTTTTACTATTTTAAAAAAACAGACCCCATTCAGGGACTTCAAACAGGAGGACCACCTTTCTCTCTCTCTCTCTCTCTCTCTCTCTCTCTCTCTCTCTCTCTCTCTCTCTCTCTATATATATATATATATATATATATATATATATATATATATATATATATATATATATATATATATATATATATATATATATATATATATATATATCACAGTTATGGGAATCAAATGTTTTTCTTTGATGGGTATTGGACAGGGTTCCTTGGCATTTAAGTATATGATCTAGCTCCGGACATTCAAGTTATAGTATCATCAACCCGATACGAATAAAAGGTAATTTTAATTCTTGGTTATTGATTAATATCATTAGATTTTGTAGTGGTGATAGGAGGTTGAGGGTGAGCCAATTGAAAACCCGGATTGTCAATTGGTTGTTGTAGTTTAGTTTTAAGATTAATTTATGAGAATATGCGCATACTTGTTTGTGTGAATTTTAGTTAGAAATATTGATATGTTTGTCTGAATAAATTAATTCATGTTCTTTGCAAGTAATTTATGCCATTAATTTGATTTACTATTCCATTATGATTTTATTTTGTGATATATGTGATGGACCCAATTAATTCAAACACGCGTCATCATTGAAAAGATCAATAATCAGTATGGAATCAAATGAGAGAATTTTTTTTAAATAGACATAAATAGGTTCATTTCCTTACCTACTTTTATGTCATTAGCTTTTTTAATTTTTATTGTTAGTTTCTTTTATGCATTTGAATTATATTATTTGTGTTGAGTGAAGTTTGCGTATACTTTGATACCTTGTTAAATTTGTGTTTGAACCACACATACGTATCTACGAACTTCACTATTGGTGTGTTGAATTTATGTGATGTAGTTTGGAATGGACTTATAATTTTGAGACTCTTTAAGATAGGGTTTTTGGAAGTCCAAAAATAGAAAAGTTAGGGTTCGGGAGAAAAGTTTTTATTATATTAGTGAAATGAAAAATTAATCCTAAAGTTTGGGTCATTTTCAATTTGAAACTCGATGTTTCAAAGGTTTCAGGATGTCACAGTACTAACGACCCATATCGGTGATATATCGATCGAGATGGTATGAATTATTACGCATCGATATCTCTATCTCAACTTCTAACGCACTCAATTGAGTGTCGATTTGGCATCCATGTCACGATCGGAGCAATCGCTTTTAATATATATCAATTTAGACTAGTGTCCTTAAAGTGTATGATTACTTACATTATATATGTCATTAACTAGTAATAGGTACTATTATGACATTCACCAAGGATCTCAGGTTGCTAGTGTATTATCAGTGTGAGAAAAAAGAAAAGGCCATGCTATATTCTCTAGACACCGTTCGTAACCATCACTTAATGTGCTATTATTGATGTATTGGTCAATTGGAACACGATCAGGTAAATTTACTTGAACCTTCCTTTTGAGAGAATCAATGAGGGGGATATATCATAGTTTCTAGAAATCAGTGTTGCGAGGTGAATTAATAATGCTTAGGTTTATAACTTGAGGCATTTATTTGTATTGGATCTTTCTGTTTGAGCAGGAACTGTATTGGAAATCAGTCTTGCAATGTAAATTATGTTAGGCTTGTATTAGGTTTATAACTTGAAGTATTTATTTGTATTGGAAAATAATGTTGCAATGTGAATTACCAATGCTTGAATATTTTTTTCAACCCATTCTGAGTAATTTCACCCTAACTTCCTTTTCTAGCGAACCATATTTCTCCCGTGGCCGCTGCCATGGCTGCTGATTCTAAACCAATGTAACACGTAGGAACTGATTGTGCGATAATGAGACTCTCGATTTGAGAATGCGACGATAATTTTAAAATACGAAGACTTAAGCTTGAAAACAAGGTGTTAGAGGGTAAAACTCAAAACAGCCCCCATACGGTCTCGTGAGAGGCACCAACACCTCTCGCGGGACCAATGTAACACATAGGAACTGACTGCGCAATAATGGGACTCCCGGTTTGAGAATACAATGATAATTTGAAAATATAAGGACTTAAGCTTTAAAACAAGGCGTTAGAGGGTAAAAACTCAAAACAGCCCCCGCACAGTCCTGTGAGAGGCATTAGCACCTCTCACGGGACCAATGTAACACGTAGGAACTGATCGCGCAATAATCGGACTCCCGATTTGAGAATACGATGATAATTTGAAAATATAAGGACTTAAGCTTGAAAACAAGGAGTTAGAGGGTGAAAACCCGAAACAGCCCCCGAACGGTCCCGTGCGAGCACCTCGCACGGGACCAATGTAACTCGTAGGAACTGAATGCGCGATCACGGGACTCCCGGCTTGAGAATAGGATGATAATTTTCATATTTCTAGATTTAGGCATAAAAACATGGTGTTAGTGGGTGAAAACCCGAAATAGTCCCCGAACGGCCCCGGAAGTGGCACCAACACCTCGCATGAGAGCAATGTAACTCGTAGAAACTGACCACACGATCACGGGACACCCGGTTTGAAAATACGATGATAATTTACATATTTCTTGACTTAGGTTTAAAAACTTGGCGTTAGTGGGTGAAAACTCGAAACAGCTCCCAGACGGCCCGATGAGTGGCACCAACACCTTGCACGAGACCAATGTAACTCGTAGGAACTGACCGCGTGATCAAGAGAATCCCGGTTTGAGAATACGACGATAATTTAATATTTCTAGATTTAGGCATAAAAACATGGCGTTAGTGGGTGAAAACTCGAAATAGCCCCCGAATGGCCCCGAGAGTGGCGTCAACACCTTGCACGGGACCAATGTAACTCGTAGGAATTGACCGCGCAATCGCGAGACACCCGGTTTGAGAATATGACAATAATTCGCATATTTCTAGACTTAGGCTTAAAAACATGGCGTTAGTGGGTGAAAGCTCGAAATAGCCCCCGAACGGCCCAGTGAGTAGCACCAACACCTCGCACGGAACCAATGTAACTCATAGGAACTGACCGCGCGATCACGGGACTCCCGATTTGAGAATACGAAGATAATTTTCATATTTCTATACTTACGCATAGAAATATGAAATTTTTTGGCAATTAATTTCAGAGGGTAACTCAAAGCTCTTTTTATAATATCTGCTCCAACCTTTTCCTCGTCATTCGCGAGGGAGTTCTTAATGGAATCAACTTTAGCTGCTAGCCTTAGAAGAGTGCAACCACCCCCGACAACAATGCCTTCCTCAACAAAACCCAATAAGATAACTTATCTTGGAGTTCTTATTGCGTGTTGCCACTCGGGAGTTCTTAATGGAGTTCTTATTCCATGTTTAACCTTCATGGAGTGGTACCATGTATAGAACACTACATGTGTTTGGTTGACGTGCTTGGTCAAGTTGGTTTCCTTGACAATGCAAGAAGGACTATTGATGAAATGCCTATTTTCCAGATGCTCGAGTGTGGCAGATTCTTTTATCGGTCTGTAATGCCCATGGAAATGTTGATTTAGGAAAAGTTATAGCAAAAAATCTTCTCAAGCTGCAGCCTGAGAATGACTCCGCTTATGTTCTTCTCTCCAATATTTGTGCATTTGCTAGTATATTTAGCGCGGTTGGATAATTGAGAAGGGAGATGAAATCTAAAATAGTTTATAAAGAACCTGGTTCAAGTTGGATCCAAGTTAGAGGATCAATCCATTCCTTTTTCGTCGATGATGGATCACATTATGACAGTAAAGAAGTTTATATAAAGCTGTAAACTTTGACGAAACAGTTGCTAGAATTGCCTAATGAAGATAAAGGTGGAATTTTTTTAATGAGCCCATGAAGTATGAATTAGATAGAAATCTGTATGTTAGATTAAATTATAGAAACAGATGATTAGATAAAGGAAGAGGATAAATTTACCTCATTTTCTTAGAGGTGAGATGGGGGTACAATCTAGTTCAGGTGAGAACTTTTGGAGTAATTTTGATCGGTTCATAGGATGTATTCTATGTTTAAAAGAAGCGAAAGTAGTGTAATCAGTGCACTATAAGCTTGCTCTTTGTAGTAGATGCAAGTAGATCCTATATAGAAAACCGACCTAATCTCTCTATCCATTTCTTTACCAATTCCTTATTATTCTCCCTTGCTTAGGTCATTGGAAAGCCTATTCAGATGGATGCATCCACATCTTCTTTGATGAGACCAAACCTTACCCGAGTTTGTGTGAAATTAAATCTTATTAAAGACAACCCTATGAGAGTTTGGGTTGTAAGTGGTAACTCAGGCGTCTATAGGGAATAATTTATTAAAACATCCCTAAGTTTTGTACCTACTACAAAAAAAGAGGTCACAATAAAGAGGCTTGTTATTTGATAAATCCCCAATCCAAGCCAGAACAACAACCTCAAAAGCTCAAACCCCAATCTCATTAATAAAAATATATTCCTAAAAATTCTAACTCAAACATTGCTACCACTAGTACTATTCACACCCAAACCCCTGACCCAAACCCCTTCCAATTATGACTATTGACCCAAGTAACCAACTTAAAGATACAGCTCCTAATGTTTTGTTAACCCTCCCCAATACAGAGGACTAAGAAAACCTAAAAGACTTATATCAGCCTTGTAGCCAAATTAGCCAAGTTAAAGACAAGAACCAAGTTTCATTAGAGGACAGTCATAAGATCACTCATCAAGAAATGTTTAGGGATGAAGTTGAAATAGTGTAACAATCAAGCCTGTCTCCTAGAGCTACCTTTATTCCCGAAATGGATAAATATACAAATGGTCTGAAGGACTAGTTTTCAAACTCTGAAAATCCAAAAAATATTTCAATTCCTTTAATTGAAGAGCTATCAATGTTTGCCTCATTTTTAGAAAAGAGAATGAAAAAGAAATAAATTCAAGCCAGAAGAATGATTGATAAAGAGGATTTTGAGGATCAGTTGGCCTCTCATCTCCCACAATAGATAAACCTCCCATCTAGAAGAACAATAAGCTTGCTCCTCAATATCCTTTTTATAAGAGGAAAACCATGCTAGGAACAAAAATTCTCTTTCACTCCCACCTTCAAAACCATTAATGATAAATCTATTATGCTGGAATGCTAGGGGATTTAAAATAAGTCCACTAGTAAAAGGATTAAAAAGATTTTAAAGATGCACAAACTTTCTGCTATAGGTATTGTAGAGCCAAAAGTAGATCCTAAAAAGTTAGAGAAATTCAGATTTATATAACTTTGAGGGTTATGACCATAATTCCTAAAACAGAATATGGTCTAATGAAGATCCAACCGTGTTTTCATTGGACAATAGCTGTTGTATGAAAGGGCTTGCAAACCTATGGAGTTTAAGGATATTTAGGCCCCCTCAGTTGAGGAGGTGAATGCTTATGCCTCGGACGCTAATTAACATCGTTCGATGGCCATAACAATCCGTTTTAATATGGCAGCCAAGCTTAGGGGCCAAGGGACCTCTGCAAATGCTCAAGATATGGTCCATTTATCGGGCAAGGTATTTCTTCATCCTTTTTGTCTTTTCCTTAAAATTATCTTTTCTCTTTATGATTTTATTCTTACTCTTAGTTTACTTTTTACAGACTCAGATCCTGACAGAGGCCCTGATGGCCGATATTATGGAGGACCAGAGAAGTTAGACAAAGCTATGAAGTTGGGTGATATGTGGTATCTCTTCTAGCTATAACTAAACTAGATCATGACTAACTAAAGGCTGGAAGTGGATTCTCTAAAGAAAGAAAGGGTTGTCTGAGGTCCAAGATCACCTCTCTGGAGTATGACAAGCTATTCAAAGAGAAGACTTTGGGGGATAATGCTTCTCTTTTGACCGCTGCTCAGGATTCTTTTACCAAGGTTGAAGAGGCCCTTTCTTTGGATAAAATTAAGTATAAGGTGATGGTGGTGGAACTTCAAGTCCGTACCCTCAATCCTTAAGGTGCTCAAGGGAAGCTTTTTCAAGCAAAGAAGGATATGGATCTTCTGAAACCACATGTTGACAATCTCAATGCTATGAAGGATCAACTGACCTCCAAGGGTGTAAAAATGTAAACATATTATGTTGAGTTCCTGGTAAAGCACACTGAGCTCCAGGGGAGAATCCATACCACATGAAGAGTAAATTAGCCGCTTATCTCGAGTCTGAGGCCTTAAAAATGTTTCTTTTCTAAAATTTTAAATTTGGATTTGAAACTTGGAAAGTTAAGGTCCATAAACGCTTTCCTGATGTGGATTTCTTCAGTTTGGTTACTGAAACCCCTGAGTGAGGTATGAGATCTCAGATGATGAGAATAGTAATGGTGATTCCATGACGAAGCCTCTAATGCTTTTGTCTAAGAAAAAAAGCCCATAAAGAAGACTCCGCCTCTCATACCCAATCAATCCCTCACAAAAGTGAAGCTCTCATCATCATTCTCAAGCCTTAAAAAATATTTTGTGTAACTTTTTGTAGTTCTTTTGAATTATTTTAGGTTGTGGGCCTTTGATTTAAAACCTCTATTCCCTATCATTTAATAAGAACAACTTGGTTTTTAAAATTTCAACTTCTATACTACTTTATTTTGATTTATGCTTTCTCTATTTTTACTTTGTTGAGAAATTTTTGCATAACGTTCATCTGTTTGAGGTCAGACAACAGGTAGTATAACCTTAGCCCTGAAGATTTCGTGGCAATGTGGTCACTAAAGCAGAGGAGAAAATTGGAGGTAATGACATTAACTTCCATGTTGTTTAGGACTTCATTGACCTAATCTCAACCAGTGGTCTTTAAGATATAGGTTATTTGGGGTCTAAATTTAGTTGGACAAACCTTAATAAGGAGGATAATTGGATATGTGTTCGATTGGATAGAGGTCTTATCAACAAAACCTGGCTGGACTATTTTCCTAAAACTTCCATTAACCACCGGCATAAAATATGCTCAGATCATTACCCTCTCCTTCTCTATATCCTAACTCAATTGAATGACTGTCTCAAAAGGTTCATTTTTAAAAAAAATTGGCGATCCAATCCAAATTCAGATGAAGTTAATAAAGTATCTTGGGATCAAGAGATGCAAGGTACACCTCTTAAAATTTTCTCATCCAAACTAAATAGGTTTAAATGTGCTTTCAAAGAGTGGAATAAGTCCTTAAAAAACATTTTTCACAATGTCAATGATTTAGAAGATGAAGCTCTTGCCAAGGAATTTGCTTTTGAAGAAGATCTAAGTGAATCCAACAAAAGTGTGTCAAAGGAATTCACTCTTGCTTTGTTGGGGCTCAACTTCTTATGAGCTGGACTAAAAATGTCGAGCTGGGCAAAATGTACATAAAGAGAGTGGACCAGCAGTCCACTTATACAACTTTCCAAGTACTGTACTCTAAATATACACATAACTGTACATAAATTAAGGCGTATATTTTCAGTAATTTTAAATTTATCCCCCCACTTTTATGTCAACCTCAAAGTACCACCATATTATTTACCTCAGCGTCTTCTTATATCACGTATATTTTTGTTTGCAGCAATGAAAATGGTGACTGGATCGATACTACAACATGTAATCAAGGTTGTTCAAATCAGTGGACATTGGTAGGGGGTGTTGTGGGGGGCAGAATCAGGTAGGGGGCAGCAGTTGGTAGGGGGTGTTGTGGGGGCAGCAACAGGTAGGGAGTGTTGGGCATACGGGGAAGAAATAGGTAAGGGGCAACAGCCCTACGTGTTTGGGTACTATTCTCTAACTCTTCTCTCATATTTCTCACCTATGGTTTATGTTTTTCTTTTGCAGTGGTGGTTGGGTTGACGGACACAAGGACGTCAATGGCAAAGAATCAGGTGGTTGGGATGATAAAATCAGTGGTAACTCCGGGAGGCAGCAGCTGGGGTGGAATAAGTGGCAGTGGTTGGGGTATAACATGTATGTCAGATATAGCATGCTATACCTGACAGTGGTTCATGTATAGAGTATGCAATGTGTACGACAAAGTCTACTTTATTAGGTACTATTCTCATTGGGTACTATTCTTTAAGGATGATCGACATTTCTAGAACTTTGTTATGAAAGCTAGAAAATTAACTTGGGTTCAGTGATCGACATTTCTTGAGATTAAAAATTCAGATTGGTTTTAAATCAGACATTATCTAATGTGTCATTTTTCCTATTCTAATCGGGCATGTTTTGGCATTTATAATTTCATCGATGGACATGAAGCGCATGCAGATGTGGGAATTGGCTTGGATATTTGATGCCGCCAATATATTACAGGTGGTGCGGCTGCTTACCATGGGAGGTAACTTTAAAATATGTCTTAATTATGTGTTGCTGTTGATTAAAATATAACTTTAGTGAGGTTTTTGGCTTACTATTCACATTGTTTATGTTCATGTCTTATTACACCTATTATGTACATATGCAGATCCATGACAACGAAGCGTCGACGTCGATTGAATATGTGTGATATCTGATCCAAGTGAGGTGTTCCAACCCCAACAAACGACCCTAGTGGCACCCCAGTCAGACACGTCACGTCGCAACTCAAGGGTTCATGTTTCTTTATTTCAGAGCCCTACATGCCAACAAACCCAATATATCGAGCAAATTAATTATCTACGAGAAAATGTTGATCCTTCATACAATGACTTGACTTTAGATGTTGAGAAGCCCACGGGTATATCATATGTTGAGGAGCCCTACATGGAATGAATGAAATTTTAATTTTGGCACAAAAATTATTAAAGACGGCTTCTTTGCCGTCTCAAAAGGATTCCATGAGGACTTTTTGAGATGGCTAAGATATTATCTTAAAAACTCTTTTGGGATGTTTATTAGCGCCTCTAAAAATAACTTTAAAAGACAGTTTTTTCTCCGTCTCAAAAGGGTCCTATAAGAAGAGACCCTTTGAGACGGCGTATTTCCCGTCTCAAAAAGCTTTTAAAACGGGGGTCTAATACTACGCCCATTTGTCGTCTCAAAAGGCGTCACAAAAGGCTTTTGAGACAGCCAGAGGACTTTTTGAGACGGCTGGAGCACCGTAGTAAAAATTAGTTTTTTTTGTAGTGTCATCTGGGGAAGCAGGTTCTCGAAGAGGTGAAACGATGGGCGAGAGAGAACGTTGAAGTTTCCTTTGAGCAGGTGTGGGCTCCCTCGTGACCTGAAATGAGATACAAAAAAGTAAGATTAATAGAAAATCTTAACAAGTGTTTTTTCATTGTTAAGTCACCTCGAAGGTACGATATTCCGAGAAAATCTTAACAAGTGTTTTTTCATTATTAAGTAAGTTACCTCGAAGGTGTGAGATTATGAGAAAATTGTAACACGTGTTTTTTTATTATTAAATCACCTCGCAGGTATGAGATTCTGAAAAATCTTAATAAGTGATTTTCATTGCCAAGTCCCCAATGGGTGTGAGTTATGTTTCCATCTTATTTTGAATACAAGCATACCGCTAACACTTATGCAACAAAAGGAAATGATAGGAAAATAGAAATTACCTCAGCAACAGGCACACTATTAGAAGGAACAACAACCTCTATACCCCCGAGGATCTCAGATAGACCTTTGGGAAGAGGAACCTCAGGCCCTTGTAAAGAAGCTTCTGGAAGAGGAACCTCGGGCTCTTATGAAGAAGCTCTTGGTAGAGGAACCTCAATCCTTTATGAAGAAGCTTTGGGCAGAGGAGCCCCGGGCCCCTGTGAAGTAACTTCCCTAAGAAAAGTCACAAGTGACAAAATAGGGGAAGTCCATAATGGATTTTCTTGATCCCTAGCAGTATCAACCACCACAGAGGCTGAAGGAACCTCAGAGTGAGAGGCTGAAGTAGCTGTAACTTCAGGAACACGAGGAACCTGAGGGTGACAATGTGCAGAAGCATCCTGAGAAGGTTGCACAAAATACTAAGTGTTAAATGACATAGACACCACATGAGTAGGGAAAATACATAAAGAAGATTAAGGTTACCTCAGTAGTAACGAGGAAAATAGCAAGATCAGCAATGGGCCTCGCCAGTGGGAAGTGAAGTAATAAATTATAAAGGGCTTTGGTCAATGAAGAAACAATGACCTAGCAAAATGAAGAAATATAACACTTAGTATGGAAGAAGTTAATTTTGAAAAACTTGTTTACAAGGAGAAATCATTACTAATGGAGGACTTGAAGCAACGAGAAAAACTGCCAGAAGAAGCACAGGTAAGGGGAACGTCTCAGATGAAACTAAGGGAGTCTCATTTACCCAAAGGGAGGGCTTAATGGTGTCAAGGGATGTAACAGCTTTGTGGGTGGCCTCTTTTTCACACTGTGAAGGAGAATACCTAGAATATGTAAGTACAATCATGGAAGAACAGGGAGGAGGTGTAACGATCTCAGAAAGACCAAACCGTCCTCCCATGAATGGACTTGAAAGTTGAGAATCTCCACCCAAGTAACGTTCCTACAAAGACAAAGACCAATTCTATTGTGCTACGTGTTGTAAAAAAAAATATTCCTTACTAGTATAGAAGTTATGAAAAGGAAAGTTACTTATTGATCTGGAGAAGAGGGCACTGAAGGAACTACATGAGAAGGAGGTGGTTGGAGCATCATGGAGGCTCCTTCAATGGGTATGTGCTCTTCTACAGGATTGTCATCTATCTTTATAGGCTCAGTATAAGGGGGAGGAGGATAGGTCCTGGGACTTGAAGGGTGGGTTGTGGGTTTCACATCGTAGGCACATTTTTTTTTTAGTTTTTGTGCCTAAAATCTTCTTTCTTCTAGAAGAACCACCAGTACGAGATGTAACTTGGGATCTTTTTCATCGCGAGGTGACTCCCTTCGTGGGAACTACATGAATGGAAGGAAAAGCATATGAAGAAGGAACATGAGGGGTGTTTTATTAAAACTAGCATTGAAGCCATTTGAATTTGGCATGACACTTTGCTTAAAGTCCCTCGTGTGTAGCTTCAGGCATCATAGGGGGAACAATGGCAATTGGAAAAACAATAAAAAAAGTGTTAGACTTAGAATAACCACTATTCTTGGAGGTCTTTTCTTTTTTAGAGGCTCATTTAGAATGTCCCTAACTTGTAGAACCTTCGGTAGCAAGGGAAAAGGTAGGTTATTTCGGGACAGGATCCTTCTTGGTCTTTTTAACAGTAATGACCGTGGGAGAATAAGGAGGTAACTCGATAGAAGGATACTTAGGAGTGTTACTGAGAGGTAACTTAACTCCCAAAATGGAGTTACCTTTGAAACCAAGCTCTAAAGGAGGAAATAAAAGAATAATTGGATAAATGGGAGGACTGTGGATTAATTCCTCAATCTTGGCTAACTGTATTGACCAATATTTTATTACAAAATGAGAAAACACATCATCTTTCCTCATTAAACCTAGAATGGTGATTCGTCCACTAACTACACTGCACAATGATGAAGCGGTTGAAATGGTGTAGTGGGAGCAAGCTTGGAAGAAGGTTGCTTTGGGGTGAGATATCTGATAAATGGGGCAAGGCTCTCCTTGATCATAGCCAAACTGGCGTGAGCAATGATTGGGGTTGTAATGATCTCAAGCAGTACCCCATTCAGTATAAAAAGGTAAGAAACCCAGGGTTAGAATAAGTAACACGACGAATGAGGGATCTTCAATAATGAGCTCCTCAGAGGTAGATTTAACTCTCCTAGCTTCACGAAGGAAGGAGGACAACAAATGAGCGTAAATGTCTTTATTGTACTGCCTCATGATGAAGTAACTGTACTTTTCCAAGATTGGAAAAATGACCCTACGACTTTATATATTGTGCCAACGCATTAGGCGATTGGGATTGAGGTTCTTTTAAAATGGAAACTTCACCTTTGTTGGCGTTATCTCAGGAAAATGGGTATAAAGGAAACTCGTTAGAAGAATTGTATTGGAAAAATTTGCCACATTATATCGTCCAAGGGAGTGCTCTATATTAAGATGAGTCATGTCCAATCAAGTGTAAAAGGACCCTAAAACCTTTGCTGCCAGAGGGATCTTCAACCCCCTGGCCAATCGGATGGAAATATTAATCAAGTCCTTGAGGGACTGGTCGTTAGGCTTCCCGGGCAAGAGAAAATGAGAAAGAATGACTAAGATGTAAGCATGTAACTATAATGGTGTATCCTTACCGTTATATATACAAAAGAGCCTTCCTTGGCAGAAGGGGCATGGAAAAAATAGTTGATAAGAGGTGTGGAGGTGGCCTTGTTTAAAGACCCAGTGCAACTTTGGCATATCTAATCCAAGTATGCACGGGATGTAGTGTCTTCGGCAACCAAAGCTTCGTCGGAGTAAGACGATGTACACATTGGATCAATCCCAAGAAGTTCACATACATCTTCTAAGGTAAAGGTAAAATCTCCCCAAACTGCGAGGAAAGTGTGGGTTGTAATATTCCAGAGAGACACCAGCATTTGGAGGGTAGCATTGTGCTTGGACATATTAAAATCACAAAGCAGGAAGCGCGTTGGAGTCCAACCTTCTTTAGGGCATCAACATGAGTTTCTTGCATATAGCTACTCTAAGTATAAAAGTGAGCCGGGAAACCCTCAGTCCGTTCAAAATATTTTTGGGAGCAGGGGAAGTCACCAAGGTTAAGGAAAAATCTTAGAGTCCCCTTTGGGGGCAGGAATACCCAAATAGTAGAATCATCATCTTCATCTCCAAGTGTTATGGGGTCACACTTAGCAATTGTAGAGAATATTTTTCACTCACCAGAAAAATTGTCACCCTCACTAAAAATGGGAGAACGACGATGGAAATAAAACTGTTCTTCGCGCGCCACGATTATGGTGGTGGCGTTTAGGGAAAAAGTAGGTGCATCAGTGATGGTAGGAGCAATCGAAATGTCAGAATAATCCATTAAAGGGTTTTTAGTGTTATAAAGTGAGGGAACTCTTGGTATGAAGAAAGAGAAGGCTAAAAGTGGCAGAGAAGTGACTGATGGTGGTGGCAAATGAAGGAGGAAAAAGGCTCTCATAAGTTAGATCTTGAAAAGGAGATCAACAATGGGGAAAAGTTTTTTCTCCCTCTAAAGAAACTTTGTATATAATGAAGGCAAATGAAAGGTAAGAGAAGGAAAATTCTAAGTGCGGAGGTATTGGTCGTTTGAGATTTTCAAAATGACTTTTGAGTTTTGCCATGCTAACACGTGCTCAGTCATCAGCAATCATTGCAAAAGACATATGGAACTTTGGGAATTTCTCAGATAGTTAAAAAGACATCATTCAGTCATTAATGAGGTCAAGCTTAAGAGAAAGAGAACATTGCTTCAAGGAGAAGAAATAATTTGGCACCAATTTTGAAATTTAATAGAAGTTCAAAGTCTTAAGTGAAGGTTGTCCCCTCGGTACAAGCCCAGATGATGTTATAAAGGGTTGAGATACATCGAGGAGAATTTTCAAGAAAGGTATGATGTCATATGGAATGAAATTCAAGCATAAAAAATAGGAATTAGCCTTCACTCAAAGTTTAAAAAGGTCACGATGTTCCCTCGCCATAGGCTCAAACGCTGATAGTTTTATCTCAGGAACATCGGGGCGAATTTTCCTTTTTTAGAAGTCAAAATGATAAAAATTTTGATTCAGAGATTCATCAGGGAGAAGTTTCACTACAAATGACAAAGTTCTAACGGTTAGAGGCTATTGGCAGAAAAGGACGCCAGGCTCCCACCCAAAGTTCAAAAAGTTTACGATGTCCCCTCGCTATACGCCCAGGCATTGAAGAGCTTTAACTCAAGTACATCGGGGATAATTTTCCTTTTTGAGCAGTCATAATGACAATAACTGCAATTGAGGAGAATCGATAAGAATTTTACATGGTATAACATGTGGTCTATTGGATTGAGAAGTTTTTTATGCAAACATTTCTTGCACTCACAATAAATATCTACACAAAGGGGAAAATGTAGGGGGCTTAAAGGTAATCTTGTTGATTAGAAATAAACCCCCCTATTAATAGAAGAAGATTAAGAGAAGAAAAAGGCATGAAAGTAGTGAAATAGATTAATGAAGAAGCTCAGCGAGGCAGGTCAGCGAGGAAGCTTGCCGAGAGAGATTATCTTTATCTTCCATTTTGATTACTTAGTCAAATTGTATCTTATAATTACATTGATTATAAGCTGTAACGATTGTAACTTTGAGTGTGAGGTCAAACAATACTTGCGTTAGACCAAGCCTAGCAGGGCTTGGGAGAGCTTACATGCTCTATCGAATGACCGCGTTATGGGAACTTCAGAGGGACTTGGTTTGGAGGATTGAGAAGTAAGGTAACATTAAGTCTCATCTTAACCATTTAGATATACTTGGTAAAACACCGAGAGATTATTTTTCGTAGAAGATTATACAGAGTAACCTTGAGTTCTACCTTACATTGAGCCTTAAGCCAAATATTCCTCTACCAAATGTCACATGTACTTTCAGTGATGTCACGAGAAACCTACCCACTATCCAATCCAAACTTGAGTAAACCACTATTGTATTGGGGCTGTTAGATGATTTGGTGGACTACCACTATCGTGATAGTCCTTTGTCACACAGTTAGTTGCCAGGCATTTAATGATTATGACGTATGATGGGCTGACCCATCATGCATTTAACGCTTATGACTTAAAGCGTAAGGGGAATGCATTTTAAATTAATAAGGACTAAGAAATATCAGGAGGGGTGTGGGGCTATTTTATTAACCTCAACCAATACTGAGAAAAGAGTGTTCTTTGTAGAGAGAGAGGGAGAGAGTAAAACACATTGAGAGCAAAGAAGTTATTGTAAACTAGAGTTTATTCACCCACCACTGACATTTATTATGAATCTTTTATTAGCTAACTAGAGACATTTAAGGTTGTTAGTGTGCTGGCTGCCTGCCAAGGTGTATATAGGGTGCTTACTGCACTCTCCCTTTGATGGAGTTGTTTTTAAAGTCCTTTTATTATTATTTGAGTTATACATGAGTGATTTGTGAGTTTAATTTGAGTTTTTGTTACATACAATATTGTGTGTTCAATTGTAATTATTGAGGATATTAGGGTTAGTTTTTATCACCATATCTATAAGGGTTACACCTTTGATTGTAATATAATACTCCCAACCCCAGGATGACTCCCTTCTTATAATATGAATCTTATATGGAGTCTGAGGACACTAATGGGGTTTTGATTTAATTTTAGTCCAGTTGGATACAATGAAGTTTGAAGTGTTTTTTTGGCATATTAGTAGCGACCGATCGAGCATTGCCACATTTTTGGAAATTTTGGCTATGGGTTTATTGGATTGGATTTTGTGTTTGGGGATACATTAGGTTTGCCTTTGGATTGGATTAAATTTGGTAAACATGTTAGTAGGACGATTATTAGGTTTCTAATTTGGGACAAACAATTAAATACCTAAACTACAAGCTTAAGAGTAGCACGAGTAGTGATTTGGTTATTGGCGTATTTGGCTAGCTTATATGGGTTAGTTGGGTAGAGGGCATTAGGTTTCAAATTTGGGACTATTGATTAGTATTTTTTAAGTTTAGATAATAGAAATTATTAATCGGAATAAATTTTAGTCGTAATTATAGAATAGTGGGGAATTTATCCTTTGTAGAGATTAGGAATTGTGAAAGACCCTAAAATATGATAGTTCGCATGTTTTATCATCTTACGTAATTTTAGGCAGGGGTTGATACCTAGATGTGAAGACTTGGGAGACTGGGATAGGGATATACGAGATTGAATGTAGGATACATGCGTATTTTAGGGTATGGTAGGGTGAGACTATACTTAGAATTAGGAACCATGGGAGCTAGGGTAATATAATATGAGATGAATATAAGGTTATAGATGTGTTATACCTTTTTATGATAGCAATGCTAGTATGTACTGGTAGTGATGGGTCTATGTATGTATGTATGTATGTATGTATGTATGTATGTATGTATGTATGTATGTATGTATGTATGTATGTATGTATATGATTATGTTGATGTGACCTAATAAAGTTAGGTCGGTATGTATATGTGATTATTTGATTCAACTTGTTAGCGTGGGTTATATTTGATTGGACGATTTATTTGCAATGCATACCATGTGTGAGCTCTGATGGTGAACTTACTAGGAGGGATTATATTATGGTGTGCATACAACATCGACCGCGATGGTACTTTAGTACGAAAATGAGTTTGCCAATTTCATATTTTGACCGCGGATCCTACGCCTAGGTACCCGTGTCCTGAAGCGAATTCATGGGGAGAGTCATGTTATAGTATTGGGTATGGTAGTCTATACGAGTGATAGGTAGGTGTAGTAATTTTTCCTTTAATTATGATGATGACTTAGGTTTTGGATGACCTAAGACTACACCTAGTACATGCGAGTGCTCCTCGAAGGCCATATGAGTCAGATGCGGGCGTGAGAATAATCCATTTATTTGTACATTCTGGTTCTTGTACCTTTGTATGGATTTTAAACATGAGGGAGTCTTTCTCCCACGATATGTGATTATTGTGTGGAAGTAATAGAGATAGTTGTATCCGTTTATATGCTATACTACAGATATATATGACTTATAATAGGAATGTCTATTTACGTACTTATGACTCCGATTGGAATATTACATATACCAAAGACGTGTATATTATATCATTTGCATGAGATAGTCAAATGTGTATGCACTTGAGATATCATCTTGTTATTGGTATATTGGTTATTTGGTGAGACGTACCATAGGTTCGAGATTACCATACAACTTATGTTTTATAATGAAAGAGATTAACTTAAATATGAGAAACTATATATTAAAGAATGAAGATGTAAAGCCTTAATCACATGGGCTACATATGGGTTGGGATTTTAGAGCCGCATTTTATTTAGGATTGTTGGGTGGGATAAATCTAAAAGACATTATAATGCAAGAGGCATATGCATAGTTATGATTTATTTCAACTCCAGTTGTACTTTTATTCTTTTTATAATTTTTATTAACATTGTGGATTTTAACATTTCAGGACTCGGGTTGCTAGTGCTATCGTTTTGACCGACGCTGTCGATTGGCATCTCTTTCTCACTGTGGATTCTTATAATGTAAGTCTCATCGGTCTGAGTGCTAACTCTATTTCCATTTATGTTGATATGAATTTTAGTTTTGAGGGATTTTTGTGGTTCTTTACTGTCATTGTGTTTTGAGAGTGCTTGTATGTACGATTGGTATCTGAATTGATTGTGAATTATTTTAATTTTACATTATATTGTTTGGTTACTTACTTAATTTTAGCTATTTTGATATGCTGATAATGTTACAAAATGTTTTTTATTCCCATGATTTTTGCATTAGACTTGATCAATCTATTTATGGATTTTGCAAGGTGTTACAGTTGGTATTGTTGTGACAATTATGTTCAACACAAGTTCACAAGAAAGGAAAATCACCAGAGCAAATAAAGAACGTAACGAATGCTAATCACACAACACAGTATATACGTGGTTCAGCAAGAATGCCTACGTCCACAGTGGTGCTCTTGATATTATTTCTATATACTCCACGGAGTGTTTTACAGAGAATACAATGCGTGCCTCTTGCCCCAGGCTTAGTTTTTTTTTATATACATCTTTGATCTCGGGGAGTGAGGATGTTGGACTCCCCCACGTCAGTTGATGACCCCTAGAATATCTGCATGTAAGATCTTAGGGCCTTGATTGAGTCGTAACTAAATTGGTTGGGATGCGTGGCTCCCAGACTTTGGGCCGTTTTCATTGGGCTACTCGTCTGGGCCCGTGGTTGCAAATCGTGTACCCATAATTGCCCCTAAAGTTGTTGGGCCACAATTTGGGATCAATAAATTTAAATGATTTATCATAATGGTGTTTTTGTAAATTGTGCCACACATCCCAAGATCAAAATGCTCCTGAACTGATTTGGGCTGTAGCCTGCTTCGTGTCTCGTGCGCTATGATTGGAAACATTTAAAAGTCTTTTGGAGAAGCATTTCGTTGTTGTAGCTTCAAACTTCTTCAAGTTTTCTCACCTTCTCTAAGCTTCTACTGTTGCGCTCTCGTTCGTAGGTCTTTATCTTTCAATATCAATCTCCTCCATCGTCTTTGCTTGTGACTTCGCATCATCCCAAGCCAAGTTTTTATTTTGTAAGTTCTTCTTGCTCTCTTTCTGTGCTTTTTTCTATTGCAATCTCCTCGCATTTGTAGTTAGGGTTTGATAAATGGAGAAAATAGTTAATAGGTCTGTAACTGAATTTAGGAAGTATTACAATATCCCAGATTGGGTAGACATTAAGTGTGCTCCTGTCCCTAAAAATGTTAGAGAAATAGAGGGCCTTCACTGGATTCACGTTCTTTTCTGTCCCATGAGGGTCTCCCTTTCCCTCCAAGCAATTTATTTTTGCATTTCTTTGGTTACTTCAATATTATCCCTGTACAGTGTTCGCCAAATGTTCGGAAGATAGTTAATGGTGTCCATAGAATAAATCAGTTCTATGGCACCAATCTAGGGCTTGCTGAGATATGCTTATGTTATTCTTTCTCACGAATAAGTTCTGGTCGTCTTTACCTCAAGGCCAGGAGTCCTGATAGGGTATTGGTAGTAAATCTACCTGATTCCCATAAGGATTATTGGCAAGAGGGTTTTCTTGCTAGAAATTGGCAATTTCCCCCCATACTGAGGGGTCGAGGTCTGACAGGTTCATGGCCCCCTTTTATGGGGAGGAGTTCATAGGTAGGCTCAATTTTTGCTCTGCTCTTCGATCTTCTCTTTAATGCATGATCTCTCTGAAATTCTTTTCTTTTTCTTTTCTGCGAGGACAAAGAACTTGGAACCCACTCTCAGTGAGGTTCGAGCTACTGAGTTGATCAAAGCTTGGAACATTAGAGAACCCTTAGCTGACGGCGAGCATCCTCGATCAGCTGCTTTTCTTCCGGAGTACAAGAACATTGGGTCTAGTTTTATCGCGCGACCTGTAGATAGCATCCCCGAGCTAGATATCATTGAAGATGTTGCTGCAGATCCTATCCAATTGGAAGAGTTAGAGAGAAGTTCTGGTGAAGGTGATAATAGCAAGGTGAGATCTAGTGGTGAAGGGTCTTCCATCTCGAAAGAGGTTTCAAAAGCTCGAGAGTCTTCCAGTGAGTCAAGCAGTTCTAGGGAGGAAGATATGGATCATCCCAGGAGGAATCTGATCAGGGATGATGATGATGAGGATGATATGATTCTTTCTAGTCGATTGAAGAAGAAAAAGTCTGGCAGTGGAGAGGTTGCCACTGGTTCTCAGCCTGCTGCTATTGAGCAAGAGAGGAGGAGGAAGGAAGAGGAGAATTTGAGAGAGATGGAGAGGAAAAAGGTTGAACAGAGAAAGAATGTGGAAGATAGGAAGAGAGTTGAGAGAGAGAAAAAGGAGAAGGAAGAGGAGAGAAGGAGAGTGGAAGCAAGGACAAAGGTTGGGAAAGCTTTGGTGCCTGTGTTCGCATTGCTCGAGGGGGTATCTGTCACCATCTCTCCCCAGTTGGCTTATGCGTTGCTCGAGAGAGCAATTTTAACTATTGATTGACAAAAGGTAATGGGGACCGACCAGTTAGCTCTGCAAGCGAGCTAGAGGCTAGCCTTGGTAAGTCTGTTTTCATTTTTCAATACTTGTAATATTCTGTTCACTGCTTTCTTCTAATGATCCCTCTTCACTTGCAGTTCGTGACCGAATTTGCTGTTCTCTAGCGTACTCATGACGAGCTAGTGAGTAGGAATGCAGACTTGGAGAGGTAGAATGTTGAGCTGAAGGGGAAAGGCATCGAGTTGGAGGCCAGTTTGAAGACCGCCAGCGAGGCCCAGAGGTCCTTCGATCTCTCCCTTATCGAAACCAACAAAGCGAGGGAAGCGGTGATCAAGGAGATGACTGAGTTGAGGCAGTCCTACGACCTGGCTTGTATAGCAAGCTGCTCTTGGTTGAGGAAAATAAGGTACTGGCAGAGAAGGTGAAGAGGCTGGAGTCTGAGGCAGCTACTATTAAAGAGAGCTCGTATAACTCCGAGTGGGCTACCGCATACAAGGATGTTGACGTTCAAATAGGCTACATTAGCTGACTAAACTTCAAGAAGGGCTGGAATAAGTCTCTTCTGGATTATGGGGTGGATATTGATTCACCCTTGTTCGACGAGTATGATCCAGGCCCGAAGCCTGTTGTAGATGATGCACCTGCCCCGACCGTTGAAGGTGTAGTCCCTATCTCTCAGACCGTTCCTATTGCTGCTCCTCCTGCTCAGGGAATAACAGTTGCTCCCTCTGAGGGAGATGCTGCTACTGCCGCTGATAAGGGAAAGCAACCAACTACCTCTGAACAAACTGAGGTTGCCAACTAGCCTGCTCTTAGGACTTCTTTTGTATTTTTTCTTTTTTTTTATTGTTCTTTTTAACTTTCGATGTACTTGGACCTTTTTATTTGAATAAAATGAAAACCCATTTCCTTCTGCATACTGATTCTTTTGCTCCTTAATGCTCTTTATGGCTTGTAGTTGATTGATGTAGATGAATATCTACCCGCCACCTCTCAACTGGGAAGGATTCTTGGTCCTAATGCGATCAATCAAGTTCACTAAGCCTTTGTAAGGATTTGCAAGTCTCTGAGATCAAGGAATAAGAGATTTAAAGACCAGTCTGAGCTCGACGTCAAACTGAAAGACATACTTTAGGAGATGGAAAAGGTTGGCGACTCTGTTCAAGAAGAAGTGAACACTTTAAGAGCTAAGCTTCTAGATGCCTCCTAAATCAATCAAGTCGGGGAGGTCCTTCAACAGGAGAATGAGACTTTGAGGAGGGAGGTGTCGCGACTCAAGGAGCATGCATCGAGCATTGTGCCTCAAGTTCTGTGAGGTTCTTCTTCATCGGTTACTCTACGAGCTGGCACAGGGTCGAGCGCCGCCCCTCAAGTTTTGCAAGGTTCTACCCCCTCGGCTGGTCCGTGAGCTGGTGCAGATACTGGGGGTTCATCTAGGGAGATGGACGAGCTTCGAGGGGATGTTCATCGAGCATACGTGATTGCTGCTAGGCTTCAAAGAGATGTCACGCGGCTGAGGCATCTGTTCAAGAAAGGACCTCGACGAGTGTGGGCTGATGGTTATGACCAAGGTTGAACAAATGCTCTGATGAGGTTGACAGAGTTTGAAGAACTATCCTTTATCAGGGGATGGTTGAGCTCCCTCAAGGAGCTGTAGGTCCCCAGGAACTCGGTACTCTGATATCGTCACGAGATCTCTCCTTCAATTCTAAGGCCTAATCCTTTCAGGAGGCATGACCAGTGGCTCCGTATAGATGCTATCCCCAAGCAGATATTAGAGCCGGATGCGAATGAAGTTGAGGAAGAATTGGCCCCTCATCCGGATGACGGACGAAGATCGCAAGCGGCTAATTATCTTACTCAGAGTCCTAATCCTCATCAAGATTTTCTTATTTCAATGTAACTTTTTATAAATGTAACGAAGTAATAAAATATTTATGTTTTGGGCGTTCTGCCGACTAAACATGTGTTGTGTATTTTTATGTAATACCCCGTACTTTTGGCTATATTTATTTTTGGGATTAATTAATCAAATGCGTATTAATTGAAAATTAATCCGGGTTATAAATACTAACGAGATGTGAATTGGTATATAATTATGAGCATATATGAGTATATATGAAATTGGAATTATGGAAGTTGTCGTGGGATTTATATACGGCATTTTAGAAATTTTGTTGAGACGCGTGGGACCGCCGCGTCACGGTGTAATATTTTGACTATAAAAGTGAATTTAAAATCTATAATCAGTATGGTCGTTTTGAGTGCGCCAACGCGTCCGGAAGGGTCGAGATAGTCAGAAAACACTAGCCGGGAGTGTAGTTTGGGTTCCGGGGTATTTTTAGGCTATACCGGCAACTTAAAGGGTATTTTGGTAATTTTACATTTTGAGGAATTAAAAGTGACGAAAATTGGGAGTTTTAATCTGATGTGGATTTAACCCACTAAACCCACTAACCAACCCATATTAACCCATTAAGCTACGGAGGCTATCATTAGGTTTACAAATTTTCCCAAAGAAAACCCTAGCCACCTTAAGCCACCATTGGAGGAGAAGCTTGGAGAGAGGAAATTCTGCAAAAAAACTTCATCAAACCTACACCAAACTCAGAAACAACCAAGGCAAGTGACTTTATTCCATTTAATTTCAGAGAATGTTCTCTCCATGTTAGATAATTCGAATTTATGGTTTGTTCTTGAAAGATAATGAAAACCCATGTAGTTTGGAGCTTAGAACTTGAAAATATTGAGGAGAATTGCATGTAGAATGATAGGTAGATAATTATTCTCATGATATCTGTGATAGGAAGGAATTAAAACGGATTTATAGTGAGTTAATTCATGATTCAAAAGTTAGGGTTCATGTTCTTGAAATAATTGGGGAAAAAGTGTAGAGATTTATATTTTGATTGATGTTAAAGAGATTTAATCCTTGAAAACATGTTAGGAGTTGACTTGAATATGTTTAGGATGAATTAGAGACCCTAAAACGTTGTTGGGATGAACTTTGGAAGAGATTAGGAGTGATAAAATGGATAAAAACGAGATGGGGAAAATTCTGGGCCGAAACTGGTCCCTGGTTAGAAGACCTTCCCAGGTCGTTCGAACGAGCTCGTTCGAACGAGCTTCTAACGAGTTGACCAGTCGCTTCTAACGAAAAGGAATTTGGTTTGATACTTCGTTCGAACGAGATCTCCTTAGAAGGTACAGTTCGTTCAAACGAACTGGAATCTCGTTCGAACAGTCTCGTTCGAACGAGACTTCTAACGAGCTGACAGTCCAATCTCGTTCGAACAGTCTCGTTCGAACGAGACTTCTAACGAGCTGACAGTCCAATCTTGTTCGAACAACCTCGTTCAGACGAGACTTCTAACGAGATGGCAGTCTGGGCCTTTTTGGACTGTTTTGATTTTTGGAGTCCCGTAAACTTGTTCGAGGATATAGATATCATTCCGTTGATGTTGTAATGATAGAATTGGGACATTTGGGTATTTATGATAAGGAGATTATATACGAGAGTTAAATTAAATGGACGGTTTGGGTTGAGACGTGAGTGTCTACTACGACGTGAGAAAATTATGGCGCGTATGATTATAAACCGGAATAGTATAAATTGTGATAATTATTGTTAGTACGAGAATGCGATATGTACTACGATTAAACTACGGTATTACTAAGACGTGTGTTTACTTAGTATTGGTATATGAATTGTGTGTATGACATACCTACCATACTTGCTATCACGGGAGGTTTGCGTTCGCTTAGGGCCCTCTAATCCTTGTGTTGCCCGGATTTAGACTGGTTACCTCGATGAACATAGGTCAGAGAAAGACTTATTGGGATGTTAATAAGTCCGCTGATCGTGGGAGCGTAGGTATGTGCGTGACCCATGTGATGTGACTGTGTTCGCCTCCATTATTTGCGATGTTGTTATCTGTGAACTATTCCTGAGAGATTCGGAATATGTAATCCTTATGTACGTGATGTACCAGGATGGATAGCAGAGTATGTGTACACCACAGCTTAGTTCTCGGGGTGCTTGTATTGTATATTTATGATGTGAATAGTATACGTTTAATTAATAAGAACCTTCATGTTAATGTTGTGAATATAAGTACGGTATTGTTTCGAGAAAAATATAACGAGTTAACTGGTAGAGTTATATATTGCATATTGAACATCTGAGCTTACGTTAAACCCCTACTTAATTACGAGTGTTATAATGTTAATAGAACCGAGTAATAAGGGTAGGACCTATGACAGTCTAGCTAGATATGATGGCACTTAGCTAGTGGTTTGTGTTATTATAGATGGGTACTTACGTTAGGAGTGCACAGTTAGACGAGAGGTGAGAATATCATGTGAGTGCACGTCCTAACATGTACTTTGCATTTAATGTTTTAAATGTTTTTAAAGCACTTGCAGGTTTTTAAAATATAACTCCACATTTGGGCTCTGACCCGTTTGCTTTTCAAATCTTTTTCTTCTAAAACCATTTTAGGTGCCCAGCCACAAGGGCACCAAGCATAGGATACTCATTTAGGTGACGAGCTATAGCTGTTTGTGGAAGCTACAGGGATTTGCTTGTAGACGCTTCTATCTTTTGGATTCCAGAGTCACTATCTATCAGTTGTAGGGCATGTTGCCCATTTCTATTTAGAGACATCTTTTACATTTCAGTTTTGTTTCAGACTTTGGCATGTATTATTTCAGTATTCAGTTTAGTTGTTTCAGTTGTGGGTTTGTAGTGAGGAGTTTTCCTCCAGATTTTATTTACATTATGTGATGGTTATTCGTTTTACTTCAGTATGGTGAATGGTGTTACTTATTTCTTCTTTACACTTGTTGCATGTTAATCAGACTTTAATTAAAATTTGGCAACTTACTTTTTAAATACTAGGTGGTTAGTAAAATTAAAATCTTTTCGACAGTGATGCTATTAACTGAGCCAACTTGGCATTTTGAATTAATTTAATAAAGGAGTAGCTACCCGGTATTTAATTAGTCGGGGTGTAACAGGTGGTATCAGAGCATCAGGTTCTAGTGTCCTTTAGGATCTGTATGGATATTATGTTTCCGCTACGTTTCTTTGATATAGAGCCCTATATTTTAGGACTGTTGTACTCTTTTTGTGTATGCTTCGTTCTTCAGCTATTTTAAGTTTATAAACAGCGAACTTATAAACTTTGTTCTTATTTCAGATGCCTCCATGACGTGCACGACGAGTTCCCAGGGATGCAACGCCCGAACCCCAGCCCGCTCCAGTTCAGGGCATGATGAACGCCGCTGAGGTTGCAGCTATAGTAGCTCAAGCGATAAATGCCGCGATTGCCGTCTTTCAGCAGGCACCACCACAGGCGCCGGTTGTCGCGCCAGTGCAGGTTAATGCATTCCCGTCTGCTTGGGAGCGTGTACGTGATGCTTTTCAGAAAGCGCATCCGCCAGAGTTTGCAGGTAGCTCAGATGTAGTAGTCTCGAGCCAGTGGAGGAAGGATATGCCGAGGCACTTAAGGATGTATGAGTGCACGGATGTCCAGAAGCAGGTGCTAGCTACTTTCAAGCTAGTTGGATCTGCGCTACAGTGGTGGGAGTCTATTACCACCGCGGAGGAGAGGGATACTCTCACTATTCAGGACTTCTGGGTGCGGTTTGATCGCAAGTACTTTCCGTCGGCTGTTCACACGGAAATGAGGAGGAAACTGATGAGTCTGAGGCAAGAGGGTAAGACCGTGGCCGAGTATGAGGCCGAGTTCATGAACCTGTTGAATATCGTTCCAGATGAGATACCAACAGAGAAGAAGAAGATTAAGAAGTTCGCGGACGGGTTGACATGGAGGATCCGTCAGCATCTGCTAGGGAACCTTTCGTTGGCCACGTATTCTGATGTGGTTAACGCTGCGTTATTACACTGCCAGGACCACCATTTTCATATGGCCGAGGGCAAGAGGTCGGGGGAGTCTAGCCATCAGGGCAGGACCGGAGGACATGGTGCCAGCGGGGTACAATCTGGTCAGGGGCAGAGACAGAATGAGCAGGGCTCCCAGCAGGGGGATAATAAGAGGTTCCGATCAGGGAACTACAGACAGGGACAGGGAGGTTTCCGTCAGGGCCATCAGGGTCCAAACGGCCATCAGGGCCAACAGGGACATAATGGGCAGCAGTTTCACCAGGGCCAGCAAGGCCAAGGGAGGAACGGTAACGGCCACCAGGGCCTAGGACAGCAGGGTCAGAGAGGAGGGAACTTCCAGGGGAAGTGTTTTGTTTGTGGCAAGACTGGCCATAAGTGACAGAATTGTCCTGATAAGGGCAGGGCCCCACAGCAGCAGCAGCAGGGCGCTCGCCAGGAGCCACAGAGGCCTATGTTTCCCGCCGCTCTCCCCGCACCGCCACAGATGGCAGCATTGCCACCCATTCCAGCAGTCCCAGTTCAGCAGGGGCAGCTACAGTATGGACGTGTCTACAACGTTCACCAGGCTGCAGTTCCACAGGCACCGCCCGAGATCGAGGGTACGTTTCCTATCCATGTCACTATGGGTCGGGTATTGTTTGATACGGGTGCTACACATTGTTTTATAGCTACACACTTCGCGAAAGCTTTAGGATTGTTAGCTACGGCAGAGAGCACAGTGACGTGTGTCGACTCACCATTGGGGAGTGGGTCACTTATATTCTTCATATGCCGGGGAGTGGGAGTAGAGATTGGTGGTTTGGTATTACCTGCAGACATGTTGGTATTAGATATGCATGTTCACGATGTGATCATCGGTATGGATTGGCTCGTAGCTTATAGGGCCATGATTGATTGCTTCAGCGGAAGCATTGTTTTTGCCATTTCGGGGCAAGAGATGTTCGTAGTGGCGATGCCTCGCCCAGAGGGAGGATCGACCGCTCATCTGTATTACATAGAGGAGGATACCTCTAAGGAGGTTGTGATTCCTTTAGATTCGATCCCAGTTGTCAGGGAGTATTCGAATGTGTTTCAGGAGATACCAGGCTTACCACCCAGTCGAGAGATAGACTTTGTTATAGATTTGCTACCGGGTACGAGACCTATAGCACGCGCACCATACCGTATGGCTCCAGCTGAGATGAGGGAGTTACGGGATCAGATAGAGCAGCTATTAGGACAGGGCTTTATTCGCAGGAGTACCTCACCTTGGGGCACTCCAATTTTGTTTGTGAAGAAGAGGGACGGTTCACTGAGATTGTGTGTGGACTACAGAGAGTTGAATAAGGTCACGATACGGAATAAATATCCGTTGCCTCGAATCGATGACTTATTCGACAAGCTGAGAGGAGCTTCTTTCTTCTCGAAGATTGATTTGAGATCAGGATACCATCAGTTGCGTATCAGGGAGGAGGATGTCTCGAAGACTGCGTTCTTGTCGAGATATGGTTCTTACGAGTTTCGGGTTATGCCTTTCGGTTTGACCAACGCTCCAGCAGTGTTTATGGACTTGATGAACAGAGTGTTCAGGGATTTCCTAGACCAGTTTGTCATTGCCTTCATTGATGATATTCTGGTTTACTCCCAGACAGAGGAGGAGCACGCCGAGCATTTGAGGCAGGTTTTGCAGACACTTCGTCAGAACGAGTTGTATGCAAAATATGAGAAGTGCGGGTTTTGGCTGAAGGAAGTCCAGTTTTTGGGACATATCATTTCCGACCGGGGAATATCTGTTGATCCGGGGAAAGTATCAGCGGTGAGGGAGTGGGGACAACCCACGACACCGACTGAGATTCGTAGTTTCTTGGGTCTAGCAGGATACTACAGGAGGTTTATTCGGGGCTTCTCTGAGATAGCAGGTCCTTTGACACATCTGACTCGTAAAGGCGTGCCATACATCTGGAGTGATGCCTGTCAGTTGGCATTCGATGAATTGTAGGACAAATTGACCTCAGCACCTGTGTTAGCATTGCCGAGACCGGGAGTTGAGTATTTGGTTTACACCGACGCGTCTTTGCAAGGACTTGGAGGTGTATTGCAGCAGGAGAGACAGGCCATAGCTTATGCTTCCCATAAGCTTAAGCCTCATGAGAAGAATTACCCCACACATGATTTGGAGTTGGCAGCAGTGGTATTTGCCCTACGGATTTGGAGGCACTATCTTTTGGGGGAGAAGTTCCAACTGTTCACGGACCACAAGTCCCTACAGTACCTGTTCACACAGAAAGAGTTGAACATGCGACAGCGTAGGTGGCTTGAATTTGTGAAAGACCACCAGTTCGACATCCAGTAATACCCGGGGAAGGCTAACGTGGTAGCAGACGTGTTGAGACGTAGGCCAGCAGATGAGGTGGCAGAGGTGTGGAAGGCTAAGTGGAAGGAATTGGGACACCAGGATGCAGTGGCCCGCTCTTTCATGTCTGTGATGACTGTTACACCGCAGATTGTCACGAAGGTAGTACGGGCACATGCTAATGACTCGTTCTGTTAAGAGCAGATAGTTCGATTACTAGCAGAGGGAGCCGAGTCCTATACCGTTAGCTCAGACGGGGGATTACGCTTCAATGGAAGATTGGTAGTTCCGGAAGGGGAAGAATTGCGACACGAGGTGATGGCAGAGTCGTACGGCTCACGGTTCGCGGTACATCCCGGAGGGGACAAAATGTACCAAGACATGAGACGACAGTATTGGTGGAGCGGTATGAAGAGAGATATCGCTGAGTTCGTTTCGAAATGCGCCACTTGTCAGGTTGTAAAAGTGGATCATCAGAGACCGGCAGGGTTGCTACAGCCGTTGGAGGTCCCGGTGTGGATGTGGGAGAGCATATCCATGGACTTTATCACGGGGTTGCCTACGTCGCAGAGGGGTCACGACTCCGTTTGGGTAATTGTGGACAGGTTGTCCAAGGTCGCTCACTTTTTACCCGTAAGGACTGACTACACTACGGGACAGTATGCCCAGCTCTTTATTTCAGAGGTTGTGAGACTTCATGGTGTGCCCCTGAATATCGTGTCTGGCAGAGACAAGATATTTGTTTCGAGGTTTTGGGAGAGTTTCCAGGAGGCCATGGGCACGGAATTGCGGTTGAGTACGACTTATCATCCGCAGACCTATGGGCAGACCGAGCGCACCAATCAGATGTTAGAGGACATGCTACGCATGTGCATTATTGACTTTGGGGGTGGATGGGAGCAGTACCTTCCACTGGTGGAGTTTGCTTACAACAACTCCTATCAGTTCGTGATTGGCATGGCTCCGTTTGAGGCGTTGTACGGTAGGCCTTTTCGTTCCCCAGCATGTTGGTTGGAGGTTGGGGACAACGAACTACTTGGACCGGAAGTGATTCAGGATACTTCGGCAAGGATTGAGTTGATTCGGAGTCGCATTCGGGTAGCTCAAGACAGGCAGAAGAGTTATGCTGATGCGAAGAGATTTTTCAGGGAGTTCCAAGTGGGGGACCAGGTTTTGCTCAGAGTATCTCCTATGAAGGGGATTATGCGTTTCGGGAAGAAGGGGAAGTTGGCACCGAGGTATGTGGGGCCGTTTCCCATTATTGAGCGGATCGGACCGGTTGCGTATAGACTCGGGTTACCGAAGCATTTGCATCGGATTCACGATGTGTTTCATATTTCCTCGCTGAGGAAATACCTTAGAGATAATTTGGCTCATTCTCACATTGCTGTGGAGGACATCGATATCCAGCCGGATAGCTCCTACGAGGAGGGGCCAATTGCTATTTTGGACCGAAGTGAGAGGAAACTGCGGTCAAAGATAGTTCCGTTAGTGCGTGTTCAGTGGCGACATCACAATGTCGAGGAGTCCACATGGGAGCGCGAGGATGAGATGCGTGAACGTTATCCAGAGCTGTTTTTAGCAGGTACTTTCTAGTTTCGAATTTCTGGACTAAATTCAGTTATTAGGGGGGGGGAGTATGTAATACCCCGTACTTTTGGCTATATTTATTTTTGGGATTAATTAATTAAATGCGTATTAATTGGAAATTAATCCGGGTTATAAATACTAACGAGATGTGAGTTGGTATTTAATTATGTGCATATATGAGTATATATGAAATTGGAATTATGGAAGTTGTCGTGGGATTTATATACGGCATTTTAGAAATTTTGTTGAGACGCGTGGGACCGCCGCGTCACAGTGTAATATTTTGACTATAAAAGTGAATTTAAAATCTATAATCTGTATGGTCATTTTGAGTGCGCCAACGCGTCCGGAAGGGTCGAGATAGTCAGAAAACACTAGCCGGGGGTGTAGTTTGGGTTCCGGGGTATTTTTAGGCTATACCGGCAACTTAAAGGGTATTTTGGTAATTTTACATTTTGAGGAATTAAAAGTGACGAAAATTGGGAGTTTTAATCTGATGTGGATTTAACCCACTAAACCCACAAACCAACCCATATTAACCCATTAAGCTACGGAGGCTATCATTAGGTTTACAAATTTTCCCAAAGAAAACCCTAGCCACCTTAAGCCACCATTGGAGGAGAAGCTTGGAGAGAGGAAATTCTGCAAAAAAACTTCATCAAACCTACACCAAACTCAGAAACAACCAAGGCAAGTGACTTTATTCCATTTAATTTTAGAGAATGTTCTCTCCATGTTAGATAATTCGAATTTATGGTTTGTTCTTGAAAGATAATGAAAACCCATGTAGTTTGGAGCTTAGAACTTGAAAATATTGAGGAGAATTGCATGTAGAATGATAGGTAGATAATTATTCTCATGATATCTGTGATAGGAAGGAATTAAAACGGATTTATAGTGAGTTAATTCATGATTCAAAAGTTAGGGTTCATGTTCTTGAAATAATTGGGGAAAAAGTGTAGAGATTTATATTTTGATTGATGTTAAAGAGATTTAATCCTTGAAAACATGTTAGGAGTTGACTTGAATATGTTTAGGATGAATTAGAGACCCTAAAACGTTGTTGGGATGAACTTTGGAAGAGATTAGGAGTGATAAAATGGATAAAAAATGAGATGGGGAAAATTCTGGGCCGAAACTGGTCCCTGGTTAGAAGACCTTCCCAGGTCGTTCGAACGAGCTCGTTCGAACGAGCTTCTAACGAGTTGACCGGTCGCTTCTAACGAAAAGGAATTTCGTTCGATACTTCGTTCGAACGAGATCTCCTTAGAAGGTACAGTTCGTTCGAACGAACTGGAATCTCGTTCGAACAGTCTCGTTCGAACGAGACTTCTAACGAGCTGACAGTCCAATGTCGTTCGAACAGTCTCGTTCGAACGAGACTTCTAACGAGCTGACAGTCCAATCTCGTTCGAACAGCCTCGTTCGAACGAGACTTCTAACGAGCTGGCAGTCTGGGCCTTTTTGGACTGTTTTGATTTTTGGAGTCCCGTAAACTTGTTCGAGGATATAGATATCATTCCGTTGATGTTGTAATGATAGAATTGGGACATTTGGGTATTTATGATAAGGAGATTATATACGAGAGTTAAATTAAATGGACGGTTTGGGTTGAGACGTGAGTGTCTACTACGACGTGAGAAAATTATGGCGCGTATGATTATAAACCGGAATAGTATAAATTGTGATAATTATAGTTAGTACGAGAATGTGATATATACTACGATTAAACTACGGTATTACTAAGACGTGTGTTTACTTAGTATTGGTATATGAATTGTGTGTATGACATACCTACCATACTTGCTATCACAGGAGGTTTGCGTTCGCTTAGGGCCCTCTAATCCTTGTGTTGCCCGGATTTAGACTGGTTACCTCGATGAACATAGGTCAGAGAAAGACTTATTGGGATGTTAATAAGTCCGCTGATCGTGGGAGCGTAGGTATGTGCGTAACCCATGTGATGTGACTGTGTTCGCCTCCATTATTTGCGATGTTGTTATCTGTGAACTATTCCTGAGAGATTCGGAATATGTAATCCTTATGTACGTGATGTACCAGGATGGATAGCAGAGTATGTGTGCACCACAGCTTAGTTCTCGGGGTGCTTGTATTGTATATTTATGATGTGAATAGTATACGTTTAATTAATAAGAACCTTCATGTTAATGTTGTGAATATAAGTACGGTATTGTTTCGAGAAAAATATAACGAGTTAACTGGTAGAGTTATATATTGCATATTGAACATCTGAGCTTACGTTAAACCCCTACTTAATTACGAGCGTTATAATGTTAATAGAACCGAGTAATAAGGGTAGGACCTATGACAGTCTAGCTAGATATGATGGCACTTAGCTAGTGGTTTGTGTTATTATAGATGGGTACTTACGTTAGGAGTGCACAGTTAGACGAGAGGTGAGAATATCATGTGAGTGCACGTCCTAACATGTACTTTGCATTTAATGTTTTAAATGTTTTTAAAGCACTTGCAGGTTTTTAAAATATAACTCCACATTCGGGCTCTGACCCGTTTGCTTTTCAAATATTTTTCTTGTAAAACCATTTTAGGTGCCCAGCCACAAGGACACCATGCATAGGATACTCATTCAGGTGACGAGTGTTTGTGGAAGCTACAGGGATTTGCTTGTAGACGCTTCTATCTTTTGGATTCCAGAGTCACTATCTATCAGTTGTAGGGCATGTTGCCCATTTCTATTTAGAGACATCTTTTATAGTTCAGTTTTGTTTCAGACTTTGGCATGTATTATTTCAGTATTCAGTTTAGTTGTTTCAGTTGTGGGTTTGTAGTGAAGAGTTTTCCTCCAGATTTTATTTTTCATTATGTGATGGTTATTCCTTTTACTTCAGTATGGTGAATGGTGTTACTTATTTCTTCTTTACACTTGTTGCATGTTAATCAGACTTTAATTAAAATTTGGCAACTTACTTTTTAAATACTAGATGGTTAGTAAAATTAAAATGTTTTCGACAGTGATGCTATTAACTGAGCCAACTTGGCATTTTGAATTAATTTAATAAAGGAGTAGCTACCCGGTATTTAATTAGTCGGGGTGTCACATTTTACTTCATTAATTTTTTATTGATTATCTTAGGTTCTTCGTAGTCGACTAGATTTAATGTAGGTATAGTTGTTTTGTCATGTGAGTATCCTCCCAGTCCATTATGCTTACGAGATACCGTTTTGCCTCACTTTACCTTTTAGGTCGTTTCGTCACACTCCCTTCGGCCTAAGTATGGCAATGGTGAGGACACACCTGGTATTGGATGCTTAATCTGATCAAGCTTTTTAGGCCAAACATTGTTTGGCAACCAATTCGATTTGGCCGAGCTGCCTAAGGGTCCCTTATAGGGCTTCATATATTGCTAGGGGCAATGCTAAGAGGTTGTTCGTGTTTCATAATGAAAACCTGAGGAGGGTGATTCCCTGCTTTTGTATACTGAGTAGTGTGCCTGTTACTTGGAAAAGGTGTGAAAGTTATAAAGTTCATAATACAATATTAACACTTCATAGAATGCCACTGCCACTGCCAAACAATCTTTTATTAATAAAAAATAACTAAAAAATGAGTTGCCATTTCCAATAATGCGATAAAAGATTAATGAAAGAAAAACTAGAAATAGAATTTTTTCAGGTTGGCTGCGTTCTATGCTCGAGGTATTTCTCCGCCCTCTAGCGTTTCTAAGTGATAGGCACCTTGTAGGTCATCCCTTGTCACTTTGAATGGTCTCTCCTAGTTTGGACCCAGCTTGCCATCAGATGGTTTTACTTCGCTGCCAAGAACTTTCCTTAGGACATAGTCCCCAACCTAAAATGTCCTTGGATTGACCTTTTTGTTATAGTGTTTTACGAGTTGCTGCTGATAGCTCGCTAGTTTTACTAGGGCTAGTTCTCTGCGTTCGTGAGCTAGGTCAAGTTCAGCGAGTAATGCTGCATCATTCTGGACCTGGTCGACCAAGGTGGATCTCATGGTTGGGAAGACATTTTCTAGGGGGATGATTGCTTCCATTCCATATGTTAATGCGAATGGTGTTTCCCCAGTTGCTCGTCATGGGGTAGTGCGATAGGCCCACAGAATGTGTGATAGCTCGCTCACCCATGCGCCTTTGGCTCGCTCAAGTCATTTTTTCAATCCATCGATCACTGTTTTATTAGAAGCTTCAGCTTGGTCATTGCTCTGGGGATATACAACCGAGCCAAAATGGTGCTTGATCCCGTGTTCATTGCAAAAGCTCTGTAAGGGGCCACTCTCGAACTGCATTCCATTGTTAGTGATGACGGTTCTGGGGATCCCAAAGCGGGTAATTATGTTCTTCCATATGAATCTCAACATATCTGCGTCTCGAATGTTCGCCAGTGGTTCTGCCTCAATCCATTTGGTAAAGTAATCTGTCGCGACTAACAGATAGTTGCGATTGTCGGCAGTGGTAGGAAGAGGGCCTACGATGTCCATTCCTCATTGGGCGAAAGGCCATGGGCTGGTAAGTGATCTTAGGTTGTTGGCTGGTTGATGGACCATAGGAGCATGTAGTTGACATTTCTCACACTTGCGAGCATATATCGTAGAATCTCTCTGCATGTATGGCCACCAGTTACCTTCCTTCATTGCTCGGAAAGATAATGACCTTCCTCCAATATGCTTTCATAGATTCCTTCGTGAATCTCGCGTAGAACTTGTTCGACATCCTTCGGGTGAACATATTGGAGGTAAGGGTTGGTGAATGATCTCTTATACAGTTTACCCTTAGGAGATAAGTGAAAGTGAGCGACTTTGACTCTTATCTGATGAGCGGTCTTCTTATCATCTGGAAGTGCACCATCCTTTAAATAGTCCCTCAGGGGGTCCATCCAACTGGGTGCTGATTCAATCTATAGCATATGTCCCGTGTATAAAAAATCTTCGCTTTGGTTGATGCTCGGCTAGGCGAGGAAGTCGATAGGGATTGTTCTCTTTATGTCAGAGTCGATTACTGAACTCAGGACTGCTAGGGCGTCGGCATGACTGTTTTGTCCTTTGGGAAACTGTTGGACACTGACTTCCTCAAAGTTGGACATTAACTTTTTTGCTAAGGCGAGGTAGGCTGCCATTCTTTCATTTCTCACGTTGAAGTCCCCACTTATCTGATTGGAGATCAATTGTGAGTCGCCGAACACATGTAACGGTTTTGCACCCAATGCCTATGCCTTCTGCAGGCCTGCTATCAAAGCCTCGTATTCTGCCTCATTATTGGAGGCTTCAAATCCAAGTCTGATTCCCTATTTGAGAATTGTATCTTCTGGAGTAATGAGCACAATGCCTATTCCTGCCCCCTTTGAGTTGGAGGCTTCATCAACAAATAGTCGCCAAACTCCTCCTGTGGAGTGATTTACCCTCTGATCTATGGTTTGAAGTTATTCGTGAGGCTGCTCGCCTTTAAATTCCGCGATGAAGTCGATGAGCACCTGCCCTTTGATTGCATTCCTTGGTTAAAATAGGATATCAGATCGTCCGAGCTCAACTGACCACTTGGCCAGTCTGCCAGACAGATTTGCCTTCCGCAGGGCTGCTTTAAGGGGGTGCGATGTAAGGACGATGATAGTGTGAGATTAGAAGTAGTTCTTAAGCTTCCTCGAGGCTATCACTAGTGCAAATGCGAGCTTTTACAGTGGTAGGTACCGCTTCTCGGCGTCCAATAAGGTCTTTCTTGCGTAGCAGACTGGGTGCTGGATTCTTACTTTCTCGCTTACCAGTGCAGAGCTGACGGCGTGGATGGAGACGATGAGGTATAAGTACAGGGAATCATTTTCTTGAGGTATGATGAGCAAAGGTGGTATGCTGAGATAAGCCTTGAGTTCTTCTAATGCTTTCGAGCAATCTTGATTCGACTCTACTGTCTTATTTCCTTTCAAGAGATGGAGGAATGACTTGCACTTCTCAGAGGACTTTGAAATGAATCTATTCAAAGTGGTGAGCATGCCCATGAGCTTATGTACGTCTCATATCGTGCGGGGGGATGTACCCTGTTAATTGCATCGATCTGGTTCGAGTTGGCCTCAATGCTTCTCTTACTAACCAAGTACTCAAGGAATTTTCCTGACTGGGCACAGAAAGAACACATGCTTGCGTTGAGTTTCATTCGGTATTTCCTGAGGATTTCGAAGGTCCTTGATAGGTCGGAGAGATGGTCCTCTTTGCACTAGCTCTTAACGAGCATATCATCAATGTAGACTTCCATGGTATCTCCCATTTAGTCTCTGAACATCTTGGTGACCAACCGCTGGTAAGTTGCTCCTGCATTCTTGAGCCCAAAGGGCATAACTTTATAGCAGTATAATCCGACAGTAGTAATGAACGCGGTCTTGTCTTGGTCTGGTGCATATAGAGGAATCTGGTGATACCTTGAATATGCGTCTAGAAAACTCATTATCTCATGAGCTGCTGTAACGTCCACCAATTGGCCGATCTTTTGGAGGGGGAAACTGTCTTTAAGGCATGCTCTGTTAAGGTAAGTGAAATCGATACAAACTCTCCATTTTCCATTATTCTTCGAAACCGCTACTGGATTGGACAACCATTTAGGGAATTGAACTTCCCGTATGGATCCTGCATCCAGCAGCTTCTCTACTTCTTTCTCTACAGCTTTGGCATTCTCTGGCACAGTTCGTCGTGCCTTCGGCGCAATAGGCCTGAATTTGGGGTCGACCTGCAAACGATGGCATACCACACTAGGATCAATTCCAGGTATCTCGTATGGTTCCCACATGAAAACATCTAGGTTAATCCTTAATAGAACCGTTAATTCTTTCTTCTCTAGATCTGTGAGAGATGTCCCAATCAAGAAACTCCTATTCTTTTGGCTACTACTGGCTGCGACTTCTTCCAGGTTTTCAATGACCTGCTCAGAGGGGAGGAGCCTGGTCTCCTCCACTCTGGCTCTTCCATATTTTAGCTGCTATTTAGAAGGTATCAATCCTTCTTGCTCCTCAACCTTATCTTTGGCCTTCTCGACCTTATTCTCGGGCTTTGGGTGGATGGCCGCTATGAAGCACCTTCTTGCCATCGCGTGATCTCTGTGGATCTTCATCACTCCTCGCTCAGTTACGTACTTAAGTTTCTTATGGTAGGTCGATGCGACTTCCCTCATTGCATGTAGCTACCCTCTGCCAAGGATAGCTTTGTATGGCGAGTCAATGTCGACTACTAAAAACTCGATCATCTTGGAGACACTTCCTGCCCTTCCTGGTAACACGATCTTTCCCAATGGGATAGTTACTTTTCGGGCAAAGCCAACTAGAGGGACAGTGGCTTCCTTCAAGTCGACAACACTCAACTTTAATTTTTGAATAGGTCGAGATACATTACCTCAGATGAGCTTCCCTGTTCGACGAGCAACTTGTCGACTTCATAGTTGGCTATCCTGAGGGTAATGATCAAGGCGTCATGATGTGGGGTTCTCACCCCCACTAGATCTTCATCTGTGAATATAATGTTTTTACTGTAATCGATGTCATCTGCTCGCTGACCTTTTCCTGACTGTGTCTTCGATGGATCGATCTGGAAAGCTTGCATTACTACTGTAAGCTTTTTTACCTCCATCCGAGATGAATTTCCTTGAATCTGCTTCATATCATATGCCCCATGAATTACTGCAAATTTATGGCCAACATCATCCTCGAGCACGTTGTCGAGCCTTGCATCTTCATTGGCAGTGACCTTATCTGCCTTATTCTCCATAAACTCGTTCAGATGTTCAGTCTGGGCCAACTCTTCAAGGTGAAACTTAAGGGCTTTGTAGTGCTCAGTCTTATGTCCTCCCCCTTTGTGAAAAGATCATCTCAGCACGTTGTTTCTCTTTGAGGGGTCTCCCCCCATCTTCCTGGGCCACTTAACAAATTGATCGTCATTGATCTTCGCAAGAATCTTGTAGATTGGTTCTTTGAAAATAGTGATTATTGCCTGAAATGCTTTCGAAACATCATTCTTGCCTCCATTCTTGGAGCCACCCTTGCCCCCGTTCTTACCTCCTTTTTCTGGTTCTCGGCCTTATCGCTGCCCTTCATAGCGAGCTTAGCTCGACCATTCTCCCCTGTACTGAGGCGAGTCATATCTTCTACCTTGGCATACTTCTCGATGCGAGCCATCGGGTCATCGATGGTTGTGGCCTCCTTCTTCATCAGGGATTGGTGTAGAAGGAAAGAGCTGGGTAGGTCGATCTTGAAAGAGGCCATTGCTACCTATTCCGAGCAGTCCTCGACCTCGGTGAACAACTCCCAGTACCTCTTTGCGTAGTCTCGGAGCTTTCCTGAGGCGTCTTCTTCTTTGGTAGCAAAGCATGCATTCTCTTTGGATGGGAGCTGCTGGTAATGAAGCGAGCCATGAAGAGCTCAGCTAGGGACTTAAAGCTCCTGATGGACCTATGAGGGAGCCTCTCGAACCACTTTTGGGCCACATTATGCAGGCTCAAGGGAAAAATCCTGCACATTAGTGCATCCCTGTGGTTCCAGAGAGTCGTAGCCTGCCTGTACTGCCTAACATGATCGATAGGGTCAGTTTTTTTTTATCATAGATCTTGAATCTCGGAATAACAAATTTCTTGGGGGTTTCTTCTTCTTTTATCTCCCTTGGAAAGGGGATTTCATCTGGGTCTTGAGAGCTCGACGATAAAGTTCTCTGGTTGATCTGGCACCCCGATGTGTTGGGTGCTGGTGCATCTCTCTTCAGACCAAATTTTTTATATCCTCATCACCTCGAGCTGGGCTCCTATAATGGTGAACTGGTCGCTGTTATTCGAGCAAGTCGTCACCCGACTCGTGCTCCTCAAATCTTTGGGATCCGCATCTAGGGCTCCTTCCTCAGCTGTGAGACTTGCTCGCCTAAGGGCTAGGAGTGCGGTATGGACGTCGCCTAGTGCTGCGATGGAGTTCTTTATCCATCCTCTCCAATCTCCTTTTGAGGAAAGCATTCTCAGTCTCTTTCTTATGAGCGGCCTCTCCTTGCTCTTGGAGCCTTGCCTCATAGGCATCAATCAACTTGGAGATTTGTGTGGACCTCGCTGGTCCCTGACTTTCTTCTGAGGCCTACCGCTCTGGGCGACCACTCTGATCTGAACGTCGAACTTTAAATCTGATCCTGTGAGGGGCAGGCTGTTCTTGGATATCCCCTTCTTGAGGGGCGTTGCTACTGTGACCAGACACTCCAGATTCTTTGTTGGTGAGGGCTTTCTTAAGGAAGACAAATATTTCCCACAGACGACATCTATTATGGTGACAATTATGTTCAACACAAGTTCACAAGAAAGGACAATCACCAGAGAAAATAAAGAATGTAACGAATGCCAATCACACAACACAGTATATACGTGGTTCAGTAAGAATGCTTACATCCACGGTGGTGCTCTCAATATTATTTCTATATACTCTGGGGAGTGTTTTACAGAGAATACAATGCGTGCCTCTTGCCCTAGGCTTAGGGTTTTTTATATACAACTTTGATCTCGGGGAGTGAGGGTGTTGGACTCCCTCATGTTAGTCAATGACCCCTAGAATATCTGCATGCGAGATCTTAGGGGCTTGACTGAGTCGTAACTGAATTGGTTGGGATGCGTGGCTCCCAAACTTTGGGCCATTTTCACTGGTCTACTCGTCTGGGCCTGCGGTTGCAAATCGAGGTACCCACAGGTATCATAAAATTTCAGGTTCTAGTGTCCTAGGGATCTTGAGTGCGTATGTCCTATTTCTGTGTTGCGTTCCTTTATGACTTTAGAACCTTACGGTTTAGGATGTGTATTCTCTAACAACGGTGGTTTATATGGTTTCACACTATTTATTCCTAGCGAATGACTCGGATAAACCAAGTGTATCGGGAGGGTTCCTTGTTTGGATTTTTCTTACGAGACTTCCCATGCATGAGGTCGACTTTAATAAAGAGTTAAGGTCTTTTGGATGAGAAATATTTATTAAGTTCTTTGTGTGTGGTTCGAGGGGAGACTTTTCCTTCACCATTTGTAACGGAATTAAAAATAAGTTTTTGAAGGCCTCGTTTGCACAATTGTGTGATGCACAATATGAGGAGGAGTTTAACTATCTTTCTTTTTCTAGACCGGAGAGATTGGTATAGGAGCAAAGATAGAGGTTTGTGTTATCAGTTCAATACGAGAAAGACTTTTTAGTGTTCGTAAAGACCTAGTATGAAAGGTTAGGCATGTGTTACAGGGGTAACCCACTTTTCACCACTTGCGCCTGTGTGACTAAAGTTACACTTGTACATAAGTAGAAGAATTATAACTGTTATAGGGATAAAGTCCTTAAGATTTTAAAGACCAGGGCCAAACTAGGACCAATGAATATAGACGGTGTAGCGTGAATCCGAGTAGGGGAACGTCACTAGTAGAAGTAACTATATAGGGGGAGATGACCCCAAGTGTTTTCCAAAAGTATAATATGAAATATGTTTCGGATGATAGGACTAAGGATTTGAATACGAGCGGGGTCGTGGACAAGGAGATAAAGATAAATAAGGAAAGTTTTAACCAAAATGACTGAAGATGTAAGGTCAGCAGGGTTTCCCGTGGGGCAATAATTTTTTATAATTCCTTTAAAGGAAGATGTTACACTCGTGGTGAGTGAGGCCGCCTAGTTATCAAGTGCCTTTTAAGCAACCAAATTTTAGGTTACCTCCGGGGGATGGTTATGGGTACATTTATGGCTTGCGCGCATGAGTTTGGGTTAGACATTACTGATTTATCTTTTCTTTTTTAGTAGTGTGCGTGTAATACGAGTATGAGGTATGTATTTTTATCCCCGAGATTTATGTATATGTGGACACCCCTGTGGTTAGGGGTTATTTTACATCGTGATTATAGAGACGTGGTCGCCTATTTGTTCGTCTTGGTTTTTAGCTACTTTGTTTAATTTTGATGAGATTATATTATATTAATATTGAGCTTGCATGAATAGCTATGTTGTATGCATATATAAACTACCGAGGTAGGCTTTATTGGTCATTTTGGGTTAGGTATTGCTTTGGGTAGTTGTTCTTAGGCTCGAAAGAAGTTCAACACACTTGTTTATATATGAATGTGAGTGCATAAGAGGGGATTACAGTTACATAGAGGTGTCACCGATAGCTCTAGGTTCTTCCATTTATATAGGTGTTGAGTTATCACCTACATAAGAATTTTGAGAGGGAATTTTATGAGAATTACTTTGTCATGGTTAGTAGAGGTGTCGTTAGACTAGAAGCCATAGTTTTTGCATCAGTAAGTATTTAGCTACCGCATTATTGTGAGGAGGCTCCAAAATAAAGATAGTTCACTAAGCGTATGTGTAGACTCCCCGAAGAAGGTTAGGGTTAACATACGAGACGAGTGTTAAATGTTACGTGTCAATGACCAGTTGGTCCATTTGAGGAGAGTGTCCTCTTCTAACAATTGAACCTTGTCTAGTTATCATCATTGGTGCATGAGCGCGCCATTAGAGTTTTTTTTACCATGAAATGGGGTAGTTCGTCGTGATTTGTGACAATACCTTATTGATGATAAAATGTTTTGGTAGTGGTGTCCTCAACACTCAATTCGGTGATTAAGGGTGGTTTATGTCCCAACATTGAAATCTACTTAGAGTAGATATGAAAATAGTATTGGGAATAAGTCATTTGTCTGTTTGATGGCAGGATAGTTTACATTTCCAAGGATTTTTTTTATTAGGGGACCCAAACTACGAGGGGTAGTGTTGACCAAGGCATGTGTTTGATGATTCATTCTACATTCTAGATTCAATTAGATATACAAAAGTACGAGATGGTTCAAATTGATTGTGATAAGGTTCTGGGGTCCCTAGGAGAAGATGTGACCATTTGGGGGCCATTGCAGTTGATTAATCAAGTTGATTAGTGTTGTGAGTTAGTAAGTTATTAGTTTGTGGATGTGTGGGAATACCTTGGAGGATAGTGTGTCCCTATTCGAGTGTGTGATGATTTTCAGATAGAAAGGAAATGAAGGACAAGTGGAAGTGTGGTTCGAAGCTTCAAGTGAAATACTATGCATTGTTTATGATATCTATGTTATGGGAATGGTGGATTTCGAGTTCCAATAGGGAGTAGGCAACCCGTTGGGAAGATCCTCTTAAAAGGTTTAGATGGGTCGAGGAAGGTATCGTTTTACCTGCTCTTATCACCGACAATGTGCATGATATTTTTCACGGCTACAAGATATATGGAGTCCTGAAGCCCTTATACTTTTGACTCATTTGAGTCTAGACTGTATAAGAGCTCATCTAGTTTGGAAATTGTGACAAAATTGTGTCCATCCTAGAAACCAAAGAGCCTCAGAGATTGTTTTGCTTCTTCTCCTATTCATCTTGTAATGATCCTGAGACTATAGCCATCACTCACACACTTAGAACATAATTTTTGCATTTCATATTGCACCTTTATGTTTATTCATGTGGTGAGTGTGTTTAAATCCCTCAATTTGATTTTTATTAATTTTTTGGGAATTTTAAACATATTTTAATTAAGGTTTTATTAAACTAAAACTTGATTTAAAAAGTTTTGGGGTTAATATCTAAATATGTATTGTTGTGATTTTTGGCCTAAAGTTACTCTGGGTAGAAACCAAAAGTGCCAGAGACTCCAGGGTTGGCTTTGTAATTAGTTTTGGACGCGCATTTGTATTCATTCTATGGACAACACTTGCTGCTCTCTGATTGGCCAGAGTTGTGTTTCTTTACAGAGACAAAACTTCGCATGTTTACAGCCCTTGGATCAACCCTTATCAATGTCCTGCATGCCGCCTGAGTGAATCCCCGTGTAAACCTTTTAAGCCAATCACAGCCTATTTAATCCACCGCCTGTTGTGAGCCCTTGGATTGAAGTCAAAGAAGCTTGACTCAATCTCAGCCGTTGTTTTTGAACGATAGTATGGAACCTTCTCCTCTTGCTATTTAAAGGACTCTCATCTCAGCCTTCGAAAGCTTTTGCCACTTTGAAAATTTTCAGAGAAAGAGAAGAGAAAGAGAGAAGAAAGAGAAGAGAGAGAGAGAAACCAGAGAGTCAAGTTAGAAACCCTAACTTCGTCTAAAACTTCTCCAACCTAAACCACCTACCTCTCCAAAAAAAACACCATAACCAAATAAACACCATCTTTAGTGTTTCTTGAGTTTATGAGAGTTCGAGTTGAGTGATTTTTGGGTTGCTGTAACCTTGTGTTCATAAAATCTTATTTCCAACTTAGACACTTACTCAGATCTTGTTTCTGATTCAATAGAAATCATAGATCTGAAGTTTTTCATGTCATAATACACTTAGTTGCATTTTATTTCTCATCTTGAGAAGTACGTTGTTGATTATTTTCTGTTAAAACATTTTATTACTTCAAAATCAACAATAAATGTTTTATAGTTTCTGTTTTTACAAAACTTAACCTGACCTAGTTGGATTCGCACTTGGAGGGTTTTCAATCTCCTAAATATTTTCAAAAGAGATTGAGAAAAGTCTTGACCGATTTCTTAAGCAAGATCTCCGTGGAATCTGGGTTATATTGAAAGGTCAAAAGGTTTTTGGTTTTGTAAGAAAGAAAAATAACAAACTCACTGCATATAGACTTTATATGTAATTTGTATAGGACTGTTTGTAAATCTAAGTGTGTGTGAGTTCACCTGTGTTATAGAACACTTTTCACAAACATCTTCACACTACATACACTGAAAGTGTTGGCTATAAGATTTGGTGAACATAAGTCGACGTATACTGCTGAAACAAAGGAAGAGTTGACAAATTGAGAAGACTACATCAACAATCAAGATCTGTAGAAAAGTTTAAGGACGCCAGAGGGTACAATCCTGAACTTGTATAGATTTGTTATTGTGTGCATGTTAGTTAAATAGATTTTAACTCACATATTTGTTTTAGTGATATTTTCTTGTTTTACTCCGTAGAGGGAGTCGTGGATGTTTCCTCAATTGATGGGGTTTTACCACGTTAAAAATCCTAAGTATTAATATTTCTACATCTTCTCATCCCATTCTATTGTGTGCTGAGTTTAAAATATTTTAAACTGTTTACTAAAACTTGTTATCAAATCTTGTCCTAATCTCGTACATAATTTTGTTAACACATCTTGTGTTCAAAATCAGTTTGATTTAAGTAAAGAGTTTCTTCAACAAACTTTTCGGAGTTGCTTAAATAGTTTATTTTCAATAAACGGCTTTAGCAACGCTATTTCAATTGGTATCAGAGCAATTGGTGAACTTATTTCAAAAAGATCCTGAGTTTGTGAAACTGGTTTCTCAAAATCAATCATGGACGAGAAAAATGAAAGATATGGTAACTTGACCAGACCACCAGTCTTTGATGGAACCAATTTTTCTTACTGGAAAGTAAGGATGATTGCTTTCATTCAAGGAACTTTGGGAGATGATGTCTGGGACATTATTGAAAATGGATACTCTTATCCTACTAAACTAGCCACTGAAGGAATTAATGAGAGGGTTAAGAAAATATTAAGTGAGTTTACTCAAGAAGAGAAACAAGTTTCTCGCAATAATAATAAAGGAAAGAATGCCATATTTATGTCTATAAATGAAATTGAGTTCAAGAGAATCTCATCTTGTACCACTTCTAAGGAAGCATGGGATACCTTGATTACTGCCCATGAAGGAGACTCTAGGGTTAAGGCTGCTAAAACTCAGATGTTAATCCAACAGTATAACTCTTTAATCATGTCTGAATCTGAGTCTTTTGATGACTTCTATATGAACCTGACTCATATTGTCACTAAACTGCATGCTAATGGTATAACTTATGATAGACAAGAAATTGTGTCTAAAATTCTGAGATCATTACCACAGAAATTTGACAATAAAAGATATGCTATTGAGGAAATGTGTGATATAAATCTCACTCCTGAATTACTCAGTAGTAAATTAAGAACTGTGGAAATGGAATTAGAGTTTAAGAAACAATTGACCCACACTCATAGGAAACATACCAATTCCAATCTTAGCTTTACTTCTAAGATGATTAAGCCTGAGTTAAACACTCCTAGTTATGATTCTGATGAGGACTGTGACTTAGAAAGTCTAGATAATCAGATTGCCCTAATGTCAAAACAATTTAAGAAAATTGTTAAATTTAGAAACAGTATTGCAAATAGACAGGGCAAGTCTAATTATTCAACTCCTTCAAATCACAAGTCTCATGAGAAACCTCATGACAAACAGAACAAGGACAACACAAGACCTCACAGAGACCTCAAAAAGACTGAATGCTATAGATGTGGTAAACTAGGAAACATTGCTCAAGACTGTAGAGTTAATTTAAATACCCAAAACAAACACTCTAGAGCCAACATCTGCAAAACATGGGATGACTCAAGTGACTCTGAAAATGAGGAACCTGAGACATCTGATGGTTTTTATCCTTGTTTATCCTTCTTTGCCAAAATCATATATAATGATGATATGCCTGTGCTTGATAGTGAGGATGAGTCTAGTAATTCTAGCTCTGTTGCCTTGAATCGTACTTTAACTGGTTTAGATGCTTTACTTACTGAGAACATTAATACTTCTTCCTCGGGGTGTGTGAGTTAAAGGGGAATCGATACTGCTGATGTCAATGGGTTCGTGAGTTTAAGAAATGAAACCTTAGGGGTCACTTCACACACCTCACTTAGTGACTCAGACAATGAAGATCTCCCAGATATACACACTCTATATTCTAAAACTCTAAAGAAAAGCACTAGACTAGAAAAGATTGTGAAAGATCTTACCAAAAAGCTAGAGGATCTAAGCCTGATGGTAAAACTGAATGCTGAAGAGTATACTACTCAATGCATGTCTCATGAAAGTGAAATCAAAGTGTTTGATGAAAAACTAAAAAATTTGACTGAAGCTAATGAAATTCTGGAGAAAAAATACAAAAGGACATTATTAGAATTGGAACAAACCAAAGAAAAGACAGCAACTGTGTTAAAAAAATTTATAAAATTTGAAAATAATTCAAACTGTTTTGATGGATTTGTTGCTAAATCTAAAACCAATTCTGATGATAGAACTGGTATAGGGTTTTGCCCCAAGTTGAAGACACAAACAAAACCTATTGAACCTATCAAATTTGTGTCAGGAGGCAAAAGACCTATTGAAACATGTCCAGACTTTCATTCACTAAAAACTGAGTTTGATCATCAAAACACTAACACTGGAGATGCAAGTTGCTCTAAGCATGAAAGTTTACCAAAGGGAAAATATGTCTGTCCCCCAATTAGGAAAAGTGAACCTGCTTTCAAACCTGTGCTACCTAGGAATAAAATTCAGCCTCAAAATTTCTCAAAACCTTTGTTTAGAGACTTTCCTAAGGTAAACCCCATTCTGAGCAATCTTTATTGCTCCTATTGTGATATATACGGACATTCTTTCGATGATTGCTATGCTAGGAGACTGATTAAGCCTATCTACAATACTTCCATGTATCAAAACTTTAACTATTCTAGGAGGAGTCATAACAATTATGTCCTTCCCAGGCCACCAGACAAAAACTCCAACTATAGGAATAGAAAGACTAAACCTAAAAGGACATTTACTAGAAGGAATCCTAGAAAATTTTCTAAATCAAATGCTCAGGTGTTTAAATTTACTCAAAATCATGCGCAAAATGTTTTTCAACAAAAATCTAATGCTCGAAAATTTTATCAAATGAGAGCAAACAAGCGCAAACATAAAACCAGAGCAATTTGGGTTAGAAAAGATGATCTAGTACCCCAGATGAAGTGTAATATTGTTATTTCTGCCCTAAAAGCTGAACTTACATCTTCTGGTTGGTATTTGGATTCTGGATGTTCCAAGCATATGACAGGTGATGATACAAAACTTTTAAATAAAACCCACTTTGATGGTGGAAAAGTTGTTTTTGGTGATGGAGTATCATCCCAGATCATAGGCAAAGGAACTCTTAAAGAAAAAGGACTTCCTGTTCTTGAAAATGTTCTCTTAGTTAAAGGTCTTAAGGCTAATTTACTCAGCATTTCGCAATTTTGTGACTTAAACCATACTGTTACCTTTTCAAAGAACAATTGCAAGATTTTAAATGAAAAGGGAGAATGCGTAATTACAGGATTCAGGACTCCTGACAATTGTTATACTGTCATGACTAGTTCTGAAATCTGTAATGTTGCCAGAATGGATGACAATGAGATATGGCATAACAGAATGGGTCACATTAATTACGAAAATTTGAGTAAATTGTCCTCTCAACAAATAGTTAGAGGAATACCAAAAATTAAACCTATTCACAACATTGTCTGTGGCCCCTGTCAAGAAGGAAAAATTGTTAAAGCACCTCATAAAAGGGTTAAAGATATCCTTACCTCTAATCCCTTAGAACTCATCCATATGGACCTAATGGGTCCTTCTCAAACTGTTAGTCTCTGTGGACACAGTTATATCTTAGTTATGGTAGATGACTTCACCAGATTCACTTGGGTAGCTTTCTTAAAACAGAAATCCGATACTTTCCAAACATTTTTAAAGATTCTTTTACGGATTGAAAATGAGAAAGACACTCAAGTGAATAAAATCCGAAGCGATAGAGGTGGTGAATTCAAAGATACTGGTATTATAGAATACTGTGACTATAATGGTTACAAACATGAGTTCAGTGCTCCTAAGACCCCTCAATAAAATGGTATAGCTGAGAGAAAGAATCGTACCCTTCAAGAGATGGCACGTGTCATGCTCCATGCCAAGAACTTACCTAAGTATTTTTGGGTAGAATCTATTCGTACAGCATGCCATCTTATTAATAGGGTCTATCTTAGAAAGAATTCCAAACAATCTCATTATGAACTTTGGTACAATAAAAAGCCTAATCTTAAGTACCTTAGAACCTTTGGTAGTACCTGCTATGTGTGCAAAGATAGGGAACACTTATCAAAATTTGAGAGCAGGGGAGATAAAGCCATATTCTTAGGATATTCACCTAACAGCAGAGCTTATCGGGTGTATAATCTTCGCACTAAAACCTTAATGGAATCCATAAATGTAATTGTTAGTGACACTACTATAGAAAGCAAGACTAGTGAATTAACTATAGAAGAAGAATCGTCAAATATTTTAGAAAATGACTCTTCTGAAATAGATAATTCATTACCTATTGAGTCACCTGAAGTACCTAACTGGGTTTCTAAAGACCATCCCATAAACAACGTAGTTGGTAACCCTAGTGAGCCAGTACGTACAAGATCCCAACTTAGAAATTATGCACTTTATGCATGCTTTGTTTCTCTTGTGGAACCAAAGAATGTAAATGAGGCATTGAATGACTCTCACTGGATTTCTACAATGCAGGATGAACTTTTATAATTTGTCATTCATGATGTATGGTATCTAGTTCCACGTCCTGATCACAAAAAGGTTATTGGTACTCGTTGGATTTTTAAAATTAAAACTGATGCAAATGGGATAGTAATTAGAAATAAAGCTAGACTAGTTGCTCAAGGTTATTCCCAAATAGAAGGAATTGATTTTAACGAGACTTTTGCTCCTGTTACTCGTTTAGAATCAGTTCGTCTGCTTCTTGCTATAGCTTGTCACATGCATTTTACATTATATCAAATGGATGTAAAATCTGCGTTCCTTAATGGAATACTTGCCGAGGAAACCTATGTAGAACAACCTAAAGGGTTCATTGACCCTAATTATCCTAATCATGTATTTCAATTGAAAAAGGCTTTATATGGTCTTAAGCAAGCTCCTAGAGCTTGGTATGAGCGCCTGTCCAGTTTTCTACTGGATAAAGGTTTCAAAAGAGGTGGAAATGACCAAACCTTATTTGTCAAACATTTTGGCAAACACATTACTATCGCTCAAGTCTATGTAGACGATATCATATTTGGATCTACTTCTACCTCAGAAGTAAAATCTTTTGCTGAAATCATGAGTAAGGAATTTCAGATGTCCCTTATGGGGGAGTTACAGTTCTTCCTAGTTCTCCAAGTCAAACAACAACCAGATGGATTATTTCTTTCGCAGATTAAGTACGCATTATAGATAGTTAAGAAATTTGGCCTCGAGAGTGCTAAAAGTGCTAAAACGCCTATGAGTACTACAGAAAAATTGTCAAAAGATGAAAATGGAAAATCTGTAGATCCTACTTTATATCGTAGTATGATTGGCACATTACTCTATCTGACTGCCTCGCGTCCTGATATCATGTATGCTGTGTGTGTTTGTGCTCGATATCAAAACAACCCCAAAGAGAGCCATTTAAACTCTGTTAAATGGATAATTAAATATGTTAAAGGCACTCTAAATTTAGGAATTTGGTACACGAATGACACACCAAGCACTATTATTGGGTACACTGATACTGATTGGGCTGGTTGTACTGATGATAGTAAAAGCACTTAAGGCGCATGTTGTTATATTGGTAATAACTTGGTAGGATGGAGTAGTAAAAAACAGAACTGCACATCTCTCTCGACTGCTGAATCTGAATACATAGCCGCTGGTAGCTGTTGTGCCCAATTATTGTGGCTAAAACAAATGCTAAGTGATTATGGTATTCAAGAAACCACACTTCATCTCTATTGTGATAATCAAAGAGCGATTAATATTTCTAAGAACCCGGTTCAACACTCGCGAACTAAGCACATTAAAATAAGACATCACTTTATTCGTGAATTAGTTGAAACCAAGGAATTAGAAATCAATTATCTTCATACTGATCTACAACTTGCAGATTTGTTTACCAAACCTCTTGATTATAATAGATTCATTTCTTTACGTAAATCTATTGGTATGGTTTGTGTCGAGTAAATACCTGTTATATTTTCCAAGTTCCTTCCCTTTGTCCATTTGAGACAAAATGGGGGAGAAATTTGAGTCTATTTCTGCATATACTAAACAGCTTGATCTTAGTAATTCTTTGCAGGTATTCTTCTTGTACAGTCATTCTCTATTGTAATAATAGGATGTTAAATTGTATATAGTTGAGTTATGTAATTTTTGCTTTCTAGGATTTGGGTAGATAGAACTTTTATAGGAATAGGTTTTTCTTATTTGTTGTCGCCCTACGAGTTCTAGATGACTCAAAGGATATTTTGTCTCATATTTCCAAAGGGGGAGATTGAAGCCCTTATACTTTTGACTCATTTGAGTCTAGACTGTATAAGAGCTCATCTAGTTTGGAAATTGTGACAAAATTGTGTCCATCCTAGAAACCAAAGAGCCTCAGAGATTGTTTTGCTTCTTCTCCTATTCATCTTGTAATGATCCTGAGACTATAGCCATCACTCACACACTTAGAACTTAATTTTTGCATTTCATATTGCACCTTTATGTTTATTCATGTGGTGCGTGTGTTTAAATACTTTAATTTGATTTTTATTAATTTTTTGGGAATTTTAAACATATTTTAATTAAGGTTTTATTAAACTAAAACTTGATTTAAAAAGTTTTGGGGTTAATATCTAAATATGTATTGTTGTGATTTTTGGCCTAAAGTTACTCTGGGTAGAAACCAAAAGCGCCAGAGACTCCAGGGTTGGCTTTGTAATTAGTTTTGGACGCGCGTTTGTATTCATTCTATGGCCAACACTTGCTGCTCTCTGATTGGCCAGAGTTGTGTTTCATTACAGAGACAAAACTTCGCATGTTTACAGCCCTTGGATCAACCCTTATCAATGGCCTGCATGCCGCCTGAGTGAATCCCCGTGTAAACCTTTAAGCCAATCACAGCCTGTTTAATCCACCGCCTGTTGTGAGCCCTTGGATTGAAGTCAAAGAAGCTTGACTCAATCTCAGCCGTTGTTTTTGAACGATAGTATGGAACCTTCTCCTCTTGCTATTTAAAGGACTCTCATCTCAGCCTTCGAAAGCTTTTGCCACTTTGAAAATTCTCAGAGAAAGAGAAGAGAGAGAGAGAAGAAAGAGAAGAGAGAGAGAGAAACCAGAGAGTCAAGTTAGAAACCCTAACTTCGTCTAAAACTTCTCCAACCTAAACCACTTACCTCTCCAAAAAAACACCATAACCAAATAAACACCATCTTTAGTGTTTCTTGAGTTTATGAGAGTTCGAGTTGAGTGATTTTTGGGTTGCTGTAACCTTGTGTTCATAAAATCTTATTTCCAACTTAGACACTTACTCAGATCTTGTTTCTGATTCAATAGAAATCATAGATCTGAAGTTTTTCATGTCATAATACACTTAGTTGCATTTTATTTCTCATCTTGAGAAGTACGTTGTTGATTATTTTCTGTTAAAACATTTTATTACTTCAGAATCAACAATAAATGTTTTATAGTTTCTGTTTTTACAAAACTTAACCTGACCTAGTTGGATTCGCACTTGGAGGGTTTTCAATCTCCTAAATATTTTCAAAAGAGATTGAGAAAGGTCTTGACCGATTTCTTAAGCAAGATCTCCGTGGAATCTGGGTTATATTGAAAGGTCAAAAGGTTTTTTGTTTTGTAAGAAAGAAAAATAACAAACTCACTGCATATAGACTTTATATGTAATTTGTATAGGACTGTTTGTAAATCTAAGTGTGTGTGAGTTCATGCATGTGTTATAGAACACTTTTCACAAACATCTTCACAGTACATACACTGAAAGTGTTGGCTATAAGATTTGGTGAACATAAGTCGACGTATACTGCTGAAACAAAGGAAGAGTTGACAAACTGAGAAGACTACATCAACAATCAAGATCTGCAGAAAAGCTTAAGGACGCCAGAGGGTACAATCCTGAACTTGTATAGATTTGTTATTGTGTGCATGTTAGTTAAATAGATTGTAACTCACATATTTGTTTTAGTGATATTTTCTTGTTTTACTCCGTAGAGGGAGTCGTGGATGTTTCCTCAATTGGTGAGGTTTTACCACGTTAAAAATCCTGAGTATTAATATTTCTACATCTTCTCATCCCATTCTGTTGTGTGCTGAGTTTAAAATATTTTAAACTGTTTACTAAAACTTGTTATCAAATCTTGTCCTAATCTCGTACATAATTTTGTTAACACATCTTGTGTTCAAAATCAGTTTGATTTAAGTAAAGAGTTTCTTCAACAAACTTTTCGGAGTTGCTTAAATAGTTTATTTTCAATAAACGGCTTTAGCAACGCTATTTCAAGTCCTTCAGTAACATGTCGACATTTGAATGATTAGTCTCTTTGATTGAGAGTACTGTCGAATGCAATCTATGATGAGAGATACCTAGGGGTATATTAGGATATAGTGGAATATATTCTTTTATGATAGTATGACAATGCTACGAGTGATATATTTTTAGACTTTGGACTAGGAATTTAGTGAATTCAAATTTTGAGGATGAAATTCCCTGTTTAAGGGGGGTGTTACACCCCGTATTTTTATGTACGTTATTTAATTATGAAAAACTCGTGGAAATTAATTCACGTGCTTGTTGTGACTGGAGACACACAATTTATTATTTTATTTTTTATTTAATTCGAATTTGAAAACGAATTTAAGACACAAAAAATCATTAATTAAATATTTGATTTTTGGACTCGTACCGATTGATTAGTAAAATAATTGGATTGTTAATTAATTTTTCATATATTTTGTATTGGGCTAGTAGGACGCTTATAATGTCCATTTTTAATTTACAATTGTGTAATTTTGGCATTTTGGGTTAGTATAGGACTTAGGTGGATTTTTAGACCATTTAGAGTCTATTTTGGACCTTTTAGTTAGGGGACCGTTTTTTGTCCAAGCCCAATTTTAGGAATTAAAAGACTAGATGAACCATTTGGAGCTCATTATTCACAAAACATATTTGGGGAAATCCTAAGGCTAAGGCTAGAGATAGTAGACACCAAGAGTAGAAGAAAAAGTGGGGAGATTTTGGGGATTGGCTTCTTAATAAATCCATGAGGCGAGTTTAATTAGAATGATTGTAATATTGATTTGGTTTAGATTATGCCTATTCATGTAAGTCTAAACCCTAATTGTGATTAGGATTTGATTTATATAAATTAATTTGGTTAAATTGATAATTAAACAAATCGAGTAGAAATTAGTCTCAATTTGTCTTGGTTTGGTTGGTTTCTATCTAAATTTGAGTTGATATTGTTAGATTATGTATGGGAATTTAATTTTAGTTTTTATCCTTCATAAATCCCTTGAATATTTGCATAAGTATATAGAGAATGGAACCAGTTTGATAGAAATTAGAATTCTAGGGTTCTTGTTAGAGATTGTTTTTGAATTAGAATTGAGATTTTGGTGATAGGATTATGTTTCAATCATGTTTTATTTTTGGATTCATTATTTAGATAATCTATAAATCTTATGGAGGTTTCGGGTCCATTAATGGAGGCTTGGTTCGAGTTTGGTTCAGTTGGAGAATATGAAGTCCGAAGTGGGATTTTTTGGCATATCTATAGCGACCCATCGATCAGTAGCTGGCTGATCGATCGGCACAACCAAATTTTTAGTAGTTTTGGATTTGGATTGATTGGATTTGATTTTGGGTTTGGATTTAACTTAGGTTTGCCCTTGGATTGAATTAAATTTCGTAAACATATTATTAGGATTATTATTAGGATTCTAATTTAGGACAAAAAATTAGATACCTAGCTTACAAACTAAAAGAGTAGTATGAGTAGTAATTTGGTTTTTGGTGTAATTGGTTAGCTTTTTGGGGTTCCGAGATTAAGATGGGTTCTTGATTGGGATTTTGAGGCTTAAAGAATTGTACTTATTAATAGGATTAACTTTTTGTCATAATGATAGACTAATGGGGAATTTATCCATGGGGGAGATTAGGATTTGTTAAAGACCTATAATAGGGTAGTTAGCATGTTTGATGGTGTTATGTAAATTTAGGTCGGGGTTCATACCAAGATTTGAAGCCTCGGGAGAAAGCGCTAGGCAAATACGACATGGAATGTAATTGATGTGAGTATTTTAGGGTATGGTAGGGTGAGACTATACTTAGATTTGGGAACCATAGGGTCTAGGGTAATAATATGAGATGAATGTATGGCTAGAGATGTGTTATAGCTTTTTTTTAATAGCACTGCTAGTGTGAACTGCTAAAGATGGGTCTACACACACACAAAATATATATATATATATATATAGGGTTGCAATGTGACTCGATAAGATTGGGTCAGTATGTATACATGTTTATTTTATTGAACCCATTAACGAAGGATATATTTGATTGCATGCTTTATGTGAAATGCATACCATGTGTGAGTACTCATGGCAAACGTGCTAAGAGAGATTCAATATGGGGCATGCACGACGCCGATTGTGATGGGGCCTCGGTGAGGAGATGAGTTTGCCATGGTCAAATTTTTAGCTTGATACCTATGCCTAGGTACCCATGTACTGAGGAGATTTCATGGGGAGATTTCATCGTGTAGTCTTGGGTATGGTAGGCTATACGAGTGATGGGTAGGCGCAGTGATTTTTCCCTTGATCATGATGAGGCCCTAGGTTTAGGATGGCCTAAGACTACACCTAGTACGCGCGAGTGATCATCGAAGGAAATAATAAATAGGCCTTCGTTATGTATAGGCATGAGAATATCTAATTTATTTGTACAAACCGGGGTCATACCTTTATATAGATGTTAGACATGGGGGGGGGTCTTTCTTTTACCATTATTGTGTGGCGGTACTAGGGATAGTTTTATCGGGTTATGAGCTATACTAGAAATGTATATGACTTAAGGTAGAGATGTCTACCTACGTATATATGTAGAGATGTCTACCTACATATATATGACTTAAATGCGACTATATTGTATAATTGGCATTAGATACTTAAATGTATATATACTTGATATATAAGTATGTTATTGGTATATTGGTTATTTGGTGAGACGTACTGTAGGTTCGATACTACCATATAAATTGTGTTTTATAATAAAAGAGATTAAGTTAAAGATTATAAACTAAAGATTAAGGAATGAATATGTAAATCTTTAATCACATGGGCTATATATGGGATTGGGATTTATAACCACTTGTTATTTAAGATTGTTAGGTGGGATAAATCTGAAAGACATTAAAATACCTTAGGCATATGTATAGTTTTGATTTATTCAAACTTCAATTTTATTTTTATTCTTTTAGACTTGTTAACGTTGTGGATTTTAACATTTCAGTACTTGGCCCAGTTGTGCTGCCATTTTGACAGATGTTGTTGATTAAGATATTTTACTCGCAGTGAATTCTTAGGATGCAAGTGTCATCGGCCTGCATGCCAACTCTATTTTCAATCCTATTGATGCAAATTTTAGTGTTGAGGGATGTATGTGGTTCTTTACTCTCGTTATGTTTTGAGAGTGTTTGGATTTACTATTGGTATTAGAGTTGGTTACATATTATTTCAATTTTACATTATCTCGTTTTGTTACTTACTCAATTTTAGTTATTTTGTTATGCTGAGAATGTTACCAAATATTTTTTATTCCCATGATTTTTGTATGACTTGGTCAATCAATTTATGGATTTTGTGGGGTGTCACAATGATATTGTGTAATCTTGTCTCTTTGAGAGTGTGATTGTGAGATGCATGAGTTTTATAATCCCTTCATGATTTACTTGTGAGAAATTGAGACCTTTCTATGAAGGAGTTACTATGGATAATTTTGTATTAATTGATAAGGGATACCGTTAGAATGATAACACTCGTTGGGTGGGAAAAGTTAGTCTATGGTAAAATACGAAGTATTGGAAATAGCCACAAGCAAAGTGCTTATGTGAAAAGTCAATCAATGGTAAAATCCAAAGTGTTGGAAATAGCCACAAGCCAAGTTCTTAATGGGTAATAAAAACAAGATAGGGCTTTACTAAATTTTTGAAGAAATTGTTATTTTTATTTGGCATTCAAAATATATTATCAACACTTGTGCTGAGGGAGTTTGTATATGGAGTAGATCTTAAAGTTGAACTCGGGATCGTATCACATTTTCTCTTTAAAAATTTGTTAAATGTGTCAAGAAATGCAATTTGTTTATGCTTTTGTGATTTTTCATCTCTATGCACATTCAATCCAATATAAATCTTATCTTAATTTTGTTGTGTTTCAAATGTGACTAAAAAATGTTTAATTTTCTCAACATTTGTAGATAATTTTGATTTGACAAATCTTAAGTGACTCTACATCCTAGTTTATGTGATCTTTGTTGATTTCCTTAATTGTTATGTTTGAGGTTTGATCATGTGTTTTCTAGATATGTTAGTATTTTTGGTTTGTACTAACGATGTTTAGTTTTTTAGCATGTTGTTGGGTGCATGAAATCTTCTTTTGGTTATTTTTGGTTGTATTGAGGTTGGTTTTTGCAAAGGAGTATTTTTATCTGATGAGTTAACTTTAAGGGGGACAATATTTTTAAAGGACTGATAGGGTTAGATTTTTCTTAGTTTTTCTTGAGAAGTTGTTGAATATTTTTGTGAAAATCCAATTTGCCGAATCAGGTAGCTCAAAAATGCCCTGTGTGCATGGATTTTTGATGGTGTTGGATTTGGAGGTGCACTACCTAATTTCGTGCACATGGCCAAATGGATCCGAGCTTGCACGACCATTCACACGGTCAGGAAAAGCCCAGCGTGCACGATTCCCTATTTTTTCATCATGACTTCTTTGTATCTTGGTGTTTGGATTTCATTGTCTTACTGTTTCTTACATTGTTTTGTGCTATATCTCCCATTTAGAGTATTTTGGATCTCTCATGCCTTTATATACTTCATGATTATTTTTGTCTTATTCCGTGCCAAAAAGCGAGAATAAATTGGTTATTTTGCATGAATATCATAGGAAGGGGATATAATGTGATAGGGGAGATGCTTGAGCTAGGGGGAGATTTTCTTAGCTAGGTGAGGTTTTCTTGCTTTAATTTTTTCTCCATTCCTAGTATGAGAGTTTGTGATTGATGGTTATTATTCATATTTGACTTATTTTCTCCATACATTTCTTACTTGTCATATCTTAATTGTCGTTGTTAGGGGAAGGTACATTGTTGAGTTTGTTTTATATTTAATTGAGGGCACTACAAAAAAAAAGGTATTATAAAGAATGTAGGTATTAAGGACAAATTTTAAGTTTTCCTTTAAAAAAGTGTAAATGACATCATAGTTTGGATGTCCTTTATAATAGAGCTAAAAGGGCAAATAATCATTAATGCGATTGTTGTCCTTTATAATATCTCTAAAAGGACAACACAGTGGTGTCCCTTAAAATATTTCATTGTCCCCTAATATTTTTTTACCCTAACCCTCTTTTACTAAAAACCTATTTATCTGAAAAGTATGAGGTATGGTTTATATGTTATCCCTTAAAAAGAGTATAAGGGACAAAGAAATATTATTTTTATAATAGATAAAAAGGATAGCAAAAATTTACTACCTTTTATAATAATACTATTAAGGAAAACAGTTTAACTGTCCTAAAAAATAAATTTTAAGGACATTAAGTAGTTGTTGTCCTTATATTCATCTAAAACGATAACATACGTCCCGTATATCACATTGGTACAAATAAAAAGGACAATAGTTTTAGATCGTCCTTTAAAAAAATTCATTCCCTCTTTTTTTTACCCCATTCCCTTTTCCTTCTAGTCAAAGTCCTAATTTTCTTAAAGATTTTCATTTCTCCCATCCCCTCCCACTCCCCATATCCATTTATTTCCCTCTCACTCTCCACCTCCAACCTCATATTCTCCACTTCGACCTCACTTTCCGCTTCTAAACCCGTCAGTACCTCTCTGATCGTATCTCTCCGATTTCGACCTCTCTACTTACTAGATTGAACGACCTCCATCCGATTCAACTCTTTGACAACAATACATCTCCGAATAGACCGTCGGTATTTGTCTTCTTCTTCTTTTTCTTCATTTTCTAATCGAGCACCCTAGATTTTTTTTTTTACTATCAAGAATATTTATTTGTTATTGTGAAGACCAACATTTTTTTGCCTAGATCTATCTAATTCGTCATCACCTATATATTTATACAATACAATGTTAAACCAAATATTTAACATTTAAAACTTTAAATGTTAAATATTTACCTCAAAAAGTCAACATATTTCAAATGTTTAAAACTTTAAATGTAATTTTTGAAAAATATTGATAAATTTAATTAAAAGTTAAATTTTTGAAATAAATTTGTTTATTGGGTTGTCGAAAATATTGGTTTATTGGTTTGTAAGGTTGTTAAAAAGGTTTGTTTATTTGGAGAATGTACCAGCTTGTCATTGTTTGTTATTTTTAGTTGTTGAAATATAATATGGGACTTTTTTTTCAAATTTAGAAAAATATTATGTTGAGGTATTACAAAACTCCACGAACATAGTAGGAGCCAAAAATTGGTGAATATTAACTTAAAGATTTTTAGGGTTAAAAATTTGGAAATAAAATAAAAAATAGCCTCTTAGTCCCCCCGAACTTTATAATATAAACTTGTTTGGTACATAATATATTTTAAATTGTACATATTTTATATGCATATGTATGTGCACACTTGTTATTTTAAATTGTATATCTTTTAAATGTATTCTAATATAGTTTTTTTATGCGATGAAGCTTTTTCTAATTATGTCTTCAGAGTTGATAGGGATAACAGTTGGATATGATCACATAATTGGCATTCAAAATAATACAAAGATGGGATTGAAAGGTTTATTATCTTTGCATACAAGAATAGGAATATGCAATTGTCACATATCAAATGTCCATGTAGTAAATGTGTAAACCAAGTCTACCATAACTTACACAGTGTGAAGGCTCACATAGAGATGCATGATTTTTAAAGGAGTTACAAGGATTGGATTTATCATGGGGAGTTGATTGATGGATTGAATGAAAGAACATGTAATTTTAGTAATTATGTGTCACTTTATGATGCATCATATTAATCGATCTTATGGAAAAATATGATTTCAATGGTTCAAGAGTTAAGGGGTTTCCACACACGGAGAAAAATTCGTGTAGTGATGAACATGGAGTAGAAGGTGTGGTGCCTTATGAGAACTTGCCAAAATATTTCAAATTTCTAAAAGAGGAAAATAGAGAGTTGTATGAAAATTGTCTAAACGACATTAATGAAATATCATTTGTAGTTAATCTCTTGCACTTAAACAAACTTAATGGATGTACGAATAGTTCTTTCGCAATGTTGCTAAGACTATTGGAGAAGACATTCCATAATGCAAGTTTTCCAAAATCCTTCTATCAAGACAATAATCTGACTATCGATTTAGGGTTTAAGTATGAGATGTGGGATGCGTGCCCTACTAGTTGTGCATTATTTTGAAATAAAAATAAGAGTCTAGAGACGTGTGTCATTTGTGGGGATTCTAGATATAAATCAAATGTTGGCAGTGATGTTGATAAAGAGCAATAAGGTAATTAGGATATGAAAGTAGCTGTAAAAAAGGTATTTTCCTTTAAAACTGAGATTGTCAAGATTGTTTTGGTCATCACATGTTTCTTCGCTAATGAAATGACACACTGAGTAACACATTGATGATGGTGTGAAAAGGCACCCGACAGACTCTCGTACTTGGAAAACATTTTATCACCAAAACTAATATTTTGTGAGTGATAGTCGTAATGTTAGACTTGAGTTAACAACTAATGGATTCAATCCTTCTGGTAATAGAAGCATTTCTCATAATACTTGGCCCGTTGTGCTCATGCCCTTGAACATGTGCCCATGGATGTGTAAGAAACAACAACATATAATTTTATCGATTCTTGTTGATGAGCCAAAAGGTCTTGGTGATACGAATGATGTGTTTTTACAACTATTTATTGACGAGCTATAAGAGTTATGGGGTGATGGAGTGGCTACTTATGGTGTATCAAGTCAATAATTTTTTCACTTGCGTTCAACATCGTTGTGGACAATTAGTGATTTACTGGCATATGCCATGCTATCAAGTTGAGCACGAAATCCGAATTTGATTGTCCTTGATGTAACAAATATCATCAAGAGACCCAAGTAAAGAATGGTAAAAAGTATTGTTATTGGGGCCAACATCGATTTTAGCCGTTTAGTAGGCAAGAGTTGGAACATGATACAAATATTTTTTGGGTGAGACAAGATGTAGACGGATCCGTAGTTGGTACATCTATTCTTTATAATGATTATTGTGAGGATGATATGGACGAAGAATGAGGGTGGATAAATTTTATATTAATGCATATATGTAAGCACGATGACATACGTTTCTCAAATTTTTATCATATGATTTCTTATATTTTATCATGGCTTACCATAATTAATGAATAATATTTTTTCATCAATAAAATAACTAATCATATATGTTGTTTTGTTGTAACAAATTTATTATGGTTAGATCATCTTCTACTAGAGGAGCGGCACATGGATTACTACCCATCTAAGATTCAGGTATATAAATTTTTATTTCTCGAGGAGTTCAAATATTGCACTAAACATAATATATTCATTTGTGCCATTTATTATTTTTATGTGTTAAGACTATCTTCTGAATAGATAGTATCGACTGTACAGCGCATGTGTGGTGGCAAATGAGTCACGTTCATCTCACATGGGGGTATATACATTCAGATTTTGTAAGTATTTATATATTATTACTCATTTCTTTCGAACATATAATGCTAGTGGTACATCCTCTATTAAGATCAAAATTAGAGGGAGTGACAAACAATAGGATGAGTGGGGTAATGGTGAGAAAAGAATAATGGTTAGGATTAAGATTTCCATCCAACTGGACCATATGCGAAGAAGTTAGAGAGTCAACTCGAGTGTTATGCACGTCAAGAGGATTTGCTTCATCTGACTTTTCCTTCTTAGAATAAAGTGGATCAACAAAATTTCGGCTTTGTTTGGGAACAAGTGAAAGTAAATTTAAATTAATCAGGTGTTAGTAAAATTGATTATATAGAATTATTAATATTCTAACTAATTAATGTTTCTTTGTTCTTAGATTAACACAAATGCATGAGACAGTTACCAAAACCAATGTTATAGTACGACGAGAATTCAATGGAGATCCTTTAAGCATGAGACTAAGATAAAGTACAGTATGGAATTGAACACGGACACTGATATGCCCCAAGTGTCACCTCGGCTCAGAGACACCAACCTCGACTGAGGATGTAGCCGACACTGGAAAAGCCTTGGGTTCGTGACATCATCCCTCGGCCATAACAAGGTCGGCCCAGGCTGACACTACCACCAACCTCATCAAAGGGACATTGCATGTATCATACGGGTCAGCGTCACTTCAGTTCAACTGGGTATGACAACCTCGGCCAGGGGTTGGCCGAGGTCGCAGGAAGCCACACTTCTACCAAGGTCAACCTCATCAAGATATCATTCGATGCTCCCGGCACATGCCAGCTCACCCTCGGCCAAGGTCGACACCTATCCATAGTCTCGGCTTTAGTTAAGCCGAGACCTTCATGGTCAACCTCGGATTGAACGAGCAACTAGAATTTATCAACCTCGGCTTATCCCAGGCCGAGGTCATGACCAAGCACGATGGCCAAGCATTCATTGACATGTGGATAAGGACACGTGGACACAAATCAGTTATAACAAATTATTCCCCACTCGTGGGGGGAATATTTCATCATCATTCTCTACATTTGACAGTGACAGATGTCTTCATCAGATTGGCTAGATCAACACACACATGCTCATTGCATGCATGGGGGGGTACATTACACCCCCAGGTACTATATATAGAGGTCATCCTCTACCTTGCAAAGGATCCGATTTTGGAAACCCTAGCTGAAACTCTGTCCAAATACACAGTAGAGAGAGAAAGCTTGAGGGATTGTATCCATGGCCATCAGTGCCTTATTTTAGTGAGTTGATACACGCACACACAGTGGACGTAGGCCAATTTAGGCTGAACCACTTATATTTTTGGTGTTCCCCCTCTTCTCCTCATCTCATTCTCTTACCTTTAATATAACTGTGATGCCATTATTGTTATGATATTGAGCTTGCAAACACCTTACCTGGTGGTGCTGTTTCTAGCATCATCATTTTGGCGCCGTCTGTGGGAACTGAGAAGCCATCTCTTCCTCTTTCTTTAGCTTAACCTCACCGGAGACTCTGGTGGTGAACCAGGAACCACCCCTTGCGTGGAGCTTTTTCACCATTGAAAGCGGTCCTTTAAGGTATTAAGTTCATCTTCTACTCAAGATCTTTAGTGTTAACATATGGCACCAGAGTTACCACCTCCTCTTCCACCGCCTAGAGGGGGAGGACCTAGTTCCATCCAAGCACCGGCCCAGTCCGAAATGGCGGAGGTGGCCGCAGCCTTGAGGTCTTTAGCTGCAACGCAGCAAGCTATGCAGGAGCAGTTTTCACAGCTCAGCCAAAATATGATGAGGCCACCTGGAGTCTCACCGAAGATGATCACTCCAGCGGAAGTCCAGCCTCATCCTGATGCCAGGGGACCACCCCAGGCACCAATAAAGGACTAACCTGCACCCCAGCGGAGGAGGGACATTACTGACCCAAAGCTCTTAAACCTGGGGAGCCAAGGAAACCCTTTCCCGGAGGACAGGTTTGATGATCTGGAGGCAAAAGAGGCCCCGGAAGACTGTTGGGAGCCTTATGAGGTGTCGAATAACACGATATATCCTCTTTAGCAGAGCCAAGGTTATGTGGACCGAAGAGGTGAAGAGGCCCAACAAAGGGGTCAGATTTTGATCGATTGAGCGGAGGGTAAGCCTTTGAGAGGTTAGGCCCAGTGAATGACCTAAGGCAGAGGCTATAAAGGTCGAGGAGTGCAACAGCCTCATAAAGAGGATACATAAAAGGTCGGCCTGACCAAGGCCGACCCCGGGAATGAAGGGGTAAAGACTAGGAAGAGGTCAACAACCGGCGTTGTGCTATAGCAGAGGAGCCTTCAATTCACCCCTTAGAGGTGGCTGGGGACAACCTCGGTCTGGCTAATGGTAGAAGACCATGGAATGACTCTATCCAACGTCTTGAGGAGAAGATAGGAGATCTCATCAAGAGCAGGGACCCATTACAAAGGGGTTACTCAGAAGGCTCTCCATTTATGGTTAAGAAGTGAGTTTCCCGACCCCTGCTAAGTTCAAACCACCGGTGGTGTTTCCCAAGTATGACGGCAGCACAAACCCTGTACACCATATTGAGATGTATCAGTCAGTGACAAATATCTACTTAATACCTGATGAGATGAAGTTTAGTGACTTCTCTGGGGCCTTGACAGGAGTAGCACACAGCTGGTTTACTTTTCTTTCGAAGAACTCAATTGAGAACTTCAAGGGCTTAGTCGAACGGTTCATCCATAACTTTTGCTTTGGGGTAAGACCTAAAAAGAAGACCACTCACCTACTGTATGTCAAGAAAGGAAAGGACGAGAGCCTAAGAGAGTACATCGCCAGGTTCAATAAAGAGAAACTTGAGGTTGAAGACTACGAAGAAAATATAGCCATGACTGCCCTCATAGGAAGTCTTCAGAAAGGAAAGTTATTGTGGAAACTTGCGGAAGACCCTCCCAGGTCTATGGCAGAGCTACTGGCGACTGCGGGAAAAGTCATGAATGTCGAAGAGGCAATGGCCGCCAAGTATGAGTATGAGAATCGCGGTAGTAGTGGGAAGTCCCAAAGAAAGAAAGATGGAAAAAGATGTCGGGTGATGACAAGTTCGCTCACTATACTCCTCTAACTGTGAGCTGTGAGCACATCCTCAACGAGATCAAGAATGACAGGACTCTAAGATGGCCAAAGAAGCTGAAGGACCCACCATATAAGAGGAATAAAAGCTTGTGGTGTAAGTTCCACCAGGACCATGGCCACGTTACAGACAGATGCTTCGCCTTGAAGGATGAGATTGAAAAGATGTTAAAGTCCGGAAAGTTGAGGAAATATGTGGACGGTAAGGCTCCTAAAGGGGTAAGATACGACCCTAGGAAAAGGAGAAACGACATATGCCGTGACAATGCCCCATTCAGAAGAGACAATGATTCATAAGGTGATGATGAAGATGATTCGGATCTTCCGCCGAAAGATGATAACACCCCGGTGAAGAGGGTTGGCATGATCTCCTTTGGTGTTTACACCATATGCGGAGGACTCGCGGGAGGTGGATCTGAAGTGGTTGACAGGAAAGCTCGCGTGGCAGAGGCCAAGTCAGTGGCCAAGCTTGAGGTTGTAAATCTAATGTCTTTCGATACAGTGCAGAAGAGAAAGAAAGTGGACATGGATGCCCTTATAATTGGGTTCTCAAGACTTTAATTCAAAGGTATCTTAGCCCCCCATGATGACCCTTTGGTAATAATAACAAGGGTGCATGGGTACGAGGTACAGAGGATCCTCGTAGATGGGGGGAGCTCAACAGACGTGATGTTTTAGCCTTGCTTCAAGAGCCTAGGTCTTAGCAGAGCAAGGTTGGTACCCTATCATCACCCCTTGATGGGCTTCAGAGGCGAAAAGGTCCACCCATTGGGCATGTATGAGATGGACGTACGGATGGGTGATGAGTTGCCTAAGAGGTTGACCAGGAAGATAAATTTTTTTGTGATGGATGAGAACGTCTTCTCTTCTTATAACCTCATCATAGGAAGAGTGGCCCTTAAGGAGTTTGAAGCTGTGCCATCGACGGTCCACCAGATGCTAAAATTCCCGACCCCCTATCGAGTAGGGTAAGTACAAGGTGACCAGACCATAGCACGAGAATGTTTATTCAACTCGACTGAAGAGAGAGAGGCCGATAAGAGGGCAACCACCACTTATAGCATTGATACACTTGACCCAAGAGATGAGAATAAGTTGAAGAAGGGAGAGGCCGCGGAAGAGGTAGAATTCATCGTCCTCAATAAGGACGAGCCAGAAAAAACCATTCAAGTCGGCAAAGCCCTAAAGTCAGAAATCAAGGAAGAGCTGATAAACTTCCTCAGGAGGAGGTAGAGTGTCTTCGCTTGGAGTCACGCAGACATGCCTGGCATCAACCCTGAGGTCATGAGTCACAAGTTCAACATGACCAAAGATGCCAGGCCTATCAAGCAGAGACGAAGAGTCTACTCCAGGGAGAAGTATGACGTCATCCGGGAAGAGGTCAAAAAATTGGAAGAGGCTGAGTTTATAAGAGAAGTCATATATCCGGAGTGGTTATCGAATGCAGTCATCGTACCCAAGGCTAATGGGAAGTGGAGAATGTGTGTTGATTTCACTGACCTGAACAAGTCTTATCCAAAAGACAGCTATCCCTTACCTCGAATAGATCAGATGGTGGATTCTACTGCAGGACATGAGCTCATGAGCTTCATAGAAGTGTATTCAGGCTATAACCAGATCTTCATGGATGCAACAGACTCAGAGAAGACAACCTTCATTACCGACAAAGGGATGTACTGCTACAAAGTGATGCCCTTCGGCCTAAAAATGCAGGGCAACATACTAACGTCTTGTAAATAAGATGTTCGAAGAGAAAATAGGTAAGACTATGGAGGTGTATGTAGACGATATGCTAATAAAGAGCTTGAAAGCTTGCACTCATGTGGATGACCTCGAAAAGACCTTCGATATTATGGACTCATACAGAATGAAACTCAACCCCACGAAGTGTGTCTTCGGAGTAGGAGCTGGGAAGTTCCTGGTATTTATCGTCAACCAGAGAGGAATCGAAGAAAATCCAGAGAAAATCAAGGCTTTGCTTGATATAAAGACACCAAAAAGTATCAAGGATGTTCAAAGGCTCACCGGAAGAGTGGCTGCACTGAACAGATTTGTTTCCAGGGTAACGGACAAGTGTCTTCCATTCTTTAAAGTACTAAAAAAAAATTCCAGTGGGACGAAGAGTGCGAAAAAGCTTTCAACCAACTCAAGTCTTACTTAGGGTCTCCCTTATTGCTATCTCGGCCTGTCGCAGGAGAAAAATTATATGTGTATCTGGCAGTCTCCGAATCAGCCATCAGCGCAGCCATAATACGGGAGGACGCTGGGATCCAAAGGCCTGTGTATTTCAACAGTAAGGCCCTTCAACGGTCTGAACAAAATTACCCTCGTATGGAAAAGTTAGCTTACGCCCTGATACATGCTTCAAGGAAGATGAAGCCTTACTTCCAAGCCCACTCTATAGTTGTCCTCACCGACTCCCCACTAAGACAGGTCCTACATAAACCTGAGAAGTTCGGAAGATTGATGACCTGGGCCATTGAGTTGGGGGAGTATGATCTTACCTACCAACCTAGGACAGCCATCAAAGGGCAAGCCCTCGCATACTTTGTTGCTGAGTTCACATAGGCAAAGGCCAAGGCAGAGAATGGCCTAGAGGGTGTGGAAAAGACAAATCGTAATGTATTCCAAAGTTAAGAAGGGATGACACCCAACGTCTTCCGAGATCAGGAAGAGGTCGCATCCAATGAGGTCAGGGGCAGAGTAGCGGAGAACGAGGAGGATCGGTACCTATTCAAACAAGGAATTATGTCAGAAGGGGTCTTCTCATCGGATACAGACATTCGGAGCCTCTTCGTTGATGGTTCTTCCTGCGACAGTGGAAGCGGTGCAGGGTTGATAGCTTCAGCCCCAGATGGTGATAACATTGAATACGCTTTGAGATTCAACTTTAAGTCATCTAACAATGAGTCAGAATATGAAGCCATGATAGCTGGCCTCTCATTGGCAAAGACTCTGGGTGTGAGGCGACTTCTACTCCACAGCGACTCAAGGTTAGTTGTCAACCAAGAATTGGGAGTCTATGAGGCCAAAGATGAAAGAATGGCCAAATATCTGAAGAGGGTGAGAACGATGTTAGAATATTTTAAAGAGACAAAACTGAAGAGAGTACTTCGATAAAGTAACAGCCACGCAGACGCGTTGGCAAGGTTGGCCTCAGCGACAAAGACAGACGTCAGAAGGACAGTTCCGGTCGAGGTCTTAAGAAAAGCAACCATCGAGGAAGAAGAGGTATGTAACCCTTGTCACAATTTGAACCTAGGAGACTCGTGTATGGACCCTCTCGTCAGATATATCAGAGAGGGAGAGCTACCTGAGTCCCATCTAGAGAGGAGGAAATTGAGATATTGGGCTGCCAAGTTCTCGATGGTAGGAGACGTCTTGTACAAGAAGGGATTTCTGTTGCCTCTCCTCAGATGTGTGCATCCCACGAAAGTTCCCCGGGTCTTACAGGAAGTTCATGAGGGTTCTTGCTCTATCCACATAGGGGGAAGACCCTTGGCCAAGAGAATCATCACACAGGGGTACTGGTGGCCAACCTTGTCCAAAGACGCTGCAGCCTACGTGAAGAGGTGTGATAAATGTCAAATATTCGCCACTATTACTCATCAACCTCATCAACCTATGACGTCAATCACCTCTCCATGTTCATTTGCGGTGTGGGGGATTGACTTAGTGGGACCTCTACCGAGAGCTGCCAACAGTTATCGGTTCCTGATAGTTTCCATTGACTACTTCTCAAAGTGGGTGGAGGTAGAGACGATGATAACGATTACAGAGCAGAAGACCTTCTAATTTATTTAGAGGAGCATCATATGCAGACACGGCCTCCCAAACACTCTTATCTCAGATAATGGGACCCAGTTCAAGAACTCCTCTTTAGAGAAGTATTGCGTCAGAGTTGGGATAAAGCAGTTCTTCTCATCTCCTGGCCGACCTCAGGCAAACGGTCAGACCGAGGTTACAAACAGAAAAATAGTCGATGGAATTAAGAAGAGGTTAGAAGAAGCGAAGGGAAGATGGGCTGAAGAGGTTCACGCTGTGCTGTGGGCCTACAGAACCACGATAAGGACACCAACAGGAGAAACCCCGTTCATGCTAGCACATGGCTAAGAGGCCGTCATAGCAACAGAAGTGGGACTCCCAACTCATAGGGTTTAGACCTATGACCCTGATAAAAATGGGGAAGAGATGAGGCTAGACCTAAATCTAATTGAAGAAAGAAGAGAAGACGCAGAGATCAGACAAGCAGCCTACCAGCAGAGAGCAGCAAAATTCTACGATCAGAGGGTGAAGTCAAGACCCATCGCAGTGGGAGACTTAGTGCTGAACAAGACCTTTCAGAAAACAAACAAGCTCTACCCAAACTAGCATGGTCCGTACAAAGTGACAGAAGAGGTTGTTCCCGGCACCTACAGGCTAGAAAACCTAGAAGGGGAACCTTTTGCTAACATGTGGAACGCTGATCACCTAAAGAAGTATTATATATAATGTTGCAAATAGTTTATGTAAATGTACAATCTTATTATGAAGAGGTTATTAATAAAAGATCAGTTCCCATGATAGTTCTTGCTTCATTGTGCACTTATGTCAGAAATTATGAGGATAACACCTTAGGTGATGACCTCAGACCCTTATAACATCATTCAGTGGTGACGAGTCTGAGCTCAGACACCTTAATTGGATGACCTCAGACCCTTAACATCATTAATTTGGTGAGATTAATTAAGGGTAACATATTAGGTGATGACCTCAGACCCTTATAACATCATTCAGTGGTGACGAGGTCAGAGGTCAGACGCCTTAATTGGATGACCTCAGACCCTTAACATCATTAATTTGGTGAGATTAATTATGAGGATAACATCTTAGGTGATGACCTCAGACCCTTATAACATCATTCAGTGGTGACGAGTCTGAGCTCAGACACCTTAATTGGATGACCTCAGACCCTTAACACCATTAATTTGGTGAGATTAATTGAGGGTAACATCTTAGGTGATGACCTCAGACCCTTATAACATCATTCAGTGGTGACGAGTTTGAGCTCAGACACCTTAATTGGATGACCTCAGACCCTTATAACATCATTCAGTGGTGACGAGTCTGAGCTCAGAGACCTTAATTGGATGACCTCAGACCCTTAACATCATTAATTTGGTGAGATTAATTATGAGGATAACATCTTAGGTGATGACCTCAGACCCTTATAACATCATTCAGTGGTGACGAGTCTGAGCTCAGACACCTTAATTGGATGACCTTAGACCCTTAACATCATTAATTTGGTGATATTAATTAATGAGGATAACATCGTAGGTGATGACCTCAGACCCTTATAACATCATTCAGTGGTGATGAGGTCTGAGGTCAGACACCATAATGGGATGACCTCAGACCCTTAACATCATTAATTTGGTGAGATTGATTAATGAGGATAACATCGTAGGTGACAACCTCAGACCCCTATAACACCACTGTGGTGACAAGGTCTGAGGTAAGACTACTAATTCAGTGCAAGCAGACACCATTACACAAGCTTCAGAGCTAAAACATCACATGACAAACATTCAACAAAATAAATGAAGTAAATGATCCTCCTCAGAGATCGCCATACAATTAAGATTCAAAAAATAAGAGTCAACTATGTTCATTCAGAGATTACAAATATTCAGAGATAACAAATATTCAGGGGTTACAAACAAAGTAAAGATTCACAATTGAATCTAAGGGTTTGAGGGGAGAATGCTGGTGTCTTTGGCCTGGTCCTGTTGGACGACATTGGTCACCTCGGTAATATCTTCCCTGTGGTCAGCACCTCCAACCTCTGTGCCATCAAGTGTTGCGGTCTCTACAGGCGCAGCAACCTCCTCCTCAACCTCCTGAAGGGCCTAGGCAAGCTGAGGGTTAGCAAAGCCGAGGCCTATGAAATCAGAGGCCTTCAAACTTACAGCCTCTTTCTCCTTGACAACAACCCACTTGGTAGTAGCTTTGATACCTCTCTCAAGGTACTCAAAGACAAAGCTCATAAATTCATTAGAGGCTTTGTATTCCGACAATATCCCCTCAGAGGTGTTATTAAGGGCTGCCTTCACTACCGAGTTGACCTTCTACTGCAGAACATCATCCTTGGCCTTCAGAGCCACAGCATGGTCCCTCTTAAGTGTAGAGATATCTTTCTCCAACCCCTTTACTTTCTTCTCAGACTCACCTAGCTCAGACTTCAGGCTATCGATTTCTCCGTTCAGAGTGCTTTGTACCTTCTCGGCCTCTTGGCCCTTCTGGATGAGGGGAAACTTCCTCAGAGTCCAGTTGGAAAGATGGTGCATAGCTGCCAAGCCCTGCGGATTATGTGATCATGTATAAGTTAGAGACCGGATCAGAGGTTACACTTGGAAATTACAAAGAAATATGAGGTCATACCTGAATGGACCTATGGATGCCGAACTCAACCAGCAGAGGTGTATCCAGTGACCGAAAGAAATGTTTATTGGCCTCGGTCATGGTAGAGCCGAAGGCATCCAGAGCCTACAGACTGTGGCCTACGTGATGTCGGTGATCTTCAATTGCTCTAAACGAGCCATCAGTGCATCTGCAGAAGAGATGGGGATGGCAGAATCTCCCCTCTTTTTCTTCTGCCTCTGATCCTCAGGGGCATGATCGGTAGAAGCCCTCTTCTTGATGGCTTGAGGCTTCGAGGTTAAGGGTGCTAGAGGAGGAGCATTAAGTCCTGCCTTCTTTGCGAGCGTTGTTAAACTCGGGGATGCCATTTCCCAAAGCTCATCTGAGATATCCTTCGGACGCTCTGCAAAATTGAAAGGTCTGAGTTAGAAGATCAGATATGAATAAACTCAGAGGTTCAACTTGGAATAAAAAATGATTACCAAGCTCGACAAGAGGACTTCCACCTAGACCTATCTCAGAGAGGTAGTGGGGGGTCATCAAGTGTTCAAATTTAACGAGCAGACCATGCATCCCCTGATCTTGAAGGTCTTTCACCTTCTGAAGATCCTGTGTGCTCAGACCAGGGTTGACCTTCGCAGACATTGTGACCTTACCCCATCTTAGGGGCATCCTTGGCTCTAGCAAGGACGAGGGAACACATGGACCAAATTCTCATTCCCCTGAAGTAAAAAAAGTATCGAGGCTTCCAGTTGTGGTTGGAAGTCTGAGTTATCTAAAGCATCTTTTTTTTAGGCTTCCGAGCTATAAAATTATAGTAGCTCGGATGATTTTTGGCAGAGGAAAGGATATAGCAACCAACAAAGACCTGAACTAGAAGGTCTGAGTGGTGGACAACCCTCCATAAGACTATAGCCCCTATTATGACCCTCCAAGCATTGGGGGACAATTGGGAGGGGGCTAAATTGATGTAGGCAAGGATGGACCCGATAATGGGATGAATGGGCAAACGAAACCCTAACTTGAACATCTGATCGTACAAGCAGATCTCACCATCTCAGCCATGGTAAGCCCTCTCTTCCTTCAGAGGCCTTCTAAGCTTTATGGAGGGGCTGATGGAGTACAGATATCTAAAGCAAAGAAGGTATACCTCAGTAATGGTGCTCTCAATCTTGGCTTCCTCAGACACGTCGGCATCCCTTTCAACATCATCATCATCGTCATTGTCTAACTCAACGTCAGCCTGAGTAGACGTTGATGGATTACTGGGGAACCTCTGAGCAAACTCAGCCCCGGGGACAGCCGACAGGGGAATATCATCAAGAATGGGTGGAATAGCCACACTCGACTCAACAACCTCAACCTCTAAGGAAGAGGACGAGGTGCTTGAATTATTATGGGACGAGACCCGGCTAGAGACCTCGGCTTGGTCAGGGGCCTCATCTTGTCGAGTTGTGAAGTCCATGGCCTCCTGGAAGGAATCCACAAACATAGGGTCTGAGTTGGAAGACTCAGACTCAGACATCGTTACTAGTTCGGAAGGGACCTCTGCTTGGTTAAATGGTTCCAATGGATCAGGGTATATCACCCTCAGGGGTGGTGGGAAGATGGGTCTAAGAGGGAATTCTTGTAACCTAGGGTCTCCTCCTGTTCTCTCTCTATTTTCCTAATTTTTTCTAAAGTCTTCTCTCTGAAAGAAGGGAACTCCTCAAGAAGTTGATAAAGAGGTCTGAGCATCAGAGGCAGACCCTACACTTACAGCTCTCCTAAAACAACAAACAAAAGCTGTTTTGTTTTTTATTCAACTAAAGATCAAACTATAAAACCTAGACAAAAAACTACTCGCCAGAAAAAATAGAACCCTCACCAGAAACCTCCGAGAACTCGCCGAAAAATGCAAAAGTAAGAAGATTGCAGAAAAAATGAAGAAGAAAGTATGGCAGAGGATACCTGCAAGCAAAATGGTAAGAGGGAAGGGAGAGACTGCGAGAAATCACCACCAAAGTGCTAAGAATCCAAGCTTTTCTAGAGAGAGAAAGTACTGCTGAAATGGATCATTCTAGGAAAGAGAAATGAGGAAGAAGGAGGAAAAAATGGGGGTTTAAACCCTTAAATATTGAGGCACAATTCCCAAGGCCCATCATTTCCTTGGAAGCCCCAAAGGGCGGCTGACAACACATGCTTGCCAGGCAAGCCACACTCTAGCGATGGACAAGTGTCAAGTGAACATTGACACATAAGAGAAAGACCTCGGAGGTATAGAGATCCCACACTCACCTGCTCTCACATGTAACTAAGGGCTGGGGGTGATTGATATGCCCCAAGTGTCACCTCGGCTCAGAGACACCAACCTCGGCTGAGTATGTAGCCGACACTGGAAAAGCCTTGGGTCCGTGACATCATCCCTCGACCATAATAGGGTCGGCCCAGGCCGACACTACCACCAACCTCATCAAAGGGGCACTGCATGTATCATACGGGTCAGCGACACCTCAGTTCAACTGGGTATGACAACCTCGTCCAGGGGTTGGCCGAGGTCGCAGGAAGCCACACTTCTACCAAGGTCAACCTTATCAAGATATCAGTCGATGCTCTCGGCTCATGCCAGCTCACCCTCGGCCCAGGCCGACCCCTATCCAATGTCTCGGTTTTAGTTAAATCGAGACCTTCATGGTCAACCTCGGATTGAACGAGCAACTAGACTTTATTAACCTCGGCTTATCCCAGGCCGAGGTCATGACCAAGCACGATGGCTGAGCATTCATTGACATGTGGATAAGGACACGTGGACACAAATCAATTATAAAAAATCATTCCCCACTCGTGGGGGGAATATTTCATCATCATTCTCTACATGTGACAGTGACAGATGTCTTCATCAGATTGGCTAGATCAACACACACATGCTCTTTTCATGCATGGGGGGTACATTACACCCCCCAGGTACTATATATAGGTCATCCTCTACCTTGCAAAGGATCCAATTTTGGCAACCCTAGCTGAAACTCTGTCCAAATACACAGTAGAGAGAGAAAGCTTGAGGGATTGTATCCATGGCCATCAGTGCCTTATTTTAGTGAGTTGATACACGCACACACAGTGGACGTAGGCCAATTTAGGCTTAACCACTTATATTTTTGGTGTTCCCCCTCTTCTCCTCATCTCATTCTCTTACCTTTCATATAACTGTGATGCCATTATTGTTCTTATATTGAGCTTTCAAACACCTTACCTGGTGGTGCTGTTTCCAGCATCATCAGACACAGAGCACTTAGTAACTACACCCCCAAGTCAACTTGAATTAACAAAAATTATTTGTTAAATGTTGGGTCAATAATAAGCAAAGGTGTCACATCTCTTTTTTTGGTTAGCACTTTTTGAGACTTTTTAGATGAGATACAACTTTATTTTCTCCTTTTGGTAAAGTGCGGGTTATTTTGAATTCACATGTGTATGGGGGTGGGGGTATTTTTAGTTCTGGTGTAGGTGTGGGTGGGGACTATTTTGGATTTTGGTGTGTGTGTGTGTGGGTGGGGTGGGGTGGGGGGGGGGGGTTGTTTGGGGTGGGGGTGGGGGTGTTAGAGTTGGGAGGGGCTATCAGGGTGGCAGAAGGCCGAGGTTGATTACTTTGCATGGTGAAAAATTGAATTGGTGGAAGAGATTTTATATGATGTTTGTGTATTATTGATGTTATGTTGATGATTAAACATTTTGGATTACAAGTAAAAATAAAGGAAACTCTTTCGAAATTTTCTAAAAATAATACATTGAAACAGTGGCAGGGATTCTATATGGTGTTTGTTTATTATTGATGTTATGTTGATGATTAAACATGATGGATTACATGTAAAAACAAAGGAAACTCTGTCTATAATTTCTAAAAATAATACATTAAATAGGTGGAAGGGATTTTATACAGTTGTTGTTGATTATTGATGTTATCTTGTTGATTAAGCATGTCTGATTACATGTAAAAATAAAGGAAACTCTGCCTATTTTTTCTAAAAATAATAAATTATTTGAAAATGACCGACTCAAAGAGGATTTACAAACATTGACAAGTAATTTAAAATGTCATTAACATTATTTATTTTCTCTTGTAGCGAGTGGCGGATAGGAATATTATTAGCCGAGCATATCTTTATTCCTACCCTAGAGTTGGGAGAACTTCAATTGCCAAAATAAAACAAAAAATTGGTACATATGTTCTTAATTTATTATGATTATATATATAGTTTATCTTTGGATTTTTTTAACATGTTTTCTATTTTATACAAATTAGATGAAGTAAAAAAAAATGAGCCCACCGACAAATTGAGTGCTTGAAGATGGACACTTAAGAAAAAATATCCCACACACGATGTCAATGATGGAATAACTGGTAGTGAGATATAAATATTTTGATAATTTCATAAAATAGTTGTCTAATTTCAAATATTTTTATTTTTTACTTTTTATACGTTTTTTCTCAATTTGTGGGAAATGTTCAAAAAAATAATTGGGTGCGCTACCATTGGATCAACAAAATAGGGTAGAAGTGAGGGATGCTATATTTTAGGAGGTGATAGGACTTGATGAACATGGATGAGCCTTGTGTATGGGAGTATGCATTAAACCAACTTCTTTACAACCAACCACATAATCTCGGCTTGACTAGAAAAGGAGGTCAATGAGTGAGGGATTCGTTATTGGGAAGAGATTGGGGCCTAAGAAAATCGCCATCAAGAAGAAATTGATGTGGTGAAAGGAAATTTGGAAAAAGGAGATATAAGAAAGAGTAATGAGGGATAAGAGGGAAACTTCAGAACAATCTAGGATTAAAATCACTCATATAATAAGAGAGGTAGGCATTCCACTACAACCACCACCAATTGATACTTTTGATACCCACATTAGACTATGAATGGTTAATTTTTTGCTACAAAGGGTCTATTTTTTGTTATGGATTTTGATTAAGTTATTATGGATGTAACTAACTTATAATTGGAAATGACGGTTAAAAAGAATGACGTTGCGTTTATTTTTATGAAGTGTTATTAATTACTATTTGATTTTGTTATTTTTTAAAGGTTCGATTTTGGGGTAATAGAAATTTGAGTTTTGTTTTTAATTTACTGTTATTATATTAAAGATTTCTTAGATTTTTGAATGACTACTGTTTTTATTATTGAATTTAGGTTATCTACATTATAGTGTATAAAAAATATTTATCATTTTGGGAAAACTAAAAATGCCTTTTAACATATTAATTGGACGCCACATTTTATGCACCAAAATATATTTCGAAAAACTACTTGTGTCCCTAATATTGAGTTTAAAAGGACAACACACATATTTCCTTATATAAACATAATATTATTTGGTTTTAAGAGGACGACACAAATATGATGGCCCCAAAGGTCCTAAAATCTGTAACAGGAAATTCAAATGATGTACTTTTTGATTTTTCTGATGCCAACCTATTAGGACAACTCTTCATGTCTTTTTGATTGTCCTAGATACTATTGGGTGCAACAAATAAGATTTTGGAACAACAAATTAGGTGTCCTTAATAATTAATTTTTGAGAATTGGGGGGGATCTTTATTGTCTTATATCTTTATCCAATCATTTAGACTTATCAATATTATTATTTTTGAAAGGATTCCCTAACAAGGGAATTTTATTCACTTGCATGTCTTGCGTAATTATTTCTTGTTATTGAGATTTATTGCAGGATTTCTATCACTCCCCGAAGACCAAGAACTTACATTGGAATATTGAGTCGGTCTAATGGATTTGTGTATTGTGACAAGACCCTTTCATTATATGGCTAACTAGGTGTAAGCCCGCGCGATGTGCGAGCGAGGCGATGGCCTTGTCGCCCTTAAATGATTTCATTTATACCTAAAGAAAAAGAAAAATAAATAAAAAGAAAAAAAATGAGAAATGAAATTTATAATAAAACACAAAGAAATGATGTTTTTTAACACGAAAGATTGCTCACATGCTAACATTTAATAAAACACAAATAAAAAGAAGAGCCCCAAACGAAATGCTATTTTTTAACATATAAGATTGCATGGAAGTAATAGTGGACAACATCCATAAAATTGTAACTCAATTATATCAACAAATATCCAATCCACAAATTACAGTAAACAAATCACAATTGGAAAGAAGATATATATAACACAAAGTACAAACAAACGAAAAAAATTAATAAACCCAACAAATGAATGAGATAGAAACTTCAGAAGACCTACCACACTTTGGTTGATGGGTCTGTTTGGACCACCAAATGGCAAACCCCAAAATCTCTTATTCACATACCAAATCTTAGTTACTAAATAATGAAGAAAAATTTATTTGTCAAAACTCTGAAAGTTCTAAAAATTGTTCTCAAAGTGGAGTCCTTGACCCGCATCGAAATCAGCACATTGACACAGTCGGAGCTCCACTCTCTTTCCCTTTGCTCCTCGTCCGTATTCGACCTTAACCGCACTAACAACATTGTGTTCCCCCAAATCGATCGCTCCCTCTTCAACTAAAGCACCGGTACTCGCAGCCAAACCTACTCCTATCCCCGTACCCTCTTCCCCGTCCCAAGCCGCCATCCTCACCTCCACACCCCCTCCCCTTCTCCCCAGATAATAAAGCCATTGTCAATTCCCTCAAATAACTCCTCTCCCAGCAAACCTCCTTCGTTCTTCATTCCAGGAAGAGAAACTGAAGTAGTAACTCTTGTAAGTTGGTTCAGGTTGGGTTTCAGTTGGAGATTGTGAATAGGAATGGTGTACCCATTCATTTCAATGCCTTGGGGAATGACGATGAAGTTTACAGGGCTGAGTTTTGGAGGAGGAGTAAACGTATTATTCTCGGGTTAGGTTTTCCACTGAGGTCGCCATGGGTCAGATGATTTGTGTGTTTGTGTGATAAGCAAGTATATCTTTATGATGATGATGAAGGTGTAGGGGTGGAAAACAGAATGTCGGGCTCATGACTTAATAATTGAATTGGGATTCGAGAGGAGAGAGGAAGAAATGGGTTTTTGCATTAACCTGATGCTTTTGTTTCCAATTATCTTTATACCTTCCACATATAGGGAGATGGACAGTATTTACTCCAATATACTTGCTGGCGAGGTAATGGAGGAGATGAATAGGATCCATATGACATGTGTATATCTTCCATGCTTAGGACTCTAAATGCTTTGTATATCATTTTAGAGTATTATAGAGATATGGAGTGACTCTTGCTTGCCGTAATTAAATATTTTTTTAGGTTTTTTGGGGTTTTTCCTTGGAATAACCAATGGGGATATTGAAAATGTAATAATTTGTATTATATATGAGTTGGCTATCTCTTATGACAAAATATTTTATTCATGCACAAAGTAGATCCCAAAATCTAGATACAACTAGATGAGTGAGACTTTCTTTATCCATTACTTATGGAAAATTATGATTTGAAGCTACAAATGCATCTCAATATTTTAAGCATTCTGGCACTACCGTTGAAGAATATCCTTTGGTATAATTGATAAACATTTGGGTATTGCACACACTCACTTATTTTAAAAATGAGAGAGTTTATTTCTTATTAACGTGTTTTTGAAAGATTTAATTGAGTGATGCATTTGTTTAAGAATACGGATAAAGTAATGATTTTCAAAAGTTCTTTTGAAGTGGTTTTAAAGTGAGTTTGGCTGAGAGTCATTCGAATGACAATATTTAGGTTATTCGCAGGATCAATGCGATTTGGTGCACAAACACTCCACATAACTAAGATTTTTCCCATTCACACGACCCTATTTCATATTCGATCAAAGGTCATGTTGTCCAAAATTGTACACACAGAAAAAATCAATAATGTGCACGACAGATATGGAGATTAATAATTTTCTATAAATATGCCTTGTTTTCCTCCAAATCATTTAACGTTTTTCTCTCTTCAAAATACATATTTTAAGGAATTTTTTGTATTAAAGAGAATTACTTTCTCTCTCTAATTCAAATTGAGTATTCATTTGAGAGTTTGTGAGAATTTTCTAGGTCTTAACTTGAAAAATGATATGAGAGTCTTTAATTCAAATATAGACTTGTTTGCATATGTTCTTTAAATGAACTAGATGATCTATACTCCAAGATCTAAAAGGATGTGTTCAAGCTATTGAGAGTTGTAGCATAGTGTGGATTTCAGACGAAGAGTGGAATTTCGTATACGAGAGATGGAGCTTTAATCATATTTCTCATTGGAATGGGGATTGTCGGAATATCCATATGTAATTTATTATGGGTGCACGAAAGTGAATTGCCTTATTGTATTATCTAAAATAACTTTTTGGTTGAGGATTTTCCTCATATACCTTGTGCTTTATGCATGTGTCCTTTTTGTGTGATTGTTTTTTTCATTTTATGTTGATTAATTGTGTATGTGTTCTTGTAATTCATACAAATCACTTTGGAATTCGAAAATTGGCTTAGATATATTTATTTTTTAAACTTGATTTTAAAAATGGGAAAATTTATTGAGATAAATTATTTTTAAACTTAGGTTATTTTTAGTGTTCACACACTTAGGTTTTCAATTGGTATCAAATCACGAGTTCTCGATTAGTCTTAACATCCTGAGTAAATCCTTGTGTATTTGTGTGTTTGTTTTCTTCATGCATTGTCATGAATATTTCGTACTTTTATGCCTTAGGTGTGAGCTTAGATAATATGCATTCATCACATAAATCATTTGAAAAGATAAAGAGTTTTTTAAAATCAAAGAGAATAACATTTTGACAACAGGAATTTAATTTTTTCTTCAAAACCATCTTAAACCTATAAGTGCTTCTATTGTTTCACGACAGGACACTTGAGAAATTTTGTCTTTAAACTTCAAAGAGATGAGAAATGTTCATACTCCAGGTTCTTAAGGAGAAAATATTTTCATGGAATAAATATGAGACTTGAAAATTGAAGCACCTTATACCTTTGACTTACTTAAGTCTATATTGTATAAGTGTTCATCTAATTTGGAAATAGTGACAAAATTTGTTGTCTAACCTAGAATCCAAAGAACCTCAGACTTGTTCACTCTCTAATCCTCTTCAATGATCCAAACAAGGTATAAATTGAATCACACTACACACATTAGAAGTGCATACATGTGTATATATTGCTCATATTGATTGTGTGTTAAATTCCCCTTAAAATGTTGTTTTAATAATATTTTAGGAATTTTTAAATATTTTTAAAATAATGTTTTCTTTAATAAAAGTGTGTTTATAAACTTTGTGTGGTTAAAATGCTATTATGAAAAATTAGTTTTCATTAGAATATTTGATTGGGTAGAATATCAATGCGCCATAGACTTTAGGGTGTTGCATGTAATTACTTTGGACGCTCGTTTGCCAGCCAAAGAAATGCCAACACTTGTCATGCTCTTGTTATCTCATTTGTGTTTGTTTTGTGAGAGAACTGCCTGGTGTATTGTGGATCGTTAGATCAAACGTTATCTATGGCCTGCATGTGTTTTAAGACTATCCATGTGTTATCATTGTGGACCAATCACCTTCGTTTTAACCAACCGCTATCTTAGCACCCTTGGATCAAGTCAATATAAGGAAGACTGAATCTCAACCATTGATTGCTATCAGCGATCCAGAACCTTCCTTGGATCTTATATAAACCCTCTCATTCTCAGCATTTTAAGACTTTTGGCAGTCGTCTAAATTGAGAAAAAAAAAGAAAAGAGAGAAGTAAGAGAGAAGAGAGAAAAGAAAAGAGAGAAGAGAGAGAAAGGGAAACTGAGTTAGAAACCCTAACCCTAACCCTAAACAACTTCAAACCATATTCAAACCTTCGTACTTTCAGAAATCCAAACACAACCTTGAGTGTTTGAGAGAGATTGGTGTTACTGGTTTGATCGTTTGTAGTTGTAACCTCTTGATCTGTGATCTTGTTACCAACTTAGACATTTTGGTGAGATCTGTATTTCTTTTTCATAGAAATATTAGATCTACACTATTGCATGTTATATATCACTAGATATGCATATTTGTTTCTCGTTTTAAGAAAATATTTGTTGATTTAGATCTGTAAATGTTTTATATTTCTTGTTCTTGTGAAACTAAACATTGACCTAGTTAGATTCTCAGTTGGAGGTTTTCAATCTCGAAAATCTTTTCAAAACTGAGATTGATTAAGATCTTGACTGATTTTGAAGCAAGATATCCGTGGAATTTGGGATAGATTAAAAGGTCAAAAAGGTTCCAAGTTTTGTAAGAAAGAAAGAAAAGAAAATCACAGGATATAGTCTTTATATGTAATTTTCTAGGATCGTCTGTACAAACTAAGTGTGTGTGAGTTCATGCATGTGGATAGAAATCACATCACAAACACTTAACACACTACCACACTGAAAGTGTTGGTATAAGATCAAAGATTATTGAGTCGACGAAAAGAAAGCTAAAGCAAAGTGGAAGTTATCAAACTGGAAGAACATCATCAACAATCAGATCTACAAAGAAGTTAGAAGGATACCAAGTGGAGTATATTCCTAAACTTAGAATAGGCTAAGTTGTGTGCATGTATGTTGTATTGTTTGTAACTGCTATTTGTTTTTAGTGGATTTTTAACTTTCGTGACTTAGAAGTCACCGTGTATGTTTCCTCTATTGGGAGAGGTTTTACCACGTTAAAAATAGTGTGTTCTGATTATCTTCATCTCCTCATCTCATTCTATAGTGTGATGATATTTTGAAACTATCTTCATTTTAAAACTGATTACAAAGTCTTGGTTATTCTCGTACATAAGTTTTTGTAAACACATGTTGTTGTTTATCATTTTTATTTTCAAAAGAAAAGGGTTTCTTCAACAAACAACTCGGAGTTGCTTATACAGTTTAATCATTGTATTAAACGGCATTAGTAACATTTTTCAATTGGTATCAGAGCCCTGTAAACTTTTATTTCAAAAAGGATCTTGTGTTTCTGAAATCGTTTTCTGAAAATCTTAACTATGGACAAGAAGAATGAAAGGTTTGGTAATCTGTCCAGACCTCCACTCTTTGATGGAAACACCTTTGCTTACTGGAAAGTAAGAATGGTTGCCTTCATCCAAGGGACTTTAGGAGATGATGTCTGGGACATTATTGAAAATGGATATACTTGTCCTACTAAACCAGCCACTGAAGGAAGTGATGAGAGGGTAAAGAAAATCTTAAGTGAGTTTACCCAAGAAGAGAAAACAATTTCTCGTAATAACAATAAAGGAAAGAATGCCATCGTTATGTCTATTAATGAGTATGAGTTCAAGAGAATCTCATCTTGTGCCACTTCCAAGGAAGCTTGGGACACATTAATCACTGCCCATGAAGGAGACTCAAGAGTTAAAGTTGCTAAAACTCAAATGCTTACCCAGCAGTACAACTCTTTAATTATGTCTGACTCTGAGACTTTTGATGACATTTATATGAACCTAACTGATATAGTTACTAAGTTGCATGCTAATGGTATAACATATGATAGGAATGAGATTGTTTCTAAAATCCTAAGATCATTACCACAAAAGTTTGACAACAAGAGGTATGCTATTGAGGAGATGAGTGATCAAAACCTCACCCCTGAGTTACTCAGTAGCAAACTTAGGACTGTGGAAATGGAATTAGACTTTAAGAAATAATTAAATTAGTCTAAAAGAAAACAACCCAACTCTAACTTGAGTTTTTCTTCTAAGATATCTAAACTTGAGACTAATTTGATCAACTGTGACTCTGATGAGGAGTGGGATATAGACAAACTAGATAATCAGATTGCCTTAATGTCCAAACAATTTAAGAAAATTGTTAAATTTAGAAATAAAGAGGCATCTAAGTAAGGCAAGCCTAATTATCCAACTGTGTCTAATCCCAAACCTCATGAGAGAGGTCTTGACAAACATCCTAAGGACAACAACTTCAGATCTAACAGAGACCTTAAAAAGATTAAATGTTTTAGATGTGGGAAACTAGGTCACATTGCGCACGATTGCAGAGTTAATTTGAATAAAACCAACACACACAAGAGAGCCAATATCTGTAAAACTTGGGAAGATTCAAGTGACTCTGATGAAGAGGAACTTGAGTCATCTAATGTATTTGACCCTTGCATGTCCTTTTTTGCTAAGATCATTTACAATGATGATATGCCTCTGTGTGATAATGATACTTCTACTCATGCTCTTGTGAATACTGCTTTGACTGGCCTAGATGCCTTGTTATCTGAAAATGCTGCTAGCTCTAGTTCCGTGTGTGTGAGTCAAAGAGATCTCGATAACGACGATGTAAATGGGTGCGTAAGTACTAAAACTGAATCGTTAGGGGTCACTGCACACACTTCACTTAGCGACTCAGACACAGATGACCTCCCAGATATTCATACTTTGTATGCTAAAACTCTTAAAAAAGGCACTAGACTGGAGAAGACTGTTAGAGACCTGACTAAGAAATTAGATGATCTAAGTCTTATTGTGAAGCTGAATGCCGAAGAGTACACTCACCAGTGTCTGACACATCAATCAGAAATTGAAAATTTTGATCAAAAATTAAAAGAGTTGACTAAAACTAATGAAACCCTGGAAATGAAATACAAGGGAACGTTATTAGAACTGGAAGAAGCAAAAACAAAGACAACAACTATTTTCAAAAAAAATTCTAAGTTTGAAAACAATTCAAATTGTTTCACTGACTTTGTTGTTGACTCTAAGACCAATTCTGATGATAGAACCGGTATTGGTTTCTTCCCTAAGAATAAACCACAAACTAAAAATTTTGAACCTATCAAGTTTGTGTCTGGGGGCAAAAGACCAATCGAAACATGTCCAGCTTTTCATTTTATTAAAAAGGAATATGATTAAAAGGAACAACAGAAAGACATTGGAGAGTCTAGTAACTCTAAGGATGACAGTACACTTGAGACTAAATACGTCTGTCCTTTGATCAGAAAGGCTGAATCTACCTTTAAAACCATACCTCCTAGGAATAAGACTTCTCAACAGAATCCTGTCAAACCCATCTTTAGAAGTTTCCCTAAGGAAGTACATCCCTCAAGAAATCAATATTGCTCCTACTGTGACGTTTATGGTCATTCATTTGAAGGTTGTTATGCTAGGCGTTTAAACGCCCCTGTGTATAACACTCCTGTTTACAAGAACTTTAACTACTCTAGGCAAAATCGTAACCATTATGTCCTTCCAAGGCAACCTGACAAGAACTCTAACTAAAGGAATAGAAAGACCAAAACTAAGAGTTCATTTAAGAGAAAGGCTCCCAGAAACTTTCCTAAACCAAAAGCTCAACTTTTCCACAAAAATCAGTTTGTTGAGCCAAATGTTTTTCGACAAAAAGCTGCTTCTCGAAAATTTTATCAAATGAGAGCAAACTTGCGCAAAATTAAAGATAGAGCTATTTGGGTTAGAAAAGATGATCTTTTACCCCAAATGAAGTGTAACATTGTTATCACTGCCTTAAAGGCTGAACACACTTCATCTGGTTGGTATTTAGATTCAGGATGCTCCAAACATATGACAGGAGATGAAACCAAACTCTTAAACAAAACCAGATTTGCTGGAGGTAAAGTAGTTTTTGGCGACGGAGTTTCATCCCAGATCATAGGTAAAGGAATCCTAAAAGAAGAGGGAATGCCTGTTTTGGAAAATGTACTTTTAGTTAAAGGCCTTAAAGACCACCTCCTAAGTATATCACAATTTTGTGACTCAAACCATACTGTTACCTTTTCAAAGAACAATTGCAAAATTCTAAATGATAAAGGTGAATGCATCATTACCGGATTTTGAACACCTGACAACTGTTATACTGTCAAGACTAGTTCTGAAACCCGTAACATTGTCAGAATGGATGACAATGAAATCTGGCATAATCGTATGGGTCACCTAAGTTATGATATCCTTGGTAGATTGTCTACTCAAGAGATAGTTAGAGGAATTCCTAAAATTAAACCTATTTCCAGTGTTGTTTGTGGTCATTGCCAGGAAGGAAAAATAGTTAAGACTTCGCATAAAAAAGTTAAAGACATTCTCACCTCTAGACCTCTAGATCTCATCCACATGGACCTTATTGGTCCCTCTAGAACTGTTAGTCTTTGTGGACACAGTTATATCCTTGTCATGGTTGATGATTTTACACGATTCACTTGGGTTGCCTTCTTGAAACATAAATCTGACACGTTTCAGAAATTTTTGAAAATTTTACTAAGAATTGAAAATGAGAAGGACACACAAGTCAATCGCATTCGTAGCGATAGAGGGGGAGAGTTCATAGACACCGGAATAGTTTAATATTGTGACTACAACGGTTACAAATACGAATTCAGTGCCCCCAAGACTCCTCAGCAGAACGGTGTTGTCGAAAAGAAAAACCGAACTCTTCAAGAGATGGCACGTGTCATGTTGCATGCCAAATCTCTACCTAAGTACTTCTGGGTAGAATCTATTAGAACTGCATGTCATATCATTAATCGGGTTTACCTTAGGAAAAACACTAAACAAACCTCTTATGAGATGTGGTACGGAAAGAAGCCTAATCTGAAATACTTAAGAACTTTCGAAAGTCTGTGTTATGTCTGTAAAGACAGAGAACATTTGTCTAAATTCGAGACGCGTGGTGATAAAGCCATCTTTTTAGGTTACTCTCCAAACAGTCGTGCATATCGTATATACAATCTGCGTACTAAGACCCTTATGGAGTCGATAAATGTAATTGTAAGCGACACTATTGGTGAAAATAAGATATCTGAATCACCTATTGTGGTTGAATCTGAAAATGATTTCAAAAATGATTCACCAGAAATAGATGACTCATTACCTATTGAGAGTCTAGAAGTACCTGGCTGGGTCTCTAAAGATCAGCCCATTGACAACGTGGTCGGTAATCCTAATGAGCCAGTCCGTACTAGATCCCAGTTAAGAAATTATGCTAATTACCCATGTTTCATCTCCCTCGTGGAATTGAAAAATGTTAATGAAGCATTGAATGACGCACACTGGATTTTTGCTATGCAGGAAGAACTTTTACAATTTGTCTTTCACGATGTCTGGTGATTAGGCACATATTCTTCACATTTATCCCCTTAATTTCGGTATTTTTATGATCCCGTGTAGTGTAAATATCTTGGATTTGTCTCGTATTTATGCTACTAACCCCTTTTGGCAAGTATTTCGTGTTTTGTGTATTTCTCATGTGTTTTACAGGTATTTCACTCAAACTAGTGCGAAGGAGAACTCAAAACAGTGAAAGAAACGAAGAAATGGAGAGTTGAAGGGCATTTTCATAATTTTTCAGCCTTATTCCGGAGGTGGGGCTTGAAGAGCTCTAAATTACAAGAACACTGGAAAAAACGGCACCTCAATCCGAGCTACGGTGAAGAAGTTACGATGTTTTGAAGTTGCGCGATAATGGACCGGTCCGGTCATGCGAAATCCAGGCAATTAATTATGCATTTAATGTAGTGAAACTCTTGAAAAACTTGTGCCACAAGCGAAATTTGATGCCAAATTCGTGCAATTTGGTGCTATAAAATACCAAGCCCTACCTCATTTTCAAGGGGAGTAGAATTCTAGAGAGAGGGAGACAAATTCTAGAGAGTAGAATAGAATTTTAGAGAGAGAAAGTGAGATTTTAGAGAGTTTTCTTAGTTTTTCTTTACATAGAAATTTTCATAAACTCTAGTTTGTAAGGTTGAAGAAAAAGAATTTTTCTGGATTCAAGTTCATCTCTTTTCCCTATTGCTGAATACAAGTATCAATTTTTCATTCTCTTATTTATTCTTTATTTTATTTCTAATTTAATTCTCAATTCTTTTGCAATTTGTTAACAATGTTTGTTAGATCCATAATTCCATATATTGTTATGAATTTGCTTTCTCATAAAACCATGTTTAGTTAAGTTTTTCAAGGGTTGGGGTACATGAACTCAATTCAAGGCAAATTATTTATGTAGAAAATAGAGGTTAAATTAAAATATTGATTGAATCGTGAAAGAAACTCATACAAATATTGTCAATCTTTTAATCTCTCTTGCCCTAGGTACTTGAGATGCTTAAGAACGCTTTGCGAGTATGATTTATCATTCACCGCTTTATATCTATCTTTGATTTCATATGATGCGGGCTAAATCTCTCATATATGTAATGCTTAGAATTTATAAAGACCGGATCTAGTCAATAATTTTAATTTACAATTCTAGTATTCTATACGGTAATTTGTTAAGGATGGAGGGATTGTACCCTACCCTATTTTCTCCCATTTGTCAGATCTAAATTTTTTTGCAATTTTCAGTTTGTTTTTTTTAAGTAAATTTTTATGTCACTATAAATTTTCCCAATCATTAATCATCTTTTTGTTTCTTTTAAGAAATCATTTCAAGATTTAATAATTTTTCTTATTACTATTTGGCAATCTCGATCCCTGTGGATACGATCCCGACTTACCGGGTTATTACTTGAGTGACAGGCTTGCACTTGAGCCTAGAGGAAAACGCACTTTTGAGATAAAATTTTATTCGCGTCAAGTTTTTGGCGCCGTTGCCGGGGATCCGAAATTGTTAAATTTTCAAGAAAGTTATTTTTATCTACAAGTGATTTCGAAAAAAAAAAATCATCTTTTATGTGCTTATATGCAAAATTCATCTCCCACCCAAGTTCACGAAAATCCTATTGCCGAAGCAAGTTCTGAAAATTCTGAGTCTCCTCATTTTGGGCTCCACCTCCTTCGCCTAATAATTCCATCACAAGTCGTTCATTGAGTCAAACCCGGAGTGAGAATTCTGAACCTTTCGGTAGCGATATGTCGGATCATGGTAGTGTTGGTGTTGGTGCTGGAGAGGAGGAGATACCATATCTTCCCATGAAAGATTTGTTATTTCCGGAGCGAACTGTTACCCCTGGTTGCATTTTACTCCCGTATAATGCCGGTCAGTTCCACTTTCGGAATGGTATGATCCAAATTCTTCCTACATTTCATGGGATGGATTCTGAAAAACCATATCTCCATATTCGAGAATTCGAAGATACATGTGAAACGTTTGGTGATCAAGCCTGTCCACAAGATGTAATCCGGTTGAAGCTCTTCCCTTTTTCCTTAAAGGATAAAGCTAAAACTTGGTTATGGTCCCTACCCCCAAATTCTGAGTTATCCTGGAGAGATATGCAATCCAAGTTTATATAAAAAAAAATTCCACAACACAAAACCAATTCTGTTAAAGCCCAAATTCAAGCTTTTCGTCAAAATGAGAATGAGGCTTTTGATAAATGTTGGGAGAGATTTCAAGAGTTAGTTAGTGCATGCCCACATCATGGTTTTGAAAAGCATCATCTGATTTCATTTTTCCATCAAGGCCTTACTTTAGCGTCTAAACAACTTGTTCAAACCATGTGTGAAAGACCTTTTTGGGAGTTAAATTCGAGCGATGCTGAAGCTTATTTGAGATATGTAGCAGAGACTACGCAATCATGGGATGTTTCTGACCCCAATATTCAAAACCGAAATCGACAAGTGTCCAACTTGCCTGCTGCGTCCGGTATCTATCACTTGGACAAGGACACTTTGTTAGATCAAAAATTTGACCAATTGGAGAAGGATTTCAGAGATATGCTTGAAGTGCGATTGAGAGAAGTAGCTGGACCCGTACAAGCTGGGAAGGAGAAAGTGTGTGCCATTTGTGCTGCGGGTCATTCTACAAAAGGATGTCCTACTATCCCTGCATACAGGGCAATGTACACTGAACAGGTTGAGGCAATAGGGGGTTTTGCGGAAATTATAATGCATAGCAAGGGAATGCATATAATCAATCATGGAGGAATCCTGGGTTCAATTGTGGACAACCCCAAGGTGGGATGGTTCCTAACCCACATATGATTGTACCACCACCTCCTCAATTTCAGCAAGTGGCTCATCTAATGCCAAATCTTATGCAGGTACCACCTCCTGGTCCGTATATTGCTCCATCGAGGCGATCTCTTGAGGATAACTTAAATCACCTCATCCGATCTCAAAAGGAGACAAGTGCTAAGTATGATCGAATGTTCAATGACATATATACTAGCATCTCAAGGTTGCAAACTGCATCGAATGTCCAAGAGAAGGGCAAATTTCCTGCTCAAAGCCAACGACCTCCCCTAAGACAAAGCAGTGTTGGCACTACATCCCACGACCATCGAGAGCAATGTAGCGCTATTACCACTCTACGTAGTGGGAGAGTAGTTGATTTGACACCTCACCCACGCAATGCATCTAAAGATAAAGAGGTTTAGCCCGGCACAAGAGAGGCCGAAGATTACCCTTTAATTGAGAGTGAGGAGGAGGAAAATACTAGTGGACCCAAGGCCATCACTCCCACCACTGCCCCATACCCTCAACGGTTGGTCTTTCACTCGAAAACGACCTCCCGTGATGAAGTTCTGGAAGTCCTTAAGCAAGTAAAAATTAATTTACCTTTTTTCGAGACTATATAGAGAATTCCCGCGTATGCCAAGTTTATTAAGGACTTACTCACGGTGAAATGCAAGCTAAAGGTAAACCAGAACGTCTCTTTGGCCCAAAATGTCAGCGCAGTCTTGTCGACTGACTTTCCATTAAAATATAAAGATCCGGGTGCGCCCACTATTTCGTGTATCTTGGGGAAGAACCGAATCGAGAGAGTTCTAATAGATCTAGGGGCTAGTGTTAACATTATGCCCTATTCCATCTATAGGCAACTAGAACTGGGGGCCCTTAAGCCCACCAATATGACTCTCCAGCTCGTGGATCGTTCTGTGAAGTTTCCTCGGGGAATTGTTGAGGATGAGATTGTCCAAATAGACACTTTCTACTTCCTAGTGGATTTTGTAATTTGGGACGAAGAACCTTCCGTTCTCCCAAGTAATCATGTTCCCGTTGTTCTTGGCCGCCCATTTTTAGCTACAGCTAATGCTCTTATCAATACCCGAAGTGGGAGTACGCAATTAACTTTCGGGAACATGACCCTCGAAATAAATATCTTTAATAATTCCAAGAGAGAGGGTGATGAAGGGGAACCGTGAGGATTGGATCTTTTGGGGGAAGCACACGAGCAAGAAAGAACTTACAAGGAAGAACCATTAGGGGAAGGTTGTGTCATTGAGAGCAAGGTAGGGGATGTATGTTTAGTTAATGCATTTGAGAGCATGAGTGATCCCACGAACAAGAGTGAAAGAGGAGATTTAGAGTGTGTCGGGAGAGGCTCGTCGAAATACTTAGAGGAAAGTGAATGGCAGGACACTATCGATACATTTCTCCTCGATTACCAACCACCCACACCACCCTCTCATTCGGCGAGTGAGCACGAAAGGCAGGTTGAGGACACCAAGCAAGAGAGAGAGCTAGAGGAGTTGAGCCTAGCAGAGTTTGAGCGCGAGTTTGGACCGGTGGATGCGAGCCTAAACGATGAAGTCCAATCTTTCTGGGCCTCATTTCGTCATTTAGACGAAAGCGAGTGGGACAATAGAATTGATGAATTTCTCCTTCCTAAACCTCCACCCATACCATTTGAGTCTTCGGAGGTACTTGAAGATACTACTCAAATCTCGTCCGACTTAGAGACCAACCCACGTGCTACGCAACAAAAGGATCCTTTTTCGGTTTATCATAATGCATCTCCCGGTCTTTCCTTTATCTATGGGCACGGGCCCAATTTGTTCCGACTATTCACTTATGATGGTAAGACTGGAGAGACGAGGCGTGCATCGTACCCAGTGAAAGGGATCGGGTGATTTGTGGAGAGAGATAAGAGGTCGTCGCACCCCCAACGCGTATGGGGTGATTTTTGTTGTATTTTTGAGTCATGTATACGTGTTATATAGTGTCTTATTGCATTTAGAGTAATTAGTTCAAGTATTGTTATTTTTTTGTATGCTTGGTTCTAACATGTTTTGTAGATTCAATGGACTCGCACTCATCAGGGATCGCTCCATTTGGGTAATATCTTTCTTTTCCTCTCTTTATGTTGTGTTCTTGATTTGCATTGAGGACAATGCAACATTTAAGTTAGGGGGTGTGGGATATTCTTCCCGATTCATTGATTCGATCACATGTTCTTTCCAAGTGTGTTTTGAAAAAAAAAATGAGAAATTTAGAAAAAGTCAAAAATATTTTTCTTCAAAATAAATAAAAATTGGAATTTAAATTTTTCAAAAATATCACCTTTATTCTATTTAAAGTCTCAAATTGTTAACAATCATAATGCACTAAGCCAAAATTGACCGAAGATGAAAATTGAAAGAAAATTGACGACTTAACAAATAAGTGTGGAGATTGATCAAACCAGGTGAGATTTCGAGCCTTTCAATTTTTTATGAGTTTTTAAATCAATCCGAGTTTATGATTAACTCAAAGTTCTTTTCTGCATTTTAATAAGTTGTTGATGATATCAATCCTTTGTTTTGATCGGTTATGGAAAATGTGTGAAATGTTGTCTCAAAATTCGTGCTAAATATATCTCTAAACTTAATTAATCTCGAGATGCATATGGTAATGTGATTAGCAATTTGGACAATGAAGTAGGCCCTCGTTTGTTACCCAAAAATATTAGCCATAAAAAGTTGTGAAAAACAAAATTATCCATTTGCAACCCACTTTGAGCCTAATAAAATATTTCCCTTTCGTTTGATAACCCGAAAAACCCAAATAGCCCGGAATTGTGAAAATTCATCAAGTAAGTCCAAATTGTGAAATAAAAAGGGGCAAGAGAAAAAAAAATGCTCAAAAAAAAAAAAAGAAGAAAAAAATGAAAAGAGAAAAAAAAAGAAAGAGAAAAATGAGCAAATGCTCGAAAAAGCACTAATGGACATCATAAGGACATTTTCCAATTCCAACATTCCCTACCATTTCCATTTTTTCCCTTTTACACCTTAACCCCAAGAAAAGTCCTAACCGAGTCCGAATGGCGAAATTAATTACTGCATGGAGAGATAAGGCATGAAAAGAAAATGAGAGATTAAATGGTGTGAAATATAGGTGATGTTCCCGTTTCCTAAAAACTAAATTCCGATGATGAGATTTTTCACCATATATTTCCTTCTTTTCAATTTTGTATGCGTGAATTTATGTCCATTATATTTACTCTTTATATCATGCATACCGAGAAAAAATAACCACAATCCGAGTGATTCGTTTGTGAGTGCAATCTGTAAGAATTTGGATCAAAACGAATTTTTGGAAAGTAACGTAATGCTCAATCGGTGGAAATTTGAGGTTTAATTTTTGGCTTTGCCCACACACACTATGGTTTGAGACAGTTGAATATGAGTTGATGGTGATTATTTTTTCAAAAAGTTTAAATTGTACATTTTTTAAGTATTTTGATATTTATTTGAGTCAATAAAGAATTTTGTGGGTATATTCACTGCAAATCCTCACGAGACAAAACTCGTCCTACTAGGGTAACCTAGGGGTTTAAAGGCTTGTTGCATACGCTAAATGCAATCGCTTACCCGCGAAAAAGGTATTCTATCCCAATAAAAGAATTTTCAAGAGTGGATTTTTGGTTAGATTCATTTACATTGCTTGGGACGCGCAAAGTTCTAAGTTAGGGGGTGTGATTAGACACATATTCTTCACATTTATCCCCTTAATTTCGGTATTTTTATGATCCCGTGTAGTGTAAATATCTTGGATTTATCTCGTATTTATGCTACTAACCCATTTTGGCAAGTATTTCGTGTTTTGTGTATTTCACATGTGTTTTACAGGTATTTCACGCAAACTAGTGCGAAGGAGAACTCAAAATAGTGAAAGAAACCAAGAAATGGAGAGTTGAAGGACATTTTCGTAATTTTTCATCCTTAGTCCGGAGGTGGGGCCAACTAGAAAGTTGAATATCTCTAAATTACAAGAACACTGGAAAAAACGGCACCTCAATCCGAGCTACGGTGAAGAAGTTACGATGTTTTGATGTTGCGCGATAATGGACCAGTCCGGTCATACGAAATCCAGGCAATTAATTATGCATTTAATGCAGTGCAACTCTTGGAAAACTTGTGCCACAAGCGAAATTTGATGCCAAATTCGTGCAACTTGGTGCTATAAAAGACCAAGCCCTACCTCATTTTCAAGGGGAGTAGAATTCTAGAGAGAGGGAGACAAATTCTAGAGAGTAGAATATAATTTTAGAGAGAGAAAGTGAGATTTTAGAGAGTTTTCTTAGTTTTTCTTTACATAGAAATTTTCATAAACTCTAGTTTGTAAGGTTGAAGAAGAAGAATTTTTCTGGATTCAAGTTCATCTCTTTTCCCTATTGCTGAATACAAGTATCAATTTTGCATTCTCTTATTTATTCTTTATTTTATTTCCAATTTAATTCTCAATTCTTTTGCAATTTGTTAACAATGTTTGTTAGATCCAGAATTCCATATATTGTTATGAATTTGCTTTCTCATAAAATCATGTTTAGTTAAGTTTTTCAAGGGTTGGGGTACATGAACTCAATCTAAGGCAAATTATTTATGTAGAAAATAGAGGTTAAATTAAAATATTGATTGAATCGTGAAAGAAACTCATACAAATATTGTCAATCTTTTAATCTCTCTTGCCCTAGGTACCTGAGATGTTTAAGAACGCTTTGCGAGTATGATTTATCATTCACCGCTTTATATCTATCTTTGATTTCATATGATGTGGGCTAGATCTCTCATATATGTAATGCTTAGAATTTATAAAGACCGGATCTAGTCAATAATTTTAATTTACAATTCTAATATTCTATACGGTAATTTGTTAAGGATGGAGGGATTGTACCCTACCCTATTTTCTCCCATTTGTCAAATCTAAATTTTTTTGCAATTTTCAGTTTGTTTTTTTTAAGTAAATTTTTATTTCACTATAAATTTCCCAATCATTAATCATCTTTTTGTTTCTTTTAAGAAATCATTTCAAGATTTAATAATTTTTCTTATTACTATTTGGCAATCTCGATCCCTGTGGATACGATCCCGACTTACCGGGTTATTACTTGAGCGACAGGCTTGCACTTGAGCCTAGAGGAAAATGCACTTTTGAGACAAAATCTTAGTCGCGTCATCTGGTATCTTGTTCCGCGGCCTCAAAACAAAAATGTTATTGGCACACGTTGGATCTTTAAGAACAAATCTGACGACAATGGGGTAATACTTAGAAACAAAGCTAGACTAGTTGCTCAAGGTTACTCACAAATAGAAGGGATAGATTTTAGCGAGACATTTGCCCCAGTCACTCGTCTTGAATTTGTTCGACTTCTTTTCGCCATAGCGTGTCACTTAAAATTTACACTTTATCTAATGGATGTCAAGTCTGCCTTGCTCAATGGAATTCTATTCGAAGAAACGTATGTAGAACAACCCAAAGGGTTCATTGACCCAAAATACCCAGACCATGTCTTTTGTCTAAAAAAGGCTTTGTATGGCTTAAAACAAGCTCCTAGATCTTGGTATGAACGCCTATCCAACTTTTTGGTGGATAAGGGTTTTAAGAGAGGAGAAAATGACCAGACCCTCTTTGTCAAACATTTTGACAAAAACATTATTATTGCCCAAGTCTATGTAGACGACATCATCTTTGGGTCTACTTCAACATCTGAAGTTAAATCCTTTTCTGCTATTATGCATAAGGAGTTTCACATGTCCCTTATGGGGGAGCTACAGCTTTTCTTAGGATTTCAAGTGAAACAGAATTCTGATGGATTATTTGTCTCTCAAACTAAGTATTCCTTAGATCTTGTTAAGAAGTTTGGTTTAGATAATGCTAAAGTTGCCAAAACGCCAATGAGTACTAATGCTAAATTATGTAAAGATGAAAATGGGAAGTCAGTTGATTCCACACTTTATCGTAGTATGATTGGTAGTCTACTCTATCTAACTGCCTCACGACCAGATATAATGTATGCTGTATGTCTGTGTGCTCATTACCAGAATAACCCTAAAGAGAGCCATTTATCTTGTGTAAAACGTATAATAAAGTACCTAAAAGGCACTCTTAATCTTGGACTTAGGTACACTAATGATACCTGCAGCACCATCATAGGGTATACTGATGCTGATTGGGCCGGTTGTACTGATGACAGTAAAAGTACATCAGGTGCCTGTTATTATATCGGCAATAATTTAGTAGGTTGGAGTAGCAAAAAACAAAATTGCACATCTTTATCTACGGCTGAGTCCGAATATATAGCAGTTGGAAGTTGCTGTGCTCAATTGTTATGGATAAAACAAATGTTAAGCGACCATGGGATTAAAGAAGATCAGTTACAATTATATTGTGACAATCAAAGTGCCATTAACATATCTAAAAACCCGGTTCAACACTCGCGAACTAAGGATATTAAAATAAAACATCACTTTATACGCGAACTTGTTGAGACTAAGGAGTTAGAAATTCATTACATACCTACTGATTTGCAACTTGCAGACATGTTCACTAAACCTCTAGACTGTAACAGATTTCTGTATTTGCGTCATTCTATAGGTATGGTATGTGCTGATTAATCTCTTAAGATCGTAATTTTTTACCCTTTGTCCATTTGAGACAAAATGGGGGAGAAATTTGAGTCTTACGAGTTCAATGTTTTGTTCACATTTCATCTAAACTACTTGATCTTAGTGCATATTTGCAAAAACCTCTTCTACTGGTTTTCTACCATTTCTCTCTAGTGTACAAATTTGTAAATAGTTGAGTTATGTAATTTTTGACTTTCTAGGAAATGGGTAGATAATATCTTTTGCATAGGACTAGGCTTTATTTTTTTTGGTTCCCTAAGAGTTTAAGCTAACTCAAAGGAGATTTTGTCTCATATTTCCAAAGGGGGAGATTGAAGCACCTTAGACCTTTGACTTACTTAAGTCTATATTGTATAAGGGTTCATCTAATTTGGAAATAGTGACAAAATTTGTTGTCTAACCTAGAATCCAAGGAACCTCAGACTTGTTCACTCTCTAATCCTCTTCAATGATCCAAACAAGGTATAAATTGAATAACACTACACACATTAGAAGTGCATACATGTGTATATATTGCTCATATTGATTGTGTGTTAAATTCCCCTTAAAATGTTGTTTTAATAATATTTTGGGAATTTTTAAATATTTTTGAAATAATGTTTTCTTTAATAAAAGTGTGTTTATAAACTTTGTGTGGTTAAAATGCTATTATGAAAAATTAGTTTTCATTAGAATGTTTGACTGGGTAGAATATAAATGTGCCAGAGACTTTAGGGTGTTGCATGTAATTACTTTGGACACGCGTTTGCCAGCCAAAGAAATGCCAACACTTGTCATGCTCTTGTTATCTCATTTGTGTTTATTTTGTGAGAGAACTGCCTGGTGTATTGTGGATCGTTAGATCAAACGTTATCTATGGCCTGCATGTGTTTTAAGACTATCCATGTGTTATCATTGTGGACCAATCACCTTCGTTTTAACCAACCGCTATCTTAGCACCCTTGGATCAAGTCAATATAAGGAAGACTGAATCTCAACCGTTGATTGCTATCAGCGATCCACAACCTTCCTTGGATCTTATATAAACCCTCTCATTCTCAGCATTTTAAGACTTTTGGCAGTCGTCTAAATTGAGAAAAAAAAGAGAAGAGAGAAGTGAGAGAGAAGAGAGAAAAGAAAAGAGATAAGAGAGAGAAAGGGAAACTGAGTTAGAAACCCTAACCCTAACCCTAAACAACTTCAAACCATATTCAAACCTTCATACTTTCAGAAATCCAAACACAACCTTGAGTGTTTGAGAGAGATTGGTGTTAATGGTTTGATCGTTTGTAGCTGTAACCTCTTGATCTGTGATCTTGTTACCAACTTAGACATTTTGGTGAGATCTGTATTTCTTTTTCATAGAAATATTAGATCTACACTATTGCATGTTATATATCACTAGATCTTCATATTTGTTTCTCGTTTTAAGAAAATATTTGTTGATTTAGATCTGTAAATGTTTTATATTTCTTGTTCATGTGAAACTAAACCTTGACCTAGTTAGATTCTCACTTGGAGGTTTTCAATCTCGAAAATCTTTTCAAAACTGAGATTGATTAAGATCTTGACTGATTTTGAAGCAAGATATCCGTGGAATCTGGGATAGATTAAAAGGTCAAAAAGGTTCCAAGTTTTGTAAGAAAGCAAGAAAAGAAAATCACAGCATATAGTCTTTATATGTAATTTTCTAGGATTGTCTGTACAAACTAAGTGTGTGTGAGTTCTTACATGTGGATAGAAATCACATCACAAACAATTGACACACTACCACACTGAAAGTGTTGGGTATAAGATCAAAGATTATTGAGTCGACGAAAAGAAAGCTAAAGCAAAGTGGAAGTTATCAAACGGGAAGAACATCATCAACAATCAGATCTACAAAGAAGTTAGAAGGATACCAAGTGGAGTATATTCCTAAACTTAGAATTGGCTGAGTTGTGTGCATGTATGTTGTATTGTTTGTAACTGCTATTTATTTTTAGTGGATTTTTAACTTTCGTGACTTAGAAGTCACTGTGGATGTTTCCTCTATTGGGAGAGGTTTGACCACGTTAAAAATAGCGTGTTCTGATTATCTTCATCTCCTCATCTCATTCTATAGTGTGCTGATATTTTGAAACTATCTTAGTTTTAAAACTTATTACAAAGTCTTGGTTATTCTCGTACATAATTTTTTGTAAACACATCTTGTTGTTTATCATTTTTATTTTCAAAAGAAAAGGGTTTCTTCAACAAACAACTCGGAGTTTCTTATATTCTTTAATCATTGTATTAAGCGGCATTAGTAACGTTTTTCAAAAATGAATTGAAGAGACTTGAAAATGAGGTTAGTGGGTTAAAAAGGCTAAATAGTGTGAAGCCTAAGTGGGTTATTGAGAGTGTGCACAAACTAATGGATCAATTTATTTAATTAAATGTCCCAACACACAAATCCAAATTTTAACTAACTTTTAAGCTTCAATTAATTATGGTTTTGATGAGAGATATGTTAAAATTACAATTTGCAATTTTAGTTCAAACAGGCAAAATGTTCACGAGATGAGGAAAAATTCCTTTACGGGGCAAAACCTTGGATTCAGCACTATTGAAAGTTTATCAATACAAACGATTTACAAGACACTTAGCTAAACTAAGTTGGATGCATAGATCTTCAAATTCTTGAAAATATACGACCCACCTCCAGAGTCATCCACATGTAGCAGTCTACCTTTGGTATCCAATGATTTAGTCTTCTTCTTCAACAGTGAGACCTTATTTCATAAAATCAGCCGTAGAGAAAAGCCTCTACAGGGTTGAATCACAAGAATCCTTCTTTGATTGATAAACGTGATCTTTAATAATTCTCTGGGGTGAGGAATATTGTATGAGGTGTTTTGATCACAAAAGATAATTTAAAGGCATTTTCTTTCTTCAAAAAGAGTTCTTAAGATATCTCATCCCATTCAGTCTTTTTATAAGAGGAACAGATAAAAAGGATAAACACAAAAGATGAGAAAAGCACGGTGTGATACTAATCAATTTAATTTATAAATATTCAATGAAATCCAAACACACTTATTTAATTAGGTGTCTTACTTTGAACAAATCAAAATTAGTTTTAGTTAATCATTCAACTATGGGTCAAAATAAATCAAGTAAGTATGCGACAGGAAACCAATTTCAGGAAAAAAAACCTTTCCGGTAAAAACCTTTTATTTCTAGAACTTTGACAAGTTTACAAGACCATTGACTTACAAACAACTTGATAATCTACCACAAGTGTAACGCACGGTGCCTTCGTCAAACCTTCAAAGTATCGGCTAGAAATCGGCAGTGGTTCAGGCGCTGCTATACCACAAGGACACACACTAGACACGCAACCTTAAACCTTTGCAGAGTCTCCTTCCACAATAGCACGCAACACTCGGTTGTATAGATCTCCCCTCAAAGGATGAACAAAAGTAAATCTCCCAGTAAAACTATGTTTTGGGTTCCATAAAATAACTCACACAAAAGCACTGAGATTTGTGAATTGTAATAACAAAGTTTGAATCCTTAAAAATGAGTTGGACAATAAACAAAAACACTAAAAATGTATTCTGTTCAAACCAGTGTTTTCTCCACACCAAAGTTATAAGTCTGACACCCTTTATGTACACAAAATCAAGGTGGTGGTGTGTCAAAATTAAACAGCTCGTTCGGACGTGAAACGACGTCGGTCAAGCGAGATCTGATCTCATTTGAACGAGATACAAAGTCATTCGAACGACACCATACACATGTCCAAAACAGTTTCTCGTCCGAACGAGCTGTTTAATTTTGAGTTTCATTCTTTTATAAATCTTGGAAACTTCAAAACTAAGACTTTTTACGAGATCAGAAATGTTTATCCAAAATATTAATGATTAAAATCATTTCAAAAATTTTTTTCACAAAATTATCCCAACACTTTTAATGTAAAATGTAAATGGAGCTAAAACACATTTTACCAAATTTGTCTTTGTTGGGCTTGAATGTTGAAGTCTTTCTTGAAATTCGGATTGTCATTTGTAGATGTAGGCTTTCCAATTCTTCGACAAATTTGTAGTTGTATACGACAAACTGAGTGTGATGGACAATGTCCTTACAATTCTCTCCCTATGTCTATGTTGGTAAATAATAAAAACTATTCGAATTATCAATTAAAATATGACCTATAGAAATCTACCCTCCCATAAACTCAAAAGTGAAAAGGTAAATGGAAAGTCTTCAAAATATTTCAAACAATGCTTCAACAATCAAATTTTCAAAACTTCAAGATTTTCTCATCAGGGTGTGCAATCCAAATATCTTCAATTTTACCTACACACACGAGATAAAGCAAAAACCACGTGACGTATCGAGTTTGAAATCATATAAAGCATAAAATATAAACGTGTAATCATAATCGAATCTCCCCCATAATATCAGAATTCATTCCCTCCCCCCTTCTATTTGTCCGAAATAGACAAGGAAAAGAATAAATCGCATAAAAGAAAATCGGGGTGTCACGTTAAACAGAACAAACAAACTATTTTTGATTTTTTCATAAAAAAGTAAAAATGATAACCACAAGATACCAATTTGTAAAAACAAAAATGATGTTAAAAAAATCACACACCATGAATTTACACTAAGATAACCAAATCATGGAAATGGAATGAATGTGTGTGAACAAATTCGATAGGAAAATCAACTCAATTGTATCATATGTGCACGATGCATAAATGTACTCCTAACGAATGGACATCAAAATCATCCTTAGGTGTACAAATTTTGAATTTAGATAACATCGCCTTAAGTCAAAATCAACAGACCAAAGTCAACATGATTTTCACACCAATAACGTCTTAAAATTTTTTCATGCTTTTTCAAGGCTTTTTAAGGACGTGTAAAGCCGTTTTAATTCTCCAACCAAAGTCCCTCATATATATTTTCTTTTTGAGGTGACCTAATTCTTAAACAATGGAGAATTAGTGAATAAACCTAATGGCCCATTATTGGCATATATTTCTTTTTATCGCCATTCAATTTTTTCGGACTCTTTTAAACCTCTTTGGACCCCGGATAATAAAAATTCCTCAATTTTTTAGGTAATTTCAAAATGGTGGCTTTATCGCAAAGGGAAAAATGAGTACCTTTCGCAGCCCTTTTCTTTTTTTAAATTCACACAATCTTACGGCAAATGGTTAAAACATGCACACCTTTTATTATCTTATTTTATCGCTTTGGTTCGTTCTAATATACAAAATTGAGATGAAAACATGTAACCAACATGTGATTCGACAAGAACAGACGTCAAATAAATCTGTGCATGTGTGAAATAAAGGACAAAATGAGTCAAACATGTAGATAGCAACACTATAGCATCTCAAAGACTCCAAACTTTGTAAAGCACATGAGTGACACAATATATTGTCTCAAAACACTATCAAATAGTCACATGGGTAAATGGAATGAAGTTGTGACTTGGTCATCCAAAATATGCATTCATAAATGGTGTAAACAAAATACAAAACTCTTCTTGGATTTTTCAAAAAAAAATTCAAAAACAAAAATCCAATACAAAAAGTATACATGTCATAACACTACCAAAGATATAAATTATGAAACACAGCTAGTGTATGACAAACATGCAAACACAATCATCTATATGATACAACAAGATAAGAATCATGTACAAGCAAACGGGAATCAACACGTCTAAAATCTAGTGTGTCTGAAAGTGATTTCCTAACCCAAATAGATGTGAAATGACGTGTAGGGGTTGGGGAAACCACACGAACACTAGACTTAAACTTCCTAGGTCCTCTTCAAAGATATAAACAAAATCGCCTTAGGTGCCCTTTCCTGCCAAAATATGAACATGTGTAAATGGATGGAACGACACCTGTGAGTTGGCCTTTTCTAACGTCCTTGGAAATGATTGACCCTCTAAAACAAATAATGGTATTGGCTTTATCATTAGAAACATGAGAACAAGATGACCCATTACCATTACTACAAAACTACTTGAGTCTTTGAAATTATTTTTCAATTTCAAATTTTTTTACACAAGCAACAAAATAGACACTTCCAAAGATAGGGATTTCTTTTTCAAGTTATCAACTAAAACATTCTGACTGAACATCAGAGAAATGATATTCTTACTGTCGTAAAAATCGTAAAGAATGAACAAAAGCAAGACATTGGTGTACCCGATGCGGTTTATACCCTTATGCTCGCCATTGTTCACCACTTTATTGGTAGTACTGAGTCCCATGATGAACGTAATAGAGAATTATTACAAAACCTTAGGTGTCCTACTCTTAGCCAGTTTAGGTGCTACAAGGACGTGTTCCTTGCTAGGGTTACTCAGAGAGGCGACGGCAACTCTGAGCACTAGAAAGCTAAATTTATTGATGGCCTTCCTACTTTCTTTGCTGAGAAAGTTCGTAAGAAGATGAGAGACGCTAATGGTGGTATCTCCATCCCTTACTCTAACTACACTTATGGCCAGCTCATAAGTGTTGTCATCCAGGAGGGTCTTTCCCTCTGTAATGACCTTAAGTTGCAGAGGCAACTTAAAAAACAAAATCTTTCAGGAAAGAAAGAGCTCGGTGAGTTTTGTGAGAAATTTGCTTTTGACACAGGAACTTCAACCCATAAAGTCTCCAAAAAGACTAAAAAGATTCCTAAAAAACCCACCTATAAACGTAAGAAGAAAATGGCTTATATTCCTAAAGATAAAGAATATAAACATAAAAAGAAATTTGTTAAAAAGAAAACTAACAAATCTGGCCCTAAATGCTTCAAATGTGGTAAATTTGGCCACTATGCTAATAAATGTAAAATGGAAGCTAAGATTAGCAACCTTCAGATTGACGAACATCTGAAGTCTCAGTTGAGCAAACTTTTTCTTAAATCCAGTTCCTCTGAAGATCAAGAGGACTCCTCCTCTGAGAGCGATGATGAGCTTTGTTATATCCAAAGCTCTAGTGACTCAGATGTCTCCAAGAACGGAGACTGTCAGTGTAATGAATTAACAAAGAGATGCGATCATCTCCAGTTTATAATCCAATTGAATCGATTAAGTCTTAATGTCCTTACCAGTCAGCAACAGAATATGATTGATGTCATCAACCAGGTTACTGACCCTGACATTAAGCTGAAGCTTATTCAGTCTTGTTATGCCCAGGAAGAAGTTCGTATTCCTGATTCTTCTAAAGATTACAACCTTAAGGAGGTTCTTAATCGTTTAGAACAATCTGGCGCAAATAACAAGCCTGCTAGTCTTAATGATCTAAGACATGAAGTTAATACTCTTAAAACTGAGTTAAGACAACTTAAGTTATAGCATGACAAGATGCAAACGGAGATCGATAGTCTCAAGAATGCTCAGAAGCATTCTGATCCAGGAACTTCAGATACTACTCCTAGCACTGAAGATTCTGTGGATTATTTAGGTGTTATCAGCTGTCTACCAAGCCAAAAATGGTATACTACTATCAACCTTGTGATTAACAAAGAATTTTCTCTTTGTAACATCATTGCCCTTGTTGATAGCGGTGCTGATATGAATTGTATTCAGGAAGGAATTGTTCCTACTGAATACTTTGAGAAGACTACTCAATCTTTGTTTAATGCTAGCGGAGATAGCATAGGTATCCGGTTTAAATTAACTAATGTTGCTATCTGTAACAATGGAATTTGTTTAGACAGTACCTTCCTGCTTATTGGCGATTTATCTCAACAGATAATTCTAGGTACTCCTTTTTTATCTATGCTTATGCCTATAGATAAAATTGACTCTAGTGGTATATACACCACTATTCAAAATCAAAAAATTGTTTTTGAATTTATCACTAGACCTGAGATTAAGAAAATTAACTCTTTGACTAATAACATTATTTTCAAAGAAAACCATCTTAATTTTCTTCAGAAAGAAATCTCTAATCTCAACATTAAAAAGAATTTAATGTCCCCAAATATCATTAGAAAAATTCAGACTGTAAAAAATCAATTAACCTCTGAAATTTGCAGTGATATCCCAAATGATTTTTGGGACAAGAAAAAATATATTGTTTCTCTTCCTTATGAAAAAGATTTTCATGAACGATCCATTCTGACCAAAGATAGACCCAGTCAGATGAAGACTGAGCTCCTCGATCTTTGCAAGGATGAGATCCAAAACTTGTTAGATAAAAAGCTTATAACTAAGAGTTATTCCCCTTGGAGTTGTACATCTTTTTATGTCAACAAAGCTGCTGAACAAGAACGTGGTGTTCCTAGGCCTGTAATTAATTATAAGCCCCTTAACAAGGTTTTGCAATGGATAAGATATCCAATTCCTAACAAAAAGGATTTGTTAGATAGGTTGCATTCTGCCAGGATTTTCTCAAAATTTGATTTAAAATCTGGTTATTGGCAGATCGAAATTTCACCACAACACCGATATAAAACTGCTTTTGTGGTTCCATTTGGCCATTACCAATGGAATGTTTTACCTTTTGGGCTTAAGAACGCCCCTTCTGAATTCCAAAATATCATGAACGATATTTTTAATCCTTTTTCAGATTTTTCAATTGTTTACATTGATGATATCCTTATCTTCTCTGCTTCAATTGACCAACACTTTAAACATTTAATATTTTTTAAAGATGTTGTTAAAACTAATGGATTAGTTGTCTCCGCCCCTAAAATGAAATTTTTTCAAACAAATGTAAGATTTTTAGGGCATAATATTGGAGAAGGGAAGATTCTCCCCATTGACAGAAGTATTAAATTTTCCTCTAAGTTCCCTGACGAGCTCAAGGAAAAGACGCAACTTCAACGATTTCTGGGTAGTCTCAATTATATTGGTGACTATTACAAAAATCTTGCACAAGATAGTGCTATTCTTTACTCAAGATTAAAAAATAATCCTGCTCCTTGGACTGACGAGCACACTAAAGCGGTTCAGAAAATCAAACTGAAAGTCAAGCAATTGCCTTGTCTAGCTTTAGCAAAATCCTTCTTTTTTCAAAATTGTCGAGACTGACGCCTCTGATTTAGGTTTTGGTGGAATTTTAAAACAAATAAATTCTTTAACTAAAAAGGAAGAACTTGTTCGTTTTACTTCGGGATCTTGGAAAGATGCCTCAAAAAATTACTCCACCATAAAGAAAGAAATCTTTTCCGTTGTTAAATACATTTCAAAATTTCAAGATGATTTATTAAATCAGAAATTTTTACTGCGCATTGATTGCAGTGCTGTAAAATAGGTTTTGCAAAAAGATGTTGAAAACATTGTTTCAAAATAGATTTTTGCCAGATGGCAAGCAAACTTATCGGCTTTTGATTTTGATATAGAACATATCAAAGGGGAAAATAACTCTCTTCCCGATTTTCTAACTAGAGAGTTTTTGCAAGACCGATGAGTGGCCCCTCTCGTGGGCGTGGTAGAGGCAACAGCAGCGGGTATTCTCGCCGGCCTGGTAAAGAGAAGATCATCGTGAATGATGATCAGTATCCTCCGATACAGGATTATTTGGAATTCATTCGCCAGAGTGCGAAGAACAGGGAGAAGAATGCTCCCCCTCTTAACCCTTTTAGCAAGAAGAAATCTGCTAAAGAGGTTCTGGAAACTATTAAGTACAATTTCATGCCTAATCAGAGGACATCGGAGTTGGTACTAATCCTCAATGATGAGGATGAGAAGCATATGTCTTCTCCATGGGAAATTAAGTCCCTATATCTTAATACTCATAATTATGAGGTGCTTGAAGGCAAATACCAGACGGTATACGAGGCGATTCTCGTGGAAACTGAATCAGTGGTGTTTAGTCACACTAAAAAACACCAGGGAAATTCGCATTCACCCATTGCTTATAGCAAGGCTGTTTTAAAGAAATTTATTTCTCCCCGAGAATGGGGAATCCATCCTTTAAAAGCGCGAAAATTGAGTTCGCATGCTGGTGGATCCTATAATTATTGGGATTATGTCCAGGCTTGGACAAAAGCTTTTTATTATCAAAATGCTGAGCACAAACATACTTGGTTTTTCGTTCTGTTCCCAAACTCTTTGAAAAAATCTTACCCAGGATGGGTAATCAATTGGTGGGACAAATTTGGCCCAGGAATTGATTTCTTCCCCGATGAAATTACCCAAGCAAAACTTTTCCTTCCTTGGTGTCAATTTCATCCTCTTCTCAGGGGGAAAAACAAAGCTCCGGTAGGATTAAACACCCTACTCTTTTTCTCTGAAATGAGCATTCTTTGGATCTCAAGATGGGATCTGCGTTGTAGAGTTAATAACCTTAATGTTCCTCTACTTGAACGCGTCTTCTTCTATCGATGGTGGAATGGAGTTGATATTGTTTCAACTATCAATCAGATTGGTGGAAGTTTGAAGCAAAACATGAATTTGACGGAAGAATCTCCTCCTCCTGCAGAAAAGATGACCCCTGCAGTTAACCCCATTGAGAGGTTAAAGGCTGCCATGATGAAGCAGTATCCAAATGCTACTGAGATTGAGCTTCTGCAGAAAGTTATGGATTACACCCATAGACAGTTCAAAGCGGCTTTTGGTGCTTGTGTAACCCCTTATGTTCTGACAACGCCCAGTCCTAGTCCCAGGAATCCCATTCTCTTCCCTCAGATGATGATGATGATACATCGATGCACTCTGCCTCAAAAGATAATCCTTTCTTTTGCCTGGCTGGAGAATCACAGAACCCAGAGGACGATCCTTACATTGGTGACATGTTTGACACCAATATTCCTACTGAGCCAACAATGGAGGCATTCTTCAACTCCCTTAGCTCAGCCTTTCCGACACGACCGTCGGATAACCCTTTTCCCAGTCCCGGCGCAGATGGCCTAGATGATTTGAGAAAATCTATCAATCTTGGATAGATGGCCCACCTGGCCCCAGTCAGTTCCAGGGAAGATTCTCGCCAATGCAAAACGACAAGTGGTGGACCCCCTTCTGTGACCTCTCAACCCACAGGTAGACGCCCATGACTTGCTTGGTCCCTCCTGGCCCACTTGGCCCATCAGCAGACACAAGAAGACAAGAGACTTTGTTGAACCCTTATATTTGGAGGGCCCCTTCTGAGGAATTAATTATTCCTCTCCCTTGTATATATAGAGGGCTTCCCCCTCATTTGTAATCACGCTTTATTTTTCAGCACTTCTCTCCCTCTCTCTCTATATTTGTAATAAGAACTTCCCGGCTACATTCCGATGGAACTTTTCTTCTTTGTAAGTTTTTAATTTCAGTCTTTAATTCCAGTCTGTAATAGTTAGATAATTTCCAGTTATAATATTTCCGCATATTGATCCTTTATTTGTTGGTATCATTTTCAAGTTATCAATTAAAACAAACTTATCCCTAAGAGTCTCTTCACGTGCCACAAACTTATTGATTAAAATATTTTTCTCCACTTTGTCACAAACACATATGCTGGATTCTTTCAAGTCCTTTAATTCCTTTTTTAAAATTAGGATTTTTTCATCACTCTTCTTTTTGGACAATTTTAAAGCATTAAAGTCCTAGTCCAAATAAACAAAACTTTTACGATAAAAATCATTTTGATTTTGAACCGTTTGCAAAAGATCCAAAGCAGATTTAAAATGAGAACTTTGTTTTTCCAAAAAATCAATTCTTTTCACAAACATCAAATTCAAACGATTTAAATTGTCAAAACTCGATTCGAGCCAACATCTAGGGGCATCAAATTAGATAAGTGTGACATTGAAAATTGAGACACAATTTCACAAAAACTATTTTTTCAAACAAAATCAATATCACACAAATATGCGAAAAATAAGGATTAAACACAATAAATTAGCATAACCCGCTCTGATACCAATTTGATAAAAGCGCGGTGTGATACCAATCAATTTAATTCCAAAATATTCAATGAAATAAAAACACACATATTTAATTAGGTGTCTTACTTTGCACAAACCAAAATAAATTTTAGTTAACCCCCTAATCATGCAACTACGTGTCAAAGTAAATCAAGTAAGCATACGACATGAAACCAATTTCAGGAAAAAAAAACCATTTGGGTAAACACCTTTTATTTCCAGAACTTTGACAAGTTTTCAAGACCATTGACGTACAAACAACTTGATAATCGCCCATAAGTGTAACGTACGGTGCCTTTGTTAAACCTTCAAAGTATCAGCTAGAAATCTGCAGTGGTTCACACGCAGCTATATCACAAGGACACGCAGCCCTAGACACGTAGTCTTGAAACTTTGCAGAGTCTCCCTCTACGCAACTCTCTGTTGTAGATATCTCCCCACAAAGGATGAACAAAACCAAAGCTCCCAGCAAAACTATGCTTTGGGTTCCATAAAAAAACTCACACAAAATCACTAGGATTTGTGAATTATAAAAACAAAGTTTGAACCCTCAAAAATGTGTTGGAGAATAAACAAAAACACTAAAAATGTATTCTGTTCAAACCAGTGTTTTCTCCACACAAAAATCAGAAGTCTGACACCCTTTATATACACAAAATCAAGGCAGTGGCGTGTCAAAATTAAAGAGCTCGTTCCAATGAGAAATAACGTTGGTCGAGCGAGATCTGATCTCGTTTGAACGAGATACGATGTCGTTCGAACGACATCATACACGTGTCCAAAACAGTTTTAATCTTTTATAAATTGTGTAAACTTCAAAACTAAGACTGTTTACGAGATCAGAAATGTTTATCCAAATAATTTATGATTAAATTAATTTCAAAAATTATTTTTCATAAATAGAAAAATATTTTATTTTTCACAAAATTATACCAACACTTTTAATGTAAAATGTAAATGGAATTAAAACACATTTTACCAAATTCATCCTTGTTGGGCTTTAATGTTGAAGTCTTTCTTGAAATTCGGATTATCACTTATAAATATAACCTTTCTAATTCGTCGACAAATTTGTAGCGGTTTACGACATACTGAATGTGACGAACAATTTTCTTACAAAAAATATTAGGAAAATGATCTTTAAAAAATCAAAAAATGTGTCCGATCGTTCAAATGAAAAGGTATCTCGTTCGAACTAAATCCTTATCACGTTCGAACGACTATAAACTAGTGCTTCGAACGAGATTTCAGTGGAACGTGCTTTACATCTCGTTAACAACTCATTAGAAAGAGGTGTCGTTTTTTAAAAAAAAATCTTATAAAAAATTTGAGTTCCTTTTGTAAAAATAGCCTCATAAGCAGTAAGTAAACCACAGAAAATATTTGAATGCCTTCTACCACTCCAATCACCTACTTCTTCCATGATTGTTGAGATGACCAAATCTTCCAAACTGTGACAGCCTTCAACGAAGTCATCAAGTACTGCGAAGTAGTGAGGTGACATGTCTATATAACTGGATACGCCAAACCAAATAAAATATAACACTAGAAATATTAAAACTTGCTATTACGAATCTCCCCCTTTGGTTTTTCGGTACAAAACACAAACCTAAGCCAAATTGAATCGTATGACTTAATACAAAAACTACCCTCCCAAAATATAAATGAAAACGGAACGTAGAATATGTGCTCGTCTTCAATCTTGAAATTGGATCTTTCCTTTGACTCGCATTGTCTTCAACCTGTGAGGGTCCAAATGATCATCATCTAAGAGAAACGTCGTACACACATGAGACAAACAAAGATACCGTGATGCATAGAGTTTTAAAAAGAAAAAGAAATTAATGCTCATATATAGCAAGGCATTAATGATTCAAAAATTGTCCTGACACTTCTGTTTTTATGTGGCATTAATATTTTAGGCTCTTATATGAAAATGGTGGCTTTTAACGCAAAGAATTTTTATCTTTCGTAGCCCTTTTCCATTTCTTAACATTTAACAATATTTTCTGGAAAACTGAGTTAAATCCGGGCAATGGTTCTTGCATGCACAACTTTTATTTCATTTTTGCATTTGGTCATTTTTAAGAAAAATTGAGATCAGAACATTGTGTTCGAAAAGTGACAAGTAAGTGCAATGTTCAAACAAATTCGGGGATGTGTGAATTAATGGTGATTAGGAGTCAAACATGTAGCAAGTAGTCGTCAACGATCAACTAATGACTCCACACAGTATTAAGCACGATAATGAAAAGACATACTGTCTGAAAGCACTATGAAAATGTCACGGGGAAATATGGAATTAATGGGTGATCCGGACATCTTAAATGTTCATTTATATATGGTGATAAAAAAACACAAAACACTTTTTGTCTTTTTCAAAATTTTTAAAAATAAAATCTTTTTGACCTTTTCAAATTTTTCTTAAAATCGAAAATCTTTTTGTATTTTTAAAATTTTTCAAGAAAAACAAAACCCTTTTTGGATTTTTCAAAAAATATATCAAAATAAAAAATATAGATACAATGATATCATAATGATAATACAATCTAGCAATATGGATGTAAGATATGAGCATTAAAATCACTCTATCCTAGAAATAAGTCTTAAACTCAATCATTAGGCCTGGAGGAGTTCTCAAAAGGAGAAGACATCCTATGAAATGCATCCAAAAAATATTTTGAAGTTTTGACTAAAAACTATTTTTTCTCTTGAAAACATTCAAAATATATAAAGTGATATGCAGGAGCATGCGGAGTAACATGTATGGGATTGCGTGTAGGATTTCATGTGAGAGCATACTGGGGAATATAATTATGAGACTATCTTAAAACAATACTCTCTAAGGTGACCTATTTGTTTGCAATAGGAAAAAACATAAATGGGCTTGGGTTCACCTTTCATTAAACGTCTACGATGAGCTCTCCTAGGTAGGTTAGCTCACCTGGGTGGATTAGACTGTGGGCCATAACGTTCCATCCCAAACTCGAGAATCGGCTCGGGTGAGGCTTTGGAAGTGAATATACCGTCATAACCTATTCCTTGCCTCTCAACATTACCTAACGCGGGACCAAGCATCTTTTCAACCTTCTTAGATGTGTCCTCTAATGTGACCTTGACCTCCCGAGAACGTTCAAGATCAGTATTGAGTTGGGATACACGGGCTTCAAGTTTCTCACGCGTCTCCAATGAATATTGAACATCTCCCATAAGACTAGCCACGGTTTTGGTCAAATCGGTATTTTCCCGACCTAAGACAATCAACTTCTCACATAAAAAAATCTTCACCTTATCGAGTCGACTCACCAATGCCTCACACTCTCTCAAAAATTTCACCTCATTCTCTAAATAAAACAACCTAATGTAACAACTCACCTTTTTGGAGACACTTAAATCCCACATTTGGGTGTAAACTGGAGATTTAGAGAATTTCTCGAAATAGTGATTTTTGGGATTTTTGAGGATTTAATAATTTGTCCCTCGATGTTGTGATTACTTTTGGGACTAAATAGGTCGAAATATTTTAATTATATGTTGCCATGGAGTGAAGCGACAAAAGAGGTAAGATTTTGATTAGAAAACCCGCATTTACTTTTATGGGTTAGAATAGTGATTTGCAGTCGGAAATTTCGACTGCGCCATGATTCTCGAAATGTCTGAGATAGTTGGAAAAGAGTGTCCGATTGTCGAAATTGAGTTTCGAGGAATTTTAGAGCTAAAAGTAACTCGTAATTGGGTAAACGAATCGTTTTTGGGTTTTAAGGGGTTAAACCCTTTTCTCCTTATAAAAGGAGGGGGAGAGGGAGAAAAAGAGAAAGAAAAGGAAGAAAAGAGGAGAAAAGGGGGAGATTTCGGCCAACCTCCGCGGGAATCGGCTCAAGGACGTCGGATTATATCCACGAGGCAAGTGTTTACTTGCTTTATTTTAATTTTTGCATAAATATCTCATACTGTAGTTTGGTATAACTAAACCCTAAATATTTTGGGTTGGGTATTCGTGGATAAAATGGGTTTTCGAGAGTTAAAACGAATAAACCCCTAAAATTGAATAATTGGAGAAACTTAGGTTTTAACCTAAATTATTTGGTGATTTCGGGTTCTAGGATGTTTAGAACCCGTATTATAAGTGTATTTGTTGTTGGTTGGAGTTGTAGGCCGTAGGGTGATGAGATGGAAGCTTGGGGGAAGCTTTCATGGCTGAAACAACTTCTCGAAGAAGAAGCTGCCCACCATGATCGATCGATCAATCATGGGGGTTCGATCGATCAAATCCTTCGATCGATCGATCGACGACCATGAGTCGATCGATCGACCCTTTCTGAAATTGGACAATTTTTCTAGGATGATTTTGATAGGATAGATTACATTTCATCTTGCTTTGAGGTTAATTAGGTGATAGCCTAAGGGACCTTTTAGGACTATATGGTCCACTAAATAAAGGAATTTAGGAGGGTTAAGTGAGGGTTTAAATGTATAACCCTTAAACTTTATTTTCGAGGAAAATAGAATAATTATAGAATTTGACGGTTTAGGGTTCCTAATTATGGTGGGACCTTTAAATGATTATATGGACAAGGTGTAGTCCTTGGGTTTATGGAGTTGAAATCCGTAACCCACTAAATTTATGATTGTTCGGGTGAGATAAATTCCTAGCATGTTTTGGTGGGCTTTTAGGCCCATATATAATTATGCATATAGGAAGTATAATTATAAGTGATTGTGGAGTGAGTATATCCTATAAGGAAATTAGGATAATTTGGGAATATAGTTATATATTCGCTTAGTGATAAATGGTAATATTTGGAGATATCCAATGAATCCGTAGATGGGATTTAGGTATGTATTGATTATTAAAGTAAAAAAATACTTTGGGTTTAGTATCATGCAAATATGAATGCATGATTATGATTCCTTGAGGGAATCTTTGGGATTATTTGTCATCGTTAGATGGTTTGGAAAATATGGCCATTTTATTATATTTGGGGGGGAATATATGGTATATGTATACTATGTGATTCAAGTATATATATAATTTGAGATAAATGATTTTGAAAATAAAATATGAATGTTTTCAAAATGAAAAGACAAATGATTTTTATAAATGATAAAAATGAGGATACACACCTCTCTAAATCGCTATCATAAGGAAAGTTGCGTGCGTATGGTGAAGCCCCCTGAGAAATTAATGCAGGGTGGATATAGTCATATAGGCCATATGAGCGTTTGTTGTATTTTTCTGCGCTGGTTAGGAGATTCCGGGTGTGGTCTTGACTATTCCGCAGGCATATGGCCGCTTCCCGACGTCTTGTGATGTAGGATCCCAGGTTGTCTTGATGATAGGCCCTGGAAGATGATATCCATTTAGGGGCGCGCACAGTGGGGAAACTCGGACGGGCGGTCTTAGAACGCGTTATATGTTAAAGCAATTTATGATAATAAATTGACTTTAATTTACATTTCCTGGATGGAAGAAGGGAAATGGGATAAAAGGTTTTGGCTTCGGTAACACTCCCGGATGGAAGAAGGGATGTGGAAGCATATGATATGATCAAAGCATTTTGATGATAATGAAAATGGCTTTGAATACATTTCCTGGATATAGGAAGGAAAATGGGATATTTTGAAATGGAAAAGCATTTTTATAATAATAAAACTGGCTTTTAAAAATTTATATGATATGTTAAAGCAATTCATGATAATGAATTGGCTTTTAAAATACATTTCCTGAGTATAAAAAGGGAAATGGGAAGTTTTGAGAAAATGGAAAGTATTGATAAATACTTGGTATATAAATCCTCAGTTCGGGAGATAGATCCGAAAGTATATGGTAATATGTATATATATGGATGAATCGAGTACCAAGGGTCTAATGGATCCCGACGATCGACCTTGCCGCGTAGTAGTGTATCTGGGGGGTTCCTTGTTTGGATTTCTCTTTGCGAGACACTCCACGCACGAATATGGCATTGTGTTGAGACTGGGGAGAAGTTTAATCCTTAGTGCTCTAATATTATTAATTCTTATGGTATATATATTTATATATATCTTTCTGTACTGAGGGACTGGCAGATCTCGACGATCGACCGTGCTGCGTAGTAGTGTATCGAGGGGATTCCTTGTTTGAATTCGCTTTGCGAGACACCCCACGCACGAACATGGCATAGCATTCAGACTAGGGTGAAGTTTAGCCCTTAGTACATTTCTTGGATTATCTAGGGTGATAGTAGATGGGTGATAGACTATTTTAGCAGGGTATCTTGACTAGGATGTTTAGAGGGATGCGTTAGGAGTGCACTGTTAGTGGAGAGGTGAGGGGTATCTCATGGGAGTGCGATACCAAACTTAAATATGAGATAAAACCTTTTTCAAAATAATAAGGCATTTATGCACTTGCAAAATATTTTCAAACTCGGGCTCTGACCCGTTTATCTACTTTTCCTCTCTTGCTGTACATATATACTATATAGGTGTCCAGACACAGGGACGCCTGGATGACACATCTTTTGAGTCAGACGTCTGCTGTAGCCGCTGTGGATGCGTACAGGTTCTTGATAACCACTTCCACCTTTGTACTCTAGATAGGAGGTACTGTATAAATATTTGGGCCAATGGTCCAATTGCATTTATTTATTCTTTTAGAGCATCATTCGATATGGTTGTATATTTTGATCGAGTGTTGGGTTATTTTATTTTATTTCAGTTTCATTTACGCAAAAACTGTGTGGATGTTTTATTTACTGTTGGTAAAAAGAGTGGTTAAGTTAAAATTTTGACATCGGCCTAATAGGTTATTAGTAATTAAATGGATTTTCGACAGTGATGCTAAGAATGATCCATATGAGACTCCTATTTTAATTTAATATTGGAGTGATCGCCTGGTATCTTATTAGGCGGGGTGTCACACCTAAGAGACAAGTCTTTATTAAGATTTTTAGTTTTAAAGTCTCTGTGTAAAGATCACTAAATTCCCTTTAGAGATCACCTTCTCCCTCACTTAAATTTTTATTCTCAGTCTCACTATCTCCAGAATTGGTTGAAACATCGTCGAGGCTTTGACATTTATATATGTCCTCATCGGCGCAAGACGAATTGGAGGTGATAATGTGACTAGCCTAGAGGGCAACACACGGTTCATGTGGTGATTCTCCCCCAAAATCAATCGAATTGATGTCGCTATCTCTAAGAGTAGCCTTATTCGCAACTTTCTTTCCCCTTTCTCTTAAGACTAGTGAGACACTCATGTGACTTGTGCCTTTACCTGTAACAACCCAGGTTTTTGAGCGACTATTTTATACTATTTTGCCCGATGGGCTAATTTTATAAAATAAGGGATGTTGGAGTAAATATTATTTCCCGTGAGACTTAGGGATAATATTTACTATGTTTGGTCTATTTACCATTATGAGAAGGTAAATAGTGTTATATTGTGTATTATTGCGTCGTTATATGTAAAACGACGGTTATGACCTATATATAAAATGGGGTAAAATTAATGAATTTAAAATGAAACTGGAACACAAAATAGTTCACACTTTCCCGAATGCCAAAATAGGGGTGCGGTTATTTTTAGAATAGTCGAGATAGTTGAAATAAGTGCCCAGTTGTAATTTTTGAGATTCAGGCATTTTTAAGGGGTTATGACTCAAATTAGTGGTTACGAGTCATTTTGGCGGTGTATTAGCAATTAAAATTGGGGATTTATGTTTTGAGACCCGTATAAACCCCCCACCCCCTTTCTTTTCTTCATTTTTGTGTGAGAAACCAAAGGAGAGAGAGTTGGGAGAAATGGAGAGAAAGAGAGAGAATGGAAGATTTGGGCCGGATTCCGTCGCTACCGGAGGTGATCCGAGACTACGAACCTCGAGGCAAGTTTCTTACTTGCTAGATATTGATTTAATGTGATAAATTTTCATGTATAGTTAATTTTGGAGGTTTAAACCATAAATGGGTTTTTGGTTGATTTTGGTGTTTAATTCTAAATCTTGTAGATTGTGTTGTTTAAGGTTATTATGTGGGTTTCTTTTGGTGTATAATTATTGGGGTAATGTTTTTGGTGGAGGGGAATGAAGAAAGTATTGGATTATGGGTTTTAGGGTTCGTTTTTGGCTTTGAAGAAGAAGGGTTTTTCGTGGATCTGATAGGCGCGGTCGACCGCGGTCCTAGGACCGGTCGACCGGTTATGCCAAAACTATCTTACTGCTTTTGTTGGTAGACCAAACCTGAAAGGGCGATCCACCGCGGTCCCTTGACCGGTCGATCGGTCCCTTGTTTTTCACCTTTAATTTTCCTTAGTTTTCTTTAGCCTCTTTATTTTAATATAGGAACTTAGGAACCTTCCTTTGGGAAGTAATGGGGAGTCCTAGAGGGTTGTATTGGGTGGACTAATGTCCTAGGTTAAGATGGGATATTTGGGTTTACCCGAGGGCTAGTTTGTATAGGTTAATGCCCAATTGATATAGGAGGTTAACCTAAAGATAAATTGGAAGTTAAAATATTAATGATGAGTTTTTGGGAGACACTCCATTATGGAGACTCACCTTGAGGGTTTATGTAATAATATGAACTCTTGGAGGCTAGTTTGAAGTTAGTGGCACTTTGGGTCTTATGTCATGAATAAACATGACATAAAGAATGCACATTATAAAATGTGGTACTATGTGAATAAGTATTAAAGGATTTTGAGAAAGTAAAATTGGATGTTTTCAAAAGGAAAAGTAAAGTTTTTCATAAGTTTTAACTTATGGTTACATACCTCCCTAAATCGCTATCATAAGGGAAGTTGCGTACGTGTGGTGAAGCCCCCTGGCTAATGAATGCAGGGTGGATATAGTCCCTAGGCCATATGGGCATTTGTATTACTGCGCTGGTTAGGGGATTCTGGGTGTGGTCCTGACTTTCCCGCAGGCAATATGGCCGCTTCCCGACGTTGGTAGGTTCCCAGGTTGTCTTGTATAGATAGGCCCTGGAAGATGATAGCCATTTAGGGGCGCGTCCAGTGGGGAAACCCGGAGGGACGGTCTTAGATTTATTAAAGCAATTCATGATAATGGATTGGCTTTAATTACATTTCCCGGATGGAAGGAGGGAAATGGGATATGGTTTGGCTTCGGATAACATTTCCCGAAAGAAAGGAGGGAAATGGAAGCATATGGCATACAAAAGTATTTTTATGATAATAAAAATGACTTTTGATTACACTTCCTGGATGAAAGAAGGGAAGTGGGGTTTTATGAAAAGGATAAAGCACTTTTTATGGTAATAAAACTTGCTTTAAATTATGTATTCTTCCTGGATGGAAGAAAGGAAATAAAATTGGTAAATAAGATTGACTTGGTAAACATTTGATAAAATATTGTACCATTTATGTATATTCCTAAAGAAATAAATTAGGAATTATGCTATTATATGATGGATGGGTTTTATTTTATATTTTCTTTGTGTAGTTGTAGATGTGACCTCCCACACATATAAATTTATTGATTATTTCGTGATAAGGATCTAATGGATCTCGACGATCAACCTTGACTAGGTAGTAGTGTATCGGGGGGTTCCTTGTTTGGATTTCGCTTTGCGAGACACCCCACGCACGAATAGGGCATAATGTTGAAAATGGGGAGAAGTTAGCCCTTAGTACTTAGGGTTAACTAGAACATCTCACAATATTGCGCTAGGTTGCTGCTAGATAGAGAGGTGAGAAATATTACTGTTATCTGCGAGAGAATTACGCACTTAACTCTCACGCATTTTTAGTCACATGGTAATCATATCAAATCGGGCCCTGACCCGTATCTATATTTCTTTGTTTCTGCATATATTCCTTGCCGTACAGGTGCTCTACCGCATGGACACCCGTATTTACATTTCCATTCCAGTTGTCATGGAGCTACAGCATATTGCGGATGTTGTAGGTTACTGGTATTAGACGCTTCTTTCCATTGGACGTTAGTTAAGTTCAGTATATTTATTCTGGCGTGTTTACCCAAGGTATTACACTCATTCATTATATTATAAATATTTAATTGTAATACTCGATGTACTATTTGTATTGGTCTGTTCACCTACAGCTTATTCGGCGATATTTATTATATTGTCATTTTTCATTCATCGATTTTTGGATATCCACCGTTTTTGCAAATGGGATTGTCTAAGTGTTTTTCTTTTACTTACTCAAATTTTTAAATTTGATAGTCCATTTTCTAAAATTATTGGTGGTTATCTCATACTATTATTTTAATCGACAGTGATGCTAAGAATGGACCATCTATGATTCCTGTGATTATTAGAGTATTGGGTTGGCCACCTATTATTTTAGTAGGCGGGTTGTCACATTACCCTCGCATTTATAACATCTAGTATCTTCCACTTTCTCACCACTACTCTTTTCCTCATTATTAGTTTTATTTTTCTCAAAAACCTTTTTCTTTGGAAAATTTGTGAAATGTTTTGCAAAAACGGCCAAGTCATCCAACTCAAAATCAAACTTAGTCTCAGATTTGAAAACTTTTTCTTTCTTCTTTTTCTTAGTCTGAGTCTTCAAACCAATCCCAATTTCCTTCGATTTAATAGTTTTAGGAAACATATCAATCTCATACGATTGAAGATCTCCTAAAAGTTCTTCTAACCTAAGATTATATAGGATCCCTAACGAATTAAGCACGATGACCTTAGGAATAAAACAGGCAGGGCGCGATCTCAAAATTTTCTTAACTACTCGCGTCTCAGGTATTATCTAACCTAAATTAAAACAAGAATTAACATTTTTTATAATCGGGCATAACACTCATCAAAATACCCAGACTCTAGAACGGTAATAGTTTCAAACTATGTGTTAGATTTTGCAACTCAGAAGCTTTAACAGCGTTGGTACCCTCGTGAGTGAGTTGGAGGATATCCCAAACTTCTTTAGACATGGTGCACATCATTATGCAGTGGAACTCATCAGAGGTGATGGCTCTCAAGATGGAACTTAAATCGTGCAAGTTAAAATTTCTCCACTTAAAGTCATCCACGATCCACCAAGGGATGGGATTAGGGCCGACGACATTATCAACTGTTACAGTGGGTGGTGTCCACCCTCTTTCATAGAATAACCAAACACGTTCATCGATAGATTTTAAAGTCGACCTCATCCCATCTTTACAATAAGCATAATTAGAACCATCAAATATGGGCATTCGATTATAAAAAGTATCCATTAAATTCAAGCTTTTTTAAAGATCAACAATTTTAAAAAAAATGGTATAAATTGTTTTTGCAAAAAAAGATCACACAATAACCTAGTCAACCTTCTCTGGTACCAATTTGAAAGAATTGGTATCCCAAAAGAAAGTCCAAAAAAATTAGGATCACACAATATTTTAGTGTTACCAGCTATGATACCAATTTGAGAGTGCACACGAACTAATGGATCAATTTATTTAATTAACTTCCAAATTTTAAACTTTAATTAATTATGGTTTGCATTCGAGATATGTTCAAATTCCAATTTTCAATTTCAGTTCAAACATGAAAAATATTCACGAGATGAGGAAAAATACCTTTATAGGGCAAAACCTTTGATTCAACATTATTAGAAGTTATTGAATACAAACGACTTATGTGTCTAACTTTCCTAAACTAAGTTAGACACATAAATCTACAAAAACTCCAGCAGACATGACCCAGCACCAGATCCGTCCACATGTAGTAGTTTACCCTCAGTATCCACCTATTCAACCTTCTTCTTCAACAATAAAAACTTGGTTCACAAAATCAATTGAGAAGAAAATTCTCTACAAGGTTATATCACAAGAATCATTCTTTCATTGCTAAAAGTGATCTTCACTAATTCTCGGTGGTGAGGAATATAGTATGAAGTGTTTTGATAAAAAAGAGAACTCAAAAGGTGTTTTCTTTCTTCAAAAAGAGTTCTTAAGATATATGATCATGTTTAGCCTTTTTATAAGAAGGAGAGATAGAAATTATAAACACAAAAGATATTGGGAAGATAATCTTTAAAAATTAAAAAATGTGACTGGTCATTCGAACGAAAAGGCATCTCGTTCGAACGACTTCGTGCTAGGGCTTCTAATGAGATTTTAGTTGAACGTGATTTACATTTATTTAGCATCTTGTTCGAACGATGGCCAACCTTGTTCAAATGAGGCATTGTTTTTTCAAAAAAATATCTTATAAAAAATTTGCGTTCCTTTACGTAAAAATAACCTCATAAGCAATAAGTAAACCCTATAAAATATTCGAAAACCTTTTACTACTCCAATCACCCATTTCATTTATGATTGTTGAGATTACCAAATCTTCCAAACTGTGACAGCCTTCAATGAAGCATTCGAGTACCGAGAAGTAGTGACAGTGATGTGTTTATGTAACATGATATGCCAAACCAAACCAAATAAAATATTAGCAATCATAAAACTTGCTCTTACAATTAGGAAATAAAGTCATAATTGTTGCATGGTGATTGCAGAACTCAAAGCTTCTAATGTGAGTAATTAGTATTTTGATAGTGGGTGTTATAGATGCATAATGAGTGAGAAGTAGTTCTTTAATTATTTAGATGATTATAATGGTGGTATAGTGATATTTGTAATGGGAATAAATCGTGTGTTGGTGTGAAAGGAACACTAAGAGTTTTAGATATCACTAAACTTCACAATGTTTTCTATGTTGAAGGGTCTTCTTTAATTTTATTAGCATAAGTCAGCTATGTGATGATGGTAACCTTGTGAGATTTTCCAAGGGGAGCAATTTGTGAGAAAATAGGAGAATGGATACTTGAGTAAAGGGAGTGAGATCGAGTGAGAATTATTATGGATTGGTTAGTGATTCTAAGGTTGTGTGTGAAAATTCAAAGATAGGGCCAATTGATTTGTGGCATGAAAGATTAGGACACATTAACTTTTGTGATTTGGATAGTTTGTCTAGGAAGGAGAGAGTTTTAGGTCTTCCTAAGCTAGGAAAATCAGAGGGTAAATTTTTTGGAACATGTCAAAAAGGGAAGCTAATAAAAAATTCCCATAAGAAGTTAAGTGAGATTACTACATTTGGGCTAATAGAGTTCGCACATGTATATTTGATGGGCCCTTATAAGGCAAAAAGCATATGAGGTAAAATGTATTTATTTACGATGGTGGGTAAGCTCACTTTCTCTCTTGTCTTGCAAGTGAAACACATGCAAATCGAGATTTTCATTTCCCAGTCCAAATAAACCAAGGAGTTAGTCAAATGTATGGGATGGAATCGAAAAAACATAAAAAATATAAATGGGCATTGATTATAAGCTTACCATAAATGACACTGCAAAGGATGTTGAAGATAAGATATATAGGAGCATGATAGATAACTTGTTTTACCTAATCTCTAGTCACTCCAATATTTCATGTAGTGTAGGTGTGCGCGCTAGATATCAAGCCAAACCCAAAGATTTACAAGCGATAAAAGAGTAATCCAATATGTTAGTGTCATACAAAAGTTAGGATTGTGGTATCCCATTAATACTATCGATTCACTTTATGCATTCTCGAATTTCGATTGGATGAGAGATGTCATTGATCAAAAAATTACTTCGAGGAGTTGTTTTTTCTTTGGCACATCCATGGTTTCATGGATTTCTAAAAAGAAAATTTTCATATCTTTATCCACGACCGAAGTTAAATACATAGCGATGGAGAGATTTTGTACATAACATCATAAGATGTGTTAAATGTTGCAAGACTATGGATTGGATTAATGCACAATGAAACTTTAATGCAATAATATGGGTGCAATTGATATTTCGAAAAATCTGGTGAAACATTCACGAACAAAACATATTGAATCGACGTATCACTTAATTAGGGACATTGTTTGACAAAATGTCATTACCATGAGTTATGTCCCTATTAAAAAACAATTTTCGGGTATCTTCACTAGCCACTAGACATTTCTAGGTTTCGATACCTAAGGGGTTTCTTGGGATTAGTTAATATTAAGTGATTTGGTGTCTTTGAGAGTGTGAGGTTCATCTCTATTTACATATTAGCACATTTGAGTCTATTTGTTGTTGTACTCTTTTATATATTTTTAATAAAATTACTAAAATATTATATTTGTTTCATATATGTTTGTCAAATCCCATTCTTAATATGTTGAGTAATCTATAAGTTTGCATATATTGAATTTTTGTTGCTTGTGTGATTTAGTATAGATGTAATTATTAAATGTGTTTTGTCAAAGTAAATTTTCAAAAATACCATAACAAACATTGGCCTCAGTTTGAATTTTAAATGGTGTTTATATTTGTCATTTTTATAATCATTTACAAATTTAGATTTGAAATCAATATTTCAGGAGTTTCATTAGCCCTGCATGGCCTACTTGTGAGAAATTGAGATCCTTATATGAAGGAATTAAAAATGTATCATTTTGTATGCATTGATAATGGATGTCATTAGAGTTATAATTCTCAATTTGAATTTGACTATCATTGTGTAACACCCCATGTTTGTGGGAATATTTAAATTACACGTGTCACATTAATTTAATTAAATTAAAAAATAAAGCTAAGTGAATAAATATTAATTAGAGAGAAATGGATTAATATTTACATGCTATTATATTTACTTGTGTGATAAGTAAAGAAATTGTATTATTTTATATTACGTCATAGGTGGATAAAAGCAACGGGTTGACATGATCTTATTCAGGATGCGAGTGTGAGTTCGTGTTGGGAATAACATAGTAAATTAATGATAAGTGACTTGGATAGTGATTTTGAGGGAGGCAAGATAATGGGAGAGTCTAACCAACACAGTAAGACTAGACGTATTAGTGTTAGTGGGATACCACATAGGCGATAACCGGTAGAGGGACCCATTTAAGAGTTTCAGACTAAGGGAATTTCGATCAAGTGAATATGGATTCCAACAGGGCCATCAGGGATTGAACTGTGTTCCATTGGGCCAGCGAAGCCAAGGAAATAACTTGAGTATCCATAAGGGTTGAGGATATAAGGTCCAGAGAGTAAGGCAACCCCGACATAGTCAGTAGGACCATAGACAGGGACATTACACAAGGAGGTGTCTATGTGTGGAGTGCAGGACCACATGCATCGACCTTGTCCATAGGGAGTTAGGGTACACGAGAAGGGTTACCAATATGGGCCATTCTTATAGTAGTTTTGGTTTAATTTAGACGTGAGTACTATGTTCATGAACAATTTGAATAACCAAAACTATTGGCAATTGAAAGTATGAGTTTTATCCATGGGTAAATGGGGTAAGTTTTACCTTACACGAGTGCATCATTGTATTTTGTTAGCGCTAGATTCGCACGTGAGACGTGTTTAGTGGATGTGTCATTAGTATTACTAGTGTGTGTATATAATTACCGTTGGGTAGTGGGGCTCTCTTTGGTTCCATCTGCAAGGGAGCGGTTGGGGACAATGTGAGGATATGTTTTTGTAGATCTAATCATTTTGGAGAGATGTGATATTAGAGTATGATTTGATCCTAGATATAGTCTGGTTAGCGATGGTTTGAGCGATGGTGGAATGTTATAGTAAGGTTATCATGTTCGTTGTTCCGGTAAGAATGTGTTATTTTTGCAATGTCTCCCTTGAAAGAGGGTCGAGCTCGCATATAGATATTATAATGTAGAGTAAACTTTCGAGAGTACAGTTGTCTCGTTATAGTCGATCCCAGTTAGTAGGGACTTTATTGATGTGATTCAGGGGATATTGGGATTATCATCAAGCGGAGAGATTGAGCTCGTTATTGAGTTGGCAATAGGGACTTAGTGTTAGTACGAGTCACGTATTATATGACTCCTTTAGAGATGTGGGAGTGGACGATTAGACTTATACGTATAGGAACATGATTTTGGTTGCCTTTGTTACGTGCGTCGGGAGTTGGGAGATGTTGTTAGATGTTGGGGCATCAGCTTTAAATTCTAATCATTGTACAAGCGGAGGAAACACTTTGAGCTTAGAGTTATTATAATATATAAGGCTAGTGGAGCTGGGTAGTGCTGTGTAGGAAGCAATGAGAAAACTTTTGCATCACTAGTTGATAGGTAGGGAAATCTCGAGAAGAATTGAACCGCGATTTATGGCGTAATCGAGCATATCTTTACTGTACAACCATGCTGAGTATATGTTACATTTGTTATAATTGGGTAAATATGCACGTGATATAGGGTGTATGGACACCCTGGTTAGGTTGATTTTTAGAATCGTTTGGGATAAGGGGAGGTGGAAATAAAGGTATTGAGCAGTATGCCTATGGGGCAGTTAGAAGTAGAATTGGAAAATTGAGATGGATTGAACCTTTTAGTGGGGAAAATATTCTGGATGTGTATATAGCAAGGTGAGCTATCACACTCGTGATAAGTGGAAAGACTGTGGAGACATAGGTGAGGAATCCCTCTTGCCAAGGGATGATCCATTAGTTTTGGGAAGTATAGTGGAGTCATACTCGATCAAATTCTGAAGGTGGCTTGCGCATAAATATGATACTGATTATACTAGGGAAAAAAAACCCAGGGCGTGCAAAGTTCTGGAGCAGACACATGGGTCACGGGGTTTGATGTACCTCGGGAAGAGGAGTAAGAGGTAGCACGTAACATGGGATATAGAATGTGTAAATTGGAGAGAAGTGAGACATAGCAAAGTTGTCGCCAAGTGCACCACTCGTAGATAGGGAAAGGTTGGTCCGAGGCAATCAACCACAATTTTGTAATAATTGGTGATTCCTGTGATGGAATGGATAGGCACATAGATATAGTTCATTGTTGGGTGATCGACATAGTGAAAAGGTCAAGGTTTCCTCTGGGTTTATGGAAATGGGTTTATCGAGATGGAGCAGTTATTGCTAATCTGTGTGAGTTATAATATTGAACACTTTGCCCAACATTTCATTAAAGGAAAAGGATTAGACGACGCAAGGTGTCACTTAACATTATTGTCGATCAGGGTGAGATCTTAGAGTCCCACCTTTGAGAGGGATTTTTTTGGAGGCGATGGAGATGAAGTTGCATTTGAAGCAAGATGTATCACTCATAGACCGAGGAGTAGATGGGAGATGTGATAAAAAAGTTGGATACTGAGAGGGATGCATATTCTAGATTTTAAGGTAATTGGGAGGAGTAATCGTCATTGGTAGAGTAACGTGTAATAACTCATACCAGGTTATCAATGGTAAGGCACATTTTGAGTCTTTATCTGGGAGACCTTTTCGTCCGCCCTCTGGTTGGTTAAAGGTGGGAAAAAATGAGCTTCTCGGGCCGGACATGATTCTGAGTCCGTTGGCGAGGATTGGGTTTAAAATATTATCTCGTGTAGTTCAGGAACGTCATAAGAGTTACGCCATTGCGAACACAAGTTTTCGAGGTCTGACATGAGTGGTCAGGTATTATTGCGGGTGTCTCCCATGAATGGAGTTTTATGAATTGGTAAGAAGGGAAGTTGGCACCCAGGAAAGTGGGGCATTTCCCCAACATTGAGACGATTGAGCCAAGGATGTATATGCTCGTCTTATTAGAGAATTGTTATCATTTCACAATGGTTTGCGTATCATTCTCAAGGTGAGACCATAAGAATGATGGAATATATAGGTATTAAATGATGTGAACAAACATGTCACTAATATTGGGCCGTAGCGAGTAGTCCTTCATCCATGATAATCTCATTAGGGGGCGTATAGTGGAGATACAAGAATTTTATCATGAATTGATGTTGGGTACGTGTGGATTTTAGGCGGCTAAGGATCTAAAATTTTTAGTACTAGGCATATTCGAATTTCGGAGACGAAATTCCTTTGTAAGGGGGAAGTATGTAGCACCCCGTATTTGGGGGAATATTTAAATTATACGTGTGAGAGTAATTTAATTAAATTGAAAAAATAAAGTGAAGTGAATAAATATTAATTAGCAAAAAATGGATTAATATTTATGTGTTAATATATTTAGTTGTGTGATAAGTAAATTAAATTATATTATTTTATATACGTCGTAGGTGGGTAAAAGTGACGGATTGACATGATATTATTCAGAATGCATGTGTGAGTTTGTGTTGGGAATAAGATAATAAATTGATGGTAGGTGACTCGGATGGTGATTTTGTGTGCACGGATGATCCGGGACGGGTCGAGGTAGTCATAAGTAGGTACCCGAGGGTTGCAATCGGGTTCTGGGGATATTTTAAGCTATATGGGACACGTACTAAGGTTATAGATGAGTGAGGCATCCAATGGATCATTCTAAATCATCTAATCTTGAGAGAAAAGAGACAGGGGAAGGAAAATCAAAGGGGAGATTAAGAGAGGCAAGAGTTGGGAGGAATTTGAACGGATTTCTGGGCTAGAATCATCACACAACAAAGGATTCACACTCTTCTCAAATTTTAAGGCAAGTATTTAACTTGCTTTGATATTATATGTTGTGTTGTATTTCATATCATGATTGGTGAAAAATTAATTTGAACCTTTGAGTTGGCTTTACCTGTCAAAATGGGTTTCGGGGAACGATTTCAGGAAAATTAATTTGAGAAATATATTATATGAAATCTGAGATGAATCCTACATAAGGGTTAGAATTTAGATTTACAAAAATGCATTGGAATCATGATGGGACGATATGTGATCATATTGATAAATATGGAAAAATAGATAATTTTGATTAGAATTATGATGCGAATTAATTCTGGGAAAATTTATATTGGATCACATACTTAGATGGCTATTAGATCAATTGATATGTAAAAACATGTATATTGATGATTAGTAATGTTAGGGTTGATTCTAAGTGTAAGAAGAGCAAATAGAGAGGCCAAAAATGAAATTCAAAAGAGGCAAAAACGAGAAGAATGAGAAGAGTCAATTTGGAGAATTTTAAATCTTCTTTTTGAGTGCTCTCGAAAGAGATTTGAGAAAACTTAAAACACAAACCCGACTCAATTTTTCGTGTATAATTCAAATATGAAGTTGAATTAGTGATTTTGTTAATGTTTGGATCTGATTTTTCTGCATTTTTAAAACATGCCTATAATTGTGGATTTTGACTCTGTTCAGCTTCCATGTCTTGGCCAATTTGTTGTTTTAATGGATTTCGGTGATCGAGTTGATTTCATAATGGTTTAGTATGTAAGTAAAGAGTTTAGTACTTCTAAAAAATTACTTTAAATGTGATAAATTACCTTGGGATGGTTAGAATAAATCCAGGTTGAAATTTAGGATGTTTAGGATGCTTAACACTCAGGGAAAATAAATAATGAATTTATGATGAAAAATTCGGAGGATAAGGGTTGATTGGGAATGGCTAATTGTCCAGGAGTATTATTAAATGGGTGAATGAATTAAATAAGAGATTATTTATATATTCGGGAGTTGGGATTAGACTCGGGAATGATAGGCTAGTGCTACGAGTGACATGCACGGTTAGTTGGTTTTAATTTATATACATATTGGTATAAAGACGGTATATATATTTGTGAATATATCTGTGTGTATGATATGTATATATATATATATATATAAAACATACCACTCTAGTGGATATGCTATTGGTGGATGTTGCGCATCGTGGGCGATCTCTCCTGGCGAATCCCAACAGGTGCAGTATCGGTCCCCAGAGTCATAGGTATGTGCATGCCCACCCTATGTGGGTTGGAGTCCAAGTGGATTAATGTGGTATGGTTATGACCCACTGACCTAAGACTATTAAATCCTCTAATTACGTGTGTGATTTGGGTTAGGTGGTGTGATTCTGACTCGATGGCTCAAGATGATGTGTGTATGTCCTGGAGCCTGATAACATACAAGATATTCACATCCAGGGACTTATTAGTCTGAGGGATTGTGATTATACATATATAGTGAGTGATATATATGTATGTATACTTGTTTTGATATGAAAATACGTATATTATTGTGAAGAAAATATGTATACGGACATAAGACATTAAAGTGTGATTATTGAATTAATAACTAGTCAAAGTTATTTGAAATGAATTGATTTAATTATAATTGAGAATCATAATTGTTAAGAGGATGTGAAAAATAATTATATAAAATACGCGTGATACAAGGTGCGTATGGGACTATGATTAGTGTTGAGGTACTAGTTAGGTTGGGTAGCATAACTAGCGTATTTAAAATACATGTGTTTTGTGTACAGTATAGAGAGGGGTGAGGGGTATCTCATGGAAGTGCGACACCGATTTAAATATGAAAGATTGCATAACATATTTATTAATGTATTTTAAACACTTGCAAATTATTTTCAAAAGGTTTTGGGCTCTAAACCGTATCAAAATATTTTCAAAATGCTTAGGTGTTCCACCATAGGGATGCCTGGCTTAACCATCCTTCTAGTTAAACGATGCTGTAGCAGTTGTGGATGCCTACAGGGATTGATTAGATTCTTTTATCCTTTAGATCTAGATAGAAGGTAATTCAGAGTTATTTCGGGCATGTTTCCTAGTTAGTTGGTATTTATTTTATTAAAATGTTTTCCTTTCAGTTACTTGAAGTATTGTAATGTGACTTTTACCAAGAGTTATCAGTTAATTTATTTATGTCATGAGTATGATTTTCAATAAGTACATGGTTGATTTTGTGAATGGAAATTTTGTGTAAGTAAGTTAATGTAAGGGGTTGATGGTTCACACAAGGTACCCAAATTTATTTTTTCATAATTATTTAACAATTAAAATCCAAACGCATTTTTAATTTCTTCAAATTAAAATTAAACTTAAATTGAAATTAAACTTCACCAACACTTTTAATTTTCACTTAAACAAGTATTAATTCGAATTCAAGATAAACTACGCAAGAATAAAATCTAATTAAATTTATGATGACTTGAATTAAATTAACATAAAACTTATCTAATATTTAACCTAGCACTAATTTAAACGTAGTAGTGATTTAAACCAATTTTATCTTTTTAAGCCGAAGCATGCATCTACGTGATTTTGCATGATAAAATAAACACAATCTTACACACCCCAACCCAGTTACTTATAATTAAGATTGAAAGTCAAAGTGAGTCAAATCATAATTACCTTAACCAAACCATAAACACGAGTATATTTTTTCAGTTATCAACATGAATCAACAAAACAAAAACTTTTCACAATTTTTGAGGTAATTATTCTTCTTAAAACTTGCGGAATAGATAAGTAGGCCTAAATTACCCCTTTTACGTTTGGCCAAAATTATAGTTTTATGCTAGCCTTGGTAATCCCACCGACCTCCTAGATTTGACAGTGATATCACAATGCCTGAAAAACATAAACATAGGAACCATGAGCAAAATAGCTCAGCAAATGCATCACTACTACACTATTGCATAAAATTTGTAAGGACATTGTCGATCACAATTAGTATGTCGTATACCCCTACAAGTCATCTAAGGATTGAGAAGAATACATCTACACAAGACGAATACGAATTTCAAGAAGCCTTCAACATTCAAGCCCAATAAGGATGAATTTGGTAAAATGTGTTTAAGTTCCATTTACATTTAACATTAAAAGTGTTGGGATATTTTTACAATTAATAAAATATTTTTCGGTTTATGAAAATATTTTAAATGATTTTAATCATAAAAGTTTTGGATAAGCATTTCTGATCTCGTAAACAGTCTTAGTTTCGAGGTTTCCAAGATTTATAAAAGACTGAACTTTTTATGACACGTATATCGTTCAAACGAGATCCTTTCTCGTTTAAACGACATCGTATGTCGTTCGAATGAGATTTCTAATTCTGACACGCCACCGCCTTGATTTTGAGTATTTAAAGGGTGTCAGACTTCTATATTTTGTGTGGAGAAAACACTAGTTTAAACAAAATACGTTTTTGAGTGTTTTTTTTTGTTTATCCTCCAACATTTTGAGGGTTTAAACTTTGTTTTCACAAATCCAAGTACTTTTTGTGTGAATTGTTTTGTGGAACCCATATCATACTTTTTTGTTCAACCTCTATGGAAAAGGAATCTCCATATCTGGTCGGTTGATACCGAGCGTAGTCGTTCTGCGTGTGGACGAGCCGAAGACGATGAACTGACTCCTAGAGGGTATTTCGTTGTCTCTCGTATCTTTGAAGGTTTGCTTAAGACACCGTGCATTACACTTGTGGCCGATTATCAGGTTGTATGTAAGTCAATGGTCTTGTAAACTTTTCAAAGTGTTATAAAAGGTTTTAACCCGAAAGTTTTTTTTTTCTAAATCGGTTGTCTTTATTTTCATTCAAGGTTTGATTTATTTATAACACTTAGATGCATGTTTAGGGGCTGAACTAAAATTGATTTTAGTTTGTTCAAATTTGGACACCTAATTAAATAAGTGTGTTGGGATTTCATTGAATATTTGTGAATTAGTTTGATTGATATCACACAGCACACATTTTTCAAAATTAAATGCAATAAATCATATCCTCGTGTTGATATATACATACTTATCTGGATCATTCATAAAGAGTGACCAATTATACATTTAGCCAGTGCATTCATAAAGAATGATCAATTATATATTTATCCGGCTCGTTCATAAAGAATGATCAATTATATACTTATTCGGCTCATTCATAAAGAAGACCGATTAATACTTATCCGAATCATTCATAAAGAATGACCAATTATATACTTATCCGTATCATTCATGAAGAATGACCAATTATATATTTATCCATCTCATTTATAAAGAATGAACAGCTTATCCGAACCATGATTCACATATTTTGTCTGCAATAGACAATTCTCCCTTATTTTGGGCCGGGGAGTAACCTCCCATTTCAATAAATCGAAATGAAAAGTTTCATATTCATAACAATATTATCATATCCATAACCATACATAAATACATCTTACCAGTGAGTAATATTACGAGCTTATCCATAGCCATGTATAAATGCATCTTACCACTGAGTATACTTACCTTGGCCACTTAATGGGTTTTCCCCCTTGCCTTTGTTTGGCAGTTGTTCAACCGATTATCCTTCCCTTACTATATCATTCATAAAATATTAGTTCCATCATAAGAATATTACCAATCCATAGAATCATTTAAATGTAATTCAATTCATGAGCATCATATGATCCCATTTAAATCATTTATCATAAATGAAGTCTCATCAAATTTCATGTTAAGATATATAACATATCCAATTCATAGTATAAACATAATTTAATTCATTATTGAAAATCCAATTCTTATCATATTAGGTTCCCAATGCAAAAGACGACACATCATTTCAAATTTCCTAGAGCAAGATATGCCCATTTCTTTATTACAAAGAAAATAGGCCCTATAGGTTCCTCTATCGTTTAGTCAATTTCAAAGAATTTTCATAATATTTTTATATCATAACTATCAATGATATTCCACCCAATTTTAATAAACTAATTGAATAATACAAAATTAAAGTTTCATAATTTTTAGAGTTCATTTGCTATGTCAAGCAAATCATCAAATACCTGGTATGCATACTTACACTTTCAGGGCAGATTCTATACCTACACTTCAAACTATCCCCCAAGATTCAATTCTTGGTAGTTTTACATAATTTTTGGATATAAAAGGTATATATGAGTTTAGTTTCATATCCAACTTTAATTAATTGATTCCAATGTGTATTCACAAAGATACTCCAGTTTGATTAACATAATGATTTCGTCATTAGTTGTATGAATTCAACATGCTTCACACATACAACCTACACATACCCATATACATACAACAAAACATATCCCCTTGTATCCAAATATGATATTTAATATCATATAAAACTACATATATCATGTAAAGAATAAAATTTACAAGTTAAATCTTACCTAAGCACCCTTGGATACATAAGCTGGTTTATTTCTCAATTATCTTCCTTAATCCTTCAGTAATTCACCCTAACCTCTCTTTCTTTCATGGGAACCTCAAACCACTTGAAATTCTAATTTATATGAATAATAAGGGAGATTTTAGTGTCTTTAAGTCGGCATAAGGTCATCTCCCATTAGTCCAATCAAAATATGACATGTGGTGCCATATAAGACAAAATATCATTTAAAGCTAAATGACTACTTTACCCCATGTTCGTAAAAAGATGATATCTTTTCACTCGAATGTCCGTTATATGCATCTTTTATTGTGTTACAAACCTAACTCACATATCTACAACTATCTAGTTTTCTCCTCAAGTGAATTGTTATATTATAATGGTCAAACCTAGTCTTCAACTTAAACATTCCTACCGAAAACATTAAAAATTTATGTGTGTAACTAATTCGATATCTCATGAGTTATGTAGGTAGGATTAGACTAAACATAATAACTTAAAATTATATACACCAATAAAAAATTATCCCCATCCCATAAGGTAAGCATGATTTAAACCTGATTTATCATAATTATATTCGGATTGTCAGAATTTTCCCTCCTTAGAAAATTTCGTCCCCAAAATTTAGTATGAATTTTACTTACCAAACAATTGAGGATACTATTTCCTCATGATATATTCCCTTTACCAAGTTGATTCTTTAATTTCATGGATCCTCCACAACACTTTAACTATAGGACTAACTATATTCCTTAATTCTTGCTCCGTTTGATCAGTAATTTCCATCGGTTCCTCTATGTACGATAAATCTTCTTTCATAATATCTTCAGTTTCTTTATCATTTACACGTCGAGATAATCATCTAATGATTTCTTATCAATGAAAATCAATTCCCAACACACATATTACTTTATACCTTTATATATGTATGTCAAACATTCATATATAATAAATTATCAGTTGTATCATCATATATTCGCAATGAGTTAACATGCTTAACAAACCTAGTATCATTATTTACATTTCTCCCTTCACCCCTATAGTTTATCCTTATCATCGTGTACCAGGCTAGCTTATTACACATCATATTTCCATCTTCCATCCAATACCAGATACATATGTTTGACTTTAACTACATTTCATATCATTTTTGGAGTTTAAGAGTAAGTTAGATATCATCCTTACAATTTCTTAATTTAAATATAGCCTTACTACTATTCATATATCTAAACTGAACAATCATTCACTAAATGTTTATTCTTAACCAAGATTGCATATTCACCTTCATGTATATTGTGCAGTCTTGCACTATGAACTTAATCTAATTTCTCATGATATTCCATTTTTCAGTATCATTTGAATATTTTTTTAGTAAACATACAATGACCATAACAAGTCATTTGTCCAACACAATAACCTTATAATCATAATCTTATCCCAATCCTTATTAACATGATATTCTTGTGCAATATCATTAATACACCCATCTTATCCATTTGGTAACATGGATGTTAAACATACCATCACCACTTAAAACTTTAACCATACTTACCAACCTCATAATACTTCTCTAACTATTATATGTCGCATTTCTTTCAAATAACATGTATAAATACCTTAATATATCACATTATGGTATCTCACATAGAACACTATCCTTACACATACTTCTTGGTGACCCCTATAATATCAATCATATTCATTATATATCATACTCTTAGTGATAACACGTAAGTACAATGACAAATACAACTCAATATCCACCCAAACCAGTTGTCGATATTCCAACCCGATTAACATCTTTCCCATACTTATACACAACAAATACTCTTAAAAGGGCTCCACAATTTTTTTAAACTTTCAACTCTTTAACACCTCATCTCAACTTTACTATTCATATAAGTATTTCAAAACATCACAAGGGTAATATCCACTAGATATACTCATACTATTAAAGAAGTACATCTCAACTCTTATTACTCTTTTCTTCTACTTATCATCATTCAGTTTGAACCCATATTCGAATAAATTGTGATATATTGACTAGTAATTGAATTTCAAACCATTTCACATATTAAATTTAAACATATACAACTATTAATCTTCTCACTTCACCTTTACCATGTAAATTTTCATTTTAGTCACACTCTAACAATTTAAGTCTCATCATAATCATGTAATGGTAATTCTCCTCACATATTATCCTTCAATGGAATATGGGTTCCCGTACCTCACTCTCCCACATAAATGGGGCACACAACAAACCATGGCTTAATAAGTGACATAACTCAAGTCCCAATATACTAGTATAAGAAGAGATCACTTCCAATACTTCACAATTTTCGTATACCAAATTTCTTCTTCAAAAAATTTCCTTCTATGACATGTGTGTCCATACAACAAATAAAATAATGCAATGATTCTTATTAAAATACATGTATTCACTGTCATCCCCGAATAAACCTTAACATCTCATTTCTTTTCCTGCAAGATCCCTGCATTTCATATCCCGTACAACAATATATATGTATAACTAACAGATGTTAGTCAATAAACCAATTTACTAATAACTCAAAACAATTTATACTTTCACTGCAAAATCTAGGCGATCCCCCAGAACCTCTAAACCCTAGGCTCTGATACCAAAGTTGACACACCCTAACCCAGTTACTTATAATTAAGTTTTAAAGTAAAAGTGAGTCAAATCATAATTATCTTAACCAAACCATAAACACGAGTATCTTTTTTCAGTTATTAACATGAATCAATAAAACTAAAACTTTTCACAATTTTTGAGGTAATTATGCTTATTCAAGCTTTCTTAAAAGATAAGTAGGCTTAAATTACCCCTTTTATGTTAGCCTTGTTAACCCCACCGACCTCATAGATTTGGCAGTGATATGACAATACCTGAAAAACATAAATATAGGAACCATGAGAAAAATAGCTCAACAAATGCATCACTACTACACTATTGCATAAAATTAAATGCAATAAATCATATCGCCGTGATGATATATACATACTTCTCCGTCTCATTCATAAAGAATGACCAATTATATACTTATTCGGTTAATTTATAAAGAATGACCAATTATATATTTATCCGGCACATTCATAAAGAATTACCAATTATATACTTATATGGCTCATTCATAAAAAATGTGCGGTTAATACTTAACCTTCTCATTCATAAAGAATGACCAATTATATACTTATCCGACTCATTCACAAATAATGACCAATTATATACTTATCCGTCTCATTCATAAATAATGACCAATTATACACTTGTCCGGCTCCTTCATAAAGAATGACCAATTATATACTTATCCGGATCATTCATAAATAATGACCAACTTATCCGAACCATGAGTCACATATCCTGTCTGTAATAGACAATTCTCCCCCATTTCGGGTCGCGGAGTAACCTCCCATTTCGATAAACCGAAATGAACGGTTTCATATTCATAACATTATGATCATATCCATAACCATACATAAATACATCTTACCAACGAGTAATATTATGAGCTTATCCATAGCCATGCATAAATGCATCTTACTAGTGAGGACACTCACCTTGGCCACTTAATAGGTTTTCCCCCTTGACTTTGTTTGGTAGTTGTTCAACCAGTTATCCTTACATTACTATCATTCATACAATATTAGTGTCATCATAAGAATATTACCAATCCAAAGAATCATTTAAATGTAATTCAGTTCATGAGCATCATATGATCCCATTTAAATCATTTATCATAAATGAAGTCTCATCAAATTTCATGTTAAGATATGTAACATATCCAATTCATAGTCTAAACATAATTTAATTCATTCTTAGAAATCCAATTCTTATCATATTAGGTTCTCAATACAAAAGATGACACATCATTTCAAGTTTCCTAGAGCAAGATATGCTCATTTCTTTATTACAAATCAAATCAGACCTATAGGCTCCTCTATCGTTTAGTTAACTTCCAAGAATTTTCATATTATTTCTATATCATAAATTTTTGTGATATTCCACTAAATTTAAATAAATGAATTTAATAATACAAAATTAAAGTTTCAAAATTTTTAGAGTTCATTTGCTATGTCAAGAAAATCATAAAACACCGGGTATGAATGCTAACACTTTCGGGGTAGATTCTCTACCTACACTTCAAACTATCCCCCAAGATTCAATTCTTGGTATTTTTACATAATTTTTGGATATAACAGGTATATATGGGTTTAGTTTCATATCCAACTTGAAATAATCAATTACGTTGTGTATTCACAAAGATACACCAGTTTGATTCTCATAATGATTTCGCCATTAGTTGTATGAATTCAACATGCTTCACACATACAACCTACACATACCCATATACATACAACAAAACGTATCCCCTTATACCCAAACATGATCTTTAATATCATATAAAATGACATATATCGTGTAAAGAATGAAATTTACAAGTTAAATCTTACCTAAGTAACCTTGGATACATAAGCTGGTTTATTTCTCGATTATCTTCCTTAATCCTTCACTGATTCACCCTGACCTCTCTTTCTTTCATGGGAACCTAAAACCACTTGAAATTCTGATTTATATGAATAATAAGGGATATTTTTGGGTTTTTAAGTCCGCATAAGGTCAGCTCCCCTTGGTCCAATCAAAATATGACTTGTGGCGCCATATAAGACAAAATATCATTTAAAGTTAAATGACTACTTTACCCCATGTTCGTAAAAAGATGATTTCTTTTCTCTCGAATGTCCGTTCGATGCACCGTTTGTTGTGTTACTAACCTAACTCAAATATATACAACTATCTAGTCTTCACCGCAATTCAATTATTATATTATAATGGTCAAAACTAGTCTCCAACTTAAACATTCCTACCGAAAACTTTAAAAAAAATTGTAACTAATTCGATATCTCATGAGTTATGAAGGTAGGATTAGACTAAACATAATAAAATAAAATTATATACACCAATAATAAATTATCCCCATACCATAAGGTAAGCATTATTTAAACCTGATTTATCATGATTATATCTGGGTTGTCACACAATCACACTATGCAGCGATGTAAGAGGAAAACCCAAATGGGAAAAACCTCGGATGACCCTACCTACAAATCCACTAAGTATGGTTTAACAATACAAGACAAAAGACTTACAACACTCGACTTGACTCCTTCAAGCCCCGACGCTTCTTCTTGCATCCACCTCTGCCTAGTAGATAACTCTGATGTCCACCGATGCCTCGAAATCCACCTATAGGGCACAATTACCATCAACCCCACACAGAGCCTTTCTATATATGCGTATAATACGACACAAATAGTCTCCTTTTGGGGTTGAGAAGGAACCCAAACAATCTCCTTGATGGATAGAGAACAAGCCCGTTGCTAAACAAACACTAATCATATATATATATATATATATATATGGAACTTGGATTTAAATAAACATGGGTGTAATTTGTGTTTTTGGAAGTGTTTAAATCATTTATAATCAAGAACACAAATGGGACTTTTTTGGAAGAATTTTTACCCTCTAAAGTGTGTTAAAGAACTCACAAAATTCTCTCAAAAAGTCCCTCACGAAGTGACTAAAAACTGGTAAGAAACCAAGTGGGGAAAGTGGGTGGTTTAGGAAAAAACTGCCAAAAAACTGTTCCCGCCCAGGTTGTTCGAATGAAATTTTAAGGTTATTCAAATGACATTGTTCGAACGAGGATAAAATGAGAATACATAAAATAATATGCCAAACTCGTTAGATATCGCATTTGATATCTCGTTTAAATGACCTCGTTCAAACGAGATATCTAAAGACAAATTAGAATTGAAATTATTCAAGTCGTTTGAACCTCGTTTGAATGTCGTTCGAATGGCCTCGTTCGAATGAGATGAAACGTCGTTCGAACGACATTTCAGGAAAAAAAGTATTTTTCTTCAAAAAATAAAAATCCATTTTCAACTTAAATTTAAATAAAATAACACCCAAAAATATTTTCCAAGCTCCTATATATATAATAGAGCATTTATACCTTTGGAGACTTTGGAAAATCGAAGATGATGATGTATACACTTGGCACGAAAATCTGTAAGGATTCATTCTTCATATTCTTGGCCGCTACGTCTTTAACTCTCCAAACGCCATAGGCTTGATAGGTAGAAATATATATCCTATGACTCAAATGGTTTTGTTCGGAATTAAGTCAATACTCAAATTGACTCGATTGGAAATTTGCCCTTACAAACCTCCCTCTTTGGCTATTCTAGGACAAAACTAAACCAAAAATCCTAAGGGTCGTCAAGCTCATCTAAACTAACTCCATCCTACCCAAAATAAAAATACAATTGCTTGACTCCACATAAAGGATGAAATGCTTTGCCGCTTGCCTCTTGCTAAAAAATGAGAATCCAGCACACTTGAACACACCATTAAACGCGTAGGGAATATCGAGATATAAGGAGCATAAAATAAATTCTCCCTCTTAATTAATTCTCCCCCTTTATCTAACAATCAACTTCCTAGAAAGACATCTCCCCCTAAGTTAGATCTCCCCAAATTTCAAAGGATTAGATACCATTTCTCCCCCTTTTTGTTCAGGAATAGACAAAGGTTAAAGAATCATAAAATACTTATTTCTCCCCAATTAAACCAAAAACTCCCCCTAAATGAAACAAGGGATATGAATAATGGATAAAACAAGTATAATGCAATAGAGAATAGAGTGACAAGACCAATAGCGTACATGGTAAAAAGGCAACTAATCTAACAAATGATTAATAAATACCAACTATGACGCGATAGAAAAATAATACCAATTATAATGAACGAATATAAGTATGTGATATGAAACAAAAGTCGCAAGAAAGAAGGATACCTATTTGAACTAAAAGCATACGAGGACTAGCTATCAAGGCAAAGACTCAAAATACAAAACACCATATATATACATACACTAAAAATAGAAATAATGCATACGCACATACATATATATATAAACACCACATACGACACAAAATACATAAAGCTTTCCACACTCGTATGGCATCAATATGTCTAAATATCATGTGGCAAACGTAAATGAATGGGTGTGAACTAGTAACAAAAAATTTACACCCAATCACTTAAATATTTTCACGGAGTTCTTATTTGATTGCAAAATTTTATCAAATAATATTTAGCCTTATGTGACAAGATAAAGTGAACTCATAGAACAAACAAACACAATGCATACCAACTTAGAATTTTGATGATTCTACAAAGCAATAACGTCATGACAATAAAATGCATAACTAGGCTTCATTGTGCAAACCCGTTGATATATCCATCCAAACTTCTTCATTAATGATATTTATTCTCTTTTCTAAGGAATGGTCTTATCAAACTAAACAAAATTGGTATTGGCAAAATATTAATTTTTTAATGCCACATTTGTTTTTTACCTTGGCCTTGGCTACTTTTATCATTGACACACTTTTTTAGGCCATATTTTTAAACGGTGGCTTAATCATAAAGGACAAGTGTTCCATTCATAGTCCTTCCCCATTGATAAACAAAACAAATCAGATAAATATATTTTTATCATTTTTAAATCCGGGTAATGGTTATTACGTGCACAAATCCCCCACAGTCATAAACATGTAGATGATAAAATTGATGGGAGAACATCCCACAAATCTTAAATATTACATGTGGAGTTAAAGTTAAAAAGAGCTCGTGCATGTGTGTGAGAAGGCATTTAAAAGTGAATCCATTAAGCAAGTAAAATTCAAACTACTCCATGCAAGCATGATAAAGAACATTTTAAGGATTAAAAATATTAACTAAAAGTTCTAGCCACAAGGAAGTGGAACCATAATAAGATTCAGACACAAGGATATGCCACAAAAAATGTATAAAATCAAAATACACATAAACAAAAATACTTTTGAGTTTTTCAATTTTTGAACAAAACACAAAAAATACTCAAAAGACAAATAAAAATTTGTTTGTATTTTTCATTATGACAAAAAAAATAAAAAACATTCAAAAGATAAACAAGTCATAGTTCTAGCATGTGATATATGATGCAGCAGAGACTAGAAAATGACACGCAAACATACAACTAGCAAAAATATATCATGAAGCACAAAAGATAGTGTATGCAAACAAAGCTAACATATTCAACCTTTAGATTTTACAAGGGAGGTATCACGTGCAAGCAAATGAGAATCATAAATCCTATTATGTAAATCCATTAAATAGGCTCTCCTAACCCAAACAAGTGAAGCGTGACGCTCTCGAGTTTTGGTGACCTTTGTGACTTTACCTTTGGATTTCCTAGGACCATTTTTGAGATAAAAACAAAACTTCCTAAGATGACCTTTTCGACCACACTGTGAGAAAGTGAAAGTACGTCGATAAGTATTACCTAAGGATTAATCATTTTTAGTGTCCCTAGTCAATTCTCCTAAAATTATGGTTTTCGATTTATTAGCGAAATCATTTTGAGTATCGAAGCCAATACCACGCATGTCATCTTTAATTTGGACAGTGCCTAAGATTTTATCTAATTTTTTCGATCGACACACCAAATCAAATTTGACTCGACTTGAGTCTCTCACTTTCTCTTCTAACTCCATTATTCTCGACTCAAGTAAACTCTTTGTCTCTTTAAACTCGAGAAGCTCTTTCTTCATAGTCTCCATTAAATCTCTAAAATTATCTCTCTCTATCTCACAACAAACACAAGCTTCTCTCAAAGTGATCTCTCACTTGCCCAAAGATCTTCAATTACAGTATTATCATCATTAGCTATGGAAAGATCTCTCAAACTAGCTTCCAAATTCAAGTTTGAACTTTTTAATTTAATCGATTTAGCATACAACTCTCAAAAAGCTACTTGAAGTTTAGTCTCCTCAACCTCTTCTTCACTCTCACTTTCTACTCCACTCTCTAAACCATCAAACTCTTGGGATTCACAAACAATGTCCTCAGAATTGTCATGTGAAGTAATATCTTCATGGACAAATTCATTATTGCTGCTCACATGACTTGCCATGAATGTGTTAAAGTTACCCTCAATGGGGGAATCTGATCCCTCTTCCGGTTCACTATCATTAAGGGTGGCATTATATGATATAGGTTGTTTTCCCTCCTTCCTTAGTTTAGTTGGATACTCGTAAGCCCTATGGCCATAACCCTCACAACCAAAACATCTATTCGACTCATCCCTATTAAGATCTTCATTATGCTTTTTAGGGAATTTCTCAACTTTGTTATATTTAGGCTAATCAAATTTCTTATAATCATTTTTAAGATTTTCTTTATTAAACTTAAGAAATTTTCTATATGTCCTAGCAAACATAGACATATCCTCGGAATCAATGTCACTCTCATCATTCGAAACTTGTATTTTTTCCTTTCGGGCCTTTAAGGTTATGCCCTTATCATTCTTCTTTTCATCCTTGGAAGAAAACATGTCAAGTTCATAGGTTTGTAAGTCACCTACGAGCTCTTCAAGTTTTGTAGAGGCTAAAGTGGGTAAATAATTTAAAACGGTCACTTTTGAAATGAACCTATCAATTAAGGACCTTAAAATTTTCTTAACAACACGATTTCCAGGTATATTTTCTCCCAAATTAAAAGATGAATTAAAAATGTCATAAAGTCTAGAGTGGAATTCATTAAAAGTCTCACTATCAAGCATTTTAATGGTTTCGAATTGAGTGTTGAGGTTTGGAGTTTTGAAGCTTTAATGACACTAGCTAGTTACTTCACGGGTGAGTTATAAAATATACCATGCTTCTTTAGACGTTTCACATGTCATAATCCGGAGAAACTCACTCGGTGTGACCGCACTAAAAATAGCATTCAAACCACATAAATTAAAATTTGCAAGTTTAAGTTCATTCTCACACCATATCTCTACGGGTTTAGGGACACGCTCATTTTCAACTAGACGTGTGGGTGGGGAGAACCCATTAAATACGAATTACCAAACCCTCTCATCTTAGGACTTAAGTGCCGACCTCATTCGTGTTTTCCAATATGCGTAATTAGAACCATCAAAAACAGGAAATTCAGTCAAACCCATATTTTCCATATTAAAAGCCCAAAAACGATCTTAACTCGATAAATTAGAGCAACCGCTCTAATACCACTTGTAAGGGGGTGATGGTTCACACAAGGTACCCAATTTTAATTTTTCAAAATTATTTAATAATTGAAGTCCAAACACATTTTTAATTTCTTCAAATAAAAATTAATCTGAAATTGAAACTACACTACAACAACATTTTTAATTTTCACTTAAACAAATATTAATTCGAATTCAAGATAAAGTACGCAAGGATAAAATCTAATTAAATTTATGCCAACTTGAATTAAATTAACTTAAAACTTACCCAATATTTAAGCTAGCACCAATATTATCTTTTTAAGCCTAAGCATGCATCTACGTGATTTTGGAAGATAAATAAAACACAATCGCACTACGCGACGATGTACGAGGAAAACCCTATTGGAAAAAACCTCGGACGGCCCTGCCTATAAATCCACTAAGTACGGTTTTACAATACAAGACAAAAGATTTACAACACTCGACTCGACTCCTTCAAGCTCCGACGCTTATTCTTGCATCCACCTCCGCCTAGTGGATAACTCCAACGTCCACCGAAGTCTCGGAATCCACCTATGTGGCATAGCTACCGTCAACCCACACACGGAGCCTTTCTCCATATGCATATACCGCAGCAAAAACAATCTCCTTTTTGGGGTATATAAGGAACCCAAACTATCTCCTTGATGGGTAGAGAACAAACTCCAAGAAAAGATATATATATATATATATATATATATATATATATATATATATATATATATATATATATATATATATATATATATATATATATATATATATATATATATATGGAACTTGGATTTAAACAAACATGGGTGTAATTTTTGTTTTTGAAGTGTTTAAATCATTAATAATCAAGAACACAAATGGGACTTTTTTTGGAAGAATTTTTACTCTCTGAAGTGTGTTAAAGAAATCACAAAAGTCTATCAAAAAGTCCCTCACTAAGTGACTAGAAACTGGTAAGAAACCAAGTGGGGAAAGTTGGTGGTTTAGGAAAAAACTACCAAAAAACTGTTCCCGCCCAGGTCATTCAAACGACATTTTGAGGTCATTCAAACGACACTGTTCGAACGAGGATCAAATGAGAATACATAAAATAATATGCCAAACTCGTTAGATATCTCATTCAAATGAACTCATTTGAACGAGATATCTAACGACAAGTCATAATTGAAATGGATTAAAGTCATTTGAACCTCGTTTGAATTTCATTCGAACGACCTCATTTGAATGTCGTTCGAACGACATTTCAGGAAAAAAAATTATTTTTCTTCAAAAAATAAAAATTCATTTTTAACTTAAATTTAAATAAAATAACACCCAAAAATATTGCGTTCATACCTTTAGAGACTTTGGAAAATCAAATGTTGATGATGTATACACCCGACACGAAAATCGATAAGGATGTATTCTTCATATTTTAGGCCGTTACGTCTTCAACTCTCCAAACATCATAGGCTTGATAGGTACAAACATCTATCCTATGACTCAAATGATTTTGTTCAGAATTAAGTCAATACTCAAATTGAACCGATTGGAAATTTTCCCTTACATTAATAAGTTTTCAAATTTGACATCAGTCCTAATTGTTTATTAGTAATTAAAATGTTTTTGACAGTGATGCTAAGAATGAACTAGATGAGATTGTTTTATTTTAGTAGGGAACTGATCACTCATTATTGAAATAGGAGGGGTGTCACACATTGGTTCGGTGTCATTTAGGTGTGTGAAAAACCAATCAATGGAAAAATCCAAAGTGTTGGAAGGAGCCGCAAGCCAAGGCTGAATGGTTAATAAAAGTAAGATAATTTCGAAAGAAATTGTTATTTTAGTTTGGCATTCGAAATATAATATCAAGACTTGTACCCAACGAGTTTATATATGGAGTAAATCTTAAATTTAAACTCACGGACGTATTGCACTTACTCAATAAAAACTTGTTAAAAGTGACAAGAAATGTAATTTTTTTATGATTTCATAATTTCCTATCTCTATGCACATGCAATCCAATACGATTCTTAACTTACTCTCATTTTGTTCAAATGTGACTTAAAAATGTTTAATTTTCTCAACATTTATTTACAATTTTGATTTGATAAATCTCAAGTGACTCTGCATTCTAGTTTATTTGATCTTGTATGATTTTCATAATTGTTTTGTGTTTATGGTTAAATCTTGTGTTTACTAGTATATGTTAGTATATTTTTGTACCAATGATATTTCTTTAATCTCTAGATTTTGACCATGTTTTGGGGTGCTTGAAATCTTATTTTGGTTGATTTTGGGTTTATTAAGGTTTGTCTTTGCAATGGAGTGTTTTTATTTATTGAGTTGAGTTTAAGGGAGATAATTTTTTTAAAGGAGTGAAAAGGTTGGATTTTTCTTAGTTTTTCAGGAAAAGTTCTTCGAAGTTTTTGTGAAAATATGATTGCCCATTCACAAGGCTCAAAAGTGACCCTTGTGCCCGATTGTTGATGATGTTGGATTTGGAGGCGCACTACATAATTTCGTGTGCACGACCAGATGGCTCCGTGTACGACTAGGAAAATCCCTGCGTGCACGGTTCCCCTATTTGTTTCACCGTGACTTCTTTGTATCTTGGTGTTTGGATTCCATTGTCTTAATTGTTTCATACATTGTTTTCTCATACTATATCTCCTGTTTAGACTGTTTTGGATATCTAATGCCTTTATATACTTCATGATTATATTTCTCTTATTCTGTGACAAAAATGGGGAGATAAATTGGTTCCTTTGCATGCATATCATTGGAAGAAGGATATATTGTAACACGAGGAGATGTTTGATCTATGGGAGATTTTCTTATCTAAGGAAGCTTTTCTTGATTTACTTTTTTCACAATGTCTAGTATGGGAGTTTGTTATTGATGGTTGTGATTGATATTTCATTTATTTTCTCCATGCATTTGATTCATACTTGCTTACTTGACATACCATGATTATGATTGTAAGGGGGTATATTATTGAGTTTCTCTTACATTTGATTTAGGGGGAGCTCGATTGTCTTATATTTTTATCATATCATTCATACTTATTGAGATTATTATTTTTAGAAGAATTCCCAAATAGGGGGAGTTTGTTCACTTGCATGTCCTACGTAATCATTTCGTATCATTGAGATTTGTCGTAGGATTCCTATCGTTACTTGAATATCAAGAGCTTACATTGACTTGTGTATACTGACAAGTCTTTCTCATTATATGGCTAATGTGGACTGATTGTTTCTTGTCGTAATCAAAGATTTTAGGGGTTTGGGGGGGGGAGGGGGGGATTGCCATGAAATAGACAAGGGGGAGATTGAATATGTAATTATTTGTATTGTATATTAGTTGGCTATCTCTCGTGATAAAATACTTAAACCATGCACAAAGTAGAGCCTAAAATATTGATTCACTTATATGGGTAAAAGTGCCTTTGTCCATTACCTATGAAGAATTGTGATTTGAAGACATGAAGACATCTCAATGTTTGAAGAATTTCGTCGTTGCCGTTGAAGAATATCCTTTTTCGGAATTGAAAATTTTTAGATATTGCACGCACTCATGTATTTTTAAAAAAATGAGTTTAAACTTGTTTTTAAAAGATTTCTTTAAGTGTTGTATTTGTTTGAGAATAAGGATCAAGGTCTAATTTTTAATAGCTCATTTTCAATTATTTTAAAATGAGTTTTGCTTTGAGTCGTTTGAATGATGGGATTTTAAGCCATTTGCATAGCCAGTGAGTTTTGGTGTACAAACCGTTCACAAACCTGAGATCTGCCCTGTGCGTACAACCCTGTATCATTTTCGATCGGGGGTCATACTGTCCAAAACCATGTCCAAGGGATAAATCAACCATGCGCCCAACGGAGCTGATAATTCAAAACTTTCTATAAATAGGCCTCGTTTCCCTCCAAATCATTTAACATTTTTCCCTCACTTTAAAATACATCTTTTGAGGATTTTTTCGTGTTAGATAGCATTATTTTCTCTCTCTAATCCAAATTGAGTGTTCATATGAATGTTTGTGAGAATTGTCTAGATCTTCATTTGAGAGATTATTTGAGAGGTTTTAATCCATATATACCCTTATTTACATAAGCTTTTCAAATAAACCACATGATTTATACTCTAAGATCTAAAAGCATGTGCTCAATCTAGTGAGAGTTGGACAGTACCTTGAATGAAGAGTGGAATTTCGTATCCGAGAGATAGAGCTTCAATTGGATTTCTCATTGGAACGGGGGAGAGTCGCAATATCCAAAGGTAATTTCTTTTGAGTTCAATAGAGTGAATTGCCTACTTTTATTATGTAAAATGAACTTCTCAATTCTAGTGAGATGTTAGGTCATATCGAGATTTTTTTACCCATAGGTTATGGTTTTTCCTCGTATACTCGGTGCTATGTGTGTGTCTTTTTTCTTATGTGTGATTGTTTTTCATTTTACACTGCTTAATTGTGTATGTGTTCTTTTAATTCATCTAAATCACTTTGGAATTTGAAATTTTTCTCAGATCTAGGTTTTGTTTGGAACTTGATTTCAAAATTGGGTAATTTCTTGAGATAGCCTATTCACCCCCGCCCGCTCTAGGTTATTTTTAGTTTTTAGACGATTGTATTTTCAGAAGCTCCATATCTAGGTACCTTGAAAGTGGCATAGTACTAAACACTCAAAAGGTTCAAGTACGTACTTTTAAAGGAATCAAAAGGAAAATATAATGGTTCTGGTTTTGACCAGGCATAAGCTCCCCTATGATGATGAGTGAAACTGGGGTAGGTCACTTGTGTCTGATACTTAAGTGGAAAATGAAGAAAAACGTGAGAGTTATTATGACCAATGCCCATTTCGTCATGAGGATCCTAATTGAATTATTTCCTGGCAAGTGGAAGAGGAGGATATGGTAAAGATCCATTATGAACCAGAGCGGGATAATGGTCATAGTCATTGGACTCAACATACCTTTGGTTATTAGGGTTTCCTTTTTTAGCGTCATCCATATAGTCCTCACAGGCACCTATGCCTAGAGCCTTATCGGAGTTCACTAAATCTTCAATATGAGGATTCTTAGCCTTAACAATAGTTTCTTCATAAAAAACTTCCTCATTAAGATTAGGAAGACATAGGCCATAATAAACCCAACCGTCGATGAGTCTAGATTAATATGGATCATCATAATCTGAGGAAATCTAGGTTGATTCTTTTGAAGTTTGTTTAATACCTTCATCATCAACAACATAAAATCCACCCAATATAAATGGAGAAGGAACATTAGAGTGTGGAATCAAAATGCACTTACTATCACCAGCCTCATCCCTAGTACCTCAATCACTATTATTGTCCCATTCATCGTCATAAAATTGATATGAAGTGGCCATAGTAGTAGGGCAAGGGTCAAAAGCAACACTATCATATAATGGTTTAAATGAAGAGGATGATCCAAACTCCCAGGAACTTTGGGGACAAATATTATCGTCTTTATTGGAATCCATTTGTTATGTAATAAAAGAGTTAGAATGAGAAAAAAAATAGGAGCCGAAAGCAATCTCCAAGAGATGAAAGGATTAATGACAAATACCCTTTCATCATAAAAATGTATATTTATAAAGTACTGACATCAGTGTAATGATGGCTGAACACGGGGATGTGGCGTGTCAAGGTTAATAGTCCACTAATTCCTTTTTCTCAAGAATTAATTAGTTTGATTGGTATGTGTATGTGACACCCCTCCCAATAAAATATCGGGTGATCAGTCCTTTACTAAACTAAAAGAGGAGTATCATTTGGTTCAGTCTTAGCATCACTGTCGAAATCCATATTAATTACTAACGACCTAATAGTTAATTAAGTAAGTGCCAACTTTTATCTTTCATTAAACAGATAGCAAGATGAAAAAATAAATTGAGCCAAACCATACAAACAATCACCGTATTAAAATGATACTGAATTATAAATGACTTGCCAAATAAACCTTCGGCTACAAAATCCAAAAACAAAATGTCCAACAACTAATAATGAATATCAATACAAAATCTGAACTGAAATAAAATCAGAATAAGTCCTTAAGGCAACACGCCCAAAGTAAAATACTGAGATATGATTCCTAATCTAGGAATGAAATAAAACAAGTGTATATTCCAACTCCTTCAAGCATCCACTTATGTTGCAGTTGCATATCCCTGGAATAGATAATCAAGTCTTTCATCCTTGTGGCTGGACACCTAAATAGTTTTGAAAATATTTGCAGTGACGGTTAGAACCCAAAATATTTTAAAAATATTTAGCAAGTGTTTAATGTTCCAGTAAATAAAATGTATGAATGCTCTTCATATTTAAGTTAGTGTCACACTCCCTTGAGACAATTCTCACCTTTCATCAAAATTGCACACCTAACTCTTCTTCCTAACCCACCTAGTTGTACTACCTGTCTAACTAGCCTTATTATACAAACTTCTCGACCTACTAACCTGAGTAATCTTACCGTTTTCAAAAGTTATTTTATCATATTAACTTAATTATTCATCTTTAATTTAGTCTATCTAATATTCTCTGTCTTAGGCCCCTTTTTCCGTCTAATATTTTATTTCCACTCGCGTATTGCCCACAAAAAACGATACCAAATTTCCAATCCCTTATGACTTATTTAGTGTCACCAACTAATTATAAAATTCTCACATGCAAAATTAATTTAGATATCACTGTCTACAATGTCTACAAAAGCACTCATAGGAGTGATTTAGATATGTGCGTATCTCATAGACCTGGAACTATGTTCTCCTTTAATATGTGTGATTTGATTTTTATGGTTAGAGGGTGATATCCGAACCGTTGTCCTTAATTAGTACGTGATGTACTAAAACTTGATAGCAGAGTATGCCCGCATCGCATGTCTCCACCTAGGGATGCCGTATACGTGTATATATATATATATATATATATATACACGTATATTATGATATACGTGTATACTCTGCTATCAAGTCCTGGTACATCACATACTAATTAAGGACAACAGTTCGGATATCACCCTCTAAACATAAAAATCAAATCATACATATTGGAGGCGGACATAGTTCCAAGTCTATGGGATACACACATAACTACGCCCCATATGACTGTCAACGCTAACGTACTCACTAATAAGCCCATACCTAGGTTCTATGTTTTAAAGAATGAATTGAAAATCCCCCTAATGAGCTCATCAGGATAATGCTGTCCCATTTTTAAAAACCCTCTTGATAGCAAGCAGCATAGGTATGTCATACACATAATCAATTAACCAATAGGTAATCACACAACCTATATATATAACACACACACCTAAATACCCTACGTATTATTATTATTAATTTACTACTAAATTTCTCATCGTATTTTTCCTGAGAGTTTCCCCCGCTATTCGACAAGTGATTACCACTCCATTATCTTATTTCATTAGTTAAAATACGAAACCTAGACACATCCACTCGAGCTGTTATTTAAATCCTATGAATTCCATCTCCCTAACTTTGTTTATAAAATTCAGTCACTAATTAATTTTCAACTCGTGATAACTTTCCTCCAACATTCCCCCTTCTCTCCGAGGTAAAATAACCCAATACAATATTTTCAATAAGTTTCCTATCCCATATATTTAAATATTTGCCTTGGAACCCCTCCATTTTAACCCTAAAATTTCCTCGGTAGTTCAAATCCCCCCGAACCGGTTCGCTGTGCCTGGTACAAAACCGTCTTCCCCAAATTCGTTTTTCTCCATTGTTACTCCTTCAAGCTCTTTAATTCTTAACACATAACTAAATAGATTTTCTCCCAACCTATTCTTACCCTCTAAACAGATTCTAACATCCTACTAATCATCAAACATAGTTAATATATACATATTTTCCCAATATTTCTTATATCGAATTCATAACATCTTATACAATTCTCACCTTCGATTTAATTGCATCAAACCAAATTTCATGAATTCATTTACTGAATCTAGAATGAATGTCAGATTCTAACCACCCTACATAATAATTCATCATCAAGTTTAATGATTAATCTACACGATTTACTTCCATTATAAAAAACCCAATTTCATATCAAAACCCTCCAAAAAATGGATTTTCAATTACACTATTATGATACGTGTAAGATGTGAGTTAAGATTTGAGGAGGCACCGTGTCGAGCGTGTTTTAAACTTGAGCAACGTGGTTGTGCCTATGTATCCATATTTATGGAATCAAAGTCTACATAGTTTGTGGGTCCGTATGATACGCCAAAGAGAGCTCGGTTTTAGTGGTTTTGGTGCATAGGGGTGACTAATCCGATGAGCCGCCTCTCAAACGCCCAATCTTGGAAGTTTCGATGCGCGGGGAGTGCCAAATCCGGCTATTCGCCTCTCAAATGCCTATATTCCGTATAACAAAACTATAAAAATACGCTCATCACTATCAAACCCATGACGGAGCTCCAAAGGTGCATGGGGGGAGGAGAGCTATATTTTCTCTCCTTACTTTTCCTCAAGACCATCATCCATCAAAGGAGGGGGATACCCTCTTTTATAGCAGAAGCGCCACAAGTGGTTTTGATCACAGATTTATATCGAAAGAAAAATTATATCAAAAGAAAAATTAATCCACTTGCCTTTATTGATTCATAGGGTTTGATCCTTTGATGTAGACGGTGACTCGGCAAAGAACGCCTTCAATCCTTCTTGGTTTAGCTCCCAAAAATCTCCTTACTTTCTCCCTTTTTTCTTCTTTGCAGACCTAGGGTTTCTTAAATGAGTTATGGATTCTCATAACTCCTTAACTTAGTCTAACTAATGTTAATCCCATTCATAGACTAATGGGCCAAGCCCAAATGACCCGGACACCCCCGTGTGATCCCGGCTATGCCTAAAAATGTCTCAAGACCCAATTACTACCCCCGGGTACTCTTTTCTGACTATCTCGACCTATTTGGAATCAATAGTGACCTTTAAATCCTCATCCGATCTATTCTATATAACTTTTCTTATTCCTTTTCAAAATATTTTCCATGTGAAAATAAATATCAACTTGAATTAATTAAGTATAACTCATCGAATCAAATAAATTCTCCAAATTAAATAGATTCTCTAACATAAATAAATTCTCTAAATAACAATTCTAATTTAAATTTATATATCCTAAAAAATACGGGGTGTTACATACTTCTCCCCTTACAAAGGAATTTCGTCCTCGAAATTCGGATAAGTCTATCACTTCAAATCCCAAATATACCGTTGTTCACATACTCCTAAGGTTGTTACACATATTCCTACCCCTTCTACTCGCAGGTTGTATTAAAATTAAATTACTTACCCAAGGGGTCCATACACCCTATACTCATGTTTCTCACGACATAAATGCTAACCGGATCCACTTAGCCTTACGTCATAATATAACTTTCAACTCACAGTTACAACTACATATATGAATAATAACCAAGGTACCCAACCTATATCCTACTGACCAAATATCTCCCAACTTCCAATGTTGCGCCAAGTTTCATGCTTGGGACATCTCGCAAGCAAAATCCAAACAAGGAACCCCCTCATACACTACTACACAACATTATCGGTTGTTAAGATATGTTAGTCCCTCAGTCCATAGCACGTACCCCCGAATTCCCGTATCTTGACATAAAAGTATACTCATTAACTCTCAAGTTACAAAAGACAATATACGATACGACATCCTTACTATCACTCTCTTCTCTGCGCTAAAATAATATCGAGCCATACCTCTCCTCTCCATAATAAGGCAATATGTCCCGAATCACATCAGTAAATGTCCCTACTCACCAAGATCACATATAGCAATACAACATATTCTTATAAGTATATTATGCAACACACAATAACATATATACACACACATATATATATAGGCTAGAATATCTTTCAGGTAATACCTAGCAAAATACACATACTTTGGAACAGCGAACACAGGTACAAATAATATTGCGGATATATACGGGTACTTGGGCTGGATAAAAGATTATGTGAGTGAAAACTACATAATAAATATACGATGATAATCGTGATTACAAGTACGGATAGTATTCGAGGTATATGACGGCTACATGGGATAGGATAAATTCCTAAAATGATATAGGTCGTGTGAGTACCAAATTCTGAATAGGTTGATGCTAATGCCTATTGATTGATGATTTATGTGTATGACGTACCTAGATTACTTGCTATTTGGGGAGGTTTGTGCATTGATGGAAGTCATATCCTGAGGAGCGTTATGGGGATTTTTGACTTATTGCCTCAGAACATAGAACTTAGGGATTGAACACCACGTCTGTGAATAAGGGTGTGACCGGTCATTTGGGTGCGTAGGCATGTGCGTTGCCAAAAGTCTTAGGAATATGTTCCCCTCCAATACTTGTGTTTGATATTTGTGGTTAGAGGGACCTTTACCGAACCTATAGTCCCCTATACAGTGATGAGACATGATAACAGAGTAATGCATGCACCGCAGTTGTGCCTCGGGGTGCCGTATTGTATATTTATAATAAAGTGAATGTATATATATACTTGTAATAATATCTACCGTGTGGATTAAGTTGACATGAAAGATAATGAAATCTGAAAATAATTAAGTAGGTGAATACTTAATTATATTGAATTGAAAAAGGGCGTATCCATGTTATAGAGAAATTGGATATATATGTATTACCTATATTACAAGGGAAATAAGTGGGATAAATATGGGCTATGGTTAGATGGTATATATATGAACTAGTTAGCATGGGAATAGTAACTAGTATGATTTTAAGGTACGTTAGGTATGCACTCTAGATGAGAGGTGAGGATCTCAAGATAGAGTCCGATAATCTAACATGTATATAATAATTGATGAATATAGCATTTATTCACTTGCTGTTTTCTAAACTATTTTTACAATCGGGATCTGACCCATTTCTTAGTATTTATTCAATTGGTCGTGATTTTAGATGTTTACATTGACCTTACCCATTTGTTTAATGGGGTTGTTTAGAACTTGACTTACATTTATATTCGACTATGTATATGCCACTGCACACACGTGCACAAGATTATTTGAATGTTTGTCTTCTCATATACATTTGAGTTTGGTGAGACGTTCTCCCCTCAATCTTATCATCTACGCGCATATTAGACTTATCGGGATTTGTGCATGTAAGAACCGTTGCCCGTGAGGATATGTTTAGTTTAATAAAAAAAATATGAGTGTGCATTAGAAAGGGCTACGAGAGATAGGTTGACTCGTTGTGAAAGACACGATTTAAAAGAGCCCAAGAAAAAAATTAAGGCAATAAAAAGAGCATATTTTTCCAAAAGGGGCCAATAGGAATTTTTTTAAAAAAGAAAGTATAACTTCAAAAGAAAATTGAATTAGAAAAGAATAATTATATATTGTTTATCTTTTGAGGGATTTTATTTGAAGAACAACGAGTTTGCACAATAATTCATAGGTCGAAAAAGTAGTGTCATGACACTATTTTTTGGTAGAATCGTAAAAATTCTAAACTTGTGTGCATGATGTTTGTTTAGTTCATTAAGTTCAAGTTTAATTGTCACATTTGGCTAAAACGCAGTTTGATGATATTTTGCAGTCAATTAAAACTTCTTGAATGTATCTATGTGTTAAATTATGATTCATTTGTGTTAGTTACACCCATTTATTCCATTCCAAGTTTAGGCACATCGATACCGTGTTAACGTGTAACTCATGTTTATTTTTGAGTCGGTGTTTTTACTTTTTTCGTAGTATCATATGTTTATTTCAATTGTTTAGCTTTCTTGGTTGATGGGACATATTTTTCTGTGTTGGAATCGAGAATTTCTATTGTCGTTAGAATGACTTCTCTGTGCCGTTTGAATGACTTCTTCATGTTTAAACGAGATGTTTATTTCAGGTAAATAGAAGCTCGTTAGATATGTCCCTTCAAACGAGCTTCACGCGAGGGCTTGCTATTTTGCGTCATTACTAGCGAGCTTTATTTGGTTCGAACGACATCCTTCTGTCGTTTTAACAACCTTCATCATCGTTCGAACGACCTGCTTAATTTAGAAATTTTTTGGAGCATTTTCAGTACCTGATGCTATATATTATTATGTTATGGTACTTCTGGATTTTTTGTGTACAATTTATATGCAGTTAATTTGGATTATTCATGTTTCATTACTATACTACATTGATTGGATGATATTCTGTTTAGTCACATCAGTTATTCTAGTGATGATTTATTCATGTCACTATTTACTAGCTATGATTTTCCATATTCTGATTTCTTATTAGCTAGTTACTCATGTTTATCTAGTTATGCTTCACATGTTATACTCATGCTAGATATGGTGTTTTCTGTTTCTTTGCCCCACTAGTTGTCTATTCCAAGCAAAAAGGGGGAGAGATAGATATGTGATGTAGGGGGAGATTAGACTTGAGATTTGAGAATTTGATATTTGATCATATTGTTTATATATCATTTTTATTCCTCCGTAGTTCACTTAGTATTTGTTTATATCGTGTGTGTAGTGATCGTTCATAGATTCATATTTTTTAGCTATATCACATTCAGGCAGCTCATGCTTGCCGGTCCTTCATATTCTAGTCCATGTCTTATAATTTTACTTATGAGGATTATGGTATGGGACATAGGTCATTCTTCTTGACGACCCGATTTAGGCATTTCACTATTTTTGAATTTATCTCGAATAGCCAAAGGGGGAGATTTGTAAGGACAAATTTCCAAATAGTGTTAATTTGTATGTTTTGGCATTATTTCGGTCACAAACCACTTTGTGTCATAGGTGTGACACCCCGACTAATTAAATACCGGGTAGCTACTCCTTTATTAAATTAATTCAAAATGCCAAGTTGGCTCAGTTAATAGCATCACTGTCGAAAACATTTTTAAAGATTACTAACCACCTAGTATTTAAAAAGTAAGGGCCAAATTTTATTTAAAGTCTGATTATCATGCAACAAGTGTAATGAAGAAATAAATAACACCATTCACCATACTGAAGTAAAACGAATAATCATCACATAACATAAATAAAGTCTGGAGGAAAACTCCTCACTACAATCCCATAACTGAAATAAATAAACTGAAACAATACATACTAAAGTCTGAAAACTGAAATGTAAATGATGCTCTAAATAGAAATGGGCAACATGCCCTACAACTGATAGATAGTGACTCTGGAATCCAAAAGATAGAAGCGTCTATAAGCAAATCCCTGTAGCTTCCACAACAGCTACAGCTCGTCACCTGAATGAGAATCCTATGCTTGGTGTCCCTGTGGCTGGGCACCTAAAATGGTTTTACAAGAAAAAGATTTGAAAAGCAAACGGGTCAGAGCCCGAATGTGGAGTTATATTTTAAAAACCTGCAAGTGCTTTAAAAACATTTAAAACATTAAATGCAAAGTACATGTTAGGACGTGCACTCACATTATATTCTCACCTCTCGTCTAACTGTGCACTCCTAACGTCAGTACCCATCTATAACGACCCATACTACTAGCTAAGTGACATCATAACTAGCTAGACTGCCAAAGGTCCTACCCAAATTACTCGGTTCCATTAACATATAATGCTCGTAATTAGATAGGGATTTAACGTAAACTCAGTTACTAAATATGCCATATATATAACTATCAGTTAACTCATTATATATCTCAAAACAATACCCTAATATAATAACAACATTAACATGAGGATTCCCATTAATATAATGTATATTATTCATATCATAAATATACAATACAAGCACCCCGCAATCTAAGCTGTGGTGCACACATACTCTGCTATCCATCCCGGTACATCACGTACATAAGGATCACACATTCCGAATCTCTCAGGAATAGTTCAGATAACACAAATCACAAATAGTGGAGGCGAACACAGTCACCATCACGTGGGTCACGCACATACCTACGCTCCCACGGTCAGCGGACTTATTAATATTCCAATAAGTCTTACTATGACCTATGTTCATCAAGGTACCAGTCTATATCCCCCCCGTAGGCACACAAGGATTAGAGGGCCCTAAGCGAACGCAACCTCCCGTGATAGCAAGTATGGTAGGTATGTCATACACATAATCCATATACCAATACTAAGTAAACACACATCTTAGTAATACCGTATTTTAATCGTAGTACATATTACATTCTCGTACTAACTTATAATTATCACTATATATACTATACCGGTTTATAATCATACGTGCCATAATTAATTATCACGTCGTAGTGGACACTCACGTCTCAACCCAAACCGTCCATGTAATACAACTCTCGTATGTAAATTCCTCCTCATAAATACCCAAATGTCCCAATCCTATCATTACTACATCTACGGAATGATATCTATATCCTCGAATCAGTTTATGGAACTCCAAAAGTCAAAACAGTCCAAAATGGCCCAAACTGCCAGCTCGTTAGAAGTCTCGTTCGAACGAGACTGTTTGAACGAGTTTGGACTGTCAGCTCGTTAGAAGTCTCGTTCGAACGAGGCTGTTCGAACGAGATCCCAGTTCGTTCGAACGAACTGTCCCTTCTAACGATATCTCGTTCGAACGAGATATCGAACGAAATCCCTACTCGTTAGTAACGACTGGTCAACTCGTTAGAAGCTCGTTCGAACGAGTTCGTTCGAACGACCTGGGGGCTGCTTCTAACGACTGACCAGTTTCGGCCCAGAATTTTCCCAATTCGTTTTCCATCCATTTTTACTCCTCAAACCTCTTCTAAAATTCGTTCCAACCATATATTGAGTTCTCTAATCATCCTCAAACATGCTAAGGTGCTATACTAACATCATTAAAGGGGTTTAATACCTTCTAAACATCATTAAATCATAAATTTCTACATTAATTCCCAATTTTCTTCAAGAACATAAACCCTAGGTTCTTCTCATCAAAATTTTCCAGATTTTAATCCGTTTATACATCACATAGATATGAAATCTCTGAATTAAATCTTCAAACAATGTTTCTACATGCAAACCTATCCCAAAATTAAACAACAATCTTCCAATTTCATGGGTTTTCTTTTAACTCTTATATAAGATTGATTAACAAGGTTTCTAACATGGAAAAATCATTCACTGCATAAGGAATGTAATTTAAATCACTTGCCTTGGTTTGATTTCTGATTTTGGTGTAGATTAGATGAAGTTTTCTGCAGAAATTCCTCTCTCCAAGCTCCTTCTCCAATGGTGGCTTAAGGTGGCTAGGGTTTGATTTGGGGAAACTTAGAAAACCTAAATGACAACCTACGTAGCCTTCTAGGTTAATATGGGTTGGTCATGGGCTTAGTGGGTCAAATCCACATCAGATTTAATTAACCAAATTTTCGTCACTTTTAATTCCTCAAAATGTAATATTACCAAAATACCCTTTAAGTTACCGGTAAGGCCTAAAAATACCCCGGGACCCAAACTATACCCCCGGCTAGTGTTTTCTGACTATCTCGACCCTTCCGGACGCGTTGGCGCACTCAAAACGACCATACGGATTATAGATTTTAAATTCACTTTTATAATCAAAATATTATACCGTGACGCGGCGGTCCCACGCATCTCAATAAAATTTCTAAAATGCCGTATATAAATCTCACGACAAATTTCATAATACCAAATACATATACAATCATATATGCACATAATCAAACACCAATTCGCATCTCATTAGTATTTATACCCCGGATTAATTTCCAATTAATACGCATTTAATTAATTAATCCCATAAATAAATATAACCAAAAAGTACGGGGTATTACATACTTCCCCCCTAATAACTGAATTTCGTCCCGAAATTCGAAACTAGAAAGTACCTGCTAAAAATAACTCTGGATAACGTTCGCGCATCTCATCCTCGCGCTCCCATGTGGACTCCTCGACATTGTGATGTCGCCACTGAACACGCACTAACGGGACTATCCTTGACCGCAGTTTCCTCTCGCTTCGGTCCAAAATAGCAATTGGCCCCTCCTCGTAAGAGCTATCCGGCTGGAGATCGATGTCCTCCACAGCAATGTGAGAATGAGCCAAATTATCTCTAAGATATTTCCTCAGTGAGGAAATATGGAATACATCGTGAATCCAATGCAAATGCTCCGGTAACCCGAGTCTATACGCAACCGGTCCGATCCGCTCAATAATAGGAAACGGCCCCACATACCTCGGTGCCAACTTCCCCTTCTTCCCGAATCTCATAATCCCCTTCATAGGAGATATCCTGAGAAAAACCTGGTCCCCCACTTGGAACTCCCTGAAAAACCTCTTCGCATCAGCATAACTCTTTTGCCTGTCTTGAGCTACCCGAATGCGACTCCGAATCAACTCAATCCTTGCCGAAGTATCCTGAATCACTTCCGGCCCAAGCAGTTTGTTGTCCCCCACCTCCAACCAACATGCTGGGGAACGACAAGGCCTACCGTACAACGCCTCAAGCGGAGCCATGCCAATCGTGAACTGATAGGAGTTGTTGTAAGCAAACTCCACCAGTGGAAGGTACTGCTCCCATCCACCCCCGAAGTCAATAATGCACATTCGTAGCATGTCCTCCAACATCTGATTGGTGCGCTCTGTCTGCCCATCGGTCTGCGGATGATAAGCCGTACTCAACCGCAATTCCGTGCCCATGGCTTCCTGGAAATTCTCCCAAAACCTCGAAACAAATATCTTGTCTCGGTCAGACACGATATTCGCACACCGTGAAGTCTCACAACCTCTGAAATGAAGAGCTGGGCATACTGTCCCGCGGTGTAGTCAGTCCTTACGGGTAAGAAGTGAGCGACTTTGGACAACCTGTCCACAATTACCCAAACGGAGTCGTGACCCCTCTGCGACGTAGGTAACCCCGTGATAAAGTCCATGGATATGCTCTCCCACATCCATACCGGAACCTCCAACGGCTGTAGCAATCCTGCTGGTCTCTGATGATCCACTTTTACAAGCTGACAAGTGGCGCATTTCGAGACAAACTCAGCGATATCTCTCTTCATACCGCTCCACCAATACTGCCGTCTCATGTCCTGGTACATTTTGTCCCCTCCGGGATGTACCGCGAATCGTGAGCCGTGTGACTCTTCCATCACATCATGCCGCAATTCCTCCCCTTCCGGAACTACCAATTTCCCATTGAAGCGTAATCCCCCGTCTGAGCTAACGGTATAGGACTCGGCTCCCTCTGCTAGTAATGGAACTATCTACTCCTGACAGAACGAGTCATTAGCCTGTGCCCGTACTACCTTCGTGACAATCTGCGGTGTAACGGTCATCACAGACATGAAAGATCGGGCCACTGCATCCTGGTGTCCCAATTCCTTCCACTTTGCCTTCCACACCTCTGCCACCTCATCTGCTGGCCTACGGCTCAACGCGTCTGCTACCACGTTAGCCTTACCCGGGTGGTATTGGATGTCGAACTGGTAGTCTTTCACGAATTCAAGCCACCTACGCTGTCGCATATTCAACTCCTTCTGCGTGAACAGGTACTGTAGTGACTTGTGGTCCGTGAACAGCTGAAACTTCTCCCCCAAAAGATAGTGCCTCCAAATCCGTAAGGCAAATACTACCACTGCCAACTCCAAATCATGTGTGGGGTAATTCTTCTCATGAGGCTTAAGCTTACGGGAAGCATAAGCTATGGCTTGTCTCTCCTGCTGCAATACACCTCCAAGTCCGTGCAAAGACGCGTCGGTGTAAACCAAATACTCAACTCCCGGTCTCGGCAATGCTAACACAGGTGCTGAGGTCAATTTGTCCTTCAATTCATCGAATGCCAACTGACAGGCATCACTCCAGATGTATGGAACACCCTTACGAGTAAGATGTGTCAAAGGACCTGCTATCTCCGAGAAACCCCGAATAAACCTTCTGTAGTATCCTGCTAGAGCCAAGAAACTACGAATCTCCGTTGGTGTCGTGGGCTGTCCCCACTCCCTCACCGCTGATACCTTCCCCGGATCAACAGATATTCCTTGGTCGGAAATAATGTGACCCAAGAACTGGACTTCCTTCAGCCAAAACCCGCACTTCTCGTATTTTGCATACAACTCGTTCTGACGAAGTGTCTGCAAAACCTGCCTCAAATGCTCGGCGTGCTCCTCCTCTGTCTGAGAGTAAACCAAAATGTCATCAATGAAGACAATGACAAACTGGTCTAGGAAATCCCTGAACACTCTGTTCATCAAGTCCATAAACACTGCTGGAGCGTTGGTCAAGCTGAAAGACATAACCCGAAACTCGTAAGAACCATATTTCTACAAGAACGCAGTCTTCGAGACATCCTCCTCCCTGATACGCAACTGATGGTATCCCGACCTCAAGTCAATCTTCGAGAAGAAAGAAGCTCCTCTCAACTGGTAGAATAAGTCATCGATTCGAGGCAACGGATACTTATTCCGTATCGTGACCTTGTTCAACTCCCGGTAGTCCACACACAATCTCAGTGAACCATCCCTCTTCTTCACAAATAAAACTGGAGCGCCCCAAGGTGAGGTACTCCTGCGAATAAAGCCTTGTCCCAACAGCTGCTCTATCTGATCCCGTAACTCCCTCATCTCAACTGGAGCCATACGGTACGGTGCACGTGCTATAGGTCTCGTACCCGGTAGCAAATCTATAACAAAGTCTATTTCTCGACTGGGTGGTAAGCCTGGTATCTCCTGAAACACATCTGAATACTCCCTGACAACTGGGATAGAATCTAAAGGAATCACTACCTCCTTAGAGGTATCCTCCTCAATGTAATACAGATGAGCGGTCGATCCTCCCTCTGGGCGAGGCATCGCCACTACGAACATCTCTTGCCCCGGAATGGCAAAAACAATGCTTCCGCTGAAGCAATCAATCATGGCCCTATATGCTACGAGCCAATCCGTACCGATGATCACATCGTGAACATGCATGTCCAACACTAACATGTATGCAGGTAATACCAAACCACCAATCTCTACCCCCACTCCCCGGTGTATAAAGAAAATAAGTGACCCACTCCCCAATGGTGAGTCGACACACGTCACTGTGCTCTCTGCCGTAGCTAACAATCCTAAAGCTTTCGCGAAGTGTGTAGCTATAAAACAATGTGTAGCACCCGTATCAAATAACACCCGACCCATAGTGCCATGGATAGGAAACGTACCCTCGATCGCGGGCGGTGCCTGTGGAACTGCAGCCTGGTGAACGTTGTAGACACGTCCATACTGTAGTTGCCCCTGCCGAGCTGGGACTGCTGGAATGGGTGGAAATGCTGCCATCAGTGGCGGTGCGGGAAGAGCGGCGGAAAAACATAGGCCTCTGCGGTTCCTGGCGAGTACCCTGCTGCTGTTGCTGCTGCTGTTGTGGGGCCCTGCCCCTATCAGGACAATCCTGACGTTTGTGGCCAATCTTTTCGCAAATGAAACACTTCCTTCGGAAGCTTCCCCCTTGCTGTCCATGCTGACCACGACTCTGGTGACCGTTATCATTTCTGCCCTGGCATTGCTGGCCCTTTTAAAATTGTTGAAGACCATTCTGTCCTTGCTGCACTGGAGCTACTGGAAAGGTTGGTAGGGCTAGAACCTGAGCTGGTGCTGTGAGAGCGATTGTAGAAAGTGGCCCCTGTGGATCATCACGGGCACCCTGCTGCTGGGGAGCTCTAACACCTTCTGGGCAATCCTGGCGTTTATGGCCGTGCGTGCCACACACAAAACATCGGCCTCTGAAGTTACTCCCCCTCTGACTCTGCTGCTGACGATGTCGTCCTTGCAGACTTGGAACTTTATTCCCCTTTCGAAAATGTTTCATTGCACCACGTTGTTGATTAGAACCGACTCGGTCTTGGGAAATCTGTTGTTGAATTTTCGGGGTCCTCGCACAATTGTCAGCCTTATTCACATGCACTTGGCTAACCTCTCTAGGTCTTTTGCCTCCTTTAAGTTGTATGTTGCATTCTTGGTATTGTAAAACTGCAGTGGTAACTGCTTGTGCCACGATACCCGCTAACTCGGCGGTTGATATTCTAACCGAGGATACCCAAGGTGTGAGTCGATCTTGCCCGTTTATTCCCTTACCCGTTCGAGCTAGTTCTTCTTGACGATCCATCTGAAAATTTAAGTAAATTTGGATGAGTTCATCATTCAAATAAACAAACCGCGGAAGTACGAATTCCCAAAGTACAGAGATGAATACAACATTCCTAATATTTATGGCTCTATATCAAAGAAACGTAGCGGAAACATAATAAGCCGTCAGATCCTAAAGGACACTAGAACCTGGCTCTGATACCACCTGTGACACCCCGACTAATTAAATACCGGGTAGCTACTCCTTTATTAAATTAATTCAAAATACCAAGTTGGCTCAGTTAATAGCATCACTATCGAAAACATTTTTAAAGATTACTAACCACCTAGTATTTAAAAAGTAAGTGCCAAATTTTATTTAAAGTCTGATTATCATGCAACAAGTGTAATGAAGAAATAAATAACACCATTCACCATACTGAAGTAAAACGAATAATCATCACATAACATAAATAAAGTCTGGAGGAAAACTCCTCACTACAATCCCATAACTGAAATAAATAAACTGAAACAATACATACTAAAGTCTGAAAACTGAAATGTAAATGATGCTCTAAATAGAAATGGGCAACATGCCCTACAACTGATAGATAGTGACTCTGGAATCCAAAAGATAGAAGCGTCTATAAGCAAATCCCTGTAGCTTCCACAACAGCTACAGCTCGTCACCTGAATGAGAATCCTATGCTTGGTGTCCCTGTGGCTGGGCACCTAAAATGGTTTTACAAGAAAAAGATTTGAAAAGCAAACGGGTCAGAGCCCGAATGTGGAGTTATATTTTAAAAACCTGCAAGTGCTTTAAAAACATTTAAAACATTAAATGCAAAGTACATGTTAGGACGTGCACTCACATTATATTCTCACCTCTCGTCTAACTGTGCACTCCTAACGTCAGTACCCATCTATAACGACCCATACTACTAGCTAAGTGACATCATAACTAGCTAGACTGCCAAAGGTCCTACCCAAATTACTCGGTTCCATTAACATATAATGCTCGTAATTAGATAGGGATTTAACGTAAACTCAGTTACTAAATATGCCATATATATAACTATCAGTTAACTCATTATATATCTCGAAACAATACCGTAATATAATAACAACATTAACATGAGGATTCCCATTAATATAATGTATATTATTCATATCATAAATATACAATACAAGCACCCCGCAATCTAAGCTGTGGTGCACACATACTCTGCTATCCATCCCGGTACATCACGTACATAAGGATCACACATTCCGAATCTCTCAGGAATAGTTCAGATAACACAAATCACAAATAGTGGAGGCGAACACAGTCACCATCACGTGGGTCACGCACATACCTACGCTCCCACGGACAGCGGACTTATTAATATTCCAATAAGTCTTACTATGACCTATGTTCATCAAGGTACCAGTCTATATCCCGCCCGTAGGCACACAAGGATTAGAGGGTCCTAAGCGAACGCAACCTCCCGTGATAGCAAGTATGGTAGGTATGTCATACACATAATCCATATACCAATACTAAGTAAACACACTTCTTAGTAATACCGTATTTTAATCGTAGTACATATTACATTCTCGTACTAACTTATAATTATCACTATATATACTATATCGGTTTATAATCATACGTGCCATAATTAATTCTCACGTCGTAGTGGACACTCACGTCTCAACCCAAACCGCCCATGTAATACAACTCTCGTATGTAAATTCCTCCTCATAAATACCCAAATGTCCCAATCCTATCATTACTACATCTACGGAATGATATCTATATCCTCGAATCAGTTTATGGAACTCCAAAAGTCAAAACAGTCCAAAATGGCCCAAACTGCCAGCTCGTTAGAAGTCTCGTTCGAACGAGACTGTTCGAACGAGTTTGGACTGTCAGCTCGTTAGAAGTCTCGTTCGAACGAGGCTGTTCGAACGAGATCCCAGTTCGTTCGAACGAACTGTCCCTTCTAACGATATCTCGTTCGAACGAGATATCGAACGAAATCCCTACTCGTTAGTAACGACTGGTCAACTCGTTAGAAGCTCGTTCGAACGAGTTCGTTCGAACGACCTGGGGGCTGCTTCTAACGACTGACCAGTTTCGGCCCAGAATTTTCCCAATTCGTTTTCCATCCATTTTTACTCCTCAAACCTCTTCTAAAATTCGTTCCAACCATATATTGAGTTCTCTAATCATCCTCAAACATGCTAAGGTGCTATACTAACATCATTAAAGGGGTTTAATACCTTCTAAACATCATTAAATCATAAATTTCTACATTAATTCCCAATTTTCTTCAAGAACATAAACCCTAGGTTCTTCTCATCAAAATTTTCCAGATTTTAATCCGTTTATACATCACATAGATACGAAATCTCTGAATTAAATCTTCAAACAATGTTTCTACATGCAAACCTATCCCAAAATTAAACAACAATCTTCCAATTTCATGGGTTTTCTTTTAACTCTTATATAAGATTGATTAACAAGGTTTCTAACATGGAAAAAGCATTCAATGCATAAGGAATGTAATTTAAATCACTTGCCTTGGTTTGATTTCTGATTTTGGTGTAGATTAGATGAAGTTTTCTGCAGAAATTCCTCTCTCCAAGCTCCTTCTCCAATGGTGGCTTAAGGTAGCTAGGGTTTGATTTGGGGAAACTTAGAAAACCTAAATGACAACCTACGTAGCCTTCTAGGTTAATATGGGTTGGTCATGGGCTTAGTGGGTCAAATCCACATCAGATTTAATTAACCAAATTTTCGTCACTTTTAATTCCTCAAAATGTAATATTACCAAAATACCCTTTAAGTTACCGGTAAGGCCTAAAAATACCCCGGGACCCAAACTATACCCCCGGCTAGTGTTTTCTGACTATCTCGACCATTCCGGACGCGTTGGCGCACTCAAAACGACCATACGGATTATAGATTTTAAATTCACTTTTATAATCAAAATATTATACCGTGACGCGGCGGTCCCACGCGTCTCAATAAAATTTCTAAAATGCCGTATATAAATCTCACGACAAATTTCATAATACCAAATACATATACAATCATATATGCACATAATCAAATACCAATTCGCATCTCATTAGTATTTATACCCCGGATTAATTTCCAATTAATACGCATTTAATTAATTAATCCCATAAATAAATATAGCCAAAAAGTACGGGGTATTACAATAGGTGAGTCTTTATGTGTCACGATTCCCACTAAGCCTATGATGTTGTGCTGAAGACGTAGTAGGCAAGCTTCAAGGACAGATCATGCCGCATTTTTATTGTACGTTTCACTTCTTCACATTGTTTTTCGAGATTCTTTTAGGTATGAATACATAATGGTTTAGTATTCTCAAATGTTTTTAAGGATGTTACTTTTATTTAAACCTATTTTTAAAATGTTTTTCTGAGTTAAATCGAGTTTAGAGTCGAATGAACCTAATCTTACTTTTATCTTAGTTGAAACGACATTTTACACCATTCAAATAACATTGATCTATCGTTCAAACGATATTATTTTCTCGTTCTAACGAGATACAATTTTCGTTCAAATAACATCATGTTTTCGTTTGAAAGACGCGTTGCCTTGAAATTTGTGTTTAATTATTTAAGGAGCCCTAGCTAAGAAAAATGCTGGCAGAAAAAACATAAAGATATATGTTTTCTACAAATTGTCACAAAGTTTCTAAAGCTAAAGCGTCCTTTGGGTTTCAAGATCAGAGTTTACATATCCCATATGTCATAGAGATCTTGGTTTACACCACTAGTTTGATTCTTCCATCATTAGAATAACTAAATTCATGCGGTGGACTCCTTACTTGCTGATTGACAGTTGTTGAGGTTGCATCGGTGGATACCGAGGCATACATGGACTCGTGTGTTGTGGACTTAGCGTAGGTGGGCTCCTACGTTGCACTGCAGAGGAGTGGTTGATGATAGAAGTGCATCAAAGCTTGTGGGTATTGAATCCTTGTGTAAGTATAGTGTCTATGAGTGACACCCACCTAATTAAATATCGGGTGATCAGTCATTTATTTAATTAAATCACAGTGTCCATTTGGTTCATTCTTAGCATCACTGTCGAAAATAATTTTTCATTATTAATCACCGATTAATAATTAAGTTAAGTGTCAAAACATTTCCCCAATTATTTATACCTAATTAATCCATTAATAAATTCCATGCTTTAAGATATAAGACATTCCCATTCCACAAGAATAAATACTGAACATGAATCAAATAATTAAATAAATGAGACTGGATAAAACATTCCAGTTCAAAGTCTAAACGAATAGAATCATAGTACTCAATCCAACAGGAAAAGAAAAGCTAAAAAGAAATACAATCTCTAAAATAACTAAGCTTGAAACGGGCGACACATGCCCTAACTAAAATGTCTGAACTAAGAACTGAATGGAAAGATAGAAGGCCTCTAAATGCAAAGACCTACAACTCCCACAGCCGCTGCAGCTTGCTAAACCACCCAAGTGTTTGAGTCTGGTAACTCTGTGGCTGGGCACGTGATATAATACATATATATATAGCAAAAGAGAGGAGAATAGAAAGAAACGGGTCAAAGCCCGAGTTGTAAAAATATTTGTTTTAGCAAGTATTTAAAACTGCAATGAAGCAAGTATTATGTGCATGTTAATTTCGAACTCTCACATGAGATTCTCACCTCTCATCTATTGTGTACGCCTAACGTACATCTACCCCCTATTAGTATGCTACCCATCCTAACTAGTTCAAAGTCACCATACCATCATCTACGTCACTAGTAGTATATCCGTATCACCCATACAATACGTTGTTGAAATACTTTATCCCTCGTAACTAAATATCATTATTCAACGTTCGAGTGGTTAGCCTTTTACCCACTAAGATTATTTTATTTCTCACTATTACTATATCCATTAATTTCACACAGTAGAATTTTCCCAAGTTTATTCATATATATAGTCACATTATCCCTATATATGTATACTACACATGCACCCTTTGATTAATACCACTTGGTGCAAAGCAATAATTATTATTACCTTATCTACTAGTTATACATAGTAGACATAATCACAAGCACATAAAGATATATATATACATATAGTCACATCATCCATATATATATATATATATATATATATATATATATAAATAATAATCCTGCACCCCTTGGTTAAGACCACTTGGCGCAATGCATACTATGTTATCATGCCCTGGTGCATCACTCGCTGCATATGGACAATTGGTTCGGCGTCTCTCACGAACCATAAATCTAATAACACAAATATTAGAGGCGAGCATACTCACCATGCAAATGGGTCATGCACATACCTACGTTCCCATTCAACCGTCGAAACTATCCTACGTCTCAGATAGCACGTATCCAAGTTCATATGTGTGACACTCCGCCTAATTAAATACCGGGCGATCACTCCTTTATTAAATTAAATCAAGGTAAACAGTTGGTTCATTCTCAGCATCACTGTCGATAAAAATAATTTTTTTCCAATTTAACACCCTAAATAATTAAGCTAAGTGTCAAAAACATTTTCATACAAACTTCCAAATTTTAATTACAGAAAAGATTTACTTACACAAGACAACATTTCTACGATATAGAATCACACCACGATGAACTAAAATAAAACCATACATTCGTCAATCGAATGACAACATAATAAAACTAAAAATCATAAACCAGCCTGAATAAATCCAGTAAAACAATACAGGAGTAACTGAAATATAAAAATCCCAACAATAAATGAAATGATGAAAAGGGCGACACGTGCCCAATAAATGAGAGTAGTAGGAGTGGAGTCAATAACAGAAGCCGTCTACTCAAGTGACCTGCAACTCCCACCTAAGCTGCAGCTCGTTCTTCACAAAGGATCCTAAGCAAGACGCCCCTGTGGCTGGGCACCTGAAAATATACATATATATACAAAAGAGAGAGAGAGAAAAAGAAACGGGTCAGGGCCCGAAAGTGTGTTTGATTTTAAAATACATTAAGCAAGTATTTAAATTGATACAGGCCAATGCAAATCATATTAGTTCGACACTCTCTTGAGAAATTCTCACCTCTCTTCTAATGTGCACGCCTATCGTACTATCCTTCCCAAATAATTTAGTTTATCTTAACTTACTCATAAGTTTTCAAAACCGAACGATGACAATGTTTTAAAAAGGTTACTTTCAATATGTAGCACTCCTCTCGTTTTAGCTTCATTAATTATAAAGTTTCCCAGTGTCTTCTCATACTCTCACAAAACAAGTATTTAATAATTTGAGTCAACAACCATGTTCTACTTATCCAATCACAGTAGGCAGTTTAAAGTTTATAACCTCATATATATATATTAACTACTCGTATAATATATATATATATATAATGGCACCCCAACTAAACTATGGTGCGGGCATACTCTGCTATCCAATCCCCGTATCGCTCACACAAAGGGAAATACAAGTTCGGAATCACTCTCGAACTGTATTAACATATACAAAACAACGTTGAGGCGAAGCATAGATTCCAAGTCCAAGAGGTCAGTACATACCCACACGTCTCTTAGGACCGTCCGACTATCAATCTGATAGCCCGTACCTAGGATCTCTATCTTCTAGGGTACGAATCAATATCCCCCATAAAGCAACACAGGATAAGATCATCCCAGCGCGGTAACCTCAGGGATAGCAAGTAGCACGGGTACGTTTTTCACATGTATATAATATATGTACACACAATCATATAAATATACCAATTTCATCATGTTAATATAGGTCACTCTCCTTACCCATAATTACAACATTTATCCTTAATTTTACATTTTTAAGATTTCGTATAAGGTTTCGTCTCTAACTTAACTCGTAGGGTTTTCTCACTAATTACGTGACACTCGTGGATTTTATCCATCCAAGTAACAAATTCAGTAGGTAGACGTCTATTCACTATCGTAGGTATTCGTTGTAATCTCTCACTTGAAATACGCAGTTCGTCGTTCCTTAATTAATTATCCCTTAGACCCAATTATCATTTCATAATAAAGTTATCAACACTTAATCATATGTCCTACTGGTCTCTTCTATATCCCAAAACATTTTATTTATAATGCCCAAGAAATATTCCACGGTAAATTAATTCAACTAATTAAACAAGGGGAAAAAGAGTTTGCCAGGAGGGGTCGATCGATCGACGTCTGGGGCTCGATCGATCGAACCTTCGATCGATCGATCAAACAGGTATTTCGATTTCTGCAGAAGTGCAGTTACGGGTTTGACTAATATTATTCATTCAAATCCATAATTTCCAACACTAATCGTCCCAAAACTTATACTACAATCATGGTAATATATTTCCAGATGTTTCTAACGTTAAGCATGCATATAACCATCATTAAACATGATTAAACAACTTAAAATCTCATCTAATCATCAAGAACCCTAAGTTTTCTTAACTTTTGTTCTAATCAGTTTTCTCCAGAATTTCCTTCTAACATAACATCACAAATTCGTGGGTTGATCATCTACTTCACATATTATTTTCAAAATATGGTTATAACGATTTCTACATGCAAATCCCTATCAAAAATTGGGGTTTTCTTCCTTTAATTATACTCCTAATCATTCCTACACTAATATGATTATTGCACCAACGAAAATACGCAAGTTAAACACTTTCCTGGGATTTAAGAGGTCTGGTTTCCTGCTGATATTGGTGTGGTTGCGTTCTCTTCCTCGCGATCTACGCGTTGGTGGTGACGGCGGTGCAATCGGTGGTGTTTTGGGCCTTGAATCACCTTGAGAGCTCTCTCCTCTCTTCTCCAATGGCCGTTCTAGGGTTCTGAATGTTCTAACCCTAAAAGGCTGACTTAAATGGCTGCTAAGGATGGCTGAAATTCGTGGGTTTAATTACCCTATTTTGTAAAATGACCAAAATGCCCTCCCGGGTCACTAATTAAGCCTAAAAACACCCCGAGGCCAGAACTAAACCCCCGAGTACACTTTTCTGACTATCTCGACCCTTCCAGACGCGTTGGCACACTCAAAACAACCATACGGATAACTTATAAAATATTCCCTTTTTAATTAACATAATTAGTCCTGACGTGACACGGGCACGTCCTGACTTAAATTTCCGAAATAGTCATTTAATTTACTTATGACATTCAAAATAACCAATATAATATATTACTATGATCATTAGTAATATTCAACAAGCTTCTTATAATTACTAACTCTAGTCACGTTAATAATTATAACATAATTAATTTCCGAATTTTTATTAAATAAATCATCACATTAAATTTAATAAATCCCCAAATTAAATATAGCATAAAAGTACGGGGTATTACATACTTCCCCCCTAATAATGGAATTTCGTCCCGAAATTCGGAAAATAAGGCATACCTGGTAAAAACAACTCTGGATATCTCTCGCGCATATCTGCCTCACGCTCCCAAGTGGATTCCTCCACATTATGATGCTCCCACTAGACTCGCATAAGTGGAACTACCTTCGACCTCAATCTCCTCGCACTATAGTCTAGGATAGCCACCGGTCTCTCCTCGTAAGAGATATCAGGCTGTAAATCTATTTCGTCTATCGCAATGTGAGTATAGGCCATATCATCCCGAAGATATCGTCTCAGCGACGAGATGTGGAATACATCATGGATGCGATGTAAATGTTCTGGCAATCCCAACCTGTATGCTACCGGCCCAATCCTCTCGATGATGGGAAATGGTCCTACGTACCTCGGAGCCAACTTCCCCTTCTTCCCGAACCTCATCACTCCTTTCATAGGAGATACACGCAACAACACTTGATCTCCCACATTAAACTCCCGGAAGAACCGTTTCGCATCGGCGTAGCTCTTCTGTCTGTCTTGGGCTACCCGAATACGACTCCTGATTATCTCAATCCTCGCGGAGGTCTCCTGAATCACTTTTGGCCCTAATAACTTGTTGTCCCCCACCTCGAGCCAACAAGTTGGAGAACAACAAGGCCTGCCGTACAAAGCCTCAAATGGAGCCATGCCAATCGTAAACTGATAGGAGTTATTATAAGCAAACTCTACCAGTGGAAGGTGTGGCTCCCAACCTCCTCCGAAATCGAGAACACACATGCGTAGCATATCTTCCAACATCTGATTAGTACGCTCTGTCTGTCCATCTGTCTGTGGGTGGTAAGCTGAACTCAGTCTCAACTCTGTACCCATAGCCTCCTGAAAGGTTTCCCAGAAACGTGACACAAAAATCTTGTCTCTATCTGACACAATATTCAGGGGCACCCCATGCAATCTGACAATCTCAGCGATGAACAACTGGGCATACTGACCCGTGGTATAATCTGTCCTCACTGGCAGAAAATGAGCCACCTTGGTCAAACGGTCTACAATCACCCAGATAGAATCGTGGCCCCGCTGTGATGTAGGCAACCCGGTAATGAAATCCATGGAAATACTTTCCCACTTCCACGCGGGTACTTCCAATGGCTGAAGTAATCCTGACGGTTTCTGGTGGTCCACCTTCACTGGATGGCAAGTAGAACACTTGGACACAAATTCAGCGATGTCCTTCTTCATCCCACTCCACCAGTACTGTCGTCTCATGTCCTGGTACATCTTATCGCCTCTCGGATGTACTGCAAATCGGGACCCATGAGAATGAGTCATCACTTCATGACGTAGCTCCGCTCCTTCTGGAACCACTAATCTCCCATTAAACCGCAACCCTCCATCCGAACTAACAGAATAGGACTCAGCACCCTCGGCTAGAAGTCGTACAATCTGCTCCTGACAAAACGGGTCTGTGGTCTGTGCCTGTATCACCCTCGTAACAGTCTCGGGTGTGACTGACATCACGGATATGAAAGAACGTGCTACTGCGTCCTGGTGACCCAACTCCTTCCACTTTGCTTTCCAGATGTCCGCTACATCGTCAACCGGTCTACGGCTCAACGCATCAGCAACTACGTTGGCTTTCCCCGGATGATACTGTATATCGAACTGGTAATCTTTCACAAACTCTAACCATCTGCGCTGACGCATATTCAGCTCTCGCTGAGTGAACAGGTACTGCAGTGACTTATGGTCTGTGAACAAACGAAATTTCTCGCCCAATAAATAGTGCCTCCAAATTCTCAATGCAAAGACGACCGCAGCTAACTCCAGGTCGTGGGTGGGGTAATTCTTCTCATGCGGCTTAAGATTGCGGGAAGCAAAAGCTATAGCCTTCTCCTCCTGATGAAGTACTCCCCCAAGTCCTCGTAAGGATGCATCCGTGTAAACCAGGTACTCTACACCCCGCTTCGGTAAAGCAAGGACTGGTGCCGAAGTACGCTTGTCTTTTAGCTCATCGAAAGCTAATTGACAAGCATCATCCCAAACATACGGTACCCCTTTGCAAGTCAAATTTGTCAGTGGACCCGCTATTTTGGAGAATCCCCGAATGAACCTCCTGTAGTAACCAGCTAACCCCAAGAAACTACGCACTTCCATCGGTGTCGTGGGCTGTCCCCATTCCCTCACCGCTGACACTTTGCTCGGGTCAACTGCAATCCCCTGCTCAGAAACAACATGCCCCAAGAACTGTACCTCTCGTAACCAGAATCCGTACTTCTCGTACTTAGCATACAGCTGATGCTCTCGTAGAGTCTGAAGAACCTGCCTCAAGTGTTCGGCATGCTCCTCCTCGGAGTGTGAATATATCAAAATGTCATCTATGAAAACGATGACAAATTGATCCAAGAACTCTCTGAATACTCGGTTCATCAAGTCCATGAAAATGGCTGGGGCATTTGTGAGTCCGAACGGCATCACCCTGAACTCATAGGACCCATATCTCGACAAGAAGGCAGTATTTAAAACATCCTGCTCTCTAATTCGTAACTGATGGTACCCCGACCTCAGATCTATCTTTGAAAAGAAAGTTGCTCCCCTCAACTGGTCGAACAGATCATCGATTCGAGGCAACGGATACTTATTCCGTATCGTGACCTTGTTCAACTCCCGGTAGTCCACGCACAATCTCAGTGAACCATCTCTCTTCTTTACAAATAAGACTGGAGCGCCCCAAGGTGAGGTACTCCTACGAATGAAGCCCTGTCCTAATAGCTGCTTAATCTGATCTCGCAGCTCTCGCATCTCTGCCGGAGCCATACGGTACGGTGCGCGTGCTATAGGTCTCGTATCTGGCAATAAATCTATAACGAAGTCTATCTCACGACTGGGAGGTAGGCCTGGTATATCCTGAAACACATCGGAATACTCCCTAACAACTGGGATCGAATCCAAAGGAATCACAACCTCCTTAGAGGTATCCTCCTCAATGTAATATAAATGAGCGGTCGAACCTCCCTCTCGGCGAGGCATCGCCACTACAAACATCTCTTGCCCCGGAATGGCAAAAATAATGCTCCCACCGAAGCAATCAATCATGGCTCTATAAGATGCGAGCCAATCCATACCAATGATCACATCATGCTCGTGCATGTCTAAGACTAGCATGTCTGCAGGCAATACCAAGCTACCAATCTCTACCCCTACTCCCCGGCATATAAAGAATATAAGTGACCCACTCCCCAGTGGTGAGTCGACACACGTCACGGTGCTCTCTGCTGTGGCTAATAATCCTAAGGACTTCGCAAAATGCGTAGCTATAAAACAATGCGTTGCCCCCGTATCAAACAAAACTTTACCCATAGTACCATGGATAGGAAACATACCCTCAATCGCGGGTGGTGCCTGTGGAGCTGCTGCCTGGTGGACGTTATAGACACGTCCATACTACAGTTTCCCCTGCTGCACAGGAGCTGCTGGAATGGCTGGTAGGGCTGGCACCTGGGCTGGAGCTGGAAGGGAAGGTGGGAAGAGTGGTCTCTGCGGCTCATTACAGGCTCCCTGCTGCTGTGGGGCCCTATTGCCCTCTGGGCAATCCTGATGCTTATGGCCGTGCTTGCCGCACACAAAACACCGGCCTCTGAAATTACCTCCCCTCTGTCCCTGCTGACCACGGCCCTGCTGGCCGTTACCTCCACGCCATTGGCCCTGTTGGCCCTGATGTGCACGCTGTTGGCCTTGCTGCTGACCCTGCTGTCGGTGCTGACCCTACTGATTAGGCTGGCCCTGCTGGCTAGGCTGACCCTGATGGCCCTGCCTGTATCCCCCGAATCCCTGCCTAGAATCACCTGAACGGAATCGCTTAGCAGGGTCCCCCTGATGAGAACTCTGCTCGTGCTGACGAGTCTGTCCATGAGTTGGTGCCCCACCGGAACCGTTACCCCCGGTCCTGCCCTGCTGGCTGGACTTTCCTGCTCTCTTGATTCCCTGAAGATGGAAGCGGTGATCCTGGCAATGTAGTAACGCTGCATTGAGTACATCAGTGAACGTACTCAGGGACAAGTTCCCAATAAGGTGCTGACGGATCCTCCAAGCCAACCCGTCGACAAACAACAAAATCTTCTTGCCCTCAGTAGGTGCCTCATCTGGCACAATGGTGAGAAGTCTCGTGAACTCCTCCTCATACTCTACTACAATAAGATTATCTTGCTTCAGATTTAGTAGTTTCCGCCTCATCTCCGTCTGCACTGCAGGTGGAACATACTTGCGGTCAAACCGCTCCCAGAACATCTGAATAGGGATCGTGTCCCTCTCCTCCAAAGTAGTAGTGGACTCCCACCACTGTAATGCGGCTCCCACCAGCTTAAAAGAAGCCAATAACTGCTTTTGTACCTCGGTGCACTCATACATGCGAAGATGCCGCTGGATGTCTTTCTTCCATTGGCTAACCGTGACAATGTCGGAGTTACCGGAGAACTCACGGGGATGTGCTTTCTGAAAAGCATCCCGAACCCTCTCCCATGCAGATGGAAGCTGTGCTGGTACTGGCGCCACTGCCTGGACCTGGGGTGGAGCCTGCTGAATCACCGCTATCGCGACATTCACCGCCTGAGCAACGATGGCGGCCACTTCATTAACATTCATTGTGCCTGGTGCCGGAGCTGCTGGTTGCTCGGCCTGGACACGCCTATCTTTCGGAGCACGTCTCGGAGGCATCTGAAATGTGAACAAAATTTATCAGTCTACAGTTATCATCGAATCTCAATTAACTGAAGACTTAAACGTAAAAACAGGAATACAACAAATCCTAAAAATAGGGCTCTATAGCAAAAACGTTAAGCTGAAAGCGAAATAAGCCGTACAGATCCTATGGACACTAGAACCTGATGCTCTGATACCACCTGTGACACCCCGCCTAATTAAATATCGGGCGATCACTCCTTTATTAAATTAAATCAAGGTAAACAGTTGGTTCATTCTCAGCATCACTGTCGATAAAAATAATTTTTTTCCAATTTAACACCCTAAATAATTAAGCTAAGTGTCAAAAACATTTTCATACAAACTTCCAAATTTTAATTACAGAAAAGATTTACTTACACAAGACAACATTTCTACGATATAGAATCATACCACGATGAACTAAAATAAAACCATACATTCGTCAATCGAAAGACAACATAATAAAACTAAAAATCATAAACCAGCCTGAATAAATCCCGTAAAACAATACAGGAGTAACTGAAATATAAAAATCCCAACAATAAATGAAATGATGAAAAGGGCGACACGTGCCCAATAAATGAGAGTAGTAGGAGTGGAGTCAATAACAGAAGCCGTCTACTCAAGTGACCTGCAACTCCCACCTAAGCTGCAGCTCGTTCTTCACAAAGGATCCTAAGCAAGACGCCCCTGTGGCTGGGCACCTGAAAATATACATATATATACAAAAGAGAGAGAGAGAGAAAAAGAAACGGGTCAGGGCCCGAAAGTGTGTTTGATTTTAAAATACGTTAAGCAAGTATTTAAATTGATACAGGCCAATGCAAATCATATTAGTTCGACACTCTCTTGAGAAATTCTCACCTATCTTCTAATGTGCACACCTATCGTACTATCCTTCCCAAATAATTTAGTTTATCTTAACATACTCATAAGTTTTCAAAACCGAACGATGACAATGTTTTAAAAAGGTTACTTTCAATATGTAGCACTCCTCTCGTTTTAGCTTCATTAATTATAAAGTTTCCCAGTGTCTTCTCATACTCTCACAAAACAAGTATTTAATAATTTGAGTCAACAACCATGTTCTACTTATCCAATCACAGTAGGCAGTTTAAAGTTTATAACCTCATATATATATTAACTACTCGTATAATATATATATATATATATATAATGGCACCCCAACTAAACTATGGTGCGGGCATACTCTGCTATCCAATCCCCGTATCGCTCACACAAAGGGAAATACAAGTTCGGAATCACTCTCGAACTGTATTAACATATACAAAACAACGTTGAGGCGAAGCATAGATTCCAAGTCCAAGAGGTCAGTACATACCCACACGTCTCTTAGGACCGTCCGACTATCAATCTGATAGCCCGTACCTAGGATCTCTATCTTCTAGGGTACGAATCAATATCCCCCATAAAGCAACACAGGATAAGATCGTCCCAGCGCGGTAACCTCAGGGATAGCAAGTAGCGCGGGTACGTTTTTCACATGTATATAATATATGTACACACAATCATATAAATATACCAATTTCATCATGTTAATATAGGTCACTCTCCTTACCCATAATTACAACATTTATCCTTAATTTTACATTTTTAAGATTTCGTATAAGGTTTCGTCTCTAACCTTAACTCGTAGGGTTTTCTCACTAATTACGTGACACTCGTGAATTTTATCCATCCAAGTAACAAATTCAGTAGGTAGACGTCTATTCACTATAGTAGGTATTCGTTGTAAACTCTCACTTGAAATACGCAGTTCGTCATTCCTTAATTAATTATCCCTTAGACCCAATTATCATTTCATAATAAAGTTCTCAACACTTAATCATATGTCCTACTGGTCTCTTCTATATCCCAAAACATTTTATTTATAATGCCCAAGAAATATTCCACGGTAAATTAATTCAACTAATTAAACAAGGGGAAAAAGAGTTTGCCAGGAGGGGTCGATCGATCGACGTCTGGGGCTCGATCGATCGAACCTTCGATCGATCGACGCTCTAGGTTCGATCGATCGATCAAACAGGTATTTCGATTTCTGCAGAAGTGCAGTTACGGGTTTGACTAATATTCTTCATTCAAATCCATAATTTCCAACACTAATCGTCCCAAAACTTATACTATAATCATGGTAATATATTTCCAGATGTTTCTAACGTTAAGCATGCATATAACCATCATTAAACATGATTAAACAACTTAAAATCTCATCTAATCATCAAGAACCCTAAGTTTTCTTAACTTTTGTTCTAATCAGTTTTCTCCAAAATTTCCTTCTAACATAACATCACAAATTTGTGGGTTGATCATCTACTTCACATATTATTTTCAGAATATGGTTATAACGATTTCTACATGCAAATCCCTATCAAAAATTGGGGTTTTCTTCCTTTAATTATACTCCTAATCATTCCTACACTAATATGATTATTGCACCAACGAAAATACGCAAGTTAAACACTTGCCTGGGATTTCAGAGGTCTGGTTTCCTGCTGATATTGGTATGGTTGCGTTCTCTTCCTCGCGATCTACGCGTTGGTGGTGACGGCGGTGCAATCGGTGGTGTTTTGGGCCTTGAATCACCTTGAGAGCTCTCTCCTCTCTTATCCAATGGCCGTTCTAGGGTTCTGAATGTTCTAACCCTAAAAGGCTGACTTAAATGGCTGCTAAGGATGGCTGAAATTCGTGGGTTTAATTACCCTATTTTGTAAAATGACCAAAATGCCCTCCCGGGTCACTAATTAAGCCTAAAAACACCCCGAGGCCAGAACTAAACCCCCGGGTACACTTTTCTGACTATCTCGACCCTTCCGGACGCGTTGGCGCACTCAAAACGACCATACGGACAACTTATAAAATATTCCCTTTTTAATTAACATAATTAATCCTGACGTGACACGGGCACGTCCCGACTTAAATTTCCGAAATAGTCATTTAATTTACTTATGACATTCAATATAACCAATATAATATATTACTATGCTCATTAGTAATATTCAACAAGCTTCTTATAATTACTAACTCTAGTCACGTTAATAATTATAACATAATTAATTTCCGGATTTTTATTAAATAAATCATCACATTAAATTTAATGAATCCCCAAATTAAATATAGCATAAAAGTACGGGGTATTACAATATGCTCTGGGTATAAGTTAAATATCCCCCCATTGGGTCACCCAGGATAAGACTATCCACTGCGCGAAACCTCCTTCCGATAGGAAGCAATGTAGGTATGTTATACACACAAATACAATCATATAATAGGCATTCTCACATCCTATTAAAACTTATTAGGTATTCACCCAAACCATACATATATTTTCATACGTAGTATTCTCTCATTACTACTTATAATTTTATTAATTCGATTATTCTCCCTTTCGAAATTTCCAAGGTTAACTCTCTTTTCCAAAATATATAAGGCATTACCCTACGAATATCCCCTAACAATTCTGTACTATGCTAATAATTTTCAAATGATAGTTTTTCTCACTCAAAATAACTGTGTAACTTGAATTTGGACTAAACTGGAAATTTCTCAGATTTTTGGACCTATCGTTCGAGCGAGGTCAGATGTCGTTCGAACGAAAGTCAACATTCTTCTCCCCCACCAGACTTGTTACATTTTACACCCTTAGCAATTCCATTTCCTCCCATTTTTAAACCTAAAACCTCTCAAATAATCAACCCAAACACCAATCATTCAATTCCCATCAACTACCCAACATCTATACATGATTTCCTAATATATCATCATTTAATCATCACTAATCATTAATAAAAATCGAAATCCTCAAATTAATATATCAAGAACCCTAGTTCTCAAATTTATATGCAACACTCCAATTTAAGCTCAGATTTAATCGTCAAATTATCATAATTTTGTGGACATAATCCTATCTACATGAGGGAATCAAACTTTATTCAAATCAGTTCTAATTTATGATCAATTCTCCCAAATTTTCAACAATATTCATCTTCGTAATAATGGTGTAGTTACCTAGTCTAACATGAACACAATTATTGCTAAAGAAAGCAAGCAATAAACACTTGCCTCGATTATGATGTTCTGATCCGTTGACGAAATTGGCATAGACGTGTTCCCCATCTTCTGATCTGCACTTGGGTGGGATTTGTGATGTGAGTCCTTATGTTATGCACCAATAATACCTATGAACTCCTTCCTTCCTTCCTCTGGGTCTCTCTCTTTTCTCTCTCGTAGGTTTGAAATTGACAGACCCTATTTCCCCCACGTTTACCTCATTTATTTTCTTTAATTTTCGTCCATAATGTTTCCCCAAACATTCAAAGGACAAAAATACCCCTTTGGGGTGCCGGCTAGGCCTAAAAATATTTCGGAGTTCAAATATAATATCCGAGTAGAGTTCTCTAACTATCTCGACCCTTCCGGATTCAATGGCGCACTCGAAATGACCATACGAGTTACTAAAAATAATTCACTTCTATAATTTATTAAATTAGTCCCGACACGACTCACACATGCGTCTCGGCATAATATACCAAACTGTCACGTTTCACATTCATGACAATTTATAAAACTCTATAATTCCATCTTACATAACCACCCAGTAATATTCAATAATTTTCATCCATAAGTATTAACCCTTGGCACGCTAGTTAATAATTATTTTAATCCGTATTAATTAACTAACAAATTAATTTCTCACCTTTTTAATTCAATTTAACCAACATAATAATTAATCTCATAATTATTTAATATCATGAAAATACGGGGTGTTACACTATGCTTTGTAAAACCATATCATAGTGATTGTGTGGCTTGGGTTGTCAGAGATTTTTTCCCTTAGTGGTTTCCTCTTACATCGACGTTGTGAACTTGCATTACTTTATTTCCTTAACCTAACTAGATGCATATTTTGTATTAAAAAGATAAAATTGGGTTAATTGAATTGGTTCACAAATTTGGTGCAAAATAAAATTGGGAAAATTTTAAAAAGATTTTCTTTGCCTACAGCACATACACGTAGGGGCCCTCATCACTTATCTTTTCTCCTCTCTCTCAAGTCTAGGATTTTAGAATGTTTGAATGGATGCCCACTCCATCCACCGTCCCTAATTATATCAAAAATTCCAAAATTATGCTTAGGGTTAAGTGAAAAATGATTCCAATGCCCCTATACTGGTCCTATTTAGTTTAAAAAGCCTCCGGAATCCAATTGCCACTCCCGGCGATAGCTTTTTCACCAAGTGTCATTGCTAGATTTTTTAGTTGAGGAATGTTTTGAAGACTTATATATTTCTTCATTTGTATACATTTTGGTATTTTTCACATAATTTTTGTACTAGTATATTGGGGCCTTGTGCATTTATTTATGGTAATTTAGACACCAATTATTTGTAATAATTAAATAAAAAAAGAAAAAGGGAAATGGAACAAGAGAGAGAGAGAGTCGTTAGAGTGGATTATAAGCCTCTCTATATTTGTTTCATAGGACACCTAGGGATGACTGAAGTTAGGCGAACTTTCCCCAGGTGGAATCAACTCAGTCTTCACTCCACGCATGTAAAAGTTATGAGAGGTACATTTCTTTATCATTCGTGTATCTCGAGTTAGCGAGTCCATTTATTGTTTAACTATTTGCTCCTATGTGACTTTATTTTATGCATAGTCTTACTTTGAATGATTTTATGAATTAATTGAACTTAAGACCTACACCCGATCATTAAAACAAGAAGGGATTTCATCACCCGACTCAATCACTTATCTAATGTGTGCAACCCTAACTATCATTAAAATTCAAAATCAATTAACTATTTAGCCCAATAGGATACGATGTTCATAGGACCCTTTTAGGACAATTTAACTTGTAAGACAAATCGTAGAGTCTTCTTCACCTAAAAAAACCTCGATCAGTTCGCTTTGAGGCACATTAATATCCAAGAAAACTGCATTTTAAGTGCGTTCGCTCGGTAAAATGGGTTTGTACTATCCCCGACGTTGAACCGGCTGACCGTTTCGTCGTAGTAGATTGTGGAGAATTTCTTTGACAAGCCTCTAGTTGTCTTGTGAAGGAAGTAGGGACACACATTTTTCAAAGGTGACATATAATATTCCATGCTTTTCTCGCCCGCGGATTAATTAAAATTTGACTACCCCGTCACTCAATTAAAGAGAAAATTTGGTTACGTGATAGTTAGGATTTGTATTTTTCTTGTACGTGTCTGATTCAAATCCTTTGGTAGTCGATTTGGTGTGCTCCGTCCTTGTGTGTTTCAAAGAAAGTTTTTTCATCCCTTTTCAAAAATACAAAAGCACTTTTCATTTTTTTTCTTATATTCAAAAATCTCAAAAATATTTTCCTTCTTTTTCAAAACTCAAAACACCAAAAATATTTTCTTTCTTTTTAAAAATTTTAAAATCCAAAAATATTTTTTGAGAATCCTTTTTCTCCCTCTATCCATCTCGTCATGTCCGAAGAACATCCTTTAAGGGAATATTTTGGTATATGGAAGAAAGGCAAGGGTGGAGGTGAAGAGGCACCAACCACGAGCCTTATTGAGCTTAAGTGTGAGGTCAACAAGGACCCTATAAGCATGGTTCTCAATATAGGGAGGAAGGAGGAAGGGTCTAGCTAGGGGTGGGAGCGGTCCGGTCCGGTCCGGTCCGGTTTTTGACCATTTTAAGTGTCGGACCGAATTATTCGGTCCTATATTTGAGAAGACCGAATTCGGACCGATTTAATCGGTTTAACCTATTTATTCGGTCTAGGCTATTTTCGGTCCGGTTCGGTTAATAATCGGTCCAAATTTACATTTATTTACTTTTTTTTCAATAAAAACTTGTGCTTCTGTGAGTTCTGCACAAGTTATTTATATCAGTCCACATTTATATCAATTATTTCCAGCCAAACAGATATAGTTAATATAATAGAAATGAAATAGATAACAGTTATAATATATCATATTTGTGCTTCTGTAAGTTCTGTGTTGTCAACGAGTAAAATTTTGTTCAAAATTCTAATTCAGTCAAGAAATCACAATAGATTAAGAAAAAAAAAATGACTGAATAGAAATCTCAATTCAAGAAATCACACAATAGAAATCATCACAGTTCAAGAAATCACACGATTTTTTTTACCATAGTCTATCAAGAAATCACACAATAGTCTGTCAAGAAATCACACGCTTGGGTGAACAGCAAGTTCAGTCAAGAAATCACAATAAAAAAATAGTTTAAGTAAATGGGAGAGGTGCGATTTACTTAAACTATGTAGTCGCTGGCTGTATAGGTAGTGGATCTGTGGAGTCGTCGGCTGTGTAAAACCATGTAGTCGCCGGCAGTGTAAAACTTTGTAGTCGCCGACAGAGTTGTTGAGGTGCGCCGGTATAGCTTTAAACCCGAGGCTGTGTTGAGGTGTGCCGATATCGTCGGATCCGATGTTTCCAAGGTGTGCGATCGCCGGATCTTTGTGGTTTTTGATTTTCTTTGGGTAAATGGGAGAGAGGAGGAACGGAAGTGAGGGACGGAAGTGAGAGAGAAGGAGGTCTAATTTTTCTAAACTTTGGACGACTGTTTTTAGGGTGTAGTTATTTACTAAACTCTAAACCTATATGATAATATATAACATATTTATATAAAATTAATATATATTATATAATATTAAAATAAGCAGTCCGGTCCGATCCTACGACCGAATTTAAAAGGGATATTTTGGACCGACCCGAATATATTCGGGTCTCTTAAATTAGGACCGAATTAGGACCGAATTACAAAAAAGCCTATAAATGTGGGTCCGGTCCGATTCGGTCCAATCGGGTCGATCTTTTTTTTGTCCACCCCTAGGTCTAGCAATTAGAATGTGGTGGGTCTCATAAAAATCGCACGATTGCTCTATAAATTTTCGATGATAATGGTCACGTCATGACACATCGATGAGGCGACGATAGTAATATGTACCATAAGGAATGGGTGCACAAGGATGATCAAGATCGATATCACGTAAGTTGAGAGTGGCACCAAAATTACTCTCATGGATGGTGGGATTGGGTAAGAACTCACGAGATGTCTTGTGGAGTTCGCGGATGGAGAGTGTGGGTTCAAGGAAGGACCTAATGAGATAATTGGAAATTAGAGAGGTACGGTAACAAGGTCCAAACATGGTGGAGGGTCGGGTTGTAAAATGGGTGGGGGAGATGATCTAACTCGAAAGTAGGGAACACACACTCATTAGGAGGGTTAGAATGATCATCAAGGTAGACCTGAAGAGGGAATGTGGTATCAAGTGATGGAGAGATTAACTTACCCACCAATATGTGACCATATGTGGTGGTGAAAGGGTCTAACGAGGTATTAAGATTTGAGATATATGAATCGACATCAATATCAGACTCAAAGTGAGACAATTATTTCTGGAGAGGATCCATATAAAGAGAAGTGGGAACCATCTTCGAATTAATCTAGATGAATTGGGTGGCACTCATAGTCGAAGCTGACTTATAAGGAAGCGGTGCCTCAGGAACACACATAGTGGGCTCAATAGGTGTACACTCGGGCATATTTTTGGATATCACAATTAAGGGAACCTCAAATATGTTCTTTTGGATTATCAGAGCATGGATCAGTCTCATAATCTATGGATATGTCAACATAATTGGCAACTTGGGTTCTAGGCCACATGGTTGTTTTACCTTCGAGATTCTCGGGGTGATAGGGTTGGTCAAACTCAAAATTCGTATCACAAAACGATTCATCACCGTTCCACGTGGGTGCAACAATAGGTTAACTTGGGGTGAAATTCATCTCTTTAGCACACTCAAATTCATTTAAGCATTGTTCAAGATGTTAAAGGGATTTATTTTGATATTGAGTAGCGAGCTCTTATTCGAGGATGAACCAGTGCTAAAGGATTTCAAGAGAGAATGCGAATGGTGGTGGTCGTTGAGGTGGACATAACATGCTATTAGCATGACTAAATGGAGAATACTGATATGTAGTATGGGGAACGAGGTTAAGTTCATCATACACGAGTGGAAGGCCTCCATTAGATACGAAAGGTTGGTAATCATGCAGAGCATAGTGAGGGGACTGATCGGGATGGGGTGCACTAGGTTACCAAAATGACTACCAAAAATCGTGAGGATCCATAACATAAGGTTGGGATTCATATTGTGTGGCAGGGTGATCAGGCCTCCACAAATAGCTTGGTTACTAACACCACTCAATATGGGATATGTCATGACAGTAGGCCGAAGTGGTTTCGAAACATTGTCATAAGGATTCACTTGGCCCATGGTTGGTTCAGATGGATAAGGAATGTATGGGAACTCACCACCCACCCTTGATCCACCGCTGCTTTGCATCGTGTGAAGCAATTTGCAATACAAGTGCACTGACCCTATAGCCTTTATCTAAGAAGACTGATCTTTCACTCTTATTTGGAGGTGATTCCCATCACCTACACCTTTTGCCTCCATGTGTTATTATAGTTTATACCTTTAGGGGTGAGTATCTTTACGTCTGGCTAAACACGTTAAACTTAACGCTATCGAGGCAGCCCATTGTATCAATGTTTATGAATATGAGTCTTACCTTATTTGGAGTTAGTGTTATATCCACTCCCCAATGCTTTATATATGACTTATAGACTTGTACATATTTTTGTTCCTTAGTTGTTGTTCGGGTTTACCATTTGAACCATGACATGGTGCAACTTCATTTGCGGTCCATTTTGATATAATATTCCCTACCATGTTCTTTTAAAAGTTCAAAATATGATTTTAAACATCGAGGAGGATGTTCTCTTTTATTTAGGGTGGGGTATTTATAAAAATCGTACCTATTTTGGAAATCTTTTGTCAGAAACAAGCCATATTTTCACCTTTTAAGCGGTTTTATCTCGTTCTTGATGTGATTTATCTATCATCCATTGTCTAAGTCTAGAATACTCTAAATCGAACATGAAGTTGATCTTTAAACTTAAAATCTTAAGTAAAACTTCTTAAAGCATATTTCACTATGAATTCCAAGACTCAAAACAATTTTTGCATTTATCACATCATGACAGTCAAAAGTTGAAGATAGTATAAATTATCAAGAGATCCGTAAGAATCAATAGTGGAGACTTAGACCCATAAGATTTGAGCATTTCACCGTCTTGAGAGTTTCTATGCAATATTCAACTCACAAGTTGACTCAACGTCCTCTAGGTACATCATTAAAGTCGTTGCATGATCTCATTAATCTTTTTATTTGTCTTAACCACTAAGAATTACAACATTATTGAGTTGTAAGAAAAAAAAAGGTAGAGCTAAAGAGAGATAAAGAATGAGAATGCACCTTTTAGTTTCTAAAATAGAAAAGAAAAATGAATTTGATAGCTTAACTCCTATAAAATTGGCAAGTGAAGATGGTCAAGGTTATCAGTAAAATTAATTTCTTTAACCTGTGTCAAATACGAAAATCAACTCTGAATTAACCTAGACATCATCAAAACCAAACAACAAATGAAAATTATATGTGTTCATTGGTTTGTATCTAAGATAAAATAAAAAAGAAAACGAGAAACGCAAAATGAGGAAAACCCCCAAGCCACTCTTATAAAATGAGATGACTTATTATTTCTTAGGACTACACTAAAAACTGAAATGCTAAAATATTCGAGTGAAACAAAAAGCGTTGAGATAAAAAGCATCGATATATCTTAACCCCAATATTACAATATCAATATTTTGTACCCATTACATTACTCAACCATGAATGATTTAAAATGAAATTGATAGTTATTACAAATATGGAATCGCACAAATAAATTGAATATCATGAATCTCACAGAAGAACATAAAGGCCCTAAAATCAGGTTTTAGTCCACAAAGAGAATTCCATTGTCATCCTCGCCAACGCAGTCCTCAATTATAAAACTTGAACTCAAAACTACCCCATTCACATTCATCCTTCGTAGCACAAAATAATGAGTGAACAAAACTATTTCACTTTGCAGGAAGAACAAACTAAGCCTCACCTCTGTGTGAGTTGAAGAAATAAAGTCTATAATAAATAGTTAGGATGGTTATAGATATAGATATTTCTAAACAAAGATTTAGTAAAACCAGATGGATACATAAATAGATAAAAAAAATATGAAATAATGAAAGTAAAACATTAACAAAAATTCTTAAACAAAATTAGTTACTTACAAAGTTAGAAATAAAAGTAAGATTTTAAAAAATGCATGTTTTTAAAGAAAACAGAATCCAAAGTAGTATGAAAAAACTGAAAAACTGGCAAGAAAAATTAAAATACATTTTGCATGAGGTATACGAACACACAGTCTTATAAAATGTAACTAACCCCATGAGAGAGAGAGAGAGAGAGAGAGAGTACTTGGGGTATTGCAAATTAGATCTGAAAAACTAAACAAAGAAAAACAAAACAAAATAATTATAAATGTATAACATAAATGAAACAAAGAACCTAAAATTGAAACAAAAATTGAACCCAACAACCTATTTTGAAATCAAACTCCACTGCACATTTTAAATAAAAAATCTAACCAAGTAGATCTATATGGGTCTTCTCCTTCGTCGTTTACACAATCTGCAAATTAGATCTCTCTAATGTTAATTTGAACAAAACACAAACAAAGATTCCCAATTTTTTAGCCCTACCTTCATTGTTGAGTTGTTAGGGCAAAATTATTAGCGTGAGGGCGACAACATTGGGAGGGAGGGTGAAACGAGAGAGAGGGTTTTTTTTAACGGGTTTGCAAATGGTTAAATGACGAAGGGTTTTGTTTATTTTCTCCAAACTTTTCCATGTGAGACCTTGAATCTCAACTGATGGACCAAACTCAACCATCAGATTATTTGGAGCAGTAAACACCACTCCTTCATATTATATATATAAGGTAAATTACATCAAATCCCCCTGAACTATTGATTTCTTACACCTAGCCTCTTTCATAAAAAAAAGTGTTGATAAAACATGATTTTAGCCTAAAAATGTTAAAAATTTGTTCAAACTAGGTTGGGTGTAAGAAACCGATACTTCAGGGGGGTTTGGTCTAATTTACCCATATATGTATGTGTATATATATATATATATATATATATATATATATATATATATATATATATATATATATATATACACACACGCATGCATGTTGTGTGTGTGTGTGCATATACGTATGTGTAATGGGAGGATTTATGAAAATAAAAACAATTTGAAAGATCACCCATGCTCAATGATTAGTGTTATGCTTTGTAGAGACATATAAAGGGTTGGTGTATAGGCTATTTGAGTCTCTTCATGAACATTAGGGTTATCGAATAAATGCGTAAGGCTTCTTGATGAAACAAAAACAATTAAAATTTCATCAAAATGTTAACACTATTGCCCTTCAGTCAAAAACTAAATTTTTTTAATACAAGCAAAGAGTTGAAACACTAGAATTTCTAGTAGCATATGATATTGTTATATTTTGAAAAAAGGTCGTACCCAATGCACAAGGATCCCCCTTAACTGCAGGGTCTAGGGGAGGCAGATGTCGACTGGTCTTACCCCCATTTATGAATATGGGGAGACTGCTCCTATGTTTCGAACCCGAGACCAATCATAGCTTGGGTGAGGACATTTTCCATCGCCTAAGCTACAAATTTTTTTTATACATAAATATGAATTTCTTACATTATATACTAGAAAATCATTGGTTGATAGTATCCATCCACGACGAGTAACGGATTAGGATTGGGAGGTGAAAAATAGTACTTGGAGACGCACTACGTGTTAGAGGAATTATGTTCTTCTTAGCATATGTTATTTTAGCACATGTCTTTTTGGTATTTTTTATACATACGGGACTATAGTGTTACGTAGGTGCCACGTGTCAACAGTGACTTGCACCTATGTACAATACTATCCGAGTTCATAAATATAATCAACTAGGTGTAAACTCGCGCAATGTGCGGGGTAGGCTATCTTATGAAATAATTAATTTAAAAGTGAAAGAAAATATTATACTAACTCGAGGGACTGTGTAGGATATGAAGTTGCTTACGTAAAACAACCATTATTGAATATCTATTCAAAAAAATATAATTACATAATCTCTTGGGTTATATTAAAGCTTAAAATGTATTCACATTGAAATCTTAATGAAAAAATATTGTGTACATCTTCAATTGACATGGAAGTAAAATGAAAAGATTTAGAAGAGGAATAAAAATCAAGTAAAAAAATAAAAGAAGCTAAAATAATAGTAAATTTGATATAGACAAGGAACATTTTTCTATTAGTTGAGAACTTTTTTTTTCCTTCATTATCAATGATTTAAATAATTTTCGAAAAAATGAAATGTATACCAGGGGTTTTCACGTTCATGTACTGATTGGATTTGGTGGCATAGCTGTACTGTTTTTTATATGTGAGTATGAACCATAATATCTTTTTCTGGGAATGTCGCCAGAATCTGTTTATTCCATCCAGATCTGAAATCTGAGAGGCAAAGTAGAAAACTTTGACATAACATAGAAATATGTATATGAATAGTCGACATAACATAGCAATTAAAAACATACCTTCTTGGGAAGTAAATGGGTCAGAAGAGAGGTTAAATAGATGTGCACGTGGACAGTTTATAGAGTGAGAATAATAGTTCATGGATATGGGAATGCTTAGTTTATTTTAAGTCCTTCCAATTTAGTGTCCACGTGTGCATGCTAAGTGTAAAGCAAAAGCAAATGCTTGTAAAGACTTTATATAATATATATATATATATATATATATATATATATATATATATAAACTAGCGAAATGCCCGCGGCAAAATTTTTCCAAAATATGTAATCGCAAAACGGTAAAAAATTTCAAAGTATACAACTCCAAAATGAAAAAAATTACATTCCCTGACAAAATAAAGTGTAATTTTAAAAAATTGACCATAATATCTTTTATTTATAGGACTATCCACCTTATTTAACAAATAATAAATAGTCCAAGTTATATGCAAAGTTGAATCAACTACCACATGACGCAATCATAATGGGTAAAAAATAAAACTGCTGACTTTAAAGTTGATTTTGATCCCTTGAACATCGAAAATAGCCCAAAATGTTTTAAGCTAGGCACGGACGATACGAATCCAATGGCAATAGAATCGTCTCATTATGATTTACGCTTAAAAAGTTATATCATTTCTCCCAAAAATGCTATTATTATTGGGGTTCTTCAATCACCATTAATTAAAAGATAGCTCAATCTAATAGTATGTATAGTACTAAACATAACCATTAATTAAAAGATAAGATTTAGATATTAGCAGTTTTAATTCATAGCTATAATTGAAAATCATTTAAATTCACATCACCAAATGTAAATGACAGCCTTATAAAACCGAAATGTAAACATGTACCCACCCTTCAGCTAAGTCATTTAAAATTAAATCAATATACATAATTTCAAACATTGGGCGCTCCCCCTCCTTAGCAGCGGCTTCAACTCTCGTATAAAGTGGAGACCCCCTCCTGGACAGCGGCTTCAAAGGTCTGATCAGACTCATTTTTGTGGACCTCATCATCATCATCAAGATCTTGATGTGTTTTCATTGGAGAAACTACTTTGTTTTTGCAGCAGCAACAGTGGCAGCGGCATCGGCATCGGCATCGGCATCGGCATCCTGTCTTTCAAAGGTCAAAATTTCTTAGGAACCAACAATTCGAAATCGCATTGTCTCAAAATATTCCTTTCAAATGTCAAAATCAAATAACCCCAATGTCACGAACAATGACCTAAAAGGCACATAACCCCAACATCGCACCCATAAATGTGAACATCCATACTCTAGAAGTCATTGTAGGTTAGAGTAACCCAAATAAAAACCATTGTAAATCTTGTACTTCATCCCTCACTGTGGCTCAACCTAGATAAATTTGGTTTGACAACATCAAATAATCATACAAAAAAAGAACATAAATTTATACTCTGCTATATAATAACAATAACATCTTGAAAGAGAAAAAAGAGAGTCCTTAATTTTAACATTTATCAAACAAAGTGTGAGCACTACAGGGTCCTAAGTTAAGATTGTACATCTTCAAATTATTAAATAAAACACTTACCCAAAATTTAAATGGCCGAAACACTCCCAATGCTAAACACTTCAAAATGAATACACACGATTTACAAAGTAACCCAACCATAAATTGGAGCCTCATAAAATATTTCCTTCTTAGCTTCTTCGTGCTTGCCCCATGTTTCCTCATCCAGCTTCTTGGCATACCCCGAATCATCTGAATAGAAGATATAATGAAGTAATAGTCAATATCAATTTCATTTGAGGAAAATAAACTTCTAATTCCAAACGTACCATGTATATTTCCCAAAAAAAAATTTAGGCCCTATTTAGTTTGGGTATAATGAAGTAATAGTCGATATCCGAGTGTACCAAATCAGCAGTAGGGCCAAATCATAAATCAAACACCTATATTAGTTGTACATAGAAACATAAATGTTGTTCTATCTTGGGAGAAATGAGGTTGCATCGCCAATGAGTCAAACAGAAAGCCTGCTGCAAAAATGAACTATATAATCTGCTAAAATGAGTGAAACATCAAGCCTGCATTCTCAACAAATTCAAAGCTTGGATAAGCAAAAATATCTGACAAAAGTAACATTTTAAGAGAAATATGAAATCTGAATATGAAGATATAATGAACTAATAGTCAATATCAGTTTCATTTGAGGAAAATAAACTTCTAATGCCAAATGCACCATGTATATTCCTAAAAAAATATTTAGGCCCCATTTGGTATGGGTGTAATGAAGTAATAGTCAATATTTGATCCTACCAAATTAGCAGTAGGGCCAAATTAAAAATCAAACACCTATATCGGTTGTACCAAGAAACATAAATGTTGTTCTAGCTCAGGAGAAATGAGGTTGCATTGCCCAAACGAACTATATAACCTGCCAAAATGAACTATATAACCTTCTAAAATGATTCAAGAAGCAAGCCCACATTCTTAACAAATTCAAAGCTCAGATATGCAAAAAAATCTAAAAAAAGTAACATTTGATGAGAAATATGAATGCGGGCCATAAGTTCCCACTACATATTGATTTTCTAATGAACCAAGAATTAGATTAGTGTAACGAGCTAAATCAATCCAAAAAAACCTCAGATATGTGTGACACCCCGCCTAATTAATCCCGGGTGATTAGTCCTAAATCAAGTTAGAAAAGGTTTCTCAGTTGGTCCATTCTTAGCATCACTGTCGTCTTTTTAATTACTAACCACCTAAGTGAGAACAGTAGACTGGTGCCAATTTTTATCTTTCAATTAATTAAATAAAACTCATGCGGAACATAAAATAATACACAATCATAGTTAATTAAAATAACCATCCACAAATAAAACACCTAACCGAATAAACCATCGGTCCAAATATCCAATACAAGAAAAGATAAGAAGAAAATCTCAACAAGTCTAATACTGATAAATGAACTGTGAGCGACAAGCTCAGATAACTACTAGAGAGTCTCTACACAAATGAAAGAAGGATGCGTCTATCAAAAACTCCGCAACATCCACATGTGCTGCAGCAAAGGATACCTGGAATAGAGTCAAGCCTGGCGTCCCTGTGGCTGGACACCTAAAAGGTTTTTAAAATTTTTATAGCAAGGGTTAGTACCCCAAAACATTTGAAAACATTTAACAAATGATTAACTTGTAGTAATAAATAAATATGCATGCTCTTCATATTTTAGTTAGTGCCTCACTCTCTTGAGGACTTCCTCACCCCTCCTCTAATGTGCACTACTAACGCTTCCATTTAATTTACTAGGTTCTACGCTCCTGACCCAATACTTATTTTAACCCTTGAAATTTACCTACTCTAAGCGAGTATGCCTTAATTCGTGGTTTTTAAGTTATTGTAAACGTCAAACTTAATTAAATCATTACTCCTTTTAATTTCATATACCATTCACACCTGTTATGCACATAATACATTTTTCACTATGTATTAATTATCCCATATATAATTATTTACCTAATTATTTTTTTAATCATATTACAGTATTCACAAACATGCTGAAATAACATTTAATACAAACTTTCGACCGAGTAAGAATACTCACAAAATATAAATTTTCCCAAGTGCTATCCCACTAGGTGTATTCACGTAACCTAGTTATCCAAGTTATATTTGCTCACTAACTTAGTTTAACATACGAATTGGAGGCGGTCATATTCCTTCCCAGAAAGTGAGATGCCCCTCACCCATATAACGGACGCTATGACCTGGGATTATACTCGCCCTACTCCTCAAGCTAGGGGATTCATCCACTACGCGCAACCTCCCCCCTATAGCACTAGAGTATATACTAATAATATTCAATCACTGATATTAATGCACACACTATATATATATATATATATATACTATCACACTCCGTATATATATATATAAATATAACATGTCCCGGCTACACCATGTACAAAACCCGTAACATAAGCCTATTTAATTTATTAAGAGTTTATGGTCCAACTCTAATTATTAATTAATTCGCACATTAATTAATTAAGTCACCTTTGGTGTCGCCCCCACCATAAAATTGGACTTACTCTCGAAGTCCGAATTAGCCTCACCCGAGTCTAAATTCTTGACTCCCGAATTATTTACTCTTTACCTAAATAAGATTTATATCTCGGTATTCCTCAACCGTTATTCCCGGACTTGTTCACTACATCTATATTTAATCCTTTCGAACACCTTCCCAAAAATTCAACGTGTGTCCCACCTAATTTCTCCAAAACCCAACAATTTTAAATTATGATGTCACACTAAGTCGTCTCCAAATTCTAAATTAACTTTATTCACCATTAATTAGATTTTAAAACCCATGTATAAATTTCTCACCAAATTAATTCATGAAAAAGATTAAATTAAAATTTTCTTCATATAAAAGAAAACTGGGCGAACTGTCAAAATCTGTCGACCATCGATCGATCAACCCCAGACCTTTGATCGATCGATCGAGCAGGTTTTCGTCTTCTTCGCGAAGACAGATTCAACCATGGATGATTTTTCCCAAACCCTAGTTTTCTCTACCAGCAACCTTAATCCCTCTTAACATTAATACATGTTAGAAACCTTATTAGGGACCTCCAAAATGTCCACTAACATCATTAATTCGTCCATTAACTACAATTTCTGTATTTGGGGAAAAATCCATCTTTAACCCTTTACCCATTTACAACCCAAGTTCCATCATCAAATCTGTTTCTAATTATCCAGATAACATCCACCAGATATATATATTAACATACAAATTTCAGATTTTTACATAAACCCTTTCCAAATTCCGTAAATCAGATTATTATCTTCAAAATCAGATTTTGCCATTAACACCCAAAACGAATTTCCTTAAATACACACATCACATGAATATGAATCGAAATACATTTTTACATGCTACAGCAAGTTAACACTTTCCTTAAGGTTCGTAGAGTCTGAATTTGGAGATGAGTTCCAAGGTTGAAGATGACCCTTGTTGGCTCTCTTGTGATCCCCAAATATGCCTTTAACTGATGTTAGGGTTTCTTAACACACTAACCCTTTTCCTAAACTCACATAAGCCATTTTCTTATTTCTTCTAATTCATTAATTTACCTAAATCCCGTTTTTTGCCTAATGGGCCAAGCCCAAATGACCCAATTGCCCCCGTGTGGGCCCGGCTATGTCTAAAAATGCCACGTGACCCGTTTACTACCCCCGAGTACACTTTTTCGACTATCTCGGCCCATACGGACTCAACCGTACACTCAAAATTGGCATCCGAATTAATTTATAAAAATACTTATCCCCCACCCCTTTGGTCTATACCGACTCCCGATTGAGATAAGTGCATACCCTGTCATTAATACTCGAAATGACTTAAATAATTTATTACTATTCACTTAGTAAATAAATTCCCGTAAATAATAACCATTCACTCCCCGGTTAATATTTAAATAAAATTTCCCTAATTAATCCAATTAAAATTATGTCTCACAAGTAATTTTCAATTCCCGAATTAATTACATATTTAATGCATGAAAAATGCGGGGTGTTACAATATGTGGCACTAAACCAAAGTTATACAGAACAATTTGGCTCTCCCAACCATCGTCGCCACTATCTTTGGATGTTGTCTCAAAGGATATATATTTCCAAGATTCTCATTATGGGGATCTGGGGGGTTGGTATGACTAAGTGTGGGAGTAATGGGAGCTTGCGCATGTTAGTTTAAAATAAAGAAACACTAAATACACAGACTTAAAGAGCATTTAGAATATATATTAATATATATATATATATATATATATATAACAAATTTAGAGAAAAAATACATGGTGAGGGATTTTAGTTTGCTTTCCCTTCTGGTTTTCTAATTGATCCTCTTCAGAAGTTTTTTCCTCTTCTATAATATTTTTTATTTGCTTTGCCTCCTTCAATTCTGGTTGATGCTCTTCAACGATTTGATCCTCGACTAGAAGCTTTTCCCTTTGATTTGGCTCTTGCCTTTCTGGTGGATCTTCTTGAACATATAGTGTATATATCATAGTGAACAAAGATAAGATCAGCAGTTAATTGTTTGAATATATTTTAAACCTACTAATAAATCTATCGTACAACATTTAAGGTAAGTGGCATGAATAAGAACATCACTGGTTGTCATTAATCCCGATGAAGGGACACGAGGTTGTTTTATCATGGATTTGGCATGTGGCATCATAAACCTTTTGCCATGGGATCTCGTAGCAAGTAAGAGACATGCCTGACCTATAGCATCACCAATTCCATTTATAATATTACAGTTATTTCCATCATTGAACAAATAAATATACTCATTAAAACTAAGATCAATCACGATAGATAGTAAGTTATCTTTTTCTAGCAATTTAGTGATTGATTTAATGAGAGAGATACAAAATTAAAAAAAAAAAAAACCAATCACATGTAGAAAACATGTAAACTACAAAATGTCATAGCAATAAACATGTAAACTACAAAATGTCAACTTAAAAAATATATAATAAATAAAAAAAAACACAAACATAACCACAAAATTCTTGAGAGCTAAAATATAGATGACTAATACCCAACTTACTACACCTTCAACCTCAATAGTTAAAATGCCCTGCCACATTTAAACATCAATATATGAAACTCGTATTTATGAACTACATTATAAAATAGGTATAACAAATATTCAATAATAGAAAATGATAAATAATTCAAGACCGTAAAACTTATGGCTTGTAACAAATATAGCGAAATCAGTCGTCTGCTTAAGCACATAGCAATATGCCAAACTTATTTGGGTAACTTTAGCACAGAAAAACCATGCGTGGCACAATGAAACCACCTCATCAATTTAAAAAAACAAAAAAAAATAATTACCTGTGTTGATCCATAACTTTGTGTTGGCCAAAAGTGTCTCAATATAAAGATTCGATCATTATGTTTTGTTTCACTAAAGTGAATACATGATAATACACTTGCAATCATTCTCAATCAACCCACTTAAAAGGATGAAAAGCATGGAGAAAATGATATGACTGACCTTTAAAGAAACCTTTAAAGAAAAATAAATAGAAATTACATAGTACTCAATCCATACATCACAATGAGAATAAACAGTTTACATAGTACTCAATCCATACATCACAATGAGAATAAACAGTTCATCGTGTTATCAATTAAAACATACGAAGGTAAATAATCTTCATCAACCCCATCAAAATCACATAACTGTAATCTCTACCTGTAATATACCATAAATTCAGAGTTAAAACATATAATAAAAAGACAAATTCATTCATTTGACTTACAAAAATAACTTAAAACTTACAATCAAGGTATCATACATTCTAACAAATACATATAAAATTTACATAAATGATTGAGGAATAAACTATCTTCTTAAAGATGTTCAAATTTGAAATTAAAAATCCAATTGCATGTTGATGTATATTCCACTTTTCAAAAGAGAGGATGAACAATGTACTATAGGAAATATATAAATATGCTTACATACATGTTTTGTATCAAAGAGGTATAATTGACGCCGAGTGTTCCGAATATCAACGCCGAATGTCGGAAATAAACTCATCTATAAACAAAGTTTAGATAAAGAAACTCAGATTAACAATTTTCCTTCCCACCACACGCCTCCTGGACACCGCATCGCTGTCGACCCTTCTTTCTACCCAAAAAACTCCAAATTGTATGGTGGGTACCCAATAAATTATGAACTCAATTTATAAACCAACAAAAGAAATTGATTAACCCAAAATTCAAGATCCAAAAACTCTTAATAGTTGAAGCCTAAAAAGGCCCTATTGAACCACTGAAACTAAAGAATCCTATAACAACATGATACCATTAAAATACAGAAGCAAAAAAGAGAAGTGTAGAGCCTTATTTGCAAAACAAAATAAAAACACCACATAATATCCATGGATAATTAAATATACACTCTAAATAAAAACACCAAATAATGGAGGTCCAGTTAAATCCCAAATCTGAAACATACAAAGTTAGTAGCCAAAATTACAAGTATCAAATTTTGTTTTCATGATCTACAATAAAGTATGCACATGACACTCAAAATCTCGAGTTAAACAAACTCAATCACATAACACAAATAATTTACCCAGTACGATGGCAGCCATGAAATCTTTCATATCCAAGAATAGAGGATGGCGGCACCAACTCCACAGCCTACAGATATAATACCTAAGATAATATGCAAATGAATTATATGTCAAATTCCCATCTTTATAGCCATATTTGCATTTTAATTTCGAAACCATGCATATATACACATGTAAGCAACAAAGATTCGAAAATTGAAAAAAGCCCTAATTTTGAAACATATATATACACATGCCTACGACACCCCCGTGTCTTGACATGTATTCTTACATATAATTATTTACTCATATATGAATCCACAAACTATAGTTCAAACACCAAACAGAAAACATAATAAATTTGAAATCTTGTCATTCAAAAACTTAAACAGAAAATAAAATAAGAGGGAACAGTTATTGTCATTCAAAACGAAGACCTTAAAATATAAATCTAGAAGCACAGAGATAGTGTATACCTGATCTAAGTACCATATATACGAAATACCAATACGAGAGAACAATTATTGTATTCAGATCTACAAATCAAGAATATGTTAGATCATAAAATAAAAATAAATCACATGATATGAAACTAAAAATAAAAACACCAAATTATAAGTCAAAATCTGAAAGTCCTAGCAGAAGAACTTGAGAGCGGAGAACTTAAGCGTGGAGCTGAAGTCGGCGGTGGGGAAAAGAGATAAGGGCGGCAGCATGGAGATGTGAGAAGGTCGGGGCTGAAGAAGGCGAATTCGTGAGAGGGGGAGGATAATGAGGGAAGGTTTATGTTGAAGGGATGAAAGCTAAAATGAGAGAAATGGGAGATAATGAGAATGACGGTTAGGGCTCGTTTACGATTTTTGAAGAGAAAAGAAAGGAAAGGAAAATTTTATTCGGTGAGAAAAGAAAAGAAGAGAAAGTTAATAAGAGAGAAAAGAAAAGAAGAGAAGAGAAAGGAGTTTGGGAGAGAAAATAAAACAACTTTCTTTCTTGTGTTTGGAAGTTTGAAAGGAAAATAATTTTTTTAAGGGGAAGAAGGAATAATTCATTAAAAACTTTCCCTTCTCTTCATTTCTTTATGATTTGGAAAGAAAGTTTTGGAGAGAAAGGAAGGGAAAGTTTTTTAAAAATTTTCCTTTCTTTTCTCTCCTTTTAAACTCCCAAACGAGAGAATGTCACTTTCCTTCCTACTTAAACTCCCAAACGTAGGAAAGGAAATACACTTTCCCTTCCTTTCCTTTCTTTTCTCTCGAAAATAGAACTCACAAACAGGGTGTTAGGGTTTTGTGGAGTGTAAGAGAGAGAATGGGGGAAATGATCTCCACCCTTCATTTCTTGACTTGTTGGCACAATCTAGATCCCTAATTAACTTATCAACTTATGAAATAGTAAAAAAATTCTACTCCTTATATATATATATATGCGCTTGTGTGGACTTGTTCGCATTTTGAGAATGTGGACCGGACATGTGTCACCTAACGGTGTGTCTAGAAATTATTGCCTAAATTATAGGCACACTCTCTCTCTTTTCTGGTCTCACCGTCAGGTGACACATGTTCGGTCCGCACTCTTAAAATACGGACTATTCTGCACAAGAGCGGGATTATATATATATATATATATATATATATAGTCAAACTCTCCAACATACATCACTTAATATACCTATGAACATGCCCATTTTTTAAAATAGTAAAAAAATATAGCTTTTAACCAAACTCGGTATATATGATCTATATAATAAGGAGATCATCTACAAAAAAAATCATCAAAAAATTCAACCCGGAAGTGGATGAGATGTTGACAAAATTTTGAACGGCTGAAAATGTTCATATATACCCACGCTTTATTTCACCCATTTTTGAATTAAATTTTTTTTATTATTATTTTTGTAGATGATCTTATCACTATAAAGATCATATATACCAAGTTTAGTTAAAAATATTTTTTTTCTATTTAAAAAAATAGGTATGTTCATAGGTATGTTGCTAGGAGGTATGTTGAAGAGTCTCACTATATATATATATATATATATGTGTGTGTGTGTGTGGGTGGGTGTTATAAAAACAATTCATTATAGGATTCAAAATGAAAAAATGTAGATGTTGGATGACTGAGGTTGTAAAAAAAAATTGGTTTGAGTGTGCCTCAGTCGACTCTTAAACCATTGGACACGATAGGAGGGACACATAACAGTACGCACCAATTATGAGTAACATGGAAAAGATATATCCACAGACCTGACTTAACAAACAAAAGAAAAATAATATAAGAAATACAAACACTTAGCACCTCATATTTCACAGTCACTTGACTCTCACTTCTTCCCTTCAAAACATAACCAACGCCCCTTTACATCTTCTCAATGTATTCCAAAAGTCATGACCTGACAAATGCAATACTTAACTTTAATAAGTAAATGCACTCACACTTGAAAGATCCTTCTAATTCTCCGAGGTCCCTACTATTGAGCATTGTGATTATTACCTCAAGCACTTTTAGTATTTGTCTATGCTTATCAATAATCATCTTGATTACAACCTTTGTTATATGCGTATATGGGAAAACCATGAAAGTAATAAATCTGAACGACTTATCTAGATGCTGAGGTGTGTGTTAGACACACAATCCTAAGACACAAATATCTCCCGCGCTTTATCGAGTTATGCCTCGAGCCTCAGATATCTGACCGAGGATTCAATAGCGTAGTTCATCTGATTTAAACACCGATGGAGAACTTTAGAACCATAAATATGTTGCCCAAAATTGGAATATGGAAAAAAATGTTTTTAAGAGAGAGAGAGAGAGAGAGAGAAAGAGGGGAAAAAATTAAATTCCAATATTATCTGCAAATCCCCTTAATAAAGGGATACATAACTGAGATTTCTCTTTTTGTTCAAACGAGAAAGTTTGTTTAATCCAGTCCAAAATTTTAATTACATGTTTTGATTAATAAACCATAAATCATTCCAAGCATGTAAGAACAATCGACCACACAAAGCATTGAGGAAAAATCCCCGAACGGGGAAAAAACTTTTTATTTCTATGAGTTTGTAACGACTTACAATACACGTAGAAATACAGATTGACAAATGAAGACCCTAGGCACCGATTCGATGTCGTCAGCAAGAGCTTCCTTCAGAGGCTCCAAGGTCAGCAATGGAAAAGCTTCTTCTTCTCCACAAGATTACTCCAAGATGAGTAAAAAATTTATCTAGGATTTATAAAGATTCACACATGTATCTAGGAAAAGTTTGTAAATCAAAAGGGAATGAAAACCTTGAAAAATGAAGTCTTAAAACTGTTGTTGTTATGCAGAAAATGGTGGTGCAAAAAGACTTGAAAAATGTGTAGAACCACCACTGCTTTAAATATAGAAATCGGGGTGATTGGTCGCTCAAACGACATGGGTTGTCACTCAAACGACGCCACATGTCATTTGAATGATTTCACGCGACAGCCTCAAGTCGCTCGAACGAGGCTAGGGTTAGAAAATAGTTACGCCTCTACACTTAGAAAAAATTTCATCATTTAAAAAAAACTTTCAATTCTTTTTACAAATGTTTAAAAATGTTCCCAAATAATTATGTAAATATTAAAAACTCCAAATAAATTATTTTACCCATATCGAAGAGTGGAGTAGTGGGAACCAATTGAAGCGCGTGTTTCATGTGACATGATGCACGTGGAAAGATGGTGGATGCATGGATTCGGATCAAGGCCGCCTTCGTGGATGATCGTGGATGGCGAGCCGAACTTAACGATATCAGACATATTCACAGTGATCTAGGACACTTTAAAAAATTCTTAGATTCTAACCCGAACATTTATATAAACATGTCCATATAAATCTCTCCATGTGTGTATGCCGGTACATACATAAAAACTCCGAATTATGAAATCCCAATAAACAAACTGACATACAATTTAATGTCCCCATTAAACCCAAAAGACTGGAAATAATAAATTATATGTCATTAATCAAACTTCAACATCTTACAATCTTCAAATCTTTAACCATTCTTTGTCATCAGCAGGGTGTGCAATAATTATTCTCAATTTTGGTACCTACACACATGAGACAAGAACACATATACCTATGACACGCAACAGTTTGAAATATAATGATAAGCAAAAATAAATATCAATTAAGCTTTAGTAAATCATCATAGAATCAAACAAATAACTCCGCCATAATTTGTTCTCCCCCTTTTATAATGTCCCTAAATAGACAAATAAGAAGAAAAAATCAAATGGGGAATGTTAGAAGGTAGAAATACTTTCTCTTTTTGCATTTTTTCTTTCAAAATTTTTCGCACAAACTACACAATAAAACTCACACCATGGAAAGAACACGAAAATAGCCAAGCCAATGATAGCGGAAATGAATGGGTGTGAGCAAATTTGATAGGAAGATCAATGCATACAAACATAACATATGTGCACGATGAATTTTGGATACTCCTAAAGAATGAACTCAACATCTTCCTTTGGTGTAAAATTGGTGGAATTACATGAAATTGACTCAATCAAATAAAAAAATCAAAGCTCTAAGTGATTTTCACACCAATAACGTCCAAAACTATTTAATTCTTTTTCAAGACTTTCAAGGACGTGCAAACCTGTTTTATATTCTATCCAAAATCCCTCATAAATGATAATGCTTTTTATTTTCTTTTGAGGGGATGGATATAAATCAATGGGCCCATTGTAGGCATATGAAGCTTTTAATTGCCTTTAAAAAAATTTGGCTCTTTTAAACCTCTTAGGACCTTGGCTTCTATTTTTACCAAATTCTTTTTTCGGTCCAAATGAAATGGTGGCTTAGTCGCAAAGGATAAATGAGTACCTTTCGCAGCCTTTCCCCATTTTCTCAAAAACCACACGAACCCATTTCAACGGTTTTTACATGCACTACTATCTTATCAAGTTTTATCGCATTTGGTTCGATGTGTAGACATAATTAAGATGGAAACACTTGAGCCAACATGTGATAGATAAGTACAATACTCAAATAATACCGTGCACATGTGCAATAAAGGAGATAAAGAGCCAATTATGTAGAAAAATATCACTAATGCATCTCGTTGACTCCAAACAATGTAAAGCGCATGGATGAAATGATGTAGTATCTCAAATCACTATCAAACAGTCACGTGGAATGTGGAAATGAAGGTGTGACTTTGGCTATCTTAAATGTTCATCCATGAATGGTGTAAACAAAATACAAAAATCTTTTTGAGTTTTTCATTTTTCTTAAATAACCAAAAATCTTTTTATGTTTTTCATTTTTCTTAAATAACCAAAAATCTTTTTGTGTTTTTCAAAGAATAAGAAAAATAAGAAAATATACAAAATGATACAAATGATACAGTCTAGTAACATGAATCAAATAATGTGATCATGAACAAAGTATCCTATACTAGACCACCCCTCAGTCAACTCTGCAAATTTGTAAAGACTTCCTAAGACTCTCAAATCTAAGGGCACATAAAGGCTTCGTGAAAATATCGAATAACTGGGGGTGTGGACACGAAACTTAAGTACACGACTTTATCTTCAATAAGCTCATGAATAAAGTGCTCGAGTATCCTAATGTGTTTTGTGCGCGAGTTCTAGATAGGATTGCGGGATATGTGTATCACGCTCGTGTTGTCACAGGAAATGGTCATGGTGTCCTATGATATCCCATAATCTTCTAGCATTTGCTTCATCCACAGAAGTTGCGTGCAACAACTCCCGACGGCGATGTACTCAGCCTCCGTAGTGGACAAAAAGATGGAATTTTGCTTCTTTCTCAACAAAGAGACAAGAGCAGAACCAAAATAAAAACACCCACCAGAAGTTTTCCTGCACCCATCTGCATCCCCAGCCCAATCGGCATCCGAATAGGCAGACAGTCATTGATCGGTATCAAAGGAATACCAAATGCCATAGGAAAGAGTATCATTCATATATTTAATAATACGTTTGAGAGAAAGTAAATACGACTCTTTTGGGGATGCCTAATATCGCGTACAAACTCCAACACTAATGGCGATGTCAGGAAGACTAGCAATCAGGTAGAGAAGACTGCCTATCATACTCCGATACAAGGTTTGCACAACATCCTTGCCCTAACTGTCCTTACTAAGCTTTGTAAATGTACTAATAGGTGTACGTGTGTGCTTAGCGGAGTCTAGGCCAAATTTCTTCACAAGGTCTCTAGCATACTTGGATTAGGAGATGAACATTCCATCCTCTAGCCGACGAACCTAGATACCTAGGAAGAATGTAGGCTCACCAACCATGCTCATCTCAAACTCACTCTTCATCTCCTATTTAAAGTGGTGAGCATGTTGGGAGCACGTGGATCCAAAGACTATGTCATCCACAGAGACCTGAACAACCAAAATAGCACCGTCATGACTCGTGACAAACAATGTCTTATCAACTCCCCCTTTCTTGAAGCCACGGGCTAAGAGATATGAAGTAAGCCTCTCATACCAAGCACGGTGTGCTTACTTCAAACCATACAGGTATTTTCTTAGATAATATACGTGTCCTAGGTGCTTAGGGCCTTCAAACCCTTTTAGTTGTTCCATGTAAACTTCCTCTTGTAGAGTTCCATTCAGAAAGGCACTCTTGACATCCATCTGATATAACTTGAAGCTTAGATGACATGCGATGTCGAGTAGTAAACGAACGGACTCAAGCCTCGGAACAGGAGCAAATGTCTCCTCAAAGTCTACACCCTCAATCTGTGTGTAGCCCTGAGCGATCAACCTAGCCTTTTTTCGGATAATAGTACCATTTTTATCCATTTTATTCTTGAAAATCCACTTGGTACCAATAACGTTAGTCTCACTAGGTCGGGGGACAAGTTCCAAGACATCATTTTTCCTAAACAGAAAAATTCTTCCTGCATAGCAGATATCCTGTGTTCATCCTTGAATGATTATTTATGATTCTTGGGCTCGACTTTGGATGTGTAATAAAAACATGGCTAGCAACATTCTCTAACTGAGCACGAGTCTTGACCCCCAAGGTGGGATCTCCTAGTATGGTGGAAGTGTCATAATTCTTGCGAACCCAAGTAGGTGTGTCCCTTATAACAAAAGTAGGTTCCACCATGGGTGTGAGAGGGACTAAGGGATCGTTACTAGAAAGGTCGTCACCTTCACACAATTGACTGGGGTCAACCAACGCCAGAGGTTCATCATCTTGCAAGGTGATGTTAATTGACTCCATAACCTTATAGATGCTCAGGTTAAAAACTCGATATGCTCTACTATTCAATGAATATCCTAGAAATATTCCCTCGTAGCTCCGAGAGTCAAACTTTCCTAATTGCTCTCTATCCCGTAGGATGTATCATTTACTCCCCAAAATACAAAAATATGTCAGTTTGGGCTTCTTTCCAGTCCACAATTCATAAGGCATCTGAAGTGTGTGTGGATGCTAGTAAACCCTATTCACCGTATGGCATGCGGTAGACACCACCTCTGCCTAAAATATCATAGAAACTTTATGACCAAGAAGGATAGATCTAACTATTTCCTGAATCATCCAATTTTTTCTCTCAACAATTCCATTTTACTGAGGAATCTTTACGGCCAAAAATTCATGTTTGATCCCAAGGCTATCACGATAAAGATCTACTTTTTTCTCCTTAAATTCAGTGTCGTTGTCACTACGCATTCTATTGACAGTGACTCTGTGTTGATTTTGCAGGACACGACACTTGGTCATCAAAAACTCAACAGAATCTGATTTCTCTCTTAGAAAACCTACAGTAGAATATCTGGAGAAATCATCCACCATCACGAGGATATTCTTCTTACCACCCAGACTCTCTATACGAGTAGGACCCATAAGATCCATGTGAATCAACTTAAGTACTCTGGAAGTGGTAATGGATTTCAACTTCCTGTGGGGGGCTACGAATTTATTTTCCTAACTAATAAGGTCCACAAACCATGGAAGTTAGCTTTTCAAGTGAAGGTAAGCCAGGTAATAGGCCATTTTTAACTAGATGATCTAAATCTCTAACATTTACATGACCTAGAGGTTGATGCCACAGATCCATAGGAGTGATCGTGGCACTGTTGCAGACAAATGAGGACTTGGGCACTATTCCATAACAGTTATCTTTGGTCCTCACCGCTTTCAATAAAAGTTTTTCGGCTTGATCATAAATATTGTAAGCATCCCGGTCAAACTTAACTGCAAAGTCATCTTTGCATAGCTGGTTGATAGTGAGAAGGTTTACTTTCAAAACTTTGGCGTATAGTGTATTATCTAGCTTAGGAAATCCTAGTAACTCTATAGTACCTCATCCTACTATGCTAGACTTGCTCCCATCACCAAAGGTGGCTTTACCTTCCTTGCGATCTATTAAAGAGGTAACCAATGAGACGTCACCAGTCATGTGTCTCGAACACCCACTGTCAAAATACCACTGTGAGGTATTGTAAGCTTTCAGAGTAACGTGCGCAACAAGGGAAGTGTCGCCATTCTTAAGTACCCAAGTAGAGGTAACCTTTTATTTTCCCTTGCTATTGGTGGTTTTAGTTGCATTTTTGGAAGTATCCACTGACGGTCCAGATAAGCGTTGGAATTCTCCCAATAAACTTTGGGAAGTAGCAGCTAAAAACTCAACCTGCTCTCTCAGCCTAGTGAAATCACTCGTGGAGTGTGATGGAGCGTATGTACATCAGGTCTAATTCAAACTATAATAATACTCTCTCAAGTGGCCTTTCCTTTTGCAATAAATACAAAAGTACACAATCTGAGTTCAACCTCGATTTGCTATTCTTGGTCGAACAATTTTCTTAGGTTTTGGAGGGTGGCTATAAGGATTCGTCGTAAACTTGGGAGTTGGTCCAGGTGCAATTTGCGAAGTGGAAGCACCATGAAAACCAATTCTCGGCCTCTCACCAAATCCTAAGGCGGGGGCAAGGAGCATCATTCCCATCTTGTCAGATATGTCCTCGATTTGAACCTTGACTTCTCGTGCTCTCTCAAGATCATGAGTGAGTTGGGCAACAAGGGCTTCCAGAATCTTCTGAGCCTCTTCGAATGCACAGAGGTCTCTCGTCAGATTATCCACTTACTTTGTCAAGTCCCCCTTGACTTTCTCAAAGCTCTCCTCTCTCTCTCTAAATAAACTCTCTTTTTCCAAACAAATTTTCCCTCTCTCACTAAAAATAGACTCTCTCTCTCTCTCTCTCTCTCAAAGCGTTGCAAATGGAGGACTCATTATCTCTCGTTTCTCCTAACTCTTTTTGTAAAGATGAAATCCTAAGAGCTAAACCTTTATTATGATTTTTGGTTTTAAAAGAATCAGGATATAAATCAGCGTAGGCACATCTAAGGTCACTCTCACTCTCACTCCAAGTATCCTCTCCCTCACTTTCCTCTTTATCACTATCGAGGTCTCTGTGTGAAGTGTCATCCTCAACATCGTGAGGTGCATCAGAATCACTCACATGGCTAGCCATGAATTCGGTGAAGTTACACTCATGCGATGATTCATCTCCAGAATCCACCGACTCGACCTCACTGTCGTCTGTCAGAGAGTCATTGAAGGTAGCTTTGCTTTTTTCTTTATGCTGCCTATTTAGTCCAGTAGCACACTCAAAAGTTCTATGGCCCCTACCGTCACACTCATAGCATCTCTTTTCATTTTTCTTGGGTGTGTCTTTCTTTTCTTTTTCAAACTTCTTGCCATTTTTATTTTCTCAAATTTCTTTTTATCACTAAACTTGCCATTATTTTTCATCTTGAGAAATTTATTAAAATTCTTTGCAAACAAGGATAAATCATCTAAATCAAAGTCAAAATCAGAATTAGACGTGTTTTCCTCACTCTATTTGGATGACTCTACCTTCCTCCTAGTTGACTCAAAATTCTTTTTAGCTTGGGCTTTAAGTGCAATCCCTTTGTCTTTACCTTTAACAACTTTAGAAAACACGTCGATTTCATATGTTTGTAAGTTTCCTATAAGTTCTTCTAATTTAAGTGTGTTTAAATTACCTAGGTAATTTAACACATTAACTTTGGGGATGAAACACTTAGGCAGTGATCGTAAGATCTTTTTAACAACTCTAGCATTAGGAATGTGTTCACCAAGGTTGAAACAAGTGTTGACAATGTCAGATAAACGTGCATAAAATTCGTCAAAACATTCAGATTCAAGCATGATAATTGTTTCAAATTGAGTTGTTAAGTTTTTCAGTTTAGACTCTTTTACGACATTAGTTCCTTCATGGGTAAGTCGTAAAACGTCCCATTCCTCTATAGACGTGGTACACGTCATTATGCGTCGGAACTCGCCAGGAGTGACGAATCCAAAAATATAACTAAGACCTTTAGGGTTAAAAGTGGAACATTTAAATTAATCCTCAGTCCATTGACTCGCAGCTTTTAAATTTGTCACATTATCAACGGTGATAGAGGGAGGTGTCCACCCATTTTCAACAGGAAGCCAAACACGTTCATCAATGGATTTTAGAGCAAATTTCATACGGGCTTTCCAATAAGCATAATTGGACTCGTCAAAAATTGGTATTTTATTAAATGATTTTTCCATTTCAACAAATGCGTTTTCAGAAATTCAATTTTTAACGAAATTGATATTTAGAAAAAAAATTGCGGAAAATTACACGGTAAATTTGTGTAATTTAATCCGATACCAATTTGAGAGTACGTTTTTTGTTCAAACAAGAAAACTTGCTTAATCAAATCCCAATTTTTAATTACCAGTTTTAATTAAACCCTAAAACATGCAACTAGTGGTGATTGATAAGCCCTAAATCATTCCAAACATGCAAGAACAATCAATCACACAGAGAATTGAGGAAAAATCCCCAAACGGGGAAAAACCTTTTCATTTCTATGAGTTTGTAACGACTTACAATACACGTAGAAATAGAGTTTGACAAACGAAGACCCTCGGGCACTAGTTCAATGCCATCAGTAAGAGCTTCCTTCAAAGGCTCCAACATCAGTAATGGAAAGCTTCTTCTTCTCCACAAGATTACACCAAGATGAGTAGAACAATTTATATAGGGTTTATAAAGATTTACACATGTATCTGGGAAAAAATTTTGAATCAAAAAGGTATGAAAACCTTGAAAACGAAGTCTTAAAACTGTTGCTGTTATGCAAAAAATAGAGGTGCAAAAAGTCTTGAAAAAACGTGTAGAACTGGCACTGCTTTAAATACATAAATCGAGGCGGAGGGTCACTCAAACAACATGGGTTATCGCTCGAACGATGCCAAGTGTATTTTGAATGACTTCGCGCGACAGCCTCAAGTCGCTCAAACGAGGCTAGCGTCAGAAAATAGTTACGCCTCTACACTTAGAAAAAACTTCATCACTCCAAAAAAACTTTCAATTCTTTTTACAAATGTTGAAAAAGGTTCCCAGATAATTATGTAAATATTAAAAACTCCAAATAAATTATTTTACCCATATGAAGAGTGGGGTGGTGGGAACGTATTGAAGTGCACGTTGCATGTGACATGATGCACGTGTGAAGATGGTGGATGCATGGATTCGGATCAAGGCCTTCGTGAATTATCGTAGATGACGAGCCGAATGTAACGGTATTAGACATATTCACAGTGATCTAGGACACTTTAAAAAATTTCTAGATTCTATCCTGGACATTTATAAAAACATTTCCTTACAATAACAGCCAACTCTCCACAAAAGGGGTTAACCACCTCAACACCAAACCACTCTCCAACGGCTCTAATAGAATAACATATTTTAATGTAACTTAAAAAACGTGTTTCAATATTAATAAAAATAAATTGAAAAAATTAATTAAAACGAATTTCAAAATTAACTTATTTTTTTACTCACGACCCAAGTCCCAAGTCTTGATATATAATATAATATTTATATATCTATTTAGTTATGAATGTCCCCAAATCCTCCTAAATGATCTTAGTGGGACTTGAGCCCATGACCTCAACTAAAGTAACCTCAGAATTTACCACTATGCTAAAGGGGCTTGTTGAGAGTATTTCATTCACACCAATATATATACCAAAACACACAACAATCCCCCACATGAATGAAATACAAGAAGAAGGAACAAAAGAAAATTCAAGGGCAATAAAATGTCATTAATAGGGAGAGATGTCTTTTGGACTTGAACCTTGTTTGGTGTATATCCATTGGTCTTACAAATTATTCATTGAATTACATATCTTGAACTGATCGATTATTTTGGTAATCTAGTTCAAAAGACTACACACTTGACACTTTAACAGACTTGTGGTTTGAAATAGTTTTTCACATTAAGTCCCTGAGCTATATCCCAGTATCATCAGCGCTCTCAGAAATTACACCGCAATTCCCATAGGTTGCGTTCCCGCTACCACGCTCACTTAAGTGAACCTATCAAGAATGTCCTGTCACATCCAGCTTAAAAATCCAAGCCATAGATTCATTAACAGTTTAACTTATTCTTTCCCATTACAAGTACCACTACTGTTATTATAATTAACGCCATAGGGATGAGACAATTAAAATTTTTGTAGTGCTTACACATAAACATCCATAATTAGTTTTCCCTTGGAACCTATATCACGGGATCTTCATTCAAATAGGTTGGGTATCCATAATGGTGATTCTACTCATTAGGCTTTAAGCCCATCCCCCTTGATGTTTTGTAAATAATATCTCTTGACAACCCTTTGGTTAACGGATCCGCTAAATTATTATTTGACTTCATAAAGAAAATGGTTATAATACTATTAGATATGAGTTGTCTTACAGTATTATGCCTATGATGAATATGTCTTGACTTTCGATTGTATATCTTGGTGCTTGCCTTTACTATTATTGTTTGGCAGTCACAATGTAAAAGTATCGTGGGTACACATTTTGGCCACATCGGAATATCTTTCAGAAATTTCCTCACCCACTGGGCTTCTTCACCTGCTTTGCCTAAAGGTATGAATTCAGATACCATCATTGATCTCACAATGCATGTCTGTTTTGAGGATTTCCACAATACGGTAGCCCTGCCTAATGTGAATACATATCCAATTGTAGACTTTGATTCCTTTGAGTCAGAAATTCAATTAGCATCACTATAACCTTAAATCACAATAGGATAGGAGACATAATATAAAGCATAATCCAAAGTAAATTCTAGGTATCTTAATATTCCAATAAGTGCATTCCAGTGATCATTATTAGGATCAAAAGTATATCTACTCAATCTCCCTACTGCATATGCAATATGAGGTTGAGTGTAGTCCATAATGTACAATATGCTACTAATAATTCTTGAATATTCAAGTTGTGACACACCTCTCCTTTGTTTTTCTTTAATTTACTATTTGGATCATAAGGAGTTTTAGAAGGAGGAGATTCAAATTGATTGAATTTCGTTAACACACTTTATATAAATTGTGATTGTGATAATTTAATTTCCACGAAATCTCGTATTATTTTGATTCCCAAAATGAAATTTGCACTCCCAAGTCTAATATAACAAATTGTTCACATAACATCTTCTTAGTATTTTTTATAATACTCATACGTGATCCAAATATTAACATTTCGTCATACACTCACACATGCTTCTATATGGCATTTAAAATACACGCATTTATCAAATTCATTTATTTAAATCCATCATTAATCTTAACTTGATCCAATTTTTCATGCCACTTCTTAGGGGCTTTGTTTAGTATATATAATTATTTAACTAGTCTGCAAACTTTATTTTGTAATCCTTTAACAACGAATCATTCCGGTTGATCCATATAAATTTCTTCTTCTAAATCTCTATTTAAAAAGGCAGTTTTTAACGGCCATTTGATGAATTTCCATTTTATAAATGGATGCGAGGGAAACTAAAATTATAATAGAAGTAATTCGTATAACTGGAGAATTGAGTATCAAAGAAATTGAGTCCCTCCTTTTGTTTATATCCTTTGGCTACTAACCTAGCCTTATACTTTTCTATGGATCCATCTGGTTTCATTTTTCTTCTAAATATCCATTTACACCCTATGGTTTTACATCCCGGTGGCAAGTTATCTAAATCCCAGGTGTGATTTTGCATAATAGATTCTATTTCACTATTAACAGCTTCTCTCCAAAATGGAGCTTATGGAGAATTAAGAGCATCGTGATAATATCGAGGATCTCCCTCGGACAAAAATAAAATATAATCAAGCCCTAAATATTTTTCTATCTTTCATCTTTTACTTTTTCTAAGTTCTTGTATTTCCATTTCATTTTCTCTCCTACTAGTAGATGGCATATTAATATTCAAACGAGCATCCTCAACTCTAGTATTTGGGTTATGTGGAAAAATATGTTCAAAATATTCTACATCACGGGATTCAATAATAGTATTTGTAGATATACTATATACATCCTATTTAAATACACGGAACCTATACACTCTACTATTTTGAGCATTACCTATAAATACATAAGCAACAGTTTTAGGTCTGAGTTTAGTTCGTTTAGGTGGAGGCCAGATTACCTTAGCTAAACACCCCACACTTGTAAGTATTTATAACAAGGCTTTCTTCATTTACACAATTCGTAGGGGGATTTATCAGATTTCGTAAGCGGAATTTTATTTCAAATATAACATGTTGAAAGTACCGCTTTACCTCATAAGTTGTGAGGAAGACCCGAACTGTTTAACATAGAATTTTATATATCCTTAAGCGTTTGATTTTTACATTCCGCCACACCATTTTGTTGTGGACAATACGATGCCATAGTTTGATGTATTATACCATGCAATTTACAAAAGTCATTAAAAGACTCAAAATATTCTCCTCCTCTATTCAATCTCACAATTTTAATTTTTTTACTTAGTTGATTTTCAACTTCTGTTTTATATAGTTTAAATTTCTCAAGTGCTTCGTCCTTAGATCTCAATAGATACACATAGCATAATTTAGTGTAATCATCTATAAAAGTGATAAATATTCTTTTCCTCCCCTTGTTTGGATTCCATTCAGGTCACACAAAGCTGTATGGATTTAACCCAAAATTTTAGTAGAGCATTATACACTTTGAAAAGGTTTTCTTTCGATTTTTTATTGAACACATATTTCAAATTTGTGTTTGACATTTGCAAGAAATTTCAGGATATATCTCTTAAATTCATTAATCTTCTAAGTGAAGTAAAATCAACATGTCCAAGTCTACTATGCCACAAATATCAGGAATCAGAGAGATAAGCAGAAGAATTAACAACAATAAAAACAGAGTCAACAGTTACATATAGTTTGAATAATCCCTCACACATGTAACCCTTTCCCACAAACACCCCATTTTATTAAATGGACATTTTAAACCCCTTTTTTGTCAACAATGAGCATAAGACCAAAAATTTCATAATATCGGGCACGTGTAACACATCATTCAACGTCAGGACTTTTCCAGAGGTGAATTTTAAATCCACCTTGCCTTTTCCCAGAAATCGCAGACACTGAAGAATTTCCCATGTGGAGATTTTCTTCACTTCCCACCACCTCGTATAAGAAAAAAAATACCCCTGTCTCCACAGATGTGTCCGGTGGCTTCAGTGTCCCCCCCCCCCCCCCCCCCCACCAGTCCTCAATGTTGCTAACTAGGTGTGCTTCTAAAATCACAGTAGAAAAATTATCAAGTTCAACAATTGAAGCTTCCGCACCCCCATTACGTTTAAAATTATTAGTGATTTTTCTTTTGTAGTAGTCTTGGACTCGATGTCCAGGTTTACCACAAACAAAACAGTCTCCTCCGAATTTCCTAATCCCACCTTTAGGCTTTGTAGAATTATTTGTTTCTTTTCCTTTTCCCTTAAATTTATGTTGGTACTTATTTGGCTTAAAGTTATTTTTGGTCCCCCCACTACTTTCAGCAATGTTTTCTTTGGCTGCCATAGCCGTGGCAACGTCCCTTTTTTTTCCTTAATGCAATTATCTTTTTTGATTCTAAGTCTAATAGTGAGATCTTCCATAGTCATATCATTACGTTTATGTTTAAGATTGTTTCTAAATCCTTTCCAGGAAGGGGTAAGTTTCTTAATAACAGATTCGACTTGAAAACCCTCACTAATTGACATACCCTTAGCATGAATTTCGTGAATAATGAATTAAAGTTCTTCGTGACAAAATAGATTTTCCGTCAATCATTTTAAAGTACAAAAAATGACTAACAACAGATTTCTTACTTCCAGCATCTTCAATTTTATATTTCTTATCTAACATCAACCTTAACTCTTTAGCAGTGCAAACGGAAAATTAAACATCATATAAAGCATCATCGAAATTATTCAGAATCTAATTTTTGCACATAAAATTAGATTTTTTCCAAAGTTGATTAATAACAGTTTTTGGAGGTTCGGTCTCTTTAGAATTATCTTGCTTAATTCCAACTTGTGATCAAGTTCCAATAGGTTCAAATAAAATAGCATCTTTCGCTGCCGACGTTTAAAATTCAAACCAACTAATTTTTTAGGCCTAGCAGAGGCAATCGCAGCAAGATCAAATTTTCCCATTGTACGAATATGAAAAATATTTCTATCTCAGATTGTTATATGCCTATATGGGAAAACCACGAAAGTAATAAATTGGAACGACTTATCTTGATGCTAAGGTATGCGTTAGACACATGGTCCTAAGATAGAAATATCTCCCGCACTTTATCGAGTGATGACTTGAGCCTCAGATATTTGTCCCCAGGATTCAACAACATAGTTCATCCGATTGAAGCACTCAATGGAGAACTTTAGAACCACAATTATGTTGCCCAGAAATTGGACTATGGAAGAAAACATTTTTTAGAGAGAGGAAAAAATTGAATTCCAATATTATTTGCAAACCCCCTTAATAAAGGGATACATAACCACTCACTCTCCAAAAAAGGGGGTAACCACCTCTCCACGAAACCACTCTCCAACGGATTCAATAGAATAACATATTTTAATGTAAATTAAAAAACGTGTTTCAATATCTATAAAAAATGAATTTAAAAAATCAATTAAAACGAATTAAAAAAATTAACTTATTTTTTTACCCAAGTCCCAAGTCTTGATATATAATATAATATTTATATATCTATTTAGGTATAAATGTACCCAAGTCCTCCTAAATTCTCTTACTAGGACTTGAACCCATGACCTCAACCAAAGTAACCTCAAAATTTACCACTATGCTAAAGGGGCTTGTTGAGCGTATTTCATTCACACCAATATATATATATATATATATATATATATATATATATATATATATATATATATATATATATATATATACCAAACACACACAACAATCCCCCCACATGAATGAAATACGAGAAGAAGGAACAAAAGAAAATTCTACGAAAATAAAATGTCATTAATAGGTAGAGATGTCTTTTTCACTTGAACCTTGCTTAGTGTATGTCCATTGGGCTTACAAACTATTCAGTGAATTGCATATCTTGAACATACCAGTTATTTTGGTAGAGTACACACATGAAAAGTTAATAGACTTTTGGTTCAAAACAGTTTTCCTGATTAAGACCATAAGTTATATCTCAGTATCATGAGCGCTCAAGGAAATTAGGCCATAATTCCCATAGGTAGAGGTCCCACTACCACACTCACTTAGGTGAATCTATCAAGAATGTCATGTCACATCCCGCTTGAAAATCCAAGCCATAGATTCATCAAGAGTTTAACTCATCATTTCCCATTACATGTAGCATTATTATTATTATTATTATTATTATTATTATTATTATTATTATTATTATTATTATTATTATTATTATTAGTAGTAGCATTATTATTATTATTATTATTATTATTATTATTATTATTATTATTATTATTATTATTAACACCATAGGGATAAGATAATTAAAAGTTTTGTAATGCTTACACAATCATCCATAATTAGTTTTCCCTTGGAACCTATATCATGGGATCTTCATTCAAATAGGCTGGGTATCCATAATGGTGATTCTACTCATTAGGCTTTAAGCCCATCCCCCTCGATGTTTTGTAAATAATATCTCTTGACAACCCTTTGGTTAACGGATCCGTTAAATTATCATTTGACTTCATAAAGTTAATGGTTATAATACTATGAGATATGAGGTGTCTCACATTATTATGCCTACAATGAATATGTCTTAACTTTCCATTGTACATCTTGTTGCTTGCCTTTACTATTGTTTCTTGGCATTCACAATGTATAAGTATCGCGGGTACACATTTAGGCAACATCCGAATATCTTCCAGAAGTGTCCTCACCCACTCGGCTTCTTCACCAGTTTTGTCTAAAGCTATGAATTCAGAATCCATCGTTGATCTCACATTGCATGTCTGTTTTGAGGATTTCCACAATACAGTAGCCCCACCTAATGTGAATACATATATGTGACACCATGACTAATTAAATACTAGGTAGCTACTCCTTTATTAAATTAATACAAAATGTCAAGTTGGTTCAGTTCATAGCATCACTGTCGAAAAAGGTTTTAATAATTACAAGCCACCTAATATTTAAAAAGTGAGTTGTCAACTTTAATAAAATTTGATTAACCTGCAATAAGTTTGATTATGAAATGCTAACATACAACCATAACATAGTCACAATAGAATAACCATGGAATAATAATGAATCTGTAGGAATACTCCTCTAAATAATCCGAATACTGACCACAACCAAATACAAAGTCTGAATAACTAATTAATTACAACCCAAAATCGAAAATAAAACTGAGTAAGTAAGATGTCTCTAAAAGAAAAGAGGCGACATGCCCAACAGATGAGAAAATATGAAAATAGAGTCAAGATAGAAAGTGGAGGCGTCTACCATCGAGGTCCTGTAACTTCCACACAGCTACAACATGTTACCGGAATGGAACTCCTACGCTTGGTGTCCTTGTGGATGGGCACCTAAAAGGTTTTTACAAGAAAATAGATTTGAAAGCAAACGGGTCAAATCCCGATTGTGAAAACAGTTTAAAATACAATAAGTGTTTTATACCATTAAATAGTGAATATAAAATACATGATAGTGTGTTCACTCACATGAGTTCCTCACCTCTCAACTAATTGTGCACTCCTATTGTACCCGTACCCATTCTAGTTATTCCCATATCTAACTAGTCCAATACACAATTTAACATTACTATACGATTTCCAATTCAATTCCCGAAATCTTAATTTAAACAAAGAGTTTTAATTTTCTTCATAGTTCTCAAAATTAGTAATACTAATCACTAGGGATTTTCCAATTTTATCTCTACAAAATATTGCTATTATTCACACTTACATTTATACATGATAGTTCGTTTCAATTAATGGTACATTTATCTCATAACAAATATACAATACTGTCACCCCGAGACTAAGCTGCGGTGCACACATACTCTGTTATCAAATTCTGGTACATCACGTACATAAGGACCACGTATTCTGAATCTCTCGGGAATCGTTTTGACAAGTAACAAGCACACGTAATGGAGGCGAACATAGTTCACATCACATGGGTCATGCACATACCTACGCTCCCATGATTAGCAGACTTATTAACTTCCCAATAAGTCCTTCTCTGACCTATGTCCTCGAGGTACCAATATAAATCCCCCCCGTAGGCACACAAAGATTAGATGGTCTTGATCGAACGCCGACCTTTCGTGATAACAAGTATGGTATGTATGTTGTACATAGCTAATCACATATACTAAGCATTCGCACATCTTAGATATCTCATAATATTAGTGGAAGTATGTCTTACATTCTTATACCGTCATTAGACGTTGCACGTTTACAAATCCTCGAATAATACACATTAAAAGTTGTCAACCTTTCTTACTTCGAAATTTTAGATACTTATTTCCTAACCTATAAATGTCATCCGATTTTCTACAAAATTCTAAATTTTACTCATCAACGTACTCAACTCTCACAACTATACCCACTGGTCAACAAGGGAAGGTTATCACTCAGTTAAATAAGCCTACTGAAAGTTTGAAATAAAATCAGGCCTAAAAGGTCATTCTGTCAACTCGTTAGAAATCTCGTTCGAACGAGGTTGTTCCAACGAGGGTCGTTCGAATGAAGTCTTTGAACGAATTTGTTAGAAGGGATACTGTCATCTCGTTAGAAACTCGTTCGAATGAGGTCGTTCGAACGACCTGGGCAGGTCTTCTAACGAGATGGCAGAATACGCCCAAAAATTTCCCAACTCGTTTTTCTTCAATTCCTCTTTTCAAAAATCCATTATAAGATCATCCCAATTAAGTTTTATTGTTAGTAAACTAATCTAAGTCCTCCTAGGTCGCTTCTTAACATTTTATTGGGGTCAAATCCTCCTAATCAACATGCAATCAGCATAAATTCCCAATTTTCACCCCAAACCCTATGAACTTGAACCCAAAATTTAAATGTATTTAAAGACTCCTTATTACTCCGTTTTCAGATCATCAAAAGTTTTGTTTTGTGTATTAAATTCGTCCGCAAGCATTCTACATGCAATTCCTATCTCAAAATCATAAGTTTTACCATAATCCCATTAGTTTTCCTCAAGACTTTCTAAGTATTTAAAGTTTCTACACTAAATATGGAGAAAATATTCAATGAAATTAATAACATTAAATCACTTGCCTTAGATTTGTTCTTCAGATTTGTTGTCGGTGTTTCAAGGTTGATTCTTCCCTCTATTTGGTCACAATCTCTTCCAAAAACGATGGTGTGGAGATGGTTTGGCTTAGATCTTCCTCTACCCTCTTTCTAACTTCTCCCAAAAACTTCTGTAGCCCACTCTCTCACTTTTTGGTTGATAATGGCCTTAATGGACCTTTTAATAATATCTAAATTACCTCTAAAATTCGTGGGTTTTAATCCCTTAATTTTTAAAATTATCAAAATACCCTTCTAGGTTGCCGGTTTGGCCTAAAAATGCCCCGGGACCCAAACTAAACCCCCGGCTAGTGTTTTCTGACTATTTCGACCCTTCTGGACATGTTGGCGCATTCAAAATGACCATTCGGTTGATAAAAATATAAATTAATTTTTGATTTAATTACATTCATTCCTGATGCGACTGACACTCGCGTCCCAACTTAATTTTCCAAATTATCGTATTTCTGCCTCGCGACAACTTTAATATTTTCAATACTCATATATTACCATATATACCCTGAAACATTCAATTTAAACATCATAGTCAAATACCAACTCATATCTCGCTAGTATTTATATCCGGATTAATTCCCAATTAATTTTCATTTAATTCAATTAATCCCTTAAATAAAATCAATAAAATTACGGGGTATTACATACTTCCCCCTAATAATAGAATTTCGTCCCGAAATTTGGAACTAATGAATACCTAATAAAAATAGTTCTGGATAACGTTCGCGCATCTCATCTTCGCGCTCCCATGAGGACTCCTCGACATTATGATGTCGCCACTGCACGCGTACTAATGGTACTATCTTTGAGCTCAGTTTTCTCTCGTTGTGGTCCAGAATAGCAATAGGCCCCTCCTCGTAGGAACTATCGGGATGAAGATCGATGTCCTCTAAGGCAATGTGAGTATGGGCCAAATCATCTCTAAGATATTTCCTTAGTGAGGAAATATGGAACATATCATGAATCCTATGCAAGTGCTCCGGTAATCCAAGTCTATACGCAACTTCCCCAATCCTCTCGATGATGCGAAATGGCCCCACATATCTTGGTGCCAGTTTCCCCTTCTTCCCAAAACGTATAATCCCCTTCATAGGAGATACTCTGAGTAACACCTGGTCCCCCACCTTGAATGCTCTGAAGAACCTCTTGGCATCAGCATAGCTCTTCTGCCGGTCCTGAGCTACCCGAATACGGCTCCGTATCATCTCTATCCTTGTCGAAGTGTACTGAATCACTTTCGGCCCAAGGAGTTTGTTATCCCCCACCTATAACCAACATGGTGGGGAAAGACAAGGTCTACCATACAACTCCTCTAATGGAGCCATGCCAATGGTAAACTGGTAGGAGTTATTATAAGCAAACTCCACCAGTGGAAGGTACTGTTCCCAACCACCTCCAAAGTCTAGTATGCACATACGCAACATGTCCTCCAACTTCTGATTTGTCCGATCTGTTTGCCCATCAGTCTGCGGGTGATATGTCGTACTCAGCCGCAACTCCGTACCCATGGACTCCTGAAAACTCTCCCAAAATCGTGAAACAAATATCTTGTAATGGTCAGACACAATATTTAGAGGCACCCTATGAAGTCTCACTATCTCCGCAATGAAAATCTGGGCATACTATCCTGTAGTGTAATCTGTCCTCACGGGCAGAAAATGAGAAACTTTGGTCAATCTATCCACAATTACCCATATGGAGTCGTGACCCCTCTGTGACGTAGGTAACCCCGTGATAAAGTCCATGGATATGCTCTCCCATATCCATATTGGAACCTCTAACGGCTGTAGAAGTCCTGCCGATTTTTGATGGTCCACCTTTACTAGATGACAAGTGGCGCATTTAGAAACGAACACGGCGATATCTCTCTTCATCCCTCTCCACCAGTATTGTTGTCTCATATCTTGGTACATCTTATCCCCACCAGGGTGTATCGCGAATCGTGAGCCGTGTGACTCTGTCATTACCTCGTGTCGCAAATCTTCCCCTTCCGGAATGACCAGTCTCCCATTGAAGCGTAATCCCCCGTATGAACTAACGGTATAGGACTCGGCTCCCTCTGCTAGTAATCGAACTATCTTCTCCTGACAGAACGAGTCATTTTCCTGGGCCTTTATCACTCTCGTAACAATCTGAGGTGTAATAGTCATCACAGACATGAATGATCGGACCACTGCATCCTGGTGTCCAAACTCCTTCCACTTAGCTTTCCACACCTCGGCCACCTCATCTACTGGCCTACGGCTCAACGCGTCTGCTACCACGTTAGCCTTCCCTGGGTGATATTGGATATCAAATTGATAATCCTTCACAAACTGAAGCCACCGACGTTGACGCATATTTAGTTCCTTCTGCGTGAAAAGGTATTTTAAAGACTTATGGTCTGTCAACAAATGGAATTTATCCCCAGGACGTAGTGTCTCCAAATCCGAAGAGAGAATACAACTGCCGCTAACTCCAAGTCATGGGTGGGGTAATTCTTTTCATGTGGCTTAAGCTTACGGGAAGCATAAGCTATGGCCTGACTCTCCTGTTGTAGTACACCTCCAAGTCCTTGTAAGGATGCATCGGTGTATACTAAATACTCAACTCTCGGTCTGGGCAATGCTAATACAGGCGCTGAGGTCAACTTGTCCTTCAACTCATCGAATGCCAACTGATAGGCATCGCTCCAGATGAATGGCACACCTTTGCGAGTCAGATATGTCAAAGGACTCTCAATCTTTGAGAAACCCCGAATAAACCTTCTGTAGTATCCTGCTAGGACCAAGAAACTACGGATCTCAGTCGGTGTTGTGGGCTATCCCCACTCCCTCACCGCGGATACTTTCCCCGGATCAACAGATATCCCCCGGTTTGAAATGATATGCCCTAAAAACTGAACCTCCTTCAGCCAAAACCCACATTTTTCTTACTTTGCATAAAGCTCGTTCTACCGCAGCGTCTGCAAAACCTGCCTCAAATGCTCAGCGTGCTCCTCTTCTGTCTGGGAGTAAACCAGGATGTCATCAATAAAGATAATGACGAACTGGTCTAGGAATTCTCTGAATACCCTATTCATCAAGTCTATAAACACGGCTGGGGCATTGGTCAAGACAAAAGGCATAACCCGAAACTCGTAGGAACCATATCTCATCAAGAAAGCAGTCTTCGAGACGTCCTGTTCCTTGATACGCAACTGATGGTATCCCGATCGCAAGTCAATCTTTGAGAAGAAGGAAGCTCCTCTCAGCTGGTCGAATAAGTCCTCGATTCGGGTCAACGAATACTTATTCTGTATCGTGACTTTATTCAACTCCCGGTAATCTACACACAACCTCAACGATCCATCCCTCTTCTTTACGAACAACACAGGGGAACCCCACGGTGAAGTACTCCTTCGGATAAACCCCTGACCCAACAACTTCTCTATCTGATCCCGTAGCTCTCTCATTTCCGCTGGAGCCATACGATAAGGTGCGCAGGCAATTGGCCGAGTGCCCGGCGTCAAATCGATAACAAAATCTATCTTTCTACTAGGAGGTAATCCAGGTATATCCTGAAATACATCAGCAAACTCCCTAACAATTGGAATCGAATCGAGTGGTAATATCACTTCCTTAGAGGTCTCCTCCTCTATATAGTACAAGTGAGTGGACGATCCTCCCTCAGGGCGAGGCATCGCCACAAAAAACATCTCCTGCTCGGGAATGGCAAAAATAATACTCCTACTAAAACAATCAATCATGGCTCGGTACGCAACTAGCCAATCCATACCAACAATCACATCGTACTCAGTTATTTCTAATACTAACATATCCGCAGGTAAGTAAATCTCCCGATCTCTATACCCACACCTCTACAAATAAGAGAAATTATGGAACCCCTACTCAATGGTGAATCTACGCAAGTAATCGTGCTATCTTTCGTGTCTAACAAAACCAAATTGCGTGCAAATATCGTGGCAATGAAACAGTGTGTGGCCCCCGTATCAAATAAAATACTCCCCATAGTCCCCTGAATAGAGAACATACCCTCAATAGCAGGTGGATCTTGTGGAACTGCAATATGATGGAGTTGATAAACTCGCCCGTACTGAAGTTGTCCTTACTGGACTGAGATTATTGGTATGGGTGGAAAAGCTGGCATCTGTGGTGGTGCTGGGAGGGTGGCGGGAAACATAGGTCTCTAGGGCTCATGTCGAGCACCCTGCTGCTGCTTCTGTGGGGCCCTTCCCCTATCAGGACACTCCTGGCGCTTGTGGCCAATCTTGCCACAAGTGAAACATTTCCCCGGAAAGTTCCCCCCTCTCTGACCTTGCTACCCACGGCCCTGGTGGCCGTTGCTATTTCTCCCCTGGCCGTGCTGGCCCTGATGAAACTGATGCTATTGGACATGCTGGCCGTGCTGTCCCTGATGGCCGTGCTGACCCTGCTAGCCCTGATAAAAACCTCCCTGGCCATTTCTGAAACCCCCATATCTTAACCTCTTAAAATCCCCCTGCTAGGAACCCTGATCTCACTGCCTATGCTGACCCTGAGCAGATTGTGCCCCGCTGGCACCATTTCCCCCTATCTTGCCCTGCTGGCTGGACTCTTATGATCGCTTACTCTCTGACATGTGGAAGCGGTGGTCCTGGCAGTGAAGTAGTGCTGCGTTAACCACATCAGAATAAGTGGCCAACGAGAGATTACCCAACAAGTGCTGACGGATCCTCCAAGAACCCAATCATGAACTTCTGAATCTTTTTCTCCTCGGTTGGAATTTCATCGGGAACGATGTTCAAGAGATTAGCGAATTCGGCTTCATACTCGGCCACGGTCTTCCCCTCCTGCTTGAGGTTCATTAACTTCCTTCTCATTTCGGTGTGAACAGCTGATGGAAAATATTTGCCGTCGAACCGCACCCAGAATTCCTGAATAGAAAGGACGTCTCTCTCCTCTATGGTGGTAATGGACTCCCACCACTGCAACGCTGATCCTACTAGCTTAAAAGTATCCAGTATCTGTTTATGTACATCCGTGCACTCGTACATCCTCAAGTGACTTTGAATGTCCTTCTTCCATTGACTGGACACAACGACGTTAGAGCTACCTGCAAACTCCGGAGGGTGTGCTTTCTGAAAAGCATCACGAACACATTCCCAAGAACACGGGAATGCATGAGCGTAAATTGGTGCTACTACCGGCGCCTGAGGTGATGCCTGCTGCACAACTGCTATGGCGGCATTTATCGCTTGGGCTACAATATCGGCAACCTCTGTGGCATTCAAGGAGCCCTGAACTAGTACAGGCTGTGGCTCGGGCTGAGCATCCCTGGGAACTCGCTGTGCACATCGTGGAGGCATCTGAAATGAGAGTAAAGTCTTATAAGTTCGCAATTATTATCTCAAAATAGTTGAAGAGCAAAACATACACAAAAGAGTACAACGATCCTAAAATATAGGGCCCTACATCAAAGAAAGCTACGCGGAAACATAACAAGCTGTACATATCCTAAGGACACTAGAACCTGATGCTCTGATACTACCTATGACACCCTGACTAATTAAATACCGGGTAGCTACTCCTTTATTAAATTAATACAAAATATCTAGTTGGTTCAGTTCATAGCATCACTGTCGAAAAACGTTTTAACAATTACTAGCCACCTAATATTTAAAAAGTGAGTTGTCAATTTTAATTAAATTCGATTAACATGTAATAAGTTAGATTATGAAATGCTAACATACAACCATAACATAGTCACAATAGAATAACCATGGAATAATAATGAATCTGGAGGAATACTCCTCTAAATAATCCGAATACTGAATACAACCAAATACAAAGTCTGAATCACTAATTAATTACAATCCAAAATCTGAAATAAAACTGAGTAAGTAAGATGTCTCTAAAAGAAAAGAGGCGAAATTCCCAACAGATGAGAAAATATGAAAATAGAGTCAAGATAGAAAGTGGAGGCGTCCACTGTCGAGGTCCTGTAACTTCCATAGCAGCTACAACATGTCAGCGGAATGGAACTCCTACGCTTGGTGTCCTTGTGGCTGGGGACCTCAAAGGTTTTTACAAGAAAATAGATTTGAAAGCAAACGGGTCAGAGCCCGATTGTGAAAACAGTTTAAAATGCAGCAAGTGTTTAATACCATTAAACAATGAATATAAAATACATGATAGTGCGTGCACTCACATGAGTTCCTCACCTCTCAACTAATTGTGCACTCCTATCGTACCTGTACCCATTCTAGTTATTCCCATATCTAACTAGTCCAATAAACAATCTAACATTACTATACGATTTCCAATTCAATTCTCGACATCTTAATTTAAACAGAGAGTTTTACTTTTCTTCTTAGTTCTCAAAATTAGTAATACTAATCACTAGGGATTTTCCAATTTTAACTCTACAAAATATTGCTATTATTCACACTTACATTTATACATGACAGTTCGTTTCAATTAATGGTACATTTATCTCATCATACCCCGAGACTAAGCTGCGGTGCACACATACTCTGCTATCAAATTCTGATACATCACGTACATAAGGACCACGTATTCCGAATCTCTCATGAATCGTTTTGACAAGTAACAAGCGCACATAATGGAGCCGAACATAGTTCACATCACATGGGTCACGCACATACCTATTCTCCCATAATCAGTAGACTTATTAACTTCTCAATAAGTCCTTCTCTGACATATGTCCTCGAGGTACCAATCTAAATCCCCCCGTAGGCACGCAAAAATTAGATGGTCCTGATCGAACGTCGACCTCCCGTGATAGCAAGTATGGTAGGTATGTTATACACAAATAATCACATATACTAAGCATTCGCACATCTTACATATCTCATAATATTAGTGGAAGTATGTCTTACATTCTTATACCGTCAATAGACGTTGCACGTTTACAAATCCCCGAATAATACACATTAGAAGTTGTCAACCTTTCTCACTTCGAAATTTTAGATACTTATTTCCTAACCCATAAATGTCATCCGTTTTTCTAAAAAATTCTAATTTTTACTCCTCAACGTACTCAACTCTCACAACTATTCCCACTGATCAACAAGGGAAGGTTATCACTCAGTTAAATAAGCCTACTGAAAGTTTGAAATAAAATCAGTCCTAAAAGGCCATTCTGTCAACTCGTTAGAAATCTCGTTCGAACGAGGGTCATTCGAATGAAGTCTTCGAACGAACTCATTAGAAGGGATGTTGTCATCTCGTTAGAAGCTCATTCGAATGAGGTCGTTCGAACGACCTGGGCAGGTCTTCTAACGAGATGGCAGAATATGCCCAGAAATTTCCCAACTCGTTTTTCTTCAATTCCTCTTTTCAAAAATCCATTATAAGATCATCCCAATTAAGTTTTATTGTTAGTAAACTAATCTAAGTCCTCCTAGGTCACTTGTTAACATTTTATTGGGGTCAAATCCTCCTAATCAACATGCAATCAACATAAATTCCCAATTTTCACCCCAAACCCTATGAGCTTGAACCTAGAATTTAAATGTATTTAATGACTCCTTATTACTCCATTTTCAGATCATCAAAATTTTTGTTTTGTGTATTAAATTCGTCCACAAGCATTTTATATGCAATTCCTATCTCAAAATCATAAGTTTCACCATAATCCCATTAGTTTTCCTCAAGACTTTTTAGGTAATTAAAGTTTCTACACTAAACATGGAGGAAATATTCAATGAAATTAATAACATTAAATCACTTGCCTTAGATTTGTTCTTCAGATTTTTTTTCGGTGTTTCAAGGTTGATTCTTCCCTCTATTTGGTCACAATCTCTTCCAAAAATGATGGTGTGGAGATGGTTTGGCTTAGACCTTCCTCTACCCTCTTTCTAACTTCTCCCAAAAACTTCCGTAGCCCACTCTCTCACTTTTTAGCTGATAATGGCTTTAGTAGCCCTTTTAATAATATCTAAATTACCTCTAAAATTCGTGGGTTTTAATCCCCTAATTTTTAAAATTACCAAAATACCCTTCTAGGTTGCCGGTTTGGCCTAAAAATGCCCCGCGACCCAAACTAAACCCCCAGCTAGTATTTTCTGACTATTTTGACCCTTCTGGACACCTTGGCGCACTGAAAATGACCATTCGGTTGATAAAAATATAAATTACTTTTTAATTTAATTACATTCATTCCTGACGCGACTGACACGCGCGTCCCGACTTAATTTTTCAAATTATCGTATTTCTGCCTCGCGACAACTTTAATATTTTCAATACTCAGATATTACCATATATACCCCGAAACATTCAATTTTAACATCATAAACAAATACCAACTCACATCTCGCTAGTATTTATATCTGGATTAATTCCCAATTAATTTTCATTTAATTCAATTAATCCCTTAAATAAAATCAATAAAATTACGGGGTATTACAATATCCAATTGTAGACTTTGATTCCTCTGAGTCATAAATCCAATTAGCATCATTATAACCTTCAATCACAACAGGATAAGGGACATAATATAAAGCATAATCCAAAGTAAATTCTAGGTATCTCAATACTCTAACAAGTGCATTCCATTGATCATTACTAGGATTACAAGTATATCTACTCAATCTCCCTACTGCATATGCAATACCAGGTCTAGTGTTGTTCATAATGTACATTCGGGTACTAATAATTCTTGAATATTCAAGTTGTGACACACCTTCTCCTTTGCTTTTCTTCAGTTTACTGTTTGGATCATAAGGAGTTCTAGTGGGAGTAGATTCATATTGACTGAATTTTCATAACACATTTGTATATAATGTGATTGTGATAATTTAATTCCCACGAAATCTCGTATTATTTTGATTCCCGAAATGAAATTTGTATCTCCCTAGTCTAATATAACAAATTGTTCACATAACATCTTCTTAGTATTTTTTATAATACTCATATGTGATCCAAATATTAATATATCATCAACATATAGGCATACGATCACACATGAAACTTTATGGCTTTTAAAATACATGCATTTATCGGATTCATTTATTTTAAGTACATCATTAATCGTAACTTGATCAAAGTTTTCATACCACTGCTTAGGGGCTTGTTGTAGTCCCTTTAAGGATTTAACTAGTTTGCAAACTTTATTTTCTAATCCGTTCATGAAAAATCCTTCCATTGATCCATATAAATTTCTTCTTCTAAATCTCTATTTAAAAAGGCAGTTTTACCCTCCATTTGATGAATTTCCATTTTAGAAATGGACTACATCAAGCCCCTAAGCAGTGGTATGAAAACTTTGATCAAGTTACGATTAATGATGTATTTGAAGGATGATCCATATAAATTTCTTCTTCTAAACCTCCATTTAAAAAGGCAATTTTACCCTCCATTTGATGAATTTCCATGTTATAAATGGATGCGAGGGAAACTAAAATTCTAATAGAAGTAATTCGCGTAATAAGTGTCAAAGAAATTGAGTCCCTTATTTTCTTTATATCCTTTGTCTACTAACCTAGCCTTATACTTTTCAATGAATCCATCTGGTTTCATTTTTCTTTTAAAAATCCATTTACACCCTAAAGTTTTACATCTCGGTAGCAAGTTAACTTAATCCCATATGTGATTTTACATAATAGATTATATTTCACTATTAACAACCTCTCTACAAATGGAGCTTTTGGAGAATTAAGAGCATCGTGATAAGATTTAGGATCTCCCTCAGAGAAAAATGAAATATAATCAGGCCCAAAAGATTTTTCTATCTTTCGTCTTTTACTTTTTCTAAGTTCCTGTATTTCCCTTTTATTTTCTTGCTTACTATTAGATGGCATATTAATATTCAAATGAGCATCCTCAAGTCTAGTATTTGGGTTATGTGGGAAAATATGTTTCAAAAAATTCTGCATCACGAGATTCAATAATAGTATTTGTAGATACACTATCTACATCTGATTTAAACACAATGAACTTATATGCGCTACTATTTTGAGCATTACCTATAAATACACAATAAACATTTTTAGGTCTGAGTTTAGTCCATTTAGGTGGAGGCAAGACTACCTTAGCTAAACCCCCCACACTTTTAAGTATTTTTATGAAGGCTTTCTTCCTTTCCACAATTCCTAGGGAGATTTATCAGATTTCTTAAAGGGAATTTTGTTTCAAATATAGCATGCTAAAAGTACCGCTTCACCCCATAAGTTGTGAGGAAGACCCTAACTGTTTAACATAGCATTTACCTTATCCTTTAGCGTTTGATTTTTACGTTCTGCCACACCATTTTGTTTTGGACAATACGGTGTCATAGTTTGATGTATTGTGCCATGCAATTTACAAAAGTCATTAAAAGACTTCAAATATTCTCCTCCTCTATTCGATCTCACAATTTTAAATATTTTATTTAGTTAATATTCAACTTCTTTTTTATATAGTTTGAATTTCTCAAGTGCTTTGTCCTTAGATCTTAATAGATACACATAACAGAATTTAGTGTAATCATCTATAAAACTGACAAACTATTCTTTTCCTCCCCTTGTTTGAATTCCTTTTAGCTCACACAAAGTTGTATGAATTAATCCCAAAATTTTAGTAAAGCATTATACACTTTGAAAAGGTTTTCTTTCGAATTTTGATTCAGCACATATTTCACATTTATGTTCAACATTTATAGGCAATTTGGGGATGTGCTTCTAAAATCATAGCAGAAAAATTATCAGTTTCAACAATTGAAGCTTGTGCACACCCACTAGATTTTTTAGAATTTTCATTGATTTTTATTTTGTAGTAGTCTTGGGCTTGATGTCAAATTTTACCATAAACAAAACAGTCTCCTTCGAATTTCTTAATCCCACCTTTAGGCTTTGTAGAATTATTTGTTTCTTTTCCTTTTCCCTTAAATTTATGTTGGTACTTATTTTGTTTAAACTGATTTTTAGTCCCCCCCCCCCCCAACTACTTCCAACAATGTTTGCTTTAGCTGTCATAGCCATGGCAACGTCCCTTTTTTCCTTAATGCAATTATCTTCTTTGATTCTAAGTCTAACGGTGAGATCTTCCATAGTCATATCTTTACGTTTATGTTTAAGACCATTTCTAAATTCTTTCTAGGAACTGGGAGGTTTCTCAATAATCGATGCGACTTGAAAACCCTCACTAATTGGCATACCCTCAGCATGAATTTCATGAATAATGAATTGAAGTTCTTCTAATTGTGACAAAATAGATTTTTCATCCATCATTTTAAAATCCAAAAAACGACTAACAACAAATTTCTTACTTACAGCATATTCAGTTTTATATTTATTATCTAACATTAACCGTATCTCTCTAGCAGAAGGAACATAAAAGTAAACATAATACAGAGCATCATCCAAATTATTCAGAATATGATTTTTGCACATAAAATCAGATTTTTCCCAAAGTTGATTAATAACTTTTTTTGCAGGTCCAGTCTCTTTAGAATTATCTTCCTTAATTTCCAACGTGTGATCAAGTTCCAACAGGATCAAATAAAATATCATCTTTTGTTGCCAACGTTTAAAATTCAAACCAACGAATTTTCCAGGCCTAGTAGAGGCCATCACAGCAGGATCAAATTTTCCCATTATACGAATATTAAAAATATTTTTGTCTTAGATTGTTATATGCGTGTACGGAAAAACTATGAAAGTAATAAATTGTAACGACTTATCTGGATGCTAAGGTGTGTGTAATACCTCGTATTTTTGGAGTGAAATAAAATCTAATAAGGATTAATTTAATTCAGTGAAATTAATTCATCAAAGTTGTGAGTAATTAAACTCAGTATTATTCATAAATTTTAGAGTTGGCCTTTAATAATTTTGAATCAATAAAAATGGATTTTATTTAAATAAAAAAAATATTTACTTGTGTCATATCACAATTAATATATATATATATATATATATATATATATATCGGTAGTTATTGTGATGATTGGATTATGTATTTGGGCTCACTTGGGGGTCCAAAGTCGGGGCCTAAAGCCCAATTTGGAAATTGAAGACTAGCCTCATATAATTGGAGTTAACTCACTCATTTGGGAGTTACATCCAAAAATCCTAGACACAACCACCCAGGAAGAAGAGGAAGAACCACCTTAGGAGGAGGAAGAGAGGCTCCTCTACAAATTTCAGGCAAGGATTATCTTGTCAAACTTATTCGTTTTGTTATAACGTCATTTTTATGTTTGATCTATTTAGATTCGAGGTTAAATTTGATCTAGTACAACCATGTTAGAGTTTTGAACAATCTTAATTTTTTTATGATGAGCATGTTCTAGGTTGCTAAATCTATGAAACCCCATAAAAGATGATGAGAATAGGGTGTTTGATTTGAATAGACTTGGGAGAAACTGGTATGTGTGAACCGGTTCGGCCAATTTGCGATCCGATTCAAGGGAACTCCTTGTAGATTTCAACGTTACAATCGAGTGGGCGTCGACCTCGTATTTTTTTGATTTTTTTTAATTAGTTATGATGTTTCTACGAAAAGGTGTACGAGACCATATGAACATGATAATTTATGTGGATTCTTGAATAGTGCTATATGAAATAAATATATAAAGGTCGGGATGTACCTAGATGATTTGAGAAATTTTGGTATGGGCACATAAAGGATAAGATCCTAAAAGATACGATGAAAATATTATGATTAATTCAGGGAGAGTTTAAATAAAAATAAACACTTATTTGAGTAAGTCGAATGTATGAGGTTAAAATTAATAATTAACTTCCTCAAATGATTACCGTATAATGATGTAAATTAGGAATGTATCCTAATCCTAGTGGCTAAGTCCAAATGGTTAATATCGTTTGTGATATTATGTTGGGTGACACTACTTATCCATATTAGATGATTCCTTATATATGTACATATAACCCTTGTTCACGTTAGTTCACTCCTTATATATGTATATATAAACCTTACTAAAAAAAGGTAACAAGAAGTGAATAGTTATTAATAATCTGAAATGATTTAAGTCTAAGTCAAGAGGACAATACACTAAGATCATTAAATGTATTAGTAAGGGTAGTTAAGGAAAACTATACCTATAATCATGTTGGTAAGGTTAGTTTGGGAATAACTATACCTATGATGTTTTGGAAAGGAGTTTGGAGATAACTATACTATGGTGTTTCGGAAATGTTAGTTGGGAATAACTATACCTATATATTTAAAGAAGAAATCAATTATGAAGCAAATGTGATTTAAGTCCAAAAGGCAATGCATGGGAATTAATATTTAAATTAGGAAGCAGTCGTAGGATAACGACTTAAAATGAGTTATGGAATAATTGACTAAATTGTTAAGCCAAGAAGGCTATATTTTATATGGATCGAGATTTCCTTGGATAAAGGTAGTTATAGAGTAACTACTTATACATATTGGATGATAATATGTATTATATTATTTTGTGTGGACATACCTGGGTTTGTGGACCGTCCAATCGGCTTGGAGGTTCATGCGTCAGATCGGGTACCACACGCCGCCAGAGGTGGGCTTGACGATTGTGTAGGTTATATAGGTACTACGTGGAGGCTCCATCTACGAGAGGTATGTGTACCACTGACAGCCTTTGTCATCGCTGGGTATGGGTCGTGAACTATAATCTTGAGTAGGGACCGCCCCTAACTTATGTGTGTTTTATGATGTCTGCTTATGATAAGATATAACTCTAGACTCTGTCGATAGAGCACGAATATGATGCCATAGATAGATATCTCCGTGTGTCGTATATATATATATATATATACACACACACACACACATTGTGGTGTGCCTTATATGGGAATATGCCAAATTAAGGACTAAGATGAGTCTTGCTGAATAATGTGGTAGACAACTATTAACGATAATGATAACGATAACTGGGCAGTCTAAGAGTAGATGCATAAATTAAAGAGAATAAATAATGTGGTAGAAAATTATTAAAGATATTAATAATTTGATAGCCAAAGAGCATGCAACCTAAAATCTAATGGAGTAGATTATGAGAAGTATGAATTAAATATCAAATAATCTGAAGAGAGACTAAGGTTATGGAATATTATATGAGGTGAAAACAAACACTGAGTTTATATCATACGAGTAGCCACATTATGAAATCCATTCAGCGGCTAGAGTGTTAGGTATAAATCCCCACTTTTAGTTAACGCATCGCTAGATGGCTTATTCTTTACATGCCAAATTAAACAATAGAAGTTACAATTGGCATTATTATGTGAGGATACGAGTAGGACTGCTTCTAGATGAGATATGAGGTACTCGTTATATGTGAGTGTCGATAGAGAGACGTCAAGTATGAGTTAGTAACATTTTGCATATTTATAGGTGAAGAATCATTACAACTCTAGGGCTCTGACTTAAATTATAAATGTTTTTCCCCCAGGTTTTCTTAATGATAGAGATATTATGACTGACGATGGATCAGACTTGCAGTTGCATTGGTATGGGTTGCATTTCAACATTTAGTCATTATATTTCATACTAGGATTTGTTCGGATAAAAGCCCAAGAGTTATTTATTTTAGTTGTACTTAGCTTTACCTTTGGACATTGTACGATGATTCAGATTTTTATTATTCGTGTCTTAAATCAGTTTTATTCAGATATTTTTATTTATTGTGGATTTTGAGATAGAATAAAGAAACTTTTATTTTCTTCAGTGCCGAGGATGGTATGAATTGTTGATAAACCATATTTTCGGCGTATTGAGTCTGGCCAGCCTTTACGTGAGAAAATGGGAGTTGTTACAGTGTGTATTAGACACACAGTCCTAAGACAAAAATATCACCTGCACTTTATCAAGTGATGCCTCGAGCCTCAGATATCTGTCCCTAGGATTCAACAGCATAGTTCATCCGATTGAAGCACTCAATGGAGAACTTTAGAACCACAATTATGTTGCCCAAAAATTAGACTATGGAAGAAAACGTTTTAGAGAGAGAGAGAGAGAGAGAGAGGAAAAAAATGAATTCCAATATTATCTAGAGAGCCCCTTAATAAAGGGATACATAACCACTCACTCTCCACAAAAGGGAGTAAACACATCTCCACTAAACAATTCTCCAATGGCTCTAATAGAATAACATATTTTAATGTAAATTAAAAAACGTGTTTCAATATTAATAAAAAACGAATTTAAAAAATTAATTAAAATGAATTTAAAAATTAACTTATTTTTTGACCGAAGACCCAAGTCCCAAGTCTTGATTGATATATAATATAAAATTTATACATCTATTTAGGTATAAGTGTCCCCAAATCCTTCTAAATGCTCTTAGTGGAACTTGAACCCATGACATAAACCAAAGTAACCTCAAAATTTACCGCTATGGTAAAGGGGTTTGTTGAGAATATTTCATTCACACCGATATATATACCAAAACGCACAATAGCCCTCTCCTCATTCCTCTTGATTTTCTATTTGAAAGCCATTGCTACAATATATGATGCGTGTGATTTCCTCATTGAATGTGGTCTTCCAAGATCCACAACCTAGAAAATTTACTTGAATACACAATTCTGTGTTGAATTACTTGAAAATTTTACTTGAATCCACAATTCTGTGTATTCAAGTAAATTTACTTGAATAGAAAATTTATTTGAACACACAATTTTTCAGGTAACAGATTGAAAAGTTACTTGGTTTTCCAAGATCCACAACCCAAAAAATCAAAAGGCCAATTGTATTCATGTGGTGGAATGGAAAACGTTAAGTCGTGTAGAAAAAATAAAAACAATGAATTTTTAAGAGAGGAGTAATTAATGAGAGGCCATCTAAATTCTTGAGAGGTTTGTGTTAAATCTGCCATTTAAGGAAGATAACAGGTGGGTAGTTAGAAGGCAACTTTAATATTTTTTTACATGCCACGTAGCTAGAGTTTTTGAAAAGAGCATTTAAGCCTTAAATATATACTTTTAGTATTTATTTATCTTATATATATACATACTATTAGATTGGGTTTACCTTAGCGCATTTGGTTGGTTACCAGTTCACTGCCGTTAGATCAATTTAATAATTACCAATTAGATCAATAGGACTTGGATTAAATGAAGTGTATACAGTTCGAAACTTTTAGCCGTCAGTTATTACTGTTAAGAGAATTCAGTACCTTACAGCTATCCCAATTGACATTTAGGTTAGTGTTTAATTGACATGAATTTTTTTTTTACAAAAAATAACTGTTGACTCATGTTTTGCTTTTGTAGTACTTTAATTACAAATATTTCATATAAAAACAACACTCGTTCACATGAGAAGGGCTCATCTCAAACCTTATTTTGAGTGAAAAATATTTCTTATCCAAACACCAAAGAATTGATTTCCATGAAAAATAGAAAAAGTAAAACCAAAAACTCATATATGTTTTCACTCATTTTTCAACTTCTCCTCCAATTGAACTATTTTCTACTCATTTTTCATGTTTGCAAGCAAAAACACGCTTATTGTTTACCATTGGTCTAAGAGATTATAACTTTGGATTATATAAGTGTATATATATACATATATGTAAAGATATATTATTTTATATAGAATCAGTCCGGATCGATCCTAACAGGGTATTTGAAACTGTAAACCTGGACTGGACGAACTAGGTGAGTTCGTCCAAAAATTAAACCGAGACTGAACCGATTAAGAAAAAAGACCCAAAAAAAAGGGTTTGTTCAGCTCGATTCGATCCATCGGTCCAGTCGATTTTTTGAACACCCCTAATTTAAGGGCTCGTAAAACATTTTATAATAGTAATAGTTTACCCTTGTCAACAACACTATCGAAGCCTACGACATAATATAAACGAGATGAATTATCTATTTTAGTGACACTCCATGACGTTTTCTCATGTCAGAATGAATTGCGTGTGCATATGAATAATTGTTGTTCTTATGCCACAACCCAAATTTGTGGGTATGATACAGTAATAAATAAATAAAACTCGTGAATCCTCAAAACAAATTTAGGAACACAAATAACATCGTGATTAAAACATAAATAGGAATTACATATGGGAACAGTCCACTACAAGATTCCATGAGAAACAACCTAAGATATCAAAAAATAATATACAGTTAATTTTGTTCACCAATGCCTTTGAATTTCAAGATTCCATCAAAAGATCTCAATCTGGTATGGCTTTTAAAAGCTTTAATTGTTCATCACCACCACCCTTGAGTTTATTATTTTCTCCTCCAAAACTTCAGCATTCGCAACAAAGTACCTTAACACTTCAGCTCCATTTTTCGGAATAAATCTTGTAATTTCAATTGTCTTTAGGTGTGACCTCAAACAATTCGGCACATCCCATTCCCACCATGATGCCCCGGTTTGTTCATAGGAAAATGAAAAGCCCTATTAAACAAAAGAAACAAGATCATCTACATGTCATCAATATCAAACTCTGCAAGTAAATATATAGCTACAAGTGTTGTTATTACCTCAAATTTAAGAACCTCTAATATAGGACAATTCTTGAGAAACTCCAGCACCAATTTCCACTTCCAGTCGATATCTTTATCGGCAACGAACTTCAAACAAGTCAAATTATGAAATATTGGCCAATTATAAGAATCAACCGCCGCAAGAGACTGCACGAGATATTGAGAGAGTTTATAAATGATTACAATATATAAAATATATACAGAATTTAGCTTACAGATAGAATCTAGCTTACCAACATGGTAGAACATGATAACGAAAGAAACCTAGCATTGGAAATCCCGCTAAGAAGCTTGCATACACGTGAGTGAGAATTTGTCACATGAAGATGTGCTTTGTGTAGGGAAGACAAGTCTCTCACCTCATAGTATTTTGTCACGTTATCGTCGACATTTATATAATCAAGAGCAGGGGCATCAATCACCATTTTCTTCCCACAACGATTTTGAATGTCTGGTGATTTAAATTCCACCCATAACCTTTTAAGTGATTGAGAAACGACACTTAAAGTTCTCATATTATCATATAAGTTTCTGACTATTACCAAATCTTCGAGAACGGGACAACTGCAGAAGAGATTTGCTGCTGAATTTTCATCTTTATACAAAATTGATTTTAATGTCAGGACCTTCAAACTCGGAAAGCACGTGGTAGCCACCGGAAAATTAAGAACCAAATTCTCACTTACTCTCAGAACCACTAATGTATTGCAAGAAAATAAACTCTCTGGCAACGCATGTGTTGGTTGGAAATTGAAACCAAATACAATGTCGAGTTCGCGAACCTTTCGTTCTATAAGAGCACATATCCGAGGTTCTATATATGAAGGATGAATAACATCACATCTTATAACAACCTTTTCAAGGAAAGGTGCGCTCAATTTTCTATCTAAAAAATCCAAGAACCTGACGCGCATACTTATTCTGTTCCTTATACAGCAACCTGTCTCAATGAAAAAGTCTTTTTCACTCAAGTCGAGAGTTGGTGCAAAAGCCCAAACGGACTTCCACCTTGTTGATAAAATACTTGTTCTTACAGCTTCCTTTGTTGAAAGAAATGAAAGCATGTGAGTAAGAAGCTCATCTGATAAATCGCTCAGCCTATCTTCCAAAACCCCAACTTTTGCTTGCTTATGCGTTTCTCGTCTTGCGCACATAAGCATGATTTTCTGACGAATTCAAAAGAGGAAAGTCATTAGTCGTGAAACAAACCATAACAGAACGATAGAAAATTGTTAAAGAATTTCACCCACACTAAAATGCATAATTAATTTCATGCAGATAAATAAGATATAGGATAAAAATTTCTTGTACAGGAGGGAGAGGGAGAGGGAGATAGAGAGAAGCAGGTGAGCATAATGGAATACTAGAGATTCATTAAAAAATATAGGTTTACATATTGAGAAAATATTCTGTTTTTGATGACAGAATATTCGTTCTATCTCTATTCGTTGAGCAGTACCATTGTTTTGACATGTTAACTCATGTATTACCTTTTCGGAGATCAAAATCAAAATTAGATATATGCGGTTCAGTATTACCTTTTCAGAGATCAAAATCCGCTTCTTCTTGGGTTCGATTTTCAATCGGCAGATGGAACTGAGTTATGTTAATTCAGACTCTTCTGTTTCAAGTTCCAATGGGGGAATAGAATAGAATAGAATAGAATCGAATAGATAGATTATCTGGAGTCTTGTGCTTTGTTATAATACATATTTAGAGAGACGAGTCTTGTCCTTTTCCTATACTGTAAAGGAAAAGGTCATCTTTTCCTAATATATTAAGTAGAGAGAGTTTGGCTCAAGACTTATCTACTTTTCACTTATTCATCACGTCATCTTTGGAATTCAAGCCACACACTAATGTTGAATGTCATAAGAGTGGTTCTACATGAACCCCCACTCAGACCGCCTATCCCATTTTCTCTATATATCTTTTTTTTTGCTTACTCTTTTGTTTTAACCATTCATATAAAAATAATTTTTTATATATAAAAAAAAAGTTTCCTATTAAAATTAAACAACATTTTATTAAAAAAAATATTTTTTTATTAATAAAAAAACTTTGTCTAGTAATTAAAAAAATCTATAAAACATTTTTTTTTAATTGAAAACAGCATTTAAATTTATTTTTTTTATTTTAATAATTTTTTTTTTAATTTGATGTCTTAGACCCACATTTCTGAGCTCACATCATTTCTTGAATTCGGGAATGTGTGTGGCGCTGCGTCAGCGGCACTAATTAATCGTGATATTTTTTCAATAAAATATCGTGATTAATTAGTGATGCTGGCGCGGACTCACATTCAACAAATGATGTAGCGCTGGGAATGTGTGTTCGTGTCAACGACACTAATTAATCGCGATATTTTTAATTAATCACGATATTTTATTGAAAAAATATCGCGATTAATTAGTGTCGCTGGCGCGGACCCACATTAAACAAATGATGTTTATCTGCGAATGTGGGTCCGCGCCAGCGGCACTAATTAATCGCGATATTTTATGAAAAAAATATCGCAATTAATTAGTGCCGCTGGCGCGGACCCACATTCAACAAATGATGTGGGTCCGGGAATGTGCGTCCGCACTATCGACACTAATTAATCGCGATATTTTATTGAAAAAATATCGCGATTAATTAGTGTCGCTGGCGCGGACCCACATTCAACAAATGATGTGGCTCCGGGAATGTGCGTCCGCACCATCGACACTAATTAATCGAGATATTTTTACCAGCAACACTAATTAATCACAATATTACGAAAATATATTTTTAATTTTTAATTTTAATAAAAAACTGTTTGATTTTAATTAAAAATATGTTTTTTTATATTAATTGTAAAAACTGTTTTTTTTTATATATATATATAAATGTTTTTTTAATATAAAAACTGTTTTTTTTAATATAAAAAACTATTTTTATATTAAAAGTTAAAAACAAAACAGTAAAAAAATATATAAAAAAAAAAGAAGAAGAAGAAGAAGGCAGTGCGGTCGCTGGGCGGGACAATAGGCGGGCCATATAGATTTACTCATGTAATAAACATCCAAGAAAAGCTTTTGGTACCGGCTGGAAGCAACCGGATTATTACACCGGCTCAGGTGGCTTGTGGGTGGGTAGGAGAGAGTTTTCTTTTGTGAGTTAATCCTTATTTCAACTGTTTTATCAAAAAAAAAAATTAAAAACTGTTTTTTTATTTTGTTAAAAAACAATTTTTATATCTAACACAATACGATTTTAATTTTTATATCTAACATAAATAAATAAAAAATATTTTTTTAACAACATAAGATTTTTTTTATAGAAATATTTTTCTAGTACCGCTTTTTATCGCAATTGGTTAGTGTCGCTGGCGCGAACCCACACTCCTTAATGAATGTGGATCCGCGCCAGCTGCACTAATCAATTGCGATAAAAAGCGGCACTAAAAAAATATTTTCTTTAACAACTTAGTGCTGCTTTTTATTGCAATTGGTTAGTGTCGATGCTGCGGACCCACATTGCTTAATGAACGTGGGTCCGCGCCAGCGGCACTAACCAATTGCGATAAAAAGCGGCACTAACCAATTGCGATAAAAAACCGTACTAAAAAAATAAATTTATAAAAAAAAAATCCTAATTTGATAAAGAAAATATTTTTTAGTGTCGCTTTTTATCGCAATTGGTTAGTGTTGTTGGCGCAGACCCACATCGCTTAATGAATGTGGGTTCGTGCCAGCGACACTAATCAATTGCGATAAAAAAACAACACTAAAAAAATATTTTCTTTAACAACTTAGGATTTTTTTTATAAAAATATTTTTTTAGTGCCGCTTTTTATCGCAATTGGTTACTGTCGCTGGGGCGGACCCACATCGCTTAATTAATGCGGGTCCGCGTCGGGAGCACTATTCAATTGCGATAAAAAGCGGCACTAAAAAAGTATTTTTTTTTACAACTTAGGATTTTTTTTATAGAAATATTTTTTTAGTGCCGCTTTTTATCGCAATTGATTAGTGTCGCTGCCGCGGACGCACATTTCTTAATGAATGTGGGTCTGCGCCAGCGGCACTAACCAATTGCGATATAAAGCGACGCTAAAAAAATATTTTTTTAACAACTTAGGATTTTTTTATAAAAATATTTTTTTAGTGCCGCTGGCGCGGAACCACCCAAAAACATATTTTTATAGTTTAAAAAACTGTATAATTAGTTTTGTTTTATAGAAATAATTTTTTTTAATCACAAATGAGGAATAAATATGGATAAAGAATAAATGAGGAATGCCAAATCAGTGCCAAATCATAAATGAGGAATGCCAAATCAATGGGCCACCTCAGCCGGTGGATGAATCCGGTTGATTGAACCGGTCCCGATAGCATTCCTCAAACATCCAAACGTTGTCCCTTTATTTCTTATTATTTATTTTTCCGTATATCTTAATAATAAGATTATATGTTTACAAATTGTGCTATATTTTCATATTAATTTATGCTATAATTTTAAAATCCACTCAACCACTTGCCTGAATTTGAAAATTGAAATATAAAATGTTATTCTCATATAAAAAGTGAAATTTGAAGATATACTAAACCCGGTGGAAATTTTCTTCTTAGATGCATAGAGAAGTTTATTGTCGGATCGTACAAATTTGAAATAGTGAAAAAAATAGAATTCAATTTAAAGCATCTTAGAATTGAGTAGTGATACACTTGCCTACTACCAATATAAAAAAGGATTAATTAGATTTACGCTCTTTAAACTTTGACCTTCCGACACTTTGTCATCATTTTTTTTAAATTTTTTAATCCTCCTACTTTGAAATGAGCTACAAGTAGCCTCCAAATGATTATACCATTAAATTTTTGACAGAAAATGGCACGTGACACCCATTTTGACATTTGTCAAAAGGTTTTTTGGATATTTTGACCTTTAAAAAAAAAAAACTAATAATTTCTCTCCCTTTCTCACCCTCTTCTCTCTCGTTTCTCTTTCTTCTCCACATTTCTCTCTCCTCTCTCATACACATCCACACGTACACACACATGCACGAACACATACATACAGAGAAAAAAAATAGCGGGAGGGGGGGGGGGGGGGGGGGGTTGCTCTTAGGGTTTCTATTTTTTTTGCTTTTTATTGCCTGGATTTTTTTTATTTGCTTGAATTTTTTTTATATTGGCAAATCCATTGTTTGTTTGTTGGATTTAATTTTTTTTATTACGGAAAATCATTTTTTTTGCTGAAAATAATATTTTATTTGTTGGAAATCATTTTTTATTTGCAAAAAATAATTTTTATCTTGGAAAAATATTTTTTTTTATTTATTGAAACCATATTTTGTTTGTTAAAAATAGTTTTTTAATTATTGGAAATCATTTTTTTATTACTTGTTGGAAATCATTTTGTATTTGCTTAAAATAATTATTTACTGCTGGGAAAAAAATTGTTGCTGAAAATAATTTTTATTTGCTGAAAATAATTTTTAGTATTTTAAATATATTTTTCTGAAATATATTTTTTTTTTGAATTTTTGCATGCTAGAAATCATATTTTATATGCTGAAAATAATTTGTATCAATGAAAATCATTTTTTTATTGCTGGAAATAATTTCTTTTTGTGGGAAAAAAAATTTGGTAATTTTTTTTTAGAATTTTGCAAGTTTTTAAATTTTTTTGCTATTTTTCAGTATTTTTAAATATATATTCCTATTTTTCAAATGTTTTAAAAAATTTAGAAATTTTTACACGTTTTTTTTTATATTTTTATGTTTTTTCTTAGTTTTTAATTTTTTTCTATTATTTAAAGATTTTTCTCAAAAACAACTAAGTTTGGATAAAAAGCCCTTACAAGTCATGTGGCATTCGAATGACTAAGGTTTTTGCCAAAAATTAACGGAGTTAAATGACAGGGGATTCCTTGTAGCCGTTTTCAAAGTAGGGGGGTCAAAGTTCAGGGGCCTAGGTGTAATTAACCTTATAAAAAATTTATTAAGGTACAACATATGTAAAGATGGTACAACACATGTAAACCATTCTCGATAATTTTTCGGTGCTCCTTGTGAATAAGTATATAACATTTTCGTTTAGATATTTAATATTTTGAAAAAATAAGGCAGGAATGCAATGCTCCGGTGTCAATGGGGGTGGGTGCGATAGATTTTTTGAAGAAAAAGAAGTTTTTCATAGGGCTTATTTTTTAACCTTTCACCTAGGGCCCAATTTCTTTGAGTTGCTCCTGCGGCCTACCAAACATCGTCGTTTTGTTGGCTCAAATCGAAGTCACGACATTGTTCAAAATGTACGGTTCCAAATACTTTCCAATCCAAATGGCTCCCAGACCACTCCCTTTGTTACGTTTCGAAGGCCTCTAATGTCTCATTTTCGGAAAGATGGGTTGACATGAGCTACGTTTCTCTCCCCCCACCCTCTCTCCCTATTGCGTTATATTGTTGTCAAAAAAATGTTTTAAAGTTACATGAGCTAAGTTAGTACGTGAAAACAGTTGTACTATATTGGATAACTTACTGTATTCGATAATATGCTTTAGTGAATTGTTTGATAACGTTTTCATTAAGAAGTCCCAGCGTTTTACATAACAGAAAAACTGCGAAAGCAGAATTCTTTAGGCTTCTTCCTTTAGGGTTTTAATCCCTGTTTGGTTTTCAATTCACAAAACTCCCATATGATTTAGTGAATTGTTTTGGTTTTCAAGAACACAACTTTTACTTTTGTTCATCTCTCGTGGAGTGCGTCTCTACACCGTATCGCTGCGTGTCATTGAGGATCTTGTTGTGTGAAGATTCTTTGCTGAAGATTGAGCTGCGAGGACTTGGAGGGTGTTGCGTGTATTCTCTTGCTGAGTTCAAGACTGCGAGTCTTTGTGGGTTGGCTGCGCGTTGATCCATTACAAATTTCTCTATGTAATTGTAAGTTGCGATTTATGAATTCATAGTGAAATAAAGGTTTTACCCGAAAGGTTTTTTTTCTTGAAATTTGTATCTCGGCATATTTATTGTGTCGCATGCTTTATATTTGATGGGTTGATTTATTGACATATAGATGCGTGTTTAGGAGCTGAATTTATTTGGTTTAAAAGTAGACTCTAATTAAATAAGTGTGCCAAATTGGATATTTGCGAATTTAATCAATTATCAGACAACGTCACATTTTTCAAATTGGTATCAGAGCGGTTTACACTAATTTATCGCGTGATCCTGATTTTTCAAGGATTTATTTTTTTGATACAATTTGACTTCTCACGTCGTCAAATTGGTATCAGAGCAGGTTGTGCTAATTTATCGCGTATTTCTATTTTTCGCAAAATCGTGTGATATTGGTCTTTTTTGAAAATCTGTTTTGTGAAAAATCGTAATTTTTCTAATGGAACGCCCATTTAATGAGGAGCCTATTTTTGAAAAAATTCACGACAGTGCTGAAAAATTAAAACTTTTGAATTTGAAACTTTGCAAAAGAATTAAAGTTTTGGAAAAATAAAATTCTCGTTTTAAATCCGCGATGGATCTTTTGCAAACGTTCAAAATCAAAGTGATTTTTATCGTGAAAAATTTGTTTCTTTGGAGCATTAATTTAATTCTTTAAAATTGTCCAAGAAGGAGGGTGATGATATGGTCTTATTTTTAGAAAAAAGATTTAGAGGAACTTAAAAATTCGATGGTTTGTGTTTGTGACAAAGATGACGAAAATATTTTAATCAATGAGTTTGTGGCACGTGAAGAGACTCTTAGGAAAAAGTTTGCTTTGATTGAGGGAGAAAGAGATACCCTTTTAAGAATTGGTGAAAATTTGAAAAAGGTGTCCCTTAAATTGGAAGAGTCTAATTCTTTGCTTGGTAATGGCTCATCTTGTTCCCATGCTTCTAGTGATAATGCCAAAATCATTATTTATTTTAGTGGGTCAACCAATTTCAAGATATTAGAAAAGGTCAACCCATAGGTGTCGTTCCACCCGTTTACACATGTTCACATTGTGGTAAGAAAGGTCACCTTAGGAGATTTTGTTTTGATCTTGGAAGAGGTCCTAGGAAATCAAAGTCTAGTGTTTGGTTGGTTCCCAAAATCCCGTGTCGACGTGTTACATCCGTTTGGGTTAGGAAATCACTTTTGGATACACTAGATTTTAGACTAGTTGATTCCCGTTTGCTTGCACATGATTCTTCTCTTGCCATATCATATAGATAATTGTGTTTGCATGTTTTTCATACACTAGTTATGGTTTCATGATATATATTTGCTAGTGTAATGACATGTAGTTTTTGTATAAATATTTACTTTTGAAAAATATCAAAAGATCTTATTTTGATAAAATTTTGAGAAAATTCAAAAAGATTGTTATATTTTGTTTGCACCGTTTATGGATGGACACTTAGGATGACCGAGTCACAACATCATTCCATTATTTTCATGTGACTATGTGATAGTATTTTGAGACAATAGATCAATTCATCCATGTGCTTTATAATGTTTGGAGTCATTGAGATGTAATTAAGTGTTACTTCCTACATGTTTGACTCATGATTTCCTTTATTTCACACATGCACGGATTTGTTTGATTATTGTGCTTGTCTTATCACATGTTGGTTGGGTGTTTTCACTTCAATCCTGTCCTTTAAAACGAACCAAGCGCGATAAAATTTGATAAGAAAATTATGCATATAAGAACCGTTTTGTGAGTTTGTGTGCTTTATTTGAAAACGGGGAAGGGCTGTGAAAGGTTCACATTTGGCCTTTGCGAATACTAAGCCACCGTTATATCGGACCTAAAAAATTGAGAAATTTTAATTATTCGGGGTCCAAAGAGGTTTAAAAGAGCCCAAAAAAATTTACAGGCAATAAAAAGAAATTCATGCCAATTAGGTTTTTGCACCAATTCTCCAAAGTTTGAGAATTTAGTTTATACACCTCTAAAATAAAATATATATGAGGGAGTTTGGATGGAGAATTAAAACGGGTTTGCACATCCTTGAAAAGTCTTGAAAAAACGTTAAATAGTTTTGGACGTTATTGGGGTGGAAATCACTTTGACTTTGATTTGTTGATTTGCATAAGACGATGTCATCTAAATTCAATAATTTTTTCCACCTAAGGATACTTTTGATGTTCATTCATTAGGAGTACACATATGCATCGTGCACATGTGATTGATTGAGTGGATTTACCTATCGAATGTGTTCACGCCCATTCATTCCATTTCCATGACTTGGTTGTTTGAGTTTAAATCCATGGTGTGATTTTTATATCATATTTTTCAAATCGGTATCTTATTTTTGTATGAAAAAATTGAAAAATCAAAAATAGTTTGTGAATATTTTTTGAGATATCCCTTTGCATGCGCGTAGTTTTGAATCATGATTGCTATGAAATTTTGTCGTGACACTCCATGTTTTGATTGTTTCTTCTTATCTGTCTATTTGGGGACATCATAAAAATATGGAGAAAGAATTATCATGTTATGAGGGAGTTTTTGCATTATGGGGGAGATTTGAGTTTTGTATTGATTGATCTATGCTTATATCTCATTTCAAACTCTATGCGTCACGAAGGTATTTTGCTTTATCTCATATGTGTAGGTACAAAGATTGAAGATTTTTATGTTGCACACGCTGATGAGAAAATCTTTGAGATTTGATGAAGATTTGAAGAACAGTTTGAGGTCTTACAAATTTATTCTTGGGAGGGTAGATTTGTATAGTCAATTTGTTATTTGATAATTATGATATTTTTATGTATGTACCGGCATAGACATATGGGGAGACTAGTAAGGACATATTTTTATAGGTCCGTTATCAATTTTTTATGTTATATACCGCTACACCGTCGAAGAACATTCAAGAGAAATCTACATCAAAGACGGATCCGAATTAATCAAGTTCTTCATAAAAAAGACTCCGCGAAGTTTTCTTTGGTAAAGTTTGTTCTAATTACCTTAACTTTACAATTAGATCTTTTGGGATATTTTTAGAAAATATTTTGGAGGACCTTAAAAATTTGATAGTTTGTGTTTGTGCCAAAGATGACAAAAATATTTTAATCAATGAGTTTGTGGCACGTGAAGAGACTCTTAGGGAAAAGTCTGCTTTGATTGAGGGAGATAGAGATACCGTTTTAGGAATTGTTGAAAATTTGAAAAAGGCGTCCCTTAAATTGGAAGAGTCTAATTCTTTGCTTGAGTAAAAAATATTTAAGTTAAAAAATAATTTGACAGACTCGAGTAGGTTTGATAGTGATGGTAATGGCTCATCTTGTTCCCATGAATCTAGTGCTAATGCCAAAACCATTATTTGTTTTAGAGGGTCAACCAATTTCAAGTATATTAGAAGAGGTCAGCCCATAGGTGTCGTTCCACCCGTTTACACATGTTCACATTGTGGTAGGAAAGGTCACCTTAGGAGATTTTGTTTTGATCTTGGAAGAGGTCCTAGGAAGTCAAAGTCTAGTGTTTTGTTGGTTCCCAAAACCCCGTGTCGACGTGTTACATCCGTTTGGGTTAGGAAATCACTTTTGGATACGCTAGATTTTAGACTAGTTGATTCCCGTTTGCTTGCACATGATTCTTCTCTTTCCATATCATATAGATGATTGTGTTTGCATGTTTGTCATACACTAGTTATGGTTTCATGATATATATTTGCAAGAATTATAGGAGAGAATTGTTTTAGTGTTTGGTTGATTTATAAATGATTTGCTTAAGCTTAATTGATCTTTGATTTTTTCATATCATTATATTTCAAACTGTTGCTTATCACGGGTATTTGATTTATCTCATGTGTGTAGGTACAAAATTGATTATTATTGGATTGCACACCCTGATAAGAAAAGCTTTGGGAGTTTTTGAAGAGCTGAAGATTTGAAGACATGTCATTTAGTATTCTCAGTTTGAGGGTTTAATGGGGATATTATCTTGTATGTCATTTTGTTTGAGATTGCATAATTCAGATTCTTATGTATGTACCGGCATAGACATAGGGGGAGATTTGTAAGGACATAATTTTATAAATGTCCTTACAATTCTCCCCCTATGTCTATGCCGGTACATACATAAAAATCATCGCTTATTCTGAATTTATTTGTGAAAGGATGTCGCGGTAGAATTATATTTGTTTTACAACATACTTTTTTTTATATTAAGTCGTTTTATATGTTTTTATCAAGAAACTAAATAGCCCAAATGCTTATGTGTAACGCAAATTTTCTTACATGACGCCCAACCGCTATTTTAAACCTCGAAACAAATATAAGTTACATGATCAATTCGTTGTGGGTGCATGAGAAGTAGCCAGAAGAGAATTTTTAAAACACCAACAGTTAAGCACCAAGACTTATTAGGGTAATTCAATCAAATGGTCCAAACTATGTTCCTATCGTAACGTGATACCTCAACTAGAATTTACTGCAGTTCAACCAGACAACTAATATTTTACTAACACAATTTGGTGATACCGTTTTATTTAAATGGATTTGGAATTTGTAACTTTTTAGTTTAAAATTTTAAACTTTTGAACAAATTTCAAGCCATGGAATTGGGTTCCCTTAGTTCATTAGTGTGTTAAATTTAGATAATAATGTAAACGAGACAAATACCTACTAATAAATTTCAATTCCCCCCGATAGCCTATTTTTGGTCTGATGGGTAGTGATAATAAGAGGAACAGATATTGGATTGTAGAAATACCAATAATCCTAAGCTAAACACTAGAAAAATTAAAAATCTTTTGAATTAAAAGATTATACAAGATCTTAAATTTAGTTTAAAATACAATCTGACTGGGTATTTGGTATGTAAAGCCATGCTATTTAACCACGACAGTAAAAAATAAACGAAAAATACGTATACACTTACATTTAAATATATACATACCAAGTGGCAGATGGAGCATAGGATTGGTGGGTGCACGTGCATGCTCCAGGATTTTAAAAAAAATCAAAGTAACCTAAATAAACCACTTTAGCAGCCAACCTACCTAAACAAATACCCTTTCTCTACTTTTCTCCTATCCCAAATTTCTTGCTCTATCTTCAGTGAGAAATACTCCCTTTGCTCCGCCACTAGCTTCGGGCCGGTGATACCCTCTGCTCCAGTGAATCGGTGATACCCTCTGGAGACTCAACCTCTGCTCCGGTGATACCCTCTACTTCGGCCTCTAATCAAGCTCCGGCCTCCGTGATAGATATCTCTACCGGCCTCTAATCAAGCTCCAGTGATGAAGGTATAATTGATTTTTACAATTAATTTCAATATAATGTTCAAGATACCCTCCGGACTCTAATTTTAACCGTTCATTATTTCAATTTTTTTAATAGCATCTTCTATATAAATATACCTAGCTTTGAATTACTCTAAACCAATTGATAAAAATCGAACTCACAACTTCTTTATACAATCCATTGTCTTTTTTTAACAATGAATTTTTTTAACAGTTAATTTTTTTCAATGCTTTCAATTTTTTTAATACAGTTCAATGCTTTAAATTTTTTAACAGTTAATTTTTTTCCTAATTTCCTAATTATATTTTTTAGCAATGAAGTATTATGGTTTGGTTTGTTCTATTTTATTACTATTAATATGTGAATATTTATTTCTTTAGCCACGAAGTATAAATGTGTGAATCATCCTAAAAAAAAAATTCGGGGGCTACCGCCCCTAACCCTCGTAGTTTTTACTATGGTCCTCCACTTGTTAGAAATTCCTGGCACTGCCACTGTACATACCTCGATTATTTTTCGAATATGAACAACAATAAAATGAGAATCCCAACCCAAGTTGTTCTTACAAGTATCTTAATCAATAGGAGATAATATATTAACATTATTATATATTGTTGTGTAGGAATAGCATAGCAAGTTGTATACGATTGTATAGAGTCCAAAGTTTTTTTAATCCAAAAATTACTCCTCATATTTGTGCTGCCCCTCAACAAATTTATATTCCCAAAAGTATAAACAATAAGGATAATTTGATATACTAGCATGAAGAAACGCGTGATGCACGGACAATTGTAATGCGTAATATAATTATACTAGTTTTAAACCCCGCGCGATGCGCGTGTGGGGCGCATAAAACGTTACATTGCATGATCTAATTTAATTTTTTTAAAAGGCTTTCAAAAATTAGAAAATAAATTATTTAGGGTTATACTAATCCCAATTTGGTTGGTTTTGTCACCATGAACCTCTAATACCCCGTATTTTTGAGGAATTTTATTTTAATTATGGAATTAGGATTAATTAAATTAAATGGAAATTTTTTATTTATAATTAATTCGGATTTAAATGTAATAATTACTAGCGTGACGAGAGTTAGTATTTATTGATGATAATTATGTTGATTATTACTTAGCGAGTAAAGTAATACATGATTAAGAAAATATTATTATGGTCGGGAGTGAAAAATACGACAGTTGCAATATACTTAGATGGGACGCGCATATGAGTTGTGTTGATATTACTTTATTGGGTTTAAAAGATAATTTAATTTAAGTAACTCGTATGACTATTTCGAGTGCGTCGATGAGTCCGGAAGGGTCAAGATAGTCAGAAAACTCTAGTCAGGTGTTTTATTTGGATTTCGGGGCAATTTAGGCCAAACCGATACCCCGGAGGAGTAATTTAGTCTTTTGAGATTTTTGGGAATTAAAATGGATGAAAATAGAAAATAAAAAAGGAAGAGTACGTGGGTAATAGACTATTTTTGAGTTTCCAAACCTATGTGAGAGAGAGAGAGAACCAAAGAGGAAGAAGAAGAACTCCATAGGAGCCCAAAGATAAAGACTCAAGCTCTCACACAAAAAATTACACCAACGCGTAGATCGTGAAGAGAGGATCACCCCTATACAAATTTTATCCAGCGAATCAGAGGTTAACAAAAAGGCAAGTGTTTATTTTGCTGAATTTTTAGAGAATATATGGTTCATGTTAATGTAGTTGATGAATAACCATGATATTATGAATTTAGGATAAAAATTGGGTAGTAATATTTAATTGGGAGTATAGGTTTGCATGTAGTTGAATAACCATGTTCCGAGAATGATAAATTTGGGTTCTATATATTGATTTCACAATATTAAATATGGGATTAAATTGTAGTTAATGGGGGTTATGTGAAATTAGGACTTGTTGAAGACTTGAGAAATTAATTGAAATTCATGCTATAATTTTAGGGATTTGATGTTAAAAACAAATGGGAGAGTGTTCTAATACTAGGGGTTAAGGTTAGAGTTGTGGAATGTGGATTAGAATGAGTTTTAAAGTGATTTGGTGTTGAACAAATTGGAAAAATGTAACTTTTGGGAGAACAGGGACGAACCCTGAATTCTTGTTTGAAGACCTACCCAAGTTGTTCGAACGAGAATTCCAACGAGATTACCAACAAAATTTTAGAGTTCATTCGAAGTGAGAAACTCATTCGAATGACCTCGTTTGAATGAGAATCCCCGGGTTCTAACGAGATTTCAGAAACTTTAATTTTTACCCAAACAAGTTAAAAATCCTTCTAGGTTCCGTAAGTGAGTGAATAGGACGTTCACTATCCTAGAGTAGCTTCTTTTCATGATTTAGCAATGGGAGGAAAAGCGTGTAACTACTAAGGGAATGGGTTGGAATGAGTGAACCTTAGAGGGCATATACGATAGAGAGGTAAATCGTATAGTAAAAGTATTATGGGTAGTAGGGATGAATATACTACATATAAATTCGGGAACTTAGGTTGCGTGAATAACTAATGAATATAATAAGTTGTGTGTATACTTATTGATTGAATTATTATGAGTACGACATACCTATGTTGCTTGCTATCGAGCGGATGTTGCGCATTGTGGACAGTCATGCCTTGAGGAGCCTTCGAGTGGGATTTTGATTTGTACCACTATTGCATATAACTTGGTAGGGGCTATCTATGAGAACAATATTGATGACAATCGTATGGGTGCTTAGGTATGTGCGTAGCCCATCGGCTTGGAACTATGTTCACCTCTAATATATGGGTTTGTTTTAATGGTTCGCGAGAGATTGAACCTATAGTCCTTTATGCAATGAACGATGCACCAGGACATGATAGCAGAGTATGCATGCACCGCATCTGTGTCTCGGGGTGCAGTATTGAATACATATATATAGAGCATATGTATATATATACTTGTGATACTATCTACTGTGTGAATTAAGTAGACATGTATAATAATGAAATCTGAAATGAATTAAGTTTGTGAACACTTTATCTATATTAAGTTAAAGGGGCGCTTATCCATATTAAAGAGGAATTAATTATAGGCATTATGTATATTGCGAGGGAAATACATGGGGACGATATTGGGTTAAGATTAGATGTTAGATTGAAAAGGGCTAGTTAGCATGAGAATATAAACTAGTAGGGTTTGATGGTACAATAGGCGTGCACATAATATGAGAGGTGAGAATCTCAAGTGAGTACGAAAATCTAAGGTGATTAATATATGTGCTATAAACTCATTATAAGCACTTTCTGATTTTTAAACTGTTTTCAAATCGGGCACTGACCCGTTTCCTACAAATCTCTTTTCTTATGAAATTATTTTAGGTGCCCAGCCACAGGGACACCAAGCATAGGAGATCCACTCACTCGACGAGCTTTTGCTGTTGTGGAAGTTACAGGACCTTGGTAGTAGACGCCTCTATGTCTATAATTGCCTCCTTTTGAGTTATTTTATCAGTTAGGTCATGTTTCCCCATTTCTATTCAGATGTTCAGAGATTTTGGATTTATTTATTTACTTCTTTCAGTGGTGGATTTATTTCTGTTGGACTATTATATTTGGGATTTTAGACTAGAAGTGTTTACTCCAGCTTCATTTATTATTGCTCATATGAGATTGATGTGAAAGGTGAATGTTTAATTATTTCGTTAACCTAGCTTTATATTAATTAAAAGATAAAATCTTGACATCAATTTTTTAAATATTAGCTGGTTGGTATTTAATAATAAAGTTTTCGACAGTGATGCATAATCTAAACCAACCGTATGTTTTGATTTAATTTTATAAAGGACTGATCACCCGATATTTAATTAGGCGGGGTGTCACAGGTGGTATCAGAGCATCAGGTTCTAGAGTGCTTAGGATCTGTGCGGTTTATTATGCTTTCCGCATAGCTTTCTTTGATATAGATCCCTAATATTAGGAATGTCGTATTCATCCTTATGCGTTGGAAATTCGTACTTCTGTAATTTATTTGTAAGAATGTTGAACTCGTTCAGTCCATTTCAACTTTCAGATGACACGTCAAGAAGAACAAGCTAACACTGTTGGGGGAGTCAATGAGCAAGGCCAGTTGATACCTCAGGTACTCCCGGAGAGAATATCAATCGCTGAAATAGCAAGTATTATGGCACAGGCAGTTACCACTGCAGTCTTACAGTACCAAGATCACAGTGTGTGGCTTATAGGAGGCAAAAGAACGAGAGAAGATAGTCAATCTGGCATGATTAGAGTTAATAATTGTTGGAATACACTAATACTGCAACAACAAGTTCCTCAGGGTCGTAAAGACCACGAAGGTAATAGAATTTTCATAAAGAGCCAAAAACATCAAGGCCAACAAAGCCAGGGATAGAATGATGTCACAAAAAGGTGTTTCAATTGTGGATGAAACGACCATAAACGTCAAACTTGTCCGGATCAGGATGAAGGGAAAATCCAACTTAACCTGCAAGGATAGTAAGGCCAAAGAAAGTAAAGACTTTCAGGGCTTTGTTATAAGTGTGTACAACAGGGTCACAAGTGGAGGGACTGTCCTCAACCTGATATTGTTTTTCATCAAGATGCCCAGCAGGGCCAACAGGGCCAAGGAAGAGGTGGAACTGAGCAACAGAGCCAAAATCGACAGAATCTTAATGTGACACAGTTTGCTGTAGGTGCTTCAATTATGACAAGATGGGTCATAGAAGGCAGGATTGTCCAGATAATGGCAAGACACCCCAACTGCAGGGCCAGAGGGTATGACACTTTCCAGGGAGGTTCTTTACTTATGGAAACACTGGCCACAAACGTTAGGATTATCCTCAGAGGGGTAGAGCCCCGCAGCCGCAGCAGCAACAGCAACAACAGGGCGCTCGTCAAGAGCCCCAGCGACCGTTATTTCTAGTTGCCCTCCCAGCACCACCCCAGGTACCAGTTTTGCCAGCCATTCCAGTAGCTCCGGTGCAGCAGGGACAATTACAGTATGGGCATGTCTACAATGTCTATCAGGCCGCAGTTCATCAGGCCCTGCCCACAGTCGAGGGTATGTTTTTTATTCAGGGGACTACAGGGAGGATATTATTTAACACGGGGTCTTCACGTAGTTTCATTGCAACTAATTTTGCATGTTCCACGGGGTTATTAGACACGACATATAGAACATTTACTAGTGTATACTCACCAATGGGTTATGGGTCTTTGATATTCTTTATATGTCGGGGAGTAGGCATAGAGATTGGGAGATTGCTTCTACCGATCGATATGCTTGTCTTAGAGATGCACCAGTATGACTCTATCATCGGGATAGATTGGCTAGTTACGTATGGGGCTATGATTGATTGATATAGCCATAATATAGTGTTTTCCATACCAGGTCAGAAGATGTTTTTGGTGGTGATGCCTAGTCCCGAGGGAGGTTTGTCGACCCACTTATATTATATAAAGGAGGAGATCACTAAGGGAGTGGTGATACCACTTGATTCGATTCTGGTTATTCGTAAGTTCGTTGATGTATTTTCGTACATATCGGGATTACCACCCAACAAGGAGATAGAGTTCATGACAGATTTAGTGCTAGGAACTCTGCCGATAGCCCGTGCACCTTAGCATATGGTTCCGACAGAGATGAGGGAGCTACGGGATCAGATCGAGCATGTGTTGGGTCAGGTTTCATCCGTAAGAGTACCTCACCTTGGGATTCTCCATATTGTTCATAAAGAAGATAGATGGGTAGTTACGATTATGTGCTGATTATCGAGAGTTAAATAAGGTCACGATACAAAAAAAATATCCGTTGCTCTGAATCGATGACCTATTCGACTAGTTGAGGGGAGCTTCTTCTTTTTCGAAGATAGACTTGAGGTCGGAGTGCCATCAGTAATGTATCAGGGAGAAGGATGTCCTTAAGACTGCTTTTCTGATGAGGTATGGATCTTACGAGTTCAGGGTTATGCCATTTGGGTTAACCAACGCACCAGCAGTCTTTATGGACTTAATGAACAGTGTCTTCAGAGAGTTCTTAGATCAATTTATCATTGTCTTCATTGATGACATTCTGATTTATTTCCGGATTAAGGAGGAGCATGCCGAGCATCTGAGGATGGTATTACAGACCCTACATGAGCACGAGTTATATGCAAAACATCAGAAATATGGGCTCTGGATAACAGAGGTTCAGTTCTTGGGGCACATCATTTCTGTGGAAGGGATGTCGGTAGATCTGGGGAAAGTGTCAGCAGTGAGGGAGTGGGGACAGACCACAACGCCGACTTAGATATGTAGCTTCTTAGGGCTGGCAGGATACTACAGGCGTTTCAATCGGGGATTCTCGAAGATAACGATTCCCTTAACAAACTTGACTCATAAAGGGGTGCCATTTATATGGAATGATGCCTTCCAGTTAGCTTTTGAAGAACTAAAGGACAAGCTGACTTCAGCACTAGTTCTAGCCCTACTCAGGCCAGGTATGGAATACCTGTTTTACACGGATGCGTCCTTACTAGGACTTGGGGGTGTGCTTCAGCAGGAGGATAAGGCGATTGCTTATGATGCCCGTAAGCTTAAGCCTCATGAGGGGAGTTACCCCACCCACGACTTGGAGTTAGCGGAATTAATGTTTGCATTGCAGATATAGAGACATTATCTCTTGGGGGAGAATTTTTTTCTGTTCACGGATCACAAGTCACTACAGTATCTGGTCACACAGCAGGAGCTGAATATGCGTCAATGTAGGTGGCTTGAATTAGTGAAGGACTACCAATTAGACATCTATGACCACCCGGGGAAGGCTAACGTAGTTGAAGACGAGTTGAGACGTAGGTCAGCAGGTGAGGTGGTCGAGGTTGAAGGAAAAATAGAAAGAACTCGGGCAATAGGATGCAATGGCCCGCTCATTCAGGTCGGTGATGACGATTACACCAGAGATAGTTACCAGGGTGATACAGGCTCAGGCAGCGGATTCCTTACGTCAAGATCGAATTATCCAGCTTCTAGCTGAGTGAGCAGAGTCCTTATCCATGATCTCAGATGGGGCATTAAGCTTTAATGGCAGACTAGTAGTTTCAGAGGGGGAGGAGCTACGGCATGCAGTGATGGCAGAGTCTCACGATTCACAATTTGTGGTACATCCTGGAGGGGATAAGATGTACCAGGATATGAGGCAACAGTATTAATGGAGTGGCATGAAGAAGGATACCGTCGAGTTTGTGTCGAGGTGTGCCACTTGTCAGGTGGTGAAGATAGACCATCAAAGACCGGGAGGATTACTACAACCATTAGAGATCCCTATGTGGAAATGGGAGAGCATTTCCATGGATTTCATCATAGGGATGCCTACATCAGAGAGGGGTCACAATTCCATATGGGTGATTTTGGATCAATTGACCAAGGTACCTCATTTTCTGCCAGTCCATATCGATTATACTACGGGCCAGTATGCACAGAGTTTCATTGCTGAGTTCGTAAGACTCCACGGGTGCCCCTTGACATTGTGTTCGATCGGGTCAAGATTTTTGTGTCCAGATTTTGGGAAAGTTTCCAACAAGCCATGGGTACGGAGTTATGATTGAGTTAGGACTATCATCCGTAAATGGACGGGTAGACAGAGAGGACGAATCAGATGTTGGAGGATATGTATCCTTAATTTTGGAAGGGATAGGAGCAGTACCTTCCACTGGTGGAGTTTTCTTATAATAATTCGTACAAGTTTATTATTGGTATGGCTCCATTTGAGGCATTATATGGTAGACCTTGTCGTTCCACGGCATTTTGGCTTGAGGTGTGGGATAACAAGATATTTGGGCCGAAAGTAATTCAGGATACCTCGGCTAAGATTAAGTTGATACGGAGTTGCATTCAGGTTGCTCAGGATAGGAAAAAGAGTTACGCCGATGCCAAGAGGTTCTTCAAGGAGTTTAGTGCGGGGGATCAGGTGTTGTTGCGAGTATCTCCTATAAAGGGGGTAATGCGGTTTGGGAAGAAAGGGAAGTTGGTGCCGAGATATGTTGGGTCATTTCCTATTATTGAGCGGATTGGGCCAGTAACTTACAGACTGGGGTTACCGGAGCATCTGCATAGGATTCATGATGTATTCTATATTTCCTCGTTGAAGAGATATCTTCAAGATGACTTAGCCCACACCCATATTTCCTTAGAGGATATTGATCTACAACCCGATAGTTCCGACCAGGAAGGTCCAGTTTACATTTTAGACCGAAGCGAGAGGAACTTGAGGTCAAATATCGTGCCATTAGTGCGAGTGCAGTGGCAACATCATAATGTAGAGGAGTCTACTTGGGAGTGTGAGGATGACATGCGGGACAAATACCCAAAGTTATTCCTACCAAGTATCCCTTTATTCTGTTCTTTTCCGAATTTCGGGACGAAATTCCGTTATTAGGGGGGAATTATATAATACCCTATATTTTTTAGGGATTTTATTTTAATTATGGAATTAGGATTAATTAAATTAAATGGAGAATATTTATTTATAATTAATTCTGATTTAAATGTAAAAATAACTAGCGTGATGAGAGTTACTATTTATTGATGATAATTATGTTGAATATTACTTAGCGAGTAAAGTAATACATGATTAAGAAAATATTATTTTGGTCGGGAGTGAAAAATACGACAGTTACAATATACTTAGTTGGGACGCGCATGTGAGTCATGTCGATATTACTTTATTGGGTTTAAAAGATAATTTATTTTTAACTAACTCATATGACAATTTCTAATATGCCAATGAGTCCGGAAGGGTCAAGATAGTCAAAAAACTCTAGTCGGGTGTTTTATTTGGGTTTCGGGGCAATTTAGGCCAAACCGACACCCTAGAGGGGTAATTTAGTCTTTTGCAATTTTGGGGAATTAAAATGGACAAAAATAGAAAATTATAAAGGAAGAGTATGTGGGTAATAGATTATATGTGAGTTTCCAAACCTACGTAAGAGAGAGAGAGAGAGAGAGAGAGAGAGAGAGGAAGAAGAACTCCATAAGAGCCCAAGGAAAAAGACTCAAGCTCTCACACAAAAAATTACACCAATGCGTAGATCATGAAGAGAGGATCACCCCTATATCAATTTCATCTAGCGAATCAGAGGTTCACAAAAAGGCAAGTGTTTATCTTGCTGAATGTTTAGAGCATATATGATTCATGTTAATATAGTTGAGGAATAACCATGATATTATGAATTTGGGATAGAAATTGGGTAGTAATCTTTAATTGGGAGTATAGGTTTGCATGTAGTTGAATAACCATGTTCTGGGAATGATAAATCTGGGTTTCATATGTTGATTTCATGAAATTAAATCTGGGATTAAATTGTTGTTAATGGAGGTTATGTGAAATTACGACTTGTTGAAGACTTGAGAAATTAATTAGAATTCACGCTATAGTTTTAGGGATTTGATGTTAAAAACGAATGGGAGAGTGCTATAATACTAGGGGATAAGGTTAGAGTTGTGGAATGTGGATTAGAATGAGTTTTGAAGTGATATGGTGTTGAACAAATTGGAAAAATGTAAATTTTGGGAGAACAGGGACGAACCCTGAATTCTCGTTCGAAGACCTGTCCAGGTCGTTCGAACGACCTCGTTCAAACGAGAATTAGAACGATAACTCCAACGAGATTACCAACAAAATTTTATTTGAAGTGAGAAACTCGTTCAAACGACCTCGTTCGAACGAGAATCCCCAGGTTCTAACGCGATTTCAGAAACTCCAATTTTTTCCAAAACGAGTTAAAAATCCTTCTAGGTTCCTTTATGTGAGAGAATAGGACCTACGATATCCTAGAGTAGCTTCTTTTCATGATTTAGTAGTGGGAGGAAAGTTGTGTAACTACTGAGGGAATGGTTTGGAACGAGAGAACCTTAGAGGGCATATACGATAGAGAGGTAAATCGTATAGTTAAAGTATTGTGGGTTGTAGGGACGAATATACTAGATATAAATTCGGGAAGTTAGGTAGCGTGAATACCTAATGAATATAACAAGTTGTGTGTATACTTTTTGATTTAACTATTATATGTACGACATACCTAGGCTGCTTGCTATCGAGCGGAGGTTGCACGTTGTGGACAATCATGCCTTAATGAGCCTTCGGGTGGCATTTTAATTTGTACCACTAGAGCATAGGACCTAGGTATGGGCTATCTGTGAGAACGATAGTGATGACATTATTATAGGTGCATAGGTATGTGCGTAGCCCATCGGCTTGGAACGATATTCGCCTCCAATATATGTGTTTGTTTTAATGGTTCGTGAGAGATTGAACCTATAGTCCTTTATGCAATGAGCGATGTACCAGGACATGATAGCAGAGTATGCATGCACTGCAGCTGTGTCTCGGGGTGCAGTATTGAATGCATATATATAGAGCGTATGTATATATATATATACTTGTGATACTATCTACTGTGTGAATTAAGGAAACATGTATAATAATGAAATCTGAAATGAATTAAGTTGTTGAACACTTTATCTATATTAAGTTAAAGGGGCTCTTATCTATATTAAAGAGGAATTAATTATAGGCATTATGTATACTGCGAAGGAAATATATGGGGACGATATTGGGTTAAGATTAGATGTTAGATTGAAAAGGTCTAGTTAGCATGGGAATTGAAACTAGTAGGGTTCGATTGTACGTTAGGAGTGAACATTAGATGAGAGGTGAGCATCTCAAGTGGGTACGACAATCTAACATGATTAATATATGTGCTATAAACTCATTATAATCACTTGCTGATTTTTAAATTGTTTTCAACTCGGGCTCTGACCCGTTTCCTGCAAATCTCTTTTCTTGTCAAATTATTTTAGGTGCCCAGCCACAGGGACACCAAGCATAGGAGATCCACTCACTCGACGAGTTGTAGCTGCTGTGAAAGTTACAGGACCTTGATAGTAGATGCCTCTATGTCTATCATTGCCTCTTTTTGAGTTACTTTATCAGTTAGCGCATGTTGCCCCATTTCTATTCAGATGTTCAGAGATATTTGATTTAGTTATTTACTTCTTTCAGTCGTGGATTTATTTCTGTTGGATTATTATATTTGGAATTTTAGATTGGAAGTGTTTTCTCCTGTTCATTTATTATTGTTGTTGTTTTTTATAATATGATATTGATGTGAATGGTGAATGTTTAATTATTTCGTTAACCTTGCTTTATATTAATTAAAAGATAAAATTTTGGCATCAACTTTTTAAATATTATGTGACTAGTATTTAATAATAAAGTTTTCAACAATGATGCATAATCTAAACCAACCAGATATTCTGATTTAATTTCATAAAGGACTTATCACCGGGTATTTAATTAGGCGGGGTGTCACAGACACTCATTGTCATTATGACACACATCTTTGTCCCATCGAATTCAGCAACGACTGTACTTTTTGTTAATTAAAATACTTGTAATCTTATATGGCGAAAACAATGATGAAGAAATGTGGAAAGTAGAGATAAAATTTCAAACTTAAAAATCATTTATGTTAAAACTTTTATAGAACATTGTAAAATACTTTTTGTAATAGGATGAGAGCCCAAGAGTTCACTTCTATTTTCCTAAATAAAATAAACTAAAGTAATATTCGTAAAATCCAAATGTGGACCAAAATATTTTTGTTGATGCATATGTCAGATTCTCACATAACTATTTCAACAAACCTAAATTAAAAAATGGAATTTGTGGAAACTTCAAGCATTTTCTTTCATAAAATTTATTATTATATGAATTTCACTTTTTTGTTTTAATAAATCTTATTATATGAACATTATATGGTTGCAAACAAAAAGTTAATATGCACTTCAAGGGAGATAAAAAATTAAATGTAGGCTCTAAATACCATTCGTTACAAAATTATTTTAGTAGAATCTATATAACAGTTCTTGAATCGAAATTCGACAAAATGAAAGAAAAACGAAATAGATGATAGTAAAAGAAGGTAAAACTTTTTTCTTTTTTTTTTTGGAAGTACGAATATTAAATATATAACAAAATTATTCTTTAGTTCAAGACTTACCTTTATAGTCCAAGTTTAAGTTTTGGAGATTAAATAAGAAAGTGAAGGCTATATCATTTTATATGAAATAAGACTATTTATGTATAAATGAAAACACATAGGATGTTTATAATTCTAATGTTAATTCTATTCATAAAAAGTTTTATGAGAACACATAGGGAAGATTTTACACTTGAATAAATTATTGGATAGACTAAGGTTTATGCTTTCCAATTACATTCATATTGATCTTGGACTTCATTACCACATATAAAAAAACTAAGATTTTATTAGAAATGTGTCGCCTTATAAATATACTACATAAATATTTCGAATAAATAAATAGTCACTTTGCTTTAGAATGGGTGGATAATTCCATCTCTCTCTCTATATATATATATATATATATATATATATATATATATATATATATATATATATATATATATATATATATATATATATATATATATATATATATAAAAATTATTACATAATCTTTTAAAACAAAAATATGATAAGATATAACTTAAGGGCACTAAATAAATTTATTCTATATGGCATTCTACTATATGGTTGATGTGCATTTGTAAGGACAAATTTTCAATTCAGTCAATTTGTTATTATTGGCTTAATTTCGGACAAAACTATTTGTGTCGTAGCCTATGACGTTTGAGTTGAAGACGTAGCGACCAAGCCTAAATTGAAGATATAATCATTGCTGGATTACATGCCTCGTTTAACGTCATCAAGCTCTCAATTTGTCCAAAGTCTCTAAAGGTATGAATGCATATATATATATATATATATATATATATATAGAGAGAGAGAGAGAGAGAGAGAGAGAGAGAGAGAGAGAGAGACTTGGTTAATTTTATGGGTGTCCTTTTATAAAACATTTTAAAACGTTTTTATATTTTTCTCAAAAAAACATTTTAAAACTTCAAATAAAAGTTTTGGGTTTTTTAAAAGAAAATTTTTGAATTCTGAGAAGTCGTTTGAACAAAACTGGGATCTCGTTCGAACGAACTATCTAACGAGATTCTTTACATTTTCTCTGATTTTTCGTTAAAAAGGTCGTTAGAATGACATCGTTCGAACGAAGTTGTTTGAATGAGATTCCTTTGTTTTTTATCTATTTTCTCATGAGTCATGTCATTAGAACGAAGTCGTTCGAACGACATTTAAAAGTCATTCGAACGACTTGAGAATTTGAGCAGTTTTTCATCAGTTTCTTTTTAACTCCCCACTAACCCACTTTCCTTTTACCAGTTTTTCATAGTGCGGGAAATGAATTTCTGAAGTGACTTTTCATAATTACCAAGTGCTTTTGAGAGGAAAATCCTTTAACCAAAATGTCATTTGTTTTTATGAAACCAAATGATTTAATTTTCACATAAAAACATGTTTACACCCATATAGTTTATTTTGATCCAAGTTCAAATATATATATATTATGCTTTGAGATCATCACCTTGGCACTGGGTATCATCTCTACCACAAAAGGATTTTGTTTGTTGATTCGTGGTGTGCATATGTAGGAGGGCTTCGTATGTGGTTGATGGTTGATTCGACCCATCGGTGGATTTCGAGATGACGGTGGATTTCAGAGTTGTCGACTAGGTGGAGGTGGAAGAACGAAGAAGTGTCAATGCTTGAAAGGGAGTCGAGTTGTTGAAGTAAGTATTTTGTCGTGTCTTTTGTAAAACCATACATAGGGGACTTGTGGTTGGGTCACCCGAGGTTTTTTCCGTTGTGGATTTTCCTCGTACATCGCGGCGTTGTGATTTTTTTTATTTTATCTTGAAAAAATCACATAGATGCATGCTTAGGTTGAAAAAGATAAAATTGGTTTAAATCACAATATTTGTGTAAATTGGTGCAAATTTAATAGTGGACAAAATTTAGTGTAATTTAATTCAAGTAAATGTGACAAAATTAATGTTTGGTTTGTTTGGCTATTTTTTAACTTGAATTGGATTAATTTTTGTTCAAGTGGAAATTCAAATATTTGTCTAGTGTAATTTGATTTTAATTTTGAAGAAATTAAAATTTTGGGCGAAATTTAAAATTTGGAATAGTGTGAACCATCTCATTTTTGAATTTAAAAATGGTGGTATCAAGAGTATATCTTATAATCTAAAGGAAATTGGCATTTTCAGATTGGTATCAGAGCGAGAAGGCTAAATTTTTGTGTTAAGATCATTTTTTATTTTAAATATTGAAAATATGCCTTTTTAAAAATTTCCTATTTTTTATTATTTGAACTATGCATATTGGAAAGCACGTATGAGGTCGGCACTTAAATCGTTAGATGAGCAGGTTTGGCAATCGATAGTTAGAGGGTGGTCCCTGCCTATGTGTCCAGAAGAAGAAGTGCGTGTTCTTAAACCCGTAGAAAGATAGAGTGAGGATGAGCTTAAACTTGCTAATTTTAATTTCGGTGGTTTAAATGCTCTTTTTAGTGCAGTCACATCGGATGAGTTCCGTCGGATTATGATGTGTGAAACATCTAAAGAGGAATGGAATATACTCAAACTCAACCATGAAGGTACAAGTGTCGTTAAAGCTTCAAAGCTGTAAAACCTCACCACTCAATTTGAAACCATTAAGATGTTAGAAAGTGAGACTTTTGATGAGTTCTATGCTAGATTACTCGATATTATGAAGTCGCCTTTTGATTTGGGAGAAAATATACCTGACAACCGTATTATAAAGAAAATTTTGAGGTCACTACCCGATAGATTTATTCCAAAAGTGACTGTTTTAAATTCTTTAAACACTTTAAACTGTACGAAACTTGAAGAGCTAGTAGGTGACTTACAAACCTATGAACTTGACATAATTTCCTCCAAGGATGAGAAAAAGAAAGATAGAGCATAGCTTTTGAAGCCCGGGAAGGAGGAAATACCAGTTTCAGATGAAGAGATTGATATGGACTCCGATGATATGGCTATATTTGCTATGAAGTTTAGAAAATTTCTTAAGTGTAATAAAGGGAATCTTAAAAATGATTATAAGAAATTTGAGAAGCCTAAGTATAATAAAGCCGAGAAATTCCCCTAAAACTCGTAATGAAGATCTTAATAGGGACGATTCGAATAGATGTTATGGTTGTAAGGGTTATGTCCATAGGGAATTAGAGTATCCCACTAAACTAAGGAATGAGGGCAAGCAACCAATTTCATATAATTCCACCCTTAGTGATAGTGAACCGAAAGAAGGACCCGATTCCGTCATTGAGCGCAACTTCATCGCGTTCATAGCAAGTCATGTGAGAATTGATAATGAATCTTACCATGAAGATATTTCTTTACATGACACTATTGAGGCCATAGTTTATGAATCCCATGAGTTTGATGGTAGAGAGAGTGGAGAAGAGAGGGAGAATAAAGAAGAGAAAGAGGAGAGTGAACTTCAAGTTACCTTCCATGAATTGTATGTGGAATCATTAAAATTAAAAAGGTCTAACTTGAAGTTAGAAGCTAAAATGAGAGAATGTGCCATAGGTAATGATGAAAGTGTTTTAATTGAAGATCTTAGGGCACGTGAGAGAGATCGTAGTGAGAAGATAGAGTACATTGAAGGTGAGAGAGATAGTCTTTGAGGTTTAATGGAGGTTATGAAGAAAGAACTTCGTGTGTTTTAAGAGAGAAAGAGTTTACTTGAGTCTATAATAGTGGATCTTGAAGAGAGATTGAGTGACTCAAGTCGGGTCAAATTTGATTTGGTGTGTAAGTTGGAGAAATTAGATAAAATATTAGGGATTGTCCAAATTAAAGATGACATGGGTGGTATTGGCTTTGATACTCAAAATGATTTCACTAATAAAGCCAAAACCATGATTTTGAGAGAATCGACTAGGAATAATAGAAAAGGCCAATCCTTAGGTAATACTTATCACCCTGTCTAAACTTGCACACATTGTGGTCGGAAGGGTCACCTTAGGAGGTGTTGTTTCGATCTTAGAAATGGTCCTAGGAAGTTCAAGGGTAGAGTCACCAAGGTCACCAAAACCCAAGAGCGTCACGTTTCACTTATGTGGGGTAGGATATCCGAGTTGAAAGATTTACATGATAGGCTTTATGATTCTCATTTGCTTGCACATGATTCATTCCTTGCTAAATCTAACGATTGATTGTGTTAGCTTTGTTTACATACACTAGCTTTTGTGCTTCTTGATATATTTTTACTAGTTGTACGTTTGTTTGTCATAGTCTAGTATATGCTTCATTATATACATTTTTCTAGAATTTTGATATGTGTATCTTTTGTATTTTAATTTTTTCATTTATTGTGTCTTATGAAAATACAAAAAAGATTTTTTTTGTCTTTTGGGTTGTCCTTTTTGTGTGTTTAAGAATTTGAAAAACTCAAAAATATTTTTTTTTGTATTTTAGTTTTACACATTTTATGTGGCACATCTTTATGTTTGAATCCTATATCATTCCATTTTCATGTGGATAGAATTTTTAGTTGAGATTTTCAATGCTCAAAGTGTTCTTTATCATGCTTGCATGGAGTAGTTTGACTTTGATTTGCTTAATGAATTCGATTTTTATTTGCCTTTTCACACACATGCACAAGCTCTTTTGAACATTGACTTCACATATATATTTGAGCTTTGTGAGATGTTCTCTCATCAATTTTGTCATCTACATGTTTTATGACTATGGGGATTTGTGCATGTAAGAACCGTTTCCCGAATTAAAAAAAGTAAAAAAAATATTTCTCGAGTACAGTTTGTTTATTAACGGGATTGAGCTGCGAGAGAATAATAATCTCGTCGTGAAAAGCCACCATTTGCAAAGGCCTTAAAAAGTGTGGCGTTGTAAAAAGTAGACAAGGCCAACATAGTTTAGTTTGATATCATCATTCAAAAGAAAAGAAGATAATTATTATTTATGAGGGAGTTCGGATGGATATATCAATGGGTTTGCACAATGAATCCTAGTTATGCATATTTTATCATGACGCTATTAATTTATAGAATCATCAAAATTTTAGGCTTATATGCATTGTGCTTGTTTGTTCTTTGTGTTAACTCTATCTTGTCACATAAGGATAAATCTTAGTTGATAAAGTTTTGCAATTAAATAAGAACTCCTTGAACATATTTAAGTGATTGGGTCTTAACTCTTTAGTCTCTAGTTCACACCCATTCACTTCGTTTACCACATGGTTGTTTAGACACATTTATGCCATATGAGTGTGCAAAGCGTAATGTATTTTGTGTCTTATATGGTGTTCATACATACATACATACATACATACACACACACACACACACACACACACACACACACACATATATATATATATATATATATATATATATATATATATATATATATATATATATGCTTGTGCATTTTTGGTATATTTAGTGTATGTATATATACGGCATCATTTGTTCTTGAGTTTTTGCCTTGCTATCTAGTCCATGTTTATTTCTGTCGTAGTATATTTTAGTTGGTATCTTTTTTCTATCTTATTGTAATCGGTATATATTAATCTTGTGTGTGGATTATTTGTTATATTCTTGCCATGTTGCTTTATTATACTTGTCACTCTATACACCATTACATGATATACTTGTTTTTTCCATTATACCTCTCCCTTGTTTCATTTTGGGGAGGATTTGATTTAATTGAGAAAATAGGTTATTTTATTTAATCTTTGCCTATTCGTGAACAAAAAAGGGGAGAAATGGTATCTAAACCTTTTAGTTTGGGAGATCTATCTTAAGGGGAGACGCGACTTTCTTAAGTAGGTCATGTTAAACAAATGGGAGATCTTAATTATGCACTTTATATTGTCATATTCCCCATGCGTTTGATGGTGTATTTAAGTGTGCAGTTTTTTCATCTTATCGGCAATATTTTAAAGGAAGCAAAGCTTTTTAACTATATGTCTAGTCAATCGTCTGTAATTTTTTTTGGATGGGTTTGTGTCTTATTAGATGAGCTTGACGGCCCATAGGATTTTTTATTTTGGTTTTGTCCCGGAATAGCCAACGGGGGAGATTTGTAAGGACAAATTTCTAATTGAGTCAATTTATTATCATTGGCTTAATTCTGGACAAATTTATTTGTGCCGTAGGATAAAAGTTTGTGACCTTTAAGACTATGACGTTTGAAGACATAACGGCCAAGCCTAAATTGAAAATATCATCATTACCGATTTACGTGTCGTGTTTAACGTCATCAACCTCTCAATTAGTCCGAACTCTCTAAAGGTATGAATTCTCCAAGTGACAAACTTTATGATTATTCTTCCAATTATAAAACTGCAAAAGATGTTTGGGATGCTATTTTTAAAAGATACGATACGGAGGAGGCAGATGCTAAAAAGTATGCCGTCAACTATTATTTGAAATTTCAATGACGGATGATTAATCTGTTATTGCTCAAACCCATGATTTATGAATGATTTCCCATGAAATTATTTTCGAAGGCATGGCTTTAGATGAGCAATTTCAGGTGAATGTGATTATTGATAAATTGCCTCAATTGTTCAAAGAATTCAAAAATACTTTGAGGCATAAATCTAAAGAATTTTCACTATAGCCTCTTATAAAAAAATTGAGAATTGAGGAGGAATCCCGAAAATAGGACTATAAGGATGAAATTCTTGTTGCGTCTAACAACAAAAATCAGAAAAAGAACCATACTCCAGTTGTTTTAAAGGCAAACGGGAAAAATATGAAATTTCAGAAAAAGAGCCATAACTAGAATTTTAAAAATCTTATTCAGAATAAGAACCCTGGAAATGGACAGTTTAGCAACTCGGGACAGTTTGTCTATTTCAAGTGTGGAAAGCCTGGCCATATGGCTCGTAAATGTCGTAGTGTTACACATGTACACGCGAACTTAATCGAAGAGGACCTATGTTCTATGATTACTGAAATCAACATGGTTAGCGGTGTTGAAGCGTATTGGGTGGGTACTGGCGCTACTTGCAATATCTGTCATGACCGTACATTGTTTAAGACTTATTTTGAGGTTGCAGATAAGAAAGTATTATTGGGTGATTCTCACTCCCCAAAGGTTGATGGTACTAGATATGTGGAATTGAAGTTTACTTCGGGAAAAACTTTGATTCGTAAAGATGTTCTTCACACTCCTGAGATAAGGAAGAATTTGGTCTTGGATTATCTTATCAACAAAGCTGGATTTACTGAAACTATTGGTGCTGATTTATTTACTTTGAACAAAGATGGAATTTTTCTAGGCAAGGGTTATGCCACTGATGGGATGTTTAAGTTGGACATTGATGCTCTTAACGAAATTTCTCCTTTTTCTTGTATTTCTTGTTCTTTTTAATGTTTGGTATGCTAGACTTTGTCATGTTAATAAATTACTTGTTAAAAATATGAGCACTTTAGGATTAATTCCAGAATTATCTTTAAATGATTTTGAAAAATGTGAATGGTGTAGTCAAGATAAAATCACTAAGACACCATATAAATATGTTTTTAGAGAATCTAAACCACTTGATTTAATTCATTCGGATATTTGTGAATTGGATGGTGTCACAACTAGAAATGACAAACGTTATTTTGTAACTTTTATTGATGATTGTTTTGATTATTCATTTTATGTATTTAATGAAAAATAAAAGTGAAGCATTTGACATGTTTAAAATTTTCCTAAATGTAATTGAAAATCAATTTAATCAAAAAATTAAATGGTTACATAGTGATAGAGGTACCGAGTATGATTTTGTACCATTTATTGAATTTTATAAAACCCACGATGTTATTCACGAAAAAACTTCCCCTTATTCACCCGAAATGAACGGTAAAGCTGGAAAAAAATAGGACATTAAGTGAATTAGTTGCTATTTTATTAAATTCGAGGACTACCTCACATTGGTGGGGTGAAATTATTTTAACGGTGTGTCACGTATATTAAAACAAAAATATGTCCTTACGAAATTTGGAAAAATATTAAGTCCAACGTGTCATACTTTAGAACGTGGGGGTGTTTAGCCTATGTACATATACTCGACACTAAAAAGTCATTTTAGCAAAGTAATGGTAACAAATACAATATAGTCATTACCTCCATTTATAGGTATGATGGCAAAGTGAGGTAAGAGATTGTGGTCGAAAGGGAATGTCTCTCTCTCTTCTAAGAGGAGCGATGAGATTACATTTTTGATGTGTAACAGATTGGTATCATGGTAGATTTGATAGACAGAGAGTTATGTCCCACATTGCTTGGGGTAATGGTCCATATATGTAATGAATTTCACTCTTTTAACACTGGGGCATTTTCAGCTCAAATAGTAAGGCATGTGGTTGGTGAAACCACATTCAAGGGTTCAAATCTCATCGACACTAATTTGTGGATGTGTTGGAATAAAACTCCATACCATTGTGTGTAGTGGTTAAAGTGAGGAGAATATCAGTGGTGGTGGAGTGAGATATTACACAATAAGGGAAATAAGATAATAATGAGTTAGTTGATGCATATGGATGAAAATATTACCATATCTTCCATTTATATAGCATGACAATATTTAGTTGATGACACCTGGTCACGTTGGGTGACATGAGATATTACAAGTATGAATGCACAGTGTGCACCACATGTTAGGCGGTTATTCATCTTTTGTTTTTCCGTACACATTTACATGAACCCACATAAATGATTTCATAGATATGCTGTTTAAATAAGTTATAGGTAGGAAGAACATTCACACATTACCTACTTTACAACCTATGCCATTTCCCCTCGCTCAACCTCCCCCACAAGTGGATTCTATAGATAATCCCATGGTTATCTCCCCTGATCCGTTGGAATCCACCGGCTTAGCACCCGTTCATTCTTTTTACTATCACACGAGGGGCCCGTAATACATGGATTCTGGTTCCACCACTGCCATTGTCGTGCCTCAGACCATAAGAATAAAGCTCGCGAGGCCTCTTCTAAAACCCTTATACATATATTTGGCTCTTTTTATAGAGGAACATAGGCTTGTCAATGGATCGGATTTTATCCAAATTCGAATCCGAATCTGATCCATTTAAGCAAATATAGATCATGCCTAAAATCTGATTATTTGATTAGCCGATTACCTATTTATCAAAATCGCGCGAATTTGGATTCATATACTCCGATCCGTTAATAATCCGATCCGATTAATATTTTTAATATATATATATAAATTATATATAATATATTTTTAATTTATATATATTGTATTTAATAATATTTTAAATATATATTATAATAGTTCTTTATTTCATTATCTATTGTTTTGGAACATTTGCAAAATAAATTTATGAAATAAGAGTTGAAAATAGAAATGTTACAAATCAAGTTTAACATAAACGGATAATCGGATAATCGGATCGGATCCAAATCAGTTTAACATAAATGCATATGGATATGGATTTGGATTTGCCTGATCCGATCCGATTAATAAACAGATCAAATCCGAATCCGTTTAACATAAACGGATATGGATTTGGATTTGCCTGATTCGGTCCGAATCCGATCCGTTTATAGGCCTAGAGGAACATATGTCCACTCCGACTACAGAGTTCACGTCAGTGGTTATGCGAATCAACCAAAAATTAAGGCCTTGTCTTCGCTTGGGGAGTAATTTGACTTCATTGAAACCGTTGTTGTTATCTATCCTAACAACATCACGAAGGAGTTGATGGGAAATTTTTGGTATCTCTGCCGATGTAAAATTTAGGACTATAATGAGGATGGGGGGGTTGATGAACTCATTAAACAAGGGGAGATAGCTATTTCCTATATATCCTTGTCAACTAGACTTCATCTTATATTTCATCCCATTATCAGCGGCACTCTCTAACGCTATTGAATTTCCCCCACTAGTATAGTTACTAATGGATATAGGATCATCAAATGTTCCATTATCTCATAGAGAAAAAATGTTGGCTGAGAAATAGCTAAAAGTATTTTTGATTCATTTATGGGATGAAGAAAAATGTGAAATCTCATGGATACTGGAACCTCTCTCCCCGAAAGTACAGTTACAACTTGGTGAAGGTCGTAGAGATAAGAAACCATTATTGGAAGAACCCCTTTTTTTCGTACTAGGAGAATGGGAATTCCTACCTCGATAATCCTCTATAACAACTTTGGGGCTTCAGGAGTGGGGTGATCCTTCACCTAGTGATATATCCATTTTGATGTTACTAAAGTTTTTACTTTGACTTCAAACTTAACATTGTATTAACCAGTCCTTTCTTATTTTAAAAAGTTAGTGCCAATCATCACTTTCCTTGAGAAATAATTGGTTGAATTTTTTTTCTCTCATAAATCCTCCCATTTGTGAGGATATCTTTACACTTGAAAAACTTGTTCAGTTCGGCTGCATTGATTATCTTGAGTCATCAAAGTTAACAAAGATAATAATTTACTTTACTAAGTGCTTATATATAGATTAACTTTCTTTGAGCTCATTTTTCTTATTTTAGGAACTTTTTACCCTACAACATCAACTAGTCAACCCTCACAACGTACTTTGGGGATATCTCCCAAAATATATGACCATGTTGTCCTCGCGAGCATTAGGGCCGAGAAAGAGAAAGATTTAACTACCAATGACAAGACACGTTGCAATTGCGATCTCATCATCACAAAAAAATACTACCGATCATGAGGCCACTTTCCTAGTTTATGTTCGTGATAAGGGTCTTCTTGACATGCATGTAATCCTAAGGAAGGTATAATAATATTTCCCTATAGATGCATACTGGGAACCCATGCTCCCTACTATCATAAATGAGGGGGCATGGTTGTTGACCACCAGGATGGAGCATTCAAGTTTTAGGTTGCTGAGAACTTTTAAATAATGGATAATATGGAGGCTACAGAGAAGGTTAATGATGAGATACTAAGGAGAAAGAGGTGTTGTCTTTGAAAAATGAGAAAGCCGCTAGGGCCGAAGTTGTGCTGTAAATATGAAGGGCTGGCTTGAGGCAGATAAGGCTAATGTTGTTTTTGAATATAAGAAGTCCATTGATCACTCTTGATTGCATGTTCTTATTTGAATATGGGTATATGAAAATAAAGATGCATTTTGCCAAGAAGTACCCTGAATTGAAGGATATTTTCGATAAGTGGGTTGGTGATGACAAAAATGCATTATCTCTTGCAATCTAGGTAACCTTAAGTGACGGTGGATTCAGAAAGGTCCGTTAGGGCCAACAATTTGTTCCACGAGGCCAGTGAAGCCAAAAGAACAACGGGGTATCCATCAAGGTTGAGGCCCTGACTAAGGCTTGCTGAAATTATTGAGGATGCTTTGTTGGCTATTAGTGAAAATAAAACCGAGGATCCTACTATAAACATTTCTTCTTCTCTAGATGTGATTATAGAGATCCTTATGAGGACAACTCTTGCTGTCGCCGATGCCTTTACCACCCCGATAACTCAAAGCCTGAATAGCTCTTTCCCTTGCTAAACTTTTTTTTTGTGGACTTTTGTGGCTATTTATCAAGATTTTGTTTGTACTTATTTTAATACATTGGATTATGTTCTTATAATTATTTTAAAACAAATTGTAATGGTAGTTTTTGTTATATGTTTATGCGTACGTTTTGTGGCTTCTTTACCAATTGCTTATGGGGATATATCCACATTAATATTTTACCATGCAAATGGTTTAACATATGGGGAAAATCTTCCTGTTGACATTAGATGTCTTTGGTTTCGGTAAGACGTATTACTTTGTTAAGAAATTATGTCATTGGACTTATTTTAAGGATTTGCGTTGTTTGTGGTCATGAGTGAAATTCGTTCGGTGGGGCCTTGGCTGACCCTTCTCTTATGCTCTGGATGAGGTCATTCACATATTGAACGATTTGAACAAAGTCCCATCAATGAGAGGCCTTCTTTATCACAAAACTCTTCTCTTTGGTCTCTTTGTAGTTAACTTCCATCTTAAAGAATTATTTCTAAAGTAAAGTCCTCTTCCATAGTAGATTGAACGCTAACATATTGGGTGTCTCCCATATTAAAGTTCTTGGCATTATTTGGTATGCCTAGGTAATGTTATGCAACTCATTGATCCAATTAGATTTTGCATATTCCAACAATTGATTCCGTCCAGGATGGTTCAATTTATGAGGTCAATTTATCCATTGCATTGATGGTACTACGACATGGATTAATATCTTTTCACGCCATACCACTCGCAACAAGTCTTGAATGCTTGTTGTTAAATTTCCTTCCATGATCTAAGAGAAAGGACTGGTAATGATGTACTTGTATACCATCGGCTGAGACACAAGCTTCTTGCAGTAATGACGAAGGCCTGGTACTATGTCCTTCCAAAAAAACTAAAAGCACATCGGTCGAGATATTATTGCCATCGGCTCGATCCACCACTTGGTGAAGTAATCCACTTCCATTAATAAGAACTTGAGTCGACCCTCTATCTTTGATTATGACCCCACCATTTCAATACCCCACCCTAAGCAAGTGACTATGATGTAATAATGGATGTTAGCTCTTCGACTGGTCATTAGGGTATTGTGGCATGCCTCTAGAATTTATCAAACTGTCTTGCAGATTCAATAAAGTCTTCTTTCATTATGGGACCGTAGTAGCTTTGAGTTGATACCCTCTTTACCAATGATCACCCGACATTATGAGTTCCACACGAGCCTTCATGAATCTTATGAAAAAATTGATAAGACCTCAGATTGGTGCACACGACATTGTATTATTAGGCCTCAAGCCTCAATGATTTAGGTTTAAGCGTTCTTGTGTGTTCGCGGACTTATCCTGATACTGAATGAAATACTTACAAATTAAGCAATTATCTTTTCTCTTGAGCTAGGGATTAGCGATATCTTATGTTAAGCCACTTCAAGATGTCATCCAAACTCGATTCTTAAATATCATGCCAAGACAGGCCTTGATAGTGACTCCACGTCTTTTGTTGACATTAGGCAAATAATCCGTCCTTATCGCAACTTTATGGAATCAATTTAGTATAGACATATATTGGAAGATGACACAAGGTTCACAAGTAATTAATATCCAATTTTTGTCAACACATAAAAGGACGTCATGGTTCCTTATAACAATTTTGTGGACCCACAAGATGATGTTATGGCTAGAAATACAGTGGATGAAAAATCTGAATGTGGTATGACAGTAGTGAGCAAAGAGCTTATGGCTATGTTATATTCCCCTGAGATGAGTTCAGAATGTTTAGACCATATAAAGGAAGACTTTGAATTTCCATAAGGGTTCATCTTGATAATGCCTTTCACGGACCAAAGGGCATGTTTAGTTGTCTAAATGATGGGTTGTGAGTTCCTATGAATGCCTTTCTCCTCGGCCTCAGATTGTATATTCCCATTCCTTCTAAGAAAATTTTAGAGACTCTTAAGCTAGGTCCATTTCATATTTACCCTAATCAATGGAGGGACATTTTGGGCTCTCTAGTTGTCTAGAAGAAAATTCATTAAATGGACATATCTTTGGTATAATTCTTCAATTTATAGGCCTAAGGAAGACTCGTGAATAATACCGAGTTCTTGTATCTTGGAACAAAGAGTGTTGAGAGTTATTTGATGATCAACAAGCCTTCTAAAACTAATAACTTGAAAGGAAAATACTTTTATATTTTTGGGATACTTGGGAGGTACTCTCCAATACGTTCTCCTTTGAGAAGTTCCATAAGGTGATGAGATAGTGGGGCCACCCACCTCAAGAAGGTAATGTCATATATATGCCATAAATTTTATGTTTCGTCCTACACCTATGATTTTTTTTGTAACTTTTATTTATTTTGGTTCAGTTGTTCTCTACCTTAATATTATCAAGCGACAAAAGAAGTATGTTGAGGTCACGGTTGATATTCTTGATAGAAAGAAAGCCTTCGTGCAGATGGTGACCTTGAGTTCTTTGTATAACTTGGTATACTATCCTTCTCACCAAGTTCCCTTGAGGACTTCCAGATATGGTAAGATGCATCCATGGAGTTTAGATATGTGTTATATTTTGTGACATTAAATGTCCGTAATAACTAACATAATTTTTCTTATGTTTAATATGTACTTCTGCGGGAGGTAATCCAAAGATGGAAACGAATAAATAACTGTTGGCCCCCAACTAGATGAGTTTAAAGATAGCGTAGTGTCTAAAGACGTCTCTACCAAAAGGTGTTAAAATAGGTAGAGATCAATTAGTAAGAAAACTTCCAAAGTTACGTCCCCTCCCTCTACCACTACTACTGATGCCGGGGTTGGTGGATAGGAAATTATACCACCAAGAGTACATGATGTCGTGGTCGCCACTACTGATGAAGTATCAATTTAATTTTTCCATAACTAATGGATAGAAGCTTTCACGAGTTCCTCCTCAAAATATCCCTTTGCTCATAACTCTATCCAACAAGGCCAATATTCAAATGGGGCTCTGGTATATGACTTAATTAAGATATATGAATCTTGAATTACCTTAGAAAAATGAGAAAATCGTTGTGAATAAGATGAAAGAAACTTTATATGACCATGATATTGAACGTTTTAAAGGGTTTCATGTTAAGGTATTTGATAATTTCCCACTACATTTTCTTTTGAAGGTATAATTTTATTTTTGGGGCCTTATTCATAATTTTGATCTCTTTATCTTCCCTTTAGTTACCAATTCTATATTTCCATGGGTTTTTCAGGATTTAAATGTCTAGAGAAACAAATATGCAAAAACTCTCCAAGATATCAGAACTAGGAAGGACAAAGAGAAGGAGAAGGAAGTGACTAAATCCATAAAAAGATCTTTTGAGGCTGGTAAGAAGGTTGCAATCATAGATTGTTAAAATAATTAAGGTTATGGAATTGGCTAAGTTTGAGTCTATGTAAAAGCTTTCTTAGACTATAGAATCTCTCTAAATTGTTGAGTAGAGGTGCATGAACTTTGAAAAAAAGTGTGCAAATTATTCTAGAAAGATTGAGGAACTTCAAGCTCAAATTTCCTAGTTGATTAAGGGTCATGTCGTGGATTTAAATAAGATATCAAATGATCATGTTGCATCCTTAATAAAGGCAACTTAGGAAGCTATGTATAAGTCTTCTTATGAATATTGGCAAGGCTAATTCATGGATTACATCCATGTCTATAAAGAGTTGTGGATGAGGGTAGCTAATAATTTGGCTAATGATAATATGTTCAAGTGTCACTTTCACTATGGAGATCATGCTACTTATGAGAAGGACTTAAAGGAGTTTGAGGAACATCCTGCTAAAGAAAAGGTGGTGGTTTCTCAACCTCATTATTAAGATTACGAAGAGATAGATACTAACACAAATGGTGATGAGGATGAAAAAGAAGATGATGTTGTCACCAAGAAGGAGGACGAACCCTATCTTTACCACTTGTACTTCTTTTATGAAACCATATATCTTTAGGACTTATGTCTCCAATATTTTTGTATAACTTCTTGTAAACTTTTCAATTTACATTTGTTCCATACATTGCTTTGAATCGATAACCAATTTCTTTTCATTCAATATGCTAACTCAAGTTTTCATGTCGTGACCCACTGACCAAAGGTTCTATAGATCCAATATTGTTTAGCTATAACTTTGGTGATTAATAATAGTGCAAAGGTTTTTGTAAAAACTCCATGGATAGTGGGGATATTAAATCTCCCTAGACTTTGAATTTGGAAACTTTTTGTCTCAATAGTTGTGGACAATTTAGTGTTATATGTTTGAACTTGTTATACTCCTCTTAGGACTTATTTTAAAGGTTATGGACCAATAAGCATATTGTGGTAGATTTTAAGTAATAGTTCAAACCTATTCAAGTGCCACATTGGGGGACCTAGGTTTCCCTTTAGGCTCTCTATTTGATTATACTTGGTGTTTGTCAATCCCTTGTGGCCTATAAAGGCTATCATATAGGAATGTATTATATCCAAAGATCATTAGGTTTGGAATGTATTATATCCAAATATCATTAGGCTTTCACCTTAATGTTCTGTTCCTTATTTGAATGTTCATACACATTTATGAGTTCATTTAAGTCTTTTAGGTCTTCTCAATAAGGATGTGCTATTCAGAGTTGCCCCGAATCTCTAACTTAAGAGATTTCCTCCTATTAGGCTGTTCTCCTAATTAGAGCATTCAACCACGTTTCACTATCACGAGGATCATGTCATATGGACCTCCACGAGGGATAAGTTTGATCTTTGAATGAAACTTAGGAAAACCTTTTTTTTCATTAAGCCTTTTTTAACTCATAACAAAAGGACTTAAGATGAACTTTTTTATGATGAAGAAATTTCAAGTGTATGATTGTGAATGATCATGTGAAATATGTTGATCATTTTTCTTCTATTCACCATTTCCTTTCACTTTTTGTTTCATGCCCTTTCTTTTAAAGGAAATTAATCCATCTCATTCAAGTCACGCCATGAAATTTCAAGAGGCATGTCTCCTTGAGACGAGTATTGACTTGTTTTTTTAGAAAAATCAAATTCATCTTTCAAAGATATAATTTTCTTCTCAAGTTCACATTTGGAAGCTACACATGAAAGAAGTTCCTTCCTCAAATTTTCAACTTCCAAAGTCAAATCAACTTTTTGTTGTCCAACAACCTTGATTGTTTCAAAACCATTTTAATTTGATCTTTAAAAAATCTTCAACTCTGACATATGTTCCTTCATAGCATTGTTTTATTATTTCGAGGCACATGTCAAGTCTAATAGCTCACCCCTTCTCATTCCCAAGGATTTTAACCCTTTTAGTAGAACATCCCTTTATGTGGTAAGTTGGATGTAGTTTTAATGCAAACTTTTATTTTTCAGATATCTTGAGTTTGGTAGCCAATTTAACATTCATTTTTTTTTTCATTTTGATAAGTTGAGATGTTAAATTTTAATTATCTTGACATAAAGATTTGACACTTTCATCTTCACTGCACTTAACCAATTCGACTTCAATAGATTTTGTTTTCTCTTTTATCTTATCAAAAATGGATTTCAAATGTTTTCTAATCTCATTAGGAATCAAGGGTATGATACAACTAACATTAGGCATATAGGAGAAAAATAAATCTAACAACTGATCATGCATAGCTAGATCCATAATAACGAGTATGAATGACACCAAACGATATCAATTGATCCAAAATATCAGACACAACACCCTTTCCACATATATAATATAAATAGATCAAGTGAAATTTGATCTAAGACAAAAATCTGAAAAGAAAATCACCAAACATACAAATTTTAAAACAAAGGATCTACTCTGGAGTGCGAGTACTAAAAAGATCAAACATATCTAATAAAAATTGAAACCGTTAATGGATATATGTGTTCAAACACCAGTAAAATGTTCTAGAGGGAGGTGAATAGACGCATCCAATCTAAAGATTTTTTTCCCAATTCAAATTCTATCAATCTTAGTTTTAAAAACTTTCTAGAAAATTGATATTAGGCAATAGATTTGGAATTAAACATGTGTGGAGATGTTTTTAATTCACAAAACACTTTTAAATATATCAATTTGAAACTCACAAAACAAGGTACAAATAACATAATTAATTAACTAGGTGATATTCCTTAGAAGTCCAATTTCTTAACTAATTATTAATAAACCCTAAAGCTAAGTGACTTAATGTGCTATTTGATCTTAATTAGAAATTTAAACCAACCCCCACCCAACGGTAAAACATTGGATACATTATCTCTCATTGAACTTGAAAAGATAAGTTTATTGAATGGAAGAGGATAACTCTCACTTAATCTCCTGAACAAATAGTTGCCTTTGGAAATTAAACTTTCCCAAATTTTCTGAGAGCTCCACTAAGATTGAGAGAAAGTCCATTATTCTTTAAGCATCACACCTTGAACACTCTTTCAATAAAATGAATCCGATTTGGTAATTGAAATTATCAGGACTTTAGTGGATTTGAGAAAAATTTGTATAAAACACCTCACAAATTCGTAGATAAAGTTTAAATCTAGGAAAATATCTCAATTCTGAAAATCAAAAAGTAGTTGCAAAGATTATGTATAAAATCTCTAAAAAATGATTGAGAAAAAAACTTATACAAATCTCACTTTTTCAAATTATAATTTTTGGAGCCAAATACATGTATTAATAGTCCACCTAAAAAACACTAGGCATCATGTGCATGGTGTTGGGTTGGCATTATGAGCAAAAAAGATATATCATTAGTCTATAATGCTCCACCTTTCAATTTGCCTCATACCACTTAAAACCGTGTGCACGGTTGTGACTTTGTGTCGTGCGCACACTTTTTCACAGAGGATCCAAATAAAAGCTATGAAAGGTTTAAAAAAAACAAAGAGAGTTAAAAAACTTTACACATTTTAAATAAATTATAGATAATTACTTCAAAGCATAGAAAGATGTGACAACCCACATTCCGAAATAAGGGGTGGCAAGCCCTATACCTCGACATAACGGAATCATGGATGGATATCATCCTCAGCATCATAACAATAAAATAGGTATACGGGAAAGACACTCCCTTAATCAGAAGCAGGTTGTCAAAAATTTTGGTTTGATAACGAGTTAAGAAATAAATTAAACAACCCAAATCTGATGAAAGTGGAATTTCAAAGGAACATATAGATAAATACCAAAACAACATGCAATAAAAGGACAGAATAATCTGTTGGTCCACAGCTACATTCAAAGTGTTTCAACAATTCAATATTTTACATACTCCATTCATTAACAAGTACAAAAGATGGGCCACTAGTCCGAATAAAAGACCTGATCATATCTAGAGTCCAAAAATGAAGGCGTCTAACAAACATCCTGTAATAATCCGCAAGATCATACAGCTCGTCAAAAGCATAGGAGTAAGAAAATCATAACGGGCACCCTTGCGGAGGATCACCTGAGCGGATACAACAACATGCACAACATGGAAAATGAACGGGTCAGGGCCCGATTTATATATGATTCCCAGAAGAGTAGAAAGCATGATAGATATGGATAATAAATCATGAATAATGTGAATGAGAATCTACCAACCTAATCATCAAATGTGATAATGCATTTATATAGGTTTCTAACAGTTATTAAATTAAGCAAGAGAAAAAAAAATTAAATCTCATTTCTTTTCGTATCTTATCATGTTCCATTCCTTAGTAGGAATATAATTTCCATCATATCTTTCCGTTTTCCATTCCTTAGCAGGAATATAATTACCATCTCATTTCTATGGAAATTCACATATCTCAAGTCCCACTTGAGTTAGAAAGGTTATATTCTTATACATATAACGCTTCTAAGACCGCCCCTCCGAGTTTCCCCACTGGGCGGGCCCCTAAATGACTATTATCTTCCAGGTCCTATCTATACAAGAATACCTGGGAACCTAATGCACGTCGGGAAGTGGCCATATGACTGCGAGTGAGTCATAACCACACCCGGAATTACCTCACTAGCGCAAAAAAACATATACAAACCCCGCATATGGCCGAGGACTATAGTCAGCCTACATTCAATTGTCAGGGGACATCACCTCATGCGCGAGCTTCCCTTATGATAGCATTTAGAGAGGTGTGTTTAAGTAATTTAACAATTACCCATTAAATCTCATTTTTCATTACCATTAATCACATATGTTTCATTTTACTTGAAACCATTATCTTTGAATTTTTCTAATTCAATATCATCATATGTTTAGGTCCCGAAGTATTCTCTAAACAATTTTCCAAAATCTTATAGGTCCCAAGGTTTTATATACCTCAAAAAGGCCTATAAAATCTCCACATATGGGCTTAGAATTTTATTTTACAATTTATTTACCAAATGAGAAGTGATGCCTAAACATCACTTTAAGTACCCCTGAATTAACCCCAAGTGATCCCATTCAGCTATAGGGTAACTACCAAACTCAACTAAAACTCTAGGATCCTATGTTTACTTCATTCAAGAAGGTTCCTAGGTTCTAATCCTAAGGGAAAGGGTCACAATTAGAAAAGAAAAATAAAAGGAAAAATACAGGCTTTTCGAATCGATTCGGACTAGCCGAATCGATTCGGCCAGACAAGAGAATCGATTCGGTCAGGAAAACCAACATTCTGCATAACAGTCGAATCGATTCGGGGATAACCTAATCGATTCGGTTCACCAGACCTGGACACTTCCTCTATGCAAATCGATTCGGCCAGGAGCCGAATCGATTCGCTCCTGCGAATTTTGCCAATTTTGGCTATGGAGTCTTGAACTCCTAATCTCTTCCAAACTCAACCAACCCAAACCCTTGTCATATATTGCTACTAATTGGGCATAAATACATCCAACAACCATAATTTCATCATCAATAACCATTCAAATCAATCTCCAAACATTCCAAGCCCATAAATCAATTAAAAGCCCTAAGTTTCTTAAACCATACATAACCACAACTATCAATGCTAATTACTCTACTTAAATCATAAAATAGCAAGTAGATAACTTGCCTCAAGCTTGCAAGTTCAGATTTTGATGAAGTTGTATGCAAGAACAATCACCCAATCTTCAATCTCTCCCTTTCTCCCAAGGTTTCTTCTTCTCTTTCTTTCTCTAGGTTTACCAATTCAATTAGGGAAATAGTGACTTAAGCAAGACATAAATCGTGGCTTAGGTCCAAATTTCCAGCTTTAAGTGATTAATACACGGTAAAATAATACGCAACTACTCATATAAGCTTCAACCAGTCAAAAGTGCCCGGAACCTCGAAATACAAAATGGCAAATAATTTTACTATCTCGAACCTCCCGGAGCTATCTGCACCCTCCAAATTATCATTTGGAAATTTTATAATTCATTTTAGGTTCCGATTTCATTTTAAGCCAAATGTCATTTTAAATCATATGACATTACAAAACATAACATAGCAAAATTCACCTATACTTACGGTAAATATGCAACATCATAGTAGATATTAACTTTTCTTTCTTAAATTAATACCTACTCCACATACCAACATCTTTATATCTAATCACTATATCTAGCAAATTAAATATAAAATAGGACCTCAAAAGCGAGGGTTGTTACATACTCCCCCCCTTATGAGGGAATTGTGTCCCCAAAATTCAGACGTACCTTGAATAAAGAGATACGGATACTTTTCCCGCATGTCATCCTTGCGCTCCCATGTCGATTCCTTGGCGTTATGGTGACTCCATTGAACCCGCACCAAGGGCAACACAAGAGACCTTAATTTTTTCTCCCCATGCTCTAAAATAGCAACCGGTTGTTCTTCATATGAAACATCGGGTTACAAATAAATATCCTCGAAAGGGATGTGCCAAAGCGCACCTTCGCACCCCCTATACTTCTTTAGGTAGGAAACATGGAATACATCATGAATTTGTTGCAATGGTTCCGGTAAAGCAAGTTGGTATGCCACTGGACCCACCTTTGCAATAACTGGAAAAAGGTCCAACAAAGCGTGGCGCAAGCTTCCCCTTCTTACCGAAACACTTTATGCCTTTCATGGGCGACACTCGAACTAATACTTGGTCCCCAATATCCAATTCCATGTGTCGACGACCCGCATCGGCATAGCTCTTTTGACGGTCTTGGGCTATCCGAATGCGATCCCGAATCAATTCAATTTTTGAGTAAGTATCTTGGATCATTTCAGGTCCAAGAAATTTATTATCACCCACTTCCAACCAACAAGCGGGTGATCTACACGGTCTTCCATACAAAGATTCATAAGGTTCCATTCCAATTATGAATTGGTAAGAGTTGTTATAAGCAAACTCAACCAATGGGAGATATTGTTCCCAACCACCTTTGAAGTCAAGCATACACATGCGAAGCATATCCTCCAACATTTGGTTTACCCTTTCAGTTTGGCCATCTGTTTGAGGATGATACGAAGTGCTTAACCTCAATTCGGTCCCCATCGCTTCTTGGAAACTCCTCCAAAAGTGGGAAACGAAAATTTTGTCTCGGTCGGAAACTATATTCAAAGGCACCCCATGGAAGTCTCACCACCTCCTCGATGAATAAACGAGCATACCGAGCAGTGTCATAATCTGTCCCCATGGGTAGGAAGTGTGTCGAATTTGTCAAGCGGTCGACAATCACCCAAATAGAATCACATCCACTTTGTGATCTTGTCAAGACCGTGATAAAATCCATCGATATGCTTTCCCATTTCCACACCGGGATCTCTAACGGTTGCAACAAACCTGTCGGTCTCTGATGATCGATCTTGACCAGTTGACAAGTAGTGCATCGGGACACAAATTATAAAATGTCCCTCTTCATACCTGGCCACCAATACTGACGGCGCATGTCCTGATACATTTTGTCCCCACCAGGATGTACCGTGAACCTAGACCCGTGAGACTCGGCCATCACTGCCCGTCTCAAATCTCCTTCCTCCGAAACAATAAGTCTTCCATGGAAGCGTAATCCACCCTCAGAACCAATTAAGTAGGACTCCGCTCCCTCGGACAACAATCGGCGAATATGGTCTTGACACCCCTTATCCCTTCCTTGGGATTATACCACCCTTGCCACAATGGTAGGATTAACGGTCATCACCGACATGAATGCTCTCACCACCATATTCTCCTGACTGAGTCCCTTCCATTTAGCTTTCCAAACCTCAGTTAATTCTCCATCGGGCTTCCTATTCAAGGCATCCGCTACAACGTTCTCCTTACTCGGATGATAACAAATATCGAATTGATAATCTTTTACGAACTCTAACCATCGGCGCTGTCGCATATTCAAGTCCTTCTGTGAAAATAAATACTGCAGCGATTTGTGGTCCGTGAAAAGACTAAACTTCTCTCCCAAGAGATAATGCCTCCATATCTTCAAGGTAAAAACAACTGCGACTAGTTCTAAGTAATGAACCGGATAGTTTCTTTCATGGGGCTTCAACTTGTGGGAAGCATAAGCAATAGCCCATCTCTCTTGCTGAAGTACACCTCCTAATCCTTGAAGAGATGCATCGGTGAAGACTAAATATTCTAATCCCGGTTTTGGTAATGCAAGGACCAGAGCCGAGGTCAATCTTTCTTTAAGCTCATCAAATGCAGCTTGGCAAGAATTATCCCAAATAAATCTCACCCCTTTCCGGGTCAAATTTGTCAAAGGTCTAACGATTTTAGAGAAACCCTTGATGAACCGATGGTAATAACTCACCAAACCCAGAAAACTGCGAACCTCGATAGGTGTCATGGGCTGACCCCACTCCCTCATCGCAGCCACCTTGCCCGGATCCACCGATACACCCTGGGACGTCACCACATGACCCAAAAACTGTACATTCTGTAACCAAAAGCCACACTTCTCGAACTTGGCATACAGTTGATGGTCCGTAATCTCTTTGGGACCAACCTTAAATGCATAGCATGATCAGATTTCGTTCGAGAATAGACTAAAATGTCATTGATGAACACAATAACAAATTGGTGCAGGAAATCTCGAAACACCCTATTCATGAGGTCCATAAATACAGCAGGGGCATTGGTTAGTCCAAAGGGCATAACCAAAAATTCATAGGACCCGTACCTTGTTAGAAAAGCAGTCTTGGATACATCCTCCTCCCGTATCCTCAATTGGTGATACCCCGTCCTCAAATCGATTTTGGATAAGTACAACGCTCCTCGAAGTTGATCAAATAAGTCATCGATACGAGGTAAAGGGTATTTGTTCCGGATGGTGACCTTATTCAATTCTCTATAGTCCACACATAATCGGAGAGAGCCATCTCTTTTCTTAACAAACAACACTGGACCACCCCACGGCGATGTTCTACGTCGAATAATTCCCTGCTCCAACAACTTTTGAATTTGATCTCTTAGATCCCTCATTTCAATGGGAGCCATTCGATATGGAGCCCTCACAACAGGCCTCGTTCTCGGCGCTAAATCAATCACAAACTTAATCTCACGGCTAGGAGGCAAACCCGGTATTTCCCGAAAAACATCCTCAAAGTCTTTCACAACCGGAATAGAATCCAAGGAAACAACTACATCCCTAAAAGTCTCCTCGGCAATTCAATACAAATAAGTACTAGTACTCCCCTCTAAACGAGGTAAAACTACCAGGAACATTTCTTGTCCCGAAACGGCGAAGACTATACTCTTCCCGTAGAAATTTACTATAGCATGATATTTCATAAGCCAATGCATGCCCAAAATCACGTCATACCCGACCATGTCCAGGACGAGTAAATCGGCCTCAAAGCATAAATTACCAAGAGAGATTTCTATATTTTTGCAAACAAAAAAGATGAGTGACCCATCACCCATAGAGGACTCCACACTAGTAAAAGTTCTTTCAGCAGATTTAATCAACTCGGTGGTCTGAGCAAAGCTCCTAGAAATGAATGAATGCATTGCACGAGTATCAAATAAAATATGACCCATATGTCCCTGAATAAGGAACTTACCCTCAATGGCTAGCGGTGCCGGCGGAGCTGGTGGAAGCATAGCATCCTGAATATGATAGACCCTACCATACTGTAATTGACCCTATTGTGGAGGAGCAACTGGGTTAGGCACCTGTGGAGGGAACTGAACATACGGATGCTGTGGAGGTCGAGGAAACTATCCCCCAATCAACTGAGGACATTCCTTCTTATAGTAACTCGCTTCCCCGCATTGGAAACACCGACCTATCATATTTTCGGCATTTTGACCACGATTATTTCTAAACTAATTCACACCTTGGCCCTGCTGGCCTCTACCTCCCTGACCACCACGTCTTGCTTGTTGTTGTGGGGCACCCTGACCGTGCCTATTGTTATGATTCCCCGGATTAAACCCACCAGAACACTGCCTCTTTGACAAGTCCCCCCATTGGGGATCCCTTTCTTTCTGTTTACTGCCCGAAGGTTAGGACGAGGGAAAGACTCCTCCTCCAATCCCACTACCTCCCGGCCTTCCTGCTTGCCCCACTACGGAGGCCTTCTTGCCACTTTGTAAAAATAGTCTGTGCTCTTGGCAATGTAGTAGAGATGCATTCATCACTTCCCCAAAAGTTTGTAAAGCCGGATTACCCAGCAAGTGTTGTCGGATTCTCCAGTTCAACCCTCTCATAAACTTCGAAACTTTCTTTTCTTTGGCAGTCACTTCATCCGGTACAAAACTTGCCAACCGGGTGAATTCCTCCTCATATTCCGCTATTGACCTCTCCCCTTGCACAAGGTCCTGCAACCTCCTTATCATCTCCCTTTGAATCGCGGGAGGAAAGTACTTATGATCGAAAAAAACCCAGAATTCAAAGATCGCCATTATATCCCTCTGTTATGGCATAGTCACGGACTCCCACCAGTGTAATACGGCCCCAACCAGTTTAAAAGTAGAAAGGACTTTCTTCCCGTCCTCACCACACTCCACCATACGTAGATGGCGTTGTATATATTTTTTCCATTGATTCGCCTTTATAACATCCGAGCTCACGTCAAATTCCGAGGGATGACCCTTTAGAAAAGATTCCCTAGATCTCTCCCACAGAGAAGGTTCAGTAGGAACTTGGGCATCTGGCGCTCTTTGTTGAGCCTGTGGCGCTTGTTGGGCCACTACTGTCACGGCCGCATTAACGGCTTGAGCCACAATATTCGCCACATCCGCAGCATTGAATGTTCCTTGTGGCGACAGGGGAGGACCAACATCCTCATCTAAGACCCTATTGCATCTTGTCGGGCGACCTCTTTTAGGTGGCATCTGATATGGAGAAACAATAGAGTTAGAATTCTACTTAAAACAATCTATTTTGCATAAGATCGTAAACATAAGCAAAAAAGCAGTCCTAACATTAGGCTCTATATCAAAGAACGCTACGGTAGAATGGGACAAGTTCACAAAGATCCAAAAAACTCTAGAACCTGATGCTCTGATACCATCTGTGAAAACCCTCATTCCGAAATAAGGGGTGGCCAGCCCGATACCTCGACATAACGGAATCATGGATGGATATCATCCTCAGCATCATAACAATAAAATAGGTATACGGAAAAGCCACTCCCTAAATCAGAAAGCAGGTTGTCAAAAATTTTGGTTTGATAACGAGTTAAGAAATAAATTAAACAACCCAAATCTGATGAAAGTGGAATCTCAAAGGAACATATAGATAAATACCAAAACAACATGCAATAAAAGGACCGAATAATCTGTTGGTCCACAGCTACATTCAAAGTGTTTCAACAATTCAATATTTTACATACTACATTCATTAACAAGTACAAAAGATGGTCCACTAGCCCGAATGAAAGACCCGGTCATATCTAGAGTCCAAAAATGAAGGCGTCTAACAAATATCCTGTAATAATCCGCAAGATCATACAGCTCGTCAAAAGCAAAGGAGTAAGAAAATCATAACGGGCGCCCTTGCGGAGGAGCACCTGAGCGGATACAATAACATGCACAACATGGAAAATGAACGGGTCAGGGCCTGATTTATAGATGATTCCCATAAGAGTAAAAAGCATGATAGATATGGACAATAAATCATGAATAATGTGAATCAGAATCTAACAACCTAATCATCAAATGTGATAATGCATTTATATAGGTTTCTAACAGTTATTAAATTAAGCAAGAGAAATAAAATTAAATCTCATTTCTTTTCGTATCTTATCATGTTCCATTCCTTAGCAGGAATATAATTTCCATCATATCTTTTCGTTTTCCATTCCTTAGCAGGAATATAATTACCATCTCATTTCTATGGCAATTCAAATATCTCAAGTCCCACTTGAGTTAGAAAGGCAATATTCTTATACATATAACGCTTCTAAGACCGCCCCTCCGAGTTTCCCCACTGGGCATGCCCATAAATGACTATCATCTTCCAGGGCCTATCTATACAAGACAACCTGGGCACCTAACACACGTTGGGAAGTGGCCATATGCCTGCGAGTGAGTCATAACCACACCCGGAATTACCTCACTAGCACAGAGAAACATATTCAAACCCCGCATATGGCCGAGGACTATAGTCAGCCTAAATTCAATAGTCAGGGGACATCACCTCATGCGCGAGCTTCCCTTATGATAGCATTTAGATAGGTGTGTTTAAGTAATTTAATAATTACCCATTAAATCTCATTTTTCCTTACCATTAATCACATATGTTTCATTTTACTTGAAACCGTTATCTTTGAATTTTTCTAATTCAATATCATCATATGTTTAGGTCCCGAAGTATTCTCTAAACAATTTCCCAAAATCTTATAGGTCCCAAGGTTTTATATACCTCAAAAAGGCCTATAAAATCTCCACATATGGGCTTAGAGATTTATTTTCCAATTTATTTACCAAATGAGAAGTGATGCCTAAACATCACTTTAAGTACCCCTGAATTAACCCCAAGTGATCCCATTCAACTATAGGGTAACGACCAAACTCAACTAAAACTCTAGGATCCTATGTTTACTTCATTCAAGAAGGTTCCTAGGTTCTAATCCTAAGGGAAATGGTCAAAATTTGAAAAGAAAAATAAAAGGAAAAATGCAGGATTTCCGAATCGATTCGGACTAGCCGAATCGATTCGACCAGACAAGCGAATCGATTCGGTCAGGAAAACCAACATTCTGCATAACAGCCGAATTGATTCGGGGATAAACGAATTGATTCGGTTCACCAGACCTGGACACTGCCTCTATGCGAATCGATTCGGCCAGGAGCCGAATCGATTCGCTCCTGCGAATTTTGCCAATTTTGGTTATGGAGTCTTGGACTCCTAATCTTTTCCAAACTCAACCAACCCAAACCCTTGTCATATATTGCTACTAATTGGGCATAAATACATCAAAAAACCATAATTTCATCATCACTAACCATTCAAATCAATCTCCAAACATTCCAAGCCCATAAATCAATTAAAAGCCCTAATTTTCTTAAACCATACATAACCACAACTATCAATGATAATTACTCTACTTAAATCATAAAATAGAAAGTATATAACTTGCCTCAAGCTTGCAAGTTAAAATTTTGATGAAGTTGTATGCAAGAACAATCACCCAAGCTTCAATCTCTCCCTTTCTCCCAAGGTTTCTTCTTCTCTTTCTTTCTCTAGGTTTACCAATTCAATTAGGGGGATAGTGACTTAAGCAAGACATAAATCATGGCTTAGGTCCAAATTTCCAGCTTTAAGTGATTAATACGCGGTAAAATAATACGCAACTACTCATATAAGCTACAACCAGTAAAAAGTGCCCGGAACCTCATAATACATAATGGCACATAATTTGACTATCTCGAACCTCCCAGAGCTATCTACACCCTCCAAATTATGATTTGGAAATTTTATAATTCATTTTAGGTTCCGGTTTCATTTTAAGCCAAATGTCATTTTAAATCATATGACATTACAAAACATAACATAACAAAATTCACCTATACTTACGGTAAATATGCAACATCATAGTAGATATTAACTTTTCTTTCTTAAATTAATACCTACTCCACATACCAACATCTTTATATCTAATCACTATATCAAGCAAATTAAATATAAAATAGGACCTCAAAAGCGAGGGTTGTTACAAACGATTTGGAAATCTTGCAAGTGTATGTAATGCTACGATGTCAATTGACAATTTTAAAAGGATATGTGCACTAAGTCTAAATATTCAGTAGTTGTGTTGAACTCTTGATTCTGAACGACGTCCAAAAGGCAAAAAATAAGTTTCAGGTCATTTATCTATGGAATCTATATTAGAATCAATCTTTGAGAATGATTTATGCAAGAGTCATCATTTTGACATGGGAGTCGCCAATCTTATATATATAAATAGATGCATTTTTTTTCATTAATTAGAATTTTGAAGAGTAGAAAAGTTCTTTGTCCTAGACTTAGCCTTGAAGTAAATACAAAAAATGTATTGTCTAACACATTTCTTCGCATATTTCTCCTCCAAATTCCACATTTGGTCCTGGCCTTCTCACTTAATTATGATTTTATTGCGATCAATGTCATTAAAAAATCCCTTAATATTCCTTACTTGATCAACCTCTCTTTCTCATTCTTTGAGTTTTAGCAGACATTAGTAATGTGTCTATGGTTTTCGTTAAACTCGTACTATTTTCCCTTTTTTGTTTTTGTTTATTAGAATTATGCTTCACCTTTTAGGTGCCCCTAAGGTACTCATTGTCTTTAATATTAAAAAAATATGGTGTCTAGATCACAGACTAGTGGATTGTAATCTTCGAATCTTATCAATGCTTGAGAATCGTGCTTTATCTTTTTTCTCACCTATTTTTTTCTGCTGCATCTAGGTGTTGTTCAGGAGCCTCGTCCTTAACTATGGTATTTAAGTTTGCAGCCTTAAATATGAGGATCCTCTTGTCGTGGAGGTTTATTTATCCTTACAATGAGGATTGTCCTTTCGGTAGGCGGTGAATGCATTCTATAATGTGGGATTGGTTCTAGATTCTCTTGCCATGGTTTGGCTTAAGAAAGAGAGATAAATTTGTTCTTAAACTGAGTTAGTAAATATTTATGAGAGTTATTAATCCAAACCTAAAGTGAATATTTCACCTAACATTGGTTACAAGGTCGAAGCCTTCAACTAACACGTAACCACAAAATTAAGTTATTGAACAAAAATCTGGCCACATCTATTAAGCTGCGGCCTTACGAACTAATGCCTTAACTCTTAGTGGACCATGATGTAAACACTATTACAATAATATATTCTTAGAGGATTATAATTCTTCTCCAAAAATTTAATCCTTTCTCACAAGGGACTTATCCTCTCTCGTGTGATAATGTTAAAGACAAAGGAAAGTGACAAGAAAAATAGGTAAGAGGATAATGCACTTTAGCAAAAACTCTAGACTTATCTTTGGGTTGACATGTCACAACCAAGGCTGAAGCCATATTGGGTCGACCCCTGGATTCATTGTTCAAAATATGGAGAACAAACCCTCCTACTATGTGAGGGATATGGAATAATAACCATCTTAAGATATACACAAGTTGAACTTGATCATGATCTCTTTGACACCTTCAAGGCCAAGGCCTGAATTTTGGGGTCTTATGGAAACTAAGTCTGTTTGGTTTATATAGATGGAAAAACTTCTCATATTTGATTTGATGTCTCATGAGATTAAGATAGAAATTGCCAATATTCAAAATTATTTGGACCATCATAGATTTACACTTGAAGAAAAAGAGAGATGAAGCTCAAATTAAAGGTAAACACATTAAATTTTGTACCTCATATCTTTTACTTTCTTTGGCAGAGGTCAAGGTTTGGCCAATTGGGCCATAACTTATCATTCCAAGGTTATGGATGAGGTATCTTAAATCATACCTAAATGAGGTAAATAATTTTCAAGGATTTAAAGAAGTATGCATGAAAAATCTATGAACCTTATTACGATTTTATTATATTTTTGGTATAGCTTTACTCTCCCCCACCATAATAAGTTGATGGATCTAAGGACCCTATCCTTAAGGCTAAGAAGAGGCTTAAACAAATTAAATGAGGAAAAGTTATATACGACCATTATTTCCCATAGACGACACCAAATTGTTAATTTTAGAAATTAAGATCTGATTAGTTGGGAACTATAATATACTAATTATTTAATCGACAATAATTTAATATGAATTGGTCATAAAATTATATCAAAGATACATGGTTCTGCTCCAAAATCTGGTTTCTTGCATTTATATGGGGTTCTTATTCATTCAATTAGTTAAATGACTTCATGGGATTTCTATTACAAGCATTCTCAAACTCTTTTCTCACCTAAGAAGAGTAATTATAGAAAATACAATATTACATGCCTTTCATGGGTGGTCATTAGCTCTATTAATATGTGTGAGGGTAAAATGAGATAAGAGAATGTGGTATAAGAGAACATGAGCATTTATTCCAACACAAGAGATCATATCACAATTTCAATTAGAGAAATTGGATAGTCATGAGTTAGTTAATGCACATCAGGTCAAATATTCCTCCATTTTCCTTCAATCTTGCGTAACATTCCTTAGCTGATGTCATCTAGTCACGTGGTGTGACATGAGCTATTAACCATCCACTTACAATGTCCTTTTTCTATTAAGTGATCTCATCCTAAGTAGGTCTGAGGCCGATGTGACCTCTTCTGGGTTATCTTCCTTGTTCACATAGAAATAGGTTCCACTTGAAGGTGGATGAAGCCGAACCCGCCCCCTTCTTCCATATGACGCTCTTTGGGTTAGCCATGTGTTTAAACATATACTGGGGCAATAGAAGATATTTTTATTTCATAGTCTATAGTCTTCGTATCACTTCTTCGATTGAGTGATTTCTCCACTTTACATTAACTAAATTTATCACCTTTGACCTCATCACTTCCTTTTTACAATCCAAAATGTGGTTCACTCCCTCCTCTAATCCAAGTCTCTATGAACTTCAAATCACCTACATTTGATGATTTGATTATAATTTTTAGCATAATTCATCAAGTTTGAAACATAAAGATGTTATGCACCGAGGATAAACCTTAGACCAAGAAAAATATATAGTCATACTTTTAATTTTTTTCAGACCTCAAATGTCTAATATATCATGAAATTAGTTTCCCTTTCTTCTAAATCTTATAAGCCCTTTTCAGGAATGAACATTAAGTAAAACATCATCCCTCGCCTCTAATTGGAGGTATTTTTGTAAGAGAACAAGTACGCTAAAAATCTACATGTTATTGTATCCTCATGTCCCATTCTAAAACATATTTGAGTCATAGTCTAAGTTGTTCCGAAAAGCTACATGTTCAAGACCACAAGATTGTACTTATGCGTCTTCATTCGAAAAGCTACCTCACGCTATGACCAATGATATTGTCACTTTAGGATAAAGGTAAAGGACTTAAAAGGACTTAGTTTTACCACCCTTGTTTTGACATAACTTAGCATAACTTTTCTTTAATTGGAAATTGTGTTAAAACTTAAATGTGAGTTATTTTTGGATTTTTTTTAGCAAATACACTATGCAATATACTTTTCTTATAGAGAAAATATGTTCATAAAAAATGCATTCTTATGTGTGTATTTTAATTATGAGTGTTCTTGGTTGAGAACAAACATACTTAGAGCGTTTTGCCAATGAGAACGTGTGTGCTTGCATTCAAATGAGCAAATTATATATTAAACCCTTTTAACCCAAACAAACCCTAAACATGCAACAGTATGTGATTGAATAAGATGATAATCTAAGCAAGAACATTCAAACACATGAAATTGAGGAAAAATCCCCCAAAGGGGTAAAACCATTTATTTTCATTATAATATTGTATCTATACAATTTCGGATTACAATGAAAATACAAGTGACTAAGAATTACCCTCAGGTATCGGATTCTGTAGTCGCGACTGGAACTATCCCTTTCCGGTGGGCTGCAATGGAGAAGAAGAAACAGTCCACAAGGGTGTGAACAACAAAAGTGCGTTCCTGGGTTGCAAAGTGATTCACAAAGGATTGGCAATTTGTGTGAATAAAAAAACCTAGAGTCTGGATGCTCAATAGGTGAAGACTTAGGGCTTTCTTTACTCTGGAAATCGTGTGAATAAGTCTTAGAAAACCACTTCCCGTGGTGGGATTAAATAAGAGGACTCGGGCCTTAAAAATCTGAACACGATGTATTTGAGTTTATCCCAGGCGGACCGGTCCTGGTCTGAGGCGGATCGGTCCGATTAGACCGGATCGGTTCTTTTATTCTGAGGCGGATCGGTCCGTTGATGATCGGATCGGTTCGCTTCCAGGCTTCATCGGTTCGCTTGCGGTCCGAGGTATACTGGCCTTCTGACAAACAAGCGGATCGGTCTGGGTCTTTAGGCGGACCGGTCCGGTTAGCCGAATCGGTTCTTTTATTTCAGCGGATCGGTCCGGCTGTCAGACTATGATTCCTCTTCTTCTTTTGATATTCGGATCCGTTGAATCTTGAATCTTGAATTTCTTCAACGGTGTAATGGCGTGCGACATAATACATTGATAATGGACAAAAATGTCCTTACAAATCTCCCCCTATGTCTATGCCGGTACATACATAAAAACAAACATCCGAATTATCAAACAACTAAAAATGATGCCTATACAAATCTACCCTTCCATGAACCCAAAACTGGAAAGATACAATTGAATAAGACTACAACGTTTGCTCTTCAATTCTTCAGGAATCTCAACACTTTTCTTATCAGGGTGTGCAATCCAATGATAATCCATGTAGTACCTACACACATGAGACAAAGAAAAATACCAAGTGACATATCGAGTTTGAAAATGAGATAAACATATATAGCAATTTATGAGCAAACTCAAACTTTCAAATCTCCTCCATAATAAGATAATTCTTTCTCCCCCTTTTTATGATGTCTCCAAATAGACAAATGAGAAGAATGAATCAAACAAGCAAAATCGGGGTGTCACGGTACAAACACAAACTATTTTTGATTTTTCAAATTTTTCATACAAAGATAGGATACCAATATGAACAAATATGATACAAAAATCACACGATGGATTTAGACTCAAACAACCAAGTCATGGAAACGGAATGAAAGGGTGTGAACACATTCGATAGGTAAATCAACTCAATCAATCATATATGCACGATGCATACGTGTACGCCTAACGAATGAACATCAAAAGTATCCTTAGGTGTAAAAGATTGTTGAATTTAGATGACATCGTCTTATGCAAATCAATAAATCAAAGTCAAATGATTTTCACACCAATAACGTCCAAAACTATATAGCGCATTTTCAAGAATTTCAAGGACGTGCAAACCCGTTTTAATTCTCCAACCAAACTCCCTCATATATATATTCTTTTAGAGGTGTATAAACTAAATTCTCAAACTTTGGAGAATTGGTGCAAAAACCTAAATGGCCCCTTTTTGGCATGAATATCTTTTTATTTCCTTTCAATTTTTTCGGGCTCTTTTAAACCTCTTTGGACCCCGAATAATAAAATTCCTCCATTTTTTAGGTCCAATTTAACGGTGGTTTTTGCGCAAAGGATAGATAATTACCTTTCGCAGTCCCTCCCCGTTTTAAATAGAGCACACAAACTCACAAAACGGTTTTTGAACGCACAATGTCCTTATCAAAATTTTATCGCGCTTGGTTCGTTTTAAGGACAGGATGGAAGTGAAAACACCCAACCAACATGTGATAAGACAAGCACAATAATCAAACAAATCCGTGCAAGTGTGCATTAAAGGAAACATAAGTCAAACATGTAGGAAGTAACACTTAATTACATCATAATGACTCCAAACATTATAAAGCACATGGATGAATTGACCTATTGTCTCAAAACACTATCAAATAGTCACATAAAAATAATGGAATGATGTTGTGACTCGGTTATCCTAAGTGTCCATCCATAAACGGTGCAACAAAAAAAAAATCTTTTTGTATTTTTCTAAATAAATTATGAAAAAAATATATATACAAAAAGTACAAGTCATCACACTAGAAAAAATATATCATGAAACCACAACTAGTGTATGACAAACATGCAATCACAATCAACCAAAATATTTCACATGGGGTGAATTACGCGCAAGCAAACGAGAATCGTGGACAAATAAACCATAAGCCTCTAAATTCGATTTTCTAACCCAAATTGATGTGTAACGAAGTGTGGGGGTTTTGGGAATCGAAATTATTCTTTCATTAACCTTCCTAGGTCCATTTAAAAGCTTATAACAAAAGTGCCTAAGATGACCTTGCCTACCACAATGTGTGCAAGAGTAAATCGGGCGGTTTGTGTTCCCTAAAGGTGGCCCTCTCCTCAAATTTATCGGTTGCTCTCTCCGAATTTGCCTAGGTGGGTCTCTCCTAATGATCCTAGGAGGTTCTCTCACGGTGTTCCTATGGGGAACCTTTTTAACAAACTTAGGTGCCTCTTTCTTAACAATCCTAGGAGGCTCTCTCATACGTGTGGGAATGGGTGTAACATATTTTTCAAGACCAATCCCACCCCTATCCGTTTTGATCTCGACTGTGCCTAAAATCTTATCAAGTTTTTCAGACCTAGACTCCAAATCAAATTTCACTTTACTTGAATCTTTCAATTTCACCTCAAGTTCACCTATCCTAGATTCAAGTACTCGTTTAGAATCCTCAAACTCTAAAAGCTCCTTTTTCATAGTCTCCATCAACCCTCTAAGACTATCTCTCTCACCCTCGACGTACTCAAGCTTCTCTTTCAAAATTTTCACATGAGCCCTAAGTTCTTTAATTAAAAAATCATTATTTTTTATGGCACACTCTTTCAATTGAGCTTTCAATTTCAAATTTTCTTTCTTTGTTTTCAAAGTTTCAGCATAAAGTTCATTGAAAGCAGTTTGCAAGTCATGCTCATCTACACTTTCCTCCTCACTTTCATCCATACTCCCATTACCTTCACTATCATCACTAATCACATGGATGGGAAACTCTCGCCTAGAAGCATAAAAAACTTCTTCTTCTGAATCACAATCACTAAGGGTAGAAATATGAGAAATCGGTTTATTCAATTTCTTCTTTAAATTTGTGGTACACTCATGTAACGTGTGACCAACACCCTCACAACAAGGACACCTCTCAGATTCGTTTTCAACAGAAGATTTAAAACAAGAGTTCGTGTGAATTTTCCAATTATTTTTTTCAAAAATTTGACATCGAAGATCATCAAAACCATCAAAAGCCATTTTTGTGCAAAATCAAGATCAAAACACAATAACTTAGTGCAACAGGCTCTGATACCAATTTGACGACGTGAGAAGTCAAATTGTATAAAAAAAAAAAATCCTTGAAAAATCAAGATCACGCGATAAATTAGCGTAACCCGCTCTGATACCAATTTGAGAACGTGTGTGCTTGCGTTCAAATGAGCAAATTATATATTAAACCCTTTTAACCCAAACAAACCCTAAACATGCAGCAGTATGTGATTGAATAAGATGATAATCTAAGCAAGAACATTCAAACACATGCAATTGAGGAAAAATCCCCCAAAGGGGCAAAACCATTTATTTTCATTATAATATTGTAGCTATACAATTTCGGATTACAATGAAAATAGAAGTGACTAAGAATTACCCTCAGGTGTCGGATTCGGTAGTCGCGGCTGGAACTATCCCTTTCCAGTAGGGCTGCAATGGAGAAGAAGAAACGGTCTTCTCCACAAGGGTGTGAACAGCAAAAGTGAGTTCCTGGGTTGCAAAGTGATTCACAAAGGATTGGCAATTTGTGTGAATAAAAAAACCTAGAGTCTGGATGCTCAATAGGTGAAGACTCATGGCTTTCTTTAAACTGGAAATCGTGTGAATAAGTCTTAGAAAAACACTTCCCGTAGTGGGATTAAATAAGAGGACTCGAGCCTTAAAAATCTGAACACGATCTGAACACGATCTGTTTGAGTTTATCCCAGGCGGACCGGTCCGGGTCTGAGGTGGATCGGTTCTTTTATTCTGAGACGGATCGGTCCGTTGATGATCGGATTGGTTCGCTTCCAGGCTTCATCGGTTTGCTTGCGGTCCGAGGTATACTGGCCTTCTGACAAACAAGCGGATCGGTCCGGGTCTTTAGGCGGACCGGTCCAGTTAGCCGGATCGGTTCTTTTATTTCAGCGGATCGTTCCGGCTATCAGACTATGATTCCTCTTCTTCTTTTGATATTTCGATCCGTTGAATCTTGAATCTTGAATTTCTTCAACGGTGTAACGGCGTGCGACATAATACATTGATAATGGACAAAAATGTCCTTACAGCCAAAATATTCAAAACTCTTTGATCTCAAATACTCGTTCAAAATCTCTGATCAAAGTCGTGACCTCTGGCACGTTTCAACAAAGATATTCCTCGCTGCAGCGAAGGTCTATCACTATTGATTTTATCCAAGTCCAAATTCTCTGGATATAATTTTGACCTGGTTATCACCACAGGTTAGCTCCAGTGACAACACCAGATTTGTCATAACAAGAAAATTTTCCTAAAAGATTGCATCGTAAAATGTGAAGATTCTTTGTTGTTGCCATATCTTTTGTTGTATCCAAGAAACAACCTATTTTGTATGGTTGAAATTGTGTTATAGGGTTTGAGAGCTTGTGTCCACATGTTTGAAGACACCTATTTAATCCATCTTCTTCATCACAAAATAAGGTTAAGATTTTTCAAGAAAGGTTTTCATTATTTATCAAGCTAAAGAAATCATATTTTCTTAAGAGAAAACAATTTCTTTGTATTTTTAAGATATCCATTATTTTCATTCTAGTTTGAAGTTATTGAAGTTTGATTACTTATCTCAGGATTTGAACAAATATTTTGTAAAATTTGTTCATGAGAAACTTTAAATATATTTAATATCTAAAAAATGCTTGTGAGTTTATTTTGATTAGCCAAACATTTTGTAAACCTCCCTCAGCCTTTAGGACCCTCACATCCTAGTAAGTTAGATCTACAAATAGTGACTTTCACTAGTTCATTTGGAACACAAAACGTTTTTTGCAACTTTAAAGAAGATTTGAAGATTTGGTGCAAACACAACATTATCAACGGAAGTTAACATATGCGACGCGATGAGTGGTCAAAGAGCGATCCGTGCTTGCTCTTCCAGTTAGAAGGTGGAAAGTTTTTCTTGTGGAGGTTTTGCATTATTGAGTATAGAAGATGTTCAAGTTTTTAAGTCATTTATCTGAAAATATAATTTTGTATAAATATTGGTTGGCTAGATTCCCATGATAAAACATTTGAGTCATTGAGTCCGTCAAGTCATATAGACTTGATTCATTATGAGTGAGGCACGTTCATTTTGTCTAGGTTAGACTTAAATGAACCTTGAAGATTAAAGATCATGCATGTCTCTCATTGAAAAATTCCTTTGCCGTAGATTTATTGAAGTGAAGCTTATATCCATTATATTTTTATAAATTGTACGAGGCTAAACACACAAGTGCACTTTGCTTCAAATGTGAAAGGATTTTGAAAAAGTAGAAAAAATGATTTGGAAAATAGTCTCAGATGTTTTAAAATATTTTTGAAACAATTTTGGGATTTGGTTATGTTCTTTGATGAGTTAAAGCCTTTTTAAACTACTTTTTGGCTTTAACCGTTCGCAAAACTCATTTGCGTGATCCATTCGCATGACTACAAAAAGAGACCGTGGACATGAATAAGGACCTGATTCCACACTCCTTCGAATTGTGCACAAAACAAGCTTTAACCGTGCGCTCCACTGACTCAGATTTTGAAATTCTCCTATTTCAAGGTTAATTTCTCTCCCATTTTTATAGATCTGAAAATTACACAACATAAACACTATTTAGAGATATTTTTGAAGTTAAACTATAATTTCTTTCTCTTCTATTTCAAATCTCACTTATTTTCCAATTTTTTTTGAAGCATTGATCTTTGTTTGATTAATGTGTTTCTCAGAGAATTGAGAATACATTTAAATCAGATCTTCACCCTAGAATTATCAATTCAAATTAGATTTAGTAAATTGCTATGATCAAATAATCCATCATCTAAAATGAGAAGTATTTTAAGATATTAGGGAGCTTGAAGTTGGATGCGACTGGAACGAAGAGAATGGAGGTTTTGATTCATTGCATAAAGCTTGTAATGGATTCTCATTGACTATGGGGGAGAGTTGAAAGGTTAATAGGTAACTACATAATAGGGATTGTGTGAGAGGTATCTTCCTTTCTTTAGTAAAATTTCTTTTCAAGTAGAATTTAATTGGAGAGCATTGAGATTTTTTACCCCTAGGTGGGGTTTTTTCCTCATAAACCACGTCTTATGCTAGCTTGTGTATATTTTTATAATTGTATGTACACAATTTATCACACACATCCCATATATATTGTTTACATATTTTGTGAGTTTTTAAAGGCATTTTAAAAGGTTTTGATAAATTCAATTGGTGATAGATTTAAAATTGAAAATAATCTTGTTCAAGTGAGAAAAATTGACCTAGGATCTTATCAAACCTATTCACCCCCCACTAGCCTGTTGTTCATGTTTACTAGAGAATAACACACCAAAACCTTTAATTGGTATCAGAGATAGATTCTCATTTGTTTAACACTAACGTGCTTAAGTAGATATTGTGTTTGTTGTGTGTTATTTTCTTTTTGGTCAACTACTTACTTGTTGTGTTTTTGTAGTCATTTTATATGGTTGTTAGATGGATCAATTCTGTGATTATAGTTCCTTAAATCGTCCACCTTATTTTGATGGATCAAACTATGGCCATTGGAAAGTTAAAATGAAAACAAATCATAGATCCAAACATGAACACGTGTGGATGAGTGTTGGAGAAGGTTTGATACACCCTATCATAGAGGAAAATGGTTTGAGAGTGAAGAAACCAAGGTTATTATGAACGAATTCTGGATTTATTGATTGTAATTTTAACTTGGTTGCATTGAAAGCTCTTTTTTCTTCGATGAGTACTCAAGAGTACAATCGCATACTCAATTGCGAGAAACCTAGGGTATCTTGGGATATTTTGAGAGTTATGCATGATGGAACTTTGAGTGTGAAGCGTGAAAAATTACAACATATCACTACCAAATTAAAAACCATGAGAATAGAGGATAGTGAGGCATTTAATGACTACTGTACTAGGTTAACATAGGTTTTGAATGCACATTTCAACTTAGGCAAGAAGATTCCAGGAAATAAGGTTGTGAAAAAGCTCCTTAAAACCTTAGCGTCTAAGTTTTCTACTAAGGTTACTATCTTAAATGAAGTTAAGGATGGACACGTATAGTCTTAAAGAGCCTATCAGACCACTTCAAATTTGCGATCAAGAAGAAAATGTTTTTTCTCCTAAATCGAAAAAGGACTTGGTATTTATTGTTAAGCCAAGTGAAAAATATTTACGAAAAAGGTGTTAAAAACCTAAAGAGAATATTGAGGTGTGCATGGCATGTTTTGTTAAAACATTTAGCATGTTTATACTAATAACAAACACAATTAAAAAATGGAAAACAGTTTGAACAAAAGTTGTAGGTCCCATTTTCTTTCGAACGTGTTTTAAGGATGACAAAACCAACTTTCTTTTTATGAAAAACCTTTTTCAGCTTTTTAAACCGCACCAAGTGTGAACCAATTTTAACTTAACCAAATTTCATCTTGATTAATCCTAAATTAACATCTAGTGATTAAAGCAAGTAAAGTAAGGAAAAGAATGCTCACAACGCTGGATGTACGAGGAAACCAAAAAGGGAAAAAACCTCGGACAACCCAAGCTAGACAATCACTATGATGTGGAATTACAAGGAACATACACAAGCATTACTCAACGACTCTATCCCCCATAAGACTTGGCACTCTTCTGATCTTCAACCACTCCTCCACAGTGCCCACATAGAAATTCCTTCTTCCACGATGCTAGTTCACAACACACGCATCCACGTATGTCTCGATGTCCACCGATATGGCTTTGTGTCATTTACGATGTTGAACATGGACTCCTTTTCTTCTTCACCGCAAAACCCAATGTTCAAGTATAGAACAAACCTCTTTTGGTGCAAACAAATATCACAATAGCATATGTGAATGAAAACTCGTATCTTTGAAACTCTAAGGATGTTTTGGACTTAGAAAACCATAGAAAATATGTGCAGAATACGTACTTGTTTGTAAACTAATTTTCAGATTGCACACCTACGAAATTCTGAGGAAGCCACGCCTCAAATAGATTTCTTGAGGCGGCGGCTCGCTCGAACGATTTTAGCTGTCGCTCGAACGAGCTAGCTATGTCGTTCGAACGACATAGTGATCTTGCTTGTGTAAGAGGGGAGTTTAATATGGGTAAATACTCGATTTTTGTACGTGTTTAACTTGAGAAACTTCGGTTGAGCCTACATATCTGTCATAGTCAAAATCAAAGTCAGCGTAGTTCGTGGGTTCATACTATTCAATGGAAAACTCGTTGTGGTGGCTCTTAGCAAGGAGATAGGTGGCGAAACTCATCTCAAAACTCTTTTCTAAAAATCTCTCTCAAAACTCAGAAGACATGAAATAACTCTTCTTCTCCCAAGAAGTTTTCTTCTCAAATGTAAAGAAATGAAATCTATATATAACAAAAACCAACCCAAGTGGGTTGACACATGTCAAATAACCTATGGTGACATATGTCCTAATTGGGATAACTTGTGTCCCATAACATATGGTGCACCCTCAATACAAGAATATTGTTCAGTTAATGTATAAATAATACACAAATACACATGATATGATGGACGCGCATAATAATACATCAGTCGCATAAACACATGTACTTTTGTCAATATTAATCATCTCTAATCTCATTTAATAATTTAATGATAGTATTATCATTAAGCGCCTCCTACATTTTCCCCTCGTACATATAGTTGGTATATTGATGCATGTCTGAAATATTTTGACTGTATGTACAAAACACCTTTAGCCAATTTTGATATGTTCGATCAACCTGTGAATCGTGGGTAATAATATCGTATCTCATTTAATCTTAATGACATACTTTTATCTCATATCTCACATTTTATGATATACTGCAATCTCATATTTTATATTTCAGTTACATGATATACATCAATCTCACATCTCATATATTAAATCTCATATTTTAGGCTTTGATCTCATGGGTTATTTCGAAGGACCTCGTGATCATTCTTTTCATACGAATGATATACTATGAGTGTTGCCCCCATTCCTATTTAAATGAACATGCATCCACGATTTTATTGTGGTCATTTGTAACTCTGCTTTGGTAAAAAGTATTATCATGGGCATATAATAACTACTTCATCATTCTCTTTCATTATTCTCAATAAAGCTATTTGGTAGTATATTATGATCCTATAACAACTACTTCATTGTTCAATTTCATCATTATCAATCAAGCTTGGTGGAAGTATTATTATGGTTTACATAATAACTACTTCATCATTTCTCTTTTATCATTATCAACCAAGCTTGGTGGAAGTATTATTATGGTTTACAGAATAACTACGTCATTGTTTCTCTATTAATCTTTAGGTGCATGCACATGTTTTATGTGGTGACAATAATATTCAACACAAATAGATAAGAAAAGCGCAATCACCAAGTAAAATAAATAACATAAAATGCCAATCACACAATAGAAAATGTACGTGGTTTAGCAAGAATGCCTACATCCACGGTGGTGCAGTTAATATTATTTCTATATACTTCGGGGAGCGTTTACAGAGAATACAACGCGTGCCTCTTGCCCCAGGCTTAGGATTTACTATATACATGTTTATCTTCGGGGAGTGGGGGTGTTGGATTCCCCCACGTCCACCTTTCTCTCCTGGAATATCTCTATACGATATTTTAGGAGAGGACTAAGTCATAACTGATTTTAGCTTAAGGTGCTAAGTATCCGGACTTTGGGCCATTTTTATTAGGCGACTCGTCTGGGCCCATGATGGTAATTCTATGTACCCACAATTTCCCCTAAATTTATTGGGCCACAATATGGGCTCAATAAATTTAAATGATTTGCCATAATGGCTCTTTTGTAAGTTATGTAACTCTTCCCAAAGCTGAGAATTGATTTAGGCGGCAGTTGCTTCGAGTCCTGTGCGTGATGATTGGGAGCATTTTAAAAGTTATTTGGAGCAGCGTTGTGTAGTCGTCATTTCAAACTTCTAAGTGTTCCATCATCTTCTGCGAGTTTTAGCTGTTGTGCCCTCTTCTCCAGGTCTTTATTTTCTTCGCTTCTAATCTCCCTCGTCATCCGGGCTTGTGAACTTGCATCGTCCAAGCCTAGTTTTTATCTCGTAAGTCCCCTTTGCTCTCTCTTTGTGCTTTCTCTGTTGAGGTTTCTTTGAATTTGCAATTTAGGGTTTAAAAATGACAAAGATAGGTAATAGATCAGTATTTGAGTTTAGGAAGTTTTATAACATCCCAGAATGGGTAGAGATTGAGTGCGCTCCTTTCCCTAAGAATGTTAGAGAGATAGAGGGCACTCACTGTATTCATGTCCTGTTGTTTTCCCAAGGGGGGCTTACTTTTCCTCTAAATAATTTGTTCCTGTATTTCTTTAGTTATTTCAACATTGTCCCTGCACATTGTTTTCCCAATGTCTGGAAAATAGTCAATGGTGTCCATAGAATAAATCAAATTTATGGCACTAAATTAGGGCTCGCTGAAGTTTATTTTTATTAGTCCTTCTCTCGAACGAGCTCTGGTATTCTTTACCTCAAGGCCTGGAGTCCTAACAGGGTATTGGTAGTAAATTTACCTGATTCCCACAAGGACTACTGGCAAGATGGCTTTCTTGTTAGGAATTAGTAGTTCTCCCCTCAAACTGAAGGGGCGAGGTCTGATAGATTCACTGTTCCCTTTTATGGGGAAGAGTACATAGGTAGTCTTCACTTTTCTCTTTCAATCTCCTTGTTGATGTGTGATTTTTTTGATACTTTCCTATTTTCTTTTCAGCGAAGATAAAGAACTTGGAACCTGCCCTTAACGAGGTTCGAGTTGCCGAGCTGATTACATCTTGGAATATTAGGGAATCTTTGGTTGACGGTGAACATCCCCGGTCCGCTGCTTTCCTGCTTGAGTACAAGAACATTAGGTCCAGTTTCATTGCGAAGTCTGTAGACAACATTCCTTATTTAGATATTTCTGTAGAAGCTGCTGCTGATCCCATTCAGTTGGACGAGGAAGAGAGCAGTTCTGAAGGTGATATCAGAGGGGGTGCTAAAGGAGGTTTTGGTGAAAAGAGATCTAGTAGTGAAAGTTCTTCTAGCTCAGAAAAGGTTTTTGAGGCTCAAGAATTTTCAAGTACATCCAATAGTTCTAGAGAGGAAATGGCTCCCCCAGGAGGAACCTTATCCGTGATGATGATAACGAGGACCATGTGCTTCTCGCTCAGAGGTCGAAGAAGCAAAAGTCCAGCAGTGGGGCTATTGCCACTGGTTATCAGTCTTCTACTCACGAGTAGGAGAAAAAGAGAAAAGAAGAAAAGTAGTTGAAAGAGAGAGAGAAAGAAAGAGAGAAGAGGAGAGGAAGAAGGCTGAAGAGAGGAAGAGGGTAGAGAAGGAGAAGGAGAGAGAGTAAGAGAGGAGAAGAATAGAACTGAGGACGAAAGATGGGCAGGCTCTAGTGCTCATGTCTGCACTACTAGAGGGGGCCTCGGTAGCCATCTCTCCCCAACTGGCGCCTGCGCTGCTCGAAAGAGCAGTTTTGCCCGCTGATCGCCAAAGGGCAATGGGGACTGACTAGTTAGCCTTGCAAGAGAGTCAGAGGCTAGCCTTGGTAAGTTTATTTCTTCTCTTTAACACTGGTAAAACTCTGTTTGTTGCTCTCTTCTAATGCCTTCCTTTTATTTGCAGTTCGTGGCTGAATTTGCTGTGCTCTATCGCTCTCGCGATGAGCTAGTGAATAAGAGTAATGCTATGAAAGGGAAAAGTACCGAGCTCGAGGCCAGCCTAAAGATTACTGATACTACTCGGATGTCTTCTGATTTGGCCCTCATTGAAGCCAATCGGGGAAAGGAGGCATCGGTCAAAGAACTGAATGAACTGCGATAGGCATACGATTTAGTCTGCTCGAGCAAGCTAGCGGTGGTGGAGGAGAATACAGTGCTGATAGGGAAGATGAAGGAGAAGGAATCTGAGGTAGATGCTGATACGACGCAAATATTGCGTATTTCACCCGTTAACCTACGCGTTATTAGCCCCCTTGGGTATCTTAATCCCTATACTTATGCTCGTTAACCAGATAACCTCGAATTTCTATGTTAACATGTTTTGCAGGGGTTAATTGGGCTTTTGTAGGTATTTGGATGCTTAGTATGAAGTTCAGACGCTTTTCGAAATTGTTTCGTCAACTTTTGCAGCTTCGGGGGTATTTTAGTAATTCCAGTATTCGGGTTTGAATCCCTAGCTCTTCACGGAAGTTGAATTCCTTTGATTTCTCTTCGCGTGGCCACCGACGGTGCATGATTCCGAGTTATAAGGATGGAGTTATGGCATTTTTAGGATGGTTTTGACATGAAAAGTACACTCAAGGTCACATTCAAGGGCATTTTAGTCATTTCATATTTTGGCTTTTTGGCCCAATGTCTTCTTGGATGTTGTATTCCTCTGATTTATCTTCGCGTAGCCTCCGACCGTACCTCATTCTGAGCTATAACGAAGAAATGGAGGCATTTTCCGTAAAATAGGACAAACCTGCAGAATTCAAACCTGTAGCTTGCGAATCGATTCGGCCAAAAACCGAATCGATTCGTAATGCTGCAGAATTGCAGAAATGAACTTCCCCTGTTTCCGAATCGATTCGGACCATTTTTGAATCGATTCGGCCCTCCAGATTTTTGGTTTTCTTCCCTTTTATTACAAGTTTGCCATGGGATATTTTGTATAAAACCAATTCTCTCTCATTTGAGAGCAAATATATCAGTTTATACACGATTTTTAGGTTAGTTTAGCTTAGGTTTTGTGGGTTTTGAGAGCTTGGCTTCATTTCTCTTTTGGTTGACAACCATTTGTGTATGTATATTGAACTTTTCTTCACCCAATCCATTAATCTAGTTGTTCTTGCTTACTTTCTTGCTTTGTAGAGTAGATTTCATGCTTTATTAATTAGTTTACTTGTCTTATTTCTTGCTTTCCTAGTTTAATTAGTTGTAATTTAGTTTAATTCATGTCTTACCCTTAGATAAATAGGGTCTGGATTGTGTTTCCGCCATTTTCGGGTTTGGACTTCGAAAGTTAGGGTTTCGTGTAAAATTGCATTTAATTGAAACCGCGTGTATTAAAGTTGGATTGTTATGCGTTTAACTTTATTTGTCACGCAACTTTAGTGTTTATAGCGATAATCCGAATTTAATCCGCGTGTGACCATTTTTCAGTTAAATGTTTTATCTCGCAACTTTGGGTTAAATTCCTTCTTGTGTGATGTTTATGCTTAAGTAAAAATGCTCGATTAAATGTTTTCGAACCGAAATTCTAATTATTAGTTGTTTAGCCCATGGTGGGGACGCGATCCCGACTCTCGTTTTATTAATTGTAGTATAGTGTTAACTTCTTCCTTTTTCTGTTTTGTCACCATTTCCTACCATCACCTTTTCATTTATTTATTTTACACTTTTATTCTTGAAGTTTTAAAACAATTAACATCTAAAATTTAATCACTCCCGGTGGATTTCTTACGATACCCGACTTACCACTGTACTTGCTTGTCAAGTATAGTAGTATCTTAGGTTTTTTTTGCATCGCGGCGGCGAAACGCACAACGATTGTGTCCTCACACGAACACACTTTTACCGCTCGATCAGCTGCTCTGAAGGAGAGTTCTTAAAATGATGGTTGGGCCACGGCGTACGAAGATGCCGATGGCTACATCAGCCGACTGAACTTTAAGAAGGGCTGGAACAAGGCTCTTCTGGCTACTGGGGTAGATGATGACTCACCCATGTTTAACGAGCATGATCCAGGCCCAAAGCCCATTGTAGATGAAACCCCTGCCCCAATCATTGAAGGTGTTGCCCTTGTCTCTCAGATTGTCTCTGTTGGTGTTCCTCCTACTCAGGGAACAGAAGTTGTCCCTTCTGAGGGAGATGCTCCTACTGCTGCTGATAAGGGACAGCATCCTGCTTCTTCTGAACACCCTGAGGTCGCTAGCTAATCTACTCTTAGGGTTACTCTATATCTCTATTTATAATTTTCTTTGAACAAATTGATGTAATTGCACCCTTTTATTTCAATGAAGTGAGAGTTCTTTCCTTTCGGTATATTAATTCTTCTACTTTTTTATTGCTTGTATGGTTTGTAGTTGATTGATGTAGAAGATTATATACCCGCCACCTCTCAACTAGGAAGTAATGTTAGCCCTAACGTGAGTCGTCAAGTTCGCAGGCCTTTGTTAAGATATGCAAGTCCCTTAGGTCAAGGAATCAGAAGTTTAAGGACTAGTCTGAGCTCGTGGCCAAACTGAAGGACAAACATCAAGAGATGGAGGAGGTCGGTGCCTCAGTCTAAGAAGAGGTGAATACTCTGAGAGCTAGGCTTCTGGATGCCTCTAAGATCAACCAGGTCAGAGAAATTCTTCAACAAGAGAACGAGGCTCTAAGGAGGGAGGTTTCACGACTCAGGGAGCATGTGTCGAGCATCGCCCCTTGCGTATTGCGAGGTTCCTCTTCATCGACTGTTCCACGATTTGACGTAGAGCCGAGCGATGATCCTCCTGCCTTGTGAGGCTCTATCTCATCGACTTATTCGCGAGCAGGTCCACACATAGTTGGTTCATCTAAAGAAATGAATGAGCTCCGAGAAGATATCCGTCGAGCATACGTGATTGCTGTTGGTCTTCAAAGGGATGCTACACGGTTGAGACATTTGTTCAAGAAAGGTCCTCGACGGGTGTGGGCTGATGGCTACGACCAAGGTTAGGCAGATGCCCCGACGAGCCTGACCGAGTTTAAAGAGTTATCTTTCATCAGGGGATGGTTGAGTGCTCTTAGGGAGCTGTAGGTCCCAAGTAATTATGTACTCTGGTACCGTCATGATATCTCCCCTTCATCGTGGAGGCCCAATCCCTTCAGGAGGGATGATCAATGGATCCCTATTGACACCATCCCCCTACAGCTGTTGGATTCAGATATGAATGAGGCCGAGGAGGTTTTAGCTCCTCATCCGAATGACGGTCAAAGAGCACAAATGGTTGATTATCTTACTTAGAGGCCTCAGCCTCACTAGGATTTTACCAGTTGTAACTTTGTGTACATATGTAATGAAATGATGTAATATTGACATTTTGGGTGATCTCTCCAACTAAACATGAGTTGTACATTATTATTATAATTGTGATGAAGTAATATAATATCTATGTTTTGGGTGATGTCGTCGACCAAATATGTGTTCTATACTTTTTACGTCATTTATTCTTCGCTTAATAATCTTATACCTCTCGTGGCTGACTAGATTGGTAAGCTTACTTTGCTGAGTAAGTTTCCCTGTAGTTCAGTATGCTTATGAGATACCATTCTGCCCCACTTTACCTTTTAGGTTGTGTCATCACACTCCCTTAGGCCTAAGTGTGGCAAATGGCGAGGAGACACCTGGTGTCGGATGCTCTATCCGATCAGGATTTTGTTAACCAAACATTATTTGGCGACCAATTTTGACCTGGCCATATTGCCTAAGGATCTCCTGTAGGGCTTCATATATTGCCAGGGGCAATGCTAAGAGGTTGTTCGTGCTTCATAACGAAAACATGAGGAGGGTGATTTCCCTGCTATAGTGTAATGATTAGTGTGCCTGTCACTTGGAAAGGGTGTGCGAGTTATAAAATTCATATACTAGTTAACTAACACTTCGTAGAATGAAACTGCTAAACAACTTTTATTAATCATAAGTAAATGAGATTCCAGTTTCATAAATCTGATAAAGGACAAAAGAAAAAACTAGAAATAGAATTTCTTAAGATTGGCTACATTTCATGCTCAGGGTATCTTTATGACTTCTAGAGTTTCTACGTTATAGGATCCTCGCAGATCATCTCTTGCTATCTTGAATGGTCCTTCCCAGTTTGGCCCCCAACTTGTCGTCTGATGGTTTTACTGCGCTGCCAAGGACTTTTCTTAGGACATAGTCCCCAACTTGGAATACCCTTGGATTGACCTTCTTGCTATAGTGTTTTGCTAGCTATTGCTGATAGCTCGCTAGTTTCACTAAGGCAAGTTCTCTACGTTCATCGGCTAGGTCGAGTTCAGCGAGCAATGCTGCATCATTCTGGCCCTAGTCGATAAGGGTGGACTTCATAGTTGGTAGGCCTGCTTCTAATAGGATGACCACTTCCATTCCATACGTTAATGAAATGGGGTTTCTCCCGTTGCCCTACGTGGGGTAGTGCGGTAGGCCCACAAAATATGCGGTAGTTCATTCACCCATGAACCTTTAGCTCGCTCTAATCGTTTCTTTAACCCATCGATCACCTTTTTGTTGGAAGCCTCGGATTGGCCGTTGCTTTGAGGATAGGCCACCGAGCTGAAATGGTGTCTGATTCCGTGGTCATTACAAAAACTCTGGAAAGAGCCGCTCTCGAACTGTGTTCCATTATCGGTGATGATGGTTCTGGGAATCCCAAAATGGGTAATTATATTTTTCCATATGAATCTCATCATATCTGCATCTCGTATGTTCGCCAGTGGTTCTGGTTCGATCTATTTGGTGAAGTAGTCAGTTGTGACCAACATATATTTGCGATTGCTGGTAGCGGTAGGAAGAAGTTCCACGATGTCCATTCCCCATTGGGTGAATGGCCATGGGATGGAAAGTGATCTTAGGTCGCTGGCAGGTTGATGGACCATGGGAGCATGAAGTTGGCATTTTTCACATTTGCGAACATACACTACAGAATCTCTTTGCATATATGGCCACCAGTAACCTTCCTTCATTTCTCGGAAAGCTAATGACCTTACTCCAATATAGCCTCCACATATTCCCTTGTGGAGTTCATGTAGAAATCGTTCAACATCCCTCGGGTGAACACATTGAAGGTAAGGACCGGAGAACGATCTCTTATACAGCTTGCCCTCAGGAGATAAGTGAAAACGAGAAGCTTTGACTCTTATTTGGTTAGCGGTCTTCTTATCATTTGGAAGTGCGCCATCTTTCAAATAGTACCTTAAAGGATCCATCCAACTGCGTGCTGACTCAATTTGGAGCACATGCTCCACGCTTGGCAGCTCATTACTACGATTGATGCTCGGATGGGCGAGGAAGTCGATGGGGATCGTTATTTTTAAGTCAGAATTGATTGCTGAGCTAAGGGCTGTTAGGGCGTCAGCATGGCTATTCTATCCTCTCGGAAACTGCTGGACACTGACTTCCTCGAAGCTGGTCATTAGCCTCTTTGTGAAGGCGAGGTAGGCTGCCATTCTTTCATCTTTTACGTTGTAGTCCCCACTTATATGGTTGGAGACTAATTGTGAGTCGTTGAACACCTGTAACTGCCTTGCCCCCAAAGTGTGTTCCTTCTAGAGGCTGACTATCAAAGCCTCATATCCTGGTTCATTGTTGGAGGCTTCAAATCCAAGCCTGATTCCCTGTTCGAGGATTGTATCTTCTAGAGTGACAAGCACAATGCCTACTCCTTCCCCCTTTGAGTTGGAGGCTCCATCAATAAATAATTTCTAGACTCCCTCTGTTGTGTGATTCTCTCTTTGCTTCATGGGTTGAAGTTGATCGAGAGGATGTTCGCCTGTGAATTCAGCTATGAAATCAGCGAGGATTTGTCCTTTGACTGCATTCCTTAGTTAAAACTGGATGTCAAATTACTCGAGCTCGACTGACCATTTAGTCAGTCTGACCGACAAATCCGCTTTCCTCAGGATTGCTTTAAGGGGGTACGATGTAAGGATGATGATAGTGTGAGCTTTAAAGTAGTGCTTTAACTTCCTCGAAGCCACTACAAGTGCAAAGGCGAGCTTCTCTAGTGGTAGGTACTGCTGCTCAACTTCTAATAAGGTCTTTCTCCCGTAATAAATGGGGAGCTGGATTCCTGCTTTTTCGCACATCAATGCATAACTGATAGCATGGTTGGAAACGACGAGGTATATGTACAAGGAATATGTTTCTTGAGGTATGACGAGCAGGGGTGGTGAGCTAAGGTAAGCTTTGAGCTCGTTCAATGTCTGTGAGCAATCTTGATTCCATTCTACTGTTTTGTTTCCCTTCAGGAGCTGAAAGAATGGTTTACACTTCTAGGAGGACTTTGAGATTAAACGGTTCAAGGCAGCGAGCATGCCGGTGAGCTTCTGTACGTCCCGTATTGTGCGAGGGGGCTGTACCCTGTTGACTGCATCAATCTGGTCCGGATTGGCCTCGATGCCTCTCTTACTGACCAAGTACCCAAGAAATTTTCTTGACTGGACACCGAAAAAACACTTTCTTGCGTTAAGCTTTATTCGGTATTTCCTGAGGATTTTGAAGGTTCTCGATAGGTATGAGAGGTGGTCTTCTTTGTTCCCACTTTTAACGAGCATATCATCGATGTAGAATTCCATGGTGTCTCTCGTTTGGTCTTTAAACATCTTGGTGACCAGCCGCTGGTAGGTTACCCTTGCGTTTTTTAGCCCGAAGGGCATGACTTTGTAACAGTATAATCCAATGGTGGTGATGAATGATGTCTTGTCCTGGTCTGGTGCGTACAGAGGGATCTGATGATACCCTGAATATGAGTCCAGAAAACTCATTCTTTCATGAGCTGTTGTGGAGTCCACTAATTGATCGATTTTTAGGAGAGGGAAACTGTCTTTAGGGCATGCACTGTTAAGGTCAATGAAGTCGATGCAAACTATCCATTTTCCATTACTCTTCGAAACTACTATTGGGTTGGATAATCATTTAGGGAATTGAACTTCCCGAATGGATCCTTCATCCAGAAGTTTTTCAACTTCCTTTTCCACGGCTTTGACCTTCTCGGGCGCAGTTCGCCGTGCCTTCTGCATGATAGGTTTGAAAGTGGTGTCGACGTGCAACTGATGGCAAATCACACCGGGATTAATTCCAGGCAGCTCATATGGTTCCCATGCGAAAACATCTACGTTGTTTCTCAGCAGAATCATCAACTCCTTTTTCTCCTGATCTGTGGGAGAAGCTCCAATCAAGAAAATCCTGTCATTCTCACTACCACTAGCTGAAAATTCCTCCAAGTTTTCGATGACCCGTTCAGAGGGGAGGTTCCTGGTCTCTTCCACTCTGAGTCTTCCGTATTTTAACTGCTATTTCGAAGGTATCAGACCTTCTTGTTCCTCGACTTTCTCTCTGGGATTTTCGGCCTTCTTCTCTGGTCTTGGGAAGATGGCCGCTATGGAGCACCTTCTTGCCATCGCTTAATCACCATGGATCTCCATTACTCCTCGCTCGGTCACATATTTGAGTTTCTGATGGTAGGTCGAGGAGATTGCCTTCATCGCATGTAGCCACACTCTGCCGAGGATAGCTTGGTATGGCGAGTCAATGTTGACTACTAGAAACTCAATCATCTTTGAGACACTCCCTGCCCTTACTGGCAGCACGATCTTTCCCAATGGCATAGTCACTTTTCCAGTCAAGCCAACTAAAGGGAGAGTGGTTTCCTTTAGGTCGGTGACACTCAGCTTTAATTTTCTGAACAAGTCGAGATACATTACCTCGGATGATCTTCCTTGGTCGACGAGAAACTTATCGACATCGTAGTTAGCTATTCTGAGCGTAATGATCAAGGCATCATGATATGGGGGTACTCCCACCAGATATTCATATGTGAACACGATATGTTTGCTATAGTCGATGTCATCTGCTCGCCGATGCTTTCCTGATTGTGTCTTTGCTGGATCGATCTAAAAAGCTTTCATTATCGCTGTAAGATTTTTTACCTCCATCCGAGCCGAATTTCCTTGAATCTGCTTCATATCAGATTCCCCATGAATTACTGCGAATTTATGGCCAGTGTCGTCCTCGAGTACGTTGTCAGGTCTTGCTTCTCCATTGGCAACGACTCTCTTTGCCTTCTTATCCACAAACTCATTTAGGTGCCCAGACCGGGCCAGTTTTTCGAGGTGAGACTTAAGAGCTTTATAGTGCTCAGTCTTATGTCCTCCCTCTTTATGAAATGCGCATCTCAACGCGTTATTTGTCTTCAAGGGATCTCCTCCCATCTTTTTAGGCCACTTTACAAATGGCTCGTCTTTGATCTTTGCTAGGATCTTATAGATTGGTTTTCTGAAGACAGTGTTTACGGCTTAAAATGCTTTTGAAACATCATTCTTGCCTCCGTTCTTGGGGCCATTCTTGCCTCCTTTCTTCTAGTTCTCAGTCTTGTCATTTCCCTTAGCAGCGAGCTTAGTCAGAGCATTTTCCCCTGTATTGAGGTGTGTCACATCCTCCACCTTAGCGTACTTCTCAATGCATGCCATCAGGTTATCAATGGTTGAGGCCTCCTTTTTTGTCAGGGATTGGTGAAGAAGGCAAGAGTTTGGTAGGCCGATCTTAAAAGAGGCCACTGCTACTTGCTCCGAGCAGTCCTCGACCTCATTGAATAATTCCTAGTACCGCTTTTCGTAGTCCCTGAGGCTCTCGTGTGACTTCTTCTTCATTGTTAGCAAAGAATCCATCCTCTTAGGATGGGAGATGCTAGTGATGAAGCGAGCCATGAAAAGTTTGTCAAGGGACTCAAAGCTTCTGATGGACCTATGAGGGAGCCTCTCGAACCACTTCTGCTCCACATCATGCAGACCCGAGGGGAAGATCCAGCACATCAGGGCATCCCGATGGTTCCAGAGAGTCATGGCCTGCCTGTACTGCCTAACGTGATCGATAGGATCAGTTTTTCCGTCATAAATCTTGAATCTCGGAATAGCAAATTTCTATCTCCCGTCTAGAGAGCTCCTTAGTCGATCTGGCACCGCGATGCGCTGGGTGTTGGTCCATCTCCCTTCGGACCAAATTTCGTATGTTCTCATTGCTGTGAGCTGGGCTCCTGTAATGGCGAGCTAGTCACAGTTGCTGGAGCAGATCGCCATCCGACTCGTGTCCCTCAACTCTTTGGGATCCACATCTAGGGCTCCTTCCTCGGCTGCGAGACTTGCTTGTCTGAGGGCTAGAAGTGCGGTATGGACGTCTCCTGGTGCTACAGTGGAGTTCTCTCTCCATCCTTTTTAACCTTCTCTTGAGGAGAGCATTCTCAGCCTCTTGCTTGTGAGCAGATTCTCCTTGCTCTTGGAGTTTTTCCTCATAGGCATCGATTAATCTGGAGATTTATGTGGACTTCTCTGGTCCCAGACTTTCTTCCGAGGCTTGTCGCTCTAGGCGAGCCCTCAGATTTGAACGATGAACTTCGGATCTGATCCTGCGAGGAGCAGGCTGCTCTTGAATATCTCCTGCTTGGGGGGCGTTACTGCTGTGACCAGACATTCTGGATTCTTTGTTGGTGAAGGCTTTCTCAAGGAAGACTAACGTTTCTCACAGACGACGCCAATTGTCGTGACAATAATGTTCAACACAAATAAATAAGAAAAGCGCAATCACCAAGTAAAATAAAGAACATAAAATGACAATCACACAATAGAAAATGTATGTGGTTCAGCAAGAATGCCTACGTCCACGGTGGTGCAGTCAGTATTATTTCTATATACTCCGGGTAGCATTTATAGAGAATATAGTGCGTTCCACTAGCCCCAGGCTTAGGGTTTGTTATATACATGTTTATCTTCGGGGAGTGGGGATGTTGGATTCCCCCACGTCCACCTTTCTCTCCTGGAATATCTCTATAAGAGATTTTAGGAGAGGACTAAGTCATAACTGATTTTAGCTTAAGTACTAAGGATCCGAACTTTGGGCCATTTTTATTAGGCTACTCGTCTGGGCCCATGATGGTAATTCCGTGTACCCACAATTTACATAATAACTACTTCATTCGTCTAAATCACGACGTGGTTTTTTAGTGCATGAGCCTATTATTTGATTCGTCCAAATCACGTCGAGTTTTTTTTTAGTGCATAAGCCCGTTTATATGATTTTTCCAAATCACGACGAGGTTTCTTGTGCATGCATATATTATTGACTCATCCATAGGTTTATTGAAGTTACTACTTCTTCTCCTACTATTGGTGACTTCTGCCTTCTCATTCTTTTGCATAAGTTTTGTGCTTATGCCTGTTAGAATCAAGATTTTAAAAAGTAAAATATGAATTCTTAACAATGAAAACCGCTTGTTAAGTTTTTTTTTTTGCAAACTCACACCTATAAGGTGACTTAATAATGAAAACACACTTGTTTAGATTTTTTGAAAACTCCACCTATGAGGTGACTTAACAATTAAAACACATTTGTTAAGGTTTTTTCCAAACTCACACCTATGAGGTGACTTATTGAAAACACACTTGTTAATATTTTTCGCAGACTCCACCGTTAGAGGTGACTTAACAATGAAAACACACTTGTTAAGATTTTTTGCAAACTCCACCGTTAAAGGTGACTTAATAATCAAGACAAACTTGTTAAGATTTTCCTTCCACGATTAGAGGTAACTTAACAATGAAAACACACTTGTTAAGATTTTTCGCAAAATCCGCCTAAGAGGTAACTTAACAATGAAAATACACTTGTTAAGGTTTTTCGTAAACTCACACCTATGAGGTGACTTAATGAAAATACACTTGTTAATATTTTTCGCAAACTCCACCGTTAGAGGTGACTTAACAATAAAAACACACTTGTTAAGATTTTTTGTAAACTCCACCGTTAAAGGTGACTTAACAACAAAAACACACTTGTTAAGATTTTTCTTCCACCGCTAGAGGTGACTTAACAATGAAAACACACTTGTTAAGATTTTTCGCAAACTCCACCGTTAGAGGTGACTTAACAATGAAAACACACTTGTTATGATTTTTCTTCCACCGTTAGAGGTGACTTAACAATGAAAACACACTTGTTAAGATTTTTCACAAACTCCACCATTAGAGGTGACTTAACAACGAAAACAAACTTGTTACGATTTTTCTTCCACTGTTAGAGGTGACTTAACAATGAAAACACACTTGGTAAGATTTTTCAAACTCATTCTTCTGCTTCTTGTTTCAGGTTGCGAGGGAACCCGCATATGTGAAAGTACAAACTGAGCGTAGTCTTTCCCCTATTGTCTCCATGCGTCAAGGACCAATTTCTCCTGATGAGTCAAGACAGAATGACCGTAGTTCAACCACCGACCCATTTAATAAATTTTTTTGAAATATAATACACCTCTATAGAAGATTTATCTCAATACTCACAAAGTTCTCATAATGTGATGTCATATCTGAACGATGGATATGACTTTGTCAATTTCTGAGTGACAACTAATTAACCCGTCTGAACTCTTTGAGAAAGAAACAGAAGAAGCTTTTGTAATGGCTGACTTGGACGTTACTATACTCTGAAGGTTCATCGATCTAACCTTATCGCGGAGGGTGTTGAACAGCTTTACACTACAAGCTACGTTACATCATAATATCCATTTACTAATTAACCCGTCTGAACTCTTTGCGAAAGAAACTGAAGAAGCTTTTGTAATGGACTCATTAGACGTTACTATGCTCTGAAGGTTCATTAATCTAACCTTGTCGCGGAGGATTTCGAAGAATCTTTACACTACAAGCTACATTACATTATAATATCCATTTGCCCCTTTTATTTTATTTTATCTCAAGATAAAATAAAATAAATTACATATACCATTTACAATGCCCACCCGAAAAAAATGAAAGCAACCTAATCATTACATTTCATAGGGTATATCACAAACTATCATATCTTTGAACAATGGCTTGATGTTAGCATCGCTCAATATCTTCTCATTAAGAAGCCTCTACAAAATATTATCTTTCTGACACAATAATATAACATTACAAATGGTTAGTGAAACTCAAAAATATCCAAGTACAATTCTCATCATGCCCCTTTATTTTATTTGATGTAATAAAATAAAAACATTAAATAAAGTCTAAGGATATTTGTGTAATGAATCATAACATACTCGTAGGTGTATCGCTCACAATTTAATGTCATTTGAGTGCATGCCAAAATAAATATGAAGGTGTATATAATCTCAAAGTAAATCTTAAGTTCTAAAACATATTCAAATATTTCGTAAATGAAATATAATGTATGAATATGGTGTACAAACAAAGGATAATGTTTACAAGTGCCATAAAATACTTTAAACAAAACTTCATTATGCTTCCTCTATTTAAAAAAACAAAATCTATATACCAAATTTAATGATTTTAAAGCTTCTCAAATCATCGGTGTAACTCGTGAATTTAGCATATCAATTTGGGTAGTACCATATGGCAATAGTACATATATCAAAATAAATACTTTCTCCTATTAAAAGAAAATCAAGTATTCACGCGTTCTTGTGCATTTGGGATGTTTGAAACAAAGATAAAATACTATCGCAAGGACATATATATATCCGATTCATCTCACAAGCGTATTCAATTTACTATGGACAACGTACTTCTTATTTATATAATCCAGGTGTGTCGTATACTTTCAGATTTTCCGTACATTCTCTTTTCCAAAATCGTTAGATAAACATTCAATTATATTAAACAATAAACAAACTTATATACCGTGCTTCATAATTCCTAAAGTACATATATACATTTAGATATTCAGCCTCATCTCATCTATATTTTCTCATATAAAATACAAAAAAGAAATCTTACTTATTTGACAACTTTTAAAATCATTAAAAAAGTCTTTTATGAGAAAATACCAATAGCGCTATCAAAAGAATCTTTAAATGAAAGACGCTTCAACAAATTTAAAATTAATTTATGAAATTTCTAGAAACTCCACACTATTATCCCTCTATTTTATTTTTATTTTATCACCATAAAAATATAATAAACTCATTGTTGAACCATATTAAAAAAAACACATTCATAAATATTCATAATACTCTAATTTTAATTTGGTGGCATGTGTGATTATAGAAAAATTATTCCAACAAGTGTCGTGTCCAAGGAACCACATAGACTTGTATTTTTAACATGTGTCAACTGATATTCCAATATGTAAGCTCAAATAATAGTCACGAACATGTAATATGGAAGTATCCAAGGATTTATGCTCAATTCATACATATTTACTTTAACCGTGAGATTTATTTTGTGGTCATTATTCAACATATATATATATATATATATATATATATATATATATATATATATATATATATATATATATATATATATATATATATACCCCGTTTTATAGGTGCGAGGGACCATAAAAGAGGGACCAGAGATCAGAGAACATATTAAGTTGGTCATTGACAATACTTATGGTTAAGTTTAAGCAAGAGATTTCTAATGGACCTCAAATGAAAAAATATTAGATTCATCCAATGCAAGCTCGTAAAATGATGGACCTCAATTTTTTTTGAACCATGAAGAAGGTCACTCATATGGTGATACGTTTTGAGTTTCTTTGAACAGGTGCTTCGGTTTGATGGGGACTCAGGTTTAACTCCATGGTTTGTCGTTCGTGTTGTATCGGAGCGAAGTCCATCGGTTATGGGCTGAATCTGTTTGTTCTAACTATTTCGGATGGTGATTTGGGTTGTGCCCATTTAAGGTGATTCTACTTTAATCCAACTGTAACTTATGGCTCATCAACTTGGACCCATATGTGCTGAATCGGTAATGGTACCCAACTGAATCGGATTAGAGTTTATTTTTGCCAAGTGGCATTTATCAAAACGCGAGGGAGCACCTATCAAAACACGAAATGCAAAACACGAGGGAGATCAGATGTGATCTTTCATTTTTCTTGGAAAAACTCAGGCGATTCAGCTGAATTACATGCCGGATCTACACATATACGCAAAGGCGAGGTTCATCGGAGCAAAGCTCCGTCGGTTTCTATCGAACTGAGGTTCTTCGGAGCTTTGCTCTCTGTGTTTTCAAAACAGACTATTTTGTGGGAATTTCGGGTTAAGATCGATTTCTGACCAGTCAAAATCTAAACGTTTGTTGGTTTGTTAGGACAAGCTCCATTAGTTTCTACTGGAGGTAAGGTTCCTCGGTGCAAGGGTATGGGAAATCTCAAAGGTTCCTTGGTTTCTGACTCCAAAATGTATAAATCACTAAGGAGAATATTACAAGATTTATCTTCATCAACACGCTATGGGACATCTCAAAATCCTTTAAAATATGAAAAAGTCTATTCTGCCATGTTGTACTAAAGTCATAAAGGCTGTCCTATTTTCTGATCGCTACTGACTACCCACGTGGTTTTGTTCAATAAATGGGCTATACATTTTGACGATAGCATTCAATGTTAAATAACTAGACGCAACAGACTAGTTTTGACACGAATTGATGTATTTTGTTAGATACCCACGATATTTAATTTGTGGAAATATTATTCTGTTGATACTTCAATAAATGCTCTCATGAAACAATCCAATTAATTATTATAGAATTAGTACATATGTATTTGATTCCTAAATTAAAGAATATTTGTTGACCTTTTCATCAATAGCCATTAATAGTCTGCAATTTTATCAATCAGTAGGTTTTTTTCTCGACACAAACACATATTTGAAGCCATATACTTTTTCAAGCCATATTAGAATAGATCTAAACGTGAAATCCCATAATAATTTGTATCAAGTTCTTTGAACCATTTCTTATTCTATCGGTTTTAAACACAAAATATACGATCTCAGGTAATGATATATATGTCAAACATTTTTTTTTATCAAGGACATCAATTTTTTTTTAGATAGACATCATACCTGATGCTGGTATATGAAATATCATAAAATTTTATACAAAACATCATAATTTTTTTATGCAAGGTTGGAGAAATGATAAGTAGGAAAATCAGATAGTTATCTGAGATGAAGTTGCTTATTTTTTTCCATAAATCATAAGTTGTGTTGTCGACCTCTTTTTCCTCTGTCTCCATCCACTTTTTTTCGAGCATGAATGAGGCGTTACATGATAAAAAAATGTGAATACCTCCCCAGTAGAGTCGCTAAATGTAAGAGGGGAGTTTAATATGGGGAAATATCCGATTTTTGTATGTGTTTGACTTGAGCAACTTCGGTTGTGCCTATGTATCCTTCATAGTCGATATAAAAGTCAGGGTAGTTCGTGGGTTCGTACTATTCGCTTGAAAACTCGTTGTGGTGGCTCTTAGAGAGGAGATAGGTGGTGAAACTCATCTCAAAACTCTTCTCCAAAATTCGTTTCTAAAAATCTCTCTGAAAACTCATAAGACATGAAATAACTCTTCTTTTCCCAAGAAGTTTTCTTCTCAAATGTAAAGAAATGAAGCCTATATAAAACAAAAACCAACCCAAGTGGGTTGCCACATGTCAAATAACCTATGGTGACATATGTCCTAATTGGGATGACTTGTGTCCCATAACATATGGTGCATAATGTATAAATAACACACAAATACACGTGATATGCCGGACACGCATAATAATACATCAGTCACATAAATACAATAACTTTTGTCAATATTAATCATCTCTAATCTCATTTAATAATTTAATGATTGGCTTATCCTTAAGCCCCTCCTACAGCTTGAATGACAGTTAATGACGTTTGAACCAGAAACAGTAGAGTTTGCGTTTTATACAACTCTAATCCATCTTTATCTCCGAATGAAACGAAGTGTAATCCTTTTAAAACTCCTTAAAAATATTTTAAAATATTTTTTTAATAAAATAACATCCTTAAACATATAAAAAATATATTTCGAGTCCCATTAACATTACGTATTCATACCTGATTAATATCGGAATGCAATTTGATTTGAAGACGAAATATGCACCATTAACCGACATGATAAATCTTAAAAGCTTTGCCGCAACGTATTCAATAAAATTCAATACGTCATAGTCTGTGTGGGATCATGAAAATAAAAATCTACCTATGAATTTAATGTGTTTTGTTCCAGGAATAAGTGAAATAAACATACAACGGACTCAATTAGAAATTTCATCCTTACAAATCTCCCCCACTGACTATTTCGGGACAAACCAATAGTGAAATGCCTAAGCTAGGCCGTCAAGCCGTATCCCATAAACCCAAAATCAAAAATATGCACCATTAACCGCCATGATAAATCTTTGAAGCTTTGCCGCAATGTCTTCAATAAACTTCAATACGTCGATCGTGACAATAAAAATCTACCTATGACTTAAACGTATTTTGTTCGTGGAATAAGTCAAATAAATATACAATGAACTCAATTGAAAATTTTGTCCTTACAAATCTCCCCCTTTGACTATTCTGGGACAAAACTAACAGTGAAATGCCTAAGTTGGACCGTCAAGCCGTATGACGCCTAAATCCCATCCCATAAACTCAAAATAAAAAATACAGGACAAGACTAGTAAATGATGGTCCAGTAAGCATGAAACGTCTGAATGTGATGTAGACTTGAAATCTCCAATCTCTAAAGCATACCTACACATATGAAACAGACAAATACCCAGTGACGTATGGAGGAACAAATGATATAAAACATGTGAGCAAAAATATGGACACCACTTTGTAAACAACATCTAAATCAGGATACCAATTTGTGAAAACTAATTAATACCGACATATAAGCATGAAAGCATATGATATCAATTTGTAATGCAACAAAATCTATGTGCTCAAAAAATAAAATCTCCCCCTACATCACATACATCTCTCCCCCTTTTTGTCTTGAATAAATAACTCGGTGAAAAGATAACATATCTAGCATGAGATAATCAATGAAATATAGCTAGATAAACATGAAACAACCAACTAATAATGATCAAAAGATGTTAAATCCGTAGCTAGCGAACAATAATCACACAACATGAATCAACAATCTAATCCGACGTGACTAAATGAACACAATGCAGTAATAGAAGTAATCAATGTGAATCTGCATACAACAAACTGTCCAGAAGCAACCCAGCAGTACCAAAAAAAATATGTCAATATGAACCAGGGTATTGAAACAGAAGGAAACAAAAATCCCAGAAGGTCACTCAAACAAGACATCCTTGTCATTCAAACTACATAGGCCTGTCTCTTGAAGTCTTCATGCGACATCGATAAGTCGCTCGAATGAGAAAAACAAAAAACTCAGTTCCAGTGCTGAAAAACATGTAGTTTCGTCCTGTGAAAAAATTTCTTGAAAAAGTCAACTAGAAAGAGAAGAAACTACAAAACAGTAGCAAAACAAAAAATAAAGCAAATAAAACAATGTGATTTACATGGGAACATAGTACTGATGTGCTCAAACATGAACATGGAATGTATGGGCGTGAACTACAACAAATGAATCACAATTCCAACACATCGAAACGATCAAGAAGCTCCAATTGATAGCTAAATATCATCAAACTTTATTTTAGCCATATGTGACAATTAAATTGTGAGTTTAATGAACTAAACAAACAAACATGCACACAAATCTGGAATTTCGACGATTCTACAAACAATAACGTCATGACACGATTTTCAACGTTTAGATTCATGGTGCAAACCCGCTTAGATTTTCTCCAACCAAACTCCTTCATATATATATATATATATATATATATATATATATATATATACTTTTTAAGATCTTTTGAGGTTTCTGTCATTCTCAACTTAGGAAAAATCCTATTGTCCCTATTTTTGGCATTTGTTTCCCTTTATAGCCCTGATTTTCTTTTGGGAACTTTTAAACGGCGGCTTTCACGACGAGTCAATTTTTCACTCTTACAACCCATTCCCATGAACACTCATTAAGTAATTTTTTCAATATAATCCTCACGATAAATGGTTCTTATATGCACACCTCCTTCTTAAGTCTAGTTATGCATAGATGATAAGATTTAGATAAGAACGTCTCACCAAACTCAAATATGCATGATATATCAAACATTCATATTAACTCGTGCATGTGTGCAGCGATGGCATATATACAATGTCGAATAAAAAAACATAGCAACTTCAAAACAACCCTATAATGCAATGGTTAAGATCATTCAAGCATCAATAATTATGACCAAATGTCCTATCCACGTGGATAATGAAATGATGGGTGTCCAAGAACACCGATATGCCACATTAAACATGTAAACTAAAAAAAAACAAAAAAAATCGAAAATCTTTTTGGTTTTTCAACATATTTTGACTCAAATAAAAGCAAAATCTTTTTGTATTTTCTCAAAAACAAAATCTTTTAGAATTTTTTCAAATAAGACTCAAATTAATGAAAGATATGATACAAATGATACACATGTCATAACACTAACAAGATATAAATCAAGATGCAAAGGCTAGCATATGACAAACATGGACATGCAATCAACCATAAGAAATAGCAAGTGAACAATCATGTGCATGCATGTGAGAATTAACCAACGAAGAAATTAACATATCCAAAATAGATCTCCTAATCCAAATCGTTGCATACCTAACAAAACGGGCTTTGGGAACCGACGGGACACTATGTTTAATCTTCCTTGGGTATTTTCTAAGATCAAAGAAACAAATCCTAAGGTGACCTTTCCTACCACAATGCAAACATGTGAAAACATGACAAGGAACTGGACCTTTAGGTTGACCTTTTTTGACACCCTCTGATGTGGTTGATGCTCTAAAATACACTATGGTTTTGGCTTTGACATTCGAACCACTAGAACAAAATAAGACACTACCATTACTATTCACATTACTCGAGTCGGTTAAATTATTTTGCAACTTCAAAATTTTGGAATCATGCAAAGAATTAGACTCCTCAAAGTTTTGGGACTCCTTCTTCAGATTGTCAATTACCCCTAGAAGGTTATCTCGCTGCCCCTCAATATGAGCAAACCTATCCCTAAAAGTCTTCTTGCGTGACACAAAATCATTTATCAAAACATTTTCATCAATGGCACAAACCTTAGAATATTTCAAGTCCTCTAACTCTTTCTTTAAAATAAGGACTCTATCACCACTCTCCTTTTTGGAAACTTTTAAAGATTCATAGTTTCCAAGAAAAACTCCAAATTTCTAACGAACGATATCTCTTTGAGTTAAATTTTTTTGCAAATATTCAATCATATTTTTAAAACGTGAATTTTCTTCTTCCAAAATTTCAATTCATTTTGCAAACTTCAAATTCAAAAGACGTAATTCATCAAAACTTAGAGAATCCATCGAGAGAAAAATAAATAGACCAAGAGAGATAAAAAAGAAATCACCAAAAATCACAAAACAAGGATCTACACAAAAACTTAATGCAACCTTCTCTGATACTAATTTGTAGGCTCCTTTTTCTTTCGAATGTGTTTTAGGGATGACAAAACCAACTTTCTGTTTATGAAAACCCTTTTTCCAATTTTTAAGTCGCACCAAGTGTGAACCAATTTTAACTTAACCAAATTTTATTTTGATTAATCCTAAACAAACATCTAGTGATTAAATCAAGTAAAGTAAGGAAAAGAATGCTCACAACGCCGGATGTACGAGGAAACCACAAAGGGAAAAAATCTCGAACGACCCAAGCCAAGCAATCACTATGACGTGGAATTACAAGGAACAAACACAAGTCTTACTCAATGATTCGATCCCCCATGAGACTTGACAATCTTCGGATCTTCAACCACTCCTCCACAATGCCCATGCTGAAAGTCCTTTTTCCATGATGCTCGTCCACAAGACACACGTCCACGTATGTCTCGGTGCCCACCGATATGGCTTTGTGTTGTCTACAATGTTAAACACAAACTCCTTTTATTTTTCACTGCAAAACTCAATGTTCAAGTATAGAACAAACCTCACTTGGTGCTAACAAAGATAACAATATCATATGTGAATGAAAACTCAGATCTTTAAAACTCTAAGGATGTTTTGGACTTAGAAAACCTTAGAAAACATGTACAGAATACGCACTAGTTTGTAAACTATTTTTCAGATTTTGCTCGAACGATTTTAGTTGTCACTAGAACGAGATGGCTATGTCGTTCGAATGACATAGTGATTTCGCTTGAATGACAGTTAATGCCGTTTGAACCAAAAATAGTAGATTTTGCATTTTATACAACTATAATCCATCTTTATCTCAGAATAAAATGAAGTGTAATCCTTTTAAAACTCTTTAAAAGCATTTTAAAACATTTATTTAATAAAATAAAATCCTTAAGTATATAAAAATATATTCCGAGTCCAATTAATATTATGCATTCATCCCTGAGTGATCTCGGAAAGCAATTTGATTTGAAGACGCAATATGCACTATTAACCGACATGATAAATCTTTGAAGCTTTGACAAAACTTCTTCAATAAGTCATAGTCTGTGTGGGATCGTGACAATAAAAATCTACCTATGACTTAAACGTGTTTTGTTCGAGGAATAAGTCAAATAAACATACAACTGACTCAATTGGAAATTTTGTCCTTACAAAAGCCATTTAAGTCTTTTAAACATAACTCTTTTTTTTAGAAAGGTGATTTTAAGAAAGGAAAGTACAAGGATGAGGACAAGTGCTTTGGTTGTGGTGTCATTGGTTATCATATGAACGTTTTTCCCACTCATTTGAAAAATCTTGAGAAAAACAAGAGTGGAGAGATGAAAAAGAAAGCGTATAAGGATACTTTAAGTGACTCAAAGAGTGAGAGTGATTATAGTTCTTCAATTGATGAGTGTGTTAGAGAGATTTCATTCATGGTTAGACTTGAAGATAATGTGAATGAAAATGATGATAGAATATCTTTGAATAGTGTGGTGAAGAAGAATCGTGAGAGAGCTATGAGTGATAAGTCTTTTAGTGACTCGTATTATTGTAGTAGTAAGAATTCACACACTTAGATTCAAGAATCACTAGGTGAGAGTGATGAGGTTGTAGATGACATACAAGAGGCTTTTTATGAACTCTATCAAGAGTATCTTAAACTTAAAAAGTCCAATATTAAACTTTTGTCAAAATTAAAAGCTTTTCAAAATGAACTTGTTGAGAAAGAAGAAAATTTGGGAAATATTCAATCAAAATTTTTTGAATTTGAAAAAGTTATTGATGTATTGACTAAGTAATGTGAGTCTTTGATATAAAAAAATGCAATCATTTTAAAAGAAAAAGAAGAATTTGATCTTGAAATTCAATTCTAAAAATTGACCTTAAAAATTAAAAATTGAGCTTGAGCATGCTAAGGAGTTGAAAATAAAAGTACACGATAAAACGGATGTTCTTGATATAGTTTTATTGAGTAATTATCATCCAAAACCTAATGATAACGGGATTGGTTTCAATGATTCAAAGTTTGTGAAAAAGATTAGAAAACTATAATTGATTGTTATAAGCTCAAATACTTAAAAGGAGGACAAGACACAAACTTCTATGATTGAAAAGGAGGATGTTGAATCTAAATCCAGGATTGCTGAAATCTATTTTTTTTGTACTTTTTGTGGTGAGTCAAACCATGTTGTGCATTTTTTCTCCAAAAAGAAAAGACTTAAAAGAGTTGGTTGAATGTCATAATTTTTTAGGAAAGAATTGAGAAGGGATGTGAAAAGTTTTGAGAGAAGGGAAGTGAATTATTGTACTCCTATCAAATAAATGATCACTCAAATCAAGATTGTTGGTGCCTGAAGAAAAAGAATCAAAGGTTCATTGGAAATAGGAGAAACATGTTCCATAGGAATCTTAATGAGGAGCTAAGAGGAAAATTTGACGTTTTAGTGAGGAAAATATCATTTCCAGTGAAAGGCAATGGTGAGGCAAGAGGAAACATTCCTAGACATAGGCACCATAATCATTTTCCAAGGACTAGGCATAAGAATCTTAGGAGGGGAGATAGATGGTTACCTAGAGTAAGTAGAGGTATGCCTAGGTACGCACCTAGAGTGAAGGTTGACTTAGGTGGTCCTCAAAAGAAGGTTAAGAAATAGGTTACCTTAGTGAATTTTGTGAAAAAGAAAACTATTTCTATTCCTCCCATTGATTTGGGAGATGAACCAACCTTCACTGCCTAGGAAGGTAGTTTACTAGGATGACTAGGGTCTTATTGGTTTCCATTATTAGTTCATTCTTAATTTGTGAAGGAATTAAGTCAATGTGGGTGAGAGAGTTCATTGGTATCATTTTTCATGGGTCAGTGAGATGTCCATGCATATGTGTATTTTTCATGCATTTTCTTTCTATGCATTGTTTTCTTCTCTAAACATGATTTTGTAAATATTCATACATCATTCTGATTCAAAAATCCAAAAAGATTATGTGTTTTTTTCTCTTTGTGTAGTGTGGTTAAGACTTTGATTCATTTTTATTTAATGATCTATTTAACTTGAATGATGATTAAAAAGTAAATTCTAAACCATTTGATGAAAATGTTTGATTGATTTAATTATTTGGTTGAAATTCATTTGATAAATCATGTTTGACAAATTTGTTGAGATTTATGGTATTGATTTCACATTACTTTCACATGCATATCACTTGGTGCATATGATGTTTATCATGATAATCTTGCTTTGAGCGCTTAATTTGACAATAATCAAATCCTTGAGATCTTATTGGTGTTTCAATGGTCCATATGGGAGATTTTATGTGATTCTTACTATGAAGGATTTGAAAAAGGACCATTTTCAAAAGCATATATAGGGATAACACTAGAGTGTTTTTCACCCATATTGTAAATTCAAATATTTTTGGGTTCGGCATGTGAAAAGCCACTCGATGGCAAAAAAGTCAAAATATGTTGAAAAGTAGCCATAAGCCAATAGCTTGAACCGGCATGAAAAATAAGATACGACTAAGCATTTCAAAAATAAAATTTGATATTTAGTTGCCATTTACGATATTTTTAATCAACATTCTTGATGGAGTTAATGGCTTGAAACTATTATTTTGAGTTCAAAAGGATATTGATGTAATGATTGTCTTTTAAGCATAATTTGTAAGGTTTGCATGATTTGATTATGTATATTCATGTTGATTTTGTATTCTTATTTGTCACCTGAATTGTACCTTGATTGATATTACAGCGTCACAACATATTTATTTGATGATAATTTTAGGAGTAATGTTGAATTGATTAAATTTGAGTTAAATGTGTTTTTTAATTCACGCTTTTAATCAAGATTTAAACGAAATATTTATATCAAATTAATTGATCACGAGTTGTATAATCACAATCACACTTTACACGTTTAGTGCTTGCATTTGTATATATGTGTGTATGAATTGTTGACTTTGGCTATTTTCTGCAGTTCTTAAATTGGTGTGCTTAAAGTCAAATTGAATGACTAACTTCATTAGTTGGAGATAAGTGGACTCGAACCGTTGACATATGCCTCAGGGTAAACCACCACCTCATAGGTCCCCTGACTGATTCTACCATAGAGGCCAACGATAGACAATAACCCCCCCCCCCCCCCCCCCCGAACATAAATGTTTCATGCATTTGCATTCATTCATACTTGTGATATTCCAAGAGTTTAGGATTTAGGGGTTTTGTTGGGAGTTTTTATGAGATTTTTGGAAGTTTTGTGACTATGATCTACTTTTCGTGTGCACTACATGAAAATAGGGGCGTGGGCATGACCAATTGTACGCAAGATTAAGTAAGTGCATGCAAACAGTTATCGGCAGGGTTTAAAGAGTTTTTGTTGTTCATTTGATAATTTTACGTTACTCTTAGTGTTGATGTGTAACCAAATACTTGTCAGGTTTGATATTTCTTCACAATACACTCAGGTAAGTCATTTATTCTCAATTATTTTTGTTAATTTACATTACTCTTGGTGTTTTTAGGTAGTTTCCATCATCTTTGATGTTGTTTAAGTAGAGGATTTGGTGATTTTGTGTACTCTTTACATTTCAGCCCTAGTTTTTTTTGTTATTTAGGTTTTATTCCATTTATCCTAGTAATGGGTAGATCTAAGGCACACGTCAGAAAAGATTCCATGTTCTGAGTGGACCCGATGAGAGTTCAAGGGCGCGAGGCTCTTCTATGACTCCTAGATCGATTAGGAGATATCGTCAGGCACGGAGTGACTTTACTTTTGTTCTAGTGGCACATGCTGATGCCTATGGTATTCTCTTTACTAGAGATGGTTTGCATAGATTATCCCGAGTTGATCATTCAAGTTATGAGATGATCATGTACATAGAGTGAAGGTGATGCGTTACCTTTTAGTAAGTTGATTATAATGTTTCTTTATTAATTGGGAGTACCTAGATTACTTTCAGATGTAGTTGCATCTATTCTGGGTCCAATTTTGAGTGTGATTTATTCACTTTCTGTAGGTCAGGCCGCACATGGCCCAGTTAAAAAATGCATAGATCCTGATGTACTGACACCAACACCTTCACCCCTGCCTACTCCTGAGCCATAGGGATGTTAGAGTTAGAGAGCTTTTGTTCCTTTGCAGCTTGGTTTCACGTGAGATCAGTTTAGGACAATTCACGTCGAGATGGCAAGCAATCATTAGTACTTGGAGAGCATTGATATGTAGTAGTAAATCTTGCGTACTAATGTGTCTTTCATTATTGAGTATTAGAGGAGATCAAAAATTATTTTTTATTTTACTTTTGAGGTTGCTACGACTGGTTCTGCTCCACCACATGCTCATGTTCCAACTCTAGCTATTGATGTTGATGAGGAGACGAATGATATGGATAATCATGATGATGATGATGTGGAGTACGAAGACATGTTCGATTAGGGCTTTTAGTTTTTCTTTACTTTATGTTATTCATTTTTTAGTACCGCCTGTGGTACTTTGCACATTTTGGTCTGTATATGGTTTTGTACCTTTTGTTGTTGGTATTTTTACAATTGGTGGATGTTCTTTTGGATGTTTAGATAGCTTATTAATTGTATAGATTTATCTTTTTTCTTGATCGGTATTAATCTATTATCTATATCACTTATGCTATTTGGTTATACTCTTGTTTAGTCCATGGTTTCTATCAATTTTTTACCCATATAATCTCGCTTTTGGTAGTTTAATGCTATAATTATCTTATATTTGGATTTTTGCTTATTTTTTAAATATAATTCATTTTCTTGTGTATGCTTATGAGATTCATGTTGTGACATTGTGATTCACATGTATATATGCTCATTTGTTGACTCCTATGATATAGCTATTGTTGTTTACATGCCTTACTAGCTTTTTCTTTGCTAGTCCTTCTTACTTGTGCGACTTTGGCTGTTGCCTAGCTATACCCGTTCTCTATAAGTTTGACTTCTATTTGACTTTTTCATGGCAAAAAGGGGTAGAAAAATTTGTTCACCTTGATATTAAGGGGGAGTAAAATTCATTTCTTTTAATTGTCCTTTGTGTAAAAAAGGGGGAGTAAATTTTCCTTTCACTTGCTAAAGGAGGAGAAAGTAACGTTTGTGATAGAGGGAGTTGTTGTTTGACTTAGGATTTGTTATGTGGGAGGATCATTTGTTGTTACATTATGTTATTAAAATGTTTTATTACTTATTTATATCTTGATATGAGATGTTTCTCTCATTTCACATGTTACAATTTCACATGCTCACATGCTATATCACATGTTCTTTATCTCCTCTATATTATTCGATACTTATCATAGGATTGCCAAGCACAGGGAGTTTCTCTTTGTTCATGATAATTCATGCGTGATGTTGTTTATTGTTCATGCTATTTTGGCCTTGATGATTCAGACTCCAACCCAGGGTTCAAACACGACTTTTTCCATGTCATTGGTCTTATGGATTTTGTAAGTTACCTTCTAGTACATTCACTATATGGCTAGTGGAGTGTGTGTCTTGTAGGGAAAACAAAATTATTTATGGGGTTTTGGGGGTTTGACATGGAATAACCAAAGGGGGCGATTGAAAGAGTAATTTTTATAAATATTAGTTGGATAGAATCCCATGAGAAAAGGTTTGAGTCGTTGAGTCCATCAACTCATATATAGTTGATTCTTTATGAGTGGACCGTGTTTATTTTGTCTTGATTAGATTTAGATAAACCTTGAAGATTGAAGATCATGAATGCCTCTCATTAAAGAATTCTTTTTTTGTACATTCTTTGAAGTGAAGAGTGTATCTTTTATTTTTTTATGAATTGTACGAGGCTAAACACACACGTGAACATTATTTTATTATTTCACTTTGATTTAAATGTGTAACAATTCTGAAAAAAGTTGAACAAGTTATTTTAAAAATAGTCTCAGAGGTTTTAAAATATTTTTGAAACTATTTTGGGAATTAGTTATGTGCTTTGATGAGTTAAATCCTTTTTAAACTACTTTTTAGCTTTATCCATTCGCATGACTCATTATGGCGTTCATTTGCACGATCCGTTCACATGACTGCAAAAAAAGCCTGTGCACACGACCAGATCTAACCGTGTGCATGAACCGGTCTAACCATGCGCACTACCATGAATCCATACTTCCTGGAATCGTGCACATGACCAGATCTATCCATGTGAATGCATGGCCCAAAATTTGAAATTTTACTATTTACAGACCAATTTTCCTCCCATTTTATAAATCTAAAAATTTCACAATAGAAACACTCTTCTGAGTGATTTTCAAAGTTGAGAGCTACTTTCTCTCTCTAATATTTCAAATCTCATTTGTTTTCTATAAGCTTTTGAAATATTGATCTATGTTTGATTCAATTTGTTTTTAAGAGAATTGAGAATGGATTTAAATCTGATCTTCACACCAGCTTCGTTAATTCAAATTACATTTGGTGAATTTCTAGGATCAACTAATACATGATATAAATCAAAGTAATTTGATTCTATTAGGGAGATTAAAGTGTGATGTGACTACAAGGAAGAGAATGGAGTTCTTCATTCATTTCATGGATCTTGCAATAGATTCTCATTGACTATGAGGAAGAGTTAAAATGTTCATAGGTAACTACATGATAGGGATTATGTGAGAGGTACCTTCTTGCCTTTTATAAAATCTTATAAAGTAGAAATGAAAATTAGAGTGCGTAGAGGTTTTTTTACCCATAGTTGGGGGGTTTCCTCATAAACCATGTCTTATGCTAGCTTGTGTATGGTTTACAATTATATGTACACAATTGATCATGCACATCATGTATATTTTGTTTACATCTTATGTGATTATGTAAAGGAATTTGAAAGGGTTTTTTAAAATTCAAGTGGTCTTAGATTTGGAATTAGGAATAATCTTGTACACGTGCAAAAATTGACCTTGGATGTTATCAAACCTATTCACCCCCTTTAGGTTTCTTGTTTATATTTACTAGAGCATATAACACCAATACCTTCATTTTCCCTTTTTGTAAAACTTTACTTATATTATGGAAGGTGTCACTTTGGTCAAGGTTTTTTTGTATAAGGGTTTTTCCCTCGTATAAATCGTCATCTCAAGTGCATGTTTTACTATTCCTCATTTTGATCTATCTTATATGATTTATGCACATATATTGTTAAGTTAAATCAATTTGCGAATCATTATTTTTTCACATAGATGCTTGAATTATTTTTTTCCTGAATTTAGATTAAATTAGACATTACCTTCATTTTGGTAATAATATTTTAATTTGGGGAATTCCACTATGCGTAACATTCTTTCAATTCATATCAGAGCTAGACCTCATTCTTGTTAGGTTTAATCACCTAGAGGTAGATCTTATGTGCGTAGAAATGGCTTTATGGTTTGAGATTTTTGAGAATTTTACTAATAGCAAGTCCGATACTTCTTCTCCCCAACTTTACCTGTCATCTTTTACCCAAAAATGATTATGAATCTAGTGAGGATGATAGTGAGGATTTTGAGTTCTTGACTCTTGATGTTAAATATGATAAATTATATGAAGAGTTTTTGAATCTTTTTAAAGAGAAGACTTTGTTGTCCTCCAAACTCAAAGAATATATAAAGGAGAATAAAGTTTTACAACTTAAAACATCTATGATTGATCAAGTTCAAGTAGACTCTGCTCCCACGAGTGAGAAAATTAAGTTGTTAAGGTCAGAGCCTCCCATTATTGATTGTAACTCAATAAATGTTTTAAAATAAGAAAATAGATCTCTTTGAAAAAAGGTCAAAACTCTTGAAAGAGAAAATTTAGAGTATTATAATGAGATTTCACTTTTAAAAGATGGAAATAAATTTTTGTGCGCTTTATAAGCTCCTGGTCCTATCCTCTTTGAAAAACTTATAAGTGTCTATGCTTCTTTTTTGGATCTTTTAGACTTTTTGGATGAGTTAAAAGATAAAAACATTACTTCAAAACAATATGATAAAAAATTGATCAATTTTGCAAAAGAGAGAAAATGTTTTTCTACATCTTTTGAAAAATTAAAAATGCTTTTCTTTTGTGTGAAAAGTCCAAAATCGTTTTGGAAAAAAAAGTTGAAAGTCTTCAAAACGATTTAAACTTGGTAAAAAAGGTGAAAATAAATCGAACAACAAGTTCACAAAAACTTCAAAAAAATATTTTGGTGCCAACCCAAAAAGGTAATGATAAAAGAGTGTTAGGTTTTGACAAGTTTAATATTTCGGCTTCTACTAGTGAAACAATTTTTGTAAAACTATCTTCTTAAAATGAAACAAGCATTGAAAAACTTCCTTTGCAAACTTAAGATTAAAAAAAATGTTGCAAATAATTTTGAAAATAAGAATAAACTTGTTCATCCCAAGTTTGATAACAAAAATCACGCGCCTCACCAGAAAAAACTTAATGAGAACTTTGTTTATTCTCATATCCATAAGAAGGGTCACACATAATATTTTTGTTATAATTTGATGAAAGATCAACATTTTATTGTTCCCAAGACTAAAACCTAAATGACTAAATGTAAACCGTTTAAACGTGATCATTGTAACAAAGTTAGTCATTTGAGGAAGTTTTACTTCTTATTCAATCCAAACTTACCTTTAAACCATGGTAATAATTGTAAAAAAAATTTGGGGAACAACAAGAACCAAAAAGTTTGCGATTCTCGAAAATTTGCACCTAAATTTGGGTTAAATAGAGTCAAAACATTTTTGATCATGTGGATAATGGAAAGATATGCAAAGATAACAAAATATTCCTAAAACCCCATTAGAATCTTTTGTTTGTTTTTTTTATAAATAAACTAGCGAATATCAACAAACCATCCAAACCCCTTACCGCACAGAATACACTTAGTTCTAGGCCTAAAGCTAAGGGTGTGAGACTCAAAATGGACATGGCATTAAACATCTTCCTGGGGAAAATAATTCGACCCATGTCGAACTGATAACCTGACCTTAGGGGATGCAGTTGATGAAGAGACAAGCACTCTCAGGCATCCACTGTTCACACAAAAGTTCCCCCAGTGCATCACCACTCGGGTCCTGCACTACCACACCTTCGAAAAAATAATTATTTGATATCTTCGCAAAGACTTTAGACATTTATATGTTTATTTACCTTAGAGGTTGCTTCGGCTTGGTTGAAATCGAGTGATTGTATTTCATGTGATTGCATAAAATGATGTTTAATTGCTTATATGATTTATTATTCAAGATATTGTTGAATGTGTTCATGAAGTTAAAATTATTAAAAATAATAATGAAAAATGATATCAAAGGTTTTATTTTGATGATTTTAAATCTCGTGTATCACATCACTTCAAGAATCCACAAATGATATTGATAATTGCTATTTCTACAAGGATTTATAAATTAAAGGCAAAAATCGATCTTGCACGAGTCTCAAAAAGTACTCTATGGTGTACTTGTAAGGTTTTGAGTGTGCATTTTTTATGGAGTTGAATATGGACCATTTTTTATGCGTTGATAAGGGATACCATTATATTGAGTACTCCTGATTTGAATTTAAGTATCACTTGTGTAAGTATTATCTAAAGTGTGTGCGAAAATCCAGTCAATGGCAAAAGCCTATATGTTGAAAAGAGTCATAACCCAAGATCTCAACCGACACTAAAAACTAAATAGAGATGTAGATTCAATTCAAAACTATTAGCTATTTTAGTTTCGCGTTCAAAATATTCATACAATGTTGTGCCGAGGGAGGTTTGATAGATGGACTTGTTCGTAAAGTTAAACTCATGATCGAATTATATTTTTTCTACCAAATTTTCTAATGGTCAAGAAATACAGTTACTTGTTGATTTTTACATTTTTCCAATTTTATGCACATGCAAGACTAAATGATTCATTCCATACTTTTTTTTTGTTCATAATGTGAAATTAATGTGTTTAAGTTGCTCAACATATGTAGAAAATTTTGATTTGACCATTTTCAAGTGATTCTACATTCTATTGTATGTGAAAACATATAACTTTCATGATTGATTAGTCTTTGAGATTCTCTCTCTTGTTTATTATATATTCTATTATTTTTTTATGGAAATGATCTCTCCTTGATCTCTAGCTTTGAGCATGTTGCTTTGCATGGGTTTAAAGGTAGATGTTTGGATTATTTGGATGGTGATATTGGTGAAAAATCATTTATGGAAATGTATTAGAGCTTGGTGAGTTAGTAAGGTTATTGGTTTTCTGAGATTGTCTGAATGTGTTGCTTATAAGTGTGAGCACGATTCCTTATTGACCCCATTCGCATAGCTACCCTATTTTTGATTGCCTCAATCTTTGCCCATTTTTGCTCCTACGAACCTATATATACCCCGTGCGCACTATTCCCTTATTTTAGTCCTATTAAGTTTAATTTTTGGCACTTTTGATTTGATTTTTATATGTTTACCACACTTGTACCTGATGATATTCCCATGTTTCCACCTTGTCTCGATGTTGTATTCTTCTAGAAATTATTTGTCTTTTTTGTGACAAAAAGGGGGAGAAAAATTTCATTTAGGGTGAGATAATGTTTGGGTTGTTTTGACTTGTGATATATGTGTTCTTTAAGGGAAGATATGAGTTTATGGTATGTGGGTGAAATTTTTTATGATGTTGTATCAATTGGTTTATATGTTTGATTTAAGGGGATATTTATTGCCTTATCATTATGGTGTTTCCATCATAATCTCTCTGCCTTATCAATCATATTGTTGATTTGGAGGATTACTACACCAAAATAGGCCAATTGTAATGGGCAAAAACCGTTACAAAAAAAATATTTGTAACGGATTAAATCTGTTAGAAAATTGGCGTTATCTATTTTACTAAGGAAATTTGTAATGGATAAAATCCGTTACAAATTTAATATTTGTAACGGATTAGAACCGTTGCAATTTATTTTGTAACAAATTCGGCGTCAGTACATATCACATATATTAGTAAAGGATTTACTAAATTATTACGGTTTTGGATGTTTACAAATATAGAATTTGTAATAGATAAAACCATTACAAAATACATTGTAATGGATTGCGGGTGTCTTATCTTTGTAACGGATGTTTTTATTTGTAACGGTTAAAGTCCGTTAACAATATCATTATATTTCAAAAAAATATTAGTTTCTCATTAAACAAATAGATATGAATACACTAGTAATAACTTGTGTACTGAACAAATGGCAATGCAGAACCAATGCCCACAAATTTTACTCAAAACATAATTCGAAAACACACATGACAAAATGAATGACACTACATTTCGATGATATTAAACCTTTACAAAACTATATTTCATTCATAACCATTAAAATTCCCAAAACAAAATATAATACAAGATAAACCATCTAGCTTTTAACCACAAAATTGAAACAAAGTCTAACCTCATTAAAGTTCTACACATATTATTATCCCCAAAGAAGTCTTTATTATATTCCTTGCAAAACTAAACTTCATTCTCCCAAAATCAATCTTCATATTTTCCAATAAGAAATTGTTGAACAAAATCAACCTTAGTAAATGTGTAATCATAAATGAGTAAATAACACAAAAGACTACTACATTCTCATGCCATTGACAAACATGTAATCATAAATGTGTAATCTAAAGTGACTCATTGTCTATTGGAGTACGTCGACCACTAAAAATTTATAATGTAGCGACATGGCAATAATCTCATTCTTAAATTATATACATAACAAAAATGAAAGACTGATATACTAAAACACCATGCATAATATAAGATGGCACTATGAGAAAATAAGTACATAATGTAGATTACACCTATGATTCGTTGTCATCGTCCTCTTCTTCATCATCCTCCTACACAAAAAAAGCCATTTATTCTCGCATTGGAAATCGAGAAACAAAAAACGCTGTTGGTCTCCCCTTATTATGTCAAGAATTAGACGCTCATAAGCCTCCGAAATGGTAACTTTTTTGATAATGTTGCATATATGAAAAGTCCAGTTCACTCTGAATAATTGACATCTCACTCAAGCGCAGGTTGCATGACTATATTTTCATGTACATGTCCTCTGATGGTTGTAAGAGTATGATAAATTCATTTCTCCCTTGCTTTTGACATTTGGAGATATCTCCAGGAACATCCTTAGATTGAACTCATATTTATGTTGGAATTCAATGCTTTTCGTGCCTTAAGTATAAAGGGAACGCCTTCATATCTTTCATTGTGTATGCATAGAATCATAATTGAAAAAGTGTAAGTGTTTGAGTTGTCAAGCATGGTTGAGTCATCTGTGTAACCTTCATATTGTTCAAGCACAACCTATTCATCGTCAAGTGGAATTACTGATTGAAGAACCTTCACTTTTTATCTCGGATGTGCTCTGGCTTCTCCATGGCAACAAGGTAAAGAGCCCTCAATAGATGATTTTGAATAATATCACGCATAATTCCATATTTGTCAAAATATCCACCACAACCTTCAGTTCCAAAATCCTCTTTAAACATAATATGTATGTTATCAATGTATAGAGCTTTCAAAGAGACCAAAATACATACATGGTCTCTTGAAGAATGCCTACAAGAGACCCATAGGGTCATTTCAAAATCATTTAAAATCTTAAAATCAGTATGTATCTTCAAGGGTTTAAAATTGATTAAATGGATAGTATTAGAAATGTTAAAAAAGTTCTCTAATATACCTAATGCTCTTATATAATGAAGAATGCATCTTATGCACCTAATAAAGAGTAGAAGAGGCAGCTGTTTTATAGACTAATTAAAATGAAAAAAACTATGCATTGATAGAACAATTTCACAACTAGAGATTCCTAAAAAAGCATGTAAAGTTTGAGTTTTTTGAAATAATTTGACATCTTATTTGAAACTGTTGACATGATTTCACAACAATATGCATGGTTTTTCTGGGTAGCACCTGGGAAACATATTAAGTTGTGCCACACAATTGATCTTAAGTGGAGTGACATGTAGCTACTAACAAACTCGAGACAACTTCATCGGTGCACCATGGTGAAGCTCTAAATTGGATGATTGCGATTAAGATGTGACCACAAACTTGATCTAAAGTTTAGCAGGACTAGTAGAGGCCAATAGAGGTGGAACCACTGGTATACCATGGTGACATTCAGAATCAGACTCAGATTGAGATGACGAATTAGTTGATCGAAATTGAAGACAGTACAGGTACTGACATCAAATTCTAGATGAACAAGGGGCTTTATACCTTCAAATGTAAGTTACTATTTGGCAGAGTAATATACCTTCAAGTGTAAGTTACTGGTAGTTAATATTTCCCGCCACCATTTAAACAAAAATATGCCACCTTCAAATTATTCTTTTAGCCCCCAATACATTTTTGTGCTGTTAAAGTTTTTGCGTTTTCCTGGAATTAAACATTGGCAACTTCACATATAAAGTTTATGTATCGTGTGATTGGCATCTTGTTCTCAATCACTTGCATGAATTATGACATGTAATATGTTAGTTTACCATCTTGAGATTACATGAAAGAAACACTCGAACCAAAAGATAACTTCATAACAACCTTGTTCAAGCCCCCTTCTCTAATCAAGAATAATACCACTGAACTATAAATATTAAAATCATAACCTCCTTCCGTCTCAATGAACCCTCCTCACCATAACCTTTCCTCATAAAGGAGAGCTAAAAATACTTGTATGTTTTGGTCTTGGACTGCACCAGCTTAACACAATATGCTACCAATATTTCTCATTCAACAACCAGGCTAAAGAGTTCAACGTAGACAACCCATAGGGGTTGCTTCCCACACTAAATGCCATACCAAAACTCATCCCCCTAACCACTCCCTTACCATCGGATCAATGTTTTTTGAAAAGACAACTCATTTGGTCAAAATTTTATCCCATATCCAACTATACAATAAGACCTCACCATCCTAGATGGCCAGCCATACTAACTAAAAAACATAAGCTTCTGGTAACCCTTTTTACCAATTCGCTTGAACACCAACTAAGTAAGTGTTTATTTTCGATGTTCTATCTTTACCATATTAGAACTTTATAAATGTAACACATGGGTGTGGAGGAATTACAACTATTGGAAAAAACAAAAAAGGATTCAATATCACTGATGTGGGAGCGAAGGGTATATCTGCATAAGCTGATGTTTTTTTAATAGAAAATTAGCTACTTCTCCAGTAGCTCCCTAGAATACAAAGATGAGCTTCAGACATTGAAACTATGGGCGATCTAACTAAGAATTTCTTGGGAAATCAAATTGTGATTATTTATGGTATAATTGACTATGTTTTAAGATTTAGATTCATAGCAACTGAAACTTACTCGAGTAGCATGAAACTGAGTGAACTTAACAAGTCCTAGAAGTGTGGACACTACAACTAGTAAGTGACCCTGACACCAAATCCAAAATCCCTTGGAAGAAAATCAAATTTCAAGAAATAGATTTCAACAGATTAACATATAATTGCGTTTTACTAGTAATTTCTATATCTACAAAATAGAACTAAAATCAGGGAAATAACGTTACCTTCAAAATTGAAACAAATTTGAAACCGACACCATCAACAAATTGATCGGTTTGTATAATAGTGCATAATAAGAGGTATTCAACATACAAATAGATGAAATTATTCCAATACAACAACTTGTGCTAGGAAAAATATAACCTCAAATCATAAAAAACTTAAGAATTATTATAGTTTGGTTACCTTGTAAAAATAACTAGTCCCAAATGGTCATCTTCCATTTCGATAGTCAAAGTGTTTGCAATTAATAGACCTGAAAATAGAAGATGTGGCCATTTATGGAAGAACCACATAAAGCAGGCATGAAAACAAAAGAAAAATCAGAGAAAATAATTAAATAACTTGCCTGCTGAGTTTAACGATTTTTCTCCACATTTGCAAAGAGTTTATTCAAGAAATGTACACGATATGAAGAAAAATTTAAGGATGCATTACTATAAACATGCTCTCTGATGTAAGTCTTTCGCACTTCACCCTAAAGACAAAAACATTGCCCCCGTAAACTATTAAAATGTATCCCATCTTATGTAAAAAAAGGTCGTTACCAAATCCGATCTCATTGCGGAAACGCCAGTCGATTGAATTAAAAGTGTTGTAATTCACCAACATAAACACATTAACAACTAGTGAAAAACAATAGCTAGACTTTGTCATATTACTTTAGGAGGTTCTCCAAATGAGTTCATCTTCAAGAGTAGATTATAACACAGTTGGTATCTTTAGCTCGTATACTCGACTGGTTAATCTCTTCGGGGAATATATAGCAATCCTCCAATTAGGAGTGTTAAGATCTTTTGAGTGGAAGACTTGATTGGCATCAGAAGTGAGAATTGCAGTCTGATCAAGCTCATTATTGGTACTCTTGAACTTATCAAAATTAACTATCATCAAATTGGAGTTTGTACAATGTTTGCAATCATTGATCTTGTCCTCCACCCTCACCCAATCACAATAAAACACTACCTCCTTAAATAACATATATTCCAACTTAATTATTTGCCTGATGACTCCGTAATACATTGTCCAAGCATCTTTATGATTTTTATCACTTTTCCTTACCCTAAATTGAGTCCAAGCCTTCATGCAAACACCACTGTCTTGTGTCACAACAATATCATCGTGATATTTGCGGTATTTTTTTATATGTTTTAACCTTGTGCTTTGGCCCTTGTACTAACCGCCACAACATAGCATTTATCTCTGTCTCTCCAGAAGTGACCCGTTGCGTAATAGAAATAAAATAATTTCTATAAAGTTAGTCTGGATAATAAAGAATGTAACTTAATATACTATTAAAATCAAGAGAACCTTATTATATAACCACGGAATGAAAGAAGTTCGAATCTCTACGTCGGTTAACTCGTTCCATTTTCTTTACCACGCCAAGTGGATTTCAGTAGCATTTTATACTCACTGCAATTTATTCACATAAGTTCGTGTATTTGTATTTAAATGTGAATTTAAATAAATACTTAATAAATTGCTCAAACCAGTAGAATTCTTCAAGACCATCAACGTCAAGTCGAAATAGGACCCATCTACGTATTTGGTGAAACCGTTTAGGTTCCAACATCACAATCTTATCATCTAACAACGGTCCTTCGTAAGAAAATTCTCCATCTTCATCTAGAAATGCTTCACGAGTACGTTTGTGGTTTTCGTCAATAGAATTAGGCATGTACTCCATGCAATACCTAACAGATTCTGCAACAACGTAGGACTCTGCAATTGAACCTTTAACATATCGCTTATTGCTAGGTATATCTTTAAAATCCTGCATTTTCCTATTCGTGTGAATAAGAAAAAAAGTTTATGTGACATATTCATTAACAACGATCTATACGTATATGCTTGTGTTTGTGTGAAAATAAAAATTAATATAAAGAGTTTACCGTTCAAACGGATACATCCAATGTGTTCCTGTAGGACCACAAGTCAAAGCTTCATCGGCTAAATGAACAGTAAGGGGGATACTGTTATAAAAAAATACCAGCGGAAAGTTTTTCTCCAACACACATAATGACCTGCAACCATAAACTTGGCCCTTTGCATATCCTCGCGAATTAAGACTTTTGAGCACAATATTTTGAAAAATAAGCTCAACTGTTAAATAACTCTTCGCAAATCTTTTTTTATTTAAAAAATGCATGTTGAAGTAATGCGGGCAACAAATACTCCATAATAACGTGATAGCTGATTGTGAAAATCAAACTTTTGAAAAATCAAACTATGTTGATATTTCCCTATCCCCAACAGCTGTACGAATAAGTTTGTCATTTTTCTTTGTTGAAAATCAAAGCAAAGTTTGAGAAACTTTTGAAAAACAAAAATTTGATTTTCTAAAAGTTTTATTCCATCCCCAATATATGTCGGACAATGAGGATGAGTATCCCCATGTTGTCCCTAGCAAAATTGTGAATCTTATTGAGTAAAACGAGAGAGAAAAATACCTGATCCTCAACAGTGTGAATCGTATGGAGAGGGTGTAAAAATGGGCAGAATACCTAGAGAGATACGGGTAGGAATGGAGAGGAAAAGAGAGAGATGGGACAGAGTTAGAGAGTGGGAGACGCTTGCTTCTCTCCCACTTTCTTTTTTTTTTAAATGATTTTTCATGTAATTCTAATATATTTGTAACGGTTTTTTTCTATTGATAATGGATTTTGTCCATTACAAATGTATAATGGACAAAATCCATTACAAATAGGAAAAAAATTACGTTATAATTTTCCTCATTTGGTGTAGTGGATTTCTGAGTAGTGAGAGTTTCTTCCAATGAGTTTTCTCAATAATAGTTTTATATTGTTGAGATTTTTCTAGGAATCATTTTTTTCTCCAGACCAAGAAACTACATTGAAGATTTGAGTATCTCTATTGGATTTTATGTACATTGCGACAAACTTATCTCATTATATGATTAATGTGGAGTGAGTCTTTATCGTCGTGATCAAGAGTTTTGGGGTTTTGGGGTTTTGTCACTAATACCCAAAGGTGGAGATTGAAAATGTAATCATCTTATATATAGTTTAATCATCTTACTTCGGTGTCAAATCATTTGATTCATGCAATATATCGAGCCCAAAATCTTGATGGACTTTATAGTTTTTGTGTGAGAAAGTCTTGTTTCTTAGATACCATGAACAATGAGAATTGAAGATCTTGTCGCTCCTCCACTATAAAAACTTTCGTTGTTGATCAATCTAAGCGTATCCCTTTTACGAAATGATTCAATTGTTTATCATTTGGATGTGTACACATTCACATTCTTTTAAATATGTAAAACTTTTCAAAAATGATAATTTGTGTTTCCTTAGACTATGTGTAAATTTAAAAAAAGGGGATACGATCTTTTTTTTAAAAAGAAAATTTTAAAGATTCATTTTTGCTGCCTTAAACTATTCTCATGGCGAGAAAACACACTCGTGAGCATGGTGCATGGTTTTATGGCCTTGAAAAATCTTTGCCTAAAACTGTGAACATAATGTTTATTTCTCCTCCTGTGCATAGCCCTTTGAAAATTTAGCCTGATTTATGCTTGCTTAAAATTGTGTGCATGGTGACAATTTGAACTCATGCGCACGAAGGCATTGATACTTGAAAAATTCTATAAATAGACCTTATTTCCCTAAAAATTAAATAACACTTTTCCTCAATTCAAATTAGACATACTCTAGGGACATTTTCATGTTTGAGAGCATCTTTTTGCCTCCCCAATTGCAAATCAAGTGTAAAAATTCAAATTGAGATAGTTTTAGATCTAAAGCTAGATTTACTCTTGTGAGATTATATGAAAGTTCAAAATCCACAATAGCTGTGATTTACATCTGATTCACTTATATTCCATATGATTGATTATGACACCCCATAAAATTTAAGCTATACTGACAGGTCTAAAGTAAATAAAATAGGAGTCTAATTAATTTAGTATCATTCTAATCATAACTATAATAAACTAAGACGTCACATAAATGATTGAAATATAAATAAGTGAGCCACAATTAACTCTGATACCAAAACAAACATAAAGTAATAGAATCCTTTCAAACTATCATTGTCTCATAGTACGTGCCCATACTAAATAAAAGAGTCACTAACTCAAATCTGTATTCAATATAAATGATAAAAGGAATATAAAGCATGGGCATGCAGGCTCGACACCTACAATCTCTAGACATCAAGGGACATTTTAAGATAATCCTAATCTATAAGATTTAGGTAATTTCAGCATGTAGTGTTCGAGGTAATCATAACCAAGTTAAGCCCCTCATCATCTCATCATGGTACTGATATCCATTGCCCATGCCACATAAGGATAACCCCACCAGTACGTATCCTACGAGTACACATGCCATGTATGTTGCATTTAATACACAAAATAAGAAATCCTACACAATTAATGGTTACATGTCTTAATTTTAGATTTAATACCTTAATTAACATTTTTTTAGATAATAATTAAATTTCAGATTAAAAGTCATTCGATCCCCTCGTTCGAAAAAAATACAAAGGTCATTTGAAAGAGTTACCAATGTCACGCATATGATAATATGCAATTTATTCAAATGAATTCCTTTTGTTATTTGAACAAGATTCACCCAAACCTTTCTTATTTCGGGGATAATAGAAAGGGTTTGAACAAACCCTTCTTATAGTAGTGTCCCTTGATGGGACGATCTTGACCACGTCCCGACTATCCCTGTCCCTAGGATCTATCCTAATGTTTTAGACCTTGGCCCTACTAGTCATGTCCCCATTGAGCCTGCTGGCCATACTAACACTGGCTCGGGTGGCCATGGTCCTAGCCACCTTGACATCGATAATCACTCCTCTAAATCGCTTCGGGGGATGCTTCCATTGAATTTTTTCTCTCTAGAACTATGATCCTCCCTTCCCATTGGATGACTCATGTGACTCGGATTCCTTCAATCCTTGGTTTTTTCCCACCTTATCCTTCTTTGGTTCTTTCTCGCTCAAAACCTCCCAGAAATGTCGTAATGCGACATCCACTATCTAAGTGTACGTAGTGTATGTAGGATTTCCCGTCAATATTCACCAGATCCACCATGATAGTCCTCTAAAAATAGATCTATCTTATTCATCTTTGATCTCCTATCTATAAAGCAAAGTGTATCAGTCGATTAAATTCCTTCTTATATTTTGCAACAGTACGGTCCTCCTGCTTCAGTTGATCAATATTTTCCCTTAAGGCTTCCTGCTATAATGGAGTGAAATGTTTCCTCTTAAATATCTCCAAGAATTATAGAATGGTGATCTATGACTAGTCCTCTATGGTGGTAACATACTCCCACCACTGTAGGCCATTCCCTACAAGTCTGAAACTAGATAATGCCTGGCTCTAGATATCGGTACACTCTAGTAGGTGTATATGTTGCTCGATGTCATACCTCCACTGGAGCGCAACAATAGGGTCTATAGATCCCAACAACTTTGGTGGGAGCCTTTTCTCAAAGTCAGTTCTAGATTTCTCCCAAATTGATACAATAGGATGGGCAAGCTCAAGTGTGACCATAGGTGGTGGCAGTGGTGGTGGATACTACTGTTATATGGATTTCATAGTCACAGATTCTATCTGTCTGATAATAGTGGCCAAGTCAACCTGAGATATAACGGGTGCCTATGCCTACTTCGGTGGTGAAGATGGGTGCAGCTGATGTTGGGGTGCAATTGCCTCTAGCTCAGTGCTAACAGATGGTCACAGTCATACAACTCGTCGACATTATGTGTTCACCATCTCGTACACGTACTAAAATATAGTGCAAAATCTAAATGCTAAGGTCGAAAGTTTCAAATAATTCTATGAAAAAGATGATGGAGTCCCTCATGACCCCTAGGACACTAGAACCTGGATTTCATCCCAACCATGACACCCTATTAAGTTTAAGCTAGATTGATTAGGTGTAAAGTAAATAAAATTGTATTCTAATCAATCTAGTATCATTATAATCATAACTGTAATAAACTAAGACATCACATAAATGACTAAAACATAAATAGGAGAACCACAATTAACTCTCATACCAAAACCAACATAAAGTAATAGAATCCTCGTAAACTATGAATGTTTCATGATACATGCCCATACTGAATAAAAGAGTTTCTAAATAAAATCTAAATCACACATAAATAATAAAAGGAATATAAATCATGAGAAAAAAAATATCGAAACCTACATCCTATAGATCAATAATGGAGAGGAGATCAAGACCAGATTCAGGGTAAAGATGTAGTGGTGGCCCTATGTCCTGAAAAATGTTAATCGGAGACGTTAACAATAAGTCTAAGTAGTATAATAATGTAATTGATTTTGAGTTAAAACATAACTACACACCTTCTTCCATTCTTTTAGTTTCTTTTATATTAACCCAAACTGCGATTTAAATATAATATGCGTCTACTCCCAAGCCCATTATCGCTATAGAATTTTATGTGCCAATTCAACTTTTTCTTATTCATTTATATGTTACAATGGTATAATGTCATAAAGAAAGTATTCTCTACATTTACGTACACATAGTACAAGTACGGTCCAATACAAATGCCTCATAAAAGGGCCCCATCAGAAGCCCTCGCATAAGAAGGCCTATTCTACTGCTTTTATGGATCGCTTGTGCATATTAGACATAGTCATAGGTTGTCATATACCTATAACCACTCAAGCATCTACTAGGTATAATCACTACACCATCACATAAGTTATATAGCCCCATACCCAAAGCTATAAAAAAGTATCAGCCTGTGAACCTTACACATATACAACGAGAATTTCAACACGTAGTTTCCGGGGTAATCATAACCGAGTCAGACCCATCATAATCACATCAGGGTACCGATATCCATCGTTCGTGCTCCATAAGGATATTCCCTTTAGTATGTATCTCATGAGTACACATGCCCAATATATTGAGTATAATACATAAAATAACTAATCCTACACAATTAAGGGTTTCAAATCTTAATTCCATCTTTAATACAACAATTATCCTCTTTTAAATAAGAATTAAATTTTCAGATTGAAAATCATTCGATCTCCTCGTTCGAACAAGAATACAAAGGACATTCGAATGAGTTCCTAATGTCATTCAGACAAGAATATGTAGTTCATTCGATCGACTTCCATTTGTCCTTCAAACTTGATTCCTCCAAAACCTTTCTTCTTCCAGAGAAAATTCTCTATTGTTGCCCCTAAATAGCAATACTAACAATTCTTTAAGTATTTTAGATTGGTTTTACAAAAATTTTAGATGTAAATCCTACTAGTCATCTCAACAAAACCCAACATGTGATTTTATCCTAATTTAATCCAATTCCATTTTAATGCACAAGATTAACAATGGGTCTTCAATACTCTAACATGAAATATCGTAACCATATCATCAATTTAAAAAATTATACTCTTAATCATGATGAATCATCCAAATTTCATAATACATTAAGAACATGGATTGTAATCTAATTAACCAATTAACATAACTATAATAATTGTTATATAAATTTTCTAATTTAGATTTTTCTAATACTAAGTTAAGATTCAAATGGATAATTATACTATAACACAACCTCAATTATTATATTATACTAAATAAATTTGCCATGGACAAAAGATATGAGATTCCAATCCAATCAGCCCAAGCCTTCTTCTCTAAGTCCACCTGCCCTCAATTTATTTTTCTTTAAGTATTTTCCTTTCTCCAGCCCCTCTTTAGACCTTGGGTTTTCTCTCTAAAGTATTAAGAATGCAACAAGACAACTTTAATCGCCTTTTTATCTTGTTATCCAGGAAAGTCCGGTTGATCCCCTATTAACCTGGACCCATTAAGCTCAAATCATCTCGAAATAATCTAAAGTTTAACCCAATTCATACATTAACCTATGGGCCTTAAAATCCAACTTTCTAAGGTGTAATCAGACATTCTACGCGTCCCAAAAGTCACTCAAATTATCCCATAAACATAATTATTTTTATTCATTAAAATAATTATTATTTCATTACCCTATTTTAAATCTTATACAATTTCAAATAAAAAAAATAATTTGTAGTGATGTCATCAGTCACAATGGATAAAATCATACAAATATAAACATATATAATTGATTAAATTTACTTTAAATTATAGGGTATTACATATATACTCCAAGATCTCAAAGGAGGTTCTTTATCTAGTGAAGAGTTCAACCATGGTACGATTCAAGGATGAAGAATGCTACTTTTATATTCGGATCAATGGAGCTCTAATCAAATTTATCATTGGAATGGAGGGAGAATTTTATACTCCATAGGTAAATTCTTGTTAGGGAACAAGAATGAAGTACCTTATTGCATTCTATAAAGGAATTTTCCAAACCTAATGAGAAACTAGGATGCACTGAGATTTTTTACGCATATGTTAGGGGCTTTCCTCTTAAATCGGTGTTGTGCGATTGATTTGTGGGTTGTTTGATTATTTGTGCTTGTTATCATCTTATCTAATCAATATCTAATTGTTAAAATTGAAAATGAGTTAATTATAGGTTGCTAGTTGATGATTGAAATATAAAATTAGGCTGAATTACTTTCAAACCTATTAGCCCCTTATAGGATTGAATCCAGTATAAACACATTTGAATCCTCACCTTGATATGAGAGAGTGCGCTAGCGTTCAACTTAAGAAATTATTTAATTAAACTCAGTTTTCCCAATTAAATCCTAAACATGCATCTAGGTGTGATTGAAGATAATGAAATCATACAAGAACATTCAAACACACACACGTGAGGAAAAATCCCCCAAAGGGGCAAAACCTTTTTATTTTTCACTATAATTTTGTAAGATACAGTTACACGGATTATAATGAAAAACAAGTTTGATACATAAATACCCACAGGCGTCGGTTCTGATGTCTTCGACTGGAATCTCCCGCAGGAACTCCAGATGAGCAACAATGAAGAAGAAAGATGGTTTCTCCACAAGTATGAACAAAACCAAAGTAGTTTTCTTGGGTTTCAAAATGATTCACAAAGGTATGGAAATGATGTGTGAATCAAAACATGAGTTTTGGGACCCAAAAATATAAAGACTTGACCTAATAGAACTCCCAAAATCGTCTCTCCAAGTCTTAAAAAATAACTCCCCCGAAGTTGGATTTTATAGGGAACCAAAGGAATTTTAAAACTTTGGAACTCTTGCCAGCGTCAGGTACCCCGAATCGGTTCGGGTGGTACCTCGAACCGTTTCGCCCCCCGAACCGGTTCGGCCTTCGGTTCGTGATAGTTTGTCGAATTAGGGCTAAAAATACACAACATTCTTCCAAGGCTTTTGTTGGAATTTTCTCCATTTTTAAAGGGCCATAACTTCTTCACCGTAGCTCGAATTGAGCTGCCGTTTCTTCTAGTGGCATCCAGCTCTTCAAATTTCGAGTTGATCGGTCCTCCGGACGGTGGCCGTAAAATTACCAAAATGCCCTTGAACTTTCATATCTTGCCTTCTTTCACTGTTTTGACTTCTCTTGCGTACCACTTGCATAAAGTGCCTAAAATCGTGGAAAGTGAAGTCATTGAGGCATATGTGGGACACATGATGGAGATATTGAATGCTTGATTCCCGAAATTCGGATAGAGGCCTTCATGTGAGATCGTGAAGTGACGTGCTTTTTGTAGCAGCGTACGGCATATAAAAATGTAAGATATTGGACATGAGAAATATGTCCTTACAAATTTGCCCATATGTCTATGCCAGTACAAAATAAAAAAATATGAATTATTATCATTCGATTTACTTATACAAATCTACCCTCCCATGAACCCAAAACTGGAAAGATACAAATGAATAAGTCTTCATCGTTTGTTATTCAAATATTCAAAAATCTCAAAGATTTTCTCATCAGGGTGTGCAATTCAGTGATCATCAATGTAGTACCTACACACATGAGATAAAGCAAATACCAAGTGACATATTGAGTTTATAATGAGATAAACATAGATACCAATTTATGATGAAAGCATAAGTCAAATCTCAAAACTCCCCCAAAATTAAAACTCCGCCATAAAATGATAATTCTTTCTCCCCTTTTTATTATGTCCCCAAATAGACATATATGAGAAGCAGAAATAAATGCTAATGGAGAATGTCACAAGGTAATAAACTTCTATTTTTGAGTTTTTCAAAAATTTTTACACAAAATATACAATCAGAGAATCACACCATGAAAGAACACAAAAACAACTAAGTCGATGATAGCGTAAATGTAAAGGTGTGATCAAATTCGATAGGAAAATCAATGCATACAAACATGACATATGTGCACGATGAATATCGGATACTCCTAACGAATGAACTCAAAATCTTCCTTAGGTGTAAAAGGTGGAAATATGAGACATTGACTCATTCAAATAAGCAAATCAAAGCTCAAAGTGATTTCCACACCAATAACGTCCAAAATGATTTCATGCTTTTTCAGGACTTTCAAGGAATCGCAAACCCGTTTAAATTATCCAACCAAACTCCCTCAGATTTATATTTTGAATATAGGTAATCTAAATTATCAAACATTGGAGAATTGATGGTAAAACCTAATGGCCCATATTTGGCATGTATTGGTTTTTATTGCCTTTAAATTTTTCCGAGCTCTTTTAACCTCTTTGGACCTCGGATAATAAAATTCCTCAATATTTTGTCCTTTTTAACGGTGACTTAGTATTTGCAAAGGCTAAATGAACCTTTCACAGCCCTTCCTCGTTTTTAAATAAACACACAGTCTCACCAAATGACTTTAATATGCATTCCAATCTTGTCACGTTTTATCGCATATTATACGTTGTATAGACAGAATTGAGATGGAAACACTCAAGCCAATATGTGATAGACAAGTACAATAATCAAATATAGCCGTGCATGTGCGCAATAAAGGAGATATGAGTAGAACATGTAGAAAGATATCATTAATCACATCTGAAAGACTCCAATCAATGTAAAGCACATGAATGAAATGATGTAGCGTCTCAAATCACTATCAAATAATCACGTGGAATAAATGGAATATACTTGTCTCTATTTATCGAAACCCCAGGCCGACTTGTCTTCATCTTTTGTCCACAAAATAAAGGAACCCATTACTATTTTCAATTTCCTTCATCAGAAGTCAGGCCATGAGTTGACCACAAATTAAATCCATGGGTCAGTTTGACAACAATGAGACAGTGTTAATTTTCGTAGGTTACAACCATGTGTCTCCTTATTTTATTCCAAGATTGAGGAACCTGACATACCCAACTTTGTCTTTTCTATTAATTGTCCCATTGATTACCTTATAGCTTCACAAATTTGGTACCACATCTGATAAGTCAGTCTCCCAAATGTGACATGGGATGAATTTTGCAATCAGAGGGACGGGATAGGAAACCGGAGGGACGAAATAGCCATCGGAGGCTTAACAGTGAGGAGAGAGAGAACCTGTTTCATCGTCCCGTATCTCTCTCTGATTTAACATCAGCCTACAATCCATGAGTCTTTATATAGACATTTCTGAATTCGTCAAAGGGGAAGGCCCAAGGATAACCTGAGTTGTAGCAAACGGTTAGGAAGATGACAGATATGGTGGGTCATGTCGCTAGAATAATCCCATATATTGTTCAAAGCCAGACAGGAACAAGGCCCACGCATTTCAACAGTTCGTCTCTCCCATAACCATTTCTTCTTAATCTGCGATTTGTCCCATTCAACTTGCGTTTCTACTTAATCTACACAGGAGGCTTTAAAAGTAGTAGGGGTTTTGTTCATAAGTTCTTCCCTTTTTTCACAAATACCCAAAAAACTTCCAATCTTTATAAAAATGCATATATAGTTTGTTTTTCCTAAAATTTCTTTAATACTTATATAAGACTTTCTAAAAATCCATAATTCAATTAACTTTTTCTTCAACTCTAATTTTTACCCCAACATATATATTCCATATAATTTTGACTATTCAATGACTAATGAATCTTATTGCCCAAAATTCATAATTTCTCTTTATTTAATTTAATCCCAAAATCTTTAATAATTATTTTTCAAGCCTCCAGATTTGTTTAAATAGGAATACATTCTAATCATAATCATCCCAATCCCTATATTTTCATTTTATCACAAATTTGCACGGGGTTTAAATAAAATTTTAAGGGCGGGGTATTACATTATTCACTCTTTAGGAAATTTCGTCCTCAAAATTTATGATTATCAACTGACAAAACACCCATCCAACAATCTAATTCTAATCTTCGGTGTCTTCAACACTACAGTCTAACCCAATGATTCATACCATTAATTTTATACGACCATGGTGGACCTTAAGGTCTTATTGATAACTCCCAAGCATGCCTATTATGTCCATCTAAACAGTACCTCAAAATAATTGAAAATCACCATGTATCATGCTAACACCCAAAGAACACATTTATCATGAATTACTCTAAACATCGAGACTTACAAGTCTACATTTCATCATACGATTTGGATCTTGCCTAGCCCAAGAAGATACATCCTCAACATCGTCAGCCATTCACTTCATGATTTTGCAATAACCATTTAATCCCGTTGGTCCATCCGACCGATACTTCCTACTAAACTACGCGTTAAGATAGAGTCATCCGAGGTATGACAACCCAAATACACATGAGGGATACATTCTCAATTTGAAAATTATATATGGAGTGCAACATTAGCATTTAATGTTCCATCAAGTGCTGATATTCATATTTTAGAGTCTTGACCTCAAATCCACTATATACATTGTAACCAACTATATCGGTTGACTAGCATGGGTGTTAACCTAAAGCTATCATGTATACCTGTAAACTATGTGCACAAGTTGTGAGACCATTCGTATATACCAACTAGTGTAAGACAAGTTTCTTTCGAAGAAGAGCGTACTCATATATCGTGATGCATCATCTTCAATCCGCCCTAACATGCATCATTATTGAGCTTTATACAATCCTACACCTGAATATAGAGCCATAACTGACACAATAACTTCTTATCATCGGGATCAAAGAAGACACTATAAGATGCAATGGATTAGGCGACTGTCGCACCGGAATAAGACAATTGAATTCGGACAATGAATCACGCCATGCGAAGTACGAACCACATTGTACGATTGAAGTCTAAAATTTTCACTAACCCATACGTATGCTGAAGTATTAGCCTAGTCACGTGCCCTAGCTTGAGTCACTGGTCATGACTACCCACCCTCAAGAATAATGACTTGGGAACCGTTTCACTTGGGAAGCTAAGATGCTAGGCTTCCCTCTTTAGGGCTGAGGTTACTTGTTATCCTTCATATTAAAGCGAAGTTACGTTTCTTACTTTTAGTGTTAGTCACGGACATACATAATCAAGTCTCCACATTGTCTACATGTGATTCCTAACTTTCAAATCTCGAGATCTTTCTCATCTAGTGAGGCACAAGATCCCAAATCATAACTATCGAGTTAGATGGACATCTTAAAATTTTCAATTATTACTAATGCCCAATACCCATTGATTCTCTTCACAGGGGTCATACTAAGCCATACGGGTAACATATGTAGGTGCTATAATCCAAGCCTATCACTCCATTTTTAGTGTTATCTAAAATCATAACAAACATCATCGTATTCTAAGTCCCCCAAGTGCATAATCTAGCACTCATTAATCTATTTCTGACAATATCCATAAAAGTCATATCACGACACCAGCTTATGAACGAAAGTCATGGCACTAACTCCAAGTACTTACATAAATCAACATGACCTAAACACATTACGATCACCAATGAATACCATAATAATTCCCAAATTCTTTATGGGTGATAACACCATGCTTAGTCATCTTTCTAAACAATCTACACATCCGTTACGAAAAACCACAAGCCGCATCATGGCCCATGTTACATAACCTCGAAATTACCACTATGACATGCTTATCATCATATACACCTAGATACCACTTTGATTTCTCTTTGCATTTCATGGAGGCGATAGCAATTCGATTATTCCTTAAAATGATCATATACATCCTAGTGTAAGAATCGCCACATCACAATCCCATCATGCATGACAATTGATCACGTCCACTAACTCATAACCTTAAGGAATCACGTTAGTCACTACGTTTTATACCAATTGTAAGACTATATCTCGTATATCACAAGAAAATTCAAAAATTTCAAAGGAAAAACTATTGTCATCACACTCATTTGCTAAATCATAGGCTATTACCACTATAAAACCTTTGGTAGGATACGGGGCGCCGGGTAATACCTATAAAATGTTTAGGTCAACACCTTTGACGCCACGAGAGATCCTATTCCTCAATACCATTTCATTTTTCTAAAACCATAATTTAATACCATCATTTCTAACTCTAAGTCCCAAGGACTATATATATTCGTTCTTAAATTATCCTGAATCACTACGATCATCTACACCCACATCATAATCAAGGCACTTCAGTATTCTAATTTCCATAGAATTATTCATTAACAAGTGACGCTACGTAATCACCTAATCCCACGGATGAAACCTCAGCATACCAACTAAGATACAACTGAAATCATTAAGACTTTCTAATCATCTAACTTCTACATGATACATCTCACACGAGTCTAAGGTGCCACTACCTATCGGACTACACCAAAACCCTATACTTGTTAGCTAACACTACCAGAACAATTGCAGCGGATGAGAATGGCTACTAACTTAGTCGATTACCAACTCAAAGGAAATAGCACAACATGCTCAAGACCTCGATTTTACCATCAAGGTTCAAATCAAAATCGTCACCAGCCAAGCGTGATCGACTCCAACCAACAATGACGCTGAAATATCCATTACCGACCTCATCACGTTACACCCGAAAGGAACATTAAACCTAAAGCTCTGATACCAAGTTTTAATGCCCCGACCCGGATTTAAAGGTAAATAAAGGATCACCCGGATCTAGTCCATACGTTAATTGTGAAGTGTAATAGAACAATGAAAGAAATGTTTCTAATATAGTTTTACTATTATTTAACATTACTCTTGTTAGCGTGCGATTCCAATTATTATCAACTATGTGATAGGACCTAAGGGAAGTGCCCCCAAGGCCAAGTAAGAAGAGCTACTAATCGTAAAAGCAAGTAATTACTTACCTGTATAACACTCTAAAAGTACGAAATATCGTGCAACCTACCGTAACAAAAGAGGGACGTGAGCCGTATGCTCAATGGGATTATATACAATGCAGTATAGAAACAAACAGCAGAAAATAATACTCACACGTTACACTACATGCATGTGAAAATATGTATATATCTACATATATACTGTAGCAAAATACATATCCCAATGTATTAAACCGTTTTATCTTGAAAATGTTATTTGATACCTTGTATCCTCTTAGTCTTTACAAGAATTATTTTTTCATTATGCTTACAAACTAGAATTCTCCCCCATTAACGCACACAGTTAAACAATTAATAATTGTTGGGAGAAACTTCCATTTACTTTCACACATTTATTACCCAATGTTCATTAACTCACGTCGAGTTATTAATAATCATTCAAGAATTTCTTTCAACGTTCACGTACACCGCGTTTAGAAAAATACTCATCTCCCTTAGATAAATCTTACATAACACACGCTTGTGTTCATTACGGTTCCAACTTCATTTGGTAGCTTAAACATCATTACACCATCTTATTAAACCATCCCAAGTTTCCACATGAATATTAAATAGTTAATGCGTTGTTCTTGCATTAGTAAATCAACGAAACATTATTCTCCATTTGTGCCTCTTTCATGAATATTCGGTTCAGTAATTAGCATTATTTTTTAGATTTTTCCAACACACACTCACGGACTTCGTCGCCTCACACCACCGGTCTCTACCACCATATACTACTGCAGTTGGTTTGGGGTCTCTCACCACTAGATACGTCATGCCCTGATTAATTTTTTTCTCTTGGCATCATCCAATATCATTATCTTGCAAATGTATTAAATATTTTCACAATGTTTACTTTAATTTTCATTCTACGGGCCAAAGCCTTGGACTTAACCGTCAATTTTTCCATTATACTTGGAAAATCACTACTTCTCTTTAAGACCTTTATTTACACACGCGTTGATATTAAACCAAAAAGCGTTCACAATTTAGGACTTCATTCAACTTCACCCATACTAGTATAAAAACTTTCATTAACATTTTTATTTCATAAAAATGGTCCACTTTAGGTAGATTACCAATGTACCCTTCATTTACCAAACTTGCAATTTCGTTCTTTAACAGGTGCCATTTCTAAAAAACAATCATTAGGTTTCCAACTTAACATTCTAACGCCTTAGTCGTCTTAATACTTGTTAACATCACGCTTTTTTTTGGCTCAAATTTTATACTTTTCACAACAAACACATTTTTCAAATAAGTGAGACATTCTTAACTTCCTTAAATTCGAAAATGACATTTATTCATAATTATTCTATTTTGAAAACAACTTAGAAATATTTATTTCATAATTATTTGATAATATTAATATTTTCCACATTTTTATTCTATAAAAATATTCATCATACCTTTTTACTAGGATTATACACAAATGCTGTTTTCTAGCATTTTTATCCTATAAAAAAAGTGCCCCATATTTGATTTACTAGAAATTTACACAATTGATATGTTTCTTGTATTTTTATTTCATAAAAATTTCCCATATTTCTTTTTACTAGAAATTACACCAGAATAATATTTTTTACATTTTTATCTCCCATGCATATTTCCAGATTATTAGTGAAAATTACTTAAATAATAACTTCCTACATTTTTATCTACCACAAAATGTACACTTCTGATTTTACTAAAAACTTATCATTTCATTCATAGGAAACCTACTCTTAATGCTCAACAATAATAACGTTACAATATACACCAGTAAAGTCTCAAATATGAGAGTAGATTATTCCACCTCGAATGCTCTAAATATGGTGGTGGTGTTGAAAAAGATGGGTGACTCCCCCACCTCCAAAGGTGGCCTCGAAGGGAGTCACAAAATCCCACTAAATAATCTCCATGAAAAACTCCAAAAATGCTCAGTAACCCATCTCCAAGATAACACCCTTCAGACCCTCCTCCAACTCTAAATATTACACCATTTTCAACCCAACAAATAACTCCAACATAGATGTATTTCGTGACTTATTTCTTATGAGTCAGGAAGGATAAATATTTCTTTGGTGAGGGTGTATGAGCTACACTGGAAGAGCAAATGGGGAGTAATAGGTCAGGGGGAGAGAGAGGGAATTAGTTCGAGGTTTTTTTTGGTAATGAGGTTCAAACCCCATGCCTCTTCTTATATGCGACACAAATTTCTAACATCACAAGTCCGGTCAATGGTCATAGTGCATTTTGCAGACCCGTGACCCATAAGCCCCTTTAACCTTATGTTCCTTTTTGTTGTACCTGTTTTCGTGTCTAATATATGACAATACCCAAGGTAAAAAGGCCACATATACCTGTCTCTATTTACCGAAACCCCAGGCCGACTTGTCTTCATCTATTGTCCACAAAATAAAGTAACCCATTACTATTTTCAATTTCCTTCGTCAGAAGTCAGGCCATGAGTTGGCCGTAAATTAATCCACGGTTCAGTTTGACAACAATGACACAGTGTTAATTTTCGTAGGTTACAACCATGTGTCTCCTTTTATTCCAAGATTAAGGAACCTGACATACCCGACTTTGTCTTTTCTTTTAATTGTCCCATTGATTACCCTGTAGCTTCACAAATTTGGTACCAAATTTGATAATTCAATCTCCCAAATATGACATGGGACGAATTTTGCAATCAGAGGGACGGGATAGGAAATCGGAGGGATGAAATAGCCATCGGAGGCTTGACAGCGAGTAGAGAGAGAGTTTGTTTCACCGTCCCATATCTCTCTCTAATTTAACATCAGCCTACCATCCATGAGTCTGTATATAGACGTTTCTGAATTCGTCAAAAGGGGAAGGCACAAGGCTGACTTGAGTTGTAGCAAACAGTTGGGAAGATGACAGACATGGCAGGTTTGTATCTCGTCGTCTGGGCGAACATGGTCACATCGCTTGAATAATCCCATATATTGTTCGAGCCAGACAGTAACAAGGCCCACGCATTTCAGTAATTCGTCTCTCCCATAACCATTTCTTCTTAATCTGCGATTTGTCCCATTCAACTTGTGTTTCTACTTAATCTACACAAGAGGCTTTAAACGAATATAAAAATGGTAGGGGTTTTGTTCATAAGTTCTTCCCCTTTTTCAAAAATGCCCAAAAAACTTCCAATCTTTATAAAAATTGATATATAGTTTGTTTTTCCTAAAATTTCTTTAATCCTTATAGAAGACTTTCTAAAAATCCATAATTCAATTAACTTTTTCTTCAACTCTAATTTATACCCCAACATATATATTCCATATAATTTTGACTATTCAAGGACTAATGAATCTTATTGCCCCAAATCCATAATTTCTCTTTATTTAATTTAATGCCGAGATCTTTAATAATTATTTTTCAAGCCTCCGAATTTGTTTAAATAGGAATACAATCTAATCATAATCATCCCAATCCCTATATTTTCATGTTATCGCAAATTTACACGGGGATTAAATAAAATATTAAGGGCGGGGTATTACACCCTCAAGTTTAAAGAATGGATCGAAGGGAATTCATAAACACCGATGTTGGATAATGACACTCAAGTAAGAATCATTCTTTTAAGATCATTCTCATCTTAGGTGAGTTAGGGATTCTTAGGATTAAAAATAGATAAGGAAACCCAGATCCATTTCGTAAGCTGACAGTGATCATCATCAGAAGCCAAGTTATAATGTTGGTTGTTGAGAAAAGCTTAACTTCTTTTTCGAAAAGGAGGAAAAAGGAGAAGTCTAAGTATAAGGTACAATGATTTGAGGTTAATAAAGTCTATTTTCCTTGGTAGTAGTGAAAAAGCGAAAGACAAGTGTTCCCAATACAAGTAGTTTGATCATTGATAACAACGTATCCAGTTTTTTTCTTAGCTTTATAAGGAGAATAAAAATGTAACGGTAGTTTACTTAAAAATGAGTGTGTAATTAATTGTTCGATTTATAAAAACCTGGTGTGTTAACTCGGGGACCACAAATCAGGACTGCAACTCTTTGCAGAGGTTCCGGGTAACCGGACTGTTATTTGAACGAGAGATGTTCCTAATGATGGGCAATAAGAATAAGGAAGCAATATCAACAGTTAGATATCTATTTTAGTTTATGGTGAAGTCATAAAGATAATGTAGGTTAATTATTTTATGTAGCTGGTTTTAGAAAAACTGTTGTTTTTTGCATTTCTAAATTGGTTTTATATAGAATTTTTATTATTTTAATATATTTATTATTTTATTTTTTAATTAAAATTGGGATATCTTTTATCAATTATAGTACATTAGGAAATAATTTATACATTATAAGGCATGTATCACCAATCTTTTTAGACACTGAAATGAATAATGTTAGTGGACAATGATTAAAGAAAAAGTTTCTTTCTTAGTTGAACCAAACACAATTTTGAAACTTATGCTTAGGTTATTTTATTCCAAAAGAAATTTGCAGACTTGTTTAGAATGTAAAATTGAGTCCATTAGGAGTAGAGGCACTTATAGTCTATGAATCTCATTTAGAAGGTAAAATGACTACGGGTCCCTTTACGACCAAAAGCTATAAAACTAAAGATGTGTTGAAAATGGTTCATTTTGATATATGTGGTCCTATGACTATCCAGTTAAAGAGGTGATTATGAGTAGATTAATTTCATTGATTACTTCTTAAGGTATGTATATATTTACTTTATGCACCACAAGTCTAAAGCCTTTGATTAGTTAAAACTGTATAAAAAAAGTTGGAGCATATACGAGGTTAACTAATTCGAACAGTTCAATATGATCACGCGGGTGTATGTAATACCCCGTATTTTTATTGATTTCTATTTATTAGTTATTAAGTGAGAAATAAAGTAATAAATTTGATTAAATATTACTTGTGTGATTTTGTAATAATAAAATGCATAATTTAGATGGTAATTAAATTTTGCATGTGATGTAATTTTTTTGATACTTGTTATAAGCAATTAGTTAGTGATATTGAGTAGTGGTTTCGTGTGGTGGACTCCATAACATTTGTTATTTACACATGGTAGACTTCGTGTTTGTGCTACGAAGTGAAGAAATGGTGAATTCCATGTTCCAATTCGTGGACGGTAGTTGATCTGGATCGGTGGATACTGAGGCGTGTATGGATTCACATGTTGTGGCAATTACGCAGGTGGACTCGTACGTATCACTGGATAAAGATTGAGGAACAAAGAGCATCAAGTCTTATGAGGGCATCGAGTCTGTGTTGTAGGTCTTTTGTCATGTCCTTTATAATTTCATACATAGTGAATTTGCATGACTCGACCGTTCAGGATTTTTCTCGTTTGGGTTTCCTCGTACACCGGGCGTTGGGTATTGATTTATTTTATATTTCTATACTCACATAGATGTATGTTTTAGGTTTAAGATAAAATTGATTAATCATTTATCATAACATTATTTGAAACTGGTGCTTAGATTTATTTGGATTGATTAATTAAAATCTTTAATTAATTAATTTTAAGAAAATTAGAAAGAGTAAGTGCTTGATAGATAGAACCATCCATATCTAGAGTTTCACATTTTAAAGTTGAATCTAAGCAGGTTCTTATCAGTTACTTTGGAATGAATCCATTTAATTTTATAATGGAGGGTTACGCTTTGAATAGAACCCCGATGTTTAATTGGTCTAATTACGCATACTCGAACATGCGTATGAAGTCATCACTAAAGGAAATAGATGAATGGGTATGGTTAATGGTTGTTAGGGGGTGGAGTCCACCCACTGTCGAAGTAGGGGAACATAAAATTCATAAACCCATAGAAAATTGGAGTGAGGAAGTGCATAGGTTAGTGAACTGTAATTACTAAGGTTTAAATGCTTTGTTTTATTTGGTCAAACCGAAGGAGTTCCTCCATATTAAAGACATATGAAACATCAAAAGAGGCATTGGGAATACTCCAACTCACCCATGATGGTACTAGTGCTGTTAAGGCGTCCAAATTCCAAATTATCACAAGACGGCTTGAAACCACCAGAATGGATAATAAAGAGACGTTTGATGATTTCTATGCTAGGCTATCCGATATTATGGACTCATATTTCCACTTGGGAGAGAGAATACTTGAAACCTTTGAAGTTGAGAAAATATTACGGTCCTTTCCTGAAAGGTTTAATTAAAAAGTGACTGTTTTGAATTACTTGTGTACTTTAGACTCTACAAAAATCGAGGACGTTGTGGGTGACCTTCAAAACTATGACCTCAACTTGTTTCCTTCCAAAAAGAAGATCAAGAAGTGAATTTCTTTCAATGTATGGAAGGAGGAAACACCGATTTCAGTTTGATATTTATGTCTGATGATATGATCATGTTTGTAAAAACGTTTGAAAATTTATCAAATTTGATAAATTGTAAAATAAATTTGAGAAGAAAAAATGTAACAAGGTTGAAAAAGTCCCTAAATATAATAACACTAATTTTAAGAGGGATGAGTCAAAAAAATATTTTGGGTGTCATGGTTACGATTATATGGAAGCTAAGTGTCCCACTAAGCTAAGGAAAGATGGAAATAAAATAAAGGAATTCAATAACAACCATAGTGATGGTGAGTCAGAAGGGGAATCAAATTCCCTCCGTAAATGCAACTTTACCACGTTCATGGTTAGTCATGTGAGGTTAAATGAAGATTCTGATGAAGATGATTAGTGAATGCAATGTTTTCGATGAAGATCACTAGTAAATTCTACTTTATCGCATTCTTGATTAGTAAATGCAACTTTTCAATGAAGATGATTATTTTTGTGACGATTTTGATGTGTTGACTATTGATTTCGAAGTGAGTGTGGTGACTAGAAATAAGAAGACGATGACGTTGCAAGAGAAGAAGAATAAGAAGAGTAAGTAATCGAGCTTTAAGTTGCCTTTAGGGAGTTATTCGTTGAGTTCTTTATGTTGAAGAAGACGAGATTGAAGATAGATGCTAAGTTGAAGGAACATGCTATAGGGAATGATGATTCAAATTTGACTGAGGATCTTTGGGCTTTAGAGAAGACTCTTAGGGATAAGATCAAGCTTATAGAAGAAGAAAGAGATGACCTTTGGGGTTTGATGGAAGTTTTGAAGAAGGACTCCCTTGTGTTTGAAAATTCTCATCATTTTCTTGAGTCTAGGATAGAGAAGTTAGAGGAGAAGTTGATAGATTCGAGTAATGTCAATTTTTATTTAGAGTGAAGGTCGGATAAGCTAGATAAGATTTTAGGCACCCGATATGCTAGGTAAGATTTTAGGCAATTTCTAAATCAAATGTGACACTTTTGTATTTGTATTTAATGATCCTAATGCTTCCCACAATAAAGCCAAGATTAACATTTTGAGAGAGTCAACCACAATGGAGGTTGTTAGAAAATGTCAACCCAGAGGACCCTTTCCTCGTCGTGTTTACACTTGCACACATTGTGGTAGGAAGATCACCTTCGAAGTTTTTTCTACGATCTTATAAAATATAATAGGAAGTTGAAGTCTAGTTATACCATGGTTCCCGAGTCTCTAAATCGTCATGCTACATTTATGTGGATTAGGAAATTTGATTTGGAGGCATTAAATGGAAAACTTGTTAATTCTCGCATTATTGCTCACGACTCTTCTCCTGCTAAATCTAAAGGGTGATTGCCTGCATGTTTTTAGTACACTAGATTTTGTGCTTCATGTTATATGTTACGGCTAGTTGTATGATTTTTTTGAGTTTTTTGTAATTGTGAGTTTTCTTTAATTGCGTCTTATTGAGAAAAGTACAAAAATAATTTATTTGTCTTTCGAGATTGCTTTTCTATTGGTGTCGTATAATGTTTAAAAACTCAAAAATATTTCTGTTTATGTGTTGCTTGGTTTTACACATTTTGGGTGGTATATCAATGTGGTTGAATCCACTTTGTTCCATATATCCATGTGGTTAGGACATCTGATTATTTTTGTTAATGCTTTCATCGTTCTTAATAATGATTTCTTGGAGTAATTCAACTTTGATTTTCTTAATGGATTCACTTTGCATATCACTCCATACACACATGCACGAGCTCGTTAGGTTATTAACTTTATAAATTACATGAGCTAAGTGCGGTGTTCTCCTAGAAATATGTTATAACCATTACCCATGAGTTTGTTGGTCTTTATTAAAAAATATGGCCGTGCAAGGGAAAAGGGCTATGAAGGAAGAAATCTTCCTTGCATGAAAGGCCACCATTGTCAAAAGTCTAAAAATAAAGAGGAAAAAGAATAAAATAATTTTCCCAGGCCATGGTTTTAAATTGATCATCAAAACCGGTATCTTCAAAAGATTTGGTTGAGAAAAATGATGTATATTTTTCTTTTGAGGGTGTTAAGTCAATGATCAATGAGTTTGCACAATGAATCCTAGTAATGCTTAATTGTTATGACGCTATTGATTAGTGTGCATTGCTCTTGTTTTTACATTATGAGTTCACTTTATCTATCACCATGAGGCTGAATCTCTATTTAATAAATTAATGTAGTCAAATAGAATTCCTTGGTCATTTTTGAGTGATTGGGTCATATTTATTTTATTTTTAGTTCACGCCCTTCACTCTGTTTACTACGTGTTGTTTAGGCACATTTATGTCATATGATTGTGAAAAGTGTATTGTGTTTTGTGTCATTTGTGGTGTGTTTATAGCTATATATGTATGCCTATGTGTCATTGATAACTTTTGCAAATTTAAATATATGGTATCTTTTGTTTCGAGTCTTTGCGTTTTCATTAAATCCATGTTTTCATGCTTCATCTTTGATTCAAATTGGTATGCTATATATTCATATTGGTATCATTTGTTGTTTGTTTTCATTGGTATCTAATGCTTACATTTTGCTTGAAATTTGGTATTAATTGATCATTGTTTTGATTATTTGTACTTATGTTGCCAAGCTTCTTCTTGTTGCTTGTTACGCTCTACACAACATTGCATGATATACTCATTTTTCCTATACGCTTACCCACGTTTAATTTTGGGGGAGAATTTGTTAGATTGGGGAGAAATGGTTTTATTATGCACCTTTATACTCTGTTTAGTACTAAAAAAAGAGGGGGGATATGGTATCTCAATCTTTATATGTGGAGATCATTAGACGTAGGGGAGTTTATTGATTCATCTCGAATATTGCATACTAGTTACCCTTATACTTGGGCATTTTAACCCCCTTATGCATTAATTCCTATATTTATGCTTGTTAGCCAAGCAACCACTTTTAGGGATAATATATATATATATATGTGTGTGTGTGAGCTATAAGTTGTCGTTTTTAGGTGTTAAGGTTTTAAACAAGAAGTTTGGTCGTGTTTCGAAAACATTTCACCGCAAGATGCAATATAAAGGGAAATTTAGTCTTTTTACACACTATATTTTGTATGGTGTAAAAGTAAAAACATTTATATCATCAAAGTATCTTTGCATGGTTGCCAACTGTACGTTATTTCGATCCCGAATGAGGAAGTTATGGCCATTTCTGAAAAGTTTTAGTATTCATTTCAACTTCAAGGGTAATTTGGTATATTTATATTAAACAATTTGGAGGGTTTCAAAATACCAACATTTATATCATTAAAGTATCTTCACGTGGCTTTCAACCGTGCGTTATTCCGAGCATGTATGTGGATTTTATAACCATTCTCGTACTGACGTGGGAAATTGGATCGGAAGTAAACCATGGAAGTACCATCTAATTTTCACAAATGTGGAATGAGCCATCTCTAAATCGGCCTGAGCCATCCCTGGGATGGAAGCCACGAATTTTTCTCTTAATTTTATTCTTAATTTTGCTATTTTTCATCCCCACTTACTCTAACGAGTAAGCGAATTTTTCTGACACTGCCCCTGAAATCTAGGACTTGTCTGTAGTATCTAGGTTACATTTGTTATGGCATATTCCGCTACATCGGTTATGTCACATCACATCTCCACGATTATCCACAACATCAAGAATCTGAACATCTAACAACGTGCATCTCTAACGTGCCCCACTACATCTTCATTATGCTCCACGTTCATCTTCAACGTTCTCTACAACTCCACGTAATAAAGGTATATTCTATGTTTGGATTTCTCTATTTTTCATAATTATATTGGGAGTATTTTACTTTATCTTTCAAAATGAGACTATTTTTTTCGCCTGTTTTCGTTCAAATGAGATGGAGATCTCGTTCGAACGATCCTAGCATCTTGTTTGATGGTCTATATCAAACAGGGCGTACTATTTTGATTCGTCTCATGTCACGAGAAGGTCGTTAGAAGAGAGCTTTAAATGAAATTCATATCTCGTTCGAACAACCTAACGCCGCCTCAATTTTCGTGTTCGCCTATAAAAACCTACTTTCTATAGGTATTTTACAAGACTTTTAAAACCTTGATTTCTACAGACCTGCTGCACAAATGTCTCATCTTTTAAAATTCAAAACACCCATTTTATTAACACATCACCTCCCATATATCTTTGTGAATCACTTTGAAACCCTCACATAATTCCATACTAGAGTTACTCTTGTGGAGAAGGCGTCTCCACTACCAATCTTATAGTTCTCATGGAAACTATTGCTGAAGGAAGATAAAGGGTCACCTACGGGAGATTTACCTAAAAATAGTGTCGTTCACTTGTATATTTTGTAAGTTGCGATTTGTGAATTGTATAAGTGAAATATAAAAGGTTTTGTCCTGAAATCTTTCTTACCTGGTTTGATTGCATGCTTTCATGTTTTTACGCTTTCAATCACATATTTGGATGTTCTATGTTTTAAAGGAATTAAAACTTATGTGAATTGATAGTTAATTAAATAAGTTTGGGACATTGAACGAGTGCGCACTCTCAAATTGATATCAGATCCATTTACACAACTTTACAGTTTCACTAATTTTTCGTTAAATTTTTGTGATATCAATTTTCTAAAAAATTGATTTTTAAAAGCCTGAATTCAAAATGGATAAATTATATAATAGAATGCCAGCTTTTGATGGATCTAATTATGCCTATTGAAAAGTGAGAATGAGATCCACATTAAAAGCAATTGATGAAAGAGACAGGATTACTTGTGAAAGAGGGTGAACACCACCCACTATGGTCGTGGGTAATAAAATTAACCCTTAACTCGTGTCTTTGTGGACTAAAGAAGAATTTCAATGGAGTAATTTTAATTCAAGAGGGTTAAGTGATATTTTTGGAGCTATCACACCCGACGAGTTCCAGCGTATTATGACGTGCACCATGTTAAAAGAGGCATGGAATATATTGCAACTCACACATGAGGGTACAAACATTGTTAAGGAGTCTAAATTGCGAAACTTTACTACCCAGTTAGGGACCATAACAATGCTTGAGTCTAAAAGCTTTGATGAATTCTATGCTCTCCTGTTGGATATTGTTAATTCTAGCTTTAATCTTGGTGAAAAAATTCCTAAAACTAGGGTAGTCAAAAAGATTTTAAGATCATTCCCTACCCGTTTTATCCCAAAAGTAACTATTCTGAACTCTTTATGAACGTTAGATTCCCTTAGGTTAGAAGAACTCGTAGGAGACCTTCAAACTTATGAAATTGACATGTTCCCTAAAATGATAAAACCAAAAGAGAAACGAATTTTACTTAAGGCGCAGTCTAGAAAGATAGAGGAGGTGTCTAGAAAGGGAGAGGAGGTGTCTTCTGATTTTGAGTACGACTTAGACTTAGATTATTTAACCATTTTTGCTAAGAATTTAAGAAATTTCTCAAACTTAAAAATAATAACTCATCTAAAGATAAAAAGAGTTTTGAAAAAAATAAAATGAGGAGGAAATTTGAAAAAGATGAAAAGGATGCCTCAAATAAATATGAAGAAAGGTGTTACGAGTGTTATGTGATAGGTCACAAAGAGTATGAGTGCCCCACTAGGTTAAAGCGTAAATGCAAGGGAAAAGCTACCTTAAATGCCACCCTTTGTGATGATAGCGAGGTCGAGTCGGTGGATTCAGGAGAAGAATCACCGCATGAACGTAACTTCAACACATTCATGGATAGTGACGTGAGTACGTCTAGTGCACTTCACGACAACGAGGATTCTACTCCACAGGGACACCTCGACAGTGAGATCGACGTGAATGAGGGTGAGGATGCAACAAGTGAGAGTGAGACTGAGAGTAAACTACAGTGTGCATAGGCCGAGTTATAAGCTGAGTCCTTTAAAACGAAAAAGAAAATTAAGGGGTTAAAAACTAGTTTCATAGTGCTAGAGAAGGAGTTAGGAGAGATGAGAGAGAGTGTCCTCATTAGAGAGTCTTTAAGAGAGAGATAGAGATATAGATTTTAGAGGAAGAGAGAGAATTTGTAAGAAAGAGAGGTAGGACTTGACCAAATAAGTGTCTAGTCTTACGATTGACCTCCTTGCATTCGTGAAGACTCATAACAAGCTTGAAGCCCTTGTATCCAAACTCGGGAAAGATATTGAGAGATCCCGAGAGGTCAAGGTGAAAATTAAGGCTACATCTAAGAAGATGGAAAATATTTTCCTCAGACCCACTTTAGGGTTTGATAAGAGGCAAGGAATAGGTTTCGAGGATGCTTCCATGTCACATGTCGCAACGGATTTGGTTCCTAAATTCACTATGAATCCTTACGGCCCTCAACCAAACCCCCAAAGAAACGTTCAATCAAGAAAAGCAAACGAAGGTAGGCCTAAAAATGTTTATTTTTACACTTATTGTAACAGAAAGGGCCACCTTAGGGAGTTTTACTACAGTTTCGATTGGACTCGACGTACACATACTCCGTCACACCACTTTAGCGATTTTGCTAGCCTTAGAGAGCAAGTTGAGTGTCTAATCGTCTCTTCTCATAGTTTGATTGAAGAGTTCCAATTTATTTCTTTACCGTTAGTGGTTACTTTTGAAATATTGACTAAAACCAACAATGGCAAGGGTAAACAAAATGTTACCACTACATGGGTGCCTAAGCGTGAAGAGAAAGCCCTTATTGTTAATGTTACTCTTAAGGCTCATAATACCTCCTAGTGGTATTTTAACAGTGGTTTCTCCAGGCATATGACTTGTGAAGTCTATATTTTTACCAACCTTGCGGATCGCAAGGACACTAAAGTCACCTTCGAAGATAGGAGTAAATATAGTATTATAGGACGTGGTACAATAGATATACCTAGGGTCCCTAAGCTAGATAATGTTTTGTACACCAAAGGTTTGAAACAAACCTTACCAGCATTAGCCAGTTGTGTGATGCAGACTGTGCAGTAAAGTTTGATCGGAACGAGTGTAACATTTTTTATCAAGACGGTAAATTTTTACTGCAAGGGGTGAGGACAGAAACTGTTATGGGATTGGGACCAAGTCCTCATTTGTATACAATAACTCCGCAATCTCATCTATGGATTTGTGGCATCAATGTTTAGGTCATGTCAATTTTAGAGAGTTGGAGCGTTTAGCAAAGAAAGACCTAGTACATGGCTTACCATCTCTTAGAAATCTAACTTCCACGATTTGTGGTCCTTACCAGCAAGGAAAATAATGTGACACCCCGCCTAATAAAATACCGGGCCATCAATCCTGTACCAAATTAAAACAGGAGTCTCATATGGTTCATTTTCAGGATACTGTCGAAAACCAATTTAATTACTAATAACCTATTAGGCTGGAGACAAAATTTTATTTAACTAATCTTTTTAAACAAACCATACAATTAAAACATCCACACAGTATATATATATATATATATATATATATATATATATATATAAAGCTGAAATGAAATAAAATAATCGAACACTCGATTTAACTTAATACAATCAAATCGAATACCGCACTAAAAAGTTGGAAAAGGAACAAATAAATCCAATCGGGCCTTCGGCCCGAATGTTTATACAGCACCTCCTATCTAGATTACAAGGATAGAAGCGTCTACAGTAAACCTGCATGCATCCACAACTGTTGCAGCAGACATCTGACTCGAATGAATCATCATCCAGGCGTCCCTGTGTCTGGACACCTATATATATATATATATATATATATATATATATATATATATAGCAAAAGAGAGGAAAAGTAGATAAACGGGCCAAAGCCCGAGTTGAGAAAATATTTTGCAAGTGGATAAATGCATTATTTAAAAAATATGCTTTATCTTATATTTAAATTTGGTATCGCACTCCCATGAGATACCCCTCACCCCTCTCCTAATAGTGCACACCTATCGTATACCTATCAAACAACCTAGTTAAGCTACCCTGCCTAACTAATCCATTTCACCCAATCTCTAAAAATCCTAGTTAACCCGAGTACTAAGGGCTAAACTTCTCTCCATTCCAAACACTGCTCTATGTTCGTGCGTGGGGTGTCTCGCGAAGCAAAATTCAAACAAGGAACCCCTCCGATACACTACTACCTGATAATGTTGATCGTCGAGATCTATTAGGCCCTCAGCACCTAACGCTATATAAGACTCATATATACCTATATGTATAGTTCTTACTAGAACTTCTGATTCATATTCATAAAAATACGGATATAAATCTACCGGAAGGGAAAAATACACCTTATTAGTGTTTTCACTTTATATACATAAGTTTACTATGATGATATCTCATCTTCTTATACAAGTAATATACTATACACATAAGTATAATTATACCTATCTCAACATAAGTACAATAACCATCCCTCCGAGCTATAACTGGAGGATGCAGTCTATCAATGCTATCATCTTCTAGGGAATTACTCACATACCACCCTGGGTACCAGCGATCGGATTAATAACACCGACATGGTAAAAAAACCAAATCACAACGTATGGGAAGCGGTCATAGTTCCTTCCCGAAAATGAGATGAAATATACCCACCACGTCTCACCCCTAATAAAAATCACACAATATAACAATGGACGTTATGACCTAGGGACTATACCCTCCCTGCTCCTCAAGCCTGGGGCCTCACCCACATCGCGCAACTTCCCATGATAGCATTAGAGGGGGTATGCTTCACATAAATATAGATACCATTCACACACACACACACACACACACACACACACACACACACACACATATATATATATATATACATTTATCACTCCTCAAATGTATACATGTCTATAACTGCCAATCTCATAATAGTATATAAGTATTCTCCTACTTAAATACTAATCCCAAAGGTATTCTCTTACATAAAAATACCTCGCACCTTAATCACTTTTAGGGATTTATATACTCTCTGAATATCCCACTTCATAACCATTTAATAAGTATACCCTCAACTTATCCTTAGCCTATATCTCAAATTCCATCCTAGTCGCCTCGTAGGATTTACTCAATTATGGTCGGTATATAATCGCATCATCTACGCGCACAATTATCTATCTATATAATCGTCCATCGAAATACCCTCTCGAGTGTTACTCATTCCAAACACCCACGATTAAATAAGTCATGGATCCCATTTTCCATGAACCCCAGGTTTACATACCGCTTAAAAGTAAATTTGGAGGTCCCGACTCTATTTTAAGAACCCTAAATATTTAATTCCTCAATCTATTTATTTTCCTCGAAAATGTACTTTTAGTGCTACACATCTTAGCACCCTCCTAGACCCTATAAATTTCCTCAAATGGCTAGATATTAATTTCCTAAATGAATCTTTATATCCTCAATTAAATAAACTAGAATTAATAAAATTTTGAATTTATCCCATATAATTAACCCTAGCCAAAATTGCCAAAAATTCTGGACCATCGATCGATCGACCCTGGGCCATTGATCGATCGACCCGAAAAACTTCTTCTCCGAGAAGCTGTTTCGGCCATTAAAGCTTCCCCCAAGCTTTTACCTCCTCTCCTAGCATCCTCCGACCTCAATCAACGACATCTACACACATAAAAAGGCTCCTAGAACCCATTACCAACAATCGATTTTAATAAATTCTTAAGTTTCTCGAATTGGATATTATTCGGGGTTTACTCATTTAACTTCTGAAAACTCGTTTTGATTCACGAAAACCCAGCCCAAAATTATCTAATTTGTTATTACCAAATTATGATATGAGATTTATGCTAAAAAATAAATAAAGCAAGTAAACACTTGCCTCGTGGATAAAATCGACGACCTCGAGTCGAATCCCGCAGAGTTTGGCCGGAATCTCCCTTTTCTTCCTCTTCTATCTCTTCCTTTCCTATTCTCTCTCTTTTCTTTCTTTCCTTGACTCTCCCGTGCCTTTTATAGAGAGAAATAAGGGTTTAACCCTTTAAAACCCAAAAATGACTCGGTTACTCAATTATGAATTCCTATTAACACAAAAATTCCCGAAACCTAAACATTACCCCCGGATACTCTATTCTGACTATTTTGGCCATTCTGAAACCAACCACGCACTCGAAATATCCATCTGAGTTGCTTAACTACAAGTTCACTTATTAAACCCAATAAATCTTGATACGAGTTTTTCAAATAAAATATTATCCTTTGTCGCTTTACTCGGTTGCGACAGGTAATTTAAAATAGTCTGACTCATTTACTTAATCCCAGAAGTGAATGAAGCACACCTTTGAAATCATTTAACCCTTATAAATTCCAAAAATTATTATTAAGTGAAATTCCTCAAATTTCCAAATTACACCCATTTATGAAATTTAATTATCCCCAAAAGTGCGTGGTTTTACAAATAAGTGAGGAGTCCCCATCGAAAGTTGAATTCCATAACCATTATGTGTGTGCTTGAGATGATACATATGGATATCATGGGTCTTACTTGATCTGAGAGTCTAGGGGTAGGAGGTATATCCTTGTGATGGTAGATGATTTCTCTCGTTATTTGATTGTTGGTTTCTTGAGAGAGAAATCCTATGCTATAGAGTTTTTTACGACTAAGTGTCGTGTCCTAAAAAATCAACACAATGTGACCATCAATAGCATGCGTAGTGATAATGGCACATAATTTAAAGAGGCAAAAGTGGATAGCTAGTGTGATAGCTTGGGAAATAAACATGAATTTTTGGTTGTGAAAACTCCTCAACAAAATGGGATTCTTGAGAGGAAGAATCAGACAATTCAAGAGATGGATAGATCCTTGCTCCTCGATCGTAGAGTGCCTCTACGGTTTTGGGCAGAAGGGGTCTCTATCTCATGCCAAACGCTGAATAGGGGATATCTTTGTCCACACACACTTCAGAATCCTTATGAGTTATGGACAGGGAAGAAACCAAACCTTTCGTATTTTTGTATCTTTGGGAGTAAATGCTACATCCTAAGGGATAGAGAAAAATTAGGAAAGTTCGACTCCCAAAGTGATGAGGAAATTTCGTTAGGATATTCATTGACGAGCAGAGCATACTGGGTTTTTAACCTGAGAAATATTAAAGTTATGGAATCAATAAACATCACTGTTAAAGATGAAGAGCCAACGGCGTTTGTTGATCCAAATCCTTCGTGAGGATGATGCACCCTTGGTGATGATCCCATTATTCGTCATACACCTATGATGGACCGTATTCCTGTTTTAGGGGACATACTTACTTGGGTTTGCTAGAGTCATGACCCTTCCACCATTTTAGGAGATCATACTTTAGGTGTCAAGACTCGAGCTCACCTTGAGAATGTTGTTAGCTACCTTGATACACATCCAAACTCGATCCCAAGACCATTAGAGAAAGCACCCAAAAATGAACACTGGAAATCCGTCTTGCAGGATAAGTTGGCTCAGTTTAGAAAGAATGATGTTTGGGAACTTTCCCCCTAAACTAATGAGACAAATATCATTAGTACAAAATGTATTTTTAAGAATAATATGAATGAGAATGGTACCATTATTCATAATAAGTTTAGGTTGATTTATCAAGGATACATACAGATTGCGAGTGTAGACTTTGAGGAGACTTTCACTCCTGTTGCGAGGCATTAGTACATACGATTACTACTCCCCATCGCATGTCATCTGCACTTCAAGTTATATTAAATGGATGTCAAGAGTTCATTTTTGAATCACTTTCTACAGGAGGAAGTTCATGTGGAGAAACCAAAAGGGTTTGAATACCATAAGCACTCAGGACATGTCTATTATCTGTGGAAAGCCTTTTATGGTTTGAAGCTAACACCATATGCTTGGTACGAGAGGCTTACTACCTATCTCTTAGCCTGTGGATTTAAGAGAGGGGGAGAAAATAAGATGTTGTTTGTGAGGAGAGAAAAAGTTGGTATTTTTGTTGCCCTAGTCTATGTGGAAGACGTAGTATTTGGATCCACATGCTCCCTCCATGTTCACTATTTTGAGGAGGAGATGAAGAGTTAGTTCAAGATGAGCATGGTAGGTGAGCTTATATTCTTCCCTGGTCTCCAGGTTCATCAGCTAGAGGATGGGATGTTTATATCCCAATCCAAGTATGCAATAGACTTAATGAAGAAGTTTGGGTTAGACTCCTCTAAGCACTCATGCACCCCTATGAGTACCTTGACTAGGATTAAGAAGGACACTTTAGGCAAGGACGTAGAGGAAACCTTGTCTTCGAGTATGATATGTAGTATTCTCTACCTGACTGCCAATAGTCCTGACGTATCCTTTAGCGTTGGAGTCTATCCTCATTATCAGGAATCCCTAAAAGAGTCACACTTATATTCTCTCAAACGTATCATAAAATACGTGAGTGAGACTCTCTCATATGGTATTTGGTATTACTTTGATACCGACTACCATTTATCTAACTATTCGAATGCTGATTGGGATGGGGATGTAGATGGATGTAGGAGAACTTCAAGTGGGTGTTTCTACTTTGGGAGTGATCTTGTTTCTTGGTTGAGAAAGAAGAAGAACTCCATCTCTTTCTCCATTATGGAGGCTGAGAACATTTTCGCCGGTAGTTATTGCACGCAACTCTCGTGGTTGAAGCAAATGTCTGAGGATTACGAGATTTCACAGGGCACCATGACTATTTCATGTGATAACACGAGAGCGATTCACATATCCTGAACTCCAGTCCAGCATTCATGCACGAGGCACATTAGGATACACATACATTTTATCTTAGACTTAGTAGAGGAGAAGGTTGTATCCTTGAGTTTTGTGACCATCGACTTCCAGTTAGCTGATATTTTCACGAAACTTTTAGATGCTGTTAGATTTGAGAGTTTAAGGAAGTTTTTAGGAATCTGCACAGTTGATTGAGGGTTGGTTAATTTATTTAGTATAGGATGATTTTTCACGTTCATATTCTTAATTCCTATTGTTAGATTGTATTATTTGTATTCCTTTTATATTATATTTTTTTCTTCATATTTTAGAAAAATCCAAAAAGATTTTGATTTTTTAAGAAAAGTTGAAAAATACAAAAAGATTTGTCTTTTACATAAAAACTTTTGAAAAACACAAAAATATTTTTGTAGTTTGTTTTCACCTTATATGGATGGACACTTAGGATTGCCAAGTCACAATATAATTCCTTTATTCACGTGACTTTTTTATAGTGTTTTGAGACACAACATCATTTCATCCATGTGATTTATAATGTGTTGGAGTCATTGATATGTGATTGGTTGATTACTTTCTACATGTTTGAATCATTTTTTCCTTTAATGCACATATGCATAAATTTATTTGAGTATTGCACTTGTCTGTGACATGTTGGTCAAAGTGTTTTCATCTCAATCTTGCTTTTAAAACGTACCAAATATAATAAAACGAGATAATGAAAGTAGTGCTTGTAAGAACCATTGCTCAGATTGAAAAAATTGAAAATTATATCTCCGATAAATGTGTCATATTTTAAGCAATGGAATCGGGCAGCGAAAGATAAAGTTTTTTCTTGAATGGCCATTATTTGCATAAGAAAAAGAGCCTGAAAGATTAAAGGCACATAAAAGAAAAAAAATCTAAAGCACCAGGCCAATTTTAAAGAACATTTATGCTTTGATACATATGAGCATTGATTTCTTCAAAACAAAAAGTTGAGTGAAAAATTCTATATGTGAGTTTTGAGGGAGTTTAGTCGAAGATCAATGGGTTTGCACGCCCTGAAAAAGTCTCGTAAAATCATTATATAGTTTTGGGGGTTATTAGTGTGAAAATAATTTTAGACTTTGATTTGTTGATTAGATTGAGTAAATATCATATGAATTCAACATTTTTACACCCTAGGCCAACTTTGATTTCATTTGTTAGGAGTATCCAAAATTCATCGTGCACGTGTTATGATTGTTTGAGTTGATTTTCCTATCAAATTTGTTCACACCGATCCATTACGCTTTTACGACTTGGTTTTCCTAGTGTTAGTTCATACTGTGCGTTGTATTTTTATTTCTTATACTTGAGAAATTTTTTAAAAAATTCAAAAATAATTTGGTTTGTGAGACATTCCTTCTTTATTTCTCATATTTATTTTCCTTATCTATTTTGGACATCACAAAAAGGGGGAAACGAATTATGGGGGAGTGGGAGTTTGATGATAATTGTTATGATTATGCTTGTTATTTTATTTCTAACTTTTGTCGGTATTTTCTTGTTTGTATCCTGTGTGTAGTTTCCATTGAAGATCACACTCATAATACACTTAATGAAGACAAAGGAATTTGAAGATTTCAAGATTTCAAGATTTCAAGACTTATGTATCTTGATATTATTCCATTTATGGGTTTTGGGAGGGTATTAGAATATTGTATGTCTTTGGATATTTTGCTTTCATTTTCGGATTTTTGTGTATGTACTCGCATAGTCATAGGGGAAATTTGTAAGGCCATTTTTTGACACTGCCCCTAGAATCTAGGACTTGTCCGTAGTATCTAGGTTACATTTGTTATGGCATATTCCGCTACATTAGTTATGGTACAACACGTCTCCACAATCATCCACGACGTCAAGAATCCGAGTATCTATCAACATGCACCTCCAACGTGCACCACTACATCTTCATTATGCTCCACATTCATCTTCAACGTTCTCCACATCTACATGTAATAAAGGAATATTCTATGTTTGGAGTTCTCTATTTTCATAATTATATTGGGAGTATTTTACTTTATTATATTTTACAAAATTTGGATGGTTTTATTTAAAATATAAATTTTCCTCTGCTGTCGTTCAAACGATATGGAGATCTTGTTCAAACGATCCCAACATCTCGTTCGAAGTCTCATTTGATGGTCTACATCAAACGAGGTTTAACCAAGGGTGTACTATTTTGGTTTTTGTCATGTCTCAAGAATGTCATCAGAAGAGAGCTTCAAATAAGATTCGTATCTTGCCCAAACAACGCTTCAATCTTATTCAAACGACCTGACGTTGCCTTGATTTTCATATTTGCCTATAAAAATCCGTTTTCTGTAGGTATTGTGAAAAAGTTTTAAAATTTCGATTTCTACGAACCAGCTGCACAAAAATCTCATTTTTTAAAAGGCAAAGTACATTTTTAATTCACACATTACCTCCCATATATCTTTATGAATCACTTTGAAACCCTCACATAATTCCATCATGGAGTTACTCTTATGGATAAGGCGTCTCCACTGCTGATCTTGTGGTTCTCGTGGGAGCCATTGCTGAAGGAAAATGAAGGGTCACCTGCGGGAGATTCTTCTAAAATGGTTTCATTCAGTTGAATATTTTGTAAGTTGTGATTTGTAAATTATATAAGTGAAATAGGAAAAGGTTTTGCACCGACGGGGATTTTTCCTGAAATCCTTCTTGCTTAGTTTGATTGCATGCTTTCATGTTTTTATGCAATAGGGTTTAAAGGAATTAAAACTGGTGTGAGTAGGGCTGTAAATCGGGCTGGGTGAACCGGGCTTGGGGTTGCTCAGGCTCGGCCCGAACTCACTTACCCATGCTCAAGCCCGAGCTCAACCCGAATTATTTTTTCCCACCTAGGTCCGAACTCGGCTCATATATATTACGGGCTTCGGGCCCGATTTCAGTTTTTTTTGTTAAAAAAGTTTGAATTAGTTTTTTTTTCTTGTATTTCCATCATGGACATAATTACACCTTAAAATCTAATTGATATTTCATGAAATAAAATATATAATTATGAAATGTATTAAATTAAAATGAGGGAAATAAGAGTGAAAACCTACAAATGCTTATTAAATTTCATACATTTAGCAAAATTTGATCACTAACAAAGGCCTATTGTGACTTGAGCAATTATTAAATCAAATACCCATAATGATAATAACAATAAAATCACAAAATTTAAATTCACAAGTAGTCTAATGTATTATGACAAATGATTTTTTTTTTAAAAGTCGTAAATGAAATAAAAGAATGAAACCTAATTAAACAATGTTGACATAAATATGTTATATTATATAAATTATTTATTTATTTATTTATAAATATGAAGTTCGGGCTTCGGGCCCAATTCGGGCTTGGTGAGGTTCGGTTCAAGCTCGGCCCGAAATTCATTCGGGCTTAAAATTTTGGCTCAGGCTCGGCTCGGCTCAAACTCAAATAAAGCTCGGCCCGAAAATAGCGGGCCGAACGGGCGGGCTTCGGGCCTCGGGCGCTCAATTTACAGGCCTAGGTGTGAGTTGACATTTAATGAAATAAGTTTGGACTATTGAACTATAACACACTCTTGGGGTTTTATTTTGGACATATCTTCATTTTTAGGTTACTTTAGTTTAGATGCGGTTTTGGTTTAGGAGCGTTTCTCTTGCTCTCTTCTAAGGTTTTAGTTTATTATATATGTGAATATTCTATTCATTGTCTTCTTCCTTTAATTAAGACTTGTTAAACTTGTTTCTTATTTTGTAGCTTACTTTTGATGTAATATAATTAGTTTTGTTGGTTAATTTATTGTTTTCATTTGTTACTTAGTTTTATTTGAGGATTTAACCTAGTTTTTGAGTTTTCAAACTCTATTAAATATCTCTTCGAGTTTTATGATTGTATATGATCAAAGTTTTCAACCCAGAACCCTAGTTTACACCCAAGGAGTTTAAGATCCAAGTGTTCATCATATTATGCTTTGTGATCTTGTTTGGGTTACCACGGTTTATTACTCCACATCTTCGAGTATTGAGTTCGTTTGTTGGCCTTCATACCATATGTTGTTTACACACGTAGGACTCTGTGTTTGTGGTATGTGGTGAAGAAGTAGTGGGTTCTGTGTTCTAATCCATGGAAGGTAGTTGAGTTGGATCGGTGGATTTTGAAGCGTATATGGACTCACAAGTTGCTATAATTACACTGGTGGACTCTCGCGGGTCACAATGAGGAGGTTGAAGGAAAATAGAGCGTTAAGGATTGCGAGTCTATATTGTAAGTCTTCTATCATATCGTTTATAACTCCATACATAGTGAATTTATGGGGCTGGACTGTTCGAGATTTTTTTTGTTTGGGTTTTCTCATACATCGAGAGTTGTGGATTGATTTATTTGATCTTGCCATATGTACCTAAAAAAATGTTTTAGGTTTGAGATAAAATTTGTTAATCTTTTATCATAACATTGTTTAAAATCGGTGCTTAGGTTTATTTACGTTAATTAATACACTTGTTTAATTAATTAATTTTGAGAAAATAAAAATGAATAACTGTTTATTGGGTAGAACAATCCATATCTAGAGTTTCTCATTTTGAAGTGGTGTTAGAGCAGTTTCTTACCAGTTACTTAGGAATGAATCTGGGTAGTTTTAATGTGGAGGGTTATCCCAATATTTGATGGGTCTATTTACGAATACTGGAAGATGTGTATATAGTCAACAATGAAGGCGATACATGCACGTGTATGGTTAGGAGTTGTTAACGGGTGGACTCCACCTTTTGTCGAAGAAGGGGAATATAAAATCCCAAAACCTATAGAAAATTAGACTGAGGAAGAGAATATGTTAGCAAACTATTATTCACGAGGTTTAAATGCTCTATTTTTTATGATCACATCGGTGGAGTTCTACCGCATTATGACATGTGAAATGTCAAAAGAGGTATTAAACATACTCCAACTCACCAAGGAAGGTACTAGTGCTGTTAAGGCGTCCAAATTCCAAATTCTCACCACACTACTTGAAACCATGAGGATGGATGTGAAGGATAGGTTTTATGAATTCTATGCTAGGTAGTCCGATATTGTTAATTCATATTTCATCTTGGGATAGAGAATACCCGAAACCCATGTAATCGAGAAAATATTAGGGTACTTGACTGAAATATTTAATTTAAAAGTGTTTGTTTTGAGTTTTTAATACTTTAGACTCTACAAAAATTTAGGAGCTTGTGGGTAACCTTCAAAACTATGAGCTCGACATAGGAATATTGAGAAGGGAATTTTTTTTAAAGCCCGAAGGGAAAAACATCGATTTATGATGATTAGTCTCACGTTGATTCCAATGATATGGCCGTGTTTGTGAAAAAGTTTAAAATTTTCTCAAATTTGATAAATCAAAAAATAAATTTGATAAACAGAAATTTAAGAAGAAAAATTTAACAAGGCTTAAAAAGTCCTTGAAAATCATAATGTTAATTTTAAGAGGGATGAGTAGGATAAATGTTTTGGATATGAGGGTTACGGTCATAGGACAACTGAGTGTACCACTAATCTAAGGAAAAATGGAAATAATTTAAGGTATTCAAACCAACCCTTAGTGATAGTGAGTCGGGTGGGGAACATGATCCCCTAGTGAATGCAACTTTGCCGCATTCATTGTCAGTTATGTGGGCTATAATGAAAATTCTTCCCCTTATGAAGATGGTCATTTGCATGACGGTTCCGGTGTGTTGACTGTTGATTCCCAAGTGAGTGGTTATGAGAAAAAAAAGAATGTGGAGTTAAGAGAGGGGAAGAATAAGAGAGTGAAGAAGAAGAACAATAAGCGAGCGAGCTTCAAGTTGCCTTTAAAGAGTTATACGTACAGTCCTTTAAGTTGAATAATGCAAAAATGAAGTTAGAGTCTAAGTTGAAGAAACATTCCATAGGTAATAATGATTCAAAGTTGTTTGAGGATCTAAGGGCACGTGGGAAGACTCTTAGGGAGAAGCTCAAGTTTATAAAAGAAGAGAGAGAGAACCTTTCGGGCTTACTGGAAGTTTTTAATAAGGTCTCCTTTGTGTTTAAAGAGTCTTGTAGTTTACTGGAGTCTAGGATATAAGAGTTAGACAATAAGTTGATAGACTCACGTAATGTTATGTTTGATTTGGAGTGTAGATTGAAGATTCTAAATAAAATATTAGGCACTTTCCAAATCAAACATGACACTATTATAATTGGATTTGATGATCCTAATGCTTCCCATGATAAAGCGAAGATTAACATTTTTAAAGAGTCAACCATAGCCTATGGTGGTAGAAAAGGTCAACCCAAAGGTTCCGTTCCCATCACATTTACATTTTCACACATTACAGTAGGAAAGGTCACCTCAGATATTTTTGATACGATATTATAAAAGACCCTAGGAAGCTGAAGTCTAGTGCTATCATGATTCTTGAGTCTCAAAAGCATCATGTTATATTTATGTGGATTAGGATTTCTGATTATGAGGCATTAAATAGAAAACTTGTTGATTCTCTCATTCTTGTTCATGACTCTTCTCTGGCTAAATCTAAAGGGTGATTGCTTGCATGTTTTTCGTATAGTAGATTTTGTACTTCATGTTTTATGTTATGTCTAGTTGTATGATTTCTTTGTGTCTTTTGTATTTTATTTTTATTTTATTGCTTCTTATTGAGAAAAATACAAAAAGATTTTGTTTGTATTTTGAGTTTGCTTTTCTAATTGGAGTCATAAAATATTTAAAAACTTAAAAACAATTTTGTTTATGTGTAGTTTGGTTTGAATCCACTTCTTCCTATGTATCCATGTGGCTAGGACATTTGATTATGATTGTCAATGGTTGAATTGTTCTTAATCATGATTGCATATAGTACTTGGACATCGATTTTCTTAATGGATTCGCTTTGCATATGCTTTCGTACACACATGTGCGAGGACTATTAGAATTTTCCTTCATATGTAACATTTGATAAGTGAGTTGTTCTCCTAACAGTCTTGTCATTATACATACCTATTGACCATGGGGGATTTTTGCGTGTAAGAACCATTTCCCGTGAGTTTGTTAATATTTATTAAAAAAACATGAGTGTGCACGAGAAAAGGGATATGAAGGAAGAAATCTTCCTTGCCTGAAAGGGCACCATTAGCAAGAGCCTAAAAAATAAAGAGGAAAAAGAAAAGAATAATTCTCCCAGGCCATGTTTTTAAAATTGATCATTAAAACTTCTATCTTCAAAAGACTTTAGTGAGAAAAATGATGTATATTTATCTTTTGTGGGTGTTAAGTTTAAGATCATTGGGTTTGCACAATGAATCCTAGCGCTTCTTAATATTTATCACATTATTGATTCAAGAATCGTAAAAATTTCTAGGCTAGTGTGCATTGTACTTATTTATCCATTATGAGTTCTCTTTATCTATTACCATGAGTGTTGATGTAAAAAACTAGATCGCTCTAATTATTCAATCACAGATAAATAAATAAGACAGAGATTTTTAAAGTGGTTCGGCTAGGAATAAAGCCTACGTCCACTGTTATGTTATTGCTGAGTGTTTGCAGAATTCTTGTATACAAGTTCTATCAAGAAATTCCGGTCCCTTTGAATGGGGTTGATACAAGGTATTTATAGCCTTGAGGCTATACATGAAAGGGTCAATACATTAAATGATACACGCATGAAAGGGAAATACATTTAATGCAGCATGTGCGTCAAGATTATAAACATTCAATGAATAGTTGAACTGTTGATTATCTTGTAATTAATGCTACGACCGAGATGCAGCTCGGACCGCCTTAGTTGCTCGTTGAATAAGAGTTCCTCGGAGCGCTGGAGTACCTCGGGGTGCTGGAGTACCTCGGGGTGCTAGAGTTCCTCGGGGTATCCTCGTTGCTCGGAGAGAACATGAATTGGTGGAAGAAATGAACTTCCTCGCTGCTATTGTGCCATGTAGATTGACACGTGTCTTCGTATTATTCGTCCACATCAGCATATTAATTTTGGTATCAACAGAAGCCCCCAATGTTTCATATTTCGAACTTTGAGGGGTATGGAACATTCTTTCTCGGTATACGGCAATATTAAATGACCTTCCTGGGTTTCAGGAACATTGTATTCAAATTTCCTTCTCATTTCGCAGCTTCCGCCTCTTTTTTATTTTATTTTTATAAGCGCTTCGATCTCCGTGCAGTTTTTGTCCTTTTAGCCGTCGGAAGTTCAGTAGTTTCTTTTTGGTAATCATTTCTTTCGCCGCTTCCCAATGCAAAGTATTTAAACTTCTTAGGTAACCATACCGTCTTCTACGTTTTCCAATTTTATGCATTCAAGCTTTTTATTCTCTCCTTCTCTCTTGTGCGTTCATCTTTTCCTTCGTTAGTTGTCAGCAGACCTCCTTCCTTCCTGTAAGATTTTCTTCCTTCTTCTTTTATTCATCATGGTTTACATTATTGAATCTCTTGAAAAGTTCCACTCTGACTTTTTCATCCCATCTTGGGTAATCTTGGAGGAGCTTTCTGAACCTCAAAATTATTTTCGTCTGGCTGAGGGACATTGGTTCCCCAGTCTTTTTATTGCTGAATGTGGTTTTTCCTTTCCACCAAATCCATTGTGTCTCGAGTTTTGTCAGTATTTTGATCTTGTCCCTGCTAGGGGTGGTAAACGGACGGATACGGATCGGATACCATGTTTTCCATATCCGTATCCACTATCTTAATGTACTATCCATATCCGTATCCGTATCCGCCGGATAGTTAAAACAGCTATCCATATCCGTATTCACTCGGATACCTCGGATTCGGATAATATCCGTATCCGTTTACATTATTTAGCCATCGCAAAAAATAACAATTATAATATCCAATCCAATGAAGTCCAATCCAATCCAAATAAATATGTAACAAAATTACTGTCTCCTAACATCAACAATTATGGATTCCATAATGATAATATGACTTAAAGTCATTCATACTTTACAACCATATAAGCTTAAAGTCATCAAAAAAATAAATAACAGTCACATTCCATAACAGTAGAAATAAATATGCACCTTTTAGATTAATTAAATTTATTGAGAATGATAACCTCATGGATCTTTTGTCTTCAAAACATACTGATATTTTAAATTTAATAAGTATACATTTTTATTTTGTATATAATATACATATTGTTAACTTCAGTTCTCATTACATTCAAAACCATCTCTTTACTTTTACATTTCTCTCTTACATTCTTTTTTGTTTCTCTCTTACATTTATTTATAATTAAGAAAACTAATGAACAACCACATGAGAGTTTCTTTCTCTTGTTTTGTACGAAGGGGAAATGAAACGAAGTTAGTTTTTTTTAGTGGAGTATATGTTCTTTAGTCTGTGTATGTTGTATGTGATAAGGTGTATTGTAACTTTAGTGTAACTCCATGATAATATACCCAATAAAATAATTATACATGACATTTTATAATATACCCAATAAAACAATAACTTTAGGGTGTTTTTGTTTTGAGTGGAGTATGTGTTTATTTTATTTTGGGAATAAACGATTAAGATTTTTTTTAATATTATTTTATTAGTAATACTAATACTAATATTATTAGTAATATTTTAAACATATGTTTCACGGATACGGATATCCGGTAAAACGGATATCCGATAAAATGGATACCCCGCATCGGATACGGATTATCCGTGTCGGATACTAGTACTATCCGCATCTGTATCCGTTTTCTCGGATATTTTTAAAGAGTATCCATATTCGTATCCATTTCCATATTTTCGGATAAATATCCACAAATTCGGATTCGAATATCAGACGGATGCGGATTTTCGAATATCTGTTTACAGCCCTAGTCCCTGCGAAAATAGCCCCAAATTCATGGAGAATAATTAATGGGGTGCATAAATTAAATATAACTCATGGGACTCGTATAGGGATCCCTGAAATTATGTATTGCTATAGATGGGCCGTTTTAGATAATATTTATTATTTAAAAACTAGGTTTTTGAATAGGGCTCTTGTAGTTAACCTCCCCGATGCAAATAGAGATTATTTTGAACATGGGGTGATTATTAAAAATTGGCAATATGCCCCTCTGGTTGGAGATGGAGTATACAATGGTCCCAGATGCCCCCAATATGGCAACGGGATAGGTTTATTTTTCATTTTATCTATTTTCTGAATTTATGAATTCGTTATGTTTGATAAAATGTATGACTGATATTTTGTTATGTGTTTGTTTGCAGTTGAGAGTAAAAGAAAAACTCCTAAAGATTCAGAAGTTAATATCAAGCATCTGAAACTTATCTGGGGTTTGCATAAGAACGTTGCAGACGAGCACATCAGGTCTGCATCATATTTGCTACAGTATAAGAGTTATACAACCTCTTATACTGCTCGCCCTGTTGAACTAGCTTCCACTCTAGAGGACTCTTCTTCAGATTCTCATCTTCCTTTAAGTCAGAGAATGGGCAAGAAAAGAGCTCCTCCTTCTCTATTTGATGACACTACTTCTGCTGTTGGGGCCAAGAAGAGAAAAACTGATGTCCCTGAGGGGACTAAGAAGGTGGATGCTGCACCTTCCAAAACTACCGAGAAGCCCCCAGTGGCTCCGAGCAAAAAAGTTGCTCCTGTGGAAGTGATTACTATTTCTCCGACCAAGAATTCTTCCTTGGTTGAAGCTGCTGAAATGCCTTTGAGAAGATTAAGGAAATCATCCTCAATCAATCTAGCTGAAACTGCCTCCTCTTTACCTGCTGGTGGTGTTGGTGTTCCAACCATCATTCCCCCGAGCTCTGCAATGAGCTCGGTAAAAACTTGGATCATACCCGAGGTCTAAGGGATTGATAATAATATTTCTAGGGATATGTTGACATCCCTAGCTACTCGTCACCTTGCTTCGGTAAATTTCTCATATTCTGAATTTTGAATGCTTGCATTTTTGTATTGACTTTACTGTTTTTCCCATCTTTCAGCTGGTGAACTGTTTTAATAACATCGTGAAGAAGGATGAAGCTATTAAAGCTTCAAGCTCCTCGTCAGGTGTAGAGGATGCTCTATTGGGTTTGACCCAATCCCTGAAGGAATCTCGCCAATAGTATAGTGAGGACAAGGCTGTTTGGGAGAGAAAGTTGTCTGCAGTTGAGGCCGAGAAGGTGAAGATGGCTGAGATCTCCAAGAATTTGGAGGATAAAGTAAAAGTTTTAGAGGTCGAACATCAGAAGTATGATGTCAAGCTCAAGAACTTGGGAGAGCTTGAAGATAAGTTGAAGAAGGCAGAGGAGAAGTTGTCCGCCCTGCAAGATATCAAGGTCCAAAAGGAAGAATTGGATGTGAAGCTCTCCTCGGAGAGACTAAGAAGAAAAGTCGCAGTCAAAAAATCTTTCAGCGCTGGCTGGGAGAAAGGATGGGATAAGGTAATTGCTGCAATGACATCCCAAGTTCAATATGGGAAGTTGAAATACTTCCATGATGGCTGGGTAGCTGCTCTGCAAGAGTTGAAGATCAAAGACGACTCTGAGCTATTCGAACTACACCTCCCTGGTCCTCCTCCAGCAATTGTGGAAGAAGAAGAAGATGAGCCTGTCTCTGATGAATCTTCTATGGCCATAGGTGATCAGGTCTCTGCCTCTCAACCCTCTGCCACCGGGGACATTTCTTCCATGCCTCCTCCTCCTGAGAAAATTCCTGCCGATCAAGCCGCTGTTACTACCGAGCAACCGAGCTCCTCGTCCCAGCCTCCCGAGAAAGTCTTGGGGGACAAGGAAAAGGTGTGAAGTTGTTCGGTATCATTTCTTTCATTACTTGTAATCGAACAATGTAATCTTTTGATGATCTAATAAAACACATCTTCATTCCTCTTCATTGTTGATCCTCTGTCTGCTTTTATTTATTAACTCCTGCTTTCTCTTCGTTATTAGTTTTTGGCCAGAATGGAATTGATATCTGCTCCTGATACTGAGTTGATGCGACAATGCAATGGGTATTATCAAGCTGGTCATACAGACCTAAGTGTATCAGAGATTGTCGACATCCTTGGTCACGATGCCTCAGAACAAGCAATTGAGGCTTACCGGTACCTGAAGGATTTACTTGATAGATCTGTGGCTAATAATGTGGCATACTACGAATTGATCGAGGAACTTCATTGTAGCTTAGAAGATCTTCAAGGTCAGCATAATGAATCAATTACTTTGCTGCATAAGGAATATGAAAATAGATATCAACAGCTATCTTCTGAAACAGGCCATAAAAAGATCCTCGCCGGATACGATGTTAGGGAAAGAACTTTAAAAAGTGAAGTTGAGGCTTGCAGGCAGATTGCTGAGTTGTTGGAATAAGAGAACAATAATTTGCAGAAAAAGCTGGCACAGTATGAATCTGCAGCGTCATCTTCCACTGCTTTAGTGCAAGCTACCGATGAAGGTTTCTCGTTCTTAGAAGTTGAAAATTCCAACTTAAGGCAAGAACTGGATGACTTAAGAAGATCTGCTATTTCTGTGACTGCTCAGGGACGAGGAAGAGGTTCTCGGGGGCGAGGAAGAGCTGTTCAAAATGTTACCGAGGAGCAAAGTTCTCCAATTGCTGCTCGGAGTCGATCAAGAGTTCTTAGCCGTAATGTTAAAGAGGCTCGTACTCAATCTACTTTGGAAACTCAAGCATTCCAATTAAACGCCAAAGACCGGGCTTTATCAGAAATGTCCAAGAAAAACTTATCCTTGGAAGATCAACTTACTGCAACGAAGTTTGCTCTACATACTAAGGATCTTTTTGCCAAAAATCTTCTCGAACAATTGGATAGATTAACCTTTCAATTTCATAAACAACCCAGGGAATTCTGGATGGCAGGATATAATGAAGCTCTTGTTCATTTGGATGCTCGTATTGAACATGCCAACAATGAAGGTTATAAGCAGGGGTGGTTGAATGCACTGGGTGTGTTAAAATTGGAGCAAGGGCATTATTTATGGGATTATCATGCTCCAGGGTTACTAGACTTGCCTGTGCCACCTTTCAAATTGGACATGGCCTGGATCCCAGCTCGTTCCATTCCTCGTAGCTTAATTTCAAAATACCTCGGTGATTATAGCCTTCATTCCCAAATCGAAGTATCTCGTCCAGAGCATCTAATGGAGACACCTTCAATAATGAATGTCAGAATGTTGAAGGACTTGAACTTTATTAATTCTCCCCTTTGCCTGGAAGATCCTCCTGCTGGCGAAGAGCCTATTTCTAAAGCAAAGGGCAAGAAACCAATAGAATAGGAATATCAATGTAATAGTTAGTACATTCATGTAATCTGTAATTTATTTTGAATTTTAATGAAATGACTTTTGTTTGCAAATTTTGCTATTGTCTTGTGTTTATCAAACATCTTTATATTTGTGCATACATAATATTGTTCATCGAGCAACTTAATAAAAAGTTACAAGTATCAAGGTTGTTCAATCACTTAATAATAAAGTAATGAGTATAAAATGTTCAAACTGTTTCCAACCAACCAGGGTGGATAAATAATGTTTGTCGACCAACTACAGTTGATGGGTCTTTATCCCCGACCAACCATACTTTGTTCAATTTCAAATATTTTCATAAAATGTGTCCGACCAAACAACTTCAATAATTTATCCTCGTCGACCAACTACAGTTAGTGGGTTTTTATCCCCGACCAACTATACTTGGTTCAGTTTGGAATATTTTGTTCTCTGAGGAACTTTTGTAATTACCTCCCGTCCAACATAAGTTGGAATGTGAGAGTATATTTTTCAAATCCAATCAAAGGAGTATTTTTTTGGTTCTTTCGAACTGTCCACTAGTTATCTTACCAACCGTAGTTGATCACGCTAGTGTCGTCTCCTAACCAAAGGAGTATTTTTTGGTTCTTTCGAACTGTCCACTAGTTATCTTACCAACCGTAGTTGATCACGCTAGTGTCGTCTCCTAACCAAATGAGTATTTTTTGGTTCTTTCGAACTGTCCACTAGTTATCTTACCAACCGTACTTGATCACGCTAGTGTCGTCTCCTAACCAAAGGAGTATTTTTTGGTTCTTTCGAACTGTCCACTAGTTATCTTACCAACCGTAGTTGATCACGCTAGTGTCGTCTCCTAACCAAAGGAGTATTTTTTGGTTCTTTCGAACTATCCACTAGTTATCTTACCAACCGTAGTTGATCACGCTAGTGTCGTCTCCTAACCAAAGGAGTTTTTTTTTAGCATAGTGTATTACACTAGTATTCCCCGAAAAACTTTCAACAGAAAGAAAATGGTGAAACATCCTCATTTTATTCATAATGAAGGAAATGCATTTACATTTTACATTACTGATAATACTTGAGCAGGTGTTCAGCGTTCCATGCATTCTTAAATTCCTCTCCCTCTAGAGTAGATATTCTGTAAGTTCCTGGTCGAACAACTTCTGTAACTCGGTAAAGTCCATGCCAGTTTGCTTCCAGCTTATTATGCTTCTGAATGACTTTCTTTAGCACATAATCCCCTTCTTTTAAGTCACATTTCTTCACCCTTTTGTTGTAGAACAGAGCTGTACGTTGTTGGTAAGCAGCATTCCTTATGGCTGCCTCTTCTCTAACCTCCTAGAGCATATCCAAATCCAGTCTTCGCATCAAATCGCTGACTGGGGAATTGAAATTCAGCACTCTATGCATTGGGAGACCCAACTCGGCAGGTATCACAGCCTCACTTCCGAATGCTAGCATATATGGTGATTCTCCAGTTGCTGCTCGAGGAGTTGTTCGGTAAGCCCATAGTACTGATTGGAGCTCATTAATCCAATTTGCTTTAGCTTCACTTAACCTCTTCTTCAAACCATTTAGTAATGTTCTGTTCGTCACCTCAGTCTGTCCATTGCTTTGGGGATGGCCTGGTGCTGAATGAAACTTCAAAATGTTCGACTGATGACAATAGGCAGCAAATTCTTCGTTATCGAATTGTGTTCCATGGTCTGTGATGAAAGCATGGGGGAGACCATATCGACAAATGATGTTCTTCCAAATGAACTGATATACCTTCTCGTACGTCATATCAATTAGTGGATCAACTTCCACCCACTTTGTAAAATAATCCACTGCCACGACGAGGTACTTGAACCTTCCTCGGGTCGTCGACAATGGTCCAACTAAATCAATCCCCCACATGGCAAATGGCCAAGGTGAAGTTATGGGTGTCAACAATTCTTGTGGAGTTCTTCGGATGGAGGAAAAACGTTGGCACTTGTCACACTTCTTGGCATAGGCTATACAATCAGCCCTCATCGTCGGCCAGTAGTATCCCTGTGTCATCACCCTTTGCAAAAGTGTCCGACCTGCTACATGAGCTCCACAAGATCCTTCATGGATTTCCTCAACTAATTCTTTGACCTCTGATGGATGTACACATCTCTGCAAACCTGCCATAATTCCTCGTCGATACAAAACACCATTAGTTAATACATACCGAGCAACTTTATACTTCAATTTCTTGGCGGTTATCTTATCCTCTGGTAATTCTCCTTCTTCAATGTATGCCCTGATAGGATCCATCCAAGAGGGTCCTAAATCAAGGGTAATTATATTCACCATCAGGTCTTCTTCTATGCTCCGACTTTCTAATACTTCAATTGGTATTGTCCTTCGCAGCTCGGTGCGCGTAGCTGACGCTAATCGGGCCAATGCGTCTGCTCTAGCATTCTCCATCCTCGGTATTCTCACTAATTGAATAGCATCAAATTCTGTCAATAACTCCATCACCTTTGCTTGGTATTTCACCATTAATTCTCCCTTAACTGCATATATTCCCATCATCTGATTCACAATTAATTGAGAATCACTGAAAACAATTACTTGCCGTGCTTCCATAACTTTCGCCAAATGAAAACCTGCTATCATGGCCTCATACTCAGCTTCATTATTGGAAGCTTTGAATTGGAATCGCAAGGCATATTCCATGTCAATATCATCTGGGGTGTTTAAAACAATCCCTGCTCCACAACTAGCTGTGCAAGATGATCCATCTACATATAATCTCCATGTAGGTAACTCGTCTTCAAATTTCTTATCTGTCAGAGATCCTCGGTAAAATATCTGATGTTTTCTTTCATCATCCCCTGGTATCTTTCGTTCCTCGTCGATCATCTGTTCGTGCCCTTTTACCAACCGGAGTTGGTCTGGGTTTGAATATGATGATTTTTCTACATCCACAAGTCCTTTTACCAACCTTAGTTGGTCTGGACCTGAGTCTGTTGATCATGTATCGTCCACAGGTAGGTCCGCAAGTACCTTTTGTTCCTCGGGGGTATCAGGGTGCGTGAACTCTGCTATAAAATCTGCTACAGCTTGCCCCTTTAATGATGATCTGGGTTCATACACAATATCATATTCACCGAGTTCTATTGCCCAATACATCAATCTTCCTGATTTTTCTGGCTTGTGAAGGGCTTGCCTTAATGGCGTGTCGGTATACACGATGATGGTATGGGCCTGGAAATATGGCCTCATTCTTCTACTTGCCTCATATAATGCCAATGCCAATTTTTCTAGCTTTGGGTATCTGATTTCGGCACCTCGGAAAGCCTTACTTGTGTAATAAATTGGCTTCTGGACTCCATTCTCCAATCTGATCAATGCTGAGCTGACTGCATTTTCTGATACTGCCAGATATAAGTACAACTTTTCTCCTGTTATTGGCCTAGACAACAATGGTGGGGCTCCCAAATACTTCTTCAAATCTTGAAAGGCCTTCTCACATTCATCAGTCCACTCAAAACTTTTTCGCAGTGTTTTGAAGAATGGGAGGCATTTATCAGTTGCTCGGGATACAAATCTATTGAGCGCTGCAACTCGTCCTGTAAGACTCTGTACTTCTTTCCTCGTTGTTGGGGATCGCAGCCCTAAAAGAGCTTTGATCTTTTCTGGATTTGCCTCAATACCTCGTTGGTTGACGATGTATCCGAGGAACATTCCTTCTCGTACTCCAAAGGTACACTTCGTTGGGTTGAGCTTCATTTGATATTTATCCAGTTGATCAAAGGTCTGGCCTAAGTCAATTAGATGATCAATAGCTCTCTTGCTTTTGGTGAGCATGTCGTCGACATAGACCTCCATGTTGCAACTGATTTGTTCGGCAAAAACTTTGTTCATCAGCCGCTGATATGCTGCACCTGCATTTTTTAAACCAAAAGGCATAACATTATAACAATAAATTCCCCTTGGGGTAATAAAAGAAGTACTTTCCCTGTCTTCAGGTTTCATTTTGATATAATTGTAGCCAGAATATGCATCCATGAAACTGAGCAGCTCATGTCCCGAGGTAGCATCCACTAGCTGGTCGATTCTGGGCAATGGAAAATGATCTTTTGGGCATGCCTTGTTAAGATCAGTGAAATCAACACACATTCTCCACTTATTGTTCTTCTTCTTTACCATCACCACATTTGCCAACTAATCTGGATATTTCACATCTTCAATGAATTGGGCTTTCTGGAGCTTCTCGACCTCCTCTTGTATGGCCTGGTTCTTCTCGGGACTAAACACTCTTCTTCTCTGCTTCACAGGCTTGATCTCCTTATTCACATTGAGCTCATGACATAAGAAGTTTGGATCTATTCCTGGCATGTCGTCATGACTCCAAGCAAAAGTATTCTTCCTGTTTCTCAAAAAAGTGATCAACTCCTGTTTTATTGAAACATCCAACGACGATCCTATCTGGGTTACCCGATCAGGATGCTCGTCGTCTAGAATAACATTTTCTGTAGATTCCACCACCTGTCCTTTTACAAGTTGAGATTCATCCCTAGGGTCAAGAGTTTTAATTTCTGTACCTTCCACCACTTGGTAAGTAGCGGTCTTTTTCCTTGATTCTTCAAGTTCCTCTTGCTCGGCAGACGAATAATAGCATTCCCGAGCTACTTTTTGATCACCTTTCACAACTCCAACTCCAAAATTTTTTGGGAATTTCAAACACTGATGTACTGTAGATGGAACTGCTTCAAACTTTTTCAATCCAACTCTTCCCATAATGATGTTGTAGGCTGATTGCACATTTTTATCCATTACAAAGAAGCGTATTCTTTCTGTTCGACAAGCAGGCCAAGTTCCAATGAGTATATCCAACTTGATCGTCCCAAGTGGAAAAACTTTCTCGCCAACAAAACCCAGAAGGGGTCTGTGATAAGGTTCCAGTTGAGATAATTTCAAATTCAAGCTATCAAAGCATGAATAGTACATGATGCCTGCTGAACTACCGTTGTCTACCAACACCCTTGAAATGACCACATCTTTCATCCTCATTTTGATCACCAAAGGATCGTCATGAGGGTAAAGAACACCTGCCAGGTCATTTTTTGAAAAACCAATGACTAGTTTCTCTTTGTTTACCTTCCTCGGACGATCCTCCTCGGCCAGATTTATTCGCTGAATATATGAACAAGCTTGAGCCTCTCCGAGGTAAGCTTTTCTTTCTGCAGTAAGGTCTCCTCCTCCTGCATCTCCTCCTGTAATAACATTACAATCAAATGACCCAAAACGTATGGAAAATACCTCTCGTTCAGGCTGCCTTGGCTTCTTGGGAAGATCAGGATCATCATCTGGATCATCTTCGTGGTCCCTCTTCGTTTTCTCCTCTGCACGATGAGGAGATCTAGATCTCTCTCTAGTTCTATCATCATTCTTCCTCTCACCTCTGCGATCTACATATTTTGATAATTTTCCTCTTTGGATGAGCGTTTCAATCTCGTTCTGAAGAGCTATGCAATTTTTGGTCGTATGGCCATGATCTTTGTGAAACTCGCAGTATTTGGCCTTATTCCTCAAATCAGGATTTGTCCTCAGTTTTTCTGGCCACTTGATTTCCTCGCTATTCTTGATTTCTTCCAAAACATGATTAATACCCATTTTCAATGGAGTATAATTATCGTACTTCTTTAGGACCTCCCATGACGTCCTATTATTCTTGGAGTGCTTGTCACCACCATTACCTTTCTGATCTTTCTTCTTAGACTTGTCGACCTCCACTTTAAATTCTTTATCCATATTCTTCTTCGCAGCCATAGCCTCCTCGGCATTCATAATTTTGGCCGCTTTCGCCATCAACTCTGACATAGTTTTAGGTGGATCTTTGGCCAAGGTGTAGTACAGCTTGTTAGGCAGCAAACCACTCATCAAAGCAGTGATTGCTGTCTTTTCTTCGTAATCTATGACTTCCAACTTCTCGTTATTAAAACGAGTTATATAATCTCTAGTACTTTCACCTGATTTTTGTCTAACACATAGAAAGTGTGCTACTCGCTTTACCGGCTTCGCCCCAAAACAAAAATTGCCAATGAACAACTCGGCTAATTGAATAAAAGTTGAAATCTTACCCCGAGGAAGATTGTTGTACCATATCTGTGCAGATCCGGTAAGAGTTCCCGAGAATGCTCTACACCTCATCTCGTCGGAAACGGCATAGATGTCAGCAGCAGCTTGGTATTGTTCTATATAAAGAACAGGATCTGTCTTTCCATCATACTTGGGGGTCACTACAGGTGCTTTGAATTTCGATGGTGTAGGAAAATCCACAATGGCTTGCACAAAAGGTGTCCCTTGCACAAAAGTTCTCTGTAAGGGGTTCTTTGCTTTAGCCATTTCTCCTAATTTATCCTCCAACCGTTGGAGAGATCCTTTCCACGCTTCATTTCCTTCCTCGGCCCTATTGGTTCGAGCAATCGATCGTTCTGAGGTAGCTTCTTGAGATCTATCTTGACGAACGACTGGTCGTGACTGTGCTGATCCTTCTCTTAGATCTGATGGTTGTCGAAAACTCCTTGATATGGTCTTAGGTGGACTCCTATTCCTCCTAGGGCCTAATCGACTGAAAGGAGAAGCCCTACTCAGTCTTTCTAAAGCACTGGGTCTTTCTGGAGAGAGAGTAATATGTTGATCTGTATCCGTAGCCCGTATCGATGAGGTTCACCCAGGTTGATACGTAGAATCATTAGACTCCCCATTGTGATATGACCCAGTACGTCTGGATCGTGATTGCTCATGATCACTCCTTTGTCCTGAATGGGTAGGTGCACCGCCTTGAAGAGTTTGAATGAGTTGCCTCATAGATTCTTGCATGGAGGTTTGTCCTTGAGCCAGATTTGTCATAATTCCAGCCAGATCTGGAGGTGCAGATGGATTTGGAAGATTTCCAGTATTTCCAGCATTTCGATTACTGGATTCTGGATTATCTGCCATTGATAATAAATGATTTTTGTGAAAACGATAGTAACAGTCGTTCCCACAGACGGCGCCAATCTGTTGATGTAAAAAACTAGATCGCTCTAATTATTCAATCACAGATAAATAAATAAGACAAAGATTTTTAAAGTGGTTCGGCTAGGAATAAAGCATACGTCCACTTTTATGTTATTGCTGAGTGTTTGCAGAATTCTTGAATACAAGTTCTATCAAGAAATTCCGGTCCCTTTGAATGGGGTTGATACAAGGTATTTATAGCCTTGAGGCTGTACATGAAAGGGTCAATACATTAAATGATACACGCATGAAAGGGCAATACATTTAATGCAGCGTGTGCGTCAAGATTATAAACATTCAATGAATAATTGAACTGTTGATTATCTTGTAATTAATGCTACGACCGAGATGCAGCTCGGACCGCCTTAGTTGCTCGTTGAACAAGAGTTCCTCGGAGTGCTGGAGTACCTCGGGGTGCTAGAGTTCCTCGGGGTATCCTCGTTGCTCGGAGAGAACATGAATTGGTGGAAGAAATGAACTTCCTCGCTGCTATTGTGCCATGTAGATTGACACGTGTCTTCGTATTATTCGTCCACATCAGCATATTAATTTTGGTATCAACAATGAGGTTGAATCTTTGTTTGATAAAGTTAATTCAACAGATAGAACTCCTTGGACATTTGAGAGTGATTGGGTCATACTTCTTTTGTTTCCAGTTCATTTCCCTTCACTCTGTTTACCACATGTTTTTTAGACACATTTGTAGCATGCGAGTGTGGAAAGCTTATTGTGTTTTATGTCTTTGGTGGTGTGTTTATGCCTATATATGTGTCTATAAGTCGTTGGTAACTTTTCCATATATATATATATATATATATATATATATATGGTTTCTTTTATGCTGAGAGTTTGAGTTTTTATTTAATCCATGTTTCCATTCCTCATTTTTAATTCAAATTGGCATGTTATATGATCATATTGTTATCGTTTGTTGCTTGTTTTCATTGGTATATAATGTTTTTATTTTTCTTCAAAATTGGTATTAATTGATCATTGTTTGGATTATTTGTTTTTGTGTTTCAGAGTTTCTTGTCGTTGCTTGTCATGCTCTAGACATCATTGCATGATATCCTTATTTTTCCTATTTGATTATCTATGTTTCATTTTGGGGGAGAATTGGTTAGGTTGGGTAGAAATGGGTTTATTATGTTCCTTTATGCTTTGTATATTCCCGAAACAAAAGGGGCAGGAATGATATCTCAATATTTATACTCTTGGGGAGAGTTTTACCATAGGGGGAGACATCCTAAGTTAGTTGGAGATCATTAGACATAAGGGAAGTTTATTATTTTGTCTCTAATATTGCATTTTTGTACCCCTTATACTTGCGTATTTTATCCCCCTTTTGTGCATTAATTCTGATAATAATTCTTGTTAACCAGAAAACTTATTTTTTGCATATGTATATATGCTTTGTGAGCTATAACAAAGCTTTTGTAGGTGTTAAAGTTCTAAGTGTGAAGTTGGTTGCATTTCGGGAAAGTTTCATCGCAAGATGCATTCTCAAGGAAAATTTGGCTTTTTAAACTCTATATTTTTGAGAGTATAAAAGTAACAACATGTAGATCATCAAATTATCTTCACGTGTCCTTCAACCATGCGTTATTTCGATCTCTAATGAGGAAGTTATGGCCATTTTTGGCTCGTTTTAACATTTGCTTCAACTTCAAGGGTAATTTGGTCTTTTCATACTGCAAAATTTGGAGGGTTTCAAAAGACCAACACGTATACAATTCAATTATATTTATGTGTCTTCTAAATGTGTCTCTTTTCGAGTCCTTGTGTGGATTTTATAGATGTTATCATACCGACGCTCTAAATTTGACCTGAAGTAAACCATGGGAACAACTTCCAATTTTCACAAATTCGGCTCAAGCCAGATCCAAATTGTCCCGAGCCATCCCTAGGAGACCATCTAAGAATTTTCGTATTAATTTTCTATTTTTCATCCCCACTTACTATAAAGAGTAAGAGGTTTTTTTCCTTTGGACATATCATCATTTTTAGGTTAGTTTAGATTAGGTTGTGTTTTTTGATCTCTTCTCCTCCTCTATCCTTGGGTTTCCATTTATTTTATATGTAAGTCTACTATTCACTATTTTCTTCCGTTAATTAAGCTTTGTTAATCTAGTTTCTTGCTTTGTAACTTTCTTTTGATGCAATCCCATTAGCTTTTGTTGGTGAATATTTTATTTCCATTTGTTATTTAGTTTTATTAATTTCTTAACCATCCTTTTTAGCTAGGTTAAGGATTGGGATCATATTTCCATCATTAATGGGTATTGAGCTTATATTTAGGTTTTGAATTTGAAACAATTTTAATTGAAACATTGTGTATTAAAGTCGGACTATTATGCGTTTAACTACCTTTGTCACGCAACAATAATGTTTATAGAGATATTATGCCATTAATCAATTTGTGACTATATTCAATTGAAAGTTTAATATTTCATTTTTTGGTTAGGTCTCATAATATTTATTATTAATTGAATATGTACGGTTAATCATGTTTTTAAACCAATTTCCATAATTTATTTTGTTTACCAACTCTGGGATATGATCTTAACCTCGTTTTATTAACTTTGTTTAGTTCTTTTGCATAGTTAACGTTTTCTTTTCCCCTTATTAAATCATATCATCTTTTCTTTTCCCCATTTTGAGTACTAAATAAATTTCATCCTAAATATCATTCCCTGTGGATACGATTCCTTCTTCCCGCTACACTCCCAAGTGTACAAAGTTGTGGTTTTTGCATAGGGCATAAACAACTAATGACATATTTTACATACGAAGTTTATGCCTCATAAAAAAATGGCACCATTGTCGGGGAACAGTGCATTCTAAGATCTTAGTGATTTAGCAATTTGTGTATATTTTATATATTTTTTATATCTTAAGTTGCTTTGTGACATGTGCTAAATTGTTTCAAGAAACTTGAAATATGGGTACTCGTCATGTATTTGAACCGCCCCCTTTAAAATGTATCATCCAGAGTATTTCAATAGTTTAATTGTTCCAATAATGGTTCTCAAAGTTACACTCCCAAGACTATGTGAGAATGCCTACAAACTCTTGAAAATGAAAGGCTTGAAAATGAAAGAATTGAAAAGAATTCTTGGGAAACTTTGCATAATGGATAATCCTCTAACTATGAGCAAACTACCTAAGAGGATGTTATGTCCTCTTGTTGGTTTTATCATAAGTTATGTATTACCCCGTATTTTTATGCTTTATAAATTTGGGGATTTATTAAATTTAATGTGAGTTATTAATTAAATATAAATCCGAAAATTAATTACTTTATAATTATTAACGTGATGTGAGATAGTAATTATGGAAAACTTTTTGAATATTACTAATGAGTAAAGTAATATAATATTGGTTCTATGAAATGTCACGAGGGAATAAAATGATAATTTTGGAAATTTAAGTCGGGATGCGCCTGTGTCGTGTCGGGACTAAATGCTGATTAATAAAAGTGAATAAATTATAAGTCACCCGTATGGTCTTTTCGAGTGCGCCAAAGTGTCCGAAAGGGTAGAGATAGTCAGAAAAGTTCACCCAGGGGTTTAGTCTGGGTCTCGGGGCGTTTTTAGGCTTATTTAGTACCCCGGGAGGGCATTTTGGACATTTTGCATTTTTGGGCAATTAAACCCAAGAAATTTATTAGGTTATATCAGCCATTTGGAATGGTTCTTTAGGGTTAGCAGACTCAAAACCTTAGAATGGCCATAGGAGAGGAAAGGAGAAATCTTTCCAAGCAATCCAAGGCCAAAAATCCATCCGGTTGCACCGCCACCACCACCAACGCGTAGATCGCGCGACGGGGAACGCAACAACACCAAATTCGTCCACAAATCTGAACTTTGAAACTCCCAAGAAAGTATTTACCTTGCTTATTTTAGTTAATGCATCGTTCATGTTATCCTAGGGTGATTAGGATGAGTTTCATAGAAGAAAACCCATGTTGGAGATAGGAAAATCGCATGTAGTAATGATTTGAATGATAATATGGAAACCCCTTCATATGTAGAGGCTTAACCACGAATTTATGATGAATTAGGAGTAGAATTTCTGGAAAAAGACTGATTAGAACAAAGTTAAAGAATTTCTAGGGTTCTTGAGATTGATATGAGTTTTGGCCTATTAATCCATGGTTATAAATGAAATTCGCATGCTTTACGTAGAAGATGTATGATATGGGTTTATACTGTTTGTAGTACGAATTTTTGGGAGTTTGGGTGTGAAAAATTTGGATTTGATTGAGGTTGTATTATGAAACCCGTAACTGTTAACCTGCAGAATTCGCCATACCTGTTTGATCGATCGATCGAACCAGGAGTGTCGATCGATCGATGCGTCGATCGATCGAGCTCCTGCCATCGATCGATCGACCCTTTCTGGTAGACTCATATTTCCATTTTTAAATAGTTGAATTAAATTTAAATGAGTAATACTCCTTAGACTTCCTTACGAAAATTCTTTGGGAAATAAAGAAGACCAGTAGGACTTATTAATAATTATGAGACCTTTAATGTAAGACAAGATTTGCATTTTTGGGATGTTTACATATAAGGGACGATGAAATTATGTATTAAAGGGAGAGACGCATAAGATAGTTACGATGGAAAACAGATGAGTACCTACTGAATTCTACACTTGGGAGGATAGAGTCCATGAGTATTACGTAGTAGGTTGGAATAATCCCTCAAACTAAAAGTAAGAAACGAACCGTTATAAGTGATAACTAAATAATGTGAAATAAGGATAAATGTTATAATTATGGGTTATGAGATGAACCTAAATTTAATATAGAAAAAGTAGTATATTTATATGACTGTGTTTATGCATATACTATATACGTGTGAAAATCATGCCCGCGCTACTTGCTATCCCCGAGGTTACCGCGCTGGGACAGTCTTATCTCGATGGGACCTTTACAGGGGATATTGACTTGTACCCAAGAAGATAGGAATCCTAGGTATAGGCTATCGAATCGATAGTCACGGTCCTAAGAAATGCGAGGGTATGTGCTGACCTCTTGGACTTGGAAACTATGCTTCGCCTCAATATTGTTTGTGTATGTATCAATACAGTTCGAGAGTGATTCCGAACTTGTATTTACCTTAGTACGAGTGATACGGGGATTGGATAGCAGAGTATGCCCGCACCATAATTTTTATGTGGGGTGCTGTTAGAATATATATATTATACGAGTATTTAATATATATATATATATGAATTTCTGAAATTTGGAACTTCTTATTGCGTTTATGGTAAGTAATAGATGAATAATGTCTTCAATTTGGAAATACTTATTTTGAAAATTATAATAGGACACCGGGAAACTTTATTAGCAAATAAGGTTTGAATGAGAACTTTGTGATCAAATGAAATTATCCTCTTAAATAATTAAATTGTTCAGTTTTGAATCTTACGAGTAACCTAAGATAAGTTAAACTCTTGGGAAGGTTAGTGCGATAGGTGTGCACTTTAGAAGAGAGGTGAGAATTTCTCAAGGGAGCGCCGCACTAATATGTAGTTGCATTGGCCTGTAAACATTTTAAATACTTGCTAAACAAATTTTAAATCAATTTTTACAATCGGGCTCTGACCCGTTTCTATTTTCCTTTCTCTCTTGTATATATATGTATATATATTACAGGTGCCCAGCCACAAGGGCGTCTTGCATAGGATTCTTTGGAAGGAACGTGCTGCAGCTTAGGTGGTAGTTGCAGGCCTCTTACTTAGACGACCTCATTCATTTGATTATACTCCTAGCATTATTTACTCCAGTTGGGCATGTGTCGCCCTTTCCTTTATTCAGTTGTTTTATTGGATGTTGTAATCCATTTATTTTCAGTATTTGCACTTTGGGATTTTTATTGTCAGGATTTTTTGCATTTAAGTATTAAATGTTGGATTCAATTAATTGAATGTTTGGTTATTTGGATTTATATATTCCAGGATATTTGTTGTGTGATCCTTTATCTATGAATGATGACCAGTTTAAATGTTGGTTTATATAAATAAAATTTGGAATGTAATGTCTAAAAAAATGGTTTTGACACTTAGATTAATTAATTAGGGTGTGTAAATTGGAAAAGTTATTTTCACGACAGTGATGTTAAGAATGAACCAACTGTTCACCTTGATTTTTAATTTAATAAAGGAGTGATCTCCCGGTATTTAATTAGGCAGGGTGTCACAGGTGGTATCAGAGCATCAGGTTCTAGTGTCCTTAGGATCTGTACGGCTTATCTCGTTTCCAGCTTAGCGTCTTCGAATTAGAGCCCTAATAGTAGGAATGTTGTATTCATCTTTATGCGTTGGAAATTCGTGCTTCTGTGATTTGTAGATGTGAATATTGAACTTATTCAGATTAATTTTTTTTTTACTTTCAGATGGCCTGTCAAGACGAACATGCTAAGGCCATTGGGGGAGTTAATGAGAAAGGTCAACTCACACCTCAGGTGTCTCCGAAAAGGGTACCAATCGCCGAATTTGCGGGCATCGTGGCACAAGCAGTTACCACTGCAGTCTTACAGTACCACGAACGCAACATGCAGTTTAGAAGAGGCAAAAGACCTAGAGAGGTTGATCAAATTCATGTGACTAAAGTTGACAATTGTGCAAAGGCACCGGAATTGCAACAACAAAGTTAGGGTCAGAATGAAGTCACAAAGAGGTGTTTCGGTTGTGGAATGGACGGTCACAAACGTCAATCTTTCCCGAATCAGACTGGGGAGAAACTGCAGCCCGACCAGTGAAGAATTTTGGGACTCTGCTATAAATGCGTACAGCCGGGTCACAAGTGGAGGGATTGTCCTCACCCTGACATAGTTTTTTGGCAAATTTCTCATCAAGGCCAGCAAGACCAGGGAAAAAGCGAGACTAGTCAACAACGTAGTGAAGTGAGGAAGTTTTGAGGGTGGTGCTTCCAATGTGGCAGAAATGGCCATAGGCGTCAGGATTGCCCAGAGAGGAATAGGGCCCCATGGTAGCAAGGTGCCAGTAATAAACCATAGGATTCAGCTCCACCAACCATTCCAACATCCTCAGTTCAACAGAGGCAGTTACAGTATGGACGTGTTTGAAACGTCCACCAAATAGCAGCACCTCTGGCCCCAACCGAGATAAAAGGTACATCCTCTATACCCGGTGCTATGGGTTGAATTTTATTTGATATTGGGGTGACGCACTGTTTTATAGATACCCATTTTGAGAAGGCCTTAGGGTTATTAGCCACAACAGAGAGCACTGTGACATGTGTAGACTCACCACTGGGAAATGGTTCGCTTATTTTCTTTATATGCCGGGGTGTAGGGGTAGAGATCGGTATCTTGGTATTACCAGCAGACATGTTAGTTTTAGATATGAATGAGCACGACGTTATTATCGGTATGGATCGGCTCGCTGCTTACAGGGCCATGATAGATTATTTTGGTGGCAGTATTATTTTTACCATTCCGGGGCAAGAAATGTTTGTAGTGGCGATGCCTCGCCCAAAGGGAGGCTCGATCGCTCATCTCTATTACATTGAGGAGGATACCTCTAAGGAGGTTGTGATTCCCTTAGACTCGATCCCATTTGTTCGTGAGTATTCCGATGTGTTTCAGGAGATACCAGGCTTACCCCCAGTCGAGAGATAGACTTTGTCATAGATTTGTTAGCGAATACTAGATCGATAGCACGCGCTCCATACCGTATGTCTCTGGCGGAGATACGAGAGTTACGAGATCAGATAGAGCAGCTCTTAGTTCAGGGATTCATTCGAAGGAGTACCTCACCTTGGGGCGCTCCAGTTTTGTTTGTGAAGAAGAGAGATGGTTCACTGAGGCTATGTATGGACTAACGAGAGTTGAACAAGGTTATGATACGGAACAAGTATCCGTTGCCTTGAATCTATGATCTCTTAGACTAGCTGAGGGGAGAAACTTTCTTTTCGAAGATAAATCTGAGGTCGGAGTACCATCAGCTACGTATTAGGGAGCAGGATGTTTCAAAGACTGCCTTCTTGACGAGATACGGGTAGTATGAGTTCAGAGTGATGCCATTTGGACTCACAAATGCTCCAGCCGTATTCATGGACTTGATCAATCGAGTGTTCAGAGAGTTCTTGGATTAGTTCATCATTGTTTTCATAGATGACATTCTGATATATTCACACTCCGAGGAGGATCATGCCGAGCACTTGAGGCAGGTTCTTCAGACTCTACGAGAGCATCAGTTGCATGCTAAGTACGAGAAGTGCGGATTTTAGTTACGAGAAGTACAGTTCTTGGGGCATGTTGTTTTTGAACAGGGGATAGCAGTTGACTCGAATAAAGTGTCAGAGGTGAGGGAGTGGGGACAACCCACGACACCTATGGAAGTGCGTAGTTTCTTGGGATTAGTGCAATACTACAGGAGATTCATTTTAGGTTTCTCCAAGATAGCGAGTCCATTGACGAACCTGACTCGCAAGGGGGTACCATATGTTTGGGATGATGCTTGCCAATTGGCTTTTGACGAGCTGAAAGACAAGCTTACTTTGGCACCGGTCCTTGCTTTGCCTAAACCGGGCATGGAGTACCTAGTTTACACCGATGCCTCTTTACGGGGACTTGGGGGAGTATTTTAGCAGGAGGAGAAGGCTATAGATTTTGCCTCCCGCAAGCTAAAGCCGCATGAGAAGAATTACCCCACTCACGACCTAGAGTTGGCAGCGGTCATTTTTGCATTGAGGATTTGGAGGCACTATTTATTGGGAGAGAAATTCCGCTTGTTCACAGACCACAAGTCACTCCAGTACCTGTTCACTCAGCAAGGGCTGAATATGCGTCAGCGCAGATGGTTAGAGTTTGTGAAGGACTATCAGTTCAACATACAATACCATCCGGGGAAGGCCAACTTAGTTGCTGATGCGTTGAGCCGTAGACTGGTCGATGATGTAGAGGACACCTAGAAAGCAAAATGGACTGAGTTGGGTCACCAGGACGCAGTAGCCCGTTCTTTCGTATCTGTCATGACAGTAACACCTGAGATTGTAACGAGGGTGATACAGGCACAGACCGCAGACCCATTTTGCCAGGAGCAGATTGTACGACTTTTAGCTGAGGGTGCTGAGTCCTATTCTATTAGTTCTGATGGAGGTTTGAGGTTTAATAGGAGATTGGTGGTCCCAGAAGGATCAGAATTACATCATGCAGTGATGACCCAGTCTCACGGGTCCCGATTTGCGGTACATCCTGGAGATGATAAGATGTACCAGGATATGAGGCGGCAATACTGGTGGAGTGGGATGAAAAAGGATATTAGTGAGTTCGTATCCAAATGTTCTACCTGCCAGCTGGTAAAGGTGGACCACCAGAAACCGTCAGGGTTGTTTCATCCATTGGAACTACCCGCGTGGAAGTGGGAGAGTATTTCCATGGATTTTATTACAGGGTTGCCCACATCACAGCGGGGCCATGACTCCATCTGGGTGATTGTGGACCATTTGACCAAGGTGGATCATTTTCTGCCAATGCGGACAGGCTATACCACGGGTCAGTATGCGCAGTTGTTCATTGCTGAGATTGTCAGATTACATGGGGTGCCCCTGAATATTGTGTCAGATAGAGACAAGATTTTTGTGTCGCGTTTCTGGGAGAGCTTTCAGGAGGCTATGGGTACAGAGTTGAGGTTGAGTTCAGCTTATCACCCACAGACAGATGGGAAAACAGAGCGTACTAATCAGATGCTGGAGGATATGCTGCGCATGTGTGTCCTTGATTTTGGAGGAGTTTGGGAACCACATCTTCCACTAGTAGAGTTCGCTTATAATATCTCTTATCAGTACACGATTGGCATGGCTCCATTCGAGGCCTTGTATGGCAGACCTTGTCGTTCCCCAACTTGTTGGCTAGAAGTGGGGGATAACAAGTTGCTAGGGCCAGAGGTGATTCAGGAAACCTCTGCGAGGATTGAGATGATCAGGAGTTGCATTTGGGTAGCCCAGGACAGGCAGAAGAGCTACGCTGATGCGAAACGGTTCTTCTGAGAGTTTAATGTGGGGGACCAAGTATTACTACGTGTATCTCCTATGAAAGGAGTGATGAGGTTCGGGAAGAAAGGGAAATTGGCCCCGAGGTACGTGGGACCATTTCCCATTATCGAGAGGATTGGGTCGGTAGCATACAGATTGGGACTGCCAGAGCATTTACATCGTATTCACGATGTATTCCACATCTCGTCGTTGAGATGATACCTTCGGAATGACATGGCTCACACCCACATCGCGATAGAGAAGATATACTTACAGCCTGACAACTCTTACGAAGAGAGACCGATGGCTATCCTAGACCATAGCGAGAGGAGATTGAGGTCGAAGGTAGTTCCACTTGTACGGGTCCAGTGGGAGCATCATAATGTGGAGGAATCCACTTGGGAGCGTGAGGCAGATATGTGCGAGAGATATCCAGATTTATTCTTACCAGGTATGCCTTATTTTCTAAATTTCGGGACGAAATTCAGTTATTAGGGGGAAATTATGTAATACCCCGTATTTTTATGCTTTATAAATTTGGAGATTTATTAAATTTAATGCGAGTTATTAATTTAATATAAATTTGGAAATTAATTACTTTATAATTATTAACGTGATGTGAGTTAGTAATTATGGGAAACTTGTTGAATATTACTAATGAGTAAAGTAATATAATATTGGTTCTATGAAATGTCACGAGGGAATAAAATGACAATTTTGGAAATTTAAGTCGGGAAGCGCCTGTGTCGTGTCGGGACTAAATGCTGATTAATAAAAGTGAATAAATTATAAGTCACCCGTATGGTCTTTTTGAGTGCGTCAAAGTGTCCGGAAGGGTCGAGATAGTCAGAAAAGTGTACCCGAGGGTTTAGTTTGGGTCTCGGGGCGTTTTTAGGCTTAGTTAGTACCCCGGGAGGGCATTTTGGACATTTTGCATTTTTGGGTAATTAAACCCAAGAAATTTATTAGGTTATATCAGCCATTTGGAATGGTCCTTTAGGGTTAGCAGACTCAAAACCTTAGAACGGCTATAGGAGAGGGAATGAGAAAGCTTTCCAAGCAATCCAAGGCTAAAAATCCATCCAGTTGCACTGCCACCACCACCAAAGCATAGATCGCGCGACGGGGAACGCAACAACACCAAATTCGTCCACAAATCTGAACTCTGAAATTCCCAGGCAAGTATTTACCTTTCTTATTTTCGTTAATGCATCATTCATGTTAGCTTAGGGTGATTAGGATGAGTTTCATAAAAGAAAACCCATGTTGGTGATAGGAAAATCACATGTAGTAATGATTTGAATGATAATCTGGAAACCCCTTCATATGTAGAGGCTTAACCACGAATTTATGATGAATTAGGAGTAGAATTTTTGGAAAAAGACCGATTAGAACAAAGTTAAAGAATTTCTAGGGTTCTTGAGATTGATATGAGTTTTGGCCTATTAATCCATGGTTATTAATGAAAATTCGCATGCTTTATGTAGAAGATGTATGATATGGGTTTATACTGTTTGTAGTATGAATTTTTGGGAGTTTGGGTGTGAAAATTTTGGATTTGATTGAGGTTGGATTATGAAACCCGTAACTGTTAATCTGCAGAATTCGTCATACATGTTTGATCGATCGATCGAACCAGGAGTGTTGATCGATCGACGCATCGATCGATTGAGCTCCAGCCATCGATCGATCGACCCCTTCTGGAAGACTCATATTTCCCCTTTTAAATAGTTGAATTAAATTTAAATTAGTAATACTCCTTAGACTTCCTTCTGAAAATACTTTGGGAGATAAAGAAGACTAGTAGGACTTATTAATAATTATGAGACCTTTAATGTAAGACGAGATTTGCATTTTTGGGATGTTTACTTATAAGGGATGATGGAATTATGTATTAAAGGGAGAGACGCATAAGATAGTTACGATGGAAATATATGAGTACCTACTGAATTCTACACTTGGGAGGATAGAGTCCATGAGTGTTACGTAGTAAGTTGAAATAATCCCTCAAACTAAAAGTAAGAGACAAACCGTTATAAGTGATAACTAAATAATGTGAAATAAGGATAAATGTTATAATTATGGGTTATGAGACGAACCTAAATTTGATATAGAAAAATTAGTATATTTATATGACTGTGTTTATGCATATACTATATACGTGTGAAAATCATGCCCGCGCTACTTGCTCTCCCTGAGGCTGTCGCACTGGGACAGTCTTATCTCGATGGGTCCTTTACGGGGGATATTGACTTGTACCTAAGAAGATAGGAATCCTAGGTACAGGCTATCGAATCAATAGTCACGGTCCTAAGAGATGCGAGGGTATATGCTGACCTCTTGAACTTGAAAACTATGCTTCGCCTCAATATTGTTTGTGTATGTATCAATACAGTTCGAGAGTGATTCCGAACTTGTATTTCCCTTAGTACGAGTGATACGGGGATTGGATAGCAGAGTATGCCCGCACCATAATTTTTATGTGGGGTGTTGTTAGAATATATATATTATACGAGTATTTAATATATATATATATATATATATATATATATATGTGTGTGTGTGAATTTCTGAAATTTGGAACTTCTTATTATGTTTATGGTAACTAAGAAATGAATAATGTCTTCAATTTGGAAATACTTGTTTTGAAAAGTATAATAGGACACCGGGAAACTTTATTAGCAAATAAGGTTTAAATGAGAACTTTGTGATCAAATGAAATTATCCTCTTAAACAATTAAATTGTTCAGTTTTGAATCTTACGAGTAACGTAAGATAAGTTAAACCGTTGGGAAGGTTAGTGCGATAGGTGTGCACTTTAGAAGAGAGGTGAGAATTTCTCAAGGGAGCGCCGCACTAATATGTTGTTGCAGTGGCCTATAAACATTTTAAATACTTGCTAAACAAATTTTAAATCAATTTTTACAATCGGGCTCTAACCCGTTTCTATTTTCCTTTCTCTCTTGTATATATATATGTATATATTACAGGTGCCCAGCCACAAGGGCGTCTTGCATAGGATCCTTTGGAAGGAACGTGCTGCAGCTTAGGTGGGAGTTGAAGGACACTTGCTTAGACAACCTCATTCATTTGATTCTACTCCTAGCATTATTTACTCCAGTTGGGCATGTGTCGCCCTTTCCTTTATTCAGTTGTTTTATTGGATATTTTTCAGTATTTGCACTTTGGGATTTTTATTGTCAGGATGTTTTGCATTTAAGTATTAAATGTTGGATTCAATTAATTGAATGTTTGGTTATTTGGATTTATATATTCCAGGATATTTGTTGTGTGATCCTTTATCTATGAATGATGACCAGTTTAAATGTTGGTTTATATAAATAAAATTTGGAAAGTAATGTCTAAAAAAATGGTTTTGACACTTAGCTTAATTAATTAGGGTGTGTAAATTGGAAAAGTTATTTTCACGACAGTGATGCTAAGAATGAACCAACTGTTCACCTTGATTTTTAATTTAATAAAGGAGTGATCGCCCAGTATTTAATTAGGCGGGGTGTCACAAGTTAGAAGAAAAGGAATTTAATGACCAAACCAAGAGTTATAAAGCTTGGACTTCGAAAATAAATTCCCAAATTGATGAAATGATCTCTTCTTTCGTAAGCTCGGTTGAGGTTGAAACTTGCATTTCACCTTCACCCGTTTTTGAAGAAGAAATCGTTGATAATGATCCAAGAACTATTGAATTTAAACCTTTGATTAATAATTCAAATTTTGTTTAGGTTAAAGGTCCGTCATTTCCTTGGTTTCGCACCATTATTAAACCACTGCATGTATCGTAAGAATTGGATGAAATTCTTGAGGACTTTGACCCGATTCTTTAAAGGGAGTAATTTTTTGAGATGCTTTCTGAAATGGGTTATTCACTTGCAATTTTCCACCTTTTATTCCAATTGAAAAATATTTAGGAGGAAATTCATGATTTCCATTGAGGATAATGCCACGTTTAAGTTAGGGGTGTGGGTTATTATTCCCATCCATTGGTAGTTTCTTTGATTTGATTACATTTTTTTTACCAAGTATGCCTTTTTTTGAAAAAATATTAGAAAACTTTAAAAAATATTTTCTTTCGTTTTCCCCTTTATTTGGACATTTTACCCTTATTCCCGATGATCTTTTGAATAATTTCCTTATCGAATTGCTAAATGAATATTTTCTTTTATGCTATTCGGCTTTAGTCCTCAAATTATCGATTTAAGAATGAGTGAATGAATTGAAATTTTGACCTTATATGCACATGCATGTTTCTTGCAAAATGATTCGGTATGAAAATTATAACTTGGTGATATTTTATTGCTTTGTGTACAGTAAATCTGAGTGAGCTTTGTTCTTCTTTTCACTTTTGAGTATTTATATCTTATTCTTTCCTTCTTGAAGACGTCAAAGTCATCGATAATCTCATTTTTCCTTCATTGATTGTTCATTAATTGATTTATTTATGATACGTGTCCCTTGAGCATGATTTTCAATGCTGTATAGACTCAACAATTGCATAAAATTTGGAAAAGGATCATATGCCCTCTTTTTTATTTTAGCCATATCGGCCTTCATCTCACCTTACTTATTTTCTTAGCCAAGCCATTTAAGCCATTATATAATGTTTCGTTTCAAAACCCAAAATTCCTATAAGCCACTCCACATTGGAGTTTTTAAACCATATATACACATTCCATACATTTGTTTAAAATTAAGCTTTGGGTTTAATGATGTTATTGTATTGTGGTTGCAATTAAGCGTATGAGATGGCTTTTGTTATCGAGAAAAAGAAAAGAAAAGAAAAGAAAGAGAATCTAATGAAAAGAAAGTGAAAAACTAATGAAAAAGAAAAGAAAAGAAAAGAAAGAGAATCCAAAGAAAAGAAAAAGAAAAAAATATGGGATTGAAGAAAAAAAAGAATATTGGTTTATGTTATTAGATAATAATTTTAATCACACTCCAATGTTATATCTTTGCTTTTTATGGATGTCATATTCCAATTTTGAAAATTTTCACGACTTTTCATTATCCCTGGTATTCTCCCTAAACCTTTGAATTCGTAAATATTCCCTTTCATTTCTTAACCTTAACCCCAAATCTACATTATTACACTTTAAAAGTCCTATGTGATCATATGGTGAAAGTAATTCAAAATTTGAAATAGTGCGATAATATATTAAAGTGCAATTCACCTCATTTGATGAACGTTATCCTTTCATTGAGATGATAATTTTCATTTTTTGTATATCGTTCTTAAATGATTACATGTGCGCGACCTAATTTCCATTACCATTTACTCTTTATGCTTGCATGTCCCGTGTATTACCTTCCATTCTTATTGATTTCATTTATAGAGTGTAATATCCAGAGAGGAATGCGTGAAATCATTCTTTAATTATATAACCCACATTATAGGCATTTTGACTGAATCAAAGCACTTTTTCCATGTGTTGCACACCATTTACATATGAGATTTCAATTCTAAGTAGTTATTCTTTTAATATTGATAATTTAGGATTTTGAAAGAATTCATTCGCTATGATAATAATGTGTTGAAATCCTTTTTGTTGTTGAGTTATCACATTCGATATTTCAGCATGTTTTGACGAAACTCGAAGTTTGTGGGTATCATTTTAGTAAACCCTCATGAAGAACCCTTCATCCACTAGGGTATCGTAGAGGTTTAATGACTATTTTCATATTCTAAATTCCATCAATCTCGTAACACCCTCACCACGATTCTAATTTTAATCATGGGATTTCGTAACGTCCTATAACCTAATTGGGCTTTACACTTGGTGTGATGGACCTTGAATCAGATTTGGGTGACCTCGTGGCTTTGGTGCTTGTTGAATTGGATATTTTATAAGCTAAATCTTATATAGGAAAAAAAAAGTCGTTCAAACGAAGTGACCCTGTTGTTCTAAGAAGTCATTCAAATGACTTTTGAAAGTACACCGAACGACGCGATAAAGGGTCGATTTCTCTCGTTCTCTGGAATCTCATTGGAAGTCGGTGTTCAAACGAAGTCCCTCATCATTTGAATGAGGGGTCCTTTCTTTTTATAACGAGGTGCTTCTAACGTCCCCTTTAGTACCTCGTTAAAAGTCTCGTTCGATTGAGAGAGGATCTCATTCGATCAAGGGTAAAGGTCGTTTGAGTGACTGGAACAGATCCTAAAAGTTTTGTCCTTTTTAATGTGCTATCATGACATGGGTCATTGAATGGGATGATGTGTCAAGCTCTCAGCATCTCAGATCAAAACGTGGGACAAAAGATTTAATTGACCTTGGGTTAAAGGGTTAAGTGTAGGAGCATTTGGGGAACTTAACCCTTATGGTTTTTAGAGTATTAAAATGAGGCTTAGGCTCAATTGAGGTATTATCCATCATATTTGTTCTCTCTCTCCCTACCTCTTGAGAGCTTATCTTCCACCAACCACCACACATCACCCTAGCACCATCATCCCTTCACCCAAAACCACCATAGTCTAATCATTTTCTTATAAACCCATCTACACCATTGTTAGGAAAAGGTACGAATTTTAAAGATATTGTTGGGGTTTTTTGAAGAACAAATATAAAAGATTAATAGAGTTTGAAAGGTTTTTTTTTCTTGGAGCGTTCATGGAGACAACCTTGGTGGAGTTAAGCAACCTCTTTAAGGCCTCTTAAGGAGGTGGGAGGTTGCCATCTTCTCCTACATTCATCCTATTATTTTGGAACTTCTTTGAGGTGAGAAACTCCCGCCTTAGCTTAAAAATCTAATTTTCAATAGTATTGGTCTTGTTGTTGAATTTGTAAGATTAGGATGCATATATGGTTTGGAGAGGGTATTTCTTATGGTTTTGTGTAAATGGGTTAAAAAGGGATTTCAAGAGTGTTGAGTGAACGATATATTTTGAGAAAACTTAGTGTTAAACATTTTAAGGAATAAAATATTTTGAAAATAATGTTTATCTTGTTAAAGATATTTCGTGAACAAATGTTTTAAAGTTTTCTTGTAATATTTGGGATTTTCATAAAAATAGACATTTGTTCAAGTTTGAATGATAAAAAATGTCTTTAGTCTTGAAAAGTATGTTGTTGCAAATGTTATGAAATTTCTTGAATAAATCATGTGTTAAACTCATTATTTTGGATTTTTGGACTTAAAATCCCTCTTCTAATGTACACAAACTTGTAGTATTTTGATGATAAGCATGAAAACAAGTTTAATGGAGGTTTTAATGAGTGTTTACTTAAAAAAAAAAAAAAAATAGAAATTTCAGTCGTTAAAGTGTGTGAATAAGTGTTGAAGATGTGGTAAGTTTCTGGTCTCAAAATTACTTGTGTTAATAAAGGAAATGGCTTGTTTCTTATAAAGTATTATTCAAAATGTTCAATGGTAAAGAGTGTGCTACGGTTAAATGGTCCAAACTTATTTAATTAAATGTCAATTTTAACCTGTTTTAAACCTTAGTTCATGCAACTATGTGATTGAAAGCAATAAATCAATATAGCATGCAACCATACAACCAAGAAGACCAATTTTAGGAAAAATCCCCAAAAGGGGCAAACCTTTTCTTTATTTCACTATTAGATGCCAATCGCAATTTACATGTAGAGAGAGAAAAACTGGCAGTGGCATACAAAAATCTCGCAGGTGACGCTTCATCTTCTTCAGTAATAGTTCCCATGAGAACTACAAGTCCAACAGTGGAGACACCTTATCCACAAGAGAAACTCCAAGATTGGAATATATGTGTATGAGGGTTTCAAAGTGATTCATAAAATATTATTTGGGAGGTTGTGTGAATCAAAAGAATTTTTTGGCTATGTAACGGGATACGCCATATCTTATGTGATATAGGACAATATAGACAAGACCTAGATATTAGCAGATAGTGACATAAATATGCCCTTATAATGATCTCTGAGATAAGTATATTAGTGAAATAAAGAGATTTTCAACTTGATAAGTATATCACCCCAAAGTGTTAAATAAGTGTTAAGGAGTTAAAAAAAATTTAAGATGTTAGTGTGTGTAACTTAACAATATTTTTGGTAAATGACACTTGTGAAAATGGATGAAATGACAGGTTTGGAAACAAATGGGTAAAATAATAATTTTACATGAAGAGGAATATTTTTATGAAATAAAAATGTAGAAAATGGTATTACACAAAATGGTCCTAAATGAAAGTGACTTTTGGAATAAAACCATTACAAGTTTATAAAGGACAAGAAATGATGATTTTTGAAGTGTAACACAAGTTGAGATGAAACCCCGAGTTTTGGCTTTGGTTGGTAGAGGAAAGTGTGATAATATGGACATTTAAAAATGTTAAATCACATTAATATGAACTCGGATGACATCGAAAATAATTAAGGAGGACCCAAGCCCTAGGGTGAAAGAAGCAAAATCACTGGCCAGAGCATATGGTAGCATTACCGGTGGTGTGGAGCCTGCTTTGCGGATATTTGAAAGATTCCCAAAAAAAGATAATGAAAAGTGGAACATGTTAAGGAATGGATTGTGTGGAAAATATAAGAAAAAGACAACGTAACTTCAGTAAATCAATAAATGTTACGGTAAAGGATAACGTGGACAAATAATGTAAGAAAATTGACTAATGTCCATGAAGTAAAGGGAATGGTAAAGTGAAGTGGCTAAATGGGTAAGTAAGCAACCTAAAGAGGTTTAACCCATAATTAACACAATAGTGTGTTTATGAAAGGCTTTCAACGAAAATAAGTATTTTCTAACGTGGCGCTTGCATGTGTTGCAAGGTGATTTTCCAAGAAATTACTAATGTAAATTTGGTATGAGTAAGGGGTAATTTTGGTGAAAGAAATTATTTCCTTAAATGAAGGGTATTTTTTAAAATAGTTTAATCGGGTGTGTTAAATCAAGAAATAAATGTTGACTCAAGCAAGAAGTTTTTTTTTATAAGATTAAGGCCAATTAATCGGAATAATTAATATTTTTGGAATAAAATGATATTATGAATTAATGTATATATATATAAAGAGAGAGAGAGAGAGAGAGAGAGAGAGAGAGAGAGAGAGAGATAGATAGATAGATAGAGAGAGAAAGAGAGAGGTTCAAAAGTGAACTTAAAAGATGAAATTTTTAATGAACCTTCACAAAAAAACACTAACAATCCATTAATTTTAATTCCTATATTCTAATAGGTCCGCGCCAGCAGCAACAAACGCGTGTAGGGGGGGAGAGGGAGGGGTGTGTGTATGTATTAAAAAACATGTGTGTGTCTCATACATGCGTCCCTTGCCGCAGGCACGAACCAATTACAACATATGAATTAAAATTAATGGGATGTTAAGTGTTTTTTATTAAGGTTCATTAATTGTTCATCTTTTAAGTTTACTTTTGAACCTCTCCCTACACACACACACACACACACACACATATATATATATAGTCGCATATTCACGTAGATAATTGTGATAGAGTCCATTTTCTATCGTTGATTCTATATTGCATTGTTGTATTTTTCCATTGGGAATTCGACTCATTCCCTCGTCTTTTTACGACAGCTTGGGTACGGTTCCGTATTTTTAGAGTATTGCCTGTAAGTATCCTTTCTATTTTATGTTAGTATCTCTGTATTCTTGGATTCTGGGGTCGCTTCCCACAGATCCCTCACATAAATTGATTTGAATAAAAATCGCATGCTAAACAAGTGAAACAATAAAAAAAATAAAACTGAACTAGCAGCATTATTTAGGTTGTTTTATCGCACTTCAAAGCTAATATTAAGGGGCAGACTGAGTTGACCACAGGTAACCAATAAATTCTCCCGAATCATTACAAATGGTATCAGAGATCTAGGATTAAGGTTCCTTTCGGGAGTGACGTGGTGAGGTCGATTGTAGATCTTTCAACGTCGATGTTGGTTTTGGTCCAGTTATGCCAGATTGGTAATGGGTTCAGTTCGTTTTCTCGGTGGTGGAGTCAAGGAGATTAATATGGCATGTAATTTATTACCAAGTGGTATGTCGCTAAGTTTGTTGTCTTTAATCACTTTTGCGCTTCTGATTTAGATATGTTAATAATTTGAGGGTGTCCGTGCGAGCCGTTAGTGGAGACACTAGAATTTTTAGCATGAGGTGCTTGTCCGTTAACCCGTGATGAAGTGAGAGGTCTTTTAGATGTTAATAAAGATAAATGATGTCCATTGAGTTAGGACATGAATTGTGTGAAGTCAACCGTAGAGATTAGATGACTAGAGTATCATGCCTAAGCGGTGTTGATTGTGATAAGAATGCATTATGTTCCTAAGTATGGTACTTATGGGTAGTTAATGCCAATGATATGGTTAGGAAAACTTGATCCTTGGGATAGTGTCATGTCAAAATAATTTGACAATTCGGTAGGCGTGATGTTAATTACTTGAGGATGTATACTCAACCTTAGTGGCTAGGGTACTATTTTTAGGTAAGTGACTTAGTGATTGTCGATTTAAAGTTGTATCTCACAAGCTAAGATGAGAGTTACTGGACATTGGGGGTGAGTACATTACATGTGTAACAATTATGGTCGAAGTGACGTATGAATGAACCCTAGATTGTCTTCCATGATAAGGTTTTAGAGAATATGATGCAACTTATGAGGAATAGGATCCTTAGTGATGTCTGTGATGTGGACTTAGATATTTATAAGTTGTATACGACATCCTATATCCTGCCAAGTGTTAGTCCTTGGTTGTATACATGGTTTAGGGCATCAACCATTTAGAATAAAGCTTTCGGGCCTTTATTAGATCTCGAGGAGAGAGTCCTAGGTTAGACCTATGCAAGAGTGTCAATCTAAAGGGAAATAAGATTCTTATATAAGTGTTGTGGCCCATCCTAGCGGCCTAAGTGATGACATAACACGAGGCTGTTTCAGAGTGGGTAAGATTTAAAGAAGTTCATGGAGTGTCCTTGGGACTTATTGCAAGTGGAAGGGAATATAATCGACTTATTGTGATGCCTTGAAAGGTTCCATGGTTAAAGTACACCACATGTCGGGACTTATAGGCTAGTTACTTTATGAGTACCTAATGGTAAATAGGTGGATATTAGGAAATTGGTAAGGCATACCTACGATAAGAGGATCATAGGTGATGAAATCCTGTCAGTTTTTTTATGAACTCTACGTAGCGGTGAGCTTGGTATCCCTAGGGAACCAGTTAAATTCGATATCATGGAGTCATAATGTTATAATGATGTTTGTATTGAGGGTCATGTGATGATCTCAGGTTGTCGATCAAATTTTAAGGCATCGACTAGTGTACGTCCTTGGTACTGTCATTCGAATTGGCACAAATGGGTGGCGTAACCTTCTAAGGAAAATTGGAAGGTCGGTTCATAATTGGGCGTGATGTTCCGTTGTCATAGGATAAATAGTGTGGGAAGTGTAGTACTTGATTTTAAGGAGTATTTAGAAATACGATTGGGACATAGATTGATCATGTCATGTTATAGACTTGAAAATAGTAACCCGAAAGAGATATCAGAGCATGATTAGGATATCGATGTGTGTTGATAGTGTGAGTTAGAATATCCCTAGAGGAACAATGATTAGTTTTGGCATGTTTTGCCAGACCGATACAAATTAGGAAGCATAGGCCTATGTAGTAATTTCTATCCTTATAGTGCTAATGATGATCGGTGTGTCCATCACGTAATTTTGAATTGGGTAGAATCTATTGATAAGTGTAGTGACAAACTTGTGTTGGTAGAGGTTATGATAAGGTGAATGCTTCTCTTAGTTAGGAACTACCCAAGGAGACATTTGATATATGACCATGATATGAAAAAGTAAATAATAGCCTAGGTTTGTTAGGTTGGTCACGATGTCACATTGACTAGAGCTGTAGGCGAAGTCGGCATTGGCAAAGGCGTTAGGCATTTTCCAGCTGGAGTGGTCCGTGTCTGCCAAGAATATAAGGAGAAAGCCTTATCCCTAAAGCGATAAGTCCAATGTTTGACTTCCCAAAGGACTATAGATTCACATCTTTCTTTCGTCTTGTGAGGATGGATGGTTTGTGACCCGATTCGCCACTGTTGATGACTCAAACAAGGATATGTGGCTAGGTTAGTACCAAGTGAGAGCGTTTGGGAAGAGTCGTAGACTTGAAAGAGTGTGTCATAGGTTTTCTTTTTGTATACCATAGTCCGTTGCATGTGGATGGGATTTTCTCAAAACGGTTGCTCATTCTTGCCAATTCTTTATGTCCCTTTCAGTTCCAGTAATCGAGGATTGTGTTCCCACGTTTGTGGTAGCCGAGACTTATATCATGTTATGATACAATGCTATTTGGACCAGTAGATTGTAGTTGGAACTGGCGTGGTCATTACAGCTCGGTAATTAGGTGCACCTTTGTATAAAGTATATTTATTATTGCACACGATTATGTGTATGGGTGGATACACTTTTGGCCATATGGTTTGCTCATAGTATCCGTTCACCCTTGGATTAGCGATCTTATGATTGGCCAACATGGCAGTAAGTGGCTCTGGTTGTAAAGAGCGGGATGGTGCTCTGAGGACATTGTATAGTGTTAGAACTTTCAAAAACATAACACAAATTTCGATTTTACCATGGTAAATTGATTGGTGTATTACTAGGTGAGTGTTCCCTAGTACACTTAGAGTGACCCTAGGCTCATGGAAGGGTCCTGTGGGAAGGTACTAGTTGGATGCATGATTAGGAACTTAATGGCGTGTTTCCCCTCAATGCAAGGGAATTGTGATGCGAAATTAGTATCAATTTCAAGTGAATTGCGTGGCTAGGAAGACCTTAGAATTTGAGGAGACTCTGGATACATAGTTCCAATAATTAAAACAAATTATGACGATAAATTGGGTGATTAGTTGTTGTCGTTTGCTCTTGGGTGAGGATCGATCCCTAGAAAGTGTGCTTGATAGAGGCTCCGGTATAATTTGGTGTTAGCAAAGAAGTATTAAGACTAGATTGTGCATAATTAATGAGTTAGGGAAACTCGAGGACTATTCTATAATTTTGATGGCTAGCCTGATGGTGAGCGTTAAAACATGTTACATGTTGAGTTCTTTGGTGGTAACCCCTTGTGAAAAGGTATAAGATGAATTTTTGGTGATTGAGGACTTCGATGACTTAGTCTTGAAAGATTCATATGACTTAGAGTAAGGATTGATAATCCCAATAATTTGTGAAATTGATGGATTCATAATTTTAAGGATGAAATTACCTAAGGAGGGATGAATGTAACACCCGCCGCACGACTTTGACCGTACCTATGTGATTTAATAATATGGTAGGACATAATTGAGCTTTACACCTGGCTTGATGGACATTGAATCAAATTTATGTCACCTCGTGGTCTTTGTACTTGTCGAATCAGAGAGTTTATGACCTGAAATTTATATAGGGAAAAATTGAAGTCGTTCGAACGAGTCGTTTGAATGACTATCGAACATACTTTGAACAACCTGTTAAGGGGTCGATTTCCCTCATTATTTGGGGTCTCATCCGAAGTTAGTGTTCGCATTGATGAAGTCCCTCATCATTCGAACAAGGGGGACTTTTTCGTTAGAATGAGGTGATTCTCACATCCCATTCAGCCCTCAATTTTGTTAAGAGTCTCGTTCAAATGAGAGAGGATCTCGTTCGAATGAGGGTAAAGATCATTTAAATGATCAGAGCAGATCTTGAAAGTTTTGTCCTTTTTAATGTGCTATCATAACGTGGGTCGTCAAATGGGACGATGTGTCGAGATCTCAGCGGCTCAAATTAATATGCGGGATAAAAGACTTAATTGACTTTGGGTCAAAGGGTTAAGTGTTTGTGGATTTGGGGAATTTAACCATTAGGGTTATTGGAGTATTTAAATGAATCTTGGGCTCTTTGGGGTATTTTCCATTGGATTTGTTCTCTCTCTCTCTCTCTCTCTCTCTCTCTCTTGAGAGCTTCTCCTCCACCAGCCACCACACACCACCCTAGAACCATCATCCCTTCGCCCAAAATCACCATAGTCTAACCCTTTTCTACCATATTTAAGCCTTATAAACCCATCTACACCATTATTGGGCAAAGCTATGAATTTTGGAGATAGCGTGGGAAGTTTCTGAAGAAGAAATATAAAAGATTGAGGGATTTTGAAGGGGATTTTTTTTGGAGCTTTTATGGAGCCAAGTTTAGTGGAGCTAGAAAACCTTTTTAAGTCCACCTTAGGAGGTGGGAGGTTGCCATATTCTTCTACAATCATCCTATCATTTTGGAGCTTCTTTGAGGTGGAAAAACTCTACTCTTAGCTGAAACCTCTATTTTTCCATTGTAATGATCTTGCAGTGAAATTAATAAGAGTAGGATGCATATATAATTTAAAGAGGGTATTTCTCATGGTTTTGGGTAAATGGGTTAAAATGGGATTTCAAGAGTTAGTCCTGAAAAGTATGTTGATACAAACATTATGAAATATTTGGAATAAATCTTGTGTTAAACTCATTATTTGAATTTTTGGACTTAAAATCCCTCTTCCTATATATATAAACTTGTAGTATTTTAATGATAAGCATGAAAATAAGTTTAACAGAGGTTTTAATGAGTGTTAATGTGATATAAAAAAAATAAAAATTTTAACCCTGAAAGTGTGTGAATAAGGAAAGTGTATGGTATTAAGACCACTTGTGTTAATAAAGGAAATGGTATTTTTCTTGTAAAGTAGTCTACAAAATGTGCAATGATATCTTAGAAAAAGAAAGTAGTGAAGCAAATATATTTTCAACTGGATAAGTATATCGCTCCAAGGTGTAAAATAAGTGTTTATGAGTTAAAATCAAGTAAGAAGTTAGTGTGTGTAAGTTAGAAAATATTTTTGAGAAGTGACCCTCGTAAAAAAGGAGGAAATGACAAGTTTGGAAACAAATGGGTAAAATAGTAATTTTACGTAAAGCGGAATATTTTTATGAAATAAAAATGTTAGAAGGGTATTATAAAAAATGGTCCTAAATGAAAGTGATTTTTGGGATAAAATCATTGCAATTGTATTTATGACAAGAAATGATGATTTTTAAAGCGTAACTCAAGTTGGGGTGAAACCCCGAATTTGGGCTTTGGTCGGTGAAGGAAAGTGTGATAATGTGGACATTCAAAAAATATTGAAACACATTAATATATACTTAAATTCCACTGAGAATAAAGGGCCTGGAGCCCTAGGGTGAAAGACCTAAAATCATTTGCTAGAACATATGGTAGCATAGTTGGCAATGTGTAGCCCGTTAAAATATGCAGATATTTGGAAGATTCTGAGAAAAAGATAATGAAAAGAAAAAACATGTCAAGAAATGGGTTGTATGGTGAGTATAAAAAAAGGCAATATAACTTGAATGAATTAATAAATGTTCCGATAGAGGATAACATGGACATGTACGGTAAGAAAATTGGCTAATGTTCATGAACTGAAGGTAATGATACAGTTTAGTGGTCAAATGGGTAAGTAAGCAACGTAAAGAGGTTTAACCCATAGTTAACACAATAGCGTGTTTATGAAAGGTTTGAAATGAAAAATAAGTACTTTCTAATACGGCGTTTGTGTGTGTTGAAAGGTCATTTTTCAGGAAAATACTAATGTAAATTTGGTATGAGTAAGGAGTAATTTTGAGGAAAGAAATGCGTTCCTTAAACAAAGGGTATTTGTTAAAGGTATTTTACCTGGTGTGTTAAATCAAGAAATAAATGTGAAGTCAAGCAAGAAGGGGTTCTTAATAAGATTAAGGCGAATTAATCGAAATAAGTAACGCTTTTGGAATTGAAATGGATTCATACTTTAATGTATTTGTATGTATGTATGTATGTATGTATGTATGTATGTATGTATGTATGTATGTATGTATGTATGTATGTATGTATGTATGTATGTATGTATGTATGTATGTATGTATGTATGTATGTATGTATGTATGTATGTATATAAGGTAGTTGCATTTGCACATAGATATAACGTGATAAAGTCCTTTTTTTGTCGTTCGATTGCATTATTGTATATTCCCTCCGGGTATTCCACTCATTGCTTCATCTTTATTACAGTAGATTGAGTGCATATCCATATTTTGAGAGCGTTGTACAGGTAAGTGTCCTTTTCATTTTATATTAGTGGCTCTGTATGCTTGGATTCTGAGGACGCTTCCTACGGGTCCCTAATGTAGATTGATTCAAATGGAAATCGCATGCTAAACAGGTGAAACACTAATTAAATAAAACTGAACTAGCAACAATATTTAGATTGTCTCATCGCACTTCACACCTATCCTAGTACTTCGATTTCTTTTATTTCTAAGTGTACAATTCATTATATTGTTCCTTTAATTAAGATTTGTAAATCTAGTTTCTTGATTTATAACTTATGTTTGATGTAATAGAATTTTCATTTGTTAATTAGTTGTATTAATTTCTTAACCATACTTTGCACCTAGATTAAGGGTTGGAATCATATTTCCATCATTAATGGGTATTGAGCTTCAAATCTAGGTCTTAGATTTAAAACACTTTTAATTGAAACCTTGTGTATTGAAGTCGGAATATTATGTGTTTAAATTTATTTGTCACACAACAGTAGTGTTTATAGGGATATTAAGACACTAATACACTTTTGACCATATTCAATTGGAAGTTTAATATTTCATTTTAGGGTTAGGTTTCTTCATGTTTGATATTTATAATTAATTGAATATGAATGGTTAATCGTGTGTTTGAACCAATTTCCTTTATATGTTTTGTTTACCCATGGTGGGGATATGATCCCAATCGCGTTTTATTAATATTTTTTTTGTTTTTATTTGCCCAGTTTACTATATTTTTTTAATAGGAAAAAGACTTTATTAGAAAGAAATTGAAGAAAAGCCCTTCATTGGTGGCTTATAAAGCATGTGATAGAAAAGTCTGAATTGAAACCAAATAAATATCTAGATTTTACATCTTTGTAGGGTCTAGCTTTGAAAGCAATTCTCACATCTTCATGGACCAAGTCTATAATCTTTTAAGCTTTCATATCCCCACCTTCATATTCTTTTATATTTCGAGCACACCAAATCCTCTAACAAATGTAGCAAGGAAGAGTAATTGAAAGTAAAGATTTTATATTTTTTCCTCTAGAGTTTAACCACCACGACATCATAAGTCTTTTGAGGTTGGAAAAATTTACTTTATACCCCATGAGACCCGCGAAATGTTTCCAAACGTCAAGAAGTTGGCTAGAGCCAAATAAATGTTCGAAATCTTCCTAAACTGGATTGGGACAACATCTGCATCTAGAGGTAAAAAAAATGTTAAGGTTTTTCAAACAAGGATCCAGAGGTAAAGCATGAAGAAGAAGACGCCACATGAAGAAGGAGACTTTAGGGAGAATTCTGGGGTTCCAAATCACTGAGAAAGAAAAAATATTGCAGTGTCTGTTACGAGCCAATTCCCAAGCTGATTTTATGGTGAACAAATCATCCGGATTGGGTTTCCAAATAATGGGGTTATCACTTTCCACATTATCATGATAAAAATCCCACACTTTTTGCGTTCTACGCCAAGTTGGACTGGAAAAAGAAGGAGAACCGTGGAAGCTATAAGCAACTATTGATCTATATCTCTTTTGCATATAATCAGACCAAATGTTTCCTCCTTTGTAAAAGGAAGTCTACAATTTTCAAGAATAAGCTTTTATAATATCAGATAAGTTTTTGATCCCCACACCACCTTCAATATAAGGAAGACACATTTGATTCCAACTAACCCATTTGTACTTCAATTTATCTCCATGAGCACCCCAAATGAATGTTGAAAAATTCCTTTCTATTCGTTGTATAGCACTAATTGGCGGATCTAGAACACAAAAAATATGAAAAGACATGGACTGTAGGGCTGATCGTAGCAGTGTAAGTCTCCCCTCATGAGATAGCATTTTCCCGGTCCATTTTGTTACCTTATGCGTCAATGCAGATTCTAACGCTCCAAACAGTTGAGGAGACCTCCTACCCGTATATATAGGTACACCCAGGTATTTCAGTGGCAGATTCCTCTCAATAAAATTTGTGGCTGATTTAATCATGTTTCACCTAACAGTTGGCATATTAGCTAGACAAGAAAATGACGATTTGGAGATATTGACGAGATGACCAGCAGTACGCTCATAATGCCGCAAAAAGGATTTTAAACAGGCCAGACTTCTTTTATCACCATTTTAAATATTAGACAATCATCAACAAAAGATAATGAAGAAATGATGTCACAACTTGGAGGAATTGAGAATTTTTTTACTCGGCCTTGAACCATAAGATTATGCATTCCCCTTGACAGAATTTCAGTGACAATAATGAAGAGGCTTGGCGAGACCGAATAACCTTGTCAGACTCCACACTTAGATTTAAAGAAACCACAAGCTTTACCATTGACACATATAGAGTACCAACAATTAGATATGGCACGCCAGACTAAATCAATCCAAAATTCCAAGAATCCAAAAGCACGAAGAACTTTGATAATACAAAGCCAAGATACTCTATCATACGCCTTTGACATGTCCAATTTGATTAGAACATTGTAACCCCGATTTTTGTTGTTGAAATTGGACACAAGTTCTTCAGCCATCAAAATATTATCCATAATGTTTCGGCCTTTGACAAAACTCACCTGAGAATTTGAAATAATTTTTAGCAGCAACTGTCCAAGCCTATTGTTCATGATTTTTGTAATAGTTTTATTACATAAATTACATAAACTAATAGGCCTGTAATCGCAACAAGAATTGGGTTTTGCAATTTTAGGGATAAGAATCACATTTGTAGAGGTCCAGCTCCTAGGAAGAGAATTACCTGCAAAAAAAGAAACAATAGCTTTATGAAGGTCGGTTTTAATGATATCCCAGCAATGTTGGAAAAACCATCCATTGAAACCATTCGGACCAGCTACGCTATTTTTATTCATCCCAAAGATAGTGGTTTTAATTTCTTCCAAATCCACGAATTGAGATAGCATGGCATTATCCTCTTGAGAAATAATTTTTGGAATAACATCCAAAATATTATAATCTGACTGGATATCTTGCGACATAGTGAGGACCTCTTAAAAGTGTTTAACAAGCATCTCCTCAATGTTATTTTGGCCTCTAATAGTGACCCCTTCATCGCTTTTAAGGCAATTAGTCTGAAGTTTTTTTTTCCTGAGACATGGCATGAAAAAACCCCCTGTTAAAATCTCCTTCTGTAGCCCATTTAACCCTTGCCTTTTAACGCCAAAATTCCTCTTCAATGCCCATTTATTTATTGAGTAAAGCTTTGGCCTTGAAAAATTCCATCCTATTATTCGGAGTTGGATCACGATCGTACTGACATTCCTTTGAAATGACACAATCTTCTGCAGCTTTAACTCTTTGTTGAGTATTTTGAAACACATTTGTATTCCAACTTTTTAGAGCATTTTTTAGACGTTTGAGTTTGGCGGTAAAATGAATAAAGGTTCTCCTTCCAGTTCACCATTCCAAGATTGTAAGACAAGATTTCTAAAGTCACCATGATGAGTCCAAGCATTAATAAATATGAAAGGCTTAGGTATTCCATCCAATTTTGATTTAAGAGTGAAAATTAATGGAGAGTGATCGGAGTTCGTGCGGTGGAGATGTTCTAATGAAGAAAGGAAACCATTATTTAACCATTCTGAGTTACAGAAAATTCTATCAAGACGAGCTAAAATGTGATTAGAACCATATCTATTATTTCACCAAGTAAATTGAGACCCTTTAAAATCAAGCTGAAACAAACCAACTTGAAAAATACAAGAATTAAATTCATCCACTGCCAGATTATTAATCCCTCTCCCACCCGCTTTTTCAGATTGGCCCTGCACAACATTAAAATCTCGTCCAATAATACATTGATCATTTACTAAATTAGAAAGGAATTCAATTTCCTCCCATAAGGCTCTCCTACCAGCAAGCTTATATTTTGCATAAACTCAAGAAAGGAAGATAGGATTGCTAAAATTCGCATGTTCCACCTTGATGGTAAGGCTTTGATTATGATCACTAATAATATAAAAATCCCAATCAAATTTCCAAAGCACCCATATTTTATTAGAAACATTTTTTACCCCACCCTGGAAGTTTAATTTTCTATAAAGAGCTGCTAACTGACCCAAGTCAATTTTAGGCTCCATTAAGCAAACTACTCCCAGATTGCGATTACGAATAAGTTTTTTAAGTCTTCGAACTGAATTAGAGTTTCCCACTCCACGAATAATCCAAAAAACACTGTTAATCATCTAAAACATTTAAGGAAGAATTCTTTGGGGACTTACCAGCTGACCTGGTAGAGTAGTTTTTGGTTTTGATCCACTGTTTCCTGGGTCATTTTGAGGGATTGAATTTGTTCCTCCTGAAAAACGTCGCTAATTCCGTTTAATACAAGATTAAACTGTATAAGCAACTCCGAGATGTTTGTTGAAGAAACCCTTTTCTTTTGAAAATAAAAATTATAAACAAGATGTGTTTACAAAGAAACTTATGTACGAGAGTAATTAAGACTGTGTAATCAGTTTTTAAAACTAAGGCAGTTTCAAAAATTCAGCACACTTATAGAATGAGATGAGTAGATGAAGATAATCAACACACAGTTTTTAATGTGGTAAAACCTCTCCCAACAGAGGAAACATCCACGGTGACTTCTAAGTCACAAAAGTAAAAATCCACTAATAACAAATAATAGTTACAAACAATACAACATGAAAGAACACAAATCAACCTATTCTAAGTTTAGGAATATACCCCACTTGGTGTCCTTCTAACCTCTCATAGATCTGATTTGTTGATGATGTTTTTCCAGTTTGCTAACTTCCTTTGCTTTAGCTTCCTTATGTCGACTCAATGATCTCTGATCTTATACACAACACTTCCAGTGTAGTAGTGTGTTAAGTGTTTGTGTAGTGATTCCTACCAACATGCATGAACTCACACACACTTAGATTTACAGACAGTCCTAGTAAATTACATATAAAGTCTATATGCAGTGATTTTAGTTTATTTCTTTCTCACAGAACTTGAACCCTTTTTTACCTTTATTCTATCCCAGATTCCACGGATATCTCGCTTTTAAAATCGGTCAAGATCTTAATCAATCTCTTTTTGAAAACATTTGTGAGATTGAAAATCTCCAAGTGTGAATCCAACTAGGTCAGGGTTAAGTTTCGTAAGAATAGAAACCACACAACATTTTCAAAACTAAATCAGTAAAGATTTTCTTAAATCAAATAGTAAATATGCAGATCTAGTGAAAATGTAACATGCAGAGTGTAGATCTAAACTTTCTATGAAAAAGAAACAAGATCTTCACACGAATGTTTAAGTTGTGAACAAGATCAAAGACAAGGAGGTTACAGCTTCGATATGAACAAACCGCTCTCTCTCTCTCAAACACTCAGTGTTGTGTTTGGGGTTGAATATACGAAGGTTTGTTTCAGAGTTGAAGTGTTTAGGGTTAGGGTTAGGGTTAGGGTTTGGCTAACAGTTTTCCTTTCTCTCTCTTCTCTCTTTTCTTTTCTCTCTTCTCTCTCACTTCTCTCTTATTTTTTCTCCTCAGAAAGACGAATGCCCAAAAGTCTTCTAAGGCTGAGAAGTGAAGGGTATTTATAGGGCTGACGGAAGGTTCTGGATGTTCGAGGGAAATCAAGGGCTGAGATCAAGTCTTGCAAACTTTGACTTGATCCAAAGGTTATAAAACAACGGTGATTAAAAATGATTGTGATTGGTTCATATGGATAGCACCGGGATTAACTAAGAACACATGCAGACCCTCGATTAGGAATGATCCAACGTTCAGCAATCAACCATCCAACCTTCTCCCATAACAAACACAAATAGGTACACCCGGAGGATGACAAGTGTTGACATATGAGAGGCTCACACACGCGCGTCCAAAGTAATTACAGAAGGTACCCTGAAGTCTCTAGCGCTTTGAGATTCTACCCAACCAAACATTCGAGTGAGAAATGAAGTTTACAAAATAGAATATTAACCCCACAAATTTTATAATCCCATTTTATTAATAAAAACATTTATTTAAAAAATGTTTAAAAATGTTTAAAAAATATTTAAAAATTCCCAAAAAATTATTAAAGCTCCAATTCAAGGGGAATTAAACACACACTCAATTTTAAGCAATATGAACACATGTATGCACTTCTAATTGTGTGTAGTGTGATTCAATTTACACCTTCATGGATCATTGAAGAGGATTAGAGAGATAAGATCTGAGGCTCTTTGGATTCTAAGATAGACAACCAATTTTGTCACTATTTCCAAACTAGATTAACACTTATACAGTATAAACTTAAGCAAGTCAAAGGTATAAGGTGCTTCAATCTCCCCCTTTGGAAATATGAGACAAAATCTCCTTTGAGTTAGCTTAAAACTCGTAGGGAACCAAAAAAAAAATAAAACCTAGTCCTATACAAAAGATACTATCTACCCATTTCCTAGAAAGTCAAAAATTACATAACTCAACTATTTACAAATTTTTACACTAGAAAAGGTAGACAATCAGTAGAAGAGATTCCTGCAAATATACACACTAAGATCAAGAAGTTTAGATGAAATGTGAACAAAATATTGAACTCATAAAACTCAAATTTCTCTCCCATTTTGTCTCAAATGGACAAAGGGTAAAACTTAAGGTCTTAAGAGTTTAATCAGCGCATACCATGCCTATAGAATTTCGCAAATACAGAAATCTGTTATAATCTAGAGGTTTAGTGAACATGTCTGCAAGTTGCAGATCAGTAGGCAGGTAATGAATTTCTAATTCCTTAGTTTCAACAAGTTTGCGTATAAAATGATGTCTTATTTTAATATGCTTAGTTCACGGGTGTTAAACCGGGTTTTTAGATATGTTAATGGCGCTTTGATTGTCACAATACAATTGTAATTGATCTTCTTTAATCCCATAATCGCTTAACATCTGTTTTATCCATAATAATTGAGCACAGCAACTTCCTACTGCTATATATTCGGACTCAGCCGTAGATAAAGATGTGCAATTCTATTTTTTTCTACTCCAACCAACTAAATTATTGCCGACATAATAACAGGCACCTGATGTACTTTTACTGTCATCAGTACAACCGGCCCAATCAACATCAGTATACCCTATGATGGTGCTGCAGGTATCATTAGTGTACCTAAGTCCAAGATTGAGAGTGCCTTTTATGTACTTTATTATACGTTTTACACACGATAAATGGCTCTCTTTAGGGTTATTCTGGTAACGAGCACACACACATACAGCATACATTACGTCTGGTCGTGAGGCAGTTAGATAGAGTAGGCTACCAATCATACTACGGTAAAGTGTGGAATCAACTGACTTACCATTTTCATCTTTGCTTAATTTAACGGTAGTACTCATAGGCATTTTGGCAACTTTAGCATTCTCTAAACCAAATTTCTTAACAAGGTCTAAGGCATACTTAGTTTGAGAGACAAATAGACCATCAGAATTTTGTTTCACTTGAAATCCTAAGAAAAGTTGTAGCTCCCCCATAAGGGACATGTGAAACTCCTTGTGCATAATAGCAGAAAATGATTTAACTTCAGAGTTTGAAGTTGACCCGAATATGATGTCGTCTACATAGACTTGGGCTATAATAATGTTTTTGTCAAAATGTTTGAAAAAGAGAGTCTGGTCATTTCCTCCTCTCTTAAAACCCTTATCCAACAAAAAGTTGGAAAGGCGTTCATACCAAGCTCGAGGAGTTTGTTTTAAGCCATACAGAGCCTTTTTTAGACGAAAGAGATGGTTAGGGTATTTAGGTTCAATGAACCCTTTGGGTTGTTCTACATACGTTTCTTCGGACATAATTCCATTTAGGAAAGCAGATTTGACGTCCATTTGATAAAGTGTGAATTTTAAGTGACACGCTATGGCGAAAAGAAGTCGAACAGATTCAAGACGAGTGACAGGGGCAAATGTCTCGCTGAAATCTATCCCTTCTATTTGAGAGTAACCTTGAGCAACAAGTCTAGCTTTGTTTCTAAGAATCACCCCATTTTCATCAGATTTGTTCTTAAAGATCCAACGTGTTCCAATAACATTTTTGTTTTGAGGCCTAGGTACAAGATACCAGACATCGTGAATGACAAATTGTAAAAGTTCTTCCTGCATAGCAGAAATCCAGTGTGTGTCATTCAATGCTTCATTAACATTTTTCGGTTCCACAAGGGAGACGAAACATGCATAATTAGCATAATTTCTTAACTGGGATCTAGTACGAACTGGCTCATTAGGATTACCGACCACGTTGTCAATGGGATGGTCTTTAGAGACCCAGCCAGGTACTTCTGTACTCTCAGTAGGTAATGAGTCATCTATTTCTGGTGAATCAGTTTTGAAATCATTTTCAGATTCAACCACAATAGGTGATTCAGATATCTTATTTTCGACAATAGTGTCGCTTACAATTACATTTATCGATTCCATAAGGGCCTTAGTACGCAGATTGTATATACGATAAGCACGACTGTTTGGGGAGTATCCTAAGAAGATGGCTTTATCACCACGAGCTTCGAATTTAGACAAATGTTCTCTGTCTTTACAGACATAACATTGACTTCCGAAAGTTCTTAGATATTTCAGATTAGGCTTCTTACCGTACCACAACTCATAAGGAGTTTGTTTAGAGTTTTTCCTTAGATAGACCCTATTAGTGATATGACAGGCAGTTCTAATAGATTCTACCCAGAAGTATTTAGGTAGGGTTTTCCTTTCGGCAACACCGTTCTGCTGAGGGGTCTTAGGTGCGCTGAATTCGTGTTTGTAACCGTTGTAGTCACAATATTCAACTATTCCTGTGTCTATGAACTCTCCCCCTCTATCGCTACGAATACGATTTACTTGTGTGTCCTTCTCATTTTCAATTCTAAGTAAGATTTTTAAAAAATTCTGAAACGTGTCAGATTTATGTTTCAAGAAGGCAACCCAAGTGAATCGTGTAAAATCATCAACCATGACTAGGATATAACTGTGTCCCCAAACACTAACAGTTCTAGAAGGACCAATAAGGTCCATATGGATGAGATCTAGAGGTCTAGAGGTGAGGATGTCTTTAACCTTTTTATGCGAAATCTTAACTATTTTTCCTTCCTGGCAATGACCACAGACAACACTTGAAATAGGTTTAATTTTAGGAATTCCTCTAACAATCTCTTGACTAGACAATCTACCAAGGATATCATAACTTAGGTGACCCATACGATTATGCCAGATTTCATTGTCATCCATTCTGACAATGTTACAGGTTTCAGAACTAGTCTTGACAGTATAATAATTGTGGGTGTTCTAAATCCGGTAATAATGCATTTACCTTTATCATTTAGAATTTTACAATTGTTCTTTGAAAAGGTAACAGTATGGTCAGAGTCACAAAATTGTGATATACTTAGGAGGTTGGCTTTAAGGCCTTTAACTAATAGAACATTTTCAAGAACAGGCATTCCTTCTTCTTTTAGGGTTCCTTTACCTATGATCTGGGATGAAACTCCGTCACCAAAAACTACTTTGCCACCAGTAAATCTTGTTTTGTTTAAAAGTTTGGTTTCATCTCCTGTCATATGTTTGGAGCATCCTGAATCTAAATACCAACCAGATGAAGTGTGTTCAGCTTTTAAAGCAGTGATGACAATGTTACACTTCATTTGGGGTAAAAGATCACCTTTTGTAACCCAAATAGTTCTAGTTTTAATTTTGCGTAAGTTTGCCCTCATTTGATAAAACTTTCTAGAAACAGCTTTTTGTCGAAAAACATTTGGGGCAACAAACTGATTATTGTGGAAAATTTGAGCTTTTGGTTTAGGAAAGTTTCTGGGAGCCTTTCTCTTAAATGAACTCTTAGTTTTGGTCTTTCTATTTCTGTAGTTAGAGTTCTCGTCAGGTTGTCTTGGAAGGACATAATGGTTACGATTTTGCCTAGAATAGTTAAAGTTCTTGTAGACAGAAGTGTTATACACAGGAGTATTTAGACGTCTAGCATAGCAACCTTCAAAGGAATGACCATAAATGTCACAGTAAGAGCAATATTGATTGCTTGAAGGATGAATTTCCTTAGGAAAACTTCTAAAAATGGGTTTAACAGCATTCTGTTCAGTAGTGCTATTCCTAGGAGGGATGGTTTTAAAGGTAGATTCAGCCTTTCTGATCAAAGGATAGACGTATTTAGTCTTAAGTGTAGTGTCAGCCTTAAAATTACTAGACTCTCCAATGTCTTTCTGTTGTTGCTTTTGATCAAATTCCTTTTTAATAAAATGAAAGTCTGGACATGTTTCAATTGGTCTTTTGCCCCCAGACACAAACTTAATAGGTTCAAGTTTTGTAGTTTGTGGTTTGTTCTTAGGACAAAATCCAATACCGGTTCTATCATCAGAATTGGTCTTGGAGTCAACAACAAAGTCAGTAAAACAATTTGAATTTCTTTCAAACTTAGAAAACTTTTTGAAAACAGTAGATGTCTTCGTTTTTGCTTCCTCCAGTTCTAATAATGTTCCCTTGTATTTTATTTCCAGAGTTTCATTAATTTTAGTCAACTCTTTTAATTTTTGATCAAAAATTTCAATTTCAGATTGATGAGACAGACACTAGTTAGTGTACTCTTCGGCATTCAGCTTCACAATAAGACTTAATTCATCTAATTTCTTAGTCAGGTCTCTAATAGTCTTCTCCAGTCTAGTGCCTTTTTTAGAGTTTTAGCATACAATGTATGAATATCTGGGAGGTCATCTGTGTCTGAGTCGCTAAGTGAAGTGTGTGTAGTGACCCCTAATGATTCAGTTTTAGTACTCACGCACCCATTTGCATCGTCATTATCGAGATCACTTTGACTCACACACACGGAATTAGAACTAGCAACATTTTCAGATAATAAAGCATCTAGGCCAGTCAAAACAGTATCCACACAAGCAGGAGTAGAAGCATCATTATCACACACAGGCATATCATCATTGTAAATGATCTTAGCATAAAAAGACATGCAAGGGTTAAGAACATTTGATGACTCAAGTTCCTCTTCATCAGATTCACTTGAATCATCCCAAGTTTTACAGACATTGGCTCTATTGTGTGTGTTGGCTTTATTTAGATTAACTCTGCAATCGTGAGCAATGTGACCTAGTTTCCCACATCTAAAACATTCAATCTTTTTAAGGTATCTAGTGGGTCTGGAGTTGTTGTCCTTAGGATGTTTATCAAGACCTCTCTCATGAGGTTTGGGATTAGACAGAGTATAATAATTAGGCTTGCCTTGTTTAGATGCCTGTTTGTTTCAAAATTTGACAATTTTCTTAAATTGTTTAGACATCAAGGCAATCTGATTATCTAGTTTTTCTATATCGCACTCCTCATCAGAGTCAGAGTTGGTCAAATTAGACTCAAGTTTGGGTATCTTAGAGGCAAAACTCAAGTTAGAGTTGGGTTGTTTTCTTTGAGAATGATTTAATTGTTTCTTAAAGTCTAATTCCATTTCCACAGTCCTAAGTTTGCTACTGAGTAACTCAGGGGTAAGGTTTTGATCATTCATTTCCTCAATAGCATACCTCTTACTGTCAAACTTTTGTGGTAATGACCTTAGGATTTTAGAAACAATTTCATTTCTATCATAAGTAATACCATTAGCATGCAACTTAGTGACTATATCAGTCAAGTTCATGTAAAAATCATCAAAAGACTCAGAATCAGAAATGATCAAAGAGTTGCACTGCTGGATAAGCATTTGAGTTTTAGCAGCTTTAACTCTTGAGTCTCCTTCATGGGCAATGATTAATGTGTCCCACGCTTCCTTAGAAGTGGCACAAGATGAGATTCTCTTGAACTCATACTCATTAATAGACATAAAAATGGCATTCTTGCCTTTACTGTTATTTCGAGAAATAGTTTTTTCTTCTTGGGTAAACTCACTTAAGATTTTCTTTACCCTCTCATCACTTCCTTCAGTGGCTGGTTTAGTAGGATAAGTGTATCCGTTTTCAATAATGTCCCAGACATCATCTCCTAAAGTCCCTTGGATGAAGGCAACCATTCTTACTTTCCAGTAAGCAAAGTTGTTTCCATCAAAGAGTGGAGGTCTGGACAGATTACCAAACCTTTCATTCTTCTCGTCCATAGTTAGGTATTTCAGAAAACGATTTCAGAAACACAAGATCTTTTGAAATAAAAGTTAACAGGGCTCTGATACCAATTGAAAAACGTCGTTAATGCCATTTAATACAAGATTAAACTGTATAAGCAACTCCGAGATGTTTGTTGAAGAAACCCTTTTTTTTTTAAATAAAAATTATAAACAAGATGTGTTTACAAAGAAACTTATGTACGAGAGTAATTAAGACTGTGTAATCAGTTTTTAAAACTAAGGCAGTTTCAGAAATTCAGCACACTTATAAAATGAGATGAGTAGATGAAGATAATCAGCACACAGTTTTTAACGTGGTAAAACCTCTCCCAACAGAGGAAACATCCACGGTGACTTCTAAGTCACAAAAGTAAAAATCCACTAATAACAAATAATAGTTACAAACAATACAACATGCAAGCACACAAATCAACCTATTCTAAGTTTAGGAATATACCCCACTTGGTGTCCTTCTAACTTCTCATAGATCTGATTTGTTGATGATGTTCTTCTAGTTTGCTAACTTCCTTTGCTTTAGCTTCCTTATGTCGACTCAATGATCTCTGATCTTATACACAACACTTCTAGTGTAGTAGTGTGTTAAGTGTTTGTGTTGTGATTCCTACCAACATGCATGAACTCACACACACTTAGATTTACAGACAGTCCTAGTAAATTACATATAAAGTCTATATGCAGTGATTTTAGTTTATTTCTTTCTCATAGAACTTGAACCCTTTTTTACCTTTATTCTATCCCAGATTCCACGGATATCTCGCTTTTAAAATCGGTCAAGATCTTAATCAATCTCTTTTTGAAAACATTTGTGAGATTGAAAATCTCCAAGTGTGAATCCAACTAGGTCAGGGTTAAGTTTCGTAAGAATAGAAACCACACAACATTTTCAAAACTAAATTAGTAAAGATTTTCTTAAATCAAGTAGTAAATATGCAGATCTAGTGAAAATGTAACATGCAGAGTGTAGATCTAAACTTTCTATGAAAAAGAAACAAGATCTTCACACGAATGTTTAAGTTGTGAACAAGATCAAAGATAAGGAGGTTACAGCTTCGATATGAACAAACCACTCTCTCTCTCTCAAACACTCAGTGTTGTGTTTGGGGTTGAATATACGAAGGTTTGTTTCAGAGTTGAAGTGTTTAGGGTTAGGGTTAGGGTTAGGGTTTGGCTAACAGTTTTCCTTTCTCTCTCTTCTCTCTTTTCTTTTCTCTCTTCTCTCTCACTTCTCTCTTATTTTTTTCTCTCAGAAAGACGAATGCCCAAAAGTCTTCTAAGGCTGAGAAGTGGAGGGTATTTATAGGGCTGAGGGAAGGTTCTGGATGTTCGAGGGAAATCAAGGGCTGAGATAAAGTCTTGCAAACTTTGACTTGATCCAAAGGTTATAAAACAGCGGTGATTAAAAATGATTGTGATTGGTTCATATGGATAGCACCAGGATTAACTAAGAACACATGCAGACCCTCGATTAGGAATGATCCAACGTTCAACAATCAACCATCCAACCTTCTCACATAACAAACACATATAGGTACACCCGGAGGATGACAAGTGTTGACATATGAGAGGCTCACACACGCGCGTCCAAAGTAATTACAGAAGGTACCCTGAAGTCTCTAGCGCTTTGAGATTCTACCCAACCAAACATTCGAGTGAGAAATGAAGTTTACAAAATAGAATATTAACCCCAAAAATTTTATAATCCCATTTTATTAATAAAAACATTTATTTAAAAAATGTTTAAAAATGTTTAAAAAATATTTAAAAATTCCCAAAAAATTATTAAAACTCCAATTCAAGGGGAATTAAACACACACTCAATTTTAAGCAATATAAACACATGTATGCACTTCTAATTGTGTGTAGTGTGATTCAATTTATACCTTCATGGATCATTGAAGAGGATTAGAGAGATAAGATCCGAGGCTCTTTGGATTCTAAGATAGACAACCAATTTTGTCACTATTTCCAAACTAGATGAACACTTATACAGTATAGACTTAAGCAAGTCAAAGGTATAAGGTGCTTCACCTCCCAACTTTAAAAAAATGCCTTTATTTGAAACCAATAGAGGCTGAAAATTCAACCATCTTCTCTATATTATTTGGGACAAATTTATCAACCTCCTCACTATCCGAAGCCCATGCAGGTTTTGTAAAATACACGTCCAACTTGTTCTTTGTTATTGGCCTGGGAGATGCATTTAACCTGTTCAGAAGGCCTGGGTCAGGAGGGACAGTTCGAAGTTTGGGACATCCAGCATGTCAATACCATAGATTTCTCCTTCTTCTAAGTTGACAATGGCATCTGAGTTTGCATGGGGTTCGCTGGAAAGAGCTCCATCTGGAACCAAGCATAAAAGATCAAACTTGTTGGTGCAGGTGATAGGCGACGCTACTGATGGAACATGAGCAGGTAAACCCAAGGGGGGGGGGAGATAGGCTTATTGGGAGAGGTGGAGCTAGAGTTCAGAATAGAGAAGGTAGAAGGTGTAGTAGTGTTTGAAATAGAGGCAATGTTTGTGACGAGGTTTGGAAGTTTAAGAGGCAAAGTTTTAGAGGGAGAGGACTGATTTGTGGGTTTGGGAGATAATGCTGAGGAGGCATCAGGATTTTGGTTAGCTAAGATTGTGGAGTTTATGTTAGGGTTTGTTCCAACAAGATTGACCAACTTTAGAGGACCCCTAGAGAGTAGGGTTTCGTTATTTAACTTTTTCTTCCATGTAGGATCGTCCAAAACCGCTTTGCCTTTGTCTGTCACTGCCGGCAATTTCCGATGATCATCATTGAGCAACAAACCATCTTTGTGACCACATTCTGCAACAAGATGGCCAATCCTTCTACATGCAATACATAATTTAGGTGCATTTTCATAGAAAATGTTCTGCCAAATCCAGGTTGGGTTCCACAGCCAATCCAAACCTGTTGTGGTAAAGGTTTAGCAATATCAACTTCTATCAGTTGACGTGCTTGACTCGGCCTTGACACCATAGTTGTTGCTTCGTCCAGTTTTAAAGGACTGCCAGTGAGTTTTGCAATGGAAAATATCGATCCTTTATAAAAAAAAATGCACAGGGAGAAAAGGAAGGGTAACCCATAAATGAATGATACCAATTGAAAAACTGTTAGTAAAGCCGTTTAATACAAGATTAAACTATTGAAGTAACTCCGAACTATTTTTTGAAGAAAATCTTTTCTTTAAATCACAACAGATTAATCACAAGATGTGTTTAATAAAAAATGCACGAGATAAGTTCAAGATTTTGTAATCAGTTTTGAGAAACAAAACTAAGATAGTTTAGGTCAGCACACTATCAAGAATGAGATGAGGAGATGTAGAAAGATTAAGTAAAAGAAAATTTTTACGTGGTAAAACCTCACCCAACTGAGGAAACATCCACGGTGACTTCTAAGTCACACACCAAAAATCAACTAAAACAAAATATACAAGTTACAAACTATATAACACACATGCACACAAAACAAACCTATACAAGTTTAGAATATATACCCACTGGTTGATTCTAACTTCTTTGCAGGTCTGATGTTGATGTGGCTTTCCCAGTTTCCTAACTTCTCCACTTATTCCAGTCTTTACGTCGACTCTTGAAGTTTCAAGATCTTAACCCCAACACTTCTATGTTTTAGTGTGACAAGTGTTCGTGACAGTGTTCTAACACATGCAAGCACACACACACACATACACACACACACACTTTATTTATACAAAAAATTCCTAATGAATTACAAATCAAATCTAAATGAAGTTTTTTTCGTCTCTTCTTTAGAAACAAACAAACTTTATTTGATCTTTCAAATAATTCAAGAATCCAAGGTTACCTCGCTTGAAAGAAGGTTCAAGGTCTTAATCAATTTCAGAGGGTTTTGAAAATATTTTTGAAATTAAAAACCACCAATTGCGATTCTTAACTGAGTCAAAAGTCATGTTTCGTAAGAACTAGAAACAGAAAAGAGATTTGTTGATTCTAGAGATGTTAAAAACATTTACAGAAAAATCTTTAATCAACAAATACGATTTCTCAAGATGAGAAAATAAAATATGCAGATCTAAGTGTAATATGACATGCAATAGCCAGATTTATAGTTTCTATGAAAGAGAAATAGAGATCTAACATAAATGTCTAAGTTGGAAATAAGATCTCAAACTTAGAGGATTAAAACCTTAAATAGCTTTCAAAAACACTACCAAAATCACTCTCAAACACACAGGTATGGTGTTTGATATAAGCTTTTTGGATAAGTGAGGTTGGAGTTTGAAACAGGTTAGGGTTTCTCTCTTCTCTCTTTCTCTATTTGGACGAAATGGAAAAAAGTTCTCAAATGCTAAGACTTGGCTACCTTTTATACCGAGAGGCGAAGGTTCGAGAATGGCTTATCAAATCAATGGCTGAGATTTAGTCTTGTACATTTGACTTTGATCCAACGGAGGAATATAAGAAGTGGAAAAAGTATACGCCGATTGGTTAAGAGAGCTTTCACGAGGATTGAGCTTAAACGCATGCAGAGCTTTGATAACAAAGATCCAATGGCTAAGGTAACACACGATTTATGAGTTTTACAACAAACACAAATCTAGACGATATAAGGTTGACATGTGTAGGGGCAGGATGAACTCTCACATGCGTGTTTTGAAAATAATTACAAAGCTCCCCTGAAGTCTCAAGCACTTTCGGATCCTACCCAACCCAACTTTCAGGTATGAAAACATAAATCCAGTAATTACAAAATCACCCCAAAAGTTTATAAAGCTAACTTTTATTATGAAAAAATCATTTAAAAAATTATTTTAAAAATTCCACAAAATTATGAAAAATATTTTAAAGGGAATTAACACACAACTCACACACAATCAATCAATGCAATATATATACCATGTATGCAACCCTAGTGTGTGTGTGATTGAGATTTATACCTTCAATCAAGGGTGGCATAAAGAGAAAAATCTGAGGCTCTTTGGTATCTAGGGAATGGGACTCCAATTTTGTCACAATTTCCAAACTAGATGAGCACTTATACAATGTAGACTCCAGTGAGTCAAGAGTATAAGGTGCTTCATGAACAATCGTATCCCCTGTTAAACGATGGAGTCCATTTTGAGACCACCACAGAGTATTTGAATATCGACCATTGACCACGAAGCCATAAGTGCAGATAGTCTTCTTCGAAATGAAGTCTAATAAGGATATGCTAATCATCCAGCAGTCCAATAGTGAAACCACCTCTGAGCGAGAAGTTTTGAAAAACTTTACGTATGGCAACGAGTGAAGGATGTCCTAAAGGGAATTTTCCAACGAGAGAGTGCTGAAAGGAGGCTGCCAACTTAATAATATCATCATCTTCAAATTGCAGAGATGACTCACGTTTGAACGTACAAGCTTCTTTGAGGATCAAACTGGATTGGGTTGAGGGGTTAAGAAGGGATGCAAAGGATTTCTTTGCATCTCTATCCGGATCAGGAGGTTTAAAGGGGATTTCATGGCAGCTTGAGGAAGGAGCCGCCATTTCCTTAGAGATTAACCATATCATCTTTTATTTTCCTCCTTTTCGACTACTACACCAATTTCATCCTAAATATCATTCCTTATGGATTTGATACCTACCTTCCACTACATTCCCAAGTGTATGAAGTTGTTTTTTTTATAGGGGATAGACACCCAATGAAATATTTTACATACTAAGTTCATGCCCCATCATTTATTCTTATGCACATTTTTATATTAGTATATTCAAGTTTCATTTGAAGGTGTGTTTAAGTGTGTAGATTGTCAATATGCAGCAAAGTTTAGAAGCATGCAGAACCACTTAAGATTTTGATTCAGTCAAGTTATACTTTTTCCTTTTTGGGGTTTGGGATTGAGTCTTACATGAGCTTTATGGCTCATTGGAGTTTTTATTTTTAGTTTTATCCAGGAATAGCCAAATAGTGAGATTTATAAGGATGAATTTCTAAATAGAGTCAATTTGTATGTATTAGCTTATTCCGTATTTTGATAAAAACCATCTGAGTCATAGGTTAGGAGTTGAGTTAGTTGAAATTTAAAGACTATAACGTGTTTATTGAAAAAGTAGCGGCCAAAATATTATGTTCACATCCTCATGCTGAGTTTTGTGCCTTATATCTATCTTCAAATTACGAGGATCTCTTAGGTATGAATGTATATATATTTTGATCCTTAGATTTTAATATTGGGTGTTAACTTTATAAAAATTACTTAAAAATGATTTTAAAGTATGTTTTTAGAAAATTTGTCGAGTCGATCTAACGACATTCATGATGTCATTCAAATGAACCTTGGGATCTCATTATAACTGATCCAATGAACTTTGAACGATTAGATTTTAGCTTACGCTATCTTTTTCGTTCGAAATCTCATTTGATATATGGTTCCAACGAACTTTGTGGAGTCGTTCGAATGGGCCTTCAGACCTCGTTTGAAGGACTCGAAGAACTTTTACTAATTTTGAGATCCAATGAAATCTCATTTTTTTCATCTCTATCTCATTTATGAAAAACCTCTTAGAAATTGGAGTGTGGAGCAGTAGTTTTATTTGAGACTTTAACCTAGTTTTGAGTTCTCAAACTCTCCTAAAATCTCGAGTTTATTTGATCTTCCTGTCAGTATGCGGAGGTTGAAATAATGAAAAATGTCAAGGCTTATGAGGATGTCGAGTCATGTTATAAGTCTTTTGTCGCGCCCTTTGTAATTACATACATAGTGAATTTTCATGGCCAGGCCATCCGGGATTTTTCCCATTTTGGTTTTTTCATACACTGGGCATTATGGGTTGATATATTTTATCTTTCTATACTCAATTAGAGGCATGTTTTAGGTTTAAGATCAAATTGGTTAATAATATATCACAACATTTTTTAGAAATGGTGCATAGATTTTATTGGTTTTATTAATTCACTACTTTAGTTAATTGATTTTGGCAAAATTAAAAATAGTAAGTGTTTATCAGGTAGAATCATCCATATCTAGAGTTTCACATTTTTAGTAACCACCCAATCCTTTGTGAGTTTGTAAAGGAATGTAACCCACACTCAAGTACTTTATAATCTTTCAAAGCAAGTGTTACATACTCAAGGATATGCAATACTTGACCAAGCTGGACTCTACAAGTGAAATAGGCATTGTTCTTGTTTATTCCGTTAATAGTTGTGCCTACCTTATTTTCATTTATGTCTATAGAAAAATAATGGAATCCATTAATGTTGACGTTGATGATAATGATTCTTTTGACTTCAAAGAGAACAATTATGAAACCATAACTTACTTTTTACAAATGTTGAAGAAGATGGAGAAGAAGAATTGGTAGTCCTAATGTTGTAGTGAAGACTAGAATAAAACTCCAACGAAAAGTTAACTTTCTTTGTTACACTTTCACAATCGAACCCAAGAATTTGAAGAATACCTTATTAGATGAAAATATGGTCAATTCTATGCAAGATGAATAGACCTATTAACCAAATTAGAAGTTTGGACTCTTGTCCCTTTACCTAAGGATCTTCATGTGATCGATACTAAGCATGTCTGTAAAAATAAGTGTGATGAATATGGTTCTATTTTAAGAAACAAGGCAAGACTTATGACTTATGTCTATACTCAAGTTGAAGTTATAGATTTTGATGAGCCATTTTCCCCCGTTTTTAGGCTAGAGTTAGTTCATCTACTCTTAGACATAGCATGTGCCTTAGACTTCAAGCTTCGTGAAATGAATGTAAAGAGCATATATCTTAATGGAAATCTCCAAGGGGAAGTCTCTGTATCATAACCAAATGTCTTTGAGATTCCTAAATTCACAACACATGTTTATCACCTCAAAAAGGATTTTTGTGGCCTTAGACAAGCACGTAGAGCTTGGTGTGAAAGACTTACATCATATCATATGGGGAAAAGCTTCAAAAGAAGAAATTTTGACAATACCTTATTTTCAAGATCTTTTGGGAAAAACATTATGGTCGTCCAATAGACATTGATGAGTTTGCTTTTGTCTTCACAAATAAAGAAATGCTTAAATTTTCTTCTAGATTAGGTAAAAAGAATTTGAGATAAGCATGGTTGGGGAACTCACTTTATTTCTTGGCCTCCAAGTGCAACAAATAGATGGGGGAATTTTTATTTTGTAATTTAAATAAGCAAAGGCCCTTGTAAGGAAATTTGACCTCGACTCTTCTAAGCCTAAACGTACCCCACATGGGTGTTTTCGTTAATCTTGGAAGGATGTGGATCGAAAAGATGTCAACAAGACACTTTATCATAGCATGATAAGCAGTCTTTGTACCTCACGGGTAGTCGTACCGACATATTTTTTGGTTTAGAAGTTTGTGCTTGCTACCAAACTTTTGAGAACGAGTTCTAGTGAAAAGATGTTAAATTCATTATCAAGTATGTTTGTGGGACCACGAGCTTTAGTATTTGGTATCCTAGGAATACCAATATATACCTGTCATCTTATTCAAATGATGATTGGTTGGTGATGTTGATTCAAGGATATGGAGGATGCTTCCATCTTATAAGTACTTTGGTCTCTTGGCAGGCCTAGAAAACAATTGCATTTCACTTTCCACGACTGAGGCGGAGTATTGTGACAGGAAGTTATTTTGTCAACTCCTTTCCATGTACCAAATGTTGGAGGATTATAGTATTGGTAAAAATTACATTGTTATATATTGTGACAATACTAGTGCTATTGATATATCCAAAAATCCTATTCAACAATCTAGAACAAACTATATCGACGTTCGACACCATTTTCTTATAGATTTTGTTGAAGAAAAAGTCGTGTCTTTAAGCTATGTTTCTATTGATCTTTAATTAATTTTTTTTAACCAAAACTCTTGATTGGAATAGATTCTAATTTCTTAGGTCATCATTAGGTAATTTCATCATTGATCGAATGATTTGATAACATGTCTAGAATTTTTGCTTCTTTGTTTTGTTACATTTTCTATCCTAGCCATGTTATTGTTTTTTATAAGAGTTGGTTGTATTTTTTAACAGGAAAGAATGTTAAATTAAATCATTTATATTATTTTTAGATGATATACTCCATGTCCTATTTATGTATATCAAATGGTTTTTTTGAATACTTTTTCCTTTAGTTTAAATAAAAATGATTTTGTGCATCATAAGACAAGTTTTTATGTTCTGTTAAAGACTTGTAAACTTTGAGAAACTTCTTATTAGGAACACATGCTGATATCTTGTTGAACTTTACACCACACTACACATTGTATGAAGGCCAATTTATGACGAATGTGAAAGTTGTATAATATATTGTAAACTATTTAAAGCTTCAAATATTTTGTTAGAGAGACTATTATCCTCAAAATGCATGTCCATGAAAATTTATCATGATTTGAAGGAGTTGAGAAACTAGATATTATATAAAAAATCATGAGAGATGATGTGATTAGGGCTAAAATTTTGATTGGATGATGCTACCTTTGAAATTGAAAATGGTATCCCATCTTGGTAATCAATGAGTGAAAGCCACCACATGCAAAACATTTTGAACAAAGAGATGTTTCAAATATATGCGTCCCTATGTAAAAATAGAGGGTTTTAACAAAATCACTCATTGAGGAAGAGAAAAATGTATGTTAAAAATATCTTAAACGGTGTTGGAAATTTCCACTAGTACTGAAGCTTTGACTCATTTGTTTTTCAGTCGTTATTATTAATTAAACTCGAGCTTGGTTTATTCATTCAATTGTGTTCTTTGTTTTGTTTTTTCACGTATGAGATATGATCTTATGTTCTTAGTTGATAAAACTCATTATGTTATTAGACTTTGAGATAATCTTATCTTGATTATGAACACTTGCCATACATCTCATAACATTTAGTGAGAAGGAAACTTTAATCTATATTGTTTCGTATCCAAAGAACGATTTTGGAGTTTTTGTTCTTGTGTATGGCATATCTAAATTGAAAATAACAAAATCTTCTTAATGAGTATGCTTCCTTTACTATATTTTACTAAATTCATGTACTCCTTATGATTTAATTATTTATTTTACTTGTTACTTTTCTTTGTCTATTTCCTTAACAAAATGAGGTAGTATTTTTACTTGAATGATTATTTCATATAGTAGCAACTATATAATCCCTATCTATATCTCTTATGTTTAACTTTTGCATATTTTGGTATTCTTCACACATTGATATTTTGATGAAGTTTACTCGTGTGTTTTAGGAAATTTTGCTTAGAGTACTTTGAAGAAGTATCTTGTAGGTTTTACGTTGTAAGCACTTGTGATTTCTATCTTGTTGTACCTTTGGTTGCGACTTATGTCATAGTAGATATGAATTGTTTTTATTTTTTGTAATATATGGTTGTTATGTTTTATCAATGAAATAGACAAAGGGGAGATTATAAGAGTATTCACATACTCAATTGTTCCATCATAGGCAGTCGTCTTATTAATAGTTTTTCAAAATACTTTGGATTCTTGAATTACCTCTATGGAAAGCTTTATAGACCTTTAAGATATTGAAGTCGGTTTTGATCATCCTCGTTATCTCATATATCACATTATTGGATGACAGGTATATGGAGAATTCCCACACTCACGTAACATATTTTTAAAAATCTATTCTAAAGCATTTTGGTAAAAAAAAAACGTTATGTAGGTAAATATTGTGGTTTTTACTATCTTGATCTTTCTTGAGTAAAAATTTTTTGAAAATAAAAAAAATTGATCGAAACTTTTTGGTTTCACTGGAATGATTTTCTTCTTTGCTGAAGTGAAAATGGAAAGTCTCACTGGCAAGATCACTAGGTATTAGTGCAAACAGATCCATCACTGAAGCAAATACACAATGATACTTTGCTACAAAGATATTTCCCTTATTGGATGCAAAGTTTTTTAAAATATCCATAAGAATTATATGGATGGATGTGCACCTTTTATTACCACAATATTGCCACGACAAGGATTTTCCTCGCTATGATGACGTATACAGGTTTGCAAATCTATCATAAAGATCTTTAAGGATCTTCTATATTTTGGTGCGAACATCACCTTTTGGGATGGTGATTGGACATAATAGTCCCCATCCACTCTCTCACACATGTCTCATTTAGGACACATGTGCTTTGGATTTTCTTATTAACTGGTAAACCCACTTTTGTGCATTCTGAACACAATTGAGAAAAGAGTGAATCCATTTTCAAAATGTAGTTAATACCTTTCTCCATATATTCTTTGAATTTAATCACCTCTAATTTTATAGGTTGATTAATATCAAAGAAGAAAAGTTTTTTTTACCAAGAACTCTTTTTCATAAATCAAACTTTCTATAGACTTTGGGTCTTTCTGCTAACAAGAAGTATTGTGATACTTGAGGTTATTTGTCGGGGTCCATATAATTTTTGACGTCCCAAGTTTGAAGATGAAGGCTTGTGCAACATTGTTAACGCATGTCAAAACATAGAGTTGTTGAGATTGTAACACCCCACAAATTTTAATGATTTTTATATGGGGATTAATTAAATTAAAAGGGGAAATTAATTCAGATTAAAATAAATATTAACTGACGCTATAAGGATTGGTATGTATTTGTTTTAATTATATTGAGTCTTACTGAGTGAACGAGTAATAAAATGATGAGAAAGTATTATGATTATCGTGAGGGAGAAATACGACAGTTACGATAATTTTGTCGGGACGCGCGTGTGAGTTGTGTCGGGACTTAAAACATATGAAATAAATTGTGAACTATTTATGGGTCATCCAAATGGTCATTTCTAGTGAGCTAGTGTGTCCGGATGGGTAAAAATAGTTAGAAAAGTATACTCAGGGGTTTGGATTGGGTCTCGGGGCATTTTTAGGCCAAACCGGCACCCCAGGAGGGAATTTTGGTCATTTGGGCTTTTAGGGTAAAGAGACCAACGAAATTTCAAGTGATAAATTAGCAATACATCAGGGGTAGCTTAGGGTTAGGTGTTATAAAATATAAATAGGCCACTAGAAAAGAAGGATAAGCCATTTTTAAAGCTTTAGAGATAATTCTTGAAAGATTCAAGCTTGTTCTTGCACCCCATCATCATTTGAGAGTGGATTGCAAGGTAAGACAAACCAACTCATCAACAATTCACGAATTCAGATCAGCAATCATAAAGTGGCAAGTGTTTATTGCGATTTATTTTATAGTTATAATACCCATGTAGTGTAGGATTTTATATTTGATGATTTTAAATGAAGTTCTTGGAAAATTGATGAATTAAATACATGATCTTGGGTAGGATTGCATGTATATTGATCCATGTATGTAGAGGATACAAAACTAGATGATATGTGATGATTTAGGTTGGAAAAATCTAGGTTTCATGTTGAGTATGAATGAAGAACTTGAAAATCTAGGGTTTTGATGAATAAATATTTTGATTCGTTCTTGAATAGAAATCATTGCATTTTAATGTTATAATAACGTTGGAAATCATCCTAACATATGTAGATAATGTTTGGGATAATTTGTTGTAAGTTTGGTGAAGGATCATAGATGTTGTGTAAAAGAAAAATTGTGAAAAAAGGTAAAACCCAATGAAGAACACAACCTGCTACTGGCGAATCGATTCGGCTAGGCGAATCGATTCGGTCCTAGGGAGAATCAATTCGGTTTGCCCAAATTTGTGTTATTTTCATTATTAAGCCGTTAAAATGTTATTTATAAATGGGGAAACTTTTGTAACATCCATATAACATAATGAGGGATATTATGAATTACATGAAGCCTTGGTAGGATTGGGAGTTAGTCATAAATGAGAGGACTACGACTAAGATTATTGGGATTAAAGACAAGTGTAAGTGAATTCAGAAGAATGAGATTTAGTCGAGGGGATTTCTAGTGAACTTATGAAATAGACCAGTAGAGTATGAGTGAATTAACTACTGAAATAGCGTAAAGGGTAATTAGGGCCCTTCAGATAGAGAATAATACTCGAGAAAGTGCGATAGAGATTTATAATCGTATATCGATAGTACGTTGAATATTCGAGAGATATGCTACGTAAGCATGATAATTATAGGATGAGTTTACACCTATATGGATTATATTATAGATTGAGTGAATACCTATACGTATGATATTTATAGGTTGAGTGTATACCGATACGGATTATATTTATAGGTGGTGTGTATACCTATATGGATTATATTTATAGGTGGTGTTTATGCCTATACAAGGCATACAGATAGCTGATGTGTATGCCTTTTATGTGCTTTTTTATGTGTGTGAACATACTGACGCTTCCTGCTATTTGGAGGTTTCAGCGCAGAGGGCGATCCCACCTTGACGATTCCAGTGAGGTCTGGATTTGTGCCCCAGAACATGGAACTTAGGGTGGCTCACTATGTGTGTGTATTAGTGTGGCTGGCATGTTATTTGGGTACATTAGGTATATGTGTAGCTCAAAAGCTTAGATCCATGTTTGCCTCCATTGCGTGTTGATTTTTTTTAGGTTCGAGGAGACATGCTGAACCAATAGTCTTTGATTGAGTACGAGAGGTACAAGGAATTGATAGTAGAGTATAAAGACTCTCACCACGGTTCTTAGCCCGGGGAGGTTGGAGTTATGTATATAGATTGTGTGACATATCTATACATACATGTGTATTTTCCTGTGTGAAAGTAGTAACTATAGATAGCGTATATCTAAATGTGATGTAATTAAGAGATATTCTACCTAGTGTGTGATGGTAATAAAGTTAGATAACATATGTCTAAAATATTATTTAAGTAGAGTAACTTAATAAAATAGTTTAATGATAATATAAGTGAGATGTTAATTATGTTTAATAATAACATATGAGACTTGTTATTTATTAGTGTCACGATAGCGTACTGTATGTGTGGTACGGGAGAAGTTAAAGAGATATATAGCTGAGGACTTAATGGGTAGCGTACTGTATGGGCGATATGGAGGAGCCAAATCCTTTAGCAGATAGATAGTCATTAAGGAGACCTATTTGGGTAAGGTAGCATAGTTAGGTAGGAAACGTTAAGCGTGCAAATTTGTTGAGGGGTGAGGAACTCAAGGGAGTATACGTTGAACTAACATGTGTAATCAATAACTCATTTTAAGCTCTGATAAATACTTGCTAAAGATTTTCAAATGTTTTGGGCTCTGACCCGTCTTGCAAAAATATTTTCAAAACCTTTTTGGTGTCCATCCATAGGGACGCTGAGATTAATATCTGTTCCAGGGATGCGTAGCTACAGCATTTGTGGATGCTTGCAGGATTTGGATTAGATGCTTGAGTTGCTTTATTCCTAGAGTAGGATTCAGGATCAGTTATTTCATTTGGGCATGTCGCCTTCCATATATTTTAGTTACTCAGTAGTATAAGACTTTATATTAGTGGTTTCAGTTTTATTTTTATAGACTCATGGTTGGATTTTTGTATTGTGAACCGATGATTTATTCAGTATTATTTATGTGATTATTTCTCTTGTGTTATATTTATATAGCTATTACTGTCGAATGGTTTAGTTGTTGTATTTAATTGTCAAATATTGTTATTAAGGAAAGATAAAATTTGACACACGCTTATTTTAATATAGGTGGTTAATAAATTAAAAAGTTTTCAACAGTGATGCTAATAATGAACCAGATGAGATTCCTATTTTATTTTTATGAAGGACTAATCACCCGGTATTTAAATAGGCAGAGTGTAACATATATCTTCTATTAACTAATTGGAATCTCTGCTCACTAGAAATTGATGAGAAAAGTGTGAAGGCGCGAGTTAGCGCAGAAGGGGTGTTTGTCATTAGTCCCTTTTGAAAGTCTTTACAAAGTTTTTAGTGAGATTGTTTTATGAGCCTGAGGTTTTTACCATTAGTGTGTTATTGTTCTCTACATCTGTTGTTGTTATCTTATTTACCTCTTTCAAAAATTTTATCATCTCTATGCTTAAACAAGATATTAAATTCTAGTGAATTTTTTTGACATAGTATTTTAGGTAGGCATAATAATTTTTGGTGGGTCTCCTTTTCGGTATGAAATATGCACTCTCAGTATGCATCTATTTTTTAGATAGCATATATTTACTATATGTGATGCATTGATGTATGTATAACATTAATAGGCCTATTGTTATTATGAACACTTTTATACTAGATAATATACAACTGTTGTATGAGACAAATTGTTTCATTATGTATAGTAAACACTTGCATTATGGTATACCTTTGTTTATCGTAGAGAGTATATTATTATCGTTTTTGATGCATTTGCTAATTTGACCACTATTAATGAGCACTGATAAATATAGCACAAATCAAAATTAATAATGTATCATTCTTGTATGTCGTAAGCACTAGTATATAAAATAATAACTTCCTATTAATATTATATCAAACATTTGCAACACCGACCAATCAACAATATACTTACCAAAATACGAGAAACTAACAAATAAATGCCTCCCATTTTGGTCCTCTGTATTAATGAGTTGTAGTGCTTCCATTCACCTTTGTGTGTTTTGAGAATGAGTAGACGAAAGTGACGTCTATATCTTCTTGCGTAAATTACACCAAACCCCTCTAAACTATTAATTTTTTACAACCAACCTATTTTGACAAATGTTTAACATTTTTATGCATAAAATCATGTTTTATCAACTTTATTTTTATGAAAATGGGTTAGGTGTAAAAAAATAATTTTTCAGGGGATTTGGTGTAATTTAACATATTTTCTTTAACGTGATGCAACAGAGGTAATAGAGAATAAATATCATCGCATCTCCCGCGAAGAATTTTTTTTCGGCTGATGAAAAATGTACTTTAATCTTGAAAATTATCATGTACCATTGAGTGCATATGTGAAACCATTTTTAATAAATATGTATTTATAAAATCATTTAAAGAAAGTCCTTTCAAAAATTGTGATTTATTATTGACTTACCAAACATAGGCTAGTAATATAAACCAATTGGTTGAAAAGTATGTCCTTCGGATTCGATACGGCATACGCATCGCACTATTTTTTTTTTTAATAATATGCATTTACACATTGATTACCTATTCAAATTTTATTGTTTTCATGTAAAAAATAAAAACACTCCTGTTATTGCAATTAATTGAAGTTAAAATGATACTATTATTTTTTTTTTATAAATATATCATAGTTACACTAGTACCGGAATATTTTTCAAATACGGACTACCAACTGTCTCCCCCGTTTCCAACAATGTGCCTACACATTTTATATAATTTAATCAAATAAATTTGAGATTAACATAGTCAACGTATGTTATTGATATCATATGCTAATATATTTCCATATGAAACAAATTCTACAAATCAGTGATGTTTTTATGTATTCAGTTAGGATGCATAATTTTCTACTATCTATAAAACAATATCGTAGATGAGAGTCATATGATATACGATAGTAGATATGTAATTGAACAAGGTTGAAAAACGTTAAGAACATTATGGATAAATTATAATTAGTACATATGCACTGTACTATAAAAATAAAACTAGATCAAGTATTTATTATCTATGTCAAATGCATATTGTTAGGGGTAGGTGACATTGATGTTACGATATATAGTAAATATGCTAGTATTAAAAAAATAATGTCCAAAAATTTAAAACATATTTTTTGTAAATAGTATGGATCGCGCAATCAGAAAAAAATAATAGTCTAATGTTTACTATTAGTTTCATTTATGAAAAAATATATTTATTTATGTCGTTAACTTAAAATATGTTATGTCTAAAAAATAAAACTCTTTCCATTTCATGAAGTATATAAGTAAAGCTTCTAATAGCTACAATTTTATATTATCTACAAATATGCAACGAATGAAAATAATAGTATAATGTTAACTGTTATTATTCTTCTGACAATACATATCAAAATATGTTGTTGACAAAAAAATTGTTTACACTCTAAGATTTTAATCTTTGTTTACATAAAAATTATGCATATGTTGAGTGCATATGCATAATATTTTATTGTAATAAATTTATTTATCATATAAAGTCTTTTTTTACATAAAATTTGTATGATGTCTTTAATATTTTTATTGTCTAAAAATGTTTACATATAATATGTTTACTATTTAAAAGTTCATTTTACTATTATTATTTATAATGATAATATATAGCCCAGAACAGTATGAAACACATGCACATTCTTAGGGTATAGAATTATATGTGTAAAATCTATGTATTGTGTTTATTGTATATTATATTTTCATTGTTGAATGATCAATAAATAATATCATTTAATGAATTTATAATTTTAACCGCAATAAAAAACATTACCCGGGGTCCGAATCGTTCTATGCTTCAAACATCTCAAGATTTGACTCACTTAAGTACTTTGGCTCCATATGTTCGTACACAAATATCTTAGATTTGCTTTCCCTACGATCATCTTTGACTTTAATCCCTCGCACCATTGAGTTCATCAATAATTCAAGTTATTGGATATGAATTGGTGTTTCATTAGACAAATCCACATGGACCTCATATCTATTTAGTGTTTATTAATGATGATGTTGGATATGAATTGGCGTTTCATTAGAGTAATCCACATTGACCTCATATCACTTTGGTGTTGATTGATGACGATGCAATGATGCAATATGTAGCACATATGATTTTTCTCATTCGATTGTGTCATTAAAACGAGGTGACATACGAAGAAATGAGCTCAGTCTAATATCTAATTTAACAGTTGATATTGGTATACTCTTACCATAAACATTTGATTTAACACATTGTGCAACGAGCTCTTCTATTTGTTCATTTGCATTCTCTAACTTCTCCTTGAAACACCTTATTATTTCACTTTTCCTGTCATCCACATCCATCACTATGTGCCGAAGACATTCAATCTCACGCTTCAATTAAACAAAATGCTTGCTTTTATCCATATCCATCTTTTCATTCTCATTCCTCATTTTATCATTCTTCACAAATAATCCGTCGCACACCCTATCCTTTTTGGTCAATAACAACTCCAATCTTTTGACATCATTATCAAACTCTTTGATCCTTTTTCTTCTCAAGTCGATGATCGACTCACCCATCACTTATGACGGTGATTCTAAATATTGAGTCGCCTCAAACTCAATGTCTGTGTTGCTTAAGGGGATGTCCTCATGTATATTGAACTTATCATAATTTTTTTCTTCGATCTAATCCCCAACAAAATCATCTTTAATATCTTCACCCTGTTCTTCCTCCTCATTGGCTGCTTTATGTAGCTTTTTTCTATCACCTCATAATATAAATTTGTGTCTTATTATGAACATATCGTGATTATTTCATTTAAGTGGTATTTGAAATCATTAATAACGAAGTTAGTTTCACTAACCTACATTAAATACTTGTTTTCCTTTTCATATCACATACTATGTATTCTTTACGTTAATACCAACGTCCGTGATTTGTTTTTCGTATTCACATGTTCATAATAAACAATATACAATTACTGTATGTATTTCTTTCAGTAATATTTTTCACAGAAAAAAATGTTTACTGCTTACATAGACTATTTCATATTAAAAAATTATATGTTTACTGTCTCAATGAATTTATTGCAAACATCATACACTAAAAACTTTGGAGTGGGATACCTTTGTTTATCACATACAATATATTTTTTTTTATGTGTGATCATACACATTATAACTTCCACTTAGTGTCTACTGTGCATGATAATTTGTGGCATATAAGGATCATTGAATTTTTATTGTTCAACATTGCAAATAACATCACAAGAACAAAATGTTTATTTGTGTTGACATTATGAAATTATAAATATGTATGACCAAGCAACATATGATGTGTATAATATTTTACCATTTCATAAAATATGACAAACATTATATATTTGCTATACTTGACATATTTAATCATATAAAGTGTTACAGTTTATGATAAAACCCATACCAGCCATCCAATATGTTCAAAACTCATCCCACTCAGTTAATATGATTAAAATTTATATTAGATAGTATCTAAAAAGTATGAGTAATGCTTTCAAAAATATTTTAATCTAAATAATTTTAATTGACATAGTTAATATTTCATACTCACACAATAGTTGTTTACTATATCAATTAATTTTTTGATAACATCATACATTAAAAAACTTCAATGTTGGAAACCTCTAAGTATCACATACAAATACCTCTTTTTATCACAGACATTATATATTATTGTGCATAATCATATAGAAATTGTAACTATCACTTAGTGCCAAATGTATCTGATAATTTGTTACAATTAGAGATCATTAAATTGATATTATTTGAGACTACAAATAATATATACAAGCATAACAAATTCAATATTGTTATCATTTTGATCATAGAAATGTGTACAATCAAGAAACATCTAAAGTGTATATTATGTTCCCATTTCATAAAATATGACAAATAGTATATACTTGCAGATTGATAGATTTAATCATAGAAAGAGTTCATGTATATGACAAAACATATCCCAAACAGTTAATATGACATGTTTTAGCATAGAAGTTTTACCATTGAAGGTAAGATATTCCTTTTTTCTTAATATAAATTATATTTATATTTCCACATATGAAATTTTTCCACTGCTCTAAAAAACTCGCCTAGGCTCCGCTTAGGGACGCCTAGGCTTAAGGCTTGGGAGAAACGCCTCGCCTTACGCTTTTCACGCCTTATTCTTGGTAAAACCCTTAAGGCGCACTTTTTTTCTAAAAACAACAATGCTTTAGTGAAACGATGTCGCCTTTTAAAGAATTTCTTCACAAACCGGACCATTATCTGATCCAAAATAATCAAATAGTATTTTAATTTGCATATATTCAGACATATTTTTATGATATGCGCAATTTTTGTATTTTAATAGCCTTGTTATGGTTAAAAAATATTAAAATATATTAAGAAGGCCTAAACGCCTTTTCACGCCTTTTTGTGCCTAGTCCCGCCTAGGCTTCTAAGGCTTAAGGCTTGCCCTCCACGCCTCAATCACGCCCCGCGCTTTTTAGAACCTTGCATTTTTCATATTAGACAATATAGTTTTTAGTGTTTGATATACAAATAAATTTGTACAAAATAATGTATTATTATTAAACTCTTAAATATATTGCAAAATAATGTATTGCATTGTATAAAACATTAAATATATTCTATCAAGTATAAAAATGAAATCAAAATCTACATAACAACAATGGCGCTCAAATTTTTTTATACCATACAAACATATGATGTTTTTTATATGTGAAACTAAAAACAAAACCCCGAAATCTTCTCTATAAGTGTTCTAAATAGTTCAAGAACGCAAATAAGTTTATCATAAAACAAGTATTTATAACACCTTTAAGCACATCAAAATTTATATCATGTGAATATCAAAGTAACAATAGCCAATGCCAAAATAGGACAAAGGCCTAATAACATTTGTTTACCTTATTTGCCTTCCGTTTCTAGTTTTCTCTTCTATCTTGCAATCTCAAATTAAGGTTAAGAATTTGTAAAGTCATCACTTTTGATGTGTTTCCATGTACTCCCCAACCCAATTATTATTTATTAGTTTGCTAATACTACAGTTTTCAATAAACGAATTTAAATACTACAAACTAAATCAAATAATTTAAGTTTCCAATGAAAAGAGTAAGAATAAGCATAACTTACCTCATTGCGGAGAATTTCATTTGGGTGTGTGGGAGTCGGGTTTTTATTTTGTTCTCTTCCTTTTTATTATCACTTTTAAAATATTGAAATAACACCGTTAACACTCATATTAGATTACTAACGTTATTTTATCGTAACAAATAGGAATGGTATAATACTATTAGTAATCAGAAAATTAGTACATTACTAAAAGTTCATTTTGATGTAGTGTAGGATCATTATTCATCTTCTCTATACATTTGAAGTATTTTCGATCTTTGATCTTATATAAGATCTTGTAGATCGGTTTGGAGAAAACCGTGTTAGTAGATTTAAATGCTTTCTCGGGATCCTTCATCTCGATTCCCTTATGATTTTCCCTCCTTTCTTATTCGTTCCCTCATTGCCACTGTTCTTGGACTATTCCTATCGATATCCTTCATGGCTAACACTAGCCACTGTGTCCTCGACCTTGAAATATTTTAAATCCTCTCCATAAGGTCGTTGATAGTAATAACCTCTCGCTTAGTTAAAGATTAGCATATAATGGAGATTCTCGACAGGACAATCTTGAAGTAAGTCAGCGCAACCTGCTCGATGCAATCCTCCACTTCGTTATACACCTCCTAGTATCTTCAACCATACTCACAGAACGTTTCCTGAGACTTTTTCTTCAATACAGGAAGTGTGTCTATACTTTTATGATGGGTGCTGCTCATTTTAAACTTGGTCCTAAAGGCCACAACCAACTACTTGAAGGAGGCAATCGATCTGTGTGAGAACTTATCGAACATTATTGCTTAGTGTCTCCAAGACCGTAGGGAAACATTCGGCATATCAGTCCCTCATTGGTGTTTAATAGCATCATTGCCTGGAGATATTGACTAACATGATCGATGGGATATGTATTCCCATCGTAGATTTAAATGTTGTGGGAGTGAACTTCTTAGAAGGCTCAAACTCCTCTATATCCCGACTAAACGTCCACTTCATCTGATTGTTAAGTGTTATTCTCGTGAGCTTCTTAGTTCTATATTTCCCCTTGGTGGAGTGGATGTTTACACTACACCAAATCCTACGAATGGTCACGGCCAGAGGGTCGCGACCCTGAACCGTGACCAGATGGTCACGGCCTAGGGCATGACCATAAAAACCTTAGGCATGACTAAGTTATGACCCCGGGTTGTCATGGATGCTCTTGGAAGTGGTCATGCACCAAATCCTTGACCACCACGGGTTACGAACCATAGTTGTGACCATGGTGTGACCATCTTGGCGCCAAATTCAGGCCAAAATTTCCTCCACTTCTCTTCTGATGAAATTGCAGAGATCCATATCTCATCAAAGCGTGATCTCCTTCCATGAGACTTTTCGCGATGAGGGGTTTCTTTTTATGGTTGAGTACTCCTTCATTGGGTGCAAGCTCTACTTGACTGTGGACTAGGAGTTCGCGATATGTGCCCACTTACGATTCTCTCTCTGTGCTTATCTTTCTAACTTCTTCAGATGTCGTTGGAGCAAGACATTCTTCTCATGTTGGATCCTGTTGGTGGGCCTTTCATCTCGAAGGCTCCTGTTATTATTATTATTATTATTATTATTATTATTATTATTATTATTATTATTATTATTATTATTATTGTTGTTGTTGTTGTTGTTGTTGTTGTTGTTGAGCCATGAGACCTGGTTAGATAGCTCAAGCTTATCGCTATCAACAGTTTTCTCCTCCTAAGGATGATAATGGGTATTAAGGATTCGTAATAGTTACTAATACTAGATTTGACCCTCTAGGGGGGAAGATATGACTGATGACCATCCTTGTCATCATGATTGCCATAGTTTGGAAGGTAACCCTCCTGGTCTCCTACATCATGTAACTAGTGACCCTATTGGTCATCGAGATTTTGGTGATCCTAGTTAGGCGAGTGAACATATCCAAGGTTGGGCGAGTGGAAAATAACTCAGATCGTTCCCATAGACGGTGCCAATTATAGGTAGTAAATTCCTACCGATGATCGTATTCAATATATATAAGTCAAACAGGATATAAATAACAAAAAATGATGCAATCACACAGACAACACATGATGTTCTTGGTTTGGCGATGTGATTACGTCCACGGAGTGCAGGGTTTGTTCTTTATTACTTTAGAGAACTGGTCGAGAAAGTTGTATTACTGCTCGGTGTTACAATATTGCAAACCCCTCTCAAGTGGCGTAAGTTTACATCTATAGGACAACTTATGAGAGTCCAAAGTTGCATTCATAACTAACCTTAAGAGTTTGAGCTCATTTATTATCATGATGAGTCGTTAAAAGTATTTCAGATGAAGGAGTCTATTCCATCTAGGAGTCTTTAAATGAGTTAAGGCGCACATGGCTTGGGCGTGCACATACCAAAACAGTTCTTGACCTCATAACATTAAAAATACCTTTTTCAAAAAAAATATTTTCTAATGTTTTTTTATATAAAAGCTACAAACTATTTTTTTTACATAAATACAATATAGTTTACGAAAAAAAACATACAGTACATCAAAAAAATTATTTTAAAAAATATAGTACGTCAAAAAATAGAAATACTATAACGCACAGAAATACAATACATTATATAGTTTTAAAAAACAAATAGAATATGTTAAAATAGTAGTTTTAAAAAATAGGAAAACATACATTTTTTATGAAAAAACGTTGAAAATGAACATTTTTTATGTATAAAAAACAGTTAATCTACACCAACATGCATATATATTGTTTTTATATAAAAAATTAATATATATATATATATATATATATCCCGCCCTAGTAAACTAATTAAATTTTATATTGATTATAATTGAGCAGGAGTTGATCGTAATTATAGAAGAATTAGGGATGAAAATTAGAGAAAAATAAAATGAAAAAGAGATAGGGTCGTTCAAATGACATGGGACTGTCGTTCGAAGTGTAAAGGTCGCGAGATGGGTTGCGAGTAACAGGACATCTAATTACATGCTACTGGTTTGTAGTAGCAGGTCGCGCAATCTAAAAAGCGAATGACGTAGGTCATGTCACTCAAACGACATAGGGGAAGTCATTCGAGCGTCCTTAGTCGAGTTTTTAGATCTGATTGCCCTTGTACGCTGTCACAATTTGGAGCATTAATTTTTTGTGTTGTCGAGCCCATATCATCCTAGAAAGGGAAAAAAGGATTTCTGGCGTTAATAGAGGTTTTATAACTGTTATTTGGGTGTATTTGGGTTAATTGGTCGGGAGAAAATGTAAGAGAGTGAGAGAGAGAGAGAGAGAGGTGGGTCGTCTTCCACCTCTACCCACCATCAAACCACCACTCCTCCATAACTTTCTTGGTATATTCCATGACATTTGAACTCCTTATACCCATTTCTACCATGGTCGAAGAAGAACCACGGATTTTTAGAGGAGTATTTAGGGGATTTCTTAGAGAAGATGAAATGGGTTTTAATGGAGTAGAAGTGGGTCTTGCTTGAAAGCTTTGAATAAGAGAATTTTGGAGCTTTGGATGATGCATTTGATAATCTATTAAGTCCCCCTTTGGAGGTGGGGGTTGCTCTTCCTACACCAACATTCCTACCACCATTAGAGACATCAGAGGTGGGTAAACCTTACTCTTAGTGTAATAGTTTATTTTACACATTATAGTCTTGTAGTTAGCCTATTTGAGTAGGGTGTATTTAGTTAAATAGTATAATTGTTGTGCAAAATACAATAAATATTTTTACGGAATAAAAATGTTGAAAATTTTCATTTTGTTGAAAATAAGAAATATTTAATATTTTAACGTTTGAATAAGTAATAGTTGGTTTTTACGGAAGTGGTGTATTTTCTAGAAATGTTGATGAAACCATTTTATGAAATAAAATTTATGAAGATAATGACATGTTTTGGTAAACATTGATGAAATAGCGTTCTTGCAAAAATGAAAGTTTTACAAAAAATAGATATTTGTTGAGGTTGAAGATATAAAAATGCCTTTTTTGCATTTAAAATGTATTTTTGCAAGTATAATGATTTTCCATGATGATAAATATATTGAAACTATGTTGTAGGATTTTTGGGTTTAAAATCCATCTTCTCATGCATATAAAGTTGTTGTATTTTGATATTAATTGTATAAAAAAGTTTAGAGAAGGTTAATGAACATGAGATTGTCGGACTATAAATGATAAAGAAATGGTATTTTCAAAGTGTGTGAAATTAGGACTAAAAAATGTAATGAAATTGAGATTGTAGGATTACACATGATAATAAAAAGAAATGGTATTTTCCTATGAAAGTAGTCTTAAGTGTAAATGGATTTCTTGGATGAAGAAGTAAAGAAATGTGTGTTTGGGAAAAGTATTGATAAAAGTATTCATTAAGTGTTAATGGGTGAATGTTGGAAAAGTTAGTGTGTATAGTAGTAATGTTTTAGAGGATTAACACTTATGGAATTAAAAAGGGATTAAAGGTATAAAAGTGTTTCCAATCAAGAAGAACATTACTCCAAGGGTAGAAAGGTGTTAAAGTATTAAAACACTTAAGAAGTTAGTATGAATAACATAATGGTGTTTTTGAGGAAATTAACACTTGAGAAATGGAGTAAAAGGAGATTTGGGAAACAAATGAGTAAAATGATAATTTTACTTAAAGTGGAACATTTTTATGGAATAAAAATGGTGGGAAAGATGTTACACAAAGTAGTCCTAAACAAATATGATTTTTGAAATAAAAATCAAGGTTAAAGTGTTAAGGACATGAAATGGTAAATTTTCAAAGTGTAACACAAGTTGGGGCGGTAAAGTCTCGAATTTTGACTTCGGCCCGGTAAAAAGGAAAAGTGAAATAATGTGAAAATCTGCAAAATGTTAAAACACATAAAAAGAAACTCGGATGACACCGGAATGAAACCAAGAAGGGCCCTAGGGTGAAAAGCCCTAAATAACTGGCCAGAGAATATGGTGCGCATAGTCGGCGTTGTGGAGCCCGTGGAAGTATGCGGTATAGGAAGGTTCTGATAAAAGACAAAGAAAATATGGAACTTGTCAAGAAATGGGTTGTGTGGTGAAATATGTTAATACAACCTAACTTGAATGAATGTAATAAATGTTTTAGTAAAGACGAAATGGACAAGGAAATGCGTAAAACTATAAATATCCATGAGATAAGGTAAATGGGTAAAGGAAGTGGGCAAATGGATGATTGAGCAATCAAGTTGTTAAACTCATAATTTGCATAAGTATGTGTTAAATTTGTTTTCAAATGACAAGTAAGTATTTTCTAACACGGTGAATGCGTGTGTTGAAATGGTGCTTTTCAATGAAAATACTAAAGGGTGTTCCAATGAATATGAAGGGTGATTCCGACAAAGGAATGGGTTCGGATAAATCAAGTGTAGTGGTTTCAAGTGTTGAACCGGGTGTGTTAAATAAGGTGAGAAATGCTAAGTATGAATAAAGAAAGTCTTTACAATATTAAGGTAAATTAATCAGGCAAGCAAGGTTTTCGAAAGTAAAATTGTCAATGTATTGTAATATATATTTTCAAAGGCATAAGTATAAATATGTTGATACATATATATTTTCGTATGCATGCGGTTGTAGAATGTGAGTATCCTTTCTGCCGTTCATTTCTATACTTCTTATAAATTCCCACTAGATATAGGCTCACACCCTCGCTTTGTTACGACAGGTTGGGTGCAGTTTCGTATTTTGAGGGCGTTATACAGGTAAGTACATTATTTATTCTTACGTTAGTAGTTCTGTTTACTTGGGCTTAAGGGTGCTTCCTATGGGTCCCTCACGTAGCTTACCTTGAAACTGGAATCGCACGGTAAATAAGTGAAACGTTAATTAAAATAAAACTGGACTAGCAATATAATATTGGATTGTTTCATTGCACTTCAGACCTAACGCTCGAATCGGACCGAGTTGACTACGGGTAACCCATAAATTCGGGTCAGGGCATTATATATATATATATATATATATATATATATATATATATATATATATATATATATATATATATATATATATATATATAATAAAGAGTAGAATTTGGACACTATTCTATATAGAGATAAGCTAAGTAGAGGTTGAGATGGTGCCACCAAAGCAAGAAATGGATGGCTGAGATCATTTCCCCTTCTTCTATCTCACACGTCTGAAAATCTCCCCTCACATGGATCGAGAAATATTGGGAAGGAGATTTCAGCTTTCACAATCCCACCAACTCTCTCTCTCTCTATACACTTTCACAATCCCAACCACTCACTCACAAATCCAAAAAAACAATCCGTCTCTTTTTGCTACAAACAATCCCACAAATTTCAATCTCTCTCTCTCTCCAAGGTGCAGTGTTCCTCTCCAAGGTACGGTGTTCATCTTCTTCGTTTTTTTGAAGATTTTTAGGGCTTACTACTTTTTATGTAGTTCAGGTTTATGCATATATTAATTTTAATTTTCTAACATTTTTCCTTGCGATTTCGTGTTTTTTTGTAGTATATTATTTTTGGGTTATTTGTTTTGTATAAGGAATACTCTAACCCTTTATTTCTCAGTTATTTTGGAATTTCGAATTGTGAACGTGATCCATAACTTTCACAACCAAAGGTATGTGTTTTTCACACTCAGATCTAGGGTTTACATAACTGATGTCAAGGTTTACTCTCACAACTCAAAGGTAGGCTATATTATAACTCAAATGTGGGTTTTATGAAACGTAATCAAGATAGATCTAGGTTTGTTGACATTATTTTGGAGTTTTTCATTTTTTAAATTGGTGTTTCTATTTGATTAGTTTTCGATTTATTTTGAGATCTTTGATAGTTATTTTGATTTTCTTTTCTTTTTTTTTTTTACCTTAAAATTTATGTTTTCCTTCAAGATAAAATTTCACCAAAAATTTCAGAATCAAAATACACAAATAAAATCTGAAAACATAAATGGACATCCTAAAATATTAAATAGAGAGAGACTTTTACAAGGAGTTGCCATCCTGAAAAAAAAAATATAGTTTAACACTTTATTGTATCCTGATAACATTTAAAATGATATTAATTTTGTAAGCAACTTTTTAAGATCCATTTGTGAGATTAAGCTGAAAATATCAAACTAAGAATCCACAGTGAAAGGAACATTCATTTATAAGCACCTGCTTGAGAGTAGAAACTTAAACATCAGTTGCAAGAGTAGAACACTCATAGTTTGTAAGAACTTTTCAAGCTCCATCCTGAAAGAAACACTCAGTTAGAAACCCCATCTTGATCATTTGATCATTTTAGGAAAAGAAGAATAAAAAGGTTATTTCCAAAACTATCCATGGCCTATTGAGAATCATCACCAACATCAACCTTGCCAATATATAGCCTAATATAATTACTTGCCAATAGAGCCCATATATAGCCTAATTGAGTGACACAAGTACTTGGGAAAAAAGAATTGAACCCTTTAATCCCGTGCTATGATTATATAGCCTAATATAGTTTGTAGATACTATGTTTTATAATTCTATACAACTTATTTAGGCTTAATGTCATTGAAGCACAACATTAACAAAGGCAAAATTTCATCATTTTTGCAGTGTGCCACCATAAGCATAAATGATTTAGAGACTCCTTTAGGAAAAAAGAAGTGCTACTGATCAGCGATCACTGGTCATAACTGTGATATCTACCCGGGATGCAGAATTCCAGTGCCATCAGGGATCATTAGTGATAACTGTGATATCTACAAAGAATGCAAAATTGAAGTGCCTAATATATTTGGTAATTATACCGACTTGATCATTTTGTCATGGGGAGTAGTTCATTATATATTTTTAAAGTATTAGTTTTCTTGAAAATTCATATGTTATGGTCATACAAATTTTATTGTTTGTGGTGTTTAAAAAAATTGGGTAGCTTGGGAATTGATATTTTTAATGTAATTATTTATGTATTATATGCTTAGTGACACCAAAATAGGAACTTTTTGGTGAGTGCTGAAGAAGGCTCATACATGATAAGGTTATAAACAATTGATTCCCTTATTAGGTCTCAGCCACTACGATTGATCAATGGTTTTTGTGTTTAAGATTTGGGATTTGGAAATATTTGTAGCTTTATTGTCAAATGATAAGGTGAGTTTAGATGTATAAATGGACCACATTTTTTTTCTACACTTGGATGCTTAAGACCCTCTTTTTGGTTTGGTTTTGGGTCTTTTTAAGGTTTTCAGTTTTTCACTGAAGTTTGGAGCTTCCCTCAGGAGATATTAGTTATCTCCTGCATATAATGTATGTCTATCAGTGGGTTCTTTGTTATCAGTCTCTATCAAACACAATAAAATTCTCTTCATCTTACAAATATACTAATATATGTACCTACATGTAATTTCAAGTGTTCTGATTGTGTTTACAGTTTAGATAGCTGGAGGTGGTTTCACCAACTCCTCTGGCATTCCTATCATTTTGTTTACATTTTCTGATTCATACATGGTTTAATCTAACTCCTTGGAATTTATTTTTTAAGGATGGAGTTTCTTGATTAAGTTTTCGTAAGGGGTCACTGAGATTTACATATGATACTTTAATATTGAGAATATTTCCCTTTTAAATATTTTTTGTTAATGTTATGTGTACTAAATGATATGATATGAATTGGTATTGATTTTGTAATACTTTTTAGCCAGCTTAAGTATTTTTGTAACCCTTTTCCACCTGGACACCTTTTTTGTGCATTTAATTGCGTAGATGATGTAAACTTAGACATTGGATGAACTATTTTTAGGCTTATCATTGTTAATATCATCTAACCGTCTTGATCTCTTATAGGTAAAGGACAAAATGATGGCTGATTTAGGTGAACAATGTTAATCAATGCAACGAATGTCTTCACCCTGTGATATGGAATGAGGTACTCACGACTGAAATTGAGTTTGTTTGAATTGCAGCATTAAAAGGGGGTAATACTTCTGCGACATGTAAATTCATCGATGACTATACTACGAACCAGCAGTTCCATACTGCGATGATGATTCCACGACATATGTAAACTATTTTTGCCTCCATTCTTCGTTACACGTAAAGCCTTTCATAAGTTCTCAACGCATACACACAATGATTTTCTCATCAATAAAGCGCAAGTATCATGCATTTCATACTGATATCGTTCTTCTCATGGTTATATAGTTTCCTCCTTGATTAATTCTCGATTTAGTGGTTTTGTGCTATACTTTTTTTTTTGAATTTTTGTTGATTTTTTATTATCATTATTTTTTCTTTATTTGTAGGTAAAATTCGGAGGACGAGGTGATTTGCAGGCCAGTACATAAACTTCTTTTTACTTTATTTTTTCTGCATTCATCAATTTTGTTTTGATAAGGAATTTATATTAAGGATTTAAATCTATGCACTAAATTACAGATTGCTTAAACTGTCCATGAATTCCCCAGATTATGCAAGTCCCAACTTATGCAACTCACAGCAAACAATAAGACAGGACTGCAACACACTCAAGTTTGATTTTCTCTTATCAATAGTTTGTATAAGAAACAGATCATTTATTCATTACTGTAACTTATTTTGGTTGCTTAAGTAAACAATGTGTTTTAAGATTGTTAAGTTAGTTAATTGATTAGGTTATAATGGAGGTACTAAAAGTATTCTAACAGGGGTACCCACTTTCTATCCACTCTTATCCAACTCCAACCAGCAACGACCCTCGACAAATACCATTAACCCGAAGCTTAACACGACCCCCACCTGTTGCATACCAAACGCAGCCGGACAGTGACCCATCAACCCGATTTAAGCCATTTACAACCCAAAGTTCGGGCCCCACTCTCCCAATCCTTCCTTCACCCTTCTTTCTTTTATTTATGCCTGAGACAGTGCATCCTTCAGCCTTCTTTCTTTTTTACACTTTTTTATATGACCATGTTATATTAAATACAAGATGTGATGTTATTTTCAATCATTCCTTCAGCTACACGAAATTTAAATTCGTACCTATGAATAGAATTTAATGACGACAATGGGTTGTTGATGTCTGAAATGAATTTCGAAAAGAAGTTTGGCCAATTGGTGGTTTTTGTGATTTGGAGTTTGATGGTTGAAGGTGGAGTTCCACTTTCTTCAGGCCCGACAGCTTTTAAAGAAGCCATTAATACGATCAGTTGTGGCTATGAAGATAAGACATAATGTGGTCTAGAGGTAATTAATATAAAAATGTTCATATGCTTCTATTTCAAAATTACATAAAAATCCCAAATATAGAGTGAACCAACATTGTCATGCATATTGAATCACTAAAGTATACATTATTGAGATCAATATAATATATACCACCTCAACTATTTGCAGTCTTTCTACTATTCTGAATTGGTAATATATGCATAAGTTGCACTACACTATCCAAACATTTATAAAATGATAAGATGAGAAGTTAAAATCCTTCATTTTGTCTCACAAGTTATGGTATGCAGTGAATTTGTTGTTACCATTTTTCTGTAATTCCTTACTAGAGAAAAATTATATACTTACAAGTATACATGTTTTAAAGTGCTAATAATATCGATGATAACATTTATAAGAGCCATTTTAAGGTCCTCCTTATACAATTTGAGAAGTTAGTCTACCATTTTTATATCCATTCAAAGTAATGAAAGTTTCCTTTTTGTAGATATTTTGAATTGGTAAGATATGCATAAGTTGCACTGTACTGTTGTTAGATTAATACATCAACAGGACCTATAATCACACTTCCATCCTTATTTAAGATTGTAAATGGCATCTTCACATGACCTACAATCACACTGTATTAAAGATGCCTTCAACACGATCATTATCATTGTTCTATATAGGTTGGCATTAAAAAAATGGGATGGTACTAATTCATATCATTTTTTAATTGATTCAGGTTTTACGGGGTGACCAAATAATGAGATGGTGCTCTGTTTCAAGTTGGATCCTTTAGATAACTTTACATTTCTTCATATTTATGTAAGTTTAAAACCATAAAATATCTTCTGATTATTAAAGATTGTTTGCTATTCGAGAACATTTTCAATTGTTGCATTCATTAAAGTTTGTTTGATATTCTATATCAGGTGTATCAATGGCATAATTGGCGGAACTTTCTTTCAACTGGCTTGGTTTTGTTAGCGCTATAATTTTAAATATTGCATTCACCTACAGAAGTATCTACTCAAAAAAATCCATGCAGTGAGAGATAAGTACAAGGATTCTTATTTAACATGTATGCATTTTTATTTAACATGTATGCATTCTTAAAGAGGTATAGTAACCTTATTTAACATGTATGCATTCTTAAAGAGGTATATCAACCTCATTTTCTGGAACCTTAAAAGAGGTATAGCTGCCTTATTTAACATGTATGCAGCCTTATTTAACATTTATGCAGCCTTATCTAACGAAGCTTAAAGAGAGCAACATTATTTAACATGATTAACGTTAGTTCCATTGAGTATGCAACCTTATTTAACATGTATGCACCCTTATTCAACTAATATAGCATTAACTGATATATCAACCTCATTTACTTCCTATTAGGAACTTTAATTTTAATCCGAACTTTTTAACTTGAATATATGAACTGCTCTCGACAGGAATATGTTGAACCAATTAGCATACTGGATGAGAAACACAAGGATTCTTCAGGTGGATATAATTGAAATAGGAATAAGTTATTGTATTAAAAGATATGCATAAGTTATTTTAAGGACATAGATAATCCTTAGGTGAGTTGTATGTTATTTTAAGGACATAAGTTATTAAAAGATGTGAATAAGTTATCAAGTTCAGTCTCTTACAAGTGTATTTTTGTACGTTTTTTTTATAAATCGTTTGCAGATTTGGCGTATACATCGTTTATAAATTGTTTGTAGATTTGGCAGATTTGGTATATTGTAAGGTCTGTTTGTTTTTTAGTAAAGAAACCGGGTGTTTTTTTACTCACTCATGTCTATACACGATGTTTCATATTGTTTATTCACTCATTAGTATACAGGGCGTCAATACGTATCATTTTTGCATTACTTTTGTTTCATTTATTTGTTTTGATTTTCAATAGTTGCATTACATTCTTGGCAAAAACCAGGTCTGCAAAAACCTTATAAGTGGTTGTTATTGTTTCTGTTTTTCAATCAGATTTTATCAATATTCAGAACACTATATTTAAATCTAATCCGTTAAACTGTCCATGCTTAGGGGCACAATGATCACTAAGGAAGTCGACGAACATATGATCAACGAGCAGAACAAGAACTCTTCCTACTTTGTGGAGTGGATCCCAAACAATGTTAAGTCTAGAGTGCGTGTCCCACCGGCCAGTCTGAAGATGGTGTCCACGTTCGTGGGTAACTTGACGTCAATCCAATAAATGTTTAGGAGAGTGAGTGAGCAGTTCACAACCAGGAGATGACTTCAAGGTTCCAGATTTTGAGGTCCGTTATTGTAAATTTGTTGTATAACTTGAGGTATGACTCATTCTCAATGTTTTGTGTCAGGGTATTTATCAAGTGGATTAATTAGTATGTGTTTTTTATTTGGTGTGTGAAAATAAATACTAATTTGAATATTATTGTTTTTGACAGGCTCCTGTAGATAATTTTATTTGGAGGTAGCTATTAGTTGTCTTTTAAATCATGATGTACTATGAAAGTAGTACACATAGTACATTGGATTGGTAAATCTTGATTGCAATATGTAATTTGAAGGAAAAGGTTTGATTGTAATCCATTGGATTAGTATTTTAAATTATATTGGTTTGATTTTTGTAATGAAATTGGTGTTTTGAATGAAATTGATACTTAGTCTATTTATTGTAGTTTGACAATTTGTTATTTGTTTAGGGTGGATAGTCTTTTAAACAAAGTAGATATGGTCATTTTTTTTAATTACATTTTGTTTTGTTGAGGAACGATATTTTTACCGTTTTGCAATTACGTACATTGAAATTTTTTGCCATTTTGCAATTACGTGCTTTCGAAATTTTTTCCGTGCCTTCAGGCAAGGACATTCTTTGTATTTTCTGACTGTATTTTCTTTTTTGTATCAGGTCGCATTTGGAAAAGAACGAAAATTAATTATAGTGGAACATTGAAGCTTGTGTTAGGCGAATTTGTTTTTTTCTATTTTGTTGGATTTGTCGTTATCCCTTGATAAGGGTGGATAGTCCAATAAATAAGGGAGACTTTACCCAATTTTTTTTTAAACTTTGACACTTTGTTTGTATAATATTTGACTACATCTTTCAATTTTTTTTAAACTTTGACACTTTGTTTTTTTGAGACACAATGCGAATTCATTTGTTGTTTGTTAATCATGGCGAATAGTTAATAACAAAGGAGTTTATGGCCAATTGTTTTAAAATTACACTTTGTTTTGTTAGGAACGATATTTTTGCCGTTTTGCAATTACGTACTTTGAAAATTTTTGCCGTTTTATAATTACGTGCTTTCGAAATTTTCGTCGTGCCTTCAGGCACGGGTATTCCGCTAGTATATATATATATATATATATTTAGGCTCGAATAATCCACTAGGCCATTTTATAAAGTTAGGAGACCAGCCTACTACAAGACATGACTACCTGGCCCAACTCAGTAGGATAATTTTACTCGTGTATTTAACATGTGCTCATATACATGATAAGATCAAATCGATTACTAATAATATCGGAGAGATATTCAAGGACACTTTACGACATACACTCCCGAAGAAAGAATTACGTATACAATTCAACCTCTAGAACATGACTATAAATGTAAACCTGCATCCTCGGGTCAAAGGGACAAAACTTTGTAATCTTGAGTGAAACTTAATAAGAAAATAGTGACCTCACCATGGACATAGGAAAGTTGTCAAACCACGTATATTCTGTGTTGTGCGTGTGATTGATTTACTTTATTCATTTACTTGCTTTCGTGGGATTATAAATTGTAATTATTTTTGCACTCACAATTGGTGCCATCTGTGGGAGGCGATTCTTTTTTTTTCCTAAGAAAGAAGCTACTAAAAGGAAGTGCCACCCTGTCCCACCACAATATCACCCTACCTTAGGTCAACAATGTACAGGCTGACCCTGTTCCCCTTGGGCCAGGTCTAAAATTCGCCATGAGCTAAATCCTAGGTTTCGTCAACAAAGACTGCCTTTTGAAGAAAGTCACGGTCCACCTAAGTCTACGCAGATTTTTAGGTTAGTCGATACGTATGAAGATAGACTTTAAGAGCAAGAGGAGGCCACATGCCTCTAAATGGAAGAAAATGCTCGCCTCCATAGGTGATAAGAACAAATCGAGAGAGAGCTCCATAGAGATAGTTGAAAATTCCACGCGTGGGAGGAGTTTCATAAAGATAGTTGAGGGAGGAGTTTCAAGCGAGATCGGGATCAATCTGAACATGGTCGATTATAAATGTGCCACAGAGAATATGATCATCAGAGGGACGATATAAGGAGCTAGGTCCAGAGAGAGATGGATCAACACCGAACGAACCGAAGGACTAGGTCTACTAAAGATCTTTTCAGAAGATCTCTCAACACGTAGATTAAATCCCTTTCTTCATGGGTGATTGAACAGGAATATCCACCGCAAAAAAGTTTGTTCCCATGTTTAAGATCTATGATGGAAAAACTGACCTCATAGACCATGTCAGGCTATATAGATAGGCGATGACCCCGTAGAAACACTATGACTCCTTTATTTGTCATATTTTCCTTTCTAGCATACACAATGTAGTTCGAAAGTGGTTTGAGAGACTACCACATGGATCTATCAAGAGCTTTAAAGCCCTCATTGAGGCATTCACTGCTCGCTTCACTACCAACAGTTCCCATTCAAAGAGGATAGACTCACTGCTCACTATAAATAAGAAAACATAGGAGACTCTTTATTAACATGCCAAACATTATTAGGAAGCATTCGTGAAGATTGGCCTATCGACCACATCCATGCTACACTAGTCCCTTACAAAGAAGGAGGCTAACACCATCAACGAACTCATGGCATGTATTGAAAAATATGTTAAGGTTAAGGACATGTTCACGCAGGTCTTAGGGAAACTGGCCATGCCAAAGACAATAAGGGAGGAGATAAAACCGACAATACCAAGAAGGGGAATAAGAATGGGGGCAAAAATGGTTCGAAGAATAGGAACATGGTTGATCCCTCAAAATACTTTTAAGCTATTAACACTGTCTTCAAGGAATCAACTTACAAGATCCTAGGAAAAATCAAAGACCTACCATTTATGAAGTGACCTAAGAAGATGGGTTGAGACCCTACAAAAAGGAATCACGTGTTATGATGTGCATTTGATAAGGAAGGCAACCACATTATAGAAAGATGTAAAGCTTTGAAATATCATCTGGAGGATCTGGTCCATGCTAGGTATATAAACGAATACACATATAAGAAGATTGACAAGGTCACATCCATTGGTGACTAGAAGGAGGACAACGTCCTTGATGATGACATGGAAGAGGAGTTCACAGTAATCCATGGAGTCTCTGACCTCAAGAAATTCAAGGAAATGCTGTTGAGATGGAACTGGACAAGGTCACAATCGTCATTTAGGACTTCAATATTGACCTAAAAAAATCTAGGATGGAAAGCGTCGATGACCAAAGGACGTCGACTATAATAAGTAGATCGTGTTCATGGTGGAAGAGTTAATTAGGTTAAGGACCCCTTACTATGATGCACTCATAATTACCCTTAGGATTAAAAATTGGATGTCGAAAAACTGCTGGTAGATCAACAGATCTCATATGAGGTAATGCATTAGGATATTTTCCATAAATTAAAGTTAAACCTAGATGACCTCAAGGAGGCAACTGTTTTGTTGGTCAGATTCACGAGAAAGATCATAATGCCATTCGGGAAGATAGTCCTGCAAGTGAGGTAAGGGAATATCTAAAAAATGATTAAGTTCCTAGTAGTGGATATTAATTCGCCCTACTATAACATCCTAGGGATAGGGTGATTTCACACTATAAAGGCCATACCGTCTACCTATCACCATAAACTCAAATGTGTCCCTCAATCGGGGAGTAATGGTGATTCAAGGTGACCAACCCACTGCCAGGAAGTGCTTCATCTTCGCCATCTGACCCTAAAAAAAAGCAACAAGGAAAAAGAAGTTGTCCTGGAGGAAGCTGAAGATGGGGATGCTTCTTCAAAATGGTAACACTGGTATGGTCGATCAGGTATGAAGGAGACCACCGTCCACCCCATTAAAAGGGTCATTTAAACCCTGTAGAAGGTTAGCGTTAATAATAACCTACTGTAAAAAAAGTTTTTGATCGGGACAACACCCATCGATCATAAGAGGAAGGAGCTGATAACCTTTTTAAAGAATAACTTGGATGTATTCGTGACATTCTAGGGATAGATCTAGAAGGTAGCCTGCCACCGCTCACATTGAACCAACTTTCAAGCAAGTCGCTTAAAAGGTGGGTCGAACAGCCCCTGAGAAGGGTAATGTGGTGGAGAATGAATTAGGAAAACTTCTGAACTCAAGGTCTATTAGGAAGGTTCAATTCCCTAAGTGGATCTCCAATCCAGTGATGGAACAAAAGAGTAGAGACAGCTGGAGAGTTTGCATCGAATTCATTAATATCAATAAAGTATGCCCCAAAGATAGTTTCTCTCTACCAATGATTGATCAGTTGGTCGACGCCACAAAAGCACATGAAGGAATGAGCTTCTTGGATGCCTATTAAAGATACCACCATATCCCACTGTTTGTACCCGATCAGGACGAAAAGTCATCATCACCCCAGGTGTACTGTACTGCTACACAGTCATGCGATTTGGCCTCTAGAATGCTGGAGCCAGCAATCAGAGGTTGGTCACCAAAATTTTCAAGCAACAAATGGGAGATACTATGGAGGTGTATATCGATGATATGTTAGTCAAAAGAAAACATAAGGGAGACCACCTCACAAACCTGGCCAAAACCTTTAAAATCCTCAAGAACTTTTGGATAAAGCTCAATGCGAGAAAATGCTCATTCGGTGTTCAGTCAGGAAAATTCCTGGGTTATCTAGTTAATAAGAGAGGAATTGAGGTCAATCTAAACCAAATTAATGCAATCACTAAGGTCTAGACACTGAAGATGTTGTGAGATATTCAGAAACTAATTAGGACGCTCGCAGCACTCAATTGCCTCACTTTTAAGTCCTCGGAACGGTGTCGACCAATTTTCTACCTCCTCAAGGCCTCAATAGGAACGACGACTGCTCGAAATCCTTGAAAGAGATCAAATCTTATCTTAGCAAATCGCCCTTGCTGATAATCCCCGATGATGGAGATCCTTTGTACCTCTACCTCTCAGTATCAAGTCACGCAGTCATCTCGGCCTTAGTCTGTGAAAAAAAGGGAAGATAGTGCACCGTTTATTATGACAACAAGACACTTTTGTATACATAGTAACACTACTTTCCCCAAGATATGTTAGCCTATGCTCTAGTTATTGCCTCAAGTAAAATTAAGTACTATTTTGAATCCCACTGAGTGATCGGAATCACCTCGTTCCCCCTCAAAGCTGTACTTCAAAAACCCGACCTTTCTAGACAAATATCAAAGTGGTTAATCAAACTTGGAAGATTTTATATTCACTTCTAGCCAAGGACAATGATTAAAGAGAAGGGTGTGGATGATTTCATCACAAAATTCATGGGTGACGTGCCAACTGACCAATGATTTGTAGAGGAACCATCGAATAAGGAAGTACTATCTGAGGACTGGACCCTGTACATTGACGGAGTCTCTAATTCCAAGCGTCGGGAGTGAGAATCATCCTCATCACACCTGAGGATACTGTCATTGATCAAGAAATTATAATGGGATTTAAAGCCTCCATTAATGACACCGAATATAAAGCACTGATAGCTGGACTACATAAGGCTCAACTACTGGGGCAAGGCAACTCAACGTGTTCGGTGACTCCAAACAGGTTTTTAAGTAAGTAAGTGGGGTTTTCAACGCAAAAAGATGATAGGGTGGAAGCCTATCTCGTAGTGGTTCGCGAGCTTATAACAAAATTTGAAGTGGTCCATATCCAACAGTTCCCCCAAGGGCAAAATAATCATGCTAATGCCTTAGCATCCCTGAGATCAGCAGTAGACTCTCACCTTAAAAGAACAATCGAAGTGGAGTTCCTCTCTCAGCCCAGTATTGATAAAGTTATGGCCGTCGAGCATGTCCTCGTCATTGAACAAGGAACTAGCTGGATGGATCTGATCATTGCCTACCTATAAAACGAGATGGCACCAGACAATAAGAAATTCGCTCACCAAGTTAGGGTGAAGCTTGATCCTTTTTACCTCGATCTTAGAGGAAAACTTTATAGAATATCCTTCATAGGTCCTTACCTCCAATGAATCCATCCAAAAGATGTCGAGTAAGTTCTTTATGATCTTGACGATGAAATTTTTGGGAGTCGCGCAGGAGGATAATCCCTGACATTTTGAGAAATCAAGGAAGGCTACTGGTGGCCATATATGCAGAAGGATGCAAGCATGTACGTTTAGAAGTGTTAAAAGTGCTAGAAGGTCTCTCAAATAGTTCACCAATAGTCTAATGATTTGAGGTCTTTGCTTAGCCCGTGGCTATTTGCACAATATGGGTTAGATATCATGGGACCACTACCTACCACACCTAGGAATCACAAGTATTTATTTGTTAAAAAAATATATCACCAAGTGGGTAGAAGGAAAACCACTGGCAACCAACAAAGATACAACTTTGACAAGGTTCATTTTGAGGAACATTATAACTCTCTTTAGGTACCAAGATCCATCATCATTAATAAAGGCACACAATTTGAGAATGGTACCTTCCATAATTTCTGCGATGAGCATGGAATCAAATACCACTACAGTTCGGTGGTATATCCTCAAAGTAACGGCCAAGCAGAAGCTTCCAATAAGACAATGCTCAATGGTTTTAAAAAAAGGTTGGAAAGAGCAAAAGGTGTTTGGGTGTATGAGCTTTCCCATGTTCTCTGGGCATATCATAACACGCCCAGGACCAACTAGGGAGACATCCTTCACAATCACCTACTAAATGGAAGCTATCATACCCTTAGAAGCTAGCCTCCTAACCATGTGAACCAGACTAGCTGACCAAGGACTTAACGATGATGGCCTTCACACTGAATTTAACCTGGCAGATGAATGAAGAGAATAATCTATTATTAAAATGGCCTCATATCATCAATAATTGGCAAGATAGTACAACAAAGGGGCCAACAGAGAAATATCCACGTAGGAGACTATGTCCAAATAAAAGTTCTCGGCAGCACCATAAGGCCGTCGAATGGAAACCTGGGGCCCATTTTGGAGGGACCTTTCAATGTGTTTAGATATGATGTTTAAGGAGCTTATCACTTGGAAACAAGAGATGGAAGAAAGATACCAAGGGCATGGATTGCGGTCAATCTCTAGAAGTTCTACCTCTAGACTTCTAATATCTTAGCACAGTTAGTTTATGATTTTTTTTTATTTTAAACTTATATTTCTCTCAATTATAATTTTACGTTATGAATGAATAAAGTCCCTTTTTGTTTCAATGTCTTGATTATCTAAATTTTATGCATTGTTTCCAAATAACAAGCCCTCATTTTTGGGTGCCGAGCTAGATTTTTATTGATTATAGTAAGTTATTCAGCTTATTTCAATAAAGAAAATTCCTCGCACCAAGCAAGATTTCACTTGATTACAGTAAATTATTTATCTTATTCCAATCAAGTAACTTCCTTGCGTTGAACATTATTCAAGTTAATTACAATAACGGACTCAGTTTATTTGAATAAAGAAAACTCCTCATGCCCTCGTAATTTCCTTACAATAAACTGTTCAGTTCACTCCAATGAAGTGATAGCGCATACAGGTTTTTGTCATATTTAAACAAAAATGACCTCACGAGTTGCATACACTACACCAAAATGGGCAAATTGTCACCTTTCAGCCGGCCAGCCTTGTCAAGGTCATTGACCGTGACAAAAAAATACACGTTTTATGTCACGGTCATTGACCTTGACACGACCGTGACAACGAATTGTCACGGTCAATGACCGTGACAATTCGTGTCACGGTCAATGACCTTGACACGACCGTGACAACTTTTCCAGCAAAAACCCTTTCCCCCTTCTTTTTTCCCTCCCACCGTTCCCTCCCTCTCTCTCTCTCTCTCTCGACGCTGCTCTCTCTCTCTCAGGTCCAATTTCTCTCTCTCTCTCTCTTCCATTTATATATATATTTGTCTGTATATTTATGTGTGTGTGTGTGTATATATATCTATGTGTATGTGTGTGCGTGTGTGGGGGGTGGGGCAGGGTGGGGGAGGGGGTGGTGGAGGGGGGCAGGGGGTGGGGCGGGGTGGGGCAGGGTGGGGGAGGGGGCAGGGGGTGGGGTGGGGCAGGGTGGTGAAGGGGTGGCAGGGGGTGGGGCGGGGTGGGGCAGGGTGGGGGAGTGGGTGGTGGAGGGGGCAGGGGGTGGGGTGGGGTGCGGTGTGTGTGTGTGTGTGGTGGTGTGTTTTAGGGGAGGGGGTGGTGGAGGGGGGCAGGGGGTGGGGCGGGGTGGGGCAGGGTGGGGGAGGGGGTGGTGTCATTTTTCATAATTTTAGCATTAGTAAATATAGGATAAAAATATCTGATTAATTCCTAGGTTAAATTAAATTAAATTAATTTTAGTGCTTAAATATTATTAAATGGTTTTGAATTTTTTAAATATTATTAAATGGTTTTGTAGTGTAGTGGATTCCATCATATTCTGTTATGTCTTCTTTACTAACTAGAATCTTGTTCCAGATAGGATTCCCTTTAGGGTCTTATGTCTTGAATTAATCTTAGGGGGTGGGGGGGTGGGGGTGGGGGTGGGGGTTTGAATATTATTTACATTCAAAATAAATAATTGATAATAGTTGGATAATAATTGGATAATAATAGTTTTTATACCTATAGAAGAGCTTAGATAGTGTGTGTGTGTGTGTGTATGTGGTCAATACATGAATTTATTTTTGTATTTGAATTATCCCATGAATTTATTTTTGTATTTGAATTATCCCATGAATTTATTTTTGTATTTGAATTAACCCATTATATGAAACATACTTGAAATTAAATATAGTGCGCATAGATACTAGCATTCTAGTTCTTATGCGTACGCATTCAATAACCTTTAGACCCGTTCGAGAGTCATTACCCCTGTAATGAGATCTCTCGAATTGTCCCGTTTGGACAGTTTGAGACTGTATAATTTTTGTATAATATTCTTATTGGCTTAAAGTTGTTACTTTTGGAGGAAGTTCTGCAGTCGTATCTTAATGTTCTCTAGGTACATACTAGATTGACAAGTGTGACTGTTATTTTAATTGACCAATTGAAATAACACTCACACCTGCCAATCTACGTCGTGTACTTGGAGAACTAAGGGGATATGCTGTCGAATTATTTTCAAATCGTAACAATGTGCATGAGCTGTTAAGTATATTACAGAAAAATGCATTCTTGAATGGGATAGGACCACATACCCTTTAATAGGATAATTAAATGATGGGATAATTAAAAAAAACATACTATAAATCTAAGTTTTGTTTACCTTTAATAGGTGTTTAGTTGTGGTAGCTGTGATGGGATATCCGAAATACAAAGAGTGGATGGGTGAGACTAATAGAATGGGGGATGTGTTTCGCAGAGGTGCTAACGAATTTGTGAAATATGCAAAGAGATGTCGTAATGATGAAGAGTTTCCGTGTCCGTGTGCTAGGTGTAAGAATGGTAAGGTGTTTGAGTGGAAAACAGTTTAACTACATTTGTTAAGATCGGGTATGCAAGATAGTTATCGATTTTGGAGTTTTCACGGTGAATTGAAAGTTCCTTTTGTCCCTGACCAACCTTCACAACATCCTTCAACAAGTAGAATAGATAAAGAAGGGGACGACGTAGATCATAATATGTTAGAGGATTTAGTTGATGATGCGTACGGAGTTTATGAAGATGAGGAGAATGAGGTTACTGATGATGTAGAAGATTCAAGTGCTCGTGAAGATAACACGATAAAAATTGACGATGACTACCAAAGTTTAAAATTTAAGGCGACCCAACCGTTATACTCTGGCTGTGAGAAAGATCAAACAACTTTACATGCCATGGTTGGTTTGCACAGTTTGAAGACGCAGTACGGTTTGTCTGGCAATAGCGTGACGGGAATTCTGAAATGGGTGAAGGGCTTATTACCCAAGGTGAATACACTTCCAAATAGCTATCCTGTTATGAAGAATAGTTTGAAAGGTTTGGGAATGAAGTATAAATCGATTCATGCTTGTGTGTATGACTGCATACTATACCGAAAGGAGTATGAAAATCTCGATCGTTGTCCGGTATGCGATGAACCTAGATATGTCCAATCTACTAGTAAGGAAGGCACAAGCTCAAAAGTGCCTCAAAAAGTATTGAAATATTTTCCCGTTGGGCCTAGATTAAAGATATTTTTCACAGTACCATGGATTGCAGAGGCAATGACTTGGCATGCTAGGGCAGAAGTAGGGGGTAATATCATGCGTCATCCTATTGATTCTACTACCTGGCGGAGGATGAATTATGAGTATCCCGATTTTGCTCGAGAACAACGCAACATTCGTTTGGCTATATCAACAGATGGTTTCAATCCATTTGGAAATCTAAGCACCAATCAGAGTGTATGGCCAGTGATCCTAGCCCCACTCAACCTCCCTCCTTCACAGTGTATGAGACCTGAATTTTCGATGATGGCTTTATTGATACCTGGGCCAAAGGCACCAAGTGAAGACATTGATATCTACCTGGCTCCTTTGGTAGAAGAATTAAATGAGTTGTGGGAAGAGGGTGTGCAATCATTTAACTCTTTTAGAAAAGAAGAGTTTACGCTGAAAGCTATGTTGATGTGGGCAATTCATGATTTTCCAGCTTATGGGACATTATCCGGATGTGTAGTACATGGTTATTTGGGGTGTCCTATTTGTGGAGAGGATACTGAATCTCTTCGTCTATCCTCCAGCTTAAAAAATGTATACCATTGCCACAGGAGGTTTTTACCCCCAGCTCATAGTTTCAGATTTGAGAAAGGTTCCAATTTTTTATTGGGCGGAGTTGAACATAGGCTACCGCCGAGACAACTTTCGGGTTCAGAAATTGAAAGTAAATCTTCTGAATGTGGCCCAAATATGCCAGGTAAGAATCCCAAATTTAAGAATGTCAAGCATAAGAAGACCCCAACTGGGAATGAAACTGAGATAAGAAAGGCATGGTCTCGGAGGTCAATTTTATTTGACTTACCGTATTGGAAGAAAAACCCGGTGCGCCATGTATTGGATGTGATGCATGTAGAGAAGAACTTCGCTGAACATATTGTGGGTACTTGCCTTGGGGGGAGTCATTCGAAGGATGGAGAAAATGCACGAAAAGATCTTAAAACGTTAAAACTTAAACCACAACTATGGTTGAAAGAAGATAGTAGGGGAAGGACAATAATTCCCCCTGGTGCGTTTACTTTGACGAGTGAGGAAAGGAAGGTGCTTCTAGACACAATATATAATTTGAAGGGCCCATCTACTTTTTCGTCCAACTTGCAAAGGATTGTGAATTATGCTACTCATGATTTACATAAGTGTAAGTCCCACGATTGGCATGTGATCATGCAATTGGTTCCTCTATTGTTTAAGCACTGTTTCTCCAAGCACAAGGATTTGCGCAGGGCTATTATGCAAATTAGTATTACCTTCTCCCCCTTGTGTGAGAAGGTAGTGAATCGAGAACACATAGTGGCCGCAAAATTGGCTGTGAACGAAGCGATTTGTGTATTGGAGAAGTACTTTCCCCCAGCATTCTTCGACATAAGTGTTCACTTGTTGGTACACCTATGCGACGAGGCACTTCTTTGTGGTCCAGTTAGATATCGGTGGATGTATCCGTTTGAAAGATTGATGAAAGTTTTTAAAGATTACGTCAAGAATACGCGATATATTGTAGGATCAATTTCAGAGGAATACATCACCGTGGAGTCATCAATATATACTCGGGAATATATGACTGACTCTACCAGCGTTGATGACACTGATGAATTCCTCGATGATGGTGGTAATGTGATGGGAAAACGAGTGAAATTAACGAGTTTGCAACATGAACAAGTAGCTCGTTATCTATTTGACACACATGAAGATGTCGAGGAATGGAAAAAGTAAGTTTCGAATATTATAATGTTTAACATTATTTTAGATTATTTTATACATGATTAATTTTGTAATATGCAGTAAATATGAAGCCTGTGAGAACAATAAAAGACGAAAAACAGTGGTACAATCAGACAGCAAATTTAGGCTATGGTTGACACAAGAGGTAATTACAATGAAAACAGTCGTTATATAACGTTACATTACACTCAAATTTTACCACTAATATAATTAATTTATCTATATTCTCAGCTCCTAAAGATGGGTGATGCGACATCAAGGCTTGCTCGTCTAGCCACTGGACCCTTGTTCGTGGCACAAGAGTACAAAAAATATCGATTGAACGGTTACATTTTCGGCGCTAAAGTGTACGAGGAAAGTACAAATGTACAGAACTCGGGAATTTCATACAAGGCTCTTACTTTCTTTCGAGCGAGCGCAAAAGATAAAAACTTCGTTGAAGCTGAAATGACTTACTATGGTGTAATCCAAAATATATTTGAATTGGATTATATAAGCTTCAAAGAGGTTGTATTTTACTGTGAATGGGTAAGAGTTGAGGATAAAAATGCTTCTAAAGTTGAGCCTGTCACCAATTCGATCATGGTTGACTTGTCCAAGTTGAAGAGCAACGACCACGTGAGCGATGAGCCGTTTGTTTGTGCATTTCAAAAGGTTAAGCAAGTGTTTTACTCGGAGTATATCAACAACGAGCCGTGGTCAATTGTTCAACATGCGCCAAGGCGTCTAAATAGTAGTGTGGATGACTTGGCTGCTCCTACCGAATATCAATCCATTTTTTATGATAACCCGAATTTGAAACAATTTTTCAATTTGTAATAATTATTTCAATTTTTACTGAAACATCCATTTTTAATGCTTTTACTTGATCTGCACTTTATCATTTTCACTCTTGTGTAGTGTGCGTGTGTGGAGAGGAGATTAATACATAAATATTCCAACTACATCTAAGTTTTGTTTATACTAATCCATGAATATACGCTTCTTACCTTTAATAGGTGATTAGTACATAGTTATTTGGGGTGTCCTATTTGTGGAGAGGAGACTGAATCTCTTCGTCTATCCGAACACTAAGAAATGCCATAATCCTATGGAGCGATGCTCTGCAAATTCCTCCCAACCGTTATGTAGCCAAACATCACCGGTTGAAGTTGTCAATTCCACTTTCCATACCCCACCACTTTCCATACCCCATTCAAAGGTGGAGTTGACAGCTTCAACTGCTGATTTTTGGCTACACAACAGTTGGAAGGAATTTGCAACGCATACCTCCATAGGATTATGGTATTTCTTAGTGTTTATATATGAAGAGAATTATAATTGACACGATTGCCCGGGGTACATTAGTTGGAAGGAGGTGTCATATGAGCTCAAGTTAGCTGTTTAAGTGACACTACAGGTAATGTATTTATATTTATATGTCAATTTCGATTTCGATTTCAATTACAATTTATATTTATCTATATTTGAGGAGCGGATACTAATTTTACTTTATTTCAATTCAGGGGACAGGGAGTGTCCCTAAGGGTAGGCCACATATGCTCTATACTTATGTCGCTATTCGGACGAGAAGGGAAGGATAAGGAGGTGTTCCCGAGCGTCGCGGTACAAAATCTCTTTTCCATGCAAATAGTTTGTAGATTTGAGATAAAATGATGGTGATGTTGTTTCTTTTTAAATAGTTTCTTATTTGAATATATATTTGCATTATCTTTAGTTTGTTCGGATATATGATGTTTGGAATAGGTACAACGTTGCTATAACAGGTACAAATATACTGCTGGGCAGTGGCAGTGGCCATACTGCCCAACAGTTTTTTTTTTAATTCTGCCCAGAATTGTCACGGTCATTGACCGTGACACGTCCGTGACAAAATTGACACGGGCGTGTCACGGTCAATGACCGTGACAATTTTTTTAAATAGGGACACGGCTTTGTCACGGTTATAAACCGTGGCAAACGTGTCACGGTCATTGACCGCGACACGACCGTGACACAAAACGCGAGTTTTGTGTCAAGGTCAATGACCGTGACACGACCGTGACAAAAAAAGTTGTCTCGCCTCGAAATGTCACGGTCATTGACCTTGACAAGGTGAATTTGTCAAGGTTAATGACCTTGACAAATGGGCAGATTTGGTGTAGTGATAGGTAATAACAAAAAGCCCTATGGGGAATCCTTAGGCATAAAAGTCAACTCTAGTTTGTCTGAAAAATCCCGAGTGGGTGGATGGCCCATTAACGAGGTGCATTTTTCCCATCGTCTTTCCTAGGCTTAAGGAGGTGTGACGACATGGCCTAAAAGGTAAGGAAGATGTAATAACACATGTAAAGGTATATTGGAATGTAAATATACAACAACTATTGATATTATCTTTACTTAGTTGGTAAAGGTCCGATACAAAATATATCAATTACACAGTCAAAATTATAAGAATATACAACGAATTATGGTCGGCAGGACAAAAATTATCTTATTTCCCTTCTCCAGCCATCATTCAAATTAGGAACAAACTCATACTCATTTTCAGGATCCACCTCGATGTCATTAAGAAACTGATGAGGGATAGTATCTAAGGGACCCCACTTCTCGTCTTTCTCGAAGGGAGGCCGATAATATGCTAGGAATTCCACTAGGTGCATATATCACAAGTGAAAATCCTTGGGTTCTTTGAGCACCTTAAGGGGGTTCAAACACCCATGCTTATACGTATATATAGGGGTGGAGATTTGTGTAGTCGTGTTATTTTTGGGTCTCGTTGATTTTCATTTGAGTATAAGTTTTGGGTAGTCTTAATTCTATACAAGCTAATTGTGTTATGTTCGGGTCATTTTGGATTGTCACCGTAAATGGGTTATCGTGTAAAAAATTATCAGCCCTAGAAATATATTGAGTCTCTTGCAACTAAACTGGTGCATCTTTCTAGCTTTCATCGTTGCCTACCGACCACGCATTCCGAGGACCAATCCTGAATAAGTACTTGAGCTTTTTTATATCTCTCTACAATCCAGTAATTATGACTTTATTCATCTTACAATCTTCCTCCGATTCAGAAACTTTTTTCTTCATAGCATTATTCTCAGACTGAACCATCTCACTAACCTTGTCTACATCCCTTTTCTCTGTAAGTTGGGCCTTAAGGTCGGTTATATCTTTCTACATCAAGGAACTCACATCCTCTAAGTCTTGGAGTTCATACTTCAACTTTGCGACCAGTGAAGAAATTTCCTTGTATGCTTTGGTTTTCACTTTCAATGCCTTGTAGGCCTTTAAATATACACGGCGAGCTTTATCGCTCACAACTGGACCACACAACTTATTGGAATTCTTAGAAGAGGAAACATCCTCGATAATAATCTACAAGCAATAAAAGGTACATAAAATAAAAGGAAAATTAGTGAAGGGATTTTATTAATAACTAGAGAGGTAAGCAGAGCCATTACAGCCATGGAAAGGAGAAAGTACAACGTTTGAATAAAAATAAAGGAGAAAAATTCAAAGTCTATAAGCTTCAATCCTTTACCTTCTCAGATGACTCCTAAGCATTTACTTTGGTCATAGCCTTCTCCGCCTGGTGAGCAATTGTTTTGACCTAGTAACCTTGTCGGTGGGGTCTCTAGGTGAAGGCTCCTCTTCGATGACTGGAGCAGGATTTGGGTGATGATTTTCAAAAAGCTCTGAATTAAAAGGGATTTCTATTACTTTCAAGGCTTGGTCTCATCCCTTCTTATAGCTCACCATCCGAGCATAGGCAACCTCAACTTCGGCATCATCGTATGCTACCGTCCAGCCTTTTACGAAGATGGCCTCTTTAATATCAGATACCTCATTGGTCAAATTTCTGACCTCTTTAGAAATCTTCTCTTTTTTTACGGCCAAAAGGCTGTTAAACGTCCTCCGCGAGGCCATGGCCTCAATAGTGGGTTGCCTCTCCTGCTCAATGACCGCCTGAGCATCAACCAATCCCTATTGAGACATATTTAGAGACTTAGCCAGCTCTTTATTATTCTTCAACCGATCGAAATAACTATTTAAAAGAGTGGAAAAATCTACCCAAATTGTAAAACATGAAAGAAGTCAATATTGGCAAACACCACAGTTCAAAACGATAGGACAAAGGAACAAGATAACACTTATTAAGGCAAGATCTTGGGTAGATCATAAAGATATTTGGTCAGGATGCAACCTCATTGAGCACTCGCGGTAGTTAGCAAGCATCACCCCCTCAATAAACCATGGGTAACAGATGGATTGAGGGACACATTATCTGCTTGAAGGGTACTAGAGAGAGAAATGGAAATTGTTGTTGGGGCCTCAATGACCTTATATCTATTCTCTTCTCTTCCTATCTCTTTTTATTCTCTTCTTCTTTTATCCGTTGGGCCCTAGTGCTGTGGTCACCAATTTTGGGGGAATCCCTCTATGACTTCTTCAGGGCCTTGAACTTGGCGAAAAGGAGGATTTGATCTTTCTCATCACCATCAGAAAACACAAGCCTACTCCAGGTGAGCCATTGGACCTCATCTTCTTCCGCTTAAAAGTAAGATTCAACATCTATCGGATGAGCTGAATAAGAAGTTTCTTCGTTCGAAAGAATGATCTATGGCATCTCTTCCACTGTGAGCGCAATAAAGATGGATGTGGTGTTGGTATACTCAAACAGATAAGCATCCGATCGATGATGTTAACCATCAGGACGTCTATCTCTGATTCTCCACACATTTAAAAGGTCAGTAACCTTTAGATGTTGAAGAGATGGCTCTTGCTTTTTAGCGCGAGCTGCAAAAAAATGAGGCGCACATACATTAGTAGGCAGAGTAAGTGACAAAAATAAAAATATCAATAATTTAATAAGATAAACAAATGGCAACCAAAGAAGTCTTCCCCCAGTTAGAGCACGAAGTCCCTCTGTATCTCTCACCCTTAGGAAGGGGCGAATGTTCCCAGTTCTTGACAATAAAACCCTGATCCTAATATCCCTTATTGGAATCAGGGAGGTTCACCACCAAAATTATATTAATCTTCATTGCCTTAAAATAAAAGAGACCATCAGATGAGTGTGACTAGACATAGCAGAACCTATTTTTTGGGACCCTTAATATGGTCCCATATAACTCATCAATCCTATGTACCCCATTGACTATCCTCCAGGTATTAGGGGTACATTAAGTGGGAATAATTTTAAAATAATTACAAAATTCTAAAAATAATCGATCGGGGAGAAAAGTCAAACCCTCTTAGACTACTATATGGGTGTGACTCCAGTGCCCCTCGTCCATAGCCCTGACATAATTGGTCATGGGGGAACAATTGATCTCTACCTAAGTAGAAATGGGGTACATTTTTCTGAACTCCTCAACACTTTTTTCGTAAAGATTAGTCATCGATAGAAGAAGTTCAAGCAACAAACAATAAAGAATAAAGCTGTAGATAAAGGAAGCAAGAAAGAGGCACTTACAGAGTAAAAATAATGCGAAGAATCTCCAAAGGAATGGAAATAAAAAAGGAAGCACTCAGTCATGTTGTGAGGAAGAAAACTTAGAAATATAAAAATGACGGTTTGAATTGGCATAGCTTAGTTTGGAACTTCATGGGTAATCATAGGGTACAATTCTCGAGGAGGGTTTTTGGCGCTTCAAGTCACAACTTGGACCAGCGTACCCCCACTACATCAAGTTTATTACAAATCTGCCACGTCAGCCACTACCAATTTTGCTCGAATGAGTATACCTTCGATATATCAGAGATATTACAAAGATGCCATGCCAGTTTCAATAACCTTAAGCCTAGGGCCTACAATAAGGGTAAAATATACTGGTCCAATCTCAGCCCAGAGATTTTTGGGGCAATTTTTGGGGCTCGAATAATCCACCGGCCCGATTTATAAAGTTAGACGACCATCCCACTACGAGAGAGGACTGCCCGACTCAACTTAGTCAGATAATTTTACTCGTGTATTTAACATTTGCTTAAATACATGATGATAAACTCAAATCGATTACCAACAATCTAAAAGAGATATTCAAGGACACCTTACGGACTACACTTCTACATGAAGAATTACGTATACAATTAAACCTCTTAAACATGACTATGAATGTAAACCCTCATCCCAGGGTTAAAGGATATAACTTTTTAATCTTGAGAGAAAATTAAGAAGAAAACAATGACCTCTATATGGACGTAGGCAAGTTGCCGAACCATGTATATTATGTGTTGTGCGTGTGATTTATTTACTTTCTTCATTACTTGCTTTCATGGGATTATTAAGTATGATTATTTCTGCACTCAAACATGCCCCCCCATATATATATATATATATATATATATATATATATATATATATATATATATATATATATATACACACACAATGTTAAAAGAGTTTTTTTGTTGAAAAAGTTGGTCAAGTGATGGTTAAACTGGTCAACTAACGGTTTCTGTCAGTTTCAGATCCTAACCAACTATCAAGAATGTAAATGGACCCACACTCTAAATAGTGAGAACGACTGGGCCCGAAATATAAAAACCCTATTCATTTTTTGCTTACCCTTAGTCAAAAATAAAAAATTAAAATTTTTATCACCGCATTCTCTAAAGTCATTAGTCAAGTCGCAACTTTTTAAAAACCCTTAAACACTTATCTTTAGGCAACTGCAATATTTTTGAATTTTCCAAATTTTACCTTTTATCAAGCTTAAACTTATCTTCTAAAAAACCAATTTTGATTTACTAATTTTATCTTGTTAATCCTATAGCATGCATCTAAATGATTTAATTGATAACATAAATAAATCTTTCACAAGAGACACCGATATATGAGGAAATCACTAAGAGAAAAAAACCTCGAACGATCAGGCTAGATAATCAATATGATACAAAAAATAAAAAAGAGAGAATTTAGTCCAACTCAACGACTCAATCACCCACAAGTCTCGATGCCTCTTTTTCTCTTCAATCACTCCTCCACAATGCAACACATGAGTCCACCCATGTAAGCATCCACAACACACGACTCCACGCGTACCTCGGTATCCACCGATGTAACCTCAGCAACTGTCAACGAATCGAAACATGGAATCCACCATTTCGTAATCAGCACGCATAGAATCCACCGCATAAAAGTATTTTTTAATAGATGAAGAACAATTTTCCAATAAATGATTAAAATCACAAGCGATGGAATTAAGAGATTCGATCTTGAAAAACTCTAGATGATAGAAAACTTTGGGAACTCTTTGCAAACTGTTGCAGAAACATTTTGGCAAAGGTTATCTCAAAATTTCTAAGTAAGCGAAGTTCTTATATAAGAAAATACGAATTTTGAGGTGTCGCATCTTTCGAACGAGATACAAATCTCATTTAATTGAGTCACAATGTCGTTTGAACGACATGAAAAATCTAAATAAATCCTTGAAATTTCTAAAAAATATTTTACCTCACAAATAATTAAAATAACTTTCCAAAAATAACTTTTTAAAATTTCCAACATTTAAATAATTTTAAAACATCCATTATTGAAACCAAGATTCTAAATCCCATAAATCACTAAGCGTACATACCTGTGATCTAGAATCAACTGAGTGTGAAGACATAAACTCGCCACGATATCATCTTCAAATCTTTGACCACATATTCTTTAACTCGAAACGTCATCAGCTTTGTGGGATCACAACTTAATAACTAGCCTAGACTCAAATAGTTTTGTCCGGAATTAATCTAATTACAAACAAATTGACTCGATTGAAATTTTTTTCTTACACGTTTTAAGCCAATAAAATAAATAATAAATACATTATTAAAAGAGGAGTAAAGGTAGGGTTCCAAACCTTAGCTCGTCTAAATAACCTGCAAGTATGAATCTTTGTAGACTCGACAAGTCACTCCACTTGTAGATTGTAATTTGGGGTTGATACCTAAAACAATATGCGGGTAAAGTAAAATAAAAATAAAAACTATAACTGACTGTAAAAGTAGGGGTAAAAAAATAAATAAAAATAACATCAAATCACCTCAAATTATTTTACGATTGATAAATGAATTTTTATGATTGTTGTGTTTCCCCCACTTTTAAAAAAAATCATGTTATTCCCATATTCCATGATTACGTCATGTCAAACCGTTATTTTTAATATGATAAATTACACCAAACCCCCTAAACAATAGTATTTTTGCAAATAGCCCCGTAATTGAAAACCCCCATCAAAGAGCCTCTTAAACTATTAAATTTTGACACCTAGAACATATTCACTGTTAACGCAAAAATTCTCCATCTACGAGGACCAATCAGAAAAGGACACAAGTCATCCTACGTGGCAATATTCAACATCCGAGGAGAGTTGGTCGGCACCCGAGGAGAGTTGGTCAAGACCCGAGAAAAATTAGTTGGCACCCGAGGAGTATTAGTCGGCACCCGAGGAGAGTTGGTCGACACCCGAGGACAGTTAGTCGGCACCCGAGGAGAGTTGGTCGGCATACCAACCAGGAAGATCAAAGGATAACTATGCATTTAATGTGCATTAATGAAGATGGCAGCGCATTTAATGAGCCTTAATGTACATTTATACTGTATTAATAGATGACAACACATAGCATACCAAGCAATTCAACAATTAGATTCGTTGAATGTAGACATAAATGTCTACATACAATGAATCTCTTTATCTCCCATCACTATAAATACATGTATCCCCTTATCCAAAAGGGAAGAGATCCGGGGGGAACCTAGAAACCCCATACGCAAGATACACATCCTTTCTCTCTCTACACCTTATGGTGCTATTGTAAACCCCTGGGAATCAAATAACAGTGGATGTAGGCTTTATTCATAGCTGAACCACTTTAAAAACCTTTGTCTCTTATATGTTTGATGTGAATGTTTATCTTCATCTTCAATCTCATCCTCATCATTTATCTGCTGTTGACGCCACTAAAATGACAGTGGCCATTTTCTGTCTTTAACAGATTAGCGCCGTCTGTGGTAACGTGTTACAAGCATTGTTCTCCATCAAAAGCTAAGTTTTTATTTTCTCTACGTATAATCAATTATACATACATCTTTTGATTCAATCATGATTTTTATATTTATATACATAAATTAGTTGTCCAATTTTTATTTATGAAATCTGCAAAAATTGCATATCATGATTTCAAAATCATAACTGTTAAATTAATTCTTGTTGAGAAATTTGTGAAATGGTGGATTTCATAAATCAAAACTTTTTTCTTGATTCTCAAGTTTCAAGTTTATATCATGGAATCAATATTTTAAATGATTACATATACCAATATATACGACGATGATAAGATTTGATAATTTTCATTATTGATTTTGAATTAATTTTTGAAAGATCTTTGATGACTATTCAAATTCCCATTACATTTTTAATCAGAGAATGAGAAAAGGTTAAAGACAATAAAAAGTTTTCTCATGGAAATCATGACCAAGATCTACTTTCTCTCTCTTCAAGTTTGAGTCTCTTTGCATTCATTTTTATGAACTATATACTTAATTTGGTTCATCTTCCATCTATGTCAATAAAGTCAAATTGATTGATTTTTTTATATAAATTTGGTAATAACTTCGATCATTCAACATATTGTTATCTCTCTAAATAGGGAATAGGAGAGGATCAATATAAAAAATAATTTTCTCTCACCTGAAAAATCATTACCCACCTCTTGTAAAAGAGGATCAGTAAGACAAATCATGACCATATCAAGACTCTGGGCACAAATTTGATATGTTGGCCCCTCGTTCATCACATCACGGGGTTTCTTTATCGGAATCACACGATATAGTGGATTACATAATTATTCATTTAATTAACATTCTTAATGCTTAAATTTTACATCGAATGTTATTTTTCTGATCTAAGGATTCGAGATATTCTGGTCATCCATCCATATTGTTGGTCGACATCATCTTGGGCCATCTTTTATTAAAAGTAAGCTTAACCAGACCATTTTTGTTTGTCGAAGAAAAGATGTGAAGATCCATCAGCAACGTTGAAATAATTTTATCCAACTACGAGGTATCTTATTGTTGGTCAGAGACTCTTATTGTAGCTCGATGGAACCAATTGCAGGTTGACGATCATCTACTTCTTGATCGGTGACATCTCAGTCTTGTTCGGAGGGTTCAATTTACTGGTCGGTAACTATCCAACCATCCACTTTTTGGTCGGTGACATTTAATGTTGTTCGGTGCTGTCAATGCACTATTTTTGTTGATCGGCGAAATTGCTCAGCTGGTCGGGGACCATTTGCATCTTGGTCAGCACCATATATTCTATAACTTGAGATATCCTTAAATATTGGTCGGCAACATCCATGCCGTTTGTCGGCAGCAGTAGAATTTTGGGGTATTAAAAAATGCGAAGCACCCCAGATATTTCTTTAAACACGAGTTCAGCTCGGGGACAAACAGGGGGCTTAAGTCTTTTTTAACTTGTGATCACCCCAAAAATATTTTTAAAACCAAGTGATAAATAATTTTTAAACAGCAACTTATACCTGATTAGTTGTTGGAGATTAAATAACTTTACAAAAAACTCTACGTCTTATTTATGATGCATATCTGATAAAAATTTGTCCATCTCACACACATTTGGCATAAAAATATTATTTCATATTTTGAAATTTTTATTATTTTATGCTGATACACATCACATATTGTTTGGCTGAATAATTATTCTCATCATAGTAATTATTTTCCCTAGTCTCGACAGTTGCTCGGGAAACTTATTAAAATTTCATAGGGACGAGATTCAATCCCGATGTAAGCTCTCGTAAACCTTTGGAAAACTAGTATTTCTCGACATCAGGCAATTGTGCCTCGACATATCAGCCAACGTATATTATTTCATTTTTTGAAATTAATATTTTTATTTCTCAAGCATATACATATCATATATTGATTGGATGAGTAAATTATTCTCACGACTAATCAATTCAGCCTACACAAATGGTAGAGCAAGATATTAATTTTTACAGGTACAAGACTCAACGCAGACGAATGCTCGGAAATAATTTGGAAACTATTATCATTGCTTAGAATTATGAAATTTCACCTCAGCAAAGAACTATATATATTTTATTATTGCTTTGATTTGTGCTCAAGCACAAATTATTCTATTTCCGTTCGGATTCATATTTTATATTTATCTCAGCATGGAGCTCGAAAAATTTCATCTCTCTATATATATTCAGCTCCGAGGAAAAGCTACAACAGTTATTATATTTCACCCCCAACGGATAGTTGGTCGGGGCAATTCTTATTTATATTCAGGCCCAGATATCGGCTCAAGCACAAATTATTCTATATATCCCTTGGGATTCATATTCTATATTCATCTCAACATGGAACTCGGCGAGATACTTATTATCATATTCAGCTCCGACGAGAACTATAACATTTATTATATGTCACCCCCAACGGATAGTTGGTCGGGGTAATTCTTATTTATATGCAGGCCCAGCAAAGTTCTCGGCCATATTCTTATGTTCTGAAAAATATTATTCTTATTCGACATTATGCAATTGTGCCTCGACAAGATACTTATTCAGCTTTAAGGAGAATTACAACATTCGTTGTATTTCACCCCCAACGGATAGTTGGTCGGATAATTCTTATTTATATTCAGGCCTGACAACGTTCTCGGCCATATTCTTATGTTCTGGAAGATCTTATTCTTGTTCGGCATTATATAATTCTACCTCGACAGATCAACGAGGCACTTTATTATTATTCTTTATATCTATTTGGATGTATATTCTATTCTTATTTCAGGATGGAGCTCGACAAATATTTATAATCATATATTCAGCGCCGAGGAGGTCTCCAGAATTTATTATATCTTATTCCCAACAATCTGTTGGTCAGCTCCGAGGAGGTCTCCAGCATTTATTATATCTTATTCCCAACAATCTGTTGGTCAGCTCCGAGGAGGTCTCCAGCATTTATTATATTTTATTCCCAACAATCTGTTGGTCAGCGCTGAGGAGGTCTCCAGCATTTATTATATCTTATTCTATTCCCAACAATCTGTTGGTCAGCTCCGAGGAAGTCTCTATCATTTATTATCAAAAATGTATTCCTCCGGGAAGTAAAACTTGTATTCCTCCGGGAAGTAAAGCTACTTGTATTCCTCCGGGAAGTAAAACTTGTATTCCTCCTGAAAGTAAAGCTACATGTATTCCTCCGAGAAGTAAATCTACTTGTATTCCTCCGGGAAGTAAAACTTGTATTCCTCCGGGAAGTAAAACTTGTATTCCTCCGGGAAGTAAAGCTACTTGTATTCCTCCGGGACGTAAAACTATGTATTCCTCCGTGAAGTAAAACTATGTATTCCTACGGGAAGTAAAACTATTCCCAAAAATGTAAACTCGGGTTGGTCAAAAATAAGAAGCTGTCAACTACAGTTGGTCGAAAACATTTTATGAGTATGTGAAAGCGATCAAGCAAAAAGCATTCAAAGTTGACATTTCACACTTGGGGGCTCTATTAAAAATCCAGTTGTTCATTCGGTGGCACATTATCATAACATCATGCAGTCGAGCATCAGATTCATCTCCAACTAATTATCATTCAGAAGTTATTTTTCTTGCTCAGGAGCTAATTTTGCTTATGAATTTCAGGAGACATATTCAGGAGTTATTATGCACATGCTATTGACGTTCAGGAGGCTATTGAAGTTCAGGAGGCATACTCAGGAGTTATTATGCACATGGTATTGAAGTTCAGGAGGCATATTGAAGTTCAAGAGGCATTCAGAAGTTCAGGAGGCATATTTAGGAGTTATTATGCACATACTATTGAAGTTCAGAAGTTAAATTCACCATCTACAGCACTGAGATCTTTACTACTACTGCCCCACCAACATTGAAGAAGAAGTTGTATGAAAATGTTTCGAAGTCCACCACTAGCTTGGTACTAATCAGATTGAAGAGTTGGGTTCAAAATCTAGTATGTTACTCGACAAAGTATTCAGAGGAGCATAAATCAGAAGAATCAAGCACGTGAAGTTAGCACTCAGTTGCTCGGCACAGGAGGCAGTTGGTCGGCTAGCAAACCAATCAACACACTTGAATATTATGACAAGCTACAAGCTGAGTTCCTCAAAAGAAAGATTAGCAACCATCGATCAGCCTGCATCATATGTTGTCCAGGAGATAATGCACTTTATGTTGAACAAATCAAGAAGGTAGATCAAGAATTTCACGAGCACCGAGCAACACTGCAGAATAAATACTCCATCCTTTCAAGTAAACCATCAAGCATGGAGCATCGGGGGCTTCTGTTAACGCAAAAATTCTCCATCTACGAGGACCAATCAGAAAAGGACACAAGTCATCCTACGTGGAAATATTCGACATTTGAGGAGGGTTGCTCGGCACCCGAGGAGTATTAGTCGGCACCCGAGGAGAGTTGGTCAGTACCCGAGAAAAATTAGTTGGCACCCGAGGAGTATTAGTCTGCACCCGAGGAGAGTTGGTTGGCACCCGAGGAGAGTTGGTCGGCACCCGAGGACAGTTAGTCGGCACCCGAGGAGTGTTGGTCGGCATACCAACCAGGAAGATCAAAGGATAACTATGCATTTAATGTGCATTAATGAAGATGGCAGCGCATTTTATGAACCTTAATGTACATTTATACTGTATTAATAGATGACAACACATAGCATACCAAGCAATTCAACAATTAGATTCGTTGAATGTAGACATAAATGTCTACATACAATGAATCTCTTTATCTCCCATCACTATAAATACATGTATCCCCTTAGCCAAAATGGAAGAGATCCGGGGGGAACCTAGAAATCCCATACACAAGATACACATCATTTCTCTCTCTACACCTTATGGTGCTATTGTAAACCCCTGGGAATAAAATAACAGTGGACGTAGGCTTTATTGATAGCCGAACCACTTTAAAAACCTTTGTCTCTTATATGTTTGATGTGAATGTTTATCTTCATATTCAATCTCATCCTCATCATTTATCTGCTAGTGGCGTCAACATTCACTGAATATGAGTTGGTAAAATCATGATTTTTTGCAGAAAAATTATTGATTTTTTATACACATTTTCTGGTTTAAAAATTCAATTGTTTAGGGAGCTCTTTGTCGAGTTTTTTAGATTAGGGGCTATATGCAAAATCGATATATTTAACAATTCTAGTTTTTAAGCATTTTTCAATCCATAAGAGTAAAAATTAAATAAAAATAAATTACTCACCTGAATAATATATATATATATATGAGGCAGGCTCCTGTGCACACTAAGTTTGCACATTACCTTTTAAAAGTGTGCAAACTTAGTGCTGGCGCACACCAATTTTTTTATGTGATATTTTAACATTTCAAGGAACCCATATAAAAAAAATCAGCTCAAAAAAACTTTTTTTACTATTTTTAAAAAATCGGTCAAACTTTCGCAATTTTAAAGGGCTTAAAAACTGCGAAAGTTTGACCGATTTTTTAAAAATAGCAAAAAAGTTTTTTTGAGCTGATTTTTTTTATATGGGTTCCTTGAAATGTTTAAATATCACACAAAAAAAATCAACTCAAAAATATTTTTTTTACTATATATAAAAGGTAATGTGAAAACTTAGTGTGCAAACTTAGTGTGCACAGGAGCCTGCCTCATATATATATATATATATATATAGTAATAGGAAAAATTAAAAATACGGTTCCTGATTTTTAATTGAGAATTCTAAAATTGAAAATGAAAGAGAAAATAAACAAATCGTTTACATATATTTACTATTTTCAAATTTATGCATATATGCGTGCCCACACACATGCTGTAATGTCCCATCCCATATTTAAGTGTCACTCGTAGGTCAACCCGACCCAGTGCAGCTGCGTCAAGTGTGGAGTGATGTGAAACGACCTAGATAATATTCAAAGTTCATTTTATTTAATTTATTTAATCGACTGGGCATGCAATTCCATTTTCCAAACGTATGAATAAATCAAAACAAGTGTAGAAATCATTAGACAATGTCTTAAGGTGTGTGCAATCAGAATTGTTAACGTAAATAATACAAACCACACGAAACGCTCTCAAAAGTTAAAATATCGCTAAACCTGTTGTAGCAAAGGCATAGGGTGAGCCAATACTCAATGGGGTTCCCAACAACAATGCATATGGAAACTAACGATATAAGGAAAGGATGCAAAATCAAACATGCAATAACTAAATAATGTACGCATCAATTATGTTTTATTCAAACACATTTTCTTTAACTTTTGTTAAAATACATTAACCTTTATGTTCACTATTTTACCGTTCCATTATGAAAATCGTTATGTTAGCCATTTACCATTACATTACCATGTTAATTTAATTTTCTCTTTAATCCGTTATGCCATGAATTTATCAATTATCTCATCTTTACTTCCCCATAATTTTTTTCATGTACCATTTAAACATGGATTATTATATTTGTATAACGTTATTTACTTTTGTTCTTCCTCGAAATTTTATCAATCCCATGACTTTACCATTTTTTTCCTTTAAAGAGCATTATGCTCTAAATTATCTCTCGCCTTCTTAGTCGGAGTTCACCAAATCCCATTTTTGTTAACTGACTTTCACCGACTACCTCAAATGTCGCAATATGCTTCCCTGGTCAGTGGTTTTAGGTCTAAGCGGAAGCAGCAACCTAGGACTACGGGCCCTCCTTAAATTTTTTTAATTGCTTCGAGTATGTTTTCACTTGATGCATCATTGTAACAATTTTTCTTAAGTGAACCTTTTAGTCCCTTATGTTCCTCTAACTATTTTCTCGGTCCAAAGGTCAAAACTCAATGTAAATACCACTTTAACATTCTTGATATACATTTGAATACATTTTACTGTTTAGTCCTTATTATATATTTTAGATGTATTGCCAACATCTTTACTTTTACAAAGTCTTTTTTCCATTTCGATGTTTAAGATTACAGGCATCATTCAAATTTTCACATTTTAGATTAAATGCACATTTTAGATGTCATCTTTCTAATTTTCTAATTGTCACCTTATAGATTAAAAGCATCAATTACATAGTTTTGATGCCGTCTAATTACACTTTTTTTTAGATTTTAATTAATTTAATCAACCTAAAAAAACCTTGATCATCTTAACTAAATAATCATTCACCTCTCTAAAATTGTGTGACCAAGATATATGAATTGAAATTCATTTTAAAAAGAGAATTTATGTGATCCCCTTGGTGTTAAATGCCTTGAACAATAAAACATTCTTAGTGAGTACCCCCTGATCAGCCTAAACTGTATTTTTTGGACAGATTTTCCCCTCATCCTTATTTTGTCTTTTTGTTACAAATTTTAAAATAAAATATTTCCCAAAATATAAGTCCATTGAGATAAAATTTAAAAATTTAAAAATGTCTCAATGAGATCTATCGAAAAAGAGCCGTGCAGGATATTTAATTTCGAAGTTTGAAACTTGAAATTTGTAGTGCAATTTCCAATATATTTTTTGGTGGTAAGACTTCTTAATGAAAAATAACAATGGGAAATTTCAAATCGCGAAATTTAGTGAAAATGCCTATTTTTTTACTAATTTCTCAGTGTAAATTTGCATTAAAAAATTTACACAGGGAAATTTCTGTGGTCGTCAGACGGTCCTCGGAGCATCGCCAAATTCACCTATATGTCGTCGGAGTTCAGTAGAGTTCACCGGAGTACAACTAGAGCTACCAAAGTTTCGACAAAGTGTCATCACATCAACGCTGGAGGGTCGATTCAGAGATGGAATACTGGAGATTTTCCATAAAGTCGCCGGAAACATGGAGTGGATTAACGTAGAGAGAGAAAAAAGATTTAATAATGGATTAGTTCTGGAAAAGGGTATTATGATCTACTCTAAATGAGTAGGGGGTTCTCGTTAAACATGTTTTACTATTAAATTTTTTGTTCCAAATGTTTGGATTCAGGGGATAAGTGATCTCTGTAAATACAGTATAAATCCTTAGCTAAAGTTTTGATACCAATTTGTAAAAGGGTGTGTGGTATCGATTATCAATTTAATTTGCAATTTTCTAATTTTAAAACTTATTTAATTAAAGTCAATTTTTGGTCCAATTTTATTCAACCTTAATCATGCATCTATGTGAATAAATCAATCAAGCCATCACAAACATTCAGAAACAGCTGGACAAATAAATTTCAGGAAAAATCCCCCGAAAGAATAAAACCTTTATTTCAATAGATGTTTGTAAATCACAACTTACAACACACTTACAGAAATCTGTAATGAATCTTCCGCGTAACACTCACAATGACGTCAACCTTGAAATCAACAATGTTCTCCCTTAAAAACCCATAAGAATCGTAACTCTCCTCAGCAAAGAACACCCTAAAGTATCCTCAATGACTGCAATCGTCAACAATTAACTCTCATAAGAATTATCAATCCAGCAATAAAGATGGCACTCCACAAAGATAAACTTCCATATAAGTTATTTGGGTTTCCCAAATGATTCACAAAAGAATTGGGATGTTTTGGTTAATCAAAACTTGGTCTTAACCCTAAAAGATGAAGACTAAAGGTCTGCCAAAAAGCAATTTTTGTGTATTAAAAGTCTTAATAAAAAAATAGGTATTTATAGCTGAAAAAAATTCTTGAGGCAGTGGAGTTCGATCTAGCGAATTCTCAATGTCGTTTGAACGACATTTGATGTTGTTACTAACGACCTTACAAATGACCTATAAAATTTCAAAATAGTACGGGTTCATTTGAAGTAAATAATAAGCATCCCTTCAAACAACGACATTTCTTGTCGTTAGATGTTGTCGTCTGAATGACATGTCAATGTCATTTGAATGACATTGCCTTGTCATTTGAATGATAGGAATGGAAAATATCAGTAAAAATTTCTTGCCTACAGGTCTTGAAAAATTACTTTTACTTAGAAAAAAGCCTCATTTTGTTTTAAAACAATTTTGAAAAATTTCTCATTGCGAAAGTAAAATATTTACGAAGCCTAAACACATTCTATATGAAATTGTATCTCATGTCGTGAATATTTTGAAGATGATTGTAATTCGGATTTTTCATCTTGAATACTAAACGTGAACTTCTTTGATGGTTGTTGCGGTATACGACATATTCTATGTAAACTACGGACAATGAATTATGTCCTTATAATAGATGTTTTTAAAAAAATGAGTATTTATTGTTTAAAACATCTCAGCCAGCAAAACAAGTTGAGTTATAGTCAAATAAATTCCAAAGTTGTGTTTTAATTGTGATGATCGATAAACACATTTAAGATTTTGGTCGATCACATCCATTTGATATAAATAGTTGGACTATTACCTCTATGGTCATTCCTATTTTCAAACTCTTAAACCTTGTTAACTCCATAACTTTAATCAAGCTTTTTAGTTAATATTTAAACAACGTGACAACTCTAAAAATTTTGGGTCGTTACACGATGTACTAATATAACTAGGGACTTTAAGGAAGGGTTTGGCGCTACCGGAGGAAGGAATCTAAGTTTTTAAAGTTGTGTCTTTGTGTTTGTGTTTGTGTGTGTGTGTGTGTGTGTGTGTGTGTGTGTGTGTGTGTGTGTGTGAGAGAGAGAGAGAGAGAGAGAGAGAAAGGTTGTGGTCATCTATTGTTTTCTAGTATAGGAAAGGGTGTTTGAGTAGGTATAGGGAATGGTTTAATCACTTTAAACTTTCAAATATATTAATGATGTTGATAGTTGTTTTAAGGGCAAATAGTTTAGCTTACACTTATGATTCATTATATTTGCTCCATGACACATTTGGCGTATCTCGTTACAAACCATTATGTACCGTCACGACAAACTGACGCCAATATTCACGACTTCACTACATCCCACAAAGGTATAAAACAATTAGAGTTTAAAATTATTCATAAACTTTATTTGGGATGCTTATTTTTTTTACAAAAATCGAGGCAAAATTTTTAAATTTAAAAATAATTTTTTTACCTTGTTCAAACGACTTTGGATTTTTGTTAAAAATGTCATTCGAATGACTTTGGATTTTCGTTGAAAATGTCATTCGAACGACTTTCAAATGAGATTGCTATCTCATTTGAACGACTTTGGATTTTTGTTAAAAATGTCGTTCGATCTTACATCAAACGAAGTTCTTTTGTTTGAATTCATTCAAAGCTCATTAGAATCTAGTTCAAACGATATTGGAGCCTCGTTCAAACAAACTCTATTTTTTTTCAAACAAGCTCTATTTTTATTCAAACAAAATGATATTCTCATTCG